>CM051831.1:60218988-61468988 GCA_028451465.1 Erethizon dorsatum
AAAGCTTAATTTATGATTTTGCTTTATAAATTAAATATGTTATATAAATCATTCACATGAATATCACACATCACACTTTTTTTTTTTTTTTAAGGAAAAAGGACATGTAAATTGTTAGGAAAAAGGAAGAACAAAGATATGAACTCAACAGTCAGGACAGCTTTGTTTCTAAACAAACCTGAGAGGCACCCCTGGAATGAGGACCTGAGCGGCAACTCTGCTACAGGCTATGAGGTCTTTCATAGGGTTATGAACATAATTGGCCATAAGGAGAAAAGTTCAGTGAAAAGGAATTGTGGCTGTCTGCTAGAGATAAGGCTTGAGAAATGGGGGGTGTGGTGGTTGTCTCTCAGGAGCAGGGCTGAAGAATGTGATGGGAGTTGTATGGTAAAGCTGGCCTTTATTCACCCGTAATTATACATCTTTAGCAGATGTGAAAGCATAAGGGGATGGAAGAGGGTTAAAGTGGCCTCTGGTCAACCTAGTATGGCGGCAGTTGGATTCCTGGATAAATGGTTTGGATCTGGACTCTTCTCCAAACTCATGTGCTCAGGGCGGAGCTTTTGGGGCATGGTTGGATAGGGCACTTTACTCATGGGGGGATTCATCCACTAGCAAGTTCAGTGGCCAAGTGTGCTGTTGGGAGGTGGGCCCTGCTTGCGGGTTGTCACTGGGGGTATGATGTGGAAGGAAGTGCTTCCTTCCCCACCACTTCCCTTCTCTCTCTCGTGCCCATTTCTTCTTGAAGCCAGTGAACCAGGGAAAGTAACCATGAGCTAAAATAAACCTATCCTTCTTTAAGTTGTGGGTGTCAGGTATTTTGTGCCAGCTGCATGTAAAGAAAGTGACAAAGACAGAAAGTAAGCAAGGGGCATGGTATGTGCTGAGGAAGATAGCCACTGTATTTTAAAATGTTCCAGAAAGCCTTTGAATTTTTTATCTTAGATTATTTCATTTCCCAAAATGTATAATTACATTAACTTCATTATAATTATTTAATGTTCAATTATTTAGAAAAGCAAAACAATGTGAAAAGGATATGCCTTCCTTGGGTTACCTGGATACGTGCTTGAAGTTGAGTACAGAAGTTCACTAAAGAGTGCCCTAGGGAGAAATAGCTGTAAGGAAGTTTGGAAGGCAGGTTTGGTACAGGAATGAGTGATGTGTGATAGTTGCACTAAGGCATCAACCAATTTTAGGACAAGCTCTGAGGCTAGGGTAGCCTTTGCAGTCATCCACATGGTGCCAAGAGGGCCGTGCTTTTGAATCTCAGCCTCTGCTGGTCCTGGGGGAAAAGTTCTTGGCTGCCTAAGATCAATTTCCAGTGAGGTGTGCAGCTGTGACCTGTCATTAGCACATGTCCCCAGCATCTGGGGAGTAAGTTGGTCATTCCTAAAACAGGAACCCTATATTTTCCTCAGGATATCCCTGTATTTTCCTCAGGATATTAAAAGTTAAGGTCTAGGTGTCAGGTAGTTTAGGTTCAAGCTTAATTCTAGATTTCACCAGCTACGTACGGGACCTTGAGAAAGTCAGCCAAATATATAAATCTTACTTATCTTAAAACATAGACATAGGGGCCGGTGATATAGCTCAGTGGTATGAGCGTCTGCCTGGCAAGCGCGAGGTCCTGACTTCAACTCCTGGTACCCACATAAAAACAACAAAACAAAACAAAACAAAAAAAACAACATAGACATATTACTTACACAGCAAAGATGTTTTCAGGATTACATAAGACAAAAAGAAATATATAAGAATATTATACAGTAGTACCTGACTCATAAATTTCAATACATGTTAGCTGTTATATTTAATTTTATTTTTAACTTTTATTTATTTATTTATTTTTGCAGTACTGGGAATTGAACCCAAGGTCTCATTAGAAACTCAGTGCCTGGAGTTTTTATTCAGGGCTGGTTATGTAAATACCCTCTGCCCAGCATGTTCCAGAATTCCAGACTCCTCAAAGGAAAGCAGGCGTTCAGCACAAACCTCCCATTGTACCAACCTTTTCAGCCCTCAGAGAGGGCCCATCTCATTAGTTAGGGAACTGAGGGAACCCTTCTAAACTTAGTTCAGACACAGCAACCAAGGCCAGCCTTGCAAGCAGGACTTTCTAAAGATAATGGTCTTAAGCCTGCTATGCTGACTTTCTCTTCCATACAAGCATGTTTCTATTAAATCAATTGTATCATACCACACTCTTCAAAGTCCTACCTTGAAATATCACATGGTCATCAGGGATCACAAGTTTTCTGCAACTAAATGAGCCACTGTGAGGAAAAAGAAGGAAAAGAAACAAAGGTACAAGCTCAACAGGACAGGTTTATTTCAGAACGAACCTGAGGGACCGCTCAGGCCTCGGGACCAGACCAGATCCTCTCGTACAGGCTATGAGGTCTTTTGTGGGGTCATGGGGTGAGGGAGTACAAGGAGTAAGGGCTGCCCAAGGACAAGGCTTGGGAAAGCTCAGGGAGCCGTGGTTGCTATCGACATCAGTGCTGATAATGATATGAGTCACCGGGCACAGCTGTGCTGGGTGGGGGGAGTTTAGAGAAGTCTCGGGTCAGCCTAGGATAACAGTGGTCGCATTCCTTCAGCCATACACAAAGTACAAGAAAAGTAGCTTCTAGTAATCAGCATCCAAATTTTTTTTTATTAAATCCCATGTCCTCACTAATTTTCCTTTTAAAAAAAATCCTTCAAAATCCCAGTAAGCGATGAAAGATGTGGTCAAATCTAACCTCAGCCCCACAAAGAGTTACAGAAATGTGGCTCACAGCAAGAAACTAAAATACATTCATAGACGTGGTTGGCTAAAATGCCCAGAGTTCAGTCACATGGCCAGAAAATTCAGAATAATTCACAGGTTCGTAGAATTTCCCCCAACTCCTGGGAGACTGTGTCATTTTCTCGAGTCTCCTTTTCTTACATCTTAGTTCCACTTGAAACTTGTCGCCCTCTTTGGAATTCTGAGGTTTGTGCTCCACGGTCACCTTAGAAACAAATGGATGATCTGCACTCAGTTTGAATCAGTCTTGAGGTATCTGAGTGATGCACCAGGCATTGCCTCAGCTGCAGCGCTGCCTTGCCCAAGGTCAGGCCTTGTCTAGGGCAACCCCCACCCAACTACTGACTCTTGTGGGGTGTAAAGCCCAGCCTTTGGGGCTCAAGAGGGCACAACTCTGATGCACTGTTTTAGCCTGCGAGCTCCCCATGGAATCAACTGAGGCCGTTGTCAGGTCTGCACTGCAGCCTGACCGCTTTGTCCAATTCTGCTTCCTCTAGCTCCTTTCCTAGGTGTTGACTCCAAGGTCCCTTCCTAATAAACATCCTCACATGGCATTTCATGTCAGAGTCCAATCCTGGAGAAGCCAACTTGTTACAAAATTGAGTCCTTCATGAAAGCCCCTTTCATTCCATGGAAGGAGGGCTGGTCAGTGACTGGGCACAGGGGCCATCTACTTAGTCTCTGTCCCTTACAGCCCAATCATGAGCATCTTCTTGAAGAGCTCAGCACTGTCCTCCTCCCTGCAGTCTCAGGGTATGTGAAAGTACATTCTAAAAAGTACATTCAGAAAGCACATTCTAAAAAGCTTTGCTCTGCACAAGAGAATTGGAAAATCTCTTATGCCTCCATATATCAGTGATATGCCTGAATTACATTGAATTTAATCTCCATCCTACATATCAAGCTTTTCCTTAAACCCTTAATCTGTCTGTTCATGCTTTAAAAGCATGAACATAATGAAATTTCAGCATAAATGACTCCCTCTTTACACCATTCAGTAACCTAGCTTTTAAAAATTCTTGATACAGTGGGGGCTGAATATATTATAATACGTCTTTTGCTGCATAACATCAAATTTAAGGGTATAAAGTAACATTCACTTATTAATCTTATCTTCCAAGATTCTAGGGTTTGCCTGGGTTCAGCTAGGCAGTTGTTTTTCCCCTGAGGTCCCTCAAGGTTTGTAGTCAGATCATAGCGGAGGCTACAGGCATCTTCAAGGCTCTTTTCATGGGTCTATTGCTATGCCTCAAGGACTCAAACTGCCGGGCATGGAATGAGCAAGGGTTCTGTGGCATCTCTATCAATACACGGTATCAATAGGTGGTCATTTTGGCATGTTGGCTTTAGGGCAGCTGGATGTCTAACATTGTGGCTCAGCTCCTAAGGGGCGATGTGTGGAGACTGAGACGCTAAAGCTGTGTCATTTTTTATGACATAGCCCTCGGAAGTTACACTGTAACGTCTGAAGCAATCTATTCATTAAAAGCAAATCACTAAGGCCAGCCCATATTGAAGAGGTGGAAAATTAGAGTCCACGTCCTCACAGGAGGAGTGCTTAAGAATTTGCAGACATGTTTTAAAACTACACATACACCAGATGTTTTCCTTTTGAGCTTCCTTTGTTTCTTTTTTCACAGGTGCAGCATCCTTGCCCAGTGACCTGTGTTCTACATACACATTCCAGAAAACAACAGCTAATTTCAACAGCCAACATCCCCTGAGGCTTACTATGTACCAGTCATGATTCTAAGCCCCGACCTTCTCTGTCCTGTTCAAACTGTCATGAGACAGGGTCCAGGATGGTCCCCCAAAGTGGACATGGGGAACCTTGCCTCACCCCACCCACAAGACAGGTTCACTGACTTCCGTCAAAGAAGAAGAATTTTCAGGACACATCGGTAAGAGGCATAAGGAGGTTTATTAGACAGAATTCAAAGTATGCACTCTAAGAAAGTGAATGCAGGTCCCCCAGAGAGACACACTATAGCAGTGATGGTGAAATTTTAGAGACCGAGTGCCCAAACTGCACCCCAAAACCCGTTTATTTATCACAAAGCAGCAACACTGCAGTTGAACCTGAACACTGAGGCTTTAGTTTAGAGAAAACAGCTCATACATTAACATCTTTTGTCTTAAAAGAAAAACACAATAATGGAGCTTTCAATGATAGAAACAGCTTTTTATTGAAGGGTGAAAGTTTACCTTTGGCATGCTTTTGCACAATTAATGTGATCTTTGCTGTTGTATGCTGCTGATACATTGTCACACCTTGGTTTATACTTCGTTAGTTTGAGAGCAACACACGGGGCACTCTGGTCCGCTGTTAGTCTGTTTCTTGTATCAGATTTGACATATTTCAAAGCTGAAAACGTCTGCTCACAAGCGTAAGATTATCCAAACAAACTAAGAAATGCAATCCCACTTGCTTTCATTGACTTAAAATTGTTTGGTAGAGAATTCCACACTTTAAGGATTTTATTTTCAGAACTACCAACTCTGCTGTCCTTTTTCATCCCTTCATACTCTGTCTTCTCAAGTGTTGCATGCAGGTCATAGAATTTATTTCTCCAGATCGAACTTTCTTGAAATTCCAATAACTCCATTTCCAGATTTCCAAAATCTAACCAGTATAAGCAGGAAAGATCAAGTTCTTCAAATTTGGCTTTATCTGGAGAAGTAAGAAAACATAAGGTTGTCTCCATCTTATGGAACTGTAAAAATCTTTTACTAAAATTCTCCTTTGCAGTTGTTACAATGCTAGAAAATTCCTCATAGATTTCCCGATGTCTTGTAGGGTTGCCTGCAAATGTAGAATGTTCTAAAAGCAGTTTTAGATTTGGAAAATATTTCAGCTACCCACTTCCAAGGTCTTGGGTAGTTTGGCTTGCGTGGCAACAGAGAGGGTTCTGCGTGCCCACTGCAGCATGCATGCCATCGGTTGGCCACCACAGCGCTACACTCCGGAGGTGGTAATATTCATGTGTTTTTGGTGAGGGAAATCTGTGGAATTTGTTGATCTACAGAAAATTTGGGCTTAGTTTACTACAGGAGAAAAGCAATGGCTCACCCATGGGTGAAAAGATGACTCATTTTTACAGGTGAAAGCATAGCCCCTACTTACAGGACAGAGGCATGGGTGCAGTCTTGTTTTTTTCATTGTGGATATATTGTTTTAAGATAAACAACCTAAGATTCTCTGCCTAAAAATATTCTTTGGCACCTTCGACTCTTTTTCCTATTTTAAGGTCAGGTTTCCACCCTTGACTTCATCAACTAAATCGGTTTATGGACTGGGATTTGGAAGAAAAGCATATATAAGCCTAGAGTGTACGGATTTGGATAACCTTGGGTAAATTTGTGTCCCGAAGTTGCAGTCTTAAAAGTACAAATTTTCTGTTGTTTTTTGAGATAAGATCTGTCTATGTAGTTCTCGAACCCACTAGGTAGCCCAGGCTGTCCTTAAACTTGTGGCAACCCTCCTGCCTTTGTGTCCCGAGTGCTGGGATTAAAGGCCCAATTGAAAGTACAATTTTTAAATATTATTATCCTTTTCCCTCTTTTTTCTTCTTTTTAAAATTAGTACATGTTTCAAGTACATAATGTTTACTTTCCTTACGTAGAGTTGGTATTTGTACATAACACATCTTAATTCCTTTCTTCATCTCATTTCCCTCCCCTCCTTCTTCCCTCCCTCCATCTCTTGATCCCCTTCCTATTTGAGAAAGATCTATCTCCCTACTTCCTATTATCTATCTTTTATTTTGCTCTCTATTTATAATTTAGGGTTAGGGTTAGGTTTTTTAGTGTGGGTACCGGGGGTCGGCCTCAGGACCTCACGTTTGCAAGCAGGTGCTTGTGCTGCTGAGCAATATCACCGGCCCTTTTTTTTCTTTTTTTTTTATATGGGTTTTGGGAGTCGAACTCACGACCTCACGCTTGCCAGGCAGGCTCTTATGCCACTGAGCTATCTCACCGGCCCTGCATTCATCATTTTTCACACATAACTAGAGTTCATCATTTTAATATACCATAGTTAGCTTCTGTATGTTTATATTGTTGGAATCTTAGTTTTCTTCTGGAACTTTACTATCATAAAAAAAATTATATGTGTATATTTTTGTTTTTTATTAAACATTATCTCCTCAGGATAAATTCTATTACTTGATCAGGGGTTAGACATATTTATGATTCTTTCAATAAAGTACTATTTTGCCCTTGAGAAAGACTGCATCAGTTTGCCTTGCTGTCATTAATGGATGAGCATATCTGCTTCCTGAAGCCTTGCAGGCCTGGGCTTTTGAACTTTTTCTGATTTATTTTTTAGGTATAAAATCAAAATTTACAGCAGATTTAGTTTGCAGTTATTTTACCAACAAGGCTGACTGCATATTTTTAAAGTCATGGTTTGCCAGTGGCACTACTTCTTGTATGAACTGTCTTTTTAATCATTTTGTTCAGTAGATGATTGACATTTTTTACCTATTTGTCTGTGCATTTTACACTGTTTAGTTATTAAGTTTTTGTCTTTAAGAGCAAACTTTTTTTTTTTTTTTGGTACTGGGAATTGAACTCAGGACCTCTTGCTTGCCAGGCAGGCACTGGGCCACTAAGCTATATCCCTGGCCTAGAGCAAACATTTACTCCACTCTTCTAAATTTTTAAATCTCAGCTTTATTGGTATTCATTCTATCAAACCTCAAACTATGTAAGTATTGAAACTGTCTTTTTTTCCTATCTATTGTATCAAGAATCAAAAAGCGATTGCCCCTGTTGCTGGTCTTTCATGTATGTGTGCATGTATTTGTTTCATTTTTAAAGTATTTACCTCTTAGTACACCTGAAAAAAATTTTTGGTAGAGTATGGTGGGAAGTGAGGGTCTTTCAAATAGTCTCATTATTCATATTCCTGTATAGCAAGGGTCTTGAGTTGGTCACCAGTTATATTAGCTTTTCTGTTGCTGGACAAAATACCTGGCACCAACAAATTAGAGGAGGAAAGATTTAGTTGGACACAGTTTCAGAGGATTTAGTCTATGGTCAACTGGCTCCCTGGCATTCAGGAATTTCACAGTAGAAAATCATGGTGGAGTGAAGCTGCTTTGTTCACGGTAGCTGGGAAGTGAAGCACAGGAGATCACTAGAGAGGAAGGGTCCAGGGGCCAGAAATAAATTCCAAGGTCATGCCTCCATGACCCACCACTCATACGCAGAACTGTGCTTTACTAGTCCCTGGGTGGTTCCCAAGCCAATCAAGTTGACCATGACTTATCAGGGACTCCCACAGTGGATCCCAATCTCCTGCAAGGTGCTACAGTGTGCAGTGAAAAAAAGAGCAAGAGACAAAATGGTGATGCAGTGAGGATCTGGGATGACCAGTTGTTCACGGGGAGCAAAAGGCCACGAGGCAGCCAGAATCTCAGTATTTACTGATCACATTCACATTGAGGAAAATGGTCAGGTGATAATGGCTGGCTGTGCTAGGTAAGTGGCCAGACAGGCAAGGCTTGAAAAGAGGGAGGACTTCCAGGAAGATGGTGGAGTGGTAAGCAGCAGAGAGAGAGTCTCTCTGAGAGTTGCTGTCCAGATACTGGAATATAGCAACGCGAGGAAGACAAGAAGGAGGGAAGTGGGTCCCCTGGACCCAGGAAGGATCTGAAGCAAGAAATGAAGCCCACAGGGAGAGTGAAGAGAGAAACTTCAATGAAGAAGAAGGAGGTAGCCAGAGGAGCCCTTTCCCTGAGCCAGGACTCACTGCACGAGAGGAGCAGTTCAAACCTGCAGACATACGGTGACTGCTGGCGGCACCAGGGGCCTCCACGGAGAGACGCAGTGGTGGAGGGGAGCAGTGGACATGGAGGACTGCACTGACTGGGGGTGAGTACTGAGGTCATCTGGTGGGAGAGAGCAACTGGCCGGGAGCCATTTTGGAGAGGGGCCAGCTGAGCTCAGAACTCAGAACAACTGCTGGGTTCATCTAGCGACACCCAGCTGAGTTCAAGCCCATAAATGGGGCACTGACTGCTCCAGGCTGAATGGGTCTGGTCTTGGCCCCCACAGTCAGAATACAACCTGAATCTCACAGAACTAGAGAAAACAATCCTAAAATTCATTTGGAACCAGAGGAGACCTAGAATAGCAAAGGCAATTCTGGGCAACAAAGACAAGGCAGGAGGCATCACAATCACTGACTTGAAATTATACTACAAAGCTACTGTGATAAAAACAGTGTGGCACGAGCAAAAAAAAAACAGACCTGAAGATCAATGGAACAGATTAGAAGATGCAGAAACAACTCCAGACATACTAAGTAAGCCACCTTATCTCTGGCAAAGGTGCCAAACACATTCACTGGAAGAAAGAAAGCCTCTTTAATAAATGGTGCTGGAAAAACTGACTCTGCACATGCCAAAGATTAAAATTAGATTCATATCTTTCACTATGCACTAAACTAAATTTGAAACAGATCAAAGATCTACATATTAAAATGGAAACATTAAATCTGCTGGAAGATAGAATAGGTAAAACTCTTGAAGACACTGGTGTAGACAAAGACTGTGAATAAAACCCCAATCACACAGGAACTATCACAAAGAATCAACAACTGGGATCTCACCTCATTAAAAAGCTTTTGCACAGCAAGGAAAACCACCAACAGAGAGAAAAGACAACGCACAACGGGGAAAAATGTTTGCCAGCTGTTCCTCAAACAAAGGATTACTATCAAGAAGATATAAAGAACTCAAGAAAATCAGACCTCCCAAATTTAAAGACCCAATCCAAAAATGGGCATCTGAGATGCATACACATTTCTCAGATGAAGAAATACAAGCAGCATATAAATATATGAAAAAATGTTCAATATCACTGGTCATTTGAGAGATGCAAATTAAAACAACACTGAGACTCCATCTCACCCCAGAAAGAATGGCTATTATCAAGAAATCAACCAATAACAAATGCTGGAGGGGCTATGGGGAAAGAGGAATCCTTCTCCACTGTTGGTGGGAGTGTAGACTGGTGCAACCACTGTGGAAATCAGTGTGGAGATTCCTCAAAAATCTAGGATTGGAGTTCCCATTTGACCAGCTCTTCCCCTTCTGGGTATCTTCTTAGAAGAATTAAAAACATCATACCACAGCAATATATGTGCACCCATGTATATAGCAGCACAATTTGTAATACCTAGATCGTGGAAACAACACAAATGCCCATCCACTTAGGAATGGATAAAAAAAAATATGGTATTTTTATACAATGGAGTACTACTCAGCCATAAAGAAGGATAAACGGGAGACTTTTATAGGTAAATGGATGCAACTTGAGACCATAATCGTAAGTGAAATAAACCCGACACACACATGTAAACATCATATTTTCTCCCTAGTGTGAGAAGCTGAAAGGGTAAATAAGATCCAAAATGTACAGTAGATATTGTAAAACAGGGAGTAACTGTTCAAAAGGAAAGAGAAACTGGGATGGAGGAATGGAGAAAATAAGGAAGGGAAAAGCAAAAAAAAATATATATATATATATAAAAGATAGTTAAGATAGATACACTATTAATTTCTCTTAGTTCATTGAAAAGGAAGGTGTGTGCTAATATTGTTTGGACAATTGAATGCCAATATCTTGTACTCTGAGTAACTAATTTAAAGATAACAATATGCAATGTATTAACCATTGTTACCCTCCTATTACGTTGTTTTAAAATTTTGTTCCATTTTTTCTCTTTAAAATAAAAATAAAGTAAAATAAAACTGCAGACCCCCTTCCAAAAAAATTCTTTTTGTTCTATTTTTTTTCTCTTTAAAATAAAAATTTTTTTTAAAATTCAAAAAAAGAATACAGCCTGAACTCCAGGTGAAATAAAGCTGTAGGCTCTCTGAGACTATCCAGTACTCGGCCATAAAGCCACTGCTGGCTTGCTGGGATAAATCAATACAGATCGGGACTCTGTCTCCACATGTTGTCTACCAGTGACAGCAGAGACAAACCTGGAAATGGACTTTTTTTTTTTCTTTTTCGCCTTCATTATTTGATCTTATTTTTATATGAGTGTGAACATGGTTTCTAGCCTCTTTGCGGTTGTTGTTCTGTTCTGTTCTTCCATTTACGCCTTTCTTCTCTCTTACCTTTCTGTCTTCTGCATCAGTTTCCCAAAGTTAGCATCATACCCCTTAGTCCTCTACCCTTACTTCTAATTTCTTCCTCTTCTTCTACTTCTCTATTCTTCCCTTAATCCCTTTTAAATTTTAACCCCCCAGGGTAAATTTGACATATTAAGGACTTATATACTGCATATAATTTTCTGGTTTGTTTTAGATTTTGTTATATAACCCTTGGTGAGATGGCACGTGCAGTGTGATCATGGACAGAGCGCACCAGACCCGGGAATGCCACAGGACAGCACAAGGGCACAGGTAAGACCCAGAGCATTTCTTCCTCACAGAGCAAGCCACAGTTCACTCATTTTCACTTTAAAAACACTTGTTTTTTATGAAAGATGTACCAGGCCTGAGAAAGAGACTCAAAGCACTCTCTTCTTGTCAAGAAAGTCCACCCAGGGCCGGTGATACGGCTCAGCGGCATAAGCGCCTGCCTGGCAAGCGCAAGGTCCTGAGTTCTGCTCCTGGTACCCACAATAAAAAAAAAAAAAAAAAGTCCATCCAGATAATTAAGTTCTGGTGACAAAGGGAGGCTTCCAACACTCACCAGTAAGCACATCTCAAATTTCATTTTACAAGATTCTTTTTCTGAAGAAGTTTCCCACCAGTAAGGTGTACAGTCGCTGTAATTAGGTCTTTTCTTTTCCCCTGCTGACTATCGCCTATTGTCTTGGCCTAATCATTTCTAGTCCTTGGCCTTAGGATCCTTATGGACGTGCTCTATCTTTCCTCTGAATATGGCAGACAAGACCGGGAAGCAAGACGTTGCTCGGGGCCGTCTCTTCTTTTCATGTCATGCAGTGGCAGAGCAGTAAGTTGCAGGACTTGGAATCAGAAAACGGGACCAGGCTTGTCCTGTGGCACCATATACTCTGACAAGTCTCATCGCTTTTATGCCAGCCTTTGTTTTCTCTTCCACCTGTGAAGTGGAAATAACAAGATCTGCTTTACCTGCCACCACATGAGATTATTATAATGCTGTAATATAATAAGGGGTCTGAAAGTACCACAGGGAATGCCAAGTCTTGTGTAAACATACGGTCATTACTCTTAACATTGATTAAGTTTGATATTTTCTACACCCCAGAGGTATTCGTATTTTAAAAGGAGTAAAACATAAAGTCAAGGGCCTTTCCTTGAAAGGAAGGACTTAAATTATACTCTGCAGCCACACCAAACTGTGCCACCTGCTGTGCCTGTGTGTGAAAGGTGACCCTGGCTAGATAATTTGGAGGTGAAAAGTTGAGTCTCAGGAAAGTTGAATTCTCACTTATCCAATGTCACATGGAAGGTCGCTATACAAGTAAGGAATGGAATTTTGTTCTGTTGACTTGTGGTCTGGGGCTGTATGGAAAGTAACATGATACCACCTTTCTCTAAGTGTTTGCCATATTCCAGGCTCTTTCCTGGACCTCTGTGTTAGTAAGCTTTCCATCACTGTGATAAAATACCTGGCACAAATCAACTTAAAGAAGAAAGATTTATCCAGGCATGGTGGCACATGCTTGTAATGCCAGCACTCGGGAAGCTGAGGCAGGAGGATTGTTGCAAGTTCGAAACTAGCCTGGGCTACAAAGTGAGGTCAAGGCCAGCCTGAATTGCATAGCAAGACCCTGTCTCAAAAAGACAAAAGAAAGAAAGAAAGAAAGAAAGAAAGAAAGAAAGAAAGAAAGAAAGAAAGAAAGAAAGAAAGATTTATTTTGGCTCATGGTTTCAGAGATTTCAGTCCATGGTCAGCTGGCTCCAGTGAAACTGTTCACCTCATGGTAGCCAGGAGACAGACAGAGAAAGACAGAGACAAGAGGTACCCTTCAAAGGAGCACACCAGAGACCTGCTTCCTCCAAGTGGGCCCCACCTCCTAAAGGCCCATTCAGCTATGAATTCACTAATGGATTAGACCATCGATGAGGTCAGCACCCTCACGATCCATGAGGGTGTTGAGCCTGAAAGTCAAGCCCCCAACACATGAGTCTTTGGGGGAACACTTCATACTTAAACCATAACAGCCATTTTCCCATACATCTCTTTTAAATATAAGTGTCATTCTATTTTCCTGTTCCTGATGTTCAGAATCAGTGCCCTCCAAGGTCCCTCTTTGTGTCCCTGCCGTTCTCTTCCCCATCTGTACTGGTGGAATTGACGACAAAGAGTCTTCCCTATTAACTCTCTAGGGATAATTAGCCCACACTTAATGGCTCCATCTCCTACCCATTCACAGGACTTCCAAAATTTATATCTCTTGGGTCTGATACACAGTTGGTGCTCAAAAATGCCACCCACTTGTCTACTTACTCCTTATTTTTCAATTTCATTTAAATATTTGTTGAAGGCAGGGAATGGGTGAATCAGTTTAACTTCTTTTTTTTTTTTTACTTCACTGATAATGAGTTATTTACTGCTTTTATATTTAAACAAAAGTTTATCCTTACAAAAAACAAAGGGATGCTGGGCATGGTGGCACATGCCTGTAATCCCAGCACCTGGGGGGCTGAGGCAGGAGGATCTCTGTGAGTTCGAGGCCAACCTGGGCTACATTGTGAGTTCAAGGGCAGCCTAAACTGCGTAGTGAGACCCTGTCTCAAAAACAAAACAGGGCCGGTGAGATAGTGTGAGGTCCTGAGTTTGACTCCCGGTACCCACCGTAAAAAAAAAAAAAACAGAACAAAACACCCAAAGGGGGAAGGTGGTGCATGCTTATAATGCCCGCACTCTAGAAGGCTGAGGCAGGAGGAGCACAATTTTGACCAGACCAAGGCTGGTCAACCCAGCAAGACCTTGTCTCAAAATTTAAAAAAAATTAAAAGGACTATGGATGTAGCTCAGTGTGAAAGCTCTGGGTTCTACCCCTAGACACCATGATAGCTACATATGACCTTGAATTGCCTGTATCCTTTTCTCTTCTTCTGATAAAGTCGTCCTGAATTTTCTTTGGGAACAATCCAAAGAAAATTGAGATAACATTCCTCTCTGGCTAAGCGTGGGGCATGTGACTCTGACTTGGCCAATCAGTGTATTGGGAGTCTACTTCCCTCGTGCAGTGATGGCTTAGCCTCATCCAATCAGAAGGCATTTTGGAATGTATCCCAGCATTCTGTTCTGGCCACCACGTTCCTGATGATGAATATATATCACTACTCAACATTTTCTTTCCTACTGGACCTGACCATGGAAGGACATGGCACTAAAGCTGCCAGCAGTCACCATTCTCCATGTGAAGCCTGAGAAAAAAGATGACACCACTGAGGAGTGAGAGTTGAAGAAAATCAGGGTCTAGATGATATCCCATGAGCACCTGGATCAAGCCTGGACTTCATAGTAATATGGGTGAAGGAGTTCCAGTTTTTGCTTAGACCAGTATACATTGGAAACAGATTGAATTATCGTTTTTATTTATTGTGCATGTGTAGCTTTGACACAATGAGTCAGGAAATGAAAGTAGAGGGAACTGTAAGTCCCACTGGCAGCAGCAGACAGCAAATCTCAGTTTGGGGAAGCTGCTGATGACACAAACGCCTCATTGCTAGCGAAGCTCCTGGTGGGTGCACGCCTGCAGGCCCAGATACTTAAGAGATTGAGGCAGGAAGCTCCTTTGAGCCCAGGAATTTGAAAACAGCCTGGGCAGCATAGCAAGACACTGCAAAACCAAAAAAACAAAAAAAAAAACCAGTGTTTGCAGTGTCTCAGGAGCGAGTGCTCCAAACAGGTGAAAACAGCAATTGCAGAGGAGGACGCTCTTCTAGTAATTTTTTTTCTGGCATTAGGGATTGAACCCAGGGCCCTTGCACTGAGCCTTTTAATTTTTTAAATAAAAACAAGTCTTTTGTATTTTTTAATTTTGAAACGGGGTTTCACTAAGTCGCTGATTTGCCCAAGTGGGCTCCAACTTTGATCTTCTTGCTTCAGCCTCCCAGAGTGCTGGGATTACAGGCATGCACCCCTGCGGAGCTACACAGCTATGCATACTATATAAACGTACTATATAAACAGATCTTACAGAGTAGCAACTGGGAATCTTCTGCTTGTGATGCAGTACAACCAGATGACCCTGGTCTCTTCCTTCTTGTATCTGCTTCTATTCCAGAGCAACTTGTCTTAGAGGTGGAGGATCAATAAGGTAGTATTGCCCGGATAGCTCAGAGCCCCGAGGAGCACTTAGAGTCAGTACCAATCGAAAAGGAAGTAATAAGCTGTTGCCTAGAATTTCTAAGGCCTACTCCCCTCTTCCCACTTTCTCTCTTTTCCTATTCTCTTCCTGTCCATTTGCCAGTTCTGTTTCCAGGGCTTGATTTTGCCTCTCAGAAAAATAATGTTACCAGGAGGTCGTGTTCTCTAAACCTTGTACTTCTCCCATGTGTCACAGAAAGTTGTCTATTAAATCCTGAAATGGATTATAAAACCAGGGAACATTCCCATCTAAATATTTTCTAAGTGACATCAGAGACAGTCGTGACATTTTTAAAAATGAACATCTTACTTGTGGTCCTGGAGAATGCAGACTGAAAGGCAGGCGACATACGATGTCTCTTCTTTCCTGCCATCATAGAATATATTTAGCAGTTCAGGTGGAAAGATGTCAACTCCGGCTCTTTAATGATGGAGTGGGATGATTCCACGTGACATTTACAATAACTTGGTTTATGTTATAGACATTCATGACTGGGTTTTTTCCCCCTGAAATTTCCTGAAAAAAAAAAAAAGCACCTTTTTTTCAAATGCCAAAAAAGAGTCTCAGCTAGCACTCGTCATGTGATGACATTTGGCACTTGCAGCTTATTTCTTGGTACTGAGAAAGTCCCTGGCAGTCAAGAGCTGACCTGGTGCTCACAGCTAGGTCTTAGTGTTCTCTGGCTGAACAGATGCATTAAAAAGAAAAAAATCGGCCTATCCACTCTATAGCCATGATGAATTAAGACAAAACAGGACCATTCCATACTCACTTGGTCACAGATAAAAACACATACACTACCCAAACCACAAAAGTGCCCAGACGTCCCCCTCCTGTCTGATCTGAGCGACTGCTGCTTCATTATCAGCCACAGCTCTAGCCACACTTGGTTCTCTCTCCCTAGATAAGATGCCTAAGCATAGAATTAAGTCTGCTGATCCAGAGAAAAGCCTAACTTCCCTGACTTCGCCACAGGTCATCTAATGCAGCTCATATCAATTGTTGAGTCCTCTCTGTCACCCTCTCTCTGAGATGCGCGCAGCTCCCACAGCATGTAAGCCTATGGTTTTTAGCTGAGGGGCATTGTGGTGCAGAGAGAAAAACCTGTGATTTGGATGCAGAAAATCTGTGTTTGCATTCTGGCTCTGTCGCTTACTAACCAGAGGATCTTTAGTAAGTCTTTTTTTTTTTTTTTTTTTATGCGGATACCGGGAGTCAAACTCAGGACCTCATGCTTGCCAGGCAGGCGCTTATGCCGCTGAGCTATATCACCGGCCCTTTAGTAAGTCATTTGATCCTTCTTGTATCTGTTTGCTAAAGCCGTTGTAAAACGCCATGGACTGGTGGCTTAAGCAATAGAAATTCAGTTTCCTGCCATCTGGAAGCTAGAAGTCTGAGATCAAGGTGCTGACAGGGCTGGTTTCTTCTGAGATCTTTATCAGGGACCTGTAGACAGATGGCTTCCTTGTACCTTCATGTGGTCCTTTAGTCACCCGTCCATTGCTGGGACAAAAGATTTAACATGCACAATTTAAGGGAGAAAAGTTGGGCCGGTGAGACGGCTCAGCGGCTTAAGTGCCTGCCTTGCAAGCGCGAAGGCCCGAGTTCGACTCCCGGATCCCACATACGAAAAAGGGGCCGGTGATATCGCTCAGCGGCACGGGTGCCTGTTGGCGCGTGAGGTCCTGAGGTCGTCCCCCCGGTACCCACAAAAAAAAAAAAAAAAAAAAAAAAAAAAAATAAGGGAGAAAAGTTTACCTGGCTCATTTCAGACCATGGTCAAGCTGGCTACGAGGAAGAGACACCACAGCAGAAGGGCGTGACAGGGGAAAGCTGCTTGCCTCATGGCAGCCAAGAAACAGAGAAAGAACCAGAGAAGAAGGGGCCAGGGACTGGATAGTCTACAGGCTCGTGACCCCACAACCCAGCCAGACACACACATTAGTTTCTTTACTAATCTCTAAGCATCTCTCAAGCCAATCAATCTGACATTGAATATTAACCATCAAGCTGTTCATGGTGGCACGTGTCCCTAATCCCAGAACTCTGGGAGGGTGAGGCCAGAGGATCACAAGCACAAACCCAGCCTGGCAATTAGCTATTTAGCAAGACCCATCAAAAAAACAGGCTGGGACATAGCTCGGTGTGAAGGCTCTGGGTTTAATCCTTAGTACAGGGGAAAAAAAGATTAACCATTGGACGCTGGTGTCCTAATCTCTTCTCATGGGGACACTAATCACACTGGATGAGGGCCTGCACATAAGGCCTCATTTCGACTTCACTTCCTCTTTAAAGAGCCTCTTCCCAAGTGCAGTCACGCTCGGCATGACGAAGCTTCAGTTAACAACGGCCTGCATATACAACAGCGATCCCTTGAGATTGTATTGCCTAGCGCCATTGTAGCCATCTTAGTTTGTGCGAGTACACGCTGTGATATTTGTACAACACCAAAAAACGCCTAATGATGTGTTTCTCAAAACACTTTTGCCCTGTTGAGCAGTGCATAATCATATTACAGTCACATTCTGAGATATTACGTTGGGATGTAGCTCAGACTGTGGCACCTCTGGACTTGAGTTTAGCTGGGATAATAGTGGATACAAGCTGGAGTAATAGTGAAGCAGGACTTAAAGAGCAATCCCCCTCGAACTCCTCCCCTCCTCCCCTGTGGCTACAACAATTTGTTCTGGTACAGATAAGATTGGCAACTATGTCCTGTAAACAGAGTTTATGTCATGGTGTTCTGGCAGGATTCGTAAGGCTCTGTCTTCTTTCAAGCCTAAGTTATTAATTGCTTTGTCTCGCTTCTGTACCCTCACTTGCCCCGCCCCCCTGATTTCTCAAGACCAATCCCCTCAGCCAAGTGTGTAAAACTGGAACCTTTCCTTTGTTCCGGTGCTCAGCCATTTTGGACATTATAAGGTCAAGCTGAGCTAGTGTGCACCTAAAACCCAATAAATCCTCCGTTTTCCCCTTCAGTCTCTTTGATCTCTTGAATTCTGCAACAATAGTAGGTGATAGAGATACAAACTGGAGTACCTAAGAATATGTTAATAAAGAGCATAATGGTAGAAAACCAAGTAATGGTGAGAGAGAAAGAGAGAGAGAGAGAGAGAGAGAGAGAAAGTAATGTTTTAAGATATTCAGGCTCTAGACCAGGGTCTGGCTTGGGCTCTGTTACTAGCTGTCTGACCTTGTGCTTAAATTCCTCAAGGGCAAAATGGGGAAACTATTAGTCAGAGATAGGCCCAGATTTTGCAGGTCTTAAAATTTATATCCCTCAGGAAAAGAATATAAAATTACAAATAAAAATTTTTGTATAAAAGTGAATTTTTAAAATAAAAAAATAAATCATGACAGGACATATTTTGAAATGCTGAAAATTGTATGCCAAAGCAAAAAGTTGTTTGCAGCCACTCCAATACCACCCGGGGCAAGACAAAGTCCAAGAAGTCATTGTGCTTAAATTATTTTACTTGTGAAGTTTTCTTAAATCATCTAACCATGTAAAGACATTATTAGAATTGTTCTCAGAGTCTTTTAAAAAGCCTGTGCAAATGAAGTCCTGTCACTTGAGCTACATTATTTTCATAATAAACTTGCCTTGGCTAACAGCACTGGTGTCGCAAGGTGGTGATCAAGCTTCCCGGTTTACCTGGTCTGGCGAGGTGGCCTGGGACCGGGACTTTCAGCATGACACTGTGGTTGGTACAGAATACAATGTAACACTGGGTGAACTTGAATGAGTTTCTCCCACTATGTAAGGTTACTGTGAGGAAGAAACAAACTTTGACTGATTTGGGAATCAGCACAGAAATAGTGATTGGTCAAATGAGAAGGAGAACAAGGAAGAGGGAAGGGGGAAAGAAAGGAAGGGACAAGAAAAAAGAATAGAAGGCAAAAAATAGAAGCAAAGTTTTGTTTTGTTTTGTTTTTTTATGTGAGTACCGGGAGTCGAACTTAGGACCTCGCACTTGCCAGGCAGGCGCTTATGCCACTGAGTCATATCACTGGCCCCAAAGTTTTTGTAAATAAGGAGGGGAAAGGACTGGGGATGTAGCTCAGTGGTAGAGTGTTTGCCTAGCATGCACAAGACCCTCAGTGTAATCCCCAGTAACAAAAGAAAAAAAAGAAAAGGAGGGGAAGCCAGGTGTGGTGGTGCACGCCTATAATCCCAGCACCCTAAGAGGCTGAGGCAGGAGGATCGCCGTGAGTTTAAGGCCAGCCTGGGTTATTAAGTGAGTTTGAGGCCAGCCTGCACTACATAGTGAGACACTATTTAATGCCCCCCCACCAAAAAAAGGAGGGGAAGAGGGGTTGAAGGAAGAGGATGGGAATGAAAAAAGAAGAAGCAAGATATATCATATACAGATACTAATTCCCTATGATGAATGTTATCATTATGTATATCTAAAATGTACCAATAAAAATAAATAAATAGATAAATAAATAAATAAATGAAAGTAAAGAGTGATTAAAAAAAAGAAATAGTAATTCATATCATGAGAGCAGATGAATGCCCCAAAGGGAGAAAGTGAAGAGTTAAGAAGCTATGATGGTAAGGACTGCAATAGTTTGGATCCCGAATGTCCCCCAAAGGCCTGCATGTTAAAGGCGAGGTCCCCAGGGTGGTGGGCACTTTGAGAGGCAGGCCTCTGGGTGGTCTTGAGGTCCCTCGGACGTGCTCTGGAAGGGACTGTGGGACCTGGGCCTTCTCTCACTTGCTGTGCAGTATGTGAGCACTTCCGCCACATTGCACCCTGTCACCCACAGGCTCAAAGCAATGGGTGAATCCACCGGGGACTGGAACCTCCGAAACTGGAAGTCAGAGTAACCCTTTTGTCTTTATGAGTTGATTTATCTTAGCTTTTTTTATAGTAATGGAAAGCAGACTAATACAGGATCAAAGATGGAAACATACTTAGAGAACATAAAATAAAGAAGGAGGGCGAATGAAAGAGGCATGGGTCCATTGCTGGCTGCCCTTCTCTAAGTCACATCACTGGCTCTCCCGGCAGATGGACTCGGGATTGAGTTCACTAAGAGAGACCAAGCCCAGAGGCCACGACATCACCCAGAGCTTTTGAGGCAGAAGAGGCTGCAAGCCTGCACCGGTGGCTGCAGGGAGACAGCTGTGCACTCCCTCTGTTCACTCTTCGACAGCACCAAGGCTGTTTGCGTGACATTATTTCCCCCAAGAACATGAATTGTTATTTTGCACGTAAGTATCCATCTTGTGCAATTGTCAAATCTCCCGGAGGTTGTGCAACTGACAAAGAACACAGCACATCAGTTACTGGAAGCGACATGTGGATTCTTGAAAATTAAAATAGCTGACACCAGGGGAAGCCGCAAGGCCCGGTTTCCCTCCCTCCCTCCTGTTGCTTTCACTCACAGGAACAGGGACAGGCTCATTTTCTCTGCCATCAGAATTCCTTAACAAGTACATTGTTGAATATTTGGGATGCTGTTCAAAAGTATTCTGTCTGTCTTAATCCACTCAATCCTTGAAACAAGTCCACGGGGTGATATCGTTTCTCCTTTCACAGATTAAATGGGCGGCAGAGAGGTGAGGTCAGGAACCCAAGGACTCAGCCAGCATCCAGAGCATGCAGCCCTACTCTGCCATCCCAGAAGAGCGATTCATACACATATGAGGCCGGGTTGACTTTTCCAGGAGGCAGAAATGGTGCAGAGGTGGGAAAGGACAAAACACCTCCCTCCCTGGGGACCCTGAGGACGCTATCTTTTTCCAGTGCTAAGGACTGAATCCAGGGCGCATCTCCAGTTCTTTTTATTTTGAGGTAGGTTCTTTTAAGTCACTGACCTGCCCAGGCTGGGCGTGAACTCATGATCTTCCCGCCTCAGTCTCTGAGTGTTGGGATGGCAGGCGTGAACCACCACGCCAGGCCTGAGAATGCCTGGGCACACAGGCCTTTAAACTGCCCGTGGCCTTAGGCCTCCTCGGAGAAAGGCTGGGTCCAGCAAAGAGGAGGAGGAAGAGAGTGGGTCCCTGCCCCCCCCTCACGGCCTCCTGACAGCCCCAGGGCCGGGACCCTGGGCTGGCGGTTGGTGCCCCGCCTTCTCTCCCCTCCCAGCAGCCTCCTTAGCCCTTCTGGCTCGTCCAGCACAGCGCCATTCTCTGCTTCTGCTTTCCAAGGTGAGGCTTGCTCTTGCAATCAAAGTTGTCGCCTCACCATTGCGTGAAGTCTAATGGCAGCCGGGGACTGCAAAAACATTGACTTTGCATATTGACAGACTGGGTTGGAATTGACTCCACCACTCGCTGCCTCGCGTGCGGCTCCCCAGTCCCTCGTCTGTAACACATGGGCTAACAGTGCTTCCCTCGCTTCGTTATTTGAGAGCTAACAGGCATGAACAAGGCCCTGGGTTTCATCCCCAGCTCCAAAACAAGCAACCGCCACAAAAGACGTAATGGGTGAAAGTGCTTATCACAGAACCTGCCACACAGAAAGTATGGAATAAATGTTAGCTATTTTATTGTTATGAAAAAGACATGTATCTATTTTTATTGATTGATTGATTGATTGATTGTACTGGGGATTGAACCTAGGAGCATTACACTAAGCTACCTTCTCATCCCTTTTTATTTTTTATTTTGAGACAGGTTCTCACTAAGTTGCTAAGTTGCCCAGGCTGAGCTTGAATTTTAGATCCTCCTGCCTCAGCCTCCCAGAGTGTTGAGATTCCAGGTGCAGCACCAAACCTGGCACTATAGTGTGCTATTCACTGTCTCCTTAAAAAATGCCTTTTCCACTTGTTTTTCTTGTCCCTGTCTCTGCTGAAGTGGAGACTTTCCTCAAATGTCAGGTGATCCCCGCCAAGGAGACTTGTTGACCAGCACCCTCCGCAGAGGGGAAGCAGGAGCTTTCGGCTCTCTCTGTCCACGAAGTCATGCAGGGAGAGGGCCCGGATGCTCACTGCTCAGCAGAGAGACTGTCACTCCGTGGTGCGTGTATTTTCAGTGTAGCTCCTTGTCTTACCTGTGCCCTATGCCCTAAGGCCAGGCTCTCTCTGGTCTGTTTCTCTGAGTGAACCACCCATCTCTGGCCAGCAATGAGCAAGACTTAGCGGCACAGGATGGGACAGAGAACCAAGAAGTCTGACTGGTATGGGACACTGTCTGTCTTAGTTATTTCTCATTGCTGAGACAAAATACCCAACATCCACAAGTTAAGGGAGGACAGGTTTATTTAGCTCATAGTTCGTACAGGTTTCAGTTCATAGTCGGCTGGGTCGAAGGCAGGGGGGCACAGCAGAGGGCATCGCAGAGGACAAAAAGTTCACGGTGGCAGAAGGCAGGAAACGCAAGCAAGCGATGGACCTTAACAGCATCTCTCTGCCCCTTATATCTTACCCAGGCTACTGAGGGTGGGTAGCACTCACAGCCTTAATCCTAGTGCCCTTGAGCCTAGCATTGCACCATGAATCAGTCCCAGCGTCACACACTCTAGATCCAGCTGCCTCTGAAAAAGCCCCACCTATGACCACATGAGGCTTTGGGGGTCATCTAGACACAAGCCATCACATCGTCCAATTCTGTTTTCATCTCCACACTTGTCCCCTGACTTTCCACATCCCTGCTGCCTCCTTGTGTCACCAGAGCTGCTATTCTCTCTACAGGTACTAAGTTTTCTTCATTTCATCTCAGCCACTTCCCGTCTTTTAAAATATGTTCTCTCCTTTTCACTGTTGTTTGCTCCCAGCTTTTTCCGTCGTTAACATCGCTTTAACAGAATTTCAAGGGGGGCAGGGATAAATGCTATGTTCAAATTACCATGTTTTAAGTAACTGCATGTTCATTATGTCTCCATCTGGAATGATTAATAAATTGAATGGATCTTCTAAGGCTTCACCTCTACACAGTAAGTTCCATAATATTTTGCAATTTTTAAAAAATATGAATTTTTATTTGTTTTATCTTATCCCTTT
The DNA here is from genome assembly GCA_028451465.1 of Erethizon dorsatum. Taxonomy (NCBI): domain Eukaryota; kingdom Metazoa; phylum Chordata; class Mammalia; order Rodentia; family Erethizontidae; genus Erethizon; species Erethizon dorsatum. The sequence goes on from CM051831.1 coordinate 60,242,070, forward strand.
AATTAAAATTAAATGTTTTATAATACACAAAATATATCAGTGTAAGAGTGCATGTATATAAGTTATAAACATGTAGACATATATAGTGAGGGAATCCTCAAAAGTGTTACATTCATGGGTGGAGGTGGTTGAACATTTTAGGGAAAAAGCAAGAAAAAGAGATTGAGTTTCATTTCTTGGGTCAGGATGACATACAGAAGAGAAGAGCTATAAGAGGTGAGATGTGAACACCGAGTTGTATAAAAACAAAACGTGTACAGAGGAACTTAAAGCCTGCTACGTTAAAAAAGGTGGACTTTTGGCAGCCCAGAGATAAAGAGGGAGTGAAAGCTGACACTCTGTGTGACTGTTAGTTCCACCTACCTTCATGTCGGTTTTACCCCATCTCATCCTCCTCTGGGAAACACAGGCTGAGGTGACTGTCCAAGGCCACACATGGTAGGGAGCACAGCTGGGATTCACACCCGTGACTTACAGACTCCAGACCCCACATACTGTCTCAATGCATTCTGTTTATTCAAGGCTATGTTAGTCGCCCAGTCATTCATTAGTCATGTTACTAGTTACAATCAAGTATATTGCTTAAATTAAGTACCTGATTTGAGATGAAATGACCTTGTCAAAATCACAATAACATCTGCCTTTTCTTTGGTGATATCTCCCCGAACAGACTGGAAAATAACTGCACACCAATTTTCATTTCCTTTGTGAACCAAAGATTAGAGAAGGTCCTGAAGGTCCCTGAAGAGAAAGAGAATGAATGAAGAATGGCCTGGCTCCTGTAGAGAGAACAGCATCATGGCACCTTGTTACCTTCCTAGGCCTCTTCTTTCTCCCTCCGTAAGTCTAAACATCACCTTATCTCCTAGGCTGTTAAACTCCTGAGTATATTTTTAAAATAAGAAATTAGGAAAGAATGCTTTGTAGAAGTATCTGCCTTTTCTCCTTAAGTAGGATGAGGCAGAAACATCTGATTGGAACAATCTGGGCAAAAGTTGCCGTGCTGTTGTGAGAATGGAATGAAGAGAAGAGGCGAAGCGGAAAGTGCACTCTCGTTTCACACTGGCGACATCGCTAGGAGATTCTTTCATTACCACTGGGGTAGCAATACAAAGGCTGCTCCAGGGATGTGACCTCCAACAAGTCGGTATATTACTGCCCACCCTGCACTCTGGGGCTTCACTCATTCCATGTCCCATTTCAACTCATCCCTTAAACTCTATTTAGCTCTCCCTTTCACATTTATATGTAGTGTGGCAACTGAGCTTCCTGCCAACAGGGCCATTGCATAGTTAAATAATGTAAGATATATGAAAGCAATCAGAAAACTGTAGTGTGCCATGTACATTTTAGATTCTTTAACCTTTTCTTCGTTTTTGTTTTTAAACACCCAATGTCACTGGGATAGTTACTTTTTTATCATCATTTCTTAGGAACTCTGGCTTCACAACTGCCAATTTGATTCTCACTAATATGATTAGTATTTTTGTGTGTCCAGATAATGGGTATGTTCTCCATTACTGGTTTGTTCTTCACATGAATGAACTTTGTTTCTTTTCTCTTTTTTTTTTTAACAGTAGCTAAGTTTTATTAAAGGTAGGAAAAGAAACAGGCTCTACAGAGCAAATAGGGTCAAATCAAAGTAGAAAAAGACATACACCCTACCACATGAGGGTGGGCCACCATACAAGGGAGATGATAGTGGCAAAAACTCAGTGTGGACTATCCTTTTTGTATTACCCACTCCTCAGGCTGACATTAAGTCTACAGGCCATCCTACTGAAAACCTGCCCTAATTCTTGTGAGAAATCTATGTGCAGGGCTTTAGGAACTGTTCTGTGCATGCGTCCTGAGATTTTGTAATTAACAAGTCACACCTACTTCCCCAGCCAGCTAGTGCAAGTTGTTATAATAACCTCAGAGGTGTCTAAGAGCATGGCCTGATACTTAGCAAGCCATTCCCCTGTTAACCAGAAATAACCAATGGTCTCAAGAATCACTCTGACCTGATGGGGAGTCAGCACTTCTAGTTCCTATCCTAAAGTTAGTTTTGCAGCATAGCTGTAGCTGCTACTGCCCTCAGGTAAGGCGGTCATCCAGCAGCCACTCCATCTAACTTTTTTTTTTTTTTTTTTTGTGGGTAACGGGGGGTCGACCTCAGGACCTCGCGCGCCAACAGGCACCCGTGCCACTGAGAGATATCACCGGCCCTTTTTTCGTATGTGGGATCCAGGAGTCGAACTTGGCCCCTCGCGCTTGCAAGGCAGGCGCTTACGCCTCTGAGCCATCTCACCGGCCCCTCCATCTAACTTTTTGAAAAGTATGCCAGTGGGAGGTGTTCTTGTCCTAGCCTTTTCATCAAGACACCCAAAGCAATTCCTCTTTTTTCTGATATGTAGAGGCAGAGGGCTTTCTTAAATCAGATATCATATTATACCATGCAGCAGGATCTATCTGTTAGCTAATTAGGTCAGGGAGACCTGGCATAGTCCCAACAGGTAAAATCCATTTTGGTCTTTATCAGAATTTGAGAATTGCCCCCAATTTTGCTAGTAAATGTCTCCCTAGCAAGGGAGTAGGACACTGTGGGACAACTACAAACTCATAGTTAAACATCTGGCCTTCAAAATGATACATTAGAGCAGGAGTAAAGAATCTCTGACTAGGGGACCCCTTGACCCCAACTACGGTATAGATCTAGAGGAAGGTTTTTCCAGAGAAGTCAAAACAGAATGAGGTAATTTAATTGACTCACCCATGACATCCAGCATTACCCAGGTTTCCTCATAGGAAATGGTAATATCCATGGTCAGGGGCATTGTAGATATCCTTGGGCTTTTCAGAGCAGGAAATGGGGGTTTTGGCTGGCCTAGCCCCTCTCTGGGAACAGGGACAGTAAATCCTCCAGTGTTATGAGTCAAGCACATTGTCTGCCTCACACCCAGAGCAGGGCCCAGGCAGTGGCCTGGCGTTGTCACATGTCCAGTGTCCAGTCTTCTTGTCCTTGATCATTCTTGGATTTTCCCTTAGGCTACTTGGGTGAATATAAAGCATTGCCAATTGCAACAAGTATAATTCAAACTTTTCTTTTTTGAGCCTCCTCCAGATCCCAATTTTTGAGCACAGGAAAGGGAATGTCCAACAAATGAGTCAGGTGTCTGGAGTCCTGTCTGAACTTTCTTCATTAAACACGTGGGAGAGATCCATATCCCCTGAGAGCCAGGTGGGGAACCAAGAACAGGATCATCAATGATATCTCTCTCTTCCTCAGGGGCCACTCTAAATACCATAGTTTCTGGTCTTTTCCTGAGATAAAGGGTCAAAAAAGCCTGAACATCAGGGATTTCATTCCACCTTCTATGTTTTAAGCAGAAATTATTTAACTGAAAAATAGTCTCACAATTTAAACTGCCGTCCTGCATCCATCTCTTGCTATTCTTTTATAATTTGGCAGGGTCAAACCTTTCCCACTGATCAAGGATACGGTCTAGTGGTGAAGTTGGTGGAATCTGAGAGGCATGGTTCATGAGGTTTCCAATGGCTTATCTTGGGGTCTATAGAGAGACTAGGTCTCAGATCCTTAACATGGTGTGCTGTACAAGAGGAAGAGACCCAGTGAGCCCACGAAGCATCCTTGTGAGACTCAAGTATTCACTAGATGGACATCTCTGTCCAAAGCTAGGATGACACCATCATCTTTCATAGAAGGAATCCCTGAGAGCTTTTTGTCTCCATATTGGGGCCCACTGACTTCTTAGGGAGAGAGGGTTGAGCCATACCTAGTCCTTTGAAACGCCCTTCAGATTGGGGTGGAGCCTCTCCTCACTGAGACTTCCATGGCCCAGTTGAGCCACTTGATGACTCTACTTAGGCAAGGTGGAGCCACTTGAGAAGCAGTCTCTTGCATTTACCCCCAATAGTAAAATCTTTGGTATGTTGTTTAAGGAAGGAGAAATGGAAACTTCTTTTTTAATTAAAAAAATCCTTTAAAAGTCCTAAGAATGATTCACAGTCACTTGAGTTAAGTTTTACTGGCTGTTCTTTTGTTCTGCTCAGGCTGTCAGGTATGTGTCTAAATTACCTGCATTTTGTTAGAAGAAACAAGGAAGGGATCTAGCCTAATTCAAAAGAAAAGAGGGAGGAAGCCCTCATGTTCTCTAAAATCAGTGGCTTAGCTCCTATCTGCAAGGGTGAGATTTTCTGGGGACCATGAGGTTATTTGAAATCAAACATGGCAAAACCCAGGTGGCTGATTCATGGGATGAACAAAATGGAATTAACTAGGATGAAATAACACCCTGAAAAAGAAAAGCTCATCTAGGAGATAAGCACAGATGAGATTTTGAGCACAAAAAGGAGTAAACTGGGGTAGTCTGCTATTCAGGCAGGCTACCAAGTTACCAACAACTGTTTTTCCCAAAAAGAGTGAGAAAGCTGAGAAAAGTATCACAGAGGACAGAAATGTTATTGGGTAGTGCCTTCTATATATGGCTCACCAATTAAATGTCACCAGGTTTTGGGTTGCTTGCCTCTCCTGGAGTTGCATTCCAAGACCTTCTCATCTGAAACAAAGAATTGAACAAAATGAGCAAAAATCAGTGACAAAATTTATTTGAAAAAGTAAAAGTGAAGAGTGAGAGAGAAACTGAGTATGTAGAGTGAGCTTGGACCAAGTAAAAGAGGAAAAAGCAAGCAAAAAGTACACCCTGGAGGGTACAGGGTGGGATATCATAAGGAAAGACATGATTGCAAGCTCTTGGTGGCATCTGTGTCCTTTTATGCTGTCTAAAATCTCAAGGAAACCCACAAGAGCTTCTACACATGGGTCCTGAGAGGGGGTGCTATGACATCAGGTCTAGGATGACATCAGGTCATCCTATTGCAAACCTGCTTAAGTTCTCATGAGAAGTCCATGCAGAGGTTTGGGAACTGTTCTGCACATGTGTTCTTGTAATTAACCAGTCATGCCTACTTCTTCAACTGGCTTTGCCACTCCCTAATCTATCTCTGAAAGGTGAGGACGAAAGGGCGTAATCACAGGCTCTCTGATTCTTTAACTTGTACCTGCTATGAGTGACCAAAAATGGGAAAAAGAAAGAAAAGGGGAGATAAACCTGAAGTGGGCCTGTAGGCTTCCTATGGTTGGAAGAAAAACACAGAGGTCACATTCTCCCCCTCCCCCCACATGATGGAAACACGGAAAAGAGTTCCTGGTGCCATGAGAAGTCCCCCAAGTTCCCCAGCCTAGGGGAGGAAGAAGTAAATATAAACAAAAATATGCCCCAAGGGTCTTACCTGCTCTTCTGGCCAGCTAAGCCAAATTAAAACTATATTACCAGGTTTTGGGGTGCTGCAGTCTCCTTTTGGAGGTGGCTTCTAGGTTCTTTCTGTTCTGAGCATAGATTTGGTTGAGACAAGCATGAACGACAGCGAAGTTTTATTAAAGGTAGGAAAAGAAACAGGCTCTGCAGAGCGAATTTGGGCCAAATCAAAGTAGGAAAACAAGTACACCCTACAGCATGAGCGCAGACCACCGTGCAAGAGAGAACACAGTGGCCTGTTTCTTTCACTGAACTTCATCTACCACTGATGAGTTACCAAGCAAATCTTTCCAAGCAGAAGAATGCAGCCAGAGCCCGGGCATCTCCACCTTTGAGGATTCTGTCTTTGTTGGGATTTCCACATGACCCTCTAATGAATTCACCTGAAAGTCCTGGGAAATAGGAAGAAACACAGTTACTGACCACAACAACGTTCTGCGGAAGTATTAATTCAATTCTTTAGCCCACTAGTCAACAGATATTCAACAGTAACAATAATTCTTGATAGAGTTTCTCTTACCTTAGGCTTTCTTAGTTTAAGGATTATGTGGGTCAACCTGGGAATTTTCCCAATAAGTATCATTTACTTTATTTCATGAGTATAACTAACATAGTAACTGGGCAAGTAGTTTGGGGACCTACAGAGGGGGAGTTAGTTTTTACAAAGACTTCTCTATAAAAGGAGCTACAAGGGCCCCTTGTAGCCAACAACTAATTTAGGGACCACAAACCAAACTATGCATTGTGTGGAGTTCCTCGTGACACCCAGTGGGTCAGTGTCTGCTCAGGTTGACTTGGGGTGGGGGTGGGTGGAAGACTGCTAACTCCGAGGAGCTGGAAAATCTTGAAGATGAGATGTTTTGCCAACTAGAGCAGAGCTGGGTCTTATGGGGAAAATCAGGAAGCTCCCCAGGGGACAATCAGATGGCTAGAGATGTTGAACATTTTTTCACGTATTTATTATCCATTTGTGCTTCTCCTAAGAAGTGTTTATTCAGTTAAAGTGCCCATTTTTTGATTGAGTCTTATTTTGGGGGAATCTAATTATTTTTGAGATTTTTATATATTCTAGATATTAGTCCTCAGTCCAAGGAATAGCTGGCAAAAAAACTTTTCCCATTCTATAGTTGTCTTTTCACTCTGTTGGTTGTTTCCTTTGCTATGCAGAAGCTTTTTAACTTGATATGATCCCATTTGTTGGTTCTTTTTTTTTTTTTGTGGGTACTGGGGGTTGAACTCAGGACCTCACGCTTGCTAGGAGGTGCTTTTGCCGCTGAGCTATGTCACCTGCCCCATTTGTTGGTTCTTGATGCTATTTCTTGTGCAATTGGGATTTTATTTAGAAATCTTTTACTGTACCTATGCCTTCAAGAATTTTACCCATTTTATCTCCCAGCGGGTTAAGTGTTTCTGTTTTAGTGTCTAGGTTTTTTTATCCATTTTGATGTTAGTTTAGTACGTAGTGAGAGATTATGGCTCTAGCTTCCATCTTCTGTATGTATATAGCCAGTTTTCCCAGATCCATTTGTGAAAGAAGTATCTTTCCTCCAGCATATGCTTCCCTTTTTCTAAGACCAAATCCTCATTCTCTAGTCTTGTATTTTGGTTTTAGTTCTGTTTTGGAAGGCTCATTCATGCTTGTCTTTTATTTATTTATTTATTTTTTTTGTGGGATCTGGGAGTTGAACTCAGGACCTTGCACTTGCCAGGCAGGTGCGTACGCCGCTGAGCCATCTCACTGGCCCTCGTGCTTGTGTTTGCAGGGAGTTTCTCAGAGATCCTGAGATTGGCTCTTGCTCGCTAATTTCATATAAGATGTCACACACTAACATTATACATTGGAGCCAAGAAAGCCAAGTATTAGAATGAGAAGCATAACTGTTAGGTGGCCCGGAGACATACACAGCTGTCGCTGTAAAGAAGGTAGCACCCCCGAAGGGACCAGCATGTTGACAAGCCACACGGTCGGAGCTCTCGCCTCTTCCACCCTGCCTTAGCCAAATTACCAAGGAATTCGGAAAATGGTTGGTGAACACAAAATCTGAGTAAGAGGGGTTAAGTGAATTGAATATGTGACATTTCATGGCATCAGGCTGTGACCCCCATCTTACCAAAGGAACCACCTTAGCACAGACATTGGAGAATGTGAGAAGATAGAATGGGTACTCCCCACCTTCACCCCAGCGTCTCCTCCATCTTGGCCTTCAGGGATGACCAGAGCCCCTTCAGATTGACCTATTCTTCCTTCAGATATGTTTCAAAAATTAAAGCAGTTATTGTCTCTTCCTGTCAGTCTAAAAGCAATTCTTTCTCTTCCTCTGTCTCTTTCTCTGTCTCTGATCTCTGTTTCATACATTTTTATAGCTCTTTTCAGATTCAGTAGTGTTGCCTTGACAGTAATGGTTAATATATTTCCTTAATTTCCAAGTTTGGGGGGTTACCTTATGACGGTGCTGAAGTACTAAGACTGTAAGCTTCTTGAGGATAGGGTTGACATGTCTGTATGACAGGTGAAGACATCTGTGTATTACCCCAAAATGCTTAGCAAAGCTGAAGGTGCTCAATCATTTGTCCATCCAATCTCATTGCCATTGTTAATTTTGTTTCCATGAATCTCAGCTTGGAGGAGGATCACTGCCTCAAGCTCTTTTGCAGAAAACTGGTCCAGTGCTCCAGAAAGAGTTAAGTTCAGGCTGTAATCTAGACTGCAAAGCCATGCTCCATGTGGCAACACCAGGCTGGGAAAATGGAGCAACATCTTGGCAGGTAGGGAAGGCTCTTAGCTCTCCACTTCATATGATAGCTTTGGAAATCTCCATCTGGCATGGTATTGATCTAGGGGTTCTCAACTCAGGTCATTTACCCCTGCACTCAGGACATTTGCCTTCTTGCTACTGTTATCTGCTGTGTAGAGGCAGGGGATGCTGTTAAACATTCCACAACGTGCACACCAGCCCATACACTAAAAGATTATCTAGCCCAGGTTGAGAAGCCCTTGTATTGATTGAATCCTGTCTATCTACTAAATCTTCATTACATCCCATGAAGAGTCAGTCACAATGACCAGGTACTTCAGAGTAGCTGACCCTCAGAAATAGTGACAACCACTAGGGTTCTCCAAGAAGGGTGTATGAAGAGTAATGAAATAATCCTTCAGTATGAAGAGATGCAGCCAGAGCCTGGAGGAGAAGAATAGCGAGTGTCCTTTTGATAACTTCATTTTCACCTCCACTCCTAGTTTAACCATCACATTTTATTTTTTTCAGAATACGAAAAGTAATCATGTCCATTATAGAAAATACAGAAATAATGGAAATCATAATCCAACCACCTAGAAATAATTTCGGTTGATACTTCACTGTATTTCCTTCAAGTAAATTTTCTGAGTGTTTATAGAGATTCCCTGGCAAACATTTTGCAATCTTGCTTTAAAAAACAAAACAAGGGCCGGTGAGATGGCTCAGAGGCATAAGCGCCTGTCTTGCAAGTGCGAGGGCCCGAGTTCGACTCCCGGATCCCACATACGAAAAAGGGGCCGGTGATATCGCTCAGCGGCACGGGTGCCTGTTGGCGCGTGAGGTCCTGAGGTCGACCCCCCGGTACCCACCAAAAAACAAAACAAAACAAAACAAAAATACTCAACATAAACCTTCCCTCAGGTTGTTAAAAACTCTTCAGTAACCCTACTTTATTTTATTTTATTTATTTATTTATTTTTATTTTAACCCTACTTTAGTAGAGTTGAGGCTCCATTGTTTATGGAGCCATTTTAGTACTGTGGGAGTCTCCTCTCCTGGATGAGTTTGCCCTGGAAAGTCCCCTGCCCTGCTCTCACTCTTTTCTGACTCCTCTGGCCCCGATGAAGCCAATGAAAGCAGGGATGCCATCACAGTTCTTGGAAGCATACCTCTTTTCATTCTCCATCAACACGAACCCTAACTTGTACAAATGTATTTTGTGCATTTCAGTTTATGACAAGTATAATTAAGAAGTGTTTGATGACTGCTGAATGGCTATTTTTCTTGTCAGTCACATTTCTGGTGATTGGCATGGGGAAATGTGGAAAAGGAAAGCTATTTTTTTTTTTTTTTTTTTTTTTTTGGTGGGTACCGGGGGGTCGACCTCAGGACCTCACGCGCCAACAGGCACCCGTGCCGCTGAGCGATATCACCGGCCCCTTTTTCGTATGTGGGATCCGGGAGTCGAACTCGGGCCCTCGCGCTTGCAAGGCAGGCGCTTATGCCTCTGAGCCATCTCACCGGCCCCAGGAAAGCTATTTTTGATGAACTAACCCTTTCAGAAGCATTAAAATTTGGTAGCAGTAAGTTCACTTTCTGATTCAGTCAGGTAATGATGAAGGCCAACAGGTACTTGTCTCTTCTGATCATTCTGGCCAGTGAACCCAAATGCAAGGAGATGTCTTTGTAGATTTATGAATAATAGCATTTTCTATTTCTCTGCCTGTAAGGGCTGGCTGCGGCTGGGCTGGGGGTGGTGGTGTTGGTTATTGTGTGACGTAACTATGAGCTAGTGTTGATGACTCCTACAATCTTTAAACTGGTTGTCAAAAGACATGATAACTATAGTAAATACATTCTCAAAAAGGAGTAGAAAGTTGTTGCCATAAAAATGGCCCAGACATTTTAACAGTGAGTATATGAAAGGTAAGTCATGGCCTTGTTGGTATGGGAAAAGTGAGATAAGAGAAGTGTCAAGAATTAAGTTATTTGAGCCAGGCACAGTGGCACACACCTGTAATCCCAGCACTGAGGGAGGCTGAGGAAAGTTTGAGGCCAGTGTGGGCAGTCTGGCAACTTAGCTAAATTAAAAAATTGAAAGGGCTAAGGACATAGCCCAGTTGATCCCCACTACCACAAAAAAGAAAGAAAGAGGAAAGAATTTAGTTATTTGCACAGAATATACCACAAGTCCAAGAGGGCCTGCAACTGGAAATACCACTACCATGTGGAATTGGCTGCAAGGGAGAAGCAGCCATAGAATATTCAGTAAATATGTGCCACTGGGATTAGAAGAATGGTACAGCTAGCTTTTGAATCTCCACTTTGCCACTTAAGAGTTGGGCAATATAGCAAGGTATGACGCTGCACACCTGTAGTTCCAGCTAAGGTAGGAGGATTGCTTGAGGCCAAGAGTTTGAGGACAGCTTGGGCAACATAGTGAGTCTCCATCGAAAAATAAATCAATAAGAAAAAGAAAAGCTGGGTGATATTAATGTAACCTCCCTGAATCTCACTTTTATCACATGTAAGATAAGCCGGGTAGGGCCAGTGATATAGCTCAGCGGCATAAGCACCTTCCTGGCAAGCATGAGGTTCTGAGTTCGACTCCTGGTACCTGCATAAAAGGAAGAAAAAAAAAGTACCATACATTATATGATTCCACTTATAAGCAAGTTCCAGAATGCACAAATCAATAAAAATAGTATATTAGTGGTGAATGGGGATGAAGAGGGAAGATACTACAAAATATATTCTCTGACCAAATAGAATTTAACTAGAAAGCAATGCTACATGAATGATACCTACAACTACATGGATGAATCTCAAATGTATTATGCAAAATGAAAAAAAAAATAAGTTCCAAAAAACCATGTGCTGTGTGGTTCTGTTTATATGATATTCTAGAACTACAGGGACCAAAATATGACCAGCATTTTCCTAAGGTTGATTATAAAGGGTCTGGCAGGAATTTGGGAGAATGTGGTGGTCGTTGCACAACTATATACATTTGTTCAAACTCACAGAACGATGCACTAAAAAATATGAATTTGCTATGTGAAAATTATGTCTTAATTTTATTTATTTTTGTCTTAATTTTATTTAATTAACTTATATAGTTTTGGTGCTGAGAATTGAACTTAGCAAGAAAAGGGAAAATAAGTTTACCAAAAATGCTCCCTATAAAGACAAGTCTAAACCCTCTTTTGAGATACAAAAGTAGTTTTACGAACAATAAGGTTTTGTTTTTGTTATGTTTTGTTTTTGTTAGAACATCTCAACATTACCCCAAGATGTTAATTCTCTGTAACTTGAAAGTTTAATGCAATCCAGCAAAGAATTCAGTGAGCTTTCCTTCTCTTTTTTTTAACTCTGGTCATAAATTAGAAAAGTTTGTTAGTGAACATTAACAAGAATAACTAGGAAAATACTGAAAAGGAAAAGCAGTGCTGGTGTGAAGATTTTCTATGAGGTACAACTGAAAAATATGGTGAATGTTTAAATTTAAAATTATTACAGTAAAAGGCATTTCCATTAATCCCTCTCAAAATACCCCCCTTGCTTTGAACACACTTATCCCATCATTCTTGCACTTTCTGAAGCAGCTCTGGAAGTCTTCTTCTAGGTTCTCCACTGTGCTATTGTGGCTGCCTTGATGTGCTGCATCAGTTCAAAGCATTTACCTTTCATTGTCATTTTGACTTTGGGAAAGAGCCAGAAATTGTACAGTGCCAGATCCGGTGAATAAGGTAGACGAGGACACGCTATAACGTTTTCATGAGACTGTATTTCTGAAGGGTGGCACCAGCAGCAGTATTCACCATATTTTTGATCACACCTCCTAAAGACACTCATAAAAGAGGGCTTCCAGAACTTCTTCAGAAGGTGGCAAAAATGATGGGATAAGTTTTTCTAACTGAAGGGGAGTTGCGGGGGGGATTAATGGCAATGTATTTTTTACTGTAACAATTATTTTAAAATTTGAACATTCACTGTATATTTGGATCACATCTCATATAAAGCCCTCTAGGGCCGGTGAGATGGCTCAGCGGCTTAAGCGCCTGCCCAGCAAGCACGAGGGCCCGAGTTTGACTCCCGGAACCCACATACGAAAAGGGGGCCGGTGATATCGCTCAGTGGCACAGGCGCCTGCTGGCGCGCGAGGTCCTGAGGTCGACCCCCCGGTACCCACAAAAAAAAAAAATAAAGCCCTCTAAAACAGAGGAAGGTAAAAGATAATAGAAGAAACTAGAAGCTGCCTAAGTAGCCGAAGTACATACACAGAGCTAATCTATGATAAAGGTAGTAACTTAAGTTACTGGAGCAGTGTGATAACCTTTTAAATAAACTGTTGAGACGACTGGATACCCATTTGGAAAAAAGAGGGCGGAGTGTGTAGTTCAGTGGTAGAGCAATTGCCTAGCATGTGCAAGACCCTGGGTTCGATCCCCAGCACTGGAAAAAAAAAAACATTTTTTTAAAATCATTTCTCAAACTATACCTATGAACAAACTCCAAATGTATCAGAGATCTAAGTGAAAAAATTAAATACAAGTACTAGAAGAAAGTACTGTATCATATAAGCAAATTCCTCTATAACTTGTGTGGAGGGGAAAGCATAACTTAAGTCATATACTAAAATATGACTTCAAGTCCAGATGTAATAAAATAAAATTTGATTAATTTTACTACATAAAATTAAAAGCGTTTGACCTGGGACCTAGCTCATCCTGCCTGTTCTACCTGGCTGTATTTGTACCCTGCCCTCGCTCTGTTCATCTCTGAGGACAGAGACCCTGAGGTGGGTGACAGGGTTACGGGGAGACAAATCAGACTATGTAGCACTCTGCAGGCCCAGGGTGGGCTCAGGTTTTCTCGAGTGGCCCTAAACCCAGTGTTCTTAACAGGGCAGTGGCAGGATCCAAATTCCCTGTTTAAGAAGCTCCCCCTGAGCCTAGTATGATGGCCTGAGCCTATAAGCCCAGCAATCTGGGAGGCTGAGGCAGGAGGATCTCAACTGCAAATCTGGTCTGGTCAATTTAATGATTTAGTGAGAACCTGTCTGAAGAGGAAAAAAAAAAGTTACATGGGTTTGAATGGGGGGGAATCTAGCAAATTAGAGAAACTGGAAGAAAATATTCACAAGGTGTGTCACAGACAAAGGACTAATTTCCCTAATCTACAACACTTGATCTTAGCCAAAGCAAGATCCCCGTGCTGCGAGCCAGGGGAGAAGAACACCAGGACCCGCGGGGCTCTGAAGGTACAGCTGCGCCTTGGTGCTCAGTTTCTTGGGAGGGTGGGGGCCCCAGGACCCCTCGACCAGCAGCGGGAAGGCACAGGGCGCAGCCATCCTGGGCTCCACTGCATCCCCTCATGTGACCGGTTCCTTGACTTCTTTCTCTTTCTTTTCTGTGAAAAGGTAATGCAAAAGGTCGAGTTACTCAGTTTTTTACTTCTCCTTCTGCTCTGGAGAGAAGAACGCCCAGTGTGCTGGCGCTCTGTGAGAGGAGGGAACAATTCACAGGATATTTCTTAGGCTTTCTGCGGAGCAGAGGAAATCTGTAACCTACTTTTGTCTTTATAGTAACCTACTTGCAATGAAGAAAGGAATTGAGAAATATGATTTTCACAGCCAAAAGTGGCCATGGTGAACTCAATAGTTCACTGTTCTGATAATACAGTATTCAGCAAATACTGATGGTGGTATTAGTGGTGGCGCACACCTGTAGTCCCAGCACTCAGGAGGCTGAGGCAGGAGGATCGCCTGGGGTTTGAGGGCAGCCTGAGCTACACAGACAGGCTTTATACCCTGTCTCAAAAAACAAAAACAAAACCAATTCCCCCCAAAAAGTTAGCAAACAGCTTCACAAAAAATCAGCCAAGACCCCCATGCACATGTATATAACCATTTATTATGTGTGTTGCTGGAAACACCCAGAATCTGAACCTAAGGAAAAAGAAAAAGACTGATGGAAAAAACACAGACAACCTGTTCCAAATGTGGGTTTAATTTTATTTAAAGCAGATAATAATATCTTCCAAAGAATGAAAGCAGTAATCTAAATGCTCACTGACCAAGTTTCTCGCCATGAAACGTGCACGTATACACAATACAATACAGGATACAGAGCTTAGCAGAAACTAAACTTTTGCTTCTTTTTAGCCAAAAGATCAGAAGATAGAACACAATCAGTTCATTATAATGATAAAATTAATGAATCATGACTAGCTAGAAGTACAGACCAAGTGCGGTACCCTGCACCTGTAACCCCAGCTACTCAAGAGGCAGAAGGATCAGAGGAGGCTCAGGCAGGAGCACGGTGAGTTTGAGGCCAGCTTGGACAACATAGTGAGACCCAATCTCAATAAAGGAACAAACAAACAGAAAACACTAAATATATACTCTGATTTTTTAAAAAAAGATACACCATTTAGCTTAAGTTTCCTTAACTCTCTGGACAAAGGAAAGTGTTAGGAAAAAGGAAAGAAACAGAGCTCACAGGACAGGGTTATTTCAGAATAAACCTGAAAGGGACTGCTCTGGCACTAGAGACCAGACCAGCAGCTCTCATACAGGCTATGGGATCTCTATATGGTCCTGAGCATAAAAGAGTGGGGCTGTGGAAGGAAAAAGTCACAGTGGGACTTTTGAGGGGGATAATTGAATACAAAGGAGTTGTGGCTATCTGCCTGGGACAGGGCTTGAGAACATACAGGGTGTTGTGTTTTGTTTGTCAACAATGGGGCTGAACAATGATTGGGAATTATGATTGTAACTATGGTCACTGGCCTCAGTGACTTGTCAAGCACAGGGCTGAATACCAATGGGGATTATGGTTGTAGCTAGACTCACTGGGCCTATCAACTCACGATTATACATTATTTCCAGCAGGTAGGCAAGCACAACACAGGGGAGGAGGGGTTAACGTGATCGCCTTTCAGCTCAGAAGGGCGGTGGTTGGATTCCTTCAGAAAGGATTCTGAGTTCTGAAGTTATCCAAATAGGACTTCCCAAAGGAAATCTGCTTTGAGCACTGTGCAGAATTCCACTTCTGGGAGAAGCCCAGAGTAAAGGGAATGCCTCAGCCTGCTCCTGGGAGAAGCACCTCTGTAGGAGGCAATACCACCCTGGGGTGCAGAAGTCCCGAGCCACACTACCTGGTTCAAATGCCAGCCCTGCCACTTACTAACCACGTGACCATGATTTACTTAGGCTGCATCCCTTGTGTTGTTTATAAAATAGGAATAGTATCAATCACACAGATGTAAAGCTCTTATAAAGGGGACAAAGGCAATACTCAAAAAATATTAGCCATTATTTTGGGGCCAAAACTATTTTACATGTACGTATGTGCATCTTTAGGAAAGAACAAGATGCCCATTTCCACTTTGGGGGAAAGAAGAGGATAATTTGGTATTGTAAGTACCTTCTGATTTGAAAAACCATTTAAAAGTAAAATTAGGTATGTCAAATATTCCTAATAGAAATCCAGAAAGAGGATTAGAAAGATTTTAAAAGAGAAAACTTGAATTGGTGGGATTTAGTTAAAGGGATTAAAAAAACTAGTACATTGCAGGCTATAGCAACTTTACAATGTTAGACAATGGAAACTAAGGTTATTTGTTTGTTAAAGCTGGAAGCAGATTATCTTCAAGATTACAACATATCCAGAGAGGGAAATGTTGAGAAACATGTAGCTTTTCTATGGCAGGGCACCTGCACCGCACGGAGCTGGTTCCAAAGATGGGGAAGAAGCAAGGCCCAAGGTAGGAACTTGATCAGAGTTCAGCCACCAAATGCTCCGGAATGAGAAACTCTTTTCCAATGAGTGGCGAAGACTCTAGAAGTAGTTTCCTAACTCCTGCTTCTGCCAAAGATTTAGGAAACCTGTATCCCTCTACTAACTACTAGCAATGTGAGCTGGGCAATAAAAATATATTAAGCACTAACTATATCACAGGCTTTATATTAAAAATAATAGCCCTATTCCATTTATTACCAAAGGTTGCCCAATCTCTGCTCCTGCCCACTGTTCTTGTCAGGGGGACAGAGGGGCACATAGGTCTATAAGTTTCTATAACCAAACTCCTTGCCGACAGGCAGGGGTTAAAGTGCAAACAGATAAAAACCTAAAGTTTCACCCCAGAGGTGGCAATGAAAAGAGGATCAAAGGGGTAAGAGTGTAGCTCAGTGGCTCTGGGTTACATCCTCAGCAACACAAAAGAAAGAAAAGGGAAAAACTGTCCATTGATAGCCAGTTGTAGAACTGAAAGACATAGAAGATTATTTCAGACCCACCCAGGCCCCAGCCATGAATGAGACATAACACTTCCAGAGCAGTTACACAGTTCTTGGGGCTTTTGTCTTGCATAAAAAAGCAACACTCCAGAAATGACAGACAAGCACATTTCTATTCTTATATAAACCACTTCCTGAGATAAAGTTTTAAAAAGGCATTGCTAGAGAAGGATTTTGATTGGCATCAACTCCTCAAACATATCTTTAGAAAGCTTGGTTCAGACATTCTTCTAGTGTTTTTTGTTTTTTGTGTTTTTTTTTGCTTTATTCAACTCCTTTCGCTTTCAGCTCTTCCTTAACACGCTTCAGGTAATCAGGATCAGGGTAGCCGTAACTGCAGAAAGAAAAATCCCTTTAGCTTCATTATGAATGGCTCTTTAAAATCCATACAGTAGATATTTGGCGTATGAAGATTTAATACTCAGGGCTGCAAACATTCACAACAATCCTGAGGGTGTGTGACATAATCTGTAAGTGTGCAGACGCGGATCATTTAGCTACCGAGTGAGCCTCGCTGTCTAACCAGCATCTATCTTCCAACCAGGCTTTTAAAATTCTCAGTTTCTTGTAAGTAGTAACTCTTTTAAAATACAGTAACTTACTGTATTTTATAGAGGAGGCATTGTAATAATATGCTACTAGAATTTTTAAATTTGAAGATTTGAAAAGGTCTTTTTTTTGGTACTGGGAATCAAACTCAGGACCTCGCGCTTGCCAGGCAAGTGCTGTGCCACTGAGCTATACCCCCAGCCCTTGAAAAGGCCTTGATGTACTTCTTTTTGAAT
Source organism: Erethizon dorsatum (assembly GCA_028451465.1). NCBI lineage: Eukaryota > Metazoa > Chordata > Mammalia > Rodentia > Erethizontidae > Erethizon > Erethizon dorsatum. The sequence continues at coordinate 60,259,216 of CM051831.1, forward strand.
ACCAGGGATTTAAGCTAGTCTGAGTTTCACACAGAACAATCAGAGTTCCTGTAACACAGACGCCACCACTATTAGTCCCTTACAAGTAAGACTTTCTAAAGTGCTATGGGCCAAGTGAGTTCAGATACTCCGTGGACTGGTGGGGAAGAGAGGAGGTAAAGAAAGATGACCTTGAAAGGAATCTAAGTAAATAACATTCCCAGCTCTGCTCATCAAATAGATAGGAAACCCCAAATTAAATTAACTTGAGATACCATTCATCTTGAATTCTGAAACTCCCTTCCCTATGACACAAGATTTAATAACTGCATAACACTGGCAGTCCTTGAGTGGCAGTCTGTGCCTGGCAGATAGGTTAGAGGGACCCATATTTCCATCTTTGAAATTATCCCAGAATTAGTATCTCTCCAAATACTTAACTGACCTAACACATCTGTTACAAACTCTCATATCCACATGTGCAAATTGCCATATTTCACAATTCCTAAGCTTTATCAACCATTGCAATTCAAAAGACTCTCACTTTAATGGTCCTCCAGACTGGGACGTTTTGTGGTGGATGTCATTCCAGGTAATGACATCTGAGACACCTTGTGCTCGAGAGTATCCCACAGTGAAAATCAGCTTGCGATCGAAGGCTACTTGAAGCAGTTCCAAAACCTCCTTCCCTTCCTTATTATCAGGTAAGTACGCCACTCGCTGTGTGCCAGGATAGTACCTTCCTGGGTTTGGATGATGTTCCTGTACGAAGACAAGAAAATGCTATGTGAAAACAGTTCCCCGTCTAAATTTTATTATATGTAATCCCTTAAAAGCTACTTTCAGGGGCCGGTGAGATGGCTCAGCAGCGTAAGCGCCTGCCTGGCAAGCGCGAGGTCCTGAGTTCGACTCCCGGTACCCACATACGAATAAAGGGCTGGTGATATCGCTCAGTGGCATGGGCGCCTGCTGGCACATGAGGTCCTGAGGTCGACCCCCCCGGTACCCACAAAAAAAAAAAAAAAAAAGCTACTTTCAGTCCATAAATTAGCTTTGTTGATAAAAGGCAGAAATCTGATTTTAAGATAAAAGAACAGATTGAAAGAGTTCAAAGAGTGTTTCTGGCAAAGCATCTTAGATCACCCATCTTAAAAAAAATAAAAATAAAAATCTGGTGGAGCTCATCCCTTTCCCCTGTAAAATGGGCCATTATCTTTTGGTTGGTGGGCCATCCTTTTCCTGTAAACCAAGACAAAGACAGCGATTTCTATAGATTCACAAATTCCACAGACTTCCATCACCCACACATAAATATTCCCAGGTCCAATGGTAGCATGCTTCTCTCTCTCAAGGGCCTGAACTCTATTTCTTTGAGGGTGTACTTTTATATTTCTTTTTAATAAATCCCTTTATGCCCCTTAAAAATAAATAGATTTTATTGTATGTATATATCTGTTCATTTCTAGGTAGCAAGACAAGTATTAAAAATTTTACTCATATTCCCAATAGTTTACATTTCTCCTCTTTCCTCAGCTTCACTCTGGGCATACTACCTATCTTCCCGAGTCCCCCCATCCTAACACGTAATCTCCATCCACATTTTCTCTATCTTAAGAAATTGACACGACAGATGGGGCGCACAGCTCAGTGGTACAGCACCGGCTTGGAATGTGTGAGATCCCGCATTCAATCTCCATCACCAAAAAAAAAAAAAAGAAAAAAAAAAAAAAAGACATGAAAATATCTAAATTATAAGCAAACAATGTGACTTTTATCACTGTTTCAGTCCCTTGCATATGACCATGGGATAATTCCCAAGGAAATGCACTATCTACTAAACAACACAGCGGTCCCTTTTGTTCTGGTAAACCTGGCGCAGTGGAAAGAAATGCAGGGACAGCAGAAACACTTACTGTTTGTGTGCCTCCCTCCATGCGATATCTAATCACAATGGTGCCACAGGAGTCATACCCGGGAAGTGACGTTTTTATCAGGCTATGCGACATGGTTCCTTTTGGCTGATTCCCTGTCAGGACACCGTACGGAGTCTGACATAGAGGACAGACTGGCTTATATGACATGGATTTCTTGATACAAGGGGCACAGAATTCATGCTTGCACGTTGAGAGCACAAATTTGTTACTAATGGTGTCCATGCAGATGCTACACATGTCTGTTTCCTTCTTATCCATTAATGAGCTCACAGAACTTGCAGAGCCCTTGAGTAGAGGTGAAGCTGTTTTGGAGTCATTACGATCAAGGCCTGTGAGGGTTTCACGATCGTTGATCGGTTTCTCTCCAGCCGATGGCAACAGGCCTCCTCTTTGCAAGACAAATTGTTTGGCCTGTGTGAGGCAATTTGGTAAACCGGTCAAAGTCATTGACTCTTGATCCAGCACAAAATGTACGTGTGGATGCTTTCTTCCAAAGTCAGTGGCAAACTTGACCCTGAGAAAGTGTTTCCTCTCCTTGACCAAATCTTTCAGTAGAAGGACTTCGCTTATCAGCAGACTCGAGGCATGTTGAAGGGCATCAATGAAGCGTACATAAGCGTGCACAGACAGATCAACCTCCTTGTCCTTAGGATCAAATTCAATGCAGGTTTTCTGATTTTTCTCCCAAACTTTACTGCGAGTGTTGTACTTTTGCTCTATCTCTGATATTTCCTGGAGTAATCCAGGTCGGAGAAGCTTATAACAAACAGTATCAACCTCAACTGCATTCATCATGGAATTGGGAGCCAAGATTTTCACAGGTTGCTTGACAAAACTTTCCGATAGTTTTTGTTTGGCAGCTGTGATGTCATCTAGGGTTCCAAGGAGAGTTAGCCTTTCTCCATGCTCCTCTATGAGGAGCTTTGGAAAACAGTGGCTCAGTTTGTGTTGGATTTCATTTGCCTGCTTCCTGTCTGTTAAGAGGACACATTCTTGCTTCAGAGACTCTGTTTCCTTCTGAAACTCACTGACAAAAGACTCTCGAGCTGCTTCTAGGTTTCCTGATTGACTGCAGATGAAGTCTAAATAAACCATATTGGGAGAACTGCCTCGAATTTTGATGTTTACACCAAATCTCTTCTCAATCGAATCTATTTTATCAGGACAGGCATATTTGAAGTATTCAAAGAAAGACAAGGGAACTTCAAAAGGGCTGTGTTTTTCTTCTGAACTGGCTTTGGGTTCAGAAGGAGAAAATCTGCTGTCCCAGTCATGCTGGTCAGGGGGCTTCCTCTCTGTGGTGGAAGGGGAAGACTCCTGCTTCTGCTCACCTTCCAGGAGCTGCAGACTCAAGAATTGGTGTATTTTTTTAATATCTTCGAAGTCACCACACACCTTCTCAATTCCATTGTGACCCTCCATCTTTTTTATACTGGGGCAGACAGTGGCTACCTGTGACCTCTGCTCTTTGGAGAACAGGTCACAGTTCAGGTCAGCTGTTACAGTGAGGAAGATCTGAAATTTAAAAGGTACAGGAACAAATAAAATCTCTCAGACATTCAATCTAACAGTCTGCTTTTCAGGAGAATGCCTAGAAACTACAGAAACAACCACTATGTCTTTCCTCAGGAAGGGCTAACTTGCTCAAATCCTCTGAGAGGACACAGTATGCTACAGACCAGAGGCTCTCAGTCCTGTCTGTATATTAGATTCACTGGGAGGTTACCAAAAAAAAAAAAAAAAAAGGGCCAGGGCTGAGGCCCAACCCCAGAGACTCGTGTAACCGGTCTGCAGTAGAGCCCGGGCATGAGCATTTTTACAGCTGCATGATCTATGTTTTAGGGCTGCCACTGTCTGTGTGACCTTAGCGGGGGAGAGACACTTCTGTTCTCTGGCCAAGTTGCTGTGATCCTCATAAAAATGTCTAGGAGCTTGGAAGAGAACCATAAATCTGAGGAGGATTTCTTTCCTCTACTATTACTTTTTCTCTTATTTATTCTCCTCCTTAAAAGATACAAAACAAAACAAAAAGCTAAACACCTGACTTCATGCAAAGTGTCTAGGCCCTTTTAAACTCTGGTCTTTAGAAGCTCATTTATGACACATTACACTGGGATAAAAAGGAAAGAAGCCAACTGAATGTAATATAAAAGCAAATCATCTAGTGTTTTGCCTCCCTTCGAGATCTTTGCACATACTCTTTTTTCTGCGTGGGATATTCTTCCTCTAGATCTTCAAGGTGTTTCCTGAACCCAGCCTCTTCTCACACCTCTGTGGGGACCACCTGGAGTCCAGGCCAGTATCATCTTTTACCTGGTCCCTGAAGCATCTCCCACCTGGCCTCTGCCACATGTGAGCTTCTACTCAGCAGCCAGAAAATTTAAACCAGATGGCTCCACTCACCTGCCTCAAAAACATCTGGTGAACCTCCAATGTTTCAGTTAAAACTGGAAGCCTTTCCCTTCAGCCTCCCAAAGAGCTGACCTCCGGGTACCTCTCCAAGTTCCTAGCACTGTCTCCCTTGCTCATGGCCCTCCTTGCACCCTGGCTTCCTTGAAGCTTCTGGGGCTCCGGATGAAAGCTCTTGGGGGCCTATGCAAGTATGCTTCCTTTGGCCTAGAATGTTCTTTCCCCGGAAACTCGCCCAGGTAGCTCCCTTTCTTCCTTCATGTCTCTATTCAGACACCTCACGGGAGAGGTTCTTGACAGCCTATTTCAAACAGTGGCTCTGTCACCGTCTATCATTTATCTTTCATTATTATTCTTTCCAGCACTTACACTGGCAGGCATTTCACTCTCTATCCACTTGTTCACTATTATTACCCATTCCCCCACGAGAAGGTAAGGGCCCTGACTGCGGAGTCTCCCACGTGCCTGGCTGTATCCCCAGCCCCCATAAAGTGCCTGGCACACAGTAGGCAGGCAATATCTATTTGTTGAATGAATCTCTGCACGGCTGGCTTCTCCCCATCATTTAAGTCTCAGGCCAAATGTTGATTCTGCAGAAAAGTTGGCTCTGACTTTCGGCCATCTTTCTTCCCCTTTCTCACCCTGGCCCTGTTCCTCTCTGAGGCAAAACCTTATTTTATCCTCTTCCTTAGCTGCAGTGGTTTTAGTCTTTATTTTTATTTTTCATTTGCTTGCTTATCTTTGTGTGCACCTCTCCAGCCCCAAAGCTAGCTGCAGGAGAGCAAGGACTTTGCTTTGTTCACCGAATTTCAGTAACTAAACCAGCGCTGGCCTGAAGCATGTCCCCGAGGCTCGGCTGCTGGGCTGAAATGGCACGTGAGGTGCCCGCAGAGGCAGCTCCTTCCGCCATCACTCACCTTTTGGACACAAGGGTCCACAGCACTAGGGACAGACCCTTCATGTGAATGCTTTGCGTCAGACTGGGCCTCCTTTTGTGACTGGGGCAACGAAGAAATGCTGGATCTCGGGTTCTTCTCTGTTGGCTTCTCAGTGGGTTGCAGGAAAATGGTCACAGGTTTGCCGTTAACCCGAATTTGGTGCTCTGTTTTTTTCAACACCCCCTCCTTGGCTTCAGGGGAGACATCAAACACATTCACACAGAAATGGGAGTGGTGTCAGAGGGAGTTGGCCTTCCGTATCTGTGGATCGGTTTCAGGGACCCCCAAGGACACCCAAATGCACAGCTGCTCGAATCCTGTACATAAAAATGCCATCGTATCTGCACATAACCTGTGCGTACCTGTTGGAGGGCGGAGGAAGTCTGCTGCGAGCAGAGGCCTCGTTCTCATCCCCCACGGTCAGGGCCACCCTCTGTGGCACCCCCTCCCAGGCTGAACTGGGGCTGCCAGCAAACCCCAGCGCTGGGTCCCCAGGGCGACCCGCACCCCCTGGCCGCGGCTCACCTGCCCTTTCTCTGAACTTGACCAGGAAAGTGCCCGGGTCTCTGCTCCAGGAGCGGACGGTGCACTCCCCGCCGCCGGAGTCCCGGCTCTGGAAGTACCTTTCCAGTTTCCAGTGGAGGCCGGGCGCGTCCTCGGACACCCGCGCGAGGAGCGGGGACGGCGGGCGGACGCCGGGCTCCATGGCTCTGGGCTGCGGCCCCGCGGGGCTCGGGGCTCGGGGCGCGGCGGGGAGGCTGGGGCGGAGGCGCGACCCGCCCCGCCGACCGGGCCCGGAGTTTCAGTTTCGCTTCCCCGGAGGTCCCTCCCTGTTCCCGGCAGAGCCGCCTCGCGCTCGCTCGCCGCTGCTCGGGCGGCCGCCGTCTTCCGGGTGAGTAGGTCGGTGTCCTGGGGTCGGAGCTCCCCAGGCACTCGGGGTCCCTGTCCTGCAGGCTCAGCGACCACCGGGGTCCCGGGCCAGGCTTCTTCCTTGGAGCGCTGGGCGGAGAAAGTAACTTTGGACTGTGCTGGTCTTACTGTTATTTGACGCTAAAAGGCAGTTCACATTCTAAATTCAGATTAGACTTAGCTAGTTTTTGTTTTCTGTGATGGAGACTTTTTACCTGCATTGTGACCTGTTCCCTCCCGCAACTCCACCCGTGAGATTGGCGCTTGGGGCTTTTGTGCCCTCCTTCCTTGGTTGGCCAACAGTCCCGAAGGGCGGCTGCTGCGCGCCGGGGAACACGGGTTCTCAAGGGGTAAGGGAGGCAGACCCGCAACAGACGGGGAGAGGGACAGCGGGGGAGAACGAGGGACTAAGGAAGGGCCTGCTCAGATCTGTGCTGCCCAATAGAAATAGGATGGGAGCCGGGTATGTGAGTTCTAAAATTCTTAGTCATATTTTAAAATAGGAGAAATTAAATTTACTGATATGGTCTTTAGCTCAGTATATCCAGAGTTTATTTATTTTTTAATTTATTTGTTTTTTGAGACAGGGCCTTGCTATGTAGTCTAGGCTAGCCTTGAACTCACTAGAGTAGCCCAGACAGGGCCCTCAACCTAACGGTGATCTTCCTGCCTCAGTTTCCTGAGTGCTGGGATTACAGGTGTGCACCACCACGCCCAGCTATCCAAACGTTAATCATTTTAGCCTGTAATGCTGATAACATGTGATGGATCTGAGACATAGATTCTAGGTCTTGTGTATGGCAAGCAAAGAATCACAAGCGTACCTCCATCCGTAAGAGAAAAAGCAGCTACATTTATTGTAGATAACAGGAAGGTGCGCCTAGTGCAGGTCTTTGCTAACAGAAACAAAAAGGTGGCACGAACAGAGAAAGGCTTTCAGGGGTAATGGAAGTAAGAAACACTCAGATAAATCAGGCTTTGGATTTTAAATGATGTGCACCCCACGCCGAAGCTTCTCATTGGGTCTCTGGATAAGATTGATAGAAATGATTGACAGGGTGCTGAGTCCTCTCAGAGGCATGATAATAAGCGTGCCTATCCCAGAATGCAATCTGGTTAAATCACGTACTTGAGATGCAGGCCATATATATGAACCTTTAACGAGGTTTGAGTGGAGAAAAGATTACTGAAGTTCAGGCCAGGAGCTGTAACACGCATGTGCTCTGGCCTGGAACATGAGAGATTTCCTAGGTCATTGTTATTTTTATTTCTGCTTCTCTTAGGACCCTGGAAGGATTGGCCCTGGGGTGGCCTAAATTCAGGTGGATGGAGGGGGAGTGCTCTCCTAGTGCCAGTTGTCCTACTGTACTAACAGGATAGTGGGTGTTCCTTTTTGTCATACGAAGTCTTGGCCATTCAGTGTTTTTCTTACACTTACCTCACATGTCAGTTCAGACTGACCATGTCTATCGAATGCTCAACAGCTTCATATGTCTAATAATGGTCTACCTCAGACAGCACAGGTCTGGATGATGACAGGTCTTCAAGATTGGTGCAGAGAAACGGAAAGGTTGGGACAAGGAAAGCAGGAGAGTGATGTGGCAGTTTTGCATTTCAGAAAGATGGGCTGACAAGGAGACACAGGATACTATTCCAAGCAGGGAGAGGCCAGAGATGAGACTTTTGTATGTGACAGGTAAGGCAGGAAATGGATCAGTCTTTGTGGGTAGCAATCTGGCAGTACTATCAGAATTATAACTGCGTATACTTTGTGGTTCCACTTCTAGGAATGTGTCCTATTGAGGTCAGCTCCTGTGTGAAGTGACCTTTGTATAAAGTTGTTCTTCAGTCTTGTTTGTAATAAAGATTGGGTTTCCTTGGATGTCCATAAACAGAGGCCAACATTTAAATAACTTAGAGTGTATCTATACTATGGAATACAGTGAGTAGTTTAAAAAAAAGAGGGCAATCTCAATGTGCTACTATGGGCAGATCTCTAGATACATTAAGTGGGAACAATAAGATACAGAAAAGCATATATAAAATGCTACCTTTTGTGAACAGATGCCTCTACAAGGATACAAGAGAGGCACTGATTTCCTCTGGGTGGAATTTAGTGAGAAAGATATGAGCAGGCTTTTTACACTTTCTGAATTTGAGCCACATAAATGTAATACCTATTCTAACAGTTAACTGTAAAATCAGATACTACATGAAAATGTTCAGAAAGAAGCGTTACAATGGTTTAGTGTGGAGTGTCACCTTAATTGGTTTTGGGAGCTGCCCAGGGCATTGGTGGAGCACACTTCTGGGTGGGCCATTGAGGTGTGGCCTTGGGGGTCCTGTATGTGTCTGTTTCCTCATCCTTTCCTCTCTGGCACTGATCCCCTGCTCTGCTTCCTCTCTGCCATGAACTAAGCATCTTTCCTCTGCCATACTTTCCTCCACTGATGTTCTTGCCTTTGGAGCCAGCTGCCCATGGACTGAATGCCCACAAACCGTGAGCTGAATCAAATCTCTCTGCTTTTAATTTGTGGGTGTTGGGTATTGTATCCCAGTGATAAAAAAGCTGACTAATACAAGTGTATTGCTGAGACCTGGGGTGCAGCAGTGTCACGAGGAAAGCAGGGTAGGGGCATATTTGAGAGTGACTTAGGTGGTCAGGGCCCAGAGATGGACTAGATATGGGACAAAAGAGAAGATTTAAGGATAATTCTTAGATTTCTGATTTGAGTGGGCAAATGTTGTATCATTTACTCAACTGTGGAATCCAGCAGATAAATAAAGCATGGATATTAGTGGGAATTGAAGGGAGAAATAGGAATGAGGATGTAAGTTTTGCGGAGGCTGTATTGGAGGGGATTATATGGCAGTAAAGTAGAGTTGGAAAGTGAGGCCCAGAAGAGCCATAGCCTAGACAGATAAATATGAAGGTCCTATTTGCAGTTGATGAGTTAAAACCCTGGGAGTGGATGAAATTGTTGAAGCAGATTATGTAGAATGGGATAAGAAATGCCTCTCAGACAAAATCCTGAGCAAACGATTAATGGGTAGAAATGAATTCAGGGAAAAGACCTGTAAAGTCAAAGTGAAAGGTATCTAAACAACCAAGAAAAGAAAGTATAAGAGAAATCAAGAAAGCCAAGTTCCAGGAATCAAAGAATGAAATGCTTCCGAAAGGGGTCAAACTGTCTTCTCTACAACAGTTCCTTGGGGTTAACCACATGAAAGACTCTAACAGTCTCAGAGGAGTACTGAGCTGAGGTGGGTGAGGTGGGGAGCCAGACTTTGGTGGGCTGAGCAGGCAGGTGAGCAGGAGAGTCAACTGCTCTTTCCAGAAGTTTGGTTCACTATGAAGAGACAGAAACACAATTGCAACCAGTGATGGAAAGTTGGGAGGGCTTTTGTTGTTATTGTTATTTTTTTAAAAGGAGAGATGAAAGTTTTAAGCAATGCGCCTCATGTTTCTAATTCTTTGGGGTTAAATGGAGGCTGTGGATGCCACCTCCACAGCCATGTTTTTCTCCAGGCCTTTAAGGCCTGGTCTGAAGACAGAAACAAAGGCGACATCTACAGGGAAAAACCAGCAAGCCACAGCCAACCCAGAAGTCGCCCTTCTTTTGTGAAAACGGCAGTGCCCTCTAGAGGCAGAAATGCATCTTGTCCTGGCCGTTCAGGATTGCACTAGACTTAACTCCTTTTCCTGCAGGGGTAAAAATAACAGTGCCCTGATGCTGTAGCTATTTATATATATTGTAAAGACATCAGGAATCACTTCAGAGACCTAAAGATAGCAGCAAGTGTGGACCACCATATCTTTAAGAGTTTTCATCATAATTCTAACAATTCACAACCTTTTAATCTGTACCTATGAGATAGAAAATCATTACTATGTAATTTCCCCCATACTTTATGATTTTTATCCAGATATGTGCTATCTAGTTAGGTCAAAGATATTTATCACAAACTCAGTAACACACAGCCCTCACAAGAACAAATGGAGTTTCCTCTTTAAACAGTCTCCATTGGGAGGCTGAGGCAGGAGGATCATCTTGAGTTCAAGGCCTACCAGGACTGCATAGTGAGTTCAAGGCCAGCCTAAACTACACAGTGAGAGACCCTGTCTCAAAAACAAAAACAAACAAAAAGCCACTCTCCAGGGGTTTTCACTGGTTCACAAGGCTGCTTTTTCCTCACAGTTCTTTGAATGCTACAGTTCAGTCTCACCACTTTGCTATCTTCCTCCTCTGCATATGTAAAAACCTGCTGCACCCTTCAAAACCTGGCTGGAGTCTTAAGCTTTCCCTGGTCCTGCCCCTACAGCTTTTCCCCTCTGAATTGCCTCCATGGTTCAATCCAAACTGCTCCTGGAGAAGACAGAAGGTAAACAGTAAAACAAGAGCAAAACATGTGGGTATTCACCAAAGGGAAGAAAACTACTCACGATCCGAAATCTTGTTGAGTCCTCCTGTAGAACATTCTCACATTTCCTCCACTTCCTCAATACTTACTGTGTTCTTTCTATTTATTCCTAGAAGTAGGCCACCATATCTTGGAACTACCGTCTACATTTGGAAACACAGAAGAGGGTACAAATGTTTAAAGACCCATTGGGAACCCGGAAGATGGCCTATTCCATGGTAAAAAGTGTCAGTGTCTATACTTCATGAACCCTGATCAGCATATAGATAACAGCAAGAAATTTGGAGTCTTTGGTTATACCTAGCATCCTGATGTGGTTTTAATAGCCCAATAAAAGTTTTCTCCTTGCATTATGTGGGAAATGGGGAAGCAAGACTATGCTAATTAAATCAATGGAGTCAACTTGAGGGTGGGTGTTTTTTTTTTTTAAATGTCCCTTCCAAATTGTTTTTTTTTTTTTTTTTGTGGGTACCGGGGGGTCGACCTCAGGACCTCGCGCGCCAACAGGCACCTGTGCCGCTGAGCGATATCACCGGCCCCTTTTTCGTATGTGGGATCCGGGAGTCGAACTCGGGCCCTCGCGCTTGCAAGGCAGGCGCTTACGCCGCTGAGCCATCTCACCGGCCCCCAAATTGTTTGGATTCTCTTCACTCATTCAGCAGTTCTTTTTAGGATTAGGAAAGGAAGGGGATGATAGAAAAGGAATAAAATCAAAGGAATAGGGAAAGAAATTTCATTTTCTAAATGCAAATATTCTCCATTAAGGCTTGTGTTGTGAAATAGTTGAAAGTGGGTCCTTTGCTGTTCTGTCTGGGGGAACCCCACAGGACTTTGGGAATTGGAGCCTGTCTCAGAATTTGGGGTCATTTTGGTCTGTGACCTATGCGGCTTTCCAAGTGTTCATCTCGAACCTTTCATCTCATTCTGAATTAGAAGTACATTGACCTCTAGGGAAGTGAGATAGGTCAGTGCTCGATGGAACACTGAGTATTTTCAGTGTGCCAGATGCACAGAAAAACAAATAACAACAAAATACCATGGGCTTCTGTCCCAAACCCAGTGCTCTGAGCAGAGATTCTAATTTGCGTTTATTAAATTGTATTTGTAGTCAGTAGTAGTCATCTGTAGTCATTCAGCTGCAATTTTTGAAAGAGCCATTCTCATTTTTCACAGGGCGCTGGAGCAGCATCTTCCAGTGAAGAATCAGGTAGGATCAACTCACTATCACTCTTATTTCAGAAGGGCTTTGCTCAAATCTTTCCTCAGTGGAGAAAAGGGAGTACAGAAGGAGACTGTGTCCTGCACAAGTGCACAGGTGCGTGGCTGCAGGCCCCAGTGGCGACCCCACACGTGCTGCAGGAGGTGGCTGCCTGCAGGTAGTGTGGCCCCCGCTGGCGAGTTCTCTTAAGGCCCCCTTGGTCCTTCCCTTTGTCCAACAGCTGTAAGACTTCCCTGACTACAGCTCTGCTGCTGAAATTGGCCAGAAGGGGTGGACAACTGACTGTCCCCTTGCTTAGCAAGGGTGAAAGAGACAAATGGTCCCTACCTAACCCTAGGGCTGGCCCACATGAGATTGCCAACCAAAGCTGAAGCCAGCTGAGCCCAAATACTTCATTGCTGCTTCTTTGAGTCACTGAGACCACCAGAGGTCTTTCTAGGTGGCTCAGATTAGAAGTTGAAGTACTATATAAGTGATTACCACATTTTATCTACTTTGGGATGCACATTTTTTCACATTTTAACACTTCTGAAATAAAGCTACCACAGTTCATTTGGCATTGTTTTTCCTTTATCAGAGGCATATAATACCAGTGTCTTAGACTCCATGAAATACCATGTCTAGGTTGGGTTTTTCAGAAAATAAAATGGTGCAAACAGTTCACTGTGAAGAAAAGAATCCAGCTTGGGCAGCTGGAGCCATCAGTCTATAATGAAAACCTGTTGGTTAGAGGTGTCCCATGTTGGGCATAAGCAGCCTTGCTCAGCCCTTGATGGGGGTCATCCTGAGAAAAGGGTGTCCCTTGGCCAGAGAGCTGAGATGAACCCCCCAGAGGCTGGGAGCTGGAGGTTGTGAGCTTACCATATTTCCCACTTCATAACCAAGTTGAAGGAGGATCTGAGCAGCGCATCTTGTCTGCCACATACAGTAAATAGATTTTACTCAACTAATTTTAATTGTGCCATGGAACAGAAATACTGTGAATTATTTACTGTACCAGACATTGACAATGGTTTACCCATTTGCTGGCCTGATGTCCCTCTACCCTTTTTCACCGAGGAACAGCTTTGACCAATGACACAGAGGTCAGATGTGTAACCTAACTCTATGATTACCCCTCTGGGTTGTAACTCTGAGGCCCCTGATCTACCCTGCCTGCCAGTGGAGTTAAGCTTCATTTGTTAAGTAACACACACTTTTTTCATTTTGTCCTTTTAATTTCCCACCCTGCCCTCCTTAACCAGAGCCCTTAATGTTTTCTGAGGTCACCTCCCAAAGAAACTATGTACACTCGAAGTTCTTGTCTCGGGGCTTGCTTCTTAGAGAACCTAGTATGAGGCCCTAAGAAAGCCAAAAACGTATGAACAAAGCCTCCCTGTGTTTCTAATTTATAATTAAGTTCCTTCAAATATGTGTGTGTTCATCATGGGTCTTCCTAAACTCACCATTTTTACATATATTTAAAAGATTCCTGAGCCAAATGCACAGTTTTCTCACCACCATCACTGTGCATAGTAGCTAGCAATATGGAGTACTTACTGTATGCCAGGCACAAGACTAGGCACTTTACAGGTGACCTACCATCGAACACTCTTAGATATTCTTGGTCTAATTATGTGTCTTGATGAAAAGGAGAATCAGGGCGCTAGAGGAAGTTCACCCTCCTGCAAATAAAAAACTCATTTTCCTGGTGTGAATGGAATCACATCCTTTTCAAAGGACCACTTGCTCATCTCTTTATTATTATTTTATCCTCTCTTCTTTTCCAGAGACTGACTTTCCTGTTAAAAGCTTTAACTGCCAAATTCCCCTTAATCACAGTGACTTCACGATTTTAAAAGATCAGGAGAGTCGGCTGTCTGAAGTCCTGCTGGCTAAGTTTGGCTGTTCTTCCACCCTGATCTCTCCAGTCCTGGAAGGGAACAGCCAGCCTCTTGCTCAGCAAGTCTTCAGAAAAAGGCTGACCCATGGACTAGAGTTGTCTGTCTGGAAGGACGACCTCAGCAGACATGCCGTTGATGCTGTGGTGAATGCAGCCAATGAAGATCTTCAACATGGCGGGGGGCTGGCCTGGGCCCTGGTGAGAGCTGGTGGCCATGAAATCCAAGCAGAGAGCACCAGAATCGTGGCCATGTATGGTAGATTACCAACGGGTGAGATAACAGTCACTGGAGCGGGGCGGCTCCCCTGCAATCTGATTATCCATGCTGTCGGGCCTCGGTGGGAGGAGTTGGAGTCACAGAGATGTGTCAGTCAACTGGAACACGTTATTGTCAAAATTCTGCGCTATGTGGGGTATGAAAATACAAGCATTAAGACAGTTGCAATTCCAGCCCTGAGCTCTGGAATTTTCCGGTTTCCTCTGGGTTTGTGTACAAGGACTATTTTAGAAACTATTAAGTTGTATCTTCAGAGGAACCAAGTGATTGGTAATTTGAAAGAAATTCACCTTGTAAGCAACGAGGACCAGACTGTGGCTTCCTTTATAGCTGCTTCAGAAATCTTCCTAGGGAAGAATGAGCTGGGCCCCTGGGTGAGTCAAGAGACCGCTCCTCCTGTCAATATGCAAACAGTCCAAGGCCTGACTCTGCAGATTGTCCCAGGTCACACCGAACAGCAGATGGTAAATGTTTGCTTCTATTCTCTCCCACTGCCAAAGGGGACCCTCGAACTGTTAATTAACTGTCAAGAGGTTTTAGAGTATCTACTTTGCAACACTGTGTAGAAAGCATCTTGTTTGGAATAAGAATGTGGACTTCAGCTACTCAGGATTGTTAGGCAGTAGGATCACAAGTTTGAGGCCAACCTGGGCAACTTAGTGGAACTGTGTCTCAAACTTAAAAAAATAATGACAATGAAAAGGGCTGGGAATGTATCTCAGCATGAGGCCCTGGGTTCAGTGTCCATAAAAAGTGGACTTCAGGACCATACCATCTGGATACTTGCTTTGCCATTTACAAACTGAGTAATCTAAAACTAACTGCTTTACCTGTTAGTTTTCCTCATCTGTAAAATGAGGCTAATAGTGGCACTTATATCTTAGAGCTGGAAGCAATGCCTGTAAAATGCTTAGAATAGTGCTTGGCACATTATTATTGCTATTGCTATTATTCTTAGGCACCAAGAAGAATTAGAACAACTTTTGATCCCAAGGAACTTAAATTCTACTATATTCTTTTTTATCTAACAAGCTCTTGGAAAATCTCAAAAAGGAAACAAACCAACATTTCTGAAGCAATCTATCAATAGTAACAAAAGTAATGTTTAAGACCATATAAACTTGTGACACCAGTAGAGTATAGCGGACCAATAAAAACTGTTTCAAGAGATGTGAGTTTTGAATCTGATCTCAAGTTGTGATGGGTATGAACTGGAAGGAGGGAAAGCTTTCTGGGTAGGTAGAGTGACTTGATCAGAGAGAGATGGAGGAATGGACAGATAGGAAATAATGAATTTGGCTAGAGTCATAGTCACAGGTGGAGCTGGAAGTTGTGTTCTGTGTGTTTAGCTCTGTGCCCGGGGCTGTGGAGAATACGAAGAGTGACTTAGTCTTTAGCTGGGGCTCATTGGACACAAGGGCTGGGACCCTGGGAGGGAGGGAAAGAGGAGAGGCTAACAGCGAACCTAGGCTTTTCTGGGCTGAGGTAGCTCCCCTGCCAGGCAGACAGCACCTAGGAGGAGAAGCATGGTTTGCTTGTCTCCGTAGCCCCAGGGCCTGGTGTAAGCAAATGTCTGGGGCTAGGTGTTCAGCAGATTAATGACAAATAAGTGGAAGGGGAAGCAGGAAATGGGGACTGCAACAGATGGAGAGAAGAAACATAAGGTCATATTCTTTTTCCCCCCTAGATCAGTGGTATCACCTGTGGCCATAAGTATACTTAACCAACAGTAAAAATACCACTTAAAGCCTACAAAAAGTTAGCGAGAAGAATGAGGGGACCCTAAGAAACAAAATATTAGAGAAGTCACTAAAGCCAATTTAAAATTGAAGTGGAAACATCCTACTTAAATAACTTGTTCATTTAATTAAAATGTTACCATATTTATTTATTGCTAACAGCATTAGGAAATTTACACTTTTTAAAGACTGCCATTGTCCTCAAAGGGCAAATTCTGATTGCACTTTCAAAGTGAAACATTCTCAGGGTGTGGTGATGCATGCCTATAATCCCAGCACTCCAGAGGTGGAGGCAGGAGGAGCGCCATGTGTTCAAGGCCAGCCTGGGCTACATAGTGGGCTCAAGGTCAGCCTGAACTACATAGCAAGACCCTTTCTCAAAAAAACAAAACAAACAAACAACCAAAGTGAAACATTCATTAACATCCATAGAAGTACTTAAGTTACCCCAACAGAGCCAAATCCATTGGCATGATTAGTGGGATTTGGACATAGGGGGAGGAAAGACACAACCCCCTTTAGCACAGCTCTGAGAGCTAAGATATAATGTTATTTAAAATACAGCCTACAAGTATGTACAGTATAGTCTGTTTCAAAAAAAGTAAACAAAGTACTGGTAAAAGTGGTTCCCAGTAGCATGGGTGGTGAGTGGGTTTGGGGGCCCCACCAAAAGGGAAGCCCATTTTCAATGAAGACCTTTTGCTCCATTTAGACTTTACTCAAGTACTATTTATTTTAAAGCATACATGAGGTGGTAGAAATTTCCTAAGAAATTTTATTTCCTCTCTGTTTAAAATAAAAACAACCCACACAGAAATAGCAAAACGTGATGGTGGTAGGACAGAGAATGAAGCTATTTATTGATACATCTTTTTGAAAAAAACACATTTTCCCTGTACTTGTTTTCCCTTGATGTTCTAATAGTTTGTGGTGTTGCACTTGCTTTTCCCTAGGGCTTTCCTGAAGGCTACTTTAGATTTGCAACATTGGGAGTGGGGACTGACAGAGCAGATAAGGTCAAGTGTGGTGTGTGTGGGAGAAAGAGAGAGAGAGAGAGAGAGAGAGAGAGAGAGAGAGAGAGAGAGAGAGAGAGAGAGAGAGAGAGAGAGAGAGAGATTGATTTGGGTTACAATGGTTATAACCCCTGCTTATGACTCCCTGCTCTGTTTTTGCTTATTGTAGACTTTCAGTGCTGAAATGGCAAAGCAATCCAAGATGCTGAGTTTCAACAGTCTCAGTGGTGAGTAAGAAATTCACAGGCCTAGAAGTAGAGCCTCCTACCCCAGGCTCATTCTGTTGTTGATCATCTGAACTAATGCAGGGGAGAAGAATAAATAAGCCAATTCATTCATTGTGCCTCTGCTAGGATAACAGCTTCCTGGCCATGACTCTATTCTTGCTCAGTCTCATTTCATGATATCAAGAGAGAGAAGCTAAACTGCAATAAATAATCCATAGTGTGGGTAGTTCATTCATTCACAGATAGGGTCTACAATTTTTTTCTAATAAAAAATTCTGCCCTCCATAAACTGGTTAGCTAATCAGACTTTCTGCTCCAAATATCTAAATGGGGCCACGCATTAGTAATTACAGAAAACACATCTCAGTAATACCAGACACGCGGTTGTTGACCTGGGATTCTGTCTCTTATGAGCCTGTCTGTAAAGTGATGATAATGAGGATAATCGGAGATTATGTGTGTAAAGATACTCTATAAATCACAAAGCATTAAACAAACACCAGGGCACGGATAATGAATGAGAAGGTGGACAAACTCCCCAGTGGCTAGAGGAGAGAGAGATTCCTTCTGACAGGGAGTCAAGAATGGCTTCATAGATGAGAATGATTCTACGTTGGGCTTTGAGGATGGCAGGATTTCCGGTGGCCAGCAGTGTGTTGGGGGGAGCAGCTCCCAAGGTGAAGAAAACCCATGGGAGCAAACAAATGCAGGACATTTCTGGGGAACTATAAGGAATACAGAGTGGCTAGGTAAGAGGGGGAGTTTTAGGTGAACATACAGACAAATAGAAAAGGAACATGCAAAGGTCTGTATGTCGTTTATCTGAATTATAGGGCAAGCTCCATATGTATAATAGTAATGCGTGAGGACATCTATAAAGGAATTAGCATGGGACAATAATTGACATAATAATTGATGATTACCTCAGATTATCAAGGAAAGGTTAAACTAGTTAAGAAGGCAGAGTAGCATCTTTTCATTTGAAATATTTAGCTAATAAATAGTTAAGATTAAGCCCACTGTCGTGGCACATGCCTGTGATGCCAGCACTTGGGAGGCTCAGGCAAGAATACTGCTGAAAGTTCCAGGCCAGCCTGGGCTGCACAGTGAGACCCCGTCCAAACAAACAAACAAACAGTTAAAATTAAATGTGTTTCAGCTGGGCGTGGTGGCACACGCTTGTAATCCCAGCACTCGGGAGGCTGAGGCAGGAGGATCATGGAGAGTTCGAGGCCAGCCTAGGCTATAAAGTGAGTTCAAGGCCAGCCTGAACTGCATAGCGAAACCCTGTCTCAAAAAGACAAAAAAGGGCTGGGGATGTGGCTCAGTGGTAGAGCTCTTGCCTCACATATACAAGGCCCTGAGTTCGATCCCCAGCACTGCAAAAAAAGACAAAGAAAATGTTTTGGTGCTAGAAGAGTGTCCTTTAGTGATCT
Organism: Erethizon dorsatum; assembly: GCA_028451465.1. Taxonomy (NCBI): domain Eukaryota; kingdom Metazoa; phylum Chordata; class Mammalia; order Rodentia; family Erethizontidae; genus Erethizon; species Erethizon dorsatum. The sequence continues at coordinate 60,277,600 of CM051831.1, forward strand.
GAACAATTTCTCTAGAGGAGCAATTCCTCTTTTAATAATGATAGAGTAATGAAGTACCACTATGCATTATTTTTATTTTCTCCTAAAAAGTAGTATAAGCTCCCTGGAATAACCAGGGTTTAAAACCAAAAAAAAAAGTACGCCTCTAATTAAAATACCCCTGTCAGTTTTTACTCTTGTCTAAAACATTGGCTTTTATTTTTACTCAGAGGAAATTCTGTCTCAGTGCTTTTTCATAGCTACTGGTGCCACCTAACTAAAATTACCAGGAGAAAGTCACTGATTACCCTATTGTCCCAGGATAGCTACTGGGATGCAGAATTGTATAAACACTGGAGTCGCATGCCCACACCTACTAGCTTTGCAGCCACCACTAACTTGTCCTATAAACCTGTACAAGTTACTTAATGACTCTCTGAGTCTTAACCAACTCTTCTCTTTTGTGGGACTACTAATTGTACTTCCAGAGTTTTGAGGCTGGAATAAAATACTTGTAAGCCCTTGGAATAATGCCTAGAACAACAAAGTTAGTGCTGAACTTACTTTTCCTCCTCAAAATATGTATCTGAGATTCATCCATGTAAAGCTCTTTTCTTTTCACTGTTACAGTAATTCTCTGTTACTGAAGGACATTAGATTACTTCCAGTTTTTTGCTGTTGCCATTAAGAATGTGAACATTCTTGTATTCTTCTGATACAAGTGCAAAAGTTTCTTTAGATAATACAGTGATTGTTCCAGTTTTATTTCTGTTGTGAATAGAGGAGTTTCAGTTACTCTGCATCCTTCCCAACACTTGATAGTATTACACTTAGGAATTTTTGCCATCCTTGTGGGTGATTTTTTTATTTCTCTGATTGCTAATAAAGATAAGCACCATATATATATATATGAGCCATTTGTATTTCCTTCTTTGTGAAAGGAGAAACTGGAAACTGTGCCTAGGTTTCTTCTCTTTAATGAATCAAGGCAGTTCTTCATGCATTCTAGATATTGCATCACTTATTACTTCCCTCTCAACTAGTCCATTGTCTTTTTTTTTCAAATCTCAGATTCAAATTCAGTGCAATTTCAGTTTTCAAAGTTTCTGCAGTGATTCTGTTCTCTACTTGTTGTGCAAGGTAGATCCGGATGGTTCAAATCAGGTCCCCAGTTCTTTTGTGCTGGGACATAAGTGTCAAATGCTTGTTGTGCAGATGGCAAAGGGTGCTTCCCCGTGCCACCCTCTACACAGCAGGAGGTCTATATGTCCTGTCACACACAGGAAAGGTACAATAAAGAATCCTGGGTGGTGGAATTAAAGGTATTTCTTGCTTTCAGTATACTTTGATAATTTTTTAACTTTCCAATAATAAATGTGTCATTTATATAATCAGAAAGTCATGTTTGGTTTTAAAGTCTTTTTTTCACTCATTAAGGTCTTTAGCTTTCAGAGATGTTTGACTTTAAACCTAGTAGTAGCAATAGGTTCGGGAAACTCCCATCCCCAGGAAATAATACTTAGTTAAGACCCAGGATGAGATTACGGGGTGAACTTATCTGTGAATTGACAGGTGTTACACAGCAGAGGCCAGATGTGATAAAACCAGCCCCTTACAAGCTAAATTCTGTGTTCCCAAGGAGGCTGTAAACTGTACATGTAGACCCCTTTATATCCAATGCCTATTTTATTTTATTTATTTATTTATTTTATGTGGGTACCGGGAGTCAAACTCAGGACCTCGCGCTTGCCAGCAGGCACTTGTGCCACTGAGCGATATCACTGGCCCTTTTTTTCCTTTATGTGAGTACCGGGAGTCGAACTCAGGACCTCGCACTTGCTGGGCAGGCACTTACGCCACTGAGCCATATCACCAGCCCTCAATGCCTCTTTTAGAGATAGATATTTAATTGGAGCTGCGACTGTCAACAGGGATGACAATATCCTTGGGTGCTTTGTTCTGCACTATTTTAAAATCTACCAACAGCCAGGCACAGTGCTGCATGCCTGTAATCATAGTGCTCTGGGAGGCTGAAGAAGGAGGATCACAAGTTCAAGCCCAGCCTGGGGAACTTAGTGACTCAGCAAGACTCTGTCTCAAAAAATAAAAAAGGCTGAGGATATAGCTCAGTGTGAAGGCCCTGGGTTCCACCCCTAGTACTGCAAACAAACAAACAAACCCTAGCCTGTTGTGGTTGCTTATAATAATTGTTTTAGTCCCCTACCAGTGGACCACAGAGGAACAAAGAGAAAATGGACTTACAGATGGATTCCCTGGAATCAGTCTTAAGGGATCCAACCTGGAAGACAGGTATGAGGCTGAGGCATGGATCCAAAAGATACTGACCTCCCAGTACCACCACATCATAGAGAATAATCACATTCTGTACCTTGGGAAAAAGGAACATGAATTTTTATCTGACCTTCAAACAACCTCAAGTGTCTCCATCTCAGAAGTTATCAGTCTGGAAAAGGCAAAATTGGAGATTAAAGGAGCCCGGGCTGACCGCATCAAGGTGGTTGTGAACGTTGAACATATGCTGTGTGAAGTTCAGGAGGAAATCGCAAGAAAAAAGGAGCAAGACCTTAGGAGCTTCTCAGGTGCGTAGCTTCCTGTCAGCTTAGAAAGTCAGCTTTCCCGACTGTGCTTCCTTTGGGTGTGAGCGTGCTCATAACATGTGTGGATAAGAGAGAGACTGGGAAAGAAGAGAGCAAGCCATTCTGCTTCTGTGTTAGGTCATAAGCTTTTATGAGCCATTTTTAGGCTCCCTTTCTATTGTCAGAGTTATTTATTAACAAATGAAACATACACACGGAGGGAGGAAGGGAGGGAGGGAAAGAGAGAGACTGACAGACAGACAGACAGACCTGGGTTGCCTAAGAGGCTATTGTATGGTAAGCCTAGAGTAAGACCTAAGCCCAAGCTATGGGGGAAAAATATACTCCTAATTCTGCAAAGTGAGCATTCAGATATAGACGCATTCCACTTGATTCTTTCTTTCTTTCTTTGATTGATTGATTGATTGATGGCAGCATTAGGAGCCCTAAGTAAAATTTCTTACTTTGAGCCCTGTCATCAACAAAAGTATTCATTGGTACCATAGGGTACCCTTCAGTATCTCCTGTTCATTTGCTGCTAGATTCATCAGGATAACTGTGGGAATTTGGGTCTGCACAGATCTTTAGCACAGAGCCCTAGAGCCAACCAGGAGATTATACCATTTAAAATGCCACCCTGGGAAACAGGATTATTTCACTCATTCAACTATTGTGTACTGCACCCATGATATGTGCCAAGCATTGCACTAGGTACTGGGGATAAACAAGGTGGACATTGTCCCTGCTCAAAGTCTAATTGGGAATACTGACAGGCGGCAAGCAGGGGAGTTACGGTGGGGGAGAGTGAAAGTACTCTGGAAGCACTGAGGAGAAGCACCTCACCTAGACTTGGGAGCTCAGGGGAAGGCTTCTCGCAGGAGGAGGCCTAAACAGAGAACTGAATAATAAGTAGCTATTAGCCAGGCAAAGAGAGGAAGTCTCTAGAAATAAGGTTATTCACAGAGCCTCGGTCATACAAGACCTTATAAACTTCATGCAAGCACTCATGGTTTTTCTAAGCAAATGGGAAACCATGGAGGATTTTAAGAAAAAATCAGATGTGTTTAGTAAGTTCCCTGGTTGTAATGTGGAGAATGGACTTAGAAGAGGTTTGAAAACTCAGATGCAAAATTTCATAGGACGTTTTCTTTTCATGTGTCTGTAAAAACAAGTCAGGAAGAAATGGTCAAAGTGAGTTTAAGTTTGCAAAACATGTTGTGTCCACATTTCACAGAAAACCCAGTGACCAAAAACATGGATAAAAATATCCTACAAGCATGACAACCAAGATATGATTTCCACCTAGTTTTATCTTAGAAAGATAATAAATGTGGTTATTTAAACTGACACTAGTTTCAGTTCAGGAGAACAGAAGACAAACATTGATCTATAAAGCTTGTGGCATCACTTTCACCGCATTTGTAAGGTTGACCTGCTAGCTCAGCAGTTGGCAATTTAGAGTCAGGTAAGCCCCTTGCTCCACTGCAAGATGGCATTTTTGCTGGGGACGTAGTTCAGTGGTACAGCAATTGTCTATCATGTGCAAAGTCCTGGATTTGGTCCCTAGCATTGAAAAAAAAAACAAGATTTTTGATATTTAATGAGTAAGTATATTATTTCACAGCAATGTTTCAGAGGTTCATGCAAACTGACCCTCTCTTAGATTAAAATTTAGAGTACAGACAAAATAGATAATTTTGAAGTCAGTTATTATAGGAACATCAAATATTCATCAGAACAGTAAAAGTTTAAGAAAAGTAGAAGTTAGGTCTCACCCCCCACCCCGATGCTACTCTTTTAATCCTTCTTGGAGAACACTGCTAGCCACAGAAGTTTGTGGATCTTTGGGTCCCCAGTGCCCACTCCATGGCCTGGTGTGTAGTAGGAACTTGGTAAATGTTTGTTGAACTCAAGTGAACTGAACCCTAATATTATACCTTATAAATGTGAGCTCTTGGTCTCCAAATTTAATTTATAGTCTCTTCCTTTGAAGTTTTCTGGCTTTGGAGCTCCTCTGCCATGGCAGTTTTCCCCTTCTTGCTTTCTCAGATTTACAACTCGGATCTTTAGTGAAGGGGCCTTTTGTGGTTAAATTGAGCCCTTTCAATTGGGTAATGTACTGGGGATTGGGTCATTTTAGTATATTTGGTTTTAAGCCAAATGAAAAATAAACTGAAGCAAACTTTTTTTGCGGGGGGGGGGTGGGATTTCCATTTTTCCACCTATATCTGTCCAATAAGGAACTTGCTTGGACAAAAGCAGGTCATCCATTGAATTTTATAAAGAGAAGGAAGGAAGGAAAGAATGGGGGAAAGACCGGGTGTGGTGGTGCATGCATGTAATCCCAGCACTCAGAAGGCTGAAGCAGGAGGATCACTGTGAGTTCAAGGCCAACCTGGGCTACAAAGTGAGTTCAAGGCCAGCCTGAACTGCATAGTGAAACCTTGTCTCAAAAAGACCAAAAACAAACAAACAAAAAATGGGGGAAAGGAAGGAAGGGGAGAGGGAGGAAAAAGGCCACCATAGGTTCTTAGTCTCCAAAATTTGCTCTTCTTGCTTGAGTCTTACATGAGTGATACATGTTCCCAGTACTGTACTTTGCCTTGTCTCTGTACAGAAAGTGCTGGTGAAAGCCAAGTTTATAATTGTAGATCTTCACTTAGGCTTCAGGGTATTGGGCAAGTTACTTACTTTCTCTGAATTTCAATTTTGTTATTTATGAAATCGGGTTAATTATATCAGTGGTGGTACTTTGATGATCAAATGAAGTAGAGATGTGAACTCTGAAAATTTGGCAGTGTCGTATAAATGTCCTGTTGTTTTCCATCATTCCTTCATGTTTTCTTATACCTGTCTCTTTTTTGCTGAGAGTCATCCTGGTGAGAAAGAACAAACATTTCCTATAACATAATCAGATCACCATGACAGCAGTGGTGTAGTGGAAGGAGTATACACAATGCTCTTTTTCTCTTATCCCCTCAGCCTCATGATCCAAATCACCCATGGACAAATGCACTGCCCTCCATTTTACCCTGTGACTTACGGTTGTGCTGTAGCTCTCCGTGCAAGTCCTGAACAACAAGAGGCGTATGCTTTAAAATGGCCAGTCTCTTTCTCCAAATTTCCAGAAACTGTTTTCTTTCAAAACTTCTTTCTGTTTACAGAGCATTGAGACAAAAGTTTTGTGTTACTTATTTTTAGGACAATGGACTGATCAGCAAGGAAAACCCCAAGATGAAATGAATGAAGTAAAGATCCCATTTCTGCCATCCCCAGTATTTTTAACACAAGAACTTCAGGATCAAAAGAAACAGTTTGAAAAATGTGGTTGGCAGGTTATAAAGGTATACACAGAAAAATTATTGAATTAATTTGATAAAGTTATCATTTGTATCTTATAAAAATTAATGAAAACTATGCAATTTTTTGTTGTCTTGTATTTAAATAATTGGATCGGTAAGTGGTTAAGAGGGCAGATACTCTGTTGTTGACCATTTATTTCATTATCAGTGCTTGGCATATAGTGATTGCTCAGTGAATTTTTATTAAATGAATTTATTAAAGAAGCAGCAGAGAATTTTGAAGAGATAGAAGTCAAATAAAGAGAAGATTAGGGGCAGAAGAGAATCTTATGCAACTTCATGTGAAAAGTGAATTACATGTAAAGTAGTATACGTACAAGCATCTTGTTTTTTGTGTGTTTTTTTTTTGTCTTTTTGAGACAGGGTGTTGCTATGGAATTCAGGCTGGCCTTGAACTCACAGCAGTCCTCTTGCCTCAGCCTCCCAGGTGCTGGCATTACAGGCATGTGCTACCATGCCCGGCCATCACCTTTATTCTTAAGCAGGCAATTTAAATAGCTGTTTTCTAGTCTCTTCTCGAGTTTTTCTTTTCCTTGGTTATAGATGGAGAAGATACACAACGAGGTTCTTATGGCTGCCTTCCAAAGAAAGAAGAAAATGATGGAAGGGAGAACGTGCAGGGAGCCTGTGAGCCACAGGCTGTTTCAGCGAGTCCCTCATCAGTTCTGCAGTGTGGTCTGCAGGGTCGGCTTTCAGAGACTGTACTCTGTGCCCTGCGGTAGGTGTCAGCCCCTTGTCCTCGGGGCCACTGGTTTGGGAATTGTTGAGCAGACATCAGCAGATGGCTCACCATTAAAAGCATTCATTGCTTGGGGAGGGGAATCATTTGCAGCTGGGATTTAGAGGTAAGGTTTTCTGGAAAAGGTTATATGCTAAATTTTTCCTTCATATCTGTTGTCGATGATGGGTTTTACATTGATGAAAGTATGAGCAGTAGGATCTATGGTTCACTATTATTATTTGTTTTTTCCTCGTTTCTGTTTTTGTGTCTTATCAGAAGAGAGCACCTTGGGGCTTTTTTTTTTTTTGGCTTACTCATCTCAACAAAATTATTATCAACACCACTGGGCCATCCTCAGCCCTTAATTAAAAGGACATTTCCCTAAGTTTAAGACAGTTGGTCTTTTCTTTTTCACCCTCTTTATTTCCTGTAGCCTATTTATGAGTGAATTAAGTGTGGCAGGTGAAGTGAGTAACATCTTAAGATCCTTCTCAACTATACAAGTTCTAGGTATAGTTTCCATGTCTCTTTTCAATTATGTAAAAATATGAGACATTTAATTGCTGTGTGGGACCCTTTCCTCTTCAGTCACCATTGAAAAATTCTGGCTTTAGATCTCTCCAAAAGAGGCTAAGAACTTTAGCAATAATCACAGAGGGAAACCTAACAGTTTAGCTTTATTTTGCCAGGTCCATTAAATAGTAGCTCTTGACCTTTAGCTTTCAAACCTGCACATGACCTTTGCTGTGGAGTCATTTCTAATAGTCTTGGTTTCTAGAAAGCAAAAGGTCTGGATTCATCTTTTCTTCGTCCCAGAGAGAACGCAGTCATTATCAGGGGGTAAAAATTGAACATAGACAGTTCCAAGAGGTAAAAATAAATGAATTACCATTACCAAGAAATCTTCTGAGTGCAACCAAAGATGTGATGATCGATGTGTTCCCTTCATTACCAAAGTCTTAAATCTGCAACTTTCATGTGCTTCTATTCTTTTCTTTTTTTTTTTTTTTTTTGTGGGTACCGGGGGTCGAACTCAGGACCTCATGCACCAGAAGGCACCCGTGCTGCTGAGCAATATCACCAGCCCTTTTTTTGTATGTGGGTACTGGGAGTTGAACTCAGGACCTCACGCTTGCCAGGCAGGCGCTTATGCCGCTGAGCTATCTCACTGGCCCTCATGTGCTTCTTAATTAGCTTCTCTACTTAAACTATTTTCACTAGGATCATCAGTATCTTCCTGTTTCCTAAATCTGGTGAATACCCTCTTTTCAGTCCTGTACCCAACTTTGCGAATTTTCTACCTAACATCTGTACACATCTTTCTTCCCAGAATGTCGAAGACATACACCATCCTCCCAAGGAAGACAGTCCCAGTGTCTCATCTAGTCTCATCATCAGCCTCTCTAAAAGCTTAAAAGCAAGGAATTGCCCCCACATATTCATCAGATAATGATATGAGAAGGAGCAGGAAATCTGCAGTGAAAATTCCCATTTTGAAAGAGAAGAGAGGACATGGTGGTCAGGCCTATAATCCCAGCACTCTGGGAGACCAAGGCATGAGGATTGTGAATTCAAGCCCAGCCTGGGCAACATAGTGGGACCCTGCCTCAAAAATAAGGCTGGGGGTGTAGCTCGATGCAGAGGCCTTAAATTAAATCCCCAGTATCACAAACACACATGTAACAGTCACTGGCCCTCACTGCTTGTCATGTGTGACTAGTCAAGACTAGTAAGGACTCCTTATTCTGGGAGTGGAGTGAAACCCTTATTTTTGCACTCTGGGAAAATATTCCTTATGTGTCATAGCCCCACTCCCTACCAGGGGACCATGGATTGCCTCATAGGCTATCACATGCTCAGGCTGGTACAGCCAGGCTTGTGATGTCTTTAGCAATATTGTTCCTTTAAAAACTCAGCAGGCATGAGGCCTAGTCACTTCTGATCAAATTTATATCCTCAAACTCAGCCGAAGATCTTGTTTCCATATAGTCTAGAAGCCTAAAAGATTTAATCTTTTTCCTTTGGGCCTCTTAGCTCTTGCCTACCTGCAAACCACCTTAGCTTAACAGTCATGATCTGGGAGCAATTCAGACAATAGATTTCACGGCAAGACCCTACCTGTAAAGTCACCTGTGCCAACGGACTCATCTCCGTGGGATGGAGGGAACGCTGAACTGATGTTGCTAAATAAGCCTCAGAAATGCTAATCTCGTTGCCACAGATGCTATTGTCATTTGGAGTACAAATCTCTTGACTTTTTCAGACTTGCAGTGTTCTAAATAATAGGACTTTCAGTTAATTTAGGTGCTTCTGTTAGCAAAGCTTGCCTTTCTTTCTTTCTTCATTCCTTCCTTCCTTCCTTCCTTTCATTTATTCTATGCTCGCCTTCTAGCCAATTCTGTCCTGAGTTCGTCTCTTGCTTGTAGGACTTGGTTGAATGAAGCAAGGCATCTACACACTTGGTGATCCCATTATTGTGCTCCCTCGTTCATTACACAATTATTTATTTTTTTAAAAAATTTTATTAGTACATGTTTGTAGTACATAATGATCACATTCATTGTGGGGAATTGGTACATGTACATATAGCAACTCAATTCTTTTTTTTTCCCTTTCCTCTCTACCTCCCTATTTAAAAATTTTTTTGCCAGCATCAGATTCATTTATTTATTTTATATGTCCTTATCAAGTTAATTGTCATAAATGCAGATGAACAGCTAGACTAACAGGCCAAAAACCATATAAAACACATAAGACAATTGTACTAAATAAAGGACTCAGAAAAAAAAAACCTGCATCCTCCCATCATTTATACTTAGATAACATATGAAATGTCATACTGGAGTTACAATGTAAAAGCAAGCGATAATCATGAAACGCTCTCAAATGAAGTCTCAAATTGGATATTTTGATTTTTAAATCCTATTGCTCTTGACAGTTGTGCTGGGTTCATTTGCTGTGTTACCCCCGATTACTTTCTTTGATGGATAGAAGGATTATGGAGTCTAAAGGAAAGATAAAACTCTGAGGTGTTCATGTTTGACAGAGAGCTCTGCAGTGCCTGGAAAGATTGGGCCAGTCTCAGCATAAAAATCAGGACTATATTAACAATGAATTTGACAACACACGGCTTTGACCCCAAGAGTTCATCTATCCAACAGCACTGATCTGTTGAAACTACAGATAAAACTGATGCAGAAAAATGGTCTGGATTTTGGATTCAAAGGCATTGAGCACATTGATGTCTGGTCAGTGTCTTCTGCAGTCATGGGCAGAGAGTACTGCGGGGACTTAATCTGTGACTCGAAGTTTATCCTCGATGACATGGGCTCTGTTTTCTGCAGGGTCTTGCAGTTGCGAAGCTTGAATTTGAGGATGAGTCTCCAAAGCCTTGCTGCAGAAAGAGTTGTAGAAGAGTAGCATGAATAAGGGCAAAGCAGATGACTTCTGAAATATGAGCAGTGCTTGTATTTACGATCCAGCAAGATTAGGTATTTGTGGCCTCTAGGAGCCCTGTTAAAAACACCTTTTGTTGGTGTGAAAAGTGTGGGCCTTGGTATTATACTGCAGCAATGTCTGATTTAATAAGCAAATAGATTGAGTGTGGTGGTGAACTCCTGTAATCCCACCTACTGTGAGGCTGAGGCAGGAGTATGACAAATTCAAGCCTAGTGTGGGTGATTTGGTGACTTTGTGAGACCCTGTCTAAAAATGAAAGTAGGACTAGGGATATAGATCAATATGAAGGCACTGAGCTCAATGACTGGTACAAAGAACAAACTCAAAATAGTGTCATTCAGGATACTCATATAATAAAATACAAAATAAATAAATAAATAAAATAAAATAAAATGCATAAGACAATTATACTAAATAAAGGTACACTTTTAGATACATTATCAATGCTAGATAACAGTAACTTTTTTCCCTTTCTCTTTAACCATTGTCTGTCTTTTATTTTGCAATTTGTTTATATATTAGGTTTCTCCCATAAGAGAAACTATGTGATATTTAAAATTGTGTATCTGATTTTTTTTCACTTAACGTTATAGTCTCAAGGTACATCCATTTTCCTACGAATGACTCAAGTTTATTCTTCTTTATGGCAGAGGAGTACTCCATTGCGTATAAATACCATATTTTCTTTATCCATTCATTTATTGGTGGACATATAGGCCCCTTCCAATATTTAGCTATTACAAATTGTGCTTTATAAACATGAGTATGCATACGTTACTCTGGTATGATGCCTTTAACTCTTTGGGGAATATACCTAGAAAGGGAATAGCTGGGCCAAATGGAACCTCTAGTTTCAGTTTTATGAGAAATCTCCATACTGATTTCCACAGTTGTTACACTCCTACCAACAGTGGAGAAGGGTTCCTTTTTCCCCACAGCCGCATCAGCATTTTTATTGGTTGATTTCTTAATGATAGCCATTCTTTCTAGATGAGATGGAATCTCAATGTTTTAATTTGCATTTTTCAAATGACCAGTGGTGCTGAACATTTTTTCATGTATTTATTGGTGGTTTGTACTTCTTCATCCAAGAAGTGTCTATTCATTTCAGATGCCCATTTTTGATTTGGTCTTTAAATTTTGGGGGGGGTCTGATTTTTTTGAGGTTTTATATATACTAGATATTAGTCCTTTGTCTGAGGAATAGCTAGCAAAAAGTTTTCCTCATTCTGTAGGTTGTCTTTTCATTCTATTGGTGGTTTTCTTTGCTGTGCAGAAGCTTTTTAATTTGATGTGATTTCTTTTGTTGATTTTGGTATTATGTCTTATGCAACCAGGATTGTATTCAGAAAGTGCCTACTCTGATGCCTTCGAGAGTTTTAGCTATTGTATCTTCCAGCAGGTTAAGTATTTGTGTTTTAATGTTATCTTTGACCCACTTTGATTTTAGTTTGTGCATGGTGAGAGATATGAATCTAGGTTCAATCTTCAGCATGTGTATAGCCAGTTTTTCCAGTACCATTTCTTAAAGAGGCTATCCAAGTCAGTTGTGGTGGTGCACACCTGTAATCCCAGCACTGAGGAGGCTGAGGCAGGAGGATCACCTCAAGTTCAAGGCCATCTTGGGCTACATAGTGAATTCAAGTCCAGCCTGAACTCTACATAGTGAGACCCTGTCTCAAAAAAAAAATTTTTTTTTTTTAAAGAAGCTATCTTTCCTCCAGTGATACTGGTCATTCATGTTTTGTATTGTTTAGTTTATCTAGCTTTTTAGTAGTGTCTTCTGAAAGCTCCTGGATCATTTTGGTTATTATGTCCATTATCTGTTAATTATATCTTCTGTAGTCCTGCTGAGTACCTCTTTGATCTGTTTTCTAACCTCCTCCATTATCCTTCCAAGTATTTTGGGTGTGCAGCTTATGATATTCTGCCCTTTGGTGCCCCAACTTCGGGGGAGTTTGGAGTTTGGGGAGGTTTTTTTGTTTTGTTTTGTTTTGGTACTGGGAATTGAACGCATGACCTCATGCTTGCCAGGCAAGCACTGTGCCACTGAGCTATATCCCTGGCCTACTGGGGAAGTTTTTTGTTGCCCTGTCTTCTCATGTTTCTATTGCCTGTTTGTTTATTTTGGTTTTGTGTGTGCGTGCTGAGGTTTGTGGATGTTTATAATGTAAAGACTTTGTGGCTAGTAGAAAGATCTCCTTAGTTGCTTTTCTGTGATGTACTTTGGGCATGGCTAGCTATCGTCCTTTGCGTCAGCTCCAAGATCTGACCACTTTGGTTAATTTGGAAGGGGAGGATGCAGCATAAGTAGCCCAACAACCAAGTTCCCAGGGAATGTACTCTAGTATTGTTAATGTCACTAAGGTAATCTGAGTATTGGCTTACAGAGAAGTAGTGATATTTATGTGACCATAGTAATATCAAGCAGACCAGCTACCATAGTACTGTCCAAGACAAGTTACATATTAACATACCATAAGCATCAATTATGTACCACCCTTAACTGTAGAGAAGAAATCCACAATTATGGTGTAAAAACCCAGGTACTGACTTACAGCTAATATGTACTAAATGCAACAGCTATATTTCTGCTAATAGTAGAAAGTAATTCAACAGTAATTTTACAGAGTTAACTATCAGATGATTAACAAAACTTTATAGTTATACTATTAGAGATATGGGGTTTGGGAATGGGAGAATGCAAGAGGAAAAATTTGAAACCATAAAGTATGAGACTATGAGAAAGAAGAGAAAGATCCTTTGTCCTGCTGGTACAAAGGATCCTATTAGAGAGTAGAAGGATCTTTATAGAGTTAGGTAAAGGTAAGAGAAAAAACTGATGAGAAATAGAAGATAAAAGAAAAAGAAGGAAAAAAAAAGAAATTATGTAGGGAGTAAAAATGAGAAAGAAAGGGAGAAAAATTAAAAGAGGAAAAATAAAGACAAAAAGAAAAAGAAATAAGAAAGGAAGAAGAACAAAAACTCTCCAACCCCCAATAAACTGGTGAAGAAAGGAGGAAAGGAAAGAAGAAAAAAACAGAAACAAAACTAAAAACAGTGCATACACTCACAAAAACCAAAACAAACAAAAAGCACAAACAACCACACACGCGCACAAAAACCCTAAAACAAACAAACAAAATTTCTCTGTGATTTTGAACATGTGGTTTTCTTCCAGGATCTACAGTTCTGAGGTAGTGTCCAAATCAGGACGTGCTCCTGCTCATGCTGGTAGATAAAGAAGGCAAGCTGACTCCAGATCTGTGCTGGATGCAGGCACTAGCAGGCAGTAGGATCAGGATTTGTGACCGTCAAATCCAGAGCAACTCAGGCTGAGCCTGGCCTCTGGCTATGGGGGTGGTGTCCTTTAGCTCAAACCCCAAAGGGGGTCTCTTTCCAGCCCATCTGTGGCTTCCTGGCCACAGCTGTCTCCCATGGCTGTCTCTCACCCAGTCTCTGTGGGAACGTAACACAGGTAGCCCTGAAGTGAAGCTGTGCTCTGGTGGTTTGAGTCTGCCATTCAAACAATCAACCCTTCCCCAGAATGACTTCCCACCAAGCACTCTCTCCAGGGAATGTGGTGGGTGCTTGGACTGGAGTCATCAGCTGTTGCCTGTTGAAGGACTCATGTGGGGGCAGAGTCCTGCATGCCCCCTGCAGCTCACAGAACCTGCTCGTCCATTCCATCACCACCTTTCTCCCTGAAGGCCCCTGGAGTCCCTAGCTTTTACTTTGTCTCTGTAGATTGGGTCTCCTGTGAGCCATAAGCCAGGGGTCAGGGAGAAAGTACAGATTGTCTCCTCCCTTCTCTGTGTTGTGTTCTGCCTCTTCAATTTCTCTGTAGGTTTTAGTTTTTCTATCAGACCCCTCTGTTTCCAGGGATCTACTTCTCTCTCTTTCTCTCTCTCTCTCTCTCTGTCTCTTTCTCTCTTTATCTCTCTCTCTTTTTTTCCTCCCCCAAGTTGTTATTTTTCTGTGTCTGGATTGTGAATCTCAGAGAGGCTGAGTTGTTGCTTACCTCTCCATCATTTTCTTGAAAGTCCCCCACAGTTATTTATGAAGCACTTTCTATAAGTCAAGCTTTATGCTAGGGGTGCAAAAAATATAGCAATAAACGTAAACCACAGAGTTCTTGCCTTTATAATTTAAAATCTTGTGCACCCATCTGTTACTCATGCTTTAAAGGTGGTGCTGAGTTCCAAAGGAAATCTACTTTCTTTTTCCTCCACAATGTCCCCCTGGCCTCAGTTCTAATGGTGAGAACTTAAAAATTCCTAACTCTAAACCCCTGCTTCTTTCCTGATGTGCAGGGCCATATCTCTTACGTTGCCTTTGGGACATCTTTACCTCGATGTACCACAGGCACCTCACACTGAGATCTTTTCTTGGGCATGCTTTTCCCTAAGAAATATATTCTTTGTTTTCTGATACTCCCTAACCTGTTTAATACCATTACCATCTACCTACCTGATCTCCCGAGACTAAACTATTATCGTCCTTCATTCTTCCATTTGCCTTTTTTTTTCCAGACAGGGTCTTACTCGCTCAGTAAGTTGCCCAGGCTGGGCTCTTAACTTGCAATGCTCACGCCTGAGCCACACAGAGGGCTGGCAATGTAGGTATCTGTCACGACAGTCAGCTCCTTCACCTGTAAGTCCACGTAGTACCTGAATCTAGTTATTCAGTCTTATAAAGATCAGCCCAGATTTGTTCAGTTTCAGTATATTCGCTGCCAAAGCGAGCACTCCCAGCTTTGTTCATACTGCCTTAGTTTATCTTCCCTTGGGCCTAAACTATTACCAGGTCCTTTCCTTGCCTCAAAACACACCCCCGTCTAATCTACGTTTTACTATCAGAATTATCATTACCTGTTCTGGAGCCTTCCCCAGCATTGCTAGTTTCCACTGAGCACCAGGCTGCATGAGAGATTGCACCCAGAAGAGTCAGGCAGTGGTCCCTTCGGCCCTGGGTATTCCTCCAGTTGTAAGATTTCTATTCTGCATATCCTGACTCCCGGGGTCCTTCTGAGGCAGTGGAGCAGTTAAGCAAGCCCCTTCTCAAAGTTCTCCACATCTGTTACATCTTCTCTGATTCTTCTTTCCATTACCTGGAGAGAGCTTTATTTGTCTTGAAGTGAGAAAACTGCTCCAGAGTATCTTGTATTGTTTTTTCCTCTGTTGTTTATTGTTAAAACTCCATGCTCTGAATCCTTCAGGTTTATGCCTGGTGTGGTGTGGTGGTGCACGCCTGTAATCCCAGCACTTGGGAGGCTTAGGATTGCTGTGAGTTTGAAGCCAGCCTGGGCAACATAGTGAGTTCAAGGCCAGCCTGGAGTTCAAGGCCAGCTCAAAAACAAAACAAACAAACAAACAAACAAATAAAAACAAGCAAAAACAAAAATGTGTAACCATGAATCCTTCAGGACGTTTTGTCTTTAGTTCAAAAAACCCTTTTCTTCTCAAAAAACTTAACTCTGGGGCCGGTGAGATGGCTCAGTGGCATAAGCGCCTGCCTTGCAAGCGCGAGGGCCCGAGTTCGACTCCCGGATCCCACATACGGAAAAGGGGCCGGTGATATCGCTCAGCGGCACGGGCGCCTGTTGGCGCGCGAGGTCCTGAGGTCGACCCCCCGGTACCCACCAAAAAAAAAAAAAAAAAAAAAAAAAACTTAACTCTGCAAGCCAGAATGTCAAGACCATATTCTCTTCTGTGAGTCAAAAATAATTATATGTCACTACAGGTGTGATAGTGCACCTCTGTATATCCCAGCTGTCTGGGATGCTGAGACAGGAGGATCACAAGTTTGAGCCCAGCCTGGGCTCAAAATAAACCTATCTCAAAATAAAACATGAGAAAGGACTAGAGATGTGGCTTGGTGTGAAGGCCCTGGGTTTAATCCCCAGTATATATTTAAAAATCATATATACATATACATATATATATATATATATATATAAACTTTTTTATATATGTATATATATATAAGCTTTGTTCTACACTTATTTTTTTGTTTTGTTTTGTTTTGT
Organism: Erethizon dorsatum; assembly: GCA_028451465.1. Classification (NCBI taxonomy): domain Eukaryota; kingdom Metazoa; phylum Chordata; class Mammalia; order Rodentia; family Erethizontidae; genus Erethizon; species Erethizon dorsatum. The sequence continues at coordinate 60,293,746 of CM051831.1, forward strand.
TTTGTTTTGGAGACAGGATCTTGCTATGTAGTTCAGGCTAGCCTTGAACTCACTATGTAGCCCAGGCAGCTGGGTATGGTGGTACACGCCTGTAATCCTAGCACTCAGGAAGCTGAGGCAGGCAGATTGTAGAGAGTTCCAGGCCAGCGTCAGGCAAATGGTGAGACCCTGTCTCAAGGAACAAAACAAAACAAAACAAAAGCAGTGCAACCTATATAACCCAGGCTGGCCTCAAACTCATTGCAACCCTCTTACCTCAGCCTCCCAGAGTGCTGGGATTATAAGCATGCACCACTGGGCCAGCTAAACTTGTCTTTTTTGTCCTGGAGGGAATAAGTAACAATAACTCAATGGGAGGAGGGGAGGAGGAATGAAGTTCAAGAAGAAACTCTTGAGAAAGAAAAATCTTTGATTTTTATCTCAAAATATTACCTTGCCATGCATGGAGATACCTTTGAGAAGTCTGTGAATAGTCGTTTTTTAATCTCTAGATCTGCACTGTTCAATGTGGTAACTGCTAGCCACATTGAGATGTACAGTACATATAAAATACATACTGTATTCCAGACCTACTACAAAAGAATGTAAAATAGTCCTCTAATAATTTTTTATATTGATCAAATGTTGAGATGTGAGAACATTTTGAATCTTATGCGTTAAGTAAAAAATTAATTTTATCTATTTCTTTTTCTCTTTTTAAATGTGTCTACTAGAAAATTTTAGATTACTTATGTGGCTTATATTGCATTTCTACTTGTCAGTGCTGCTTTGTAGCCTAAAACAGGATTATTAAGTGTAGAAAAAGAGTAAGGGAGGGAAGGAAAGAGAAAAGGAATGAAAATACAGCCTCGAAGAAGTTTTAATGATTTTCTTTCTCTGAGGTTGTTATTTTCAGCGCTGGGGGTTAAACCCAGGGCCTTATGTATGCCAAGCGAGCATTCTACCAGAGCTATACATGCAACCCCTCTAAGTGATGTTAGACGTGGTATTGAACAGGGATTACCTTGAGGCCCAGAGTTTGGTCCTTAACTTCTTGAATGTTCTTAATACTCCAAGAAAGAGGATGTAGATCACAAGCAGTATGCCTGTGTAGAGAATATTCATTTCCAGTGATTGGATTTGAGCATATCCTTCCTAGTATCACTATTTCCAGAATATCTGATGGGTGGAAATTGCCTGGTGAGCAAGAAACTAGATTAAAAGCATGTGGAAGCCGGGCGTGGTGGTGCACACCAGTAATCCCAGCACTTGGGAGGCTGAGGCAGGAGGATTGCTGTGAGTTTGAGACCAGCTTGGACTACATAGTGAGTTTGAGACCAGCCTGAACAGCGTAGCAAGAGCCAGTCTCACCTAAAAAAAAAAAAAAAAGCATGTGGAGAGTTCTTTGTGGGGAATTGTGGCAGGCTTGGTAAGAACTGATGACCTATAATGAAGCATGCATGCTTAACATTTCCTTTACTTTGACATATTTTTCTTGTATTGCTGCCTATGATCATACCTTCTCTTATTAGATGCTGTTTTCAAACTGTATTCTCAAGAGTTGTAGAAATGGGCGAGGGATGTACCTCAGTGGTAAAGCTCTTGCCTAGTGTATATGAGGCCCTGGGTTCAATCCCCAGCACTGGGAAAAAAAAAAGCTATAGACATACCCCTTGTAGAAGTCAGATAATGTTCCAATAGTAATGAAACTTTACTTCCGTTACGCTGTTTTTCACATGCTTGGCTAATGCTGACTTGAATCATAATTTCTCTGAATCTCAGATTTTTCATCTTTTAAGGGGATACTATCCAAGTCACATATTCTATCTAATCAATGTAAAAATGCTTTGAAAGCCAGAGACTTCTCTATAACTCTAATGAAGCACTCAAATGTAAGCTATTATGTTGCAGGTGTCAGTAACAATTTGTTTCAAGGGAGAAACTTTGGGTGCCTTGATTACAGACACAGGGACTTGAGACTGAGAGGAAGGGATTATTTGGAGAATTAGAGCATACAATACGTATTAGTACCTGTCTTAGTTACTTTTCTCATTGCTGAGACAAAATACTGGACACCCTAAGTAGAAGAAGGAAGGGTTTATTTCAGCTCATAGTTGTAGAGGTTTCAGTCCATAGTCAGTTGGCTCAAAGGCAAGGCGGCAGGGCAGAGGGGCATCACAGAGGAGAAATGGTCCATGGCAAGCAGGCCAGAGACAGTGAAGCAGCAAGCAGCAAGCCTGCCTTCTCTCTGTCCTTTTATATTCCATCCAAGCTACAAGCCTGTGGATTGGTTCCCCCCCATTCCCAGGGTGGGGCTTCCATTATCCACAGTTTAATCCCAGTATCACAGCTGTAGTCTATATTCGCACACCCTAATCCAGCCACCTTTGAAAGTTTCCACCTATGACTGCATGAGGCTTTGGGGGGACATCTGTATACAAGCCGTAACAGTACCCAAATAGGTAATATTATTGGTCAGATACTAATAATCTTTTTTTTTCTTTTATTAGACCCAAAATATGGAGCTGGCATATACTTCACCAGGAACCTCAAAAAGCTATTGAACAATGCCAAGAAAACCTCTGCCACCGATAATCTGATCTATGTGTTTGAGGCTGAAGTACTCATAGGCTCCTTCTGCCAGGGTCATCGATCAAATATTGTCCCTCCACCACTGAGTCCGGGAGCCATAGATGGTTATGACAGTGTGGTTGACAATATGTCCAGCCCTGAAACCTTCGTTATTTTTAGTGGCACACAGGCTATGCCCAAGTATTTGTGGACATGCACCCAGGATCATGTATAGTTGAAGGAGTATTCATCAGGACCAGGAATATTTCACAGCAGCCTTTTGAAATGCTCAGGAAGCAGCTCTGCTGACTAATCCTGATATCATTTTAATGACTCACATGGCCTTGCTTTGGGGGAAACAACTAAATCATAACCATTGATGACTCAAAAGAGTGGTCTGAGTACTGCAGATGGGTCGTCTGTCTGGATTGGCTGGGGTATTGGAAGGACCAGCCATGTAGTAGGATCTTAGTGCCTTTACCTGTGTCTTTATTTCTTGGGTCTAGGGTGGATGGACACCAACCAAAACACTCTTGAGACTGTTCCTTTTCCTTGGCATTATTCTTTTGTCTCTTTTACTATAGGTAACAGCAAAAAAAAAAATTTTACATGTAATGAAGAGATTTTTCCAGAATATAATCCAGGCCATTTATTTTCTAAAATTATGATGATATAAAATATTATGACAAAAAAAAAATATTATGACAGCAGAATGATTTTAGATTTTCTAGAGAATTTTATAAAGTGCTTTAAATATCAAAATAAATCACCTTTGAGTACCTGGCTCCGAAAAATTATGTGCTCAATGAAAGAATCCGAAGCGGAAGAACATCGAAAGGCCAGTATTCAGTTTAGATACAGCCATATTAAGCAATGCGGCCCAGGCACCATGAAGTCAAGGTAGTGATTCACCAAATATTTACTGACCACAAGAGACCTTTTAGTCACTTTCTGGGTACTAGGGATATGATACTAGGTAAGGCAAATATCACCACAGAGCTTTTAGCTTGAATAATCAGAAAGGCAGATATAGGTAACGTAACAACTATGCTTAGGTATAACAAAAGAATTACAGATTCTTTGGAAAAAATTAAAGGGGGAGAAGGATAATTTAATCAGGGATTGGGAAGAGGCCTCCAAAAGAAAATGAAATTCAAGCTGAGATCATTGGAAGTGTATGTTAGGCAAAGAAGACTGCTCTGATAAAGGGTGATTTGGCTCAAATTTGATTCCAAGGTTCTATTTGTAATGCAGAGGCCAGCTAATCTCACCACGCACCTGACTTTCAAATCCTATTTCCTGTACTTCCAAACTCTCCTGACCTTGCTCCCTCAACCTCTTGAACATAATACATCTTCTTTCTCCTTGTCTTACCTTAACCTGCATTCTCCTTGAAAGAAGCATGCTTATCCTCTCATATGGTGCTGTCCTTGGATCTAAGCAACAGGGGAGTCTACCTTGGACCACTGGTTTGAAAGGTCCCTTCACCTGGGACCCGTGCTTGAGTCCCATTCCGACCCTCCTCTGGCCAAACCCATCATAATCAGGGGATGAATCCACAGGGCCAAGAGATTAGATCCTGTACTCCTCACCTGTAAGCCACCCAGTAGATACCCAGGACCACCACATTTCTTGGGTCTTTCCTGCATTATGCCATTGTCTGCATTAAGAATGGCCAAGGGGAAAGAGACCTCAAGATGGCGGATGAGTAAGAAGCAGGCAGCAAAACTCTCTCTAAAAGTTACCATTGGAACACGGGAATATAGCGACCCAGAAAGCGCAGGAGGGGGGGAGATGCCTCCCCGAAACCCAGAAAAGTTCTGAAGCGCAATCTGGGACCCCCGGCACCAGTGACGGGTGACTTCCAACAAAGAAGAAGGAAAGAAGGAGCAGACCGCGCGCGTGCACCTTCTAATATCCCGGGAGTTGGAGCGCCGGTGGAGGCTCAATTCTACGGACACACGGTGGCAGCTGGCGCCCAGGGAGCCCCCACGGAGGATCCTGAGACAGCGGCGGGGCAGGGGAGCGGCGGAGAACGGCGCTGACCGGCGGTGAGTGTCTCTCAGCCACAGCTGCCCCGCGCCAGAGAGCGACCGGCCGGGCGCCATTGTGGGGGGTGTGGCGAAACTCAGAGCGGCTCGGAAACTGCTCTGGGAACTTGTGCTCCGGACAGGGCAGCACAGGGCCTCTCAATTGAGCCCACGAAAGTGTGCTGAGGTCAGCAGGCGAACGAGACTGGACTCTCAGCCACACCTGTCCCGCGCCAGAGAGCGACTGGCCCGGCGCCATTGTGGGGGGCGTGGCGAAAAACCAGAGCGGCGGGAACCAGTGCAGGGAACCCGTGCTCCGGACAGCACGCTGAGCCTCTCAGGCCCAGGGATCGTGAAAGGGCGGCGAGAGCGGAGGCGAGCTAGACTGGTCTCTGCCTGAAAGTACGCGCCTCTGCTCACCACCCACCAGAGGGCGCTCCTGGCTTACTGGGACGGACCTGCACAGAACAGGACTTTGTCACAAGGTACCTGCCTACAACAGAGTCAACACCTGGAACTGATTCTTTTTATATTTTTTATTTTTATTTTTATTTTTAATTTTTATTTTTATTTTTTTTCTCACTGATTTGTTTTTTTGTTCTGGCGAAGGGTTTTTTTGTTTTTGTTTTGTTTTGTTTTGTTTTTTGGTGGGGTTTTATTTTTGATCTGTCTGTTTTATTGTTTTTATCTTTGTTTTTGTTTCTGTATGTGTATTTGCTCTTTCCTTCATTATTCTCTCTGGTTTTTTATATGAGTGTAAACAGCGCCTCTAACTTCTTTGTGATTGTGGTTGTGATCTGTTCTTCCTTTTATCCCTTCCTTCTCTTTTTACCACCTGTCCTCTGCACTAGTGTCCCAATTTTAGTGGGATCCCTCTTGGTCCTCTAACCTTACATCTAATTCCTTCCTCTTCTCCCAATACTCTATTTCCTCCTTAACTCATCTTAAATTTAAACTCCTCAAGGAAAAATTGACATACATAGGACTTGTATACTGCATATAATTTTTCTGGTGTGTTTTAGATTTTGTTATATAACCGCAACTCTATACAGCTAAAAGTGGTAAATAACTGGTTAGCTCAGTCTGTCATTTTTTAGGCTGTGTTTGATGCTTTAGTTAACATTATAGCCAAATGTGAAATAATTGTTCTAAACATCTTTCCTTCCTGATATTTCATGATTGAGATTGACTAAGGGACACAGAAAATACAGTGGCACAGTACCAAAGAATCAAGGACTGGGCCAAACAGGTAGCAACTTCGCATACCCAACGAATTGAAGAGGTAGGATCTGGCAGAAAGCTCAAAACCTAAAAGCAAGCTCCACTTGGAAGATACTGCAGAGAAGTAGTCATCTTCTAAAGATCTTAAACACTAGCAATAAAGTAACCTACTATAGGTAATTTGCAAACATCACCCCAGGAATTAAAGAAAGAAAAAATGAGACGACACTTAAACAAGATGCAACCACACACATCCAATTCACCAAAGGCAAACCTAGGGAGCAACGAGGTGGGACAATCCGAAAGCCACCCACCTGGCCTATCTGAAGTGGTAACAACAAAGCAACTGAATGAGGTTCTGGAAAAAATTAAAACAGAAATAATCTCACAGATAACTGCAGAGATAATGTCTACAATGAAGACCATGCTTAAAGACACTATAGCTGATACAGACAAAAAAATAGATGAACTTAAGAAAACTATAGAAACCATGAATGCTCAGCATAGGAAAGAAATGGAATCTATAAGGCAGATTCAAGCAGATATCCAAGAGATAAAAAATTCCATTGAAAGTATTTGTAGCAGAATAAGCCAATGCGAGGACAGGATCTCAGATATAGAAGACAGGCTTGCAATTAGTGATCATGAAATGGAAAAATTCTTAAAAATAGCAAGGGACCATGAAAAATCAATTCAGCAGCTGCTAGATGACTCAAAGATAAACAACTTAAGAATAATTGGAATAAATGAAAAAGCAGGAGATAGCATCAACGACATTAAAACCTTGTTCAAAGACATAATCAGGGAGAACTTTCCTGGAAGAGAAAAGGAATTTGACACCCCTATAAGTGAAGCTTTTAGAACACCAACTAGACATGATCAAAAAAAAACTTCAGCCAGACATATTATAGTCAAGATCCCAGAAATTCAACAGAAGGGCAGAATCTTAAAAGCTGTTAGGGAGAAGAGACAAATCACCTATGAAGGAAAACCCATCAGAATCACAGCTGACTTTTCAGCACAAACCCTCAATTCAAGAAGAGCTTGGAATGATGTATTGCAAGCTCTAAAGGAAAATAATTTTCAGCCCAGATTGATGTACCCTGCAAAACTATCTTTCAAAATTGATGGAGAAATAAAATACTTTCATGACAAAGAACATCTGAGAAAATTTATGACCACCAAACCAGCACTCCAAAACGTTCTGAAGGACATTCTAGAAAGAGATAGGAACCCCAACAGAAGGAATCCACCAGGCAGGGCAAATAATTAAATAGCCGGAAAGCGGAAAAACAAAGAGTGGGAACCAACAACAGGAAAATATCATGACAAGTCAATACATATCAGTTTTAACCATCAATGTTAACGGTCTCAATTCACCAATCAAAAGGCACAGACTGGCGAAATGGATCAAGAAGCAAGATCCAACAATATGCTGTATACAAGAAACACATTTAATTCAGAAAGAAATTCATAGACTGAAAGTCAAAGGATGGAAAACAATACTCCATGCCACAGGAACCCAGAAAAAAGCAGGGGTAGCTATTCTTTTTGCAGACAAAGTGAACTTCAAGCCAAGAAGGATTCAGAGAGATAAAGACGGTCATTACATCCTTGTAAAGGGAACAATCCAAGAGGAAGAGATAACGATCATAAATATATATGCATCAAATACCAATGCACCCAGCTATATAAAACAAGTACTAAAGGACATGAAAAATCAAATAAGCACTAATACAATTATATTGGGAGATCTCAATACTCCACTGTCACAAAAAGATAGATCAACTGGACAGAAAATCAATAATGAAATAGTAGAACTGAACCAAACTTTTGAACAAATGGACTTAGTAGATGTCTACAGAGTGTTCCATCCCACAACATCAGAATACACATTTTTCTCAGCTGCACATGGGACGTTCTCCAAAATAGACCACATACTAGCTCATAAAACCTGCTTAAGTAAATGCAAAGGAATTGAAATTATCCCATGCATATTATCAGACCATAGTGCAATGAAATTGGAAATCAATGGCAAAAGATCCCACAAAAACTCCCTAAACACATGGAAATTAAACAGCATCCTCCTGAACAACCAATGGGTCACAGATGAAATTAAAGAAGAAATTAGTCACTTTCTACAACTGAATGATAATGACAGTACAACATACCGGAACTTATGGGATACAATGAAAGCAGTCCTAAGAGGGAAATTTATAGCATTAAACACTTATATCAGGAAAATAGAGCAAGCGCAAATAAACAACTTAAGGGTGAACCTCGAGCTTCTAGAAAAAGAAGAGCAGGTTAAGCCAAAAGCCCGTACAAGGGAGGAAATTATAAAGATCAGAGCAGAAATTAACGTATTGGAGAATAAAAAAACAATACAAAGAATCAATGAAGCAAAAAGTTGGTTCTTTGAAAGAATAAATAAGATTGACAAACCCTTATCCAACCTTATTAAAAAAAGAAAAGAAAAGACTCAAATCCATGCAATTGAAAATGAAAAGGGTGATATCACGACAGACCCTGCAGAAATCCAGAAGTTCATCTATACCTATTTTGAAAATTTATATTCTACTAAGATGGAAAATGCAGAAGAAATGGATAGATTCCTAGATTCGTATGAATTACCAAAGCTGAATCAAGAAGATTTAAAAATCCTAAATAAACCAATATCAGCCAATGAAATTGAAGATGTAATTAAAAACCTCCCAACAAAGAAAAGCCCAGGCCCTGATGGATTCACTGCCGAATTCTACAAGAAATTTAGAGAAGACCTAATGCCCCTACTTCTCAAACTTTTCAATGAAATTGAAAGGGAAGCAATACTCCCAAATTCATTCCTGGAAGCAAGCATTACCCTGATACCAAAACCAGAGAAGGACCCAACTAAGAAAGAGAACTACAGGCCAATCTCCCTAATGAACATAGATGCAAAAATCCTTAATAAGATACTGGCAAACAGAATCCAACAAATCATCAAGAAGATTATACACCATGACCAAGTTGGATTCATCCCAGGGATGCAGGGATGGTTCAACATACGTAAATCAATAAATGTAATACAGCATATTAACAGAACCAAAGACAAAAATCACATGATCATCTCAATAGATGCAGAAAAAGCTTTTGACAAAGTCCAGCACCTTTTCATGATAAAAACCCTACAGAAAATTGGAATAGAGGGTCTTTATCTCAATCTGGTAAAAGCTATCTATGACAAACCAACAGCCAATATTATACTAAATGGCCAAAAACTGAAAGCCTTCCCTCTAAAATCAGGAACAAGACAAGGATGTCCACTGTCCCCACTCTTATTCAACATAGTTCTGGAAACTTTAGCCAGAGCGATTAGACAAGAGAAAGAAATAAAAGGAATAATGATTGGAAAGGAAGAAGTTAAATTATCATTATTTGCAGATGACATGATACTCTACACAGAAGACCCCAAAAACTCCACTAAAAAACTGCTAGATTTAATAAGCAAATTCAGTAGTGTAGCTGGATACAAAGTCAATACTCAAAAGTCAATAGCCTTCCTGTACACAAATAACAAACTTACTGAAAGAGAAATTAGGGAAACAATACCTTTCACAATAACATCCAAAAAAATGAAATACCTAGGAATCAACCTCACGAAGGATGTAAAAGACCTCTATACTGAAAACTACAGTACTCTGAAAAAGGAGATTGAAGAGGATATCAGAAAATGGAAAGATATCCCTTGCTCCTGGATAGGAAGAACCAATATAGTGAAAATGGCCATACTTCCAAAATTGTTATACAGATTTAATGCAATTCCAATCAAAATTCCAACAGCATATCTCACAGAATTAGAGAAAACAATCCTAAAATTCATTTGGAATCAGAAGAGACCTAGAATAGCAAAGGCAATTCTGGGCAACAAAGGCAAGGCAGGGGGCATCACTATCCCCGACTTGAAATTATACTATAAAGCTACTGTGATAAAAACAGTGTGGTACTGGCAAAAAAAACAGACCTGAAGATCAATGGAACAGATTAGAAGATGCTGAAACAACCCCAGACATACTAAGCCACCTTATCTTTGACAAAGGTGCCAAACACATTCGCTGGAAGAAAGATAGCCTCTTTAATAAATGGTGCTGGAAAAACTGGCTCTACACATGCCGAAGATTAAAACTAGATCCATATCTTTCACCATGCACTAAACTAAATTCAAAATGGATCAGAGATCTAAATATTAAAACAGAAACATTAAATCTGCTGGAAGGTAGGATAGGTAAAACCCTTGGAGACATTGGTGTAGGCAAAGACTTTATGAATAAAAACTCAACCGCACGGGAACTATCCCAAAGAATCAATAACTGGGATCTCATCTTATTAAAAAGCTTTTGCACAGCAAGAGAAACCACCAACAGAGTGAAGAGACAACCCACAATGTGGGAAAAAATGTTTGCCAGCTGTTCCTCAGACAAAGGATTACTATCGAGAACATATAAAGAACTCAAAAAAATCAGACCTCCCAAATTTAAAGACCCACTCCAAAAATGGGCATCTGAGATGAATACACATTTCTCAGATGAAGAAATACTAATGGCAAACAAATATACAAAAAAATGTGCAACATCACTAGTCATTCGAGAGATGCAAATTAAAACAACACTGAGATACCATCTCATCCCAGAAAGAATGGCTACTATTAAGAAATCAACTAATAACAAATGCTGGAGGGGCTGTGGGGAAAAAGGAACCCTTCTTCACTGTTGGTGGGAGTGTCGACTGGTACAGCCACTGTGGAAGTCAGTGTGGAGATTCCTCAGAAAACTAGGGTTGGAGGTCCCATTTGACCCAGCTATTCCCCTTCTGGGCATCTTCCCAGAAGAATTAAAAACATCGTACCACAGCGATATATGTGCACCCATGTTTATAGCAGCACAATTTGTAATAGCCAGATCTTGGAAACAACCCAAATGCCCATCAACTGAGGAATGGATAAGAAAGATGTGGTATTTTTATACAATGGAGTACTATTCAGCCATAAAGAAGGATAAACTGGAGACTTTTATAGGTAAATGGATGCAACTCGAGAAAATACTCATAAGTGAAATAAACCAGAAGCACATGTGTAAGCATCGTATTGTCTCTCTAGTATGAGAAACTGAAAGAGTAAATAAGATCCAAAATGTACAATAGACATGGTGAATCAAAAAGAAACTGGTCAAAAGGAAAGAGAGACTGGAATAGGGAAAAGAAAGAAGGGAAAGGGAAAAAAATTGTATATATATATATATAAGATGGTTAAGATAGATACACTACCATTTTTACTTAGTTCATTGAAGAGTAAGGTTTGTGCCAATAATGTTTGGACAATTGAATGCTAATGTCTGGTGTCCTGAATAACTAACTTAAAGATAGTAATACGTAATGTATTAACCATTGTTACCCTCCTATTATGTTTGTTTGAAAATTTGTTCTTCTTTTGATTTGTTTTGTTTTTTCTTCTCTTTAAAAAAAAAAAAAAAAACCAATAAACATATAGCATGTTCAAACAAAAAAAAAAAAAAAAAAAAAGAATGGCCAAGGGGACTGGGAATGTGGCTCAGAGGTACAGCACTTGCCTAGCATGCATGAGGCCCCAGGTTCAATCTCCAGCATGACACACACACAAAAAAAAGCTGAGGGATGACTTTTTGCAGTAATGGGGGGCTGAGGTGTCCACATGCATACACATGAGGTCTGTGGTGCAAAGTTGAGGGTGAGAGGATATAATCTTTTTATTTGTTTGTTCGAGACAGGGTCTGGCTATGTAGTTCAGGTTGGCCTTGAACTATGTAGCCCAGGCTGGCCTCGAACTCAAGGCAACCCTCCTGCCTCAGCCTGTCGAGTGCTGGGATTACAGGTGTGCACCACCATGCCTTGGCCTAAGAGAATGGAATCTTTGAAGTGGCAATAAGTAGTACAGAAAAGGATGAAAACTTGCGTTGTTCACAATTATTGTAGAAGCAACAAAAATTCCAACAGAAAAAAAAAAAAAACACCGAACTAGGCAGTAGCCCATGCCTATAATCCCAATTACTCAGAAGGCTGAAAAAGGAGGATTGCAAGTTTGAAGCTAACCTGGAAACTTAGTAAGGCCCTGTCTCAAAATAAAAATAATAGTGCAAAAGGACTGGGGATGTAGCTCAGCACTCCCTGGGTTCAATCCCTAATACTGAAGAAAGAAAGGAAAAAAAAAAAAAAAAAAAAAAAAAGGAAGGGAGGAAGAGAAAGAGAAGAGAGGGAGGGCAGCAGGCAGACTAATGTGGGGGGGGGAGAAGATTGTTTCTGAACTGAAAAAAAGTTCCCAGAAAAAGAAAACCAAATTGAACAGAACTTTCTGAATTTCTTTACTTAAACTAGAAACTTATTTGAGATCTAAATGCAATTTCATGATTTCAGATTACATCTGTGCTTTAAAACTATTTTCCGGGCCGGTGAGATGGCTCAGCGGCTTAAGCGCCTGCCCGGCAAGCGCGAGGGCCCGAGTTCGACTCCCGGAACCCACATACGAAAAAGGGGCCGGTGATATCGCTCAGTGGCACGGGCACCTGCTGGCGCGCGAGGTCCTGAGGTCGACCCCCCGGTACCCACAAAAAAAAAAAAATAAAATAAATAAATAAAACTATTTTCCATGCGGAAAAGAGGTTTAATAGATACAGAGCACCTCAATGGTTAATTTATAGATACTAAAGACCTGATCGACAAGACTATACACACAAAGTGGGTGGACATTTTGGAGAGCTGGAAATGAATTCCTGTGAGCTTAAAAACCTGCTGTGCTAGTAAATAAATTTCTCAGTATTCTATGATCAAATACTTTTGTGAGAGAAAATCTAGCTGGATGTCATTATTTTGCACTGACAACAGGAATCAGTGTGATGCAGTCCGAAGAGCAGAGTTACAAGTCGAAATTAATTTTATGTTTAACTGTATTGTTTTACCATTACATAAAAGAAAAGAAAAAAAAAAGAGGTCCAAAAAGCTCCACGAAGTTCAAAGCAGTATTAATGGAAAAGAAAACAGAGAAAATAAAAATATCCTACGATATCATAAAAAAGTCATTATTTTTAATTTAATATAGGTAATATCTGTTTACTTAGTTGTATTTACCTTCTTTTAAAAATTCTTATATTTATGTGTCTTAAGAATGTAGAATAGGGCTGGTGAGATGGCTCAGTGGCATAAGCTCCTGTCTGGCAAGCGTGAGGACCTGAGTTCAACTCCCAGTACCCACGTATGAAAAAAGGGCCGGTGGTATCGCTCAGCGGTATGGGCACCTGCTGGTGCGCGAGGTCCTGAGTTCAACCCCCGGTACCCACAAGAAAAAAAAAAAAAAGCATAGAATAATATAGCCTGTAAAGTTTAAATGCCAAAAATAAAATTGCCTTACAGAGGGTAGAAACTTTTTTTTTTAATTTTAAAGAGAAAAAAAATAGAACAAAATTTTGAAACAACATAGTAGGAAGGTAACAATGGTTAATACATTCCATATTGTTATCTTTAAATTAGTTACTCAGGGTACAAGTTATCAGCATTCAATTGCCTAAACAATATTTTTCCTTTTGAACAGTTTCTTCCTGTTTTACCAAGTCTATTATAGATTTTGGATCTTATTTACTCTTTCAGGTAGAAACATTTTTAAACTGTCATATTTTCCTCACATCTTTTATTTGCTTAATTGGTACTTCTATTAATTATTACCAGTTGCTACATGTAATTAGTCTTATTGCTATTGTTTAAGCAATAGCATGTATGTAGCAGAAAAGAAACAACAGAACATAAAATTTCAAGTAAATGTTCTTTGTATTTTTATGTTCAAGTAATAACATGTACACAATTTATATTATTTTTATTTATTTCCACAACTATTAGGCAAAAATTTCAAAATTGGACATTTCCAAATGTTAGCAAGATGCATAAAAAGGAGAATCTTTTTTTTTTTTTTTTGGTGGGTACCGGGGGGTCAACCTCAGGACCTCGCGCACCAGCAGACGCCCGTGCCACTGAGCGATATCACCAGCCCCTTTTTTGTATGTGGGTTCCGGGAGTCAAACTTGGGCCCTCGCGCTTGCCGGGCAGGCGCTTAAGCCGCTGAGCCATCTCACCGGCCCAAAAAAAGGAGAATCTTATACACTATGGAGCATAAAAATTGGTGCAACACTTTGTAAAATAATCCAGTAATACCTAGTGTATTAGTTTTTTATTGCTGTGTAACAAAGTACCACAGACCTAAGGGCTTAAAACACATTGATTATCTCACTGTTTCTGTGGGCAACAGTTCATGCACAGCTTAGCTGGTTCCTCTGTTCAGGGTTTAACAAATCTGCAGGGAGGTATAAGTCAGGCTGTCTTCTCACCTGGAAGATTGATTGTGGACGAATCTGCTTCCACACTCTCAGGTTGTTGATGGAATCCATTTCCTTGTGGTTGTATGACTGAGGGCCTTGGCTTCTTACTGGCCCCCACCTAGGGTCCTAGAGGCCATCAGTGGTTCCTTGCCACCCTATCACGTGGCATTTGAAAACACAACAGCTTGCTTCTTCGGGGCCAACAGGAGAGTCTCTAGCTCTAGTCTTCTAAAACAAAGTCTTATGTAATAAAATGTCATCATGGAAGTGACATCCCATTTTCTATGCTATATTCTATTGGCTAAAATAAGTCAGGAGTCCCATCCACATTCAAGGTGTGGGAATTATACAAGGGTTACTGCAAGAGGCAGAGATCATGGGGAGTATTTTAGCATTCTGCCTACCACATCTAATGACATTAAAGATGCAATGTCCTAGGATATAGCAGTTTCCCCGTACACAGTATAGATGTGCAAGAATATCTATAGCAGCACTGTGACAGAAAAAATATTTTCTATAATTTTAAATTTCCCAATGTATACTCAGTTTATAGAACACCCCATATGGTATAAATAACATTTTTGTAAAGGTAACATATATAGGAATTATGCTCCCAGCAATGGCCTGCTGTAGTTATTTTGGACCAACTCTTACATACTAAGAACTGGAGAAAATATTAAAAACATTAATGCACTGCAGAGGTAACATGCAGTGAGAATTTGTGGATGCAAGATGTGGAAGAAAAGAGAAGCCATGAGAAGTGAGCCTGATATTTGCTATCACTTTTCCAAACCTGCAGTGATTGCTGAGTCTAAAAACAGTGGCTAAAAATCTGAGCAGAGCTTTTGGCTGTTTCTTGGAGCTGAGGAGACCCTGCCAAAGAGGACAGACCTAATAAAACCCTCAGAGTTTTGACTGAGACCTTCAAGGACTATGCCTTACCTAGGAGTCAGGGAGAACTGAAACAAACTAGCTTTCACAAGTCTATCTCTGAATAATCAATCTTAGCTCACGATCAGAATAAATGATCTGTCTTCAGCCTTGCTATGGTCAGCCATACTTGCCCCTAAGTCTCCTCCATAAAACACCTTCCTTATCTCCAGCCCCCTTGCTGACACTCAACTCTGATTCTAATAAACACATCATCAGTGGGAGAGAGGAAGGAGGAGATAAGGGAGAATGGAGGGAGAGGAGGAGAGAAGAGAGGGAGGAAGAAATGAACATTGTATAGCCTAGAATTCAATTAGTATGGTTCTCTCTTCCCCTCTCTCACACTCACGAATTATTTCAGTGATTTATATTTACAACTCGGGATTGAACCCAGGGCCCTCGCACTGAACTACATCCCAGCCCCTTTTTTCAATTTTGAGACAGGGTCTCTCCCTAGGTCGCTAGGTTTCCAGGCTGGGCTCAAACTTGTGATTGTCCTGCTTTAGCCTGCCTTAGCCAGAGAAAGTGCTGGGCCCACAGGTGTGTGCCACCACACCAGATGATCCCATCTTTCACCTTGTTTCTTGGGATGTGTTATGCTTTGGTTAAACCAAGTCTCATGTGAGCTTTTTTCTTAGTGACCTCTGCTTGGCTGATTTCGGTTTTTCGTTTGTTGAAGCCATTACTTGATTTCTCCCCTCAAATGAATTCCATAAAATTTAATAGTCACAATCATTTGCCCAAAATATTCGTTTGAGAGTACTTACTGAGAGGAAAGCAAGTATTTGTATTAGAAATTAATTTCTTAATGATTTTATGGTACTTATAAATTGCCAGGCACAGGGAATGGGTAATAATTAAAAAGAGACTACCCAGAAGCTTCCTGCAAACCGGTTGCTTGTGAATCCTCTGGAGGGTAAGTGCTGACGTCACTTTTGTAATACTCCCTCCGCCTTCAGTCATCCACCATTCAATAATCCAGTACTGTATTAGGTACCCATCATGTGAAAGGGTAGCTATATAGACGGGAGGGGGATCGGTCCGCCCTGGAATAGCTTAGTGAAGGCAGGTTTGAAGACAGAACTTTCCCGATCTTTTCCAATAACTGCAAACCTCCTTCACCAGATTCTTGGCTATAGCGCGCAATCCGCGAGTCCCAGTCAGAGAAAGACGAGGGAAGACTACACTTCCCGGCAGCCTCTGCGGCGGGCGGCGAAGGGGCGTGCGCATGTGCGCAGGCCGGCCCCCGCACGCAGGCGCAGTGCGCACGCCGGCTGAGCTGAGTCTCGCGCTCGGTGCGCGGCGGTGGAGAGGCCTGGTGAGCACCGCCGAGGAGCGGGCCAGCACTTGAAGGTTGTGCGCGGGAGAGGTACGGCGGGCCGGCGAGCGAGCGAGCGCCTCACCCTAGCAGTGGCACCGGGATCGGTTGCCTCGAGCCGGTGAGTGAGAGAGCGCGGCCGCAGCCCTTCCCCCTCCCGCCGGCGGCTTCGGGTGTCCTCCGCGGGAACCCGGGAGGGGCCCCGGGGCGAGGGTGGGCGCCGGCGGTGGCTCCGACTCGGGTGCCTGGGCCCGGGCGCCCGCGGCGCGTCCGTGCGTCACGGGCCCGGCCGTCGTAACGGCCGCGCGGCCGGCGGAGGGAGGGTGGGGGTGGGGTGATCTCCGTCGGGAACGCCGGTCGGGGCGGGGCGGTGGACGCGGCGCCGGGGACTGCGGGGCGCCGAGCCTGCGCCGCTGCGAGCGGGGGTGCCCGCGCCGAGGGCCGCGGCGGAGGCTGGGGAGGGCCGGGGCGGCCCTGGAAATCCTAATCGGGCAGGGAGGGACTGTCTCGGAACGCGCAAGTTACACCCCGGGCCGGAGCCGGCGCCTAGAGAGGTGGGGGAGGTGGAGACGGACGGCCGCAGTTTACGGATGTCACAACCTCCCGGCCGAAGGCGGCTGACGGGGGTGTGGTAATTATAGGAATGACTGAACTTCGTCTGCACCCGGCGAGTGAACCGTGATGCGAAGGAAACAGCGAAGAATTAGATTAAGCTCAAAATGGGAGGCGAAAACTCTAGGATGACTGTGGAGTCAGAGGAGTCGTCATGAAAGAATGTTTTAGGGTTGAATGGAAGCGTTACGTGTTCTGCTTTCAGTGAAGAGCTTCACAATTAATTTTTAAGGCTTCAGGTTTGGTAAGCAGTAACAATCAAACAATTGCGAAAGATACAGTTAAACAATATTACTAACTTCCATCCTTTGTCACTTAAACGATTTCTTCAGAATTTCTATTAGCAGTGGTTGAGTAGGTAATATTCTCCTCTTGTTGTTTTATTGAAGACAGGGTCTCCCTGTGTAGTTCAGACTGATCTAGAATTCGAGCTCTTCCTGCCTCAGCCTCCAGAGTGCTGGGATTACAGACATGAACCAACCTGCCTAGCTATAGCTTATTTTTGACACTGTTTTTTCCTTAGCTTGATCAGGCATTTGTAATATTTTGTAAGTAATCCACAAGTTATTCTTTCCATTTAAAGAATGAAGGATTAAAGTTTAATAATTTTTCAAAGGAAAGCGAGGAGCTCTGTTGTATTTTTACTGAAATGGTTTATTTTTTGAAGGCACTATTTTATGTGTATACATGATTTTAACGTGGAGAACATGAGGGGGAGTAAAAGAATTAAAATTTATTGAGTTTCTGTCCAGGTAATGTGCTAAATATTTACATATATTAAAACATCATCTAATACTTAATGTAATTTCGAAGTAGATGTTACTTTTTCCTGTTTTATACACAAAAACATGGAAAGGCAGAGTAGTAACAATATAAGGTTGCAATCCACAGTTACTGCCATTTTAAGAATTATTTCTCTTGTCTTGTATTTCTTTGTTGTGTTTTTTGGTTTCTCAATACTGGGGATTACATCCAGGGTCTTTGCACCGAGACCTTTTTTAAAATTTTGAGACAGGTCTCCCTAAAATGCTACCTTGCTTAGGATGGCTGGAATTTGTGATAGTCCTGCCCCAGCCTCCCAGAGTGCTGGGATTACAGGTGCGTGCTGCCACGCCCTGCTGTGTTTTCTTAATCTAGTCATTCAGCAAATGCTTAACGAGTGGTCATGTACCTGCAACTAGAGCAGTCATGATCGAGATACATCTAACAATACAAATATTGACTGCATCATGTTTTAGTAGTCATTATAATTGAACAAAAACGGTAAAATAGCAAAAGAAGTTCACATGGAAGCAGACAACATAAACCTTTAAGATTTACAGTCCTGGGCCGGTGAGATGGCTCAGCAGCATAAGCGCCTGCCTGGCAAGCGCGAGGGCCCAAATTCGACTCCCGGAACCCACATACGAAAAAAGGGCCGGTGATATCGCTCAGGGACATGGGCGCCTGCTGGCGTGCGAGGTCCTGAGGTCGACCCCTGGTACCCACCAAAAAAAAAAAAAAAAAAAAAAAAAGATTTACAGTCCTAGGGAAACGAAACATACATTTATAGAAACATAGAATAGGGCTGGAGAGTGTAGCTCAGTGGTAGAGTCTGGCGTGGGTGAGGCCCTAGCTTTTGTCCACACCACCACTGAAACAAAAACAAACCAAAAAAACCAGAATAAACTAAATGACAGAAATAAAAGCATCACCTGAAGTCAGTGTATTTGCTTTATGTTTTTTCCTAAGGCAGTCGTCATAGGAGAGCATTTTTAGAACTATTACTTAATATTATGGACTTTGAGTTTTATTTAGAATTGATACATACAGAGGACTACAAAAAACCAATTTATTGCCGTCCAAGACTGTTAATAATTTATCTGTCCCTGTAAAATAATACAGACCTTAAACACAAATTCTCTTTTTTTTTTTTTTTTTTTTTTTTTTTTGAGATAGGTCTTGCTATGTAGTTCAGGCTGGTCTGGTCTTGAACTCACTATGTAGCCTAGGCTGGCCTCAAATTCTCAGTGATCTGCCTGCTTCAGCCTCTCAAGTGCTGGGATTATAGACGTGTGCCATTGTACCTGGCTAGAGACAAATTCTTTAGAGCTCAGCGCTGTTTTTTTTTTTTTTTAATTTTCACTTTTTACCTTTTATTTCACTCGTTCATTTTTGTTTTGTAAGCCATCCCGTTTAAGAACTTTACATTCTTGCCATGTGTTTAATTTTTGTAGTTTTCCTTAGTCTTGACTGTTATGAATTATTTTACATCACATAGTCTGATGTTGCTCTAAATTGCTTACTGGGTTTTTTTCTATTGCTGACAATTATTTTGTCCTTTTATTGTTTCCCATACATTTGAAAGTAGGATTATATGTTGCTCTTTTTATCTCCATTGTTTTGGCACAGGGTTTGTTGAATTAAAGATGAAGTTTTAATGTTTTCTGATGTCAGTGATTTTAAGTCTGTCAGATTGTTTTTAGAAGTACAGGGGTAATTGAAAAATGTGAACGTTTAAATTTATTGCAATAAAAAACAATTGCCATTCATCCCCCTCTGTACTTCTTCCCCTTGCTTCGAATACACTAATCCTGTCATTCTTAAGCAGTTTTTCGTTGTTGTTGTTTTTGGTTTGTTTTTTGCTTTTTGAGGCAGGGTCTTGCTATGTAGTCCAGACTGATCTTGAACTCACTATGTAGCCCATGCTGGTCTTGAACTTGCAGCGTTCCTCCTGCCTCAGCCTCTGGAGTGCTGAGATTACAGAGATTACAGGCATGTGCCACCACACCTGGCTCATTCTTAAGCAGTTCTGGAAGTCCTCTTTGTGAGTGTTTTTAGGAAGTGTGATAAAAAAATATAGTGAGTGCTGCTGTCATCCAGTGGAAAGGGAGGCTCATAAAAACACAGTGTCCTCATCTACCTTATTCACCAGATCTGGCCCACTGTGGAGCTTCTGGCTCTTCCCTAACATCAAAATAACCATGAAGGGTAACATTTTGATCGATTCAGGACATCAAGGCACCCACAACCGTGCAACTAAAGGTGAAAAAGGACTTGCAGAACAGTTTCATAAAGTGGCAAGAACAATGGGATATGTGTGTTTGAACTGAGGGGTAGGAGGTTGGGGGAGGATTAATGGCAGCATGTCTTTATCTATAATAAATCTTTAACAGATGTAAACACACTATACTTTTTGATTCACTGCGTATATGTAAAAAAAACCAGGTAAAGATGACTGACCTAGTAGTGAATAAAGGCAATCCTAATTACTCTCTTTAATTTTGTTTTAAGATAGCTTTGTACTTTG
This sequence comes from Erethizon dorsatum, assembly GCA_028451465.1. Taxonomy (NCBI): domain Eukaryota; kingdom Metazoa; phylum Chordata; class Mammalia; order Rodentia; family Erethizontidae; genus Erethizon; species Erethizon dorsatum. The sequence continues at coordinate 60,314,068 of CM051831.1, forward strand.
TAGGGGTTACGAATTTAGCTATAATAGTGGAATAATACATTGGAATTGGTAAACAATATCATTAGCTGATTTGGGCTGATTCTTTTTTTCCTTGCTGCACTAAGCAGGAGGTGGCCCCAGGCCAATGGGGTGGGGGTAGGGTGCACATAGGGCCTGCAAGTAGAAAATTTGGAGGCTGTGCATTGAAAGAGCAGGGATGCAAACTGATGAATGTACAGTTTGGTTTTGTTTTTAAAGATGTTAACAATCCTGAATAAAGCATTCCTAAATGAAAAAAATTGGTTTTGTCCTAGTGTTGTAGATTAATTGGAACAGTTCTTGAGAGCAGGCACCAATCCAGAATGTGGATAATGGGGGTAATCTCCTTCCTATAACAAGAATAATACTGTCCTTCATATACAAAGATAAGTACTTACTCATCGTGATTGATTTTCCAGCATGAAGAGGGATATGTGCTGAGCTGTCCCTGTTTCTCTATGCTCTGTGACTAACAAGGCAGAGAGGGGTTAGAATGGGAGTTTGTAGCTTGGGAACTGAAAGGCTCAGAAAAAGTACTAAAATCTATTGTTGTTTAAGATATCTATATCTATATCTGTATAAGATATATAGATATAGATAAGTACATGTTTTTTTTTCCCCCAGATAGGGTCTCACATATATAGTCCAGGCTGGCCTTGAACTAACTATATAGCCCAGGCTGGCCTCAATCTAAGTGATCCTCCTGCCTCAGCCTCCCGAGTGCTGGGATTTCAGGCCTGGGCCACCACACCCGTCCTGGTTCAAGCTATATTTCAGATACTTATACTTAATTATCCTTGCAAAACCACTTTGAGGAGTTGCTTACCTGTACTTAATCATGCTTTTGATTAGGTGACCTGCCCTACCTGCCCTCCTTAGGTGGTGGAGCTGGAATTCAGACATAGGGCTATTTGTATACTATGTTCATATCAATCATTAAAGTTTGGTTTTTTGTTCACAGTTTACTTTCACCATGAGAACAAACTAGATGTATTTTGTTTAACAACATGAAATGATATTGTAAATATCTAGTTTATTAACAGCCAAAAGATTATTCAAGTTTCTTATCACCATTTAAAAAGTACAATTTTTAAATCAGAGTAATATCTGAAAAGGTGTCCCATTTTAGCTTCTGCACTTAGACACTACCCTTTTCTCTTAGCCATTTCCTGTCGTTTACATTCATGTTTATAAATACCTTTCTTTTATTACAATTTCCTTTTTTGGTGCTGGGGATTGAATTTAGGCCTTGGGCATGATAGGTGAGTGCTGTATCGTTGACCTCTACTCCAGCCCCTATTTGTTCTTTCTTAATGTAGCAGTTTTAGTCATTATCTATTCATTCTGCTCTTAACAAGATACTTTTCCTTGCTGCTCTGTGCATATGCACCTCACCAAAACACACATGCACACACACCACCCCTCCCTTCTTCTCTACATAGTTATCAGAGGTGTTTGCTTGGTCAGTATTCAGTGTTCACAACATTGTAAACATTCATTGCTGAATTAGGTGGAGTACTCCATCATTTCCTTTCTTGACCAATTTATGTTTTTCTAGGAGTTGAAAAGTAAATAAAACACTTCTTTGTATTATTTGCTTCAGCAGTTCTCCTGGAGCCCTTTGTCTTCTTAATGCAGTCCACCTGTCTCACAGTTGTTATCCTGGGCCTTCTCTTAATGTCATCTTTAAATTTTCTTTCCCTTTTTTCCTATGTTGGGTCTCTTGTTTCCTTTATATTCTTTCTTGGTTTATCCATTTCTCTGTAGCATATCTAGTGGCTTTCTGAGACATAGTTACATGAGAGTCAGAACTTTCAAGATCTTGCATGACTGAGAAAAAAAACGCTGTTCTTCCTTCACTTTTTCAATAGTTTGACTGGGTGTAGGTTGAAAGTTCTAGGTTGAAAATTGTTTTCGCTGTAGCCATATTGCTTTCTCCTTCCAGTGTTGCTGTGGAAATCCAAAGTTATTTTGATTCATTATCATTTTTATGTGGTCTTCTCATCTGTTCCCCAATCTCTAGAAGCTTTTGGGATATTATTTTTAACCCTTGAAATTCCATGATGTGCTTAGGTGTGGGTTCTTTTTCATTTAATTACATTCCATGTATCCTTCCAAGCTGGGAATTTATGTACTTTTGTATTGGGAAATTTATTTTTTCCTTTCTTGAGTAGTATATGTTTTTGATACTTAAGTACATTCATCATGGGGTATTGGTACATATACATAGTCCATCTTGATCCTTTTGACTCCCTTGCCGTCTCCCTCCCATCCCAGGTCCCATTCTCATCTCCACAAAGTCTACTGTACTTCCCTTTTCCTACAGTCTTTTGTTTTGCTCCTAAAGTATGTATACTTTGGGTTTCTCATTTAAAAGAAACTGTGTGATATTTAATCTTTTAAGTCTGATTTATTTCACTTAAAATTATGGTCTCAAGGTGCATTTGTTTTCCTACAAACGACTCAAATTTGTCCTTTATGACTGAATAATACTCCATCATGTATATATACCACATTTTCTTTATTCATTCATATGTTGATGGGGTTGTAGGCTGCTTCCAAGATTTATTTAAGTTGTGCTGCTATAAACATGAGTATGCATGTATCACTGTAATGTGATCTTTAACTCTAGGTAGGGAAGATACCTAGAAGGGGAATAACTGGGTCAAATGGAGTTTTTTTTTTGTTTTTTTTATTTTTTGAGACAGGGTCTCACTGTGTAGTCTAGACTGGCCTTGAACTCATTTAGGTAGCCCAGGCTGGCCTTGAACTCGTGTTGATCCTCCTGCGTCAGCCTCCCGAGTGCTGGGATTAGAGGTACGCACCACCATGGCCGGCTTGGAGTTTCTAATTTTAGTTTTTTGAGGAATTTCCATACTAATTTCCATAGTGAGTTGTACCACTTTACATTCCCACCAACAATACAGAGGGGCCCCCCCAGCATTTGTTATTATGTGATTTCTTGATGATACCCATTCTTATTAGAGTAAAATAGAATTTCAGGCATGTTTTGACTTGCATTTCTCTAATGGGCAAAGATGCTAAGCACTTCTTTGTGTACCCATTGGCCATTTGTACTTCTTTTGAGAAGTGTCTGTTCATTTCAGTTGCCCATTTTTTAATTGGGTCTTTTATTGGGGGGGGTCTCATTTTTTAAATTCTTTATATAGTGTAGATACTGGTTTTCTGTTTGAAGAGTAGCTGGCAAAATTTTTCCCTATTCTGGAAGTTGTCTTCACTTGGTTGTTCGATTGCTCTGCAGAAGCTTTTTAATTTCATGTAATCCCATTTGTTGATTTTTGGTGTTACTTCTTTTGCAGTTGGGCTTTCTATCCAGAAAGTCCTGCATATGCCTGTCTTCAAGAGTTTTTCATGTTTTCCTTCTGTTTTTATATGTAAGTCTTTGATCCATTTTGATTTGATTTTAGTGCATGGTGAGATACAGGTCTAAATTCATTCTGAACGTGGATAACCAGTTTTTCCAGTATACTGTTAGAGACTGACTTCTCCAGTGTATGTTTTTGGCCTCTTTTTCAAAAATCAGATGGCTGAAGGTGCCTGGGGTTGTTTCTGCATCCTTAATTCTGTTCCATTGATCTATACATCTGTTTTTGTACCAGTACCATGCTGTTTTTTTGTTTGTTTGTTTGTTTGTTTTAATGTGGGTACCAGGAGTGGACCTCAGGACCTCACGCTTGCCAGCAAACGCTTGTGCTGCTGAGCGATATAACTGGCCCTTTTTTTTCTCCTTTATGTGGGTTCCGGGAGTCGAACTTAGGATCTCGCGCTTGCCAGGCAGGCGCTCATGCTGCTGAGCCATCTCACCGGCCCTACCATGCTGTTTTTGATCACTGGCTTTGTAATCTAATTTAAAATCTGGGATTGTGATACTTTTTGTTTTTCTCTTGTTGCCCAGGATTACTTTAGGTATTCTGGGTCTCTTCTGCTTCTATACTAATTTTAGGATTTTGTTTCCTTAGTTCTGTTAGTATTTTGATTGGAGTCACATCAAATCTAGATACTATTTTTGGTAACAGCCATTTTGATAATATTGATTCTGCCTCAGGAACAGGGTATGTCTTTCCTTTTTCTGATATCTTCTTCAGTCTCATTTCAAAGTGTTCTTTTTAGAGGTCTTTTACTCCCTTGGTTAATTTGTAGATACTTAATTTTTTTTTAAGCTATTGTGAATGGGATTTTTTCCTGATTTTTTTTTTTCCATGGGTTCATTGTTAGTACACAGGAATGCTATTGATTTTTGTGTAGTGGTTTTATAGTTCTAGGAGTCTTTTTTTTTTTTTTTTTTTTTGGAACTTAGGTAAATGTTTTAGAGTTAGTTGTACTTCTCGGTTTTTGACACACTCATTGGATTATACAGGGTCCTTTCATTGTTTTTTTCTTAAATTTCTGAGCCCTGCTTCTGTTATTCCTTCTTAAGGCATTCTGTTTGATACATTATTTTGTTACATATGATCACTATGAAATATTTAGTGGAATATATAGTATATGTGTATAGTCCATGTATTGTGTTACAGACCTTGTCTTGTTTCTTGTTTTTGTTGTTCTTTTTTCGCTCAACATTATGGACCCTTTTTGTTGGATGTGTGTATGTGTATATATGTCGATATATATTTATTTGTGTCAGTGTAGAATTCCATATGCCCATCTACCACATTTTATTTTTATTATGTAATAACCGATGCCTGAATTGCCTTTCTGCCATGACAGATACCTGTTACTAGTATATCCTTGTGGACCTGGGTGACAAGTTCTCTGGGTTATGGTCCCAGGAATGTGATTCCTGCACAGGAAGAGAGAATTAGTTTGTGTACCTGTAGCAGTGCAGTAGGGTTCTTGTTTGCTCACGTCTTTGCCTCCATAGCTGTGGGAAATTGCTCTTTGAGCCAGCCAGGCTCTAGTATTTTGTTGTAGTAGCCCAAACGAATTAAGACAGTTGACAAGCCAACAGTGATAGACGGTCACCCAGAGTCCATAGTTTACATTAAGGTTTATTCTTGGTGTTCTACATTCTACAGATTTTGGCGGATGTAACGTGTACCAGCCATAGTATCGTATAGAATAGTTTCCTTGCCCTAAAAAAAAAAATCCTCTGTACTCCATCTATTTATCTCTCATTCTCCCCAGACTCTTGGCAACCGCTGATCTTTTTACTGGTTTTTTGTTTTTAATCTGGCAGTGTCTTACTTTGTAGTTTAGGCTGGCCTCAAATTTGTGCTATCCTTCTGCCTCAGCCACCTGAGTGCTTGGATTACAGGCATGCGCCACCACACCGGGTCTGTCTGGTGCTTTCTGTTTCTGTCTCGGTCTCTGTCTCTCTCTCGGGAGGCAAGGTTTATTTTGGCTCACAGTTTGTGGAGATTTCAGTTTGTAGTTGGCTAGGTCCAAGGCAGGAGCCAGAGTATGACAGAGAGCCATGGCAGAGGAGAGCTGCTCACAGTCTGGTGACCAGGAAGCAGAGAGGTTTTTATTGTTTATATAGTTTTGCCTCTTCCAGAAGCTGTAAAATTGGCTTCTTACCCATGTGTTTTTGAGAAAGCCTTCAACATGACAAATATCATGCTCTCTTTTCACCCAAAGAAACAATAATCAGTATCAGTTATGGGTATTGGAATAGAAATATTTAAGAAAACATTAGCAGATAAAATTGAAAAGTGCTGCACCGTGATCAAGTATATCAGATCCCAAGAATCAGTGATCATTGAGTACTAGGAAATTCATTATCATAATTCACTATATTTAATAGGTAAAAGAGGAATAAGAACCACTTCAGTAACTGCCAAAGAGGCATTTAATAGAATTTAGCATACATTTCAGATTTTATGTATTTTATCATCATCATCATCATCATCATCACTGGGTGCTCACTTATGTTGGGCAAACACTCTATCACTGAGCTATCTCCCCAGCTACTTTTCATATATTTGGAAGTTTAGTAAAACAGGTATGAATGGGTGGCACTGCAATTAATAGTTTTTTAAAAATCTGAAAACAGTAGCTGCAACACAGCTTACAACTAGAGTTCTCAAATCCAGATGTTTATTAGCTGTTAAATAGATAAGTTATAGAGCACCCATACAATAGAATAGTATTCAGCAAGAAAAGAAATGGATTATTGGTATGATACATACAACACCTTGGATAGGCCTCAGATATGTCATAGTAAGTGAAAGAAGCATGTTGTGTTAGTTAGAATCATTTATTTGATATCTGAAAAATGTGAAACTAGGGCAAAAAATCTTATCAATAATTGCTTGTTGGGGAGAAGTTTTCCTAGAAAGAGATCTTACAAAAAGAAAAAAAAAAAGAATAAAAATGTTGCTGGGCATGGTGGTGCAGCACTCAGGAGGCTGAGGCAGAGGATTGCTGCAAGTTCAAGGCTAGCCTGAGCTACGTAGTGAGTTCAAGGCCAGCCTGGACTATGTGGTAAGACCCTGTCTTGGAATACGAAAAACCAACTCAAAGGGCCGATGATAGAGCTCAGCGGCATAAACGCTTGTCTGGCAAGCGCAGGGTCCTGAGTTCAATTTCCGGTACCCACCCACACACACACAAGAAACCCAACCCAAAACAAAACAAAAAAGAAAAAGTTGGGAATATAGCCCAGTGAGAAGGCCTTGGGTTCAGTCCCTAGTATCACTCCCCCACCAAAAAAGCAAATATGAGAATGGAGAAAGCCAAAGTTAATTCGAGATACTAATTATCAAGACCATCAAGTATAAGAGTATTGGAACACTTCAATAGGTGATTTAATTCAGTGGCTGGTGTAAAATATATAGTATTAAGTAAGACATAGTCTGTTAGAAATAAGGAGAGTTCTTTATCATTGCAATAAAAAGCTAAAAGAAGATTAAAGAAATACAAAAGATAAAATGGAAATATATATTTAATTATTGATCAAGAAGACACAAAACTATAAAAATGGTGAGTTTCCTTAATCTGGGAATTGAATGTTGTCTACCTAAAGGACTTCTTTCCTTTACAGGACCAAAAATTACCTAGACCACTTGGTCTTGGTGTCTGTGTCTGTCTGTCTGTCTGTCTGTCAGAACTTCTTTATATTCTCGACTTAGTGAGATCCCCAAAGAACTTTTGTTTATTGTTTTGTATGTCAGTGTTTATTGTGTATTAGAAATTAAAAGAGAAAATTGTAAAACACAGAAACACACAAGCAGACATTCCATTAGTTATGTCAGAGAGGTGAGGCTATCTTACAACACAAGGTCTTTGAAGAACTTGAGAGAATGAAAGTGAAAAGGGCATATAATATCTTAGTGATGGTATGGCATTCCTTTGTTAACAGTATGGGATGGAGAGAACCCGTACACTCACAAAAACTGTCACATTGGTGTAACATTTTATTTATTTTAATTATTTACTTATTTATTTTGAGGTAGGATTTTCATACATAGTGAGCTTGAACTCACCATGTAGCCCATGTTGGTCTTGAACTCTGGGCAATCCTCCTGCCTCAGCCTCCCGAGTGCTGGGATTATAGGTGTGTGCTAGCATGCCTGGCTGGTGCAGTTTTTAAAAGAATATTGGACAGTATCAAAAGTTTAAATGCACATACCTTTTGACCTTGAGGTTCCACTTTTAGAATTCATCCATCCATGTAATTATACAGATAGAAGTAAATACATGGAATAGAACATTTGTTGTAGCTTTATTTGCCACAGAAAATTGGAGATAAAACTGTCAGTCAGGTCTAGGGTCTGGTTATGGTATAAAATTACTCTGTTAGTTAAAAGATTAATTAACTGTGGAGAGTTGTACGGAGTTGAAGCAGAGTACAGAACTGTGTGTATAATTGTCTTATCAGTGTATAATAGAAAACAAAAAGATGCGTATATGCTTGTATAACTAGTTTTTAAAAGAATATACAGAGAACCTGATGGTGATTATGATTGGAAACCAGAGGAAGAACACAGTTTTTTTTTTTTTTTTACAGTTTTTTTTCTTTCCATATTTGGATCTACCTCCACACCCCCTCACTCTCACTGAAATTCTGAGCCTTTTTATTGTATAGGCATCTCCAGTCTTTTGGTTTGCCTGGGCCATATTGAGTGAAGAGGAATCGTGTTGGGCTACACAGAAAATATACTGTATAGTAAATATATGTAAATAACAAAAATTGCCTTCTAAAAATGTAGTTGTTGTTATAACATTTAAAAAGAAGAGGGCGAATGGCCTGCAGGCTGCAGATTTTTTGGGGAGGGTTCAGGGACTTGAAATCAGGACCTCACTTTTGCCAGGCAGGCACTGCGCCACTGAGCTAAATCCCTAGCCCCAGGCTGCAGATTGGATATGCCCAAAGAGGAAAGACTTATTTTAGAAGTACAGTGTAAGTGCACTATGTGGTGATAGAAATTGTTAGAGCTTTGGAGGCATTTATGAGTTCTTAAAAATTAACGATGAGGGGGGAGGTGAGGAGGTGGAAGAAGGAAAAGAAAACCAAGAGTTTCTGGTGTTTAGCTTTCTTATATATACTTATTCTTTTTAAAGAATGACTGCTCTAGTAAGATGAGACTTACTGCTATTCCTTACCAGTCACGCTTTTCTAACTTCCGTGCCTTTTATTTTATACTCATACCTGTTTTGTAGGGTCTTCTTTGAATCTCAACTGAAAAAATCCTGTCCATTTTTCCCAATCTAGCTCACCATCATCTTCATAAATCCACCCCTGATCACCTTAATCAGAAGAGATCTTTTCTTTTTGAACATTTAGAGTTATAGTCATTCCTTCATTGCTCAGATACCAAGTTTGAGGTATCAGAGTTATTTGCAGGATGACGATTCCCATGGCCCACATCACCGGTGGCGTTCTGTGGGCCTCAAGGACTGGTCTGCTCACACCTCCCAAAAGCCCACAGGTACTAAACAGACGAGTGCCTTGAAACAAGATGCTTCTAAAATGGGCAGTTCATCACTCCTGCTCACTACAGCGATGTCGTGGTTGAGTGTTCAGTTACCCAGTTGTGGGTATCCTTTATGTCAGAAGAAGCTGGGAATCATACAATACAGAAATACAAAATTTCTACAAAAACAAATAGAGTCTGTATATCTAAAGGAAATTCTGCAGTAGCTTTAGTTACAAAGCATCTAACTTTTTTGAAGCGTAAATTCCCAAAACTCCAGTATGGGTTCTAGAAGATGACAGACAATCTGATTTTCAGCTCCTGAGGAAAGGACAAAATGGCCATTCAGGAGAAGTACAGTTATGCAGTAAAGCCATTAAAACACCAGATATTGATAATGCTGGACTTTTTTTTTTGGTTTTTATTTTTTTTTGTACCAGAAATTGAACTCAGGGCCTTGCACTTCCCAGGCAGGCACTTGTGCTGCTGAGCTATATCCCCAGCCCTGATCATTTTGAAAAGCAATATGAATCCAGTTCTTCTGGCACTTGCAGTGATAGTAGCAGTGATAATGAGCAAGATTTTGTTTCCTCTGTTCTACCAGGAAATAGACCAAATATAATGGGTACAGGGCCATAGCTGCACACACAAAAGAAGCATAATGAAAAAGAAAGCTGGTCAGAAAATTAACTTCACACTCAAAGGGGACAGACAGTGGTAAAAGGCACTGAGCAGTTAGGCAGTTGCAAATCAGGAGAAAGCTACTGCTTGTGAACTTTCTTTTCAGAAATTATACTCAGGTTTCTTCAAATAGTCCTTACATGAAAGAGTAAAAGCTTTAGAAATTTTTGAAAACAAATATACTATGTCAGATACAACTCTTGTAGGTATAAGTAAGAAAAGTGCTGAGTATTTTAAGAGGAAATTTGCCAAATCAAACCAAGTTTCTGGGTCAGCCTCTAGTTCAGTGCAGGTGTGCCCTGAAGTTGCAAAGACAAAGTTCTGAGGGAGACATTGATTGATTGGAAGACAGAAGAAACTTCAAGGTTTTTATATGGCCAGAATTATGCTTCTGTATGTCTGAAACCTTCTTCAGCCTGTCTGGTTAAGGAGGAATTTGATGAAGATGACATAAACTCCAACACAGATAGTCATTTCCTTGCCTTCAGGCGATCTCAGAACAGCCTGGCTAAGTCTTTACCTTTCAGAGGCTCAGGTACAGTCATTAAACCACTACCAGGTTATGAGAACTTGAAAAAAGAAGCTGAAACATTAAATATGAGGATCAGGGAATTTGATAGAGGATAGTATGTTTTGAGTGAAGAAACCACCTATCACAAGACTCAGAAGATCACGAATGGCCCATATTTCCACTGATAGATTCAGGTTCCCAGAACCAGATTAGAAAATGCATTGTACTTGAAAAATTGGGTAAAGTATTGCCTGGACTTTGGGTCTTCTTCACATTACATTAGGAGACAGATACACTCAACTTAAAAATCTTGTCCAAACTTTCAGATTAACAAATAGAAATATTATACACAAACCTGTGGAGTGAACTTTTAATTGCAGTGGTGTTGCTGTCATTACAGACTCCAGTTCTTGGCATTCAGAAGCATTCTCCAAAAAATGTGTAATTTACAGTTTATAGCTACCCTTCTTGAAGAATTACTCTTGAAGAGTGAAGACCTTGAAAGTTTAGCCATCATATTTAGAACCAGCTGTTAACCAGAGTGGTATAATTCAGGAAGAGAGAATAGGATTAACTTCTACTCACCATATCTGGAATTCTAGCCACAGTCATGGCATGGTGGTGACTCATAATTAGCTTTGTTCCAAGAAAGATCTTTATCTTCTCAGGTTTCATTCCCCATCTCAGTGCCTAACTGTGGAGAACGACTTTCCCAGACAGGAGAACTATTACCCAACAAAGATAACCTAAGTCCTTTCATCCCTAGGTCTGAGACATAGTATAGTATTTTTATTTGAAAAAACTGAAGTCTTAAAACTCGAATGAATATTCAAGAAAATGTAATGACCTCTAATTTTTCTGAATGATACCAGTTAGCATAGCAGTTGACAAACTAGAACTAAGGGTATTACCATTTTGGCCTTCCAATATAAACTCTAGATCAGTGGTGGTGGACTTATGGCACATGTGCCTCACCGGGCTCTTTGTATCATTGAAAGTTCTAAAAGATCCATCATCATTGCTCTAGATGCTGAAGAACAATAAATAGTTAGGTCAATAAATGCAGTCTAAGATGAAAAAAATACAATTATTTGCAGATTCTCATTGCAGTATATCCACCTTTCAGACTGATAAAACCCAATCTATGGCATAATACCACTGAATAGATGTATTAGTCTGCCATAGCAAAAATAAGTCAGACTGAGTGGCTTTAAGTGACAGAAATTGATTTTCTACAGTTCTGGATGCTAGAAGTCAAGCTCAGGTGCCAGCAATAGAGCACTGAGTTTATCATTAGGAGACGTAGGAAAATATCCTAGCTCTATCTTGTATTAAGTGTGTAATCCTGGTCAAGTCACTTAATTTCCGTGAGCCTCCTGATTCCCGTTCTTGTAACTTCAGCGTAACAAGGAGCTCTGCTGACCCACCCCCCAGTGAAACTAGGTAAAAATATTTTTCAAACTATCATGTAAAAAGCCTCTGGAAATGTTCCTAAAGCATATAATACAGTAAATGAAAAATGAAAAACACTGGCAGAAATGAAGGGATGATTCAGAAAGAGTGCAGATATGCCACTTTCACTAGTGAGTAGAACAGCTAGGTAGAAAGTCAACAAGGAAACACTACCGTAAATCAAGTATAGTAGTCCTCCTAATCTGTGGGGGATATATTCCAAGACCCTCATTGGATGTTTGAAACCATAAATAATAATAACACTATATATAAGCATTGCAATATTGCAGTAATCATCTGATAACTAAGATGGCTATTAAATGAGTAATGGGTAGGTAGCGTATACACCATATTTCCCTGAAAGTAAGACCTAACTGGAAAAAAGCTCTAGCATGATTTTTTAGAATGCTTATGATATAAGTCCTACCCTGAAAATAAGCCCAGTCGAGATCGTCAGCTAGACAGACAGGACACATTTAGTATGTCTATTGTGACACACAATGTACATATTGAATTATAATAATATATAATTAAATATAAATATTAACACTGAATCTTAAATGACAATATAAATTATAATTAAGTATTTGTAAATACCTAAGCAGGTGTCTTTGGACAAGAGGCACCTGCCTGTGTAAACAGGTGAACTCAAGACTTACTGCTGAATTACAGACACAACACATGATGTACACACAGATGTACTTAATGCATTCATGTGAAATAAACTTTTTCTGGTGCCTGCAATTTTTCATCACTTTTGTGTGGACCATCATTCTTAACTTTCATCAGTTTTGTTACTACTCCTGTCTCGAAAGTCTTGGCAGATAACACTTGATTTAATGGAAGCCCTGTGAAGTCTCAACCTGCAAGGGGTCGTGACTTGGGTGAAGAATTTATGGGATAAAATCACTGACAGCTGTGTTGCCAATGCACTATAAGCAGGCTATATAGACACGAAGAGCTCATTTAAGGAGAGCTCTGTTGCTGGAAGTGAGAGATTGGGACCAGTGGTTTTACAGGAAATGCAGTTGCAAGAAATTCAGGCTGGAATTCAGGGTTTGGAGACCTATGATGATGTTCCGGAAGAAAATGACATGACTGTATTTGAACAAATGTAGATTTTTGTACATGAATAAATGTAGATTGCTATACATGAAAAAATAAGACATCCCCTGAAAGTATACCCTATTTTATCTTTTGGAACAACAATTAATATAAGACCTGGTCTTACTTTTTGGGAAATAATGTAGCTACATACAATGGACAAAGGGATAATTCACATTCCATACAGGAAGATGTAGGGTGGTGTGAGATTTCATCAATAATTAAAATGGTGTGCAATTTAAAACTTAAGAACTATTTATTTCTAGAATTTTCTATTTAATACGTTTGGACCTTGGATGATCCTGGGTTACTGAAACCTTAGAAGGCAAAACAACACATTGGGTATATGATAGGGAAGGGTTCTAATATTCAATCTGAAACGAGCACCACCACCCATGTGAAACTAGGAGGGCGGGTGGGCCAGAAGAGGTGATGGGATGATGAAAGTATGTGACATGCATTTATAGATCTGCCAGAATGAAATCCATTAATCTGTTTAACCAGTGTACACTAATAAAAGATGTGAAGGGGGAAAAAAAATCTGAAACAGAAGGGACATTATTAGTAACCTTACAAAAATCAAAAGGATTAGAAGTACTGTTAAGTTGTATCCCAATAAATTAAGTGACTTAGATGAAATGGATAAATTTATTTGAAAAAAAAAAAAAAAAACTGCTGAAACTCTCAAGGAGTAATCTGAGTAGACCCGTAAGATGTGAAGACACTGAATTACTAGTTACCAAACCATACACATAAAAAAAAGTAGGCCCATCTGATTTCACTGCTGAATTCTTCCAAACACTTAAAGAAGTTGTAATACTTTACTCCATCTTCACAAAGTCTTCCAAAGGTAAAGAGTTGGGGAACATTTCTCTTCATTTTATATTACTCTGATAGCAAAGGCAGACAAGGGCATCACAAGAATTCTACGGACAGTACAGTATAGTCCAGTGATGGTGAACTTTTCAGAGCTTTCAGTGATGAACAGCCTGTGTGGCACGTGTGCCATAGGTTTACCACCGCTGTTTAGTCAATATGAATATAAAAATCCTCAGCAAATACTAGCAAACCGGGGCCAGTGAGATGGCTCAGCGACATAAGCACCTGCCTGGCAAGCGCGAGGTTCAGTACCCACATAAAAAGGAAAAAAGGGCCGGTGATATCGCTCAGCAGCACAAGTACCTGCTGGCAAGCATGAGGTCCTGAGTTCGATCCCCAGTACCCACGTTAAAAAAACAAACAAAAAAAACTAGCAAACCAAGTTTAACATCATATAGAGATACATATATGTCATATCCCAGAAATGCAAGCTTGATTTAAAGTCTAAAAACCAATCGAGGTAAAATACAGGTAAAATAAAAAATTACATTGTCATCTCAGTAGATACAGAAAAACCATTTGACAAAGTCCAACACTTTTTAATGATTAAAAAAACCACTCAGTAACAAGGTGTATTAGTCAGCTTTTCCATTGCTGGGACAAAATATCTGACATTCAAAACTTGTTTATTTCAACTTGTGGTTTTCGGAAGATTTAATCTATAGTTGCTTGGCTCCAAGTAGAAAAAGCATGACAGAAGGGTGGGTGAGAGAAAACAGAAAAAGTAGGAGCTGGGAGCAAGAGTACACCCTTCCAAGCCATGACTTCAATGACCCACCCCTCCAGTCAAGCCCTGTCTGCTAGCAGCACATGAATTTATCAATAGATGTATCCACTGATGAGTATAGGCCCCCCATCCAATCATCTTTTAAAATTTCCATGTGAATGCCTGGGCCTTTCGGGAGGGGGGACATTTTAGATTTAAATCATAATACCAGTGTAGTGGCAAATTCATAGAAATTTTACAGTAGAAAGTAAAAATCAAGTTAGTAGGCTGAGACTGTATTGAGACAGGATATGCTCATTCTGCTTGTCACATAGCTAGACAGCTAAACTTAGCCTTGACTGTCTGTGTCCAGCTGCTTCTAGATAGCACACCAGGACAGCTCGACCGCATCCAGCTGTAATGTCTGTGTTTTTCTACCCCAAAAAATACATATCTAGTTTTTCCAACACGCTTCAAGGATTTCATGTCTGGGACAGACTGGCCCAGTCAAGGACACGTTTAACTCTACCTGCTGTGCTCAAACCACCCCCCAGAATGTTCCTGCCTTATGATAAACAATTCCTTTTTAAGTAAACCTGCTTCAAACAGATCTGCCTGACAACATATGACTTAACTCATGTAACCAATCATGTAATAACCTGCTATCAGCTTTGTACTTCCTGCTTGCAAAATGTATTAAACTGGACTCTAAGCTGACTCTGGGCTGGTGATTTGGACGCAGACTTATACCCCCAGCCTGCCAGCATTTAACAAGTTGCCTTCCAAACTCCTCAGTGTGGAGCGTTTTCCTTTTGGTGCAGGTTTTTCTGCAACACTAGGAATGGTAGGGAAATGCTTAACATGATGGACATTTATAAAAATGTTTGTGTGTGTGTGTGTTTTGTTGTTGTTGAGCTGGTCGTCAGCAAGAGTTTTCATAGTCCATTCAGGCATTTGTAACAAAACACCAGAGAGTGGGTGGCTCATAAACAACAGAAATTTGCTGGGTATGGTGGTGTATTATTGTAATCCCATTACTCAGGAGGCTGAGCCAGGAGGATTGCCACAAGTTTGAGGCCATCCTAGGCTACCTAATGAGTTCAAGGCCAGCCTGAACTACATAGCAAGACCCTGTTTCAAGGAAATAAAAATAAAAGCGTAAACAGGAAAGGAATAGATCAGTGTGGACTTTAACAACAGGAAGTTTTTGTGCTTTTAAGAAAGTGGAAAGATAACCTACAGAACGGGAGAACATATTTAGAACATACTTGTAGATCATATAGCTGATAGTTTTATCTAGAATGTATAAAGAACTCCTTAAAAAACCTTTTATTAGTACATGTTCATAGCACATAATGATTATGTTCATTGTGGGGAATTGGTGCGTGTACATTGTATAAAGAACTCTTACAACTCAATAAGAAGATAACCCAGTTTAAAAATAGACAAGGGATCGGGATAGATTATTTTATTTTATTTTATTTTTTGGTGGGTACCGGGCGTCGACCTCAGGACCTTGCGCGCCAGCAGGCACCCGTGCTGCTGAGCAATATCACCAGCCCTTTTATCGTATGTGGGTACCGGGAGTCGAACTCAGGACCTCGCGCTTGTTAGGCAAGTGCTTACGCCGCTGAGCCATCTCACCGGCCCCAGGATAGATTATTTTAATGAGAGATATATAGTTAGCAAATAATTATGTGAAAAGGTACTGGATTTTATTGGTCATCAGGGGATTGCTTCATACCCACTAGGATGGTCTGAATAAAAAGGTCATAATACATAATAGCAAAGTGTTGGTGAGGATATAGAGAAATTGCCACCTTGTACATGCTGCCAGTGGGCATATCAAATGGTAAAGCTGCTTTGGCGGGACAGTTCAGTAGTTCTTTCAAGAGATTAAATAGTGTGTAACTCTGTGGTTCCACTTCTAGGTATATATGCAAGAAATAAAAACATGTCTATGCAAAAACTTGTCCACAAGTGTTTGGTTGGTTGTTTTGTTTTGGTTTTTAGCAACAGGGTCTCACTGTGAAGTTCAAGCTGGCGTTGAACTCACTGAGTACCCCAGGCTGGTCTCAAACTTGTGGTGAACCTCCTGCCTCAGCCTCCTTACTGCTGAGATTACAGGTGTGCACCACCATGCCAGACCACAAGTGTTTACAGAAGCATTGTTCATAATAACAAAAAGATAGTAATAGCTCAAATATCTATTAACTGATGAAGGGTTAAATACAATTGGGTACATATGTAAAATGGAATATTATTGAGCCATAAAAAGGAATGAAGTACTGATATGTTTTATAATGTAAATGTACTTTGTAAACATTTACGCTAACAGAAGTCATGAAAGATTGCGTATTGTATAATTCTGTTCATATGAAATATCCAAAATGGAATAGGAACGATAGCTAAATGCTACAGGATTTCTTTCTTTTTTTTTCTTTTTTTTTGTACTTTATAGATTTATGGTGCTGGGGATTGAATCCTTGTGCATGCTAGGCAAGTAATCTACCACTGAGCTACATACCCAGCCCTAGGATTTTTATGAGGTGATGAAATTACTCTAAAATTCACTATGGTAATGTGAATATAATAAATAAAAATTGTGTATTTTAATAAAGCTGTTAAAAATAATCATTTCTGTGTCTAACCATGTGTATGCTTAAGACTGAGCTTGTGGAATAAAAGGACGTTTTACTGTAAGCTAGCTCATCTGTTCTCTTTTCATTCTTGTAGAAATCATGACCACCCCAGGAAAAGAGAACTTTCGCTTGAAAAGTTACAAGAACAAATCTCTAAATCCTGATGAGATGCGCAGGAGGAGGGAGGAAGAAGGACTGCAGCTACGAAAACAGAAGAGAGAGGAACAGGTAAGTCCTATCTTTGTTCATTTCTTTCAAAAAAATGTTCCACCTTAAGCTGGCAGCTGCCCTCTTTCATATGTATTTTAACTGATATATCTGTGTTCCCCTCCCTTTACACTGTCAAACCACTGTTTTTGGAAAGGGAAGAAGAGGCACTGAAAAATGGAATACAAGAGTGGGAAAATCGCTCAGGTTTCCATTTTCTCAGTAAAAGCACTGTTTACTTTTTTGGTCTGTTTTTAGTTTATTTAATTTTTTTTTATGTGGGTACCAGGAGTCGACCTCAGGACCTCGCGCTTGCTGGGCAAGCGCTTGTGCCACTGAGCGATATCACCGGCCCTTTTTTTCATTTATGTGGGTTCTGGGAGTAGAACTCAGGACCTTGCGCTTGCGGGGCAGGCGCTTACGCTGCTGAGCCATCTCACTAGCCCTTATTTAATTTTTCTAAAATTGCAGTTTCCTTAAGATTCTTGCTGATGTTTCATTAGTGAATTCTGAAATGACAAAGAAAACATTGTGTCTCTATAAACTTTTCATTTGAAAAATTTTATACAAAATAAAGGATAAAGAATCGTATGCATCTATCCTTTGGGTTCAGTAATTGTTTTCAGTTTGCATCCTTATTTCATATTTGTCTTTACATTTTTTTACTAGCTAATGTTTTAAAATACATTTCAGGGAATATATCTTATGAGTCTGTATTATTCATAAGGGCATTTAGGGCATTATTTTTTTTTTTATCATTTTTAAGCTAAGAGCATCTATAAGAGGACTAAGGATTTAACCTCACTTGGCGTTCTTTTAAAAATGCTTAGGACAGGGCCGGTGAGATGGCTCAGCGGCGTAAGCGCCTGCCTTGCAAGCGTGAGGGCCCGAGTTCGACTCCCGGAACCCACATATGAAAAAGGGGCCGGTGATATCGCTCAGCGGCACGGGTGCCTGTTGGCGCGCGAGGTCCTGAGGTCGACCCCCTGGTACCCACAAAAAAAAAAAAAAAAAAAAAAAAATGCTTAGGACAGAGCTGGGTGTGGTGGTACATGCCTGTAATCCCAGCACTTGAGAGGCTGAGGCAGGAGGATTGCAATGAGTTTGAGACTAGCCTGGGCTACATAGTGAGCCCCTGTCTCAAAAAGCCAAAATAACCAAAAAAAAAATACATAGTTGGAAGTCTACCATATTCATTGTACAAGATCTGAAATTGTTCTAGGGCTTTATAAGTAACTTGATTTTGTCATTTCATTTGTGCCAACTTGTACTGGGAGAACTGGCAAAACTAAAATCTGCTTGGTGTGGTGGTTCATGCCTTTAATTGTAGCACTCTGGGAAGCTGAACCAGGAGGATTGCAGGTTCAAGCTCATCCTGGGCAATTTAGTAACTTAGGGAGACCCTGTCTCAAAATAAAATAAAAAAAAGAGTTGGGGATATAGCTTAGTTTGAATGACGTGGGTTTAATCCCCAATGCCACCTCCCCAGCACCCCCAAAAAACCAGGCTTCCTAATACCACAATAGTACTTAAATCATGTCCAATTTGTAAAATACTAACCATCAAGAAATACAAAATTATTTATTCAGCTTTACACAGTTGCTTTGTCATCTCTCTGGAAAAGTCTCTGGCTTCCACCAACTGAACATCTAGATTTGAGGATGCTGTGGTACATGGTGCTGTTAAGTGCACAGAGGCATCTGCATTTTTAGGGCTATTCTTTTTAGTAGACTAGAATTTTTATCTAGGTGCATATATCACCTCTGGCAAGATAACACTGACAGACCAAGCTAAAAATTTATTTTTTGCAAAGCAGTTTACTAGTCGATACCATTCTGATTGAGCTAGTACTTAGTTTTTCATGTAAGAAAGAGGAATACTTTGTATTCACTGTTGAAATACTTTAAATTACATAGACTCTTGCTGAACCGGTGTGAGTAGATAATACATAACATAGTTTCCATAGGGGTGAAGAGTGGAGGCTTGTTTGATATTTCTAGTTTCAAGACATATTTCCTGGAATAACCAAGTTAATAAACTGTGGACATCCAGTGTTTCCCTCAATTTACTTGGCTAACAAGACTAGGCAACCTGGAGTCTTACACACTATATAATGTACAAATTATGATTATTTTAGCACTAGCCAGTGTAGAAAAACTCCTACTTCATGGAGGATTCAGGGAAGTCTTGGCTTCCATTGTGGAAATTAATTAGCTCTGGACTTAGCACTGCTCTGGATCTGCCTAACAGATCATAAGAAAAGGTCCAAAAGTATCAAACTATTTCAGTATAGGTGCATATCAGAGTAGATCTCAAGAATATTTATAGAAGCACAGAAATACACAGTATTAACAAGGTAAAATTGACAATGTTTGGCATCTGAAGAAAGATTGCAAAGTATACAAGGAAGCAAGAAAACACAATTTATAATGAGAATGTTAATTTGAAATTGATATAGATATTAGATTTAGCAAAGAACGACTTTAAAATGGTTATCATAACTATATTCTATATAAAAAGATTGAAATTAAACTTCTGGAGATAAAGACTACTATGCTTAGGTGAAAGGTAACACTGTTCTGATCGGTAGTAAGTTAAAAGTTGCAGAAGAAAAGAATAGTGGATTTTTTTTTTTTTTTTTTTTTGGTACCAGGAATCAAACTCAGGACGTTGTGCTTGCCAGGCAGGTGCTGTGCCGCTGAACTGTATCACCGGCCCCAAGATTAGTGGATTTTAAGGCATAGGAATATAACTACCTAAAATGAGAGAGGTAAAACACACACGCACGCACACACATATATACCATAGGTGTGCTGTGAGACTTCAAGAAAGCAGATATATGAATATTTGGAGTTCTCAAATGTGGAGAGATGAGAGGAAAAAAAAAGTTTAGATGAGAGCTGAGAACTTTGATATAATTAGTGAAAACTGTAAATCCACTTATTAAAGAAACTTAGTGAATCCCAGTCACAAGAAACTTGAAGAAGATTATGTCATGGCATATTATAACCTACATACTCAAAACCAATCATTAAAGGAATGTCTTAAAAATATATAGAGTAAAAAGCACTGAAGACATACATTGGAAAAAGGACAGTCTCTTCAATAAGTAGTGCTAGGAAAAGTGTATATCCATGTATGGAAGAATAAAACTAGTCCTCATCTCCATGTATAAAATTAATTCAAAGTGCATCAAAGATACAAGATTTGAAACTATGTACATATTGAAAGAAAACATAGGGGAAATACTTCGTAAAAATGGGTTTCCTATCTTTACTCTCATACCACACAATATAGAAGACTTCTGTAACCTCAGAAGATGTAGGGATTTTGCTACTTGCAAGCAGGAAATCATTTCTGCAGGTAGCATACATCAGCTGAATATCCTCTAATCCTGATACAATTCTGACACTACCTGGATACAGGTACGTACAGGGTGATCTCAGTGCCCAAGTCTTGTCCTCCCTTCTCCCCATGTTAGATGCCAGTTGCAAGCCCCAAGTTGTTTTATCTGTGCTTTTGACAACCAGCTATTAATCAGAGTTCCTGCAGCCCATTTCTTGGGTTTGATTTATTTGCTCGAGCCATTCACAGAACTCAGGGAAGTGTTTACGGGTTTATTATAAAAAGTTATAAGGAATCTAGGTGAAGAAATGCATGGGGCAAGGTATGGGAAAAGAGGCACAGAACTTCCAAGCACTCTTCAGGCCTGCTATCCTCAAAAAACCTCCATATGTTCCACTATCTGGAAGATCTGTGAATCCTGTCTTTTTGGGTATTAATGGAGACTTCAATTCATATCTAATGCTAATAAACTGAATGGGGAAACCCAGCAAGGGCTGTCTGTTTTAGCATTCTTGCCTCTGTACATTGTTTCTCCATTCAGGGTGTAAGACAGGACTCCTCTAGAATGAGGAGTCCTAATGATCTATTAGACAGGACTAAGCCAGAAAATTTCTTTACGGTCAGCTGTAAGACGGAAAGGGGAAATGGCATGGTGGCACATGCCTGTAATCCCAGCACTCGAGAGGGTGAGGCAACAGGATTGCCATGAGTTTGAGGCCAGCTTGGGCTACATAGCAAGTTCAAGGCCAGTCTGGACTGCACAGTGAGACCCTTGTCTCCAAAAAAAAAAAAAAAAAAAGGTGATGGGGAGGAGGAGATTGTGGTTTCTGTGACCATCATTGAGAAAGAGAAATTTTGGCTCTGGCCTGATAAGCCAGAAACAGGACTGGAACCAAAAAATATATATCATGTATTGGGAAAAGCAGTGCTTTTTTGGATAAGATCCTGAAAATACAGGTGACAGAAACAAAAATAAAAACTAGGATTATATCAAACTAAGAAGGTTTATTTAAAAATGGATAAATGATCTGAATAGACATTTCTCAAAAGAAGATATAAAATGGCCAAGAAGTATGTGAAAAAGCTCAACATCACTAATCATCAGGAAATGCAAATCAAAACCCATAATGAAATATTCTCTCACCCTATTAGAATGGCTGTAATAAAAACAAAAAATAAAAATCCTTACAAGGAGAGAGAAGGGGAAGTGTTATACACTTTGTACACTGCTGGTGGGAATGTTGGGAATGTTTAGTAAAACCATTATGTAAAACACTATGGAAGTTTAAGAAACTAAAAAAGAACTACCATGTGCTCTAGCTATCCCCTTACTGGGTATATACCTAAAGGAAATGAAACCAGTATATCAGAGATACCAGCACTCCCTTGTTTATCGTAGCATTAACAGTAGTTAATAGTATCCCCAAAGAACAGGAAGTATTCCCTCTGCTTCGGTCTTCTGGAAGAAGAAGATTATGTACTAATCAGTACTCAATTAGACTCAAAGGGAACCTTCTATAGATCTTTGGAATTCTCTGTATGTTAATTTCCTTCTTTATACTCTACCTTGTGAATTCTGTGTCTTGGCCACCTCCTCAGTTCTAAACTTTTAACTCAAGGAACATCTAAGCTCTGTTTGCACTTACCCTTCCTGCGTTTCAACCTGGAAGCTGTCTAGGCGGTAATCCAATGGATCTGATCTTGTGTATTTCTTCTCTGAGAAATCACTTGCTATCTATTGTCCAGTGTCTGAACCATGTTATTTTATGTGTTTTTTTCCTGCTTTTTAGTTGTCCGGGATGGGAAGATAGGTTACTGTTTGTCCTTCATGGCCTAATGAGTAGGTGTGCTGACAGGATTCTCAAGGCTATAATGAAAAGCATCTTTCTGGGCTGACTTTGGAGAGAACTGTTATTCTTCCCTTGTGCAAATTAGTGAATGCTTTAAAGTAGTGTTTGAGGAGTCCTCATTTTTTTTTTTTTTTTGTGGGTACCGGGGGGTCGACCTCAGGACCTCGCGTGCCAGTAGGCGCCCGTGCCACTGAGCAATATCACCGGCCCCAGTCCTCATTTATTGTCACTGATTCTTGGAGAGGTTGAGAAAGCTAAGAGCCTAAGTCCCCTATTGTTTTTTCTTTCTGTTTTTGTTTTGTTTGCAAAGTTTTTTTCAAAAAGTGAAGAGTGAGAGAGAAACTGGCCCTGCTGAGTGAGCTTGGGCTAAGTAAAAGAGGAAAAAGCCAGATAAAAGTACATCTCGGAGGAAGCAGGGTGAGCTCTTGTGAGGAAAGCCATGATAGCCCTCGGTCCACTATTCTTCAGGGATAAGGTGGAATTAGTAAACATACTGACATCATTTATATCTTCATTTTCCTTGATGCCCTGTTAAGACTGTTCTTTTGCTTACTTCACATAAAGAGATGTTAGAAATGGCCAACCATATCCAGGTCCTTTTTCCAGCTTTTTTTTTTCAAATATCATGCACTCACAAGACCTCTCAGGTTTTATCTCATCAAGTATTGATTATGCATATACAGTAGTGGTAATAAATTCTATAAGATAGCCAAAACTTTAGAGTTTTGAAAATGACTTTTGAAAAGCTCCATTCCTTTTGCCTTTTTAATGGGATGTCTAATATTTGGATGCTAAACTCTCTTGTGTTAAAATTGCATTACTAATAGCCTTATTTTTCAGTTATTCAAGCGAAGGAATGTTGCTACAGCAGAAGAAGAAACAGAAGAAGAAGTTATGTCAGATGGTGGCTTTCATGAGGCCCAGATTAATAACATGGAGATGGCACCAGTAAGTAAAATGATAAAAAGGGTTATTTTTTGAAGATATGAGATGTGATCTCTTTCTGAGTTTAATAAATGGCTAAAGTTAGATGGCTACAAAAAGTACTTGATGTTTCTTTTTTTTTTTTTTTTTTTTTTTCTTGTGGGTACCTGGGGTTGACCTCAGGACCTTGCATGCCAGCAGGCGCCTGTGCCACTGGGCGATATCCCTGGCCTTTGTTTTGTATGTGGGTTCTGGGAGTTGAACTCGGGCCCTCGCGCTTGCCAGGCAGGCGCTTACGCCGCTGAGCCATCTCACCGTCACGATGTTTCTTTTTTTTTTTTTTTTTGTGGGTACTGGGGGTCGACCTCAGGACCTCGCACGCCAGTAGGTGTGCATGCCGCTGAGCAATATTGCCAGCCCTTTTTTCGTATGTGGGTTCCGGAAGTCGAACTCGGGCCCTTGAGCTTGCCAGGAAGGCGCTTACACCGCTGAGCCATCTCACTGGCCCCCACGATGTTTCATCTTTTAAAAGAAGCTATATATTTAATATTTATCCTTTAGTAAGTATTTTATTGTATTTTGGATAATGTATGTTTAAACAAAATTAACTAAATTATGAAAATTAATTCAATTATAAAACTTATACTATATGTCAAAACATCCCACTGTACTGTATAAATTTTTTTTTTTTTTTTGGTGGGTACCGGGGGTTGACCTCAGGACCTCGTGCGCCAGCAGGCGCCCGTGCCGCTGAGCGATATCACCGGCCCTTTTTTCATATGTGGGTTCCGGGAGTCGAACTCGGGCCCTCGCGCTTGCCAGGCAGGCGCTTACGCCGCTGAGCCATCTCACCGGCCCCTGTACCGTATAAATTTGTATAATTATTGCATATCAATTTAAAAATTAAAATTACCCCCTCAAAAATATATTTAAAAATAAAATTACTCCTTAAAAGTGGCAGTTATAAAATCAGCATGTATATGGTTTTAAAAGTTGATTCTATATCAGAACTGTTGGAATATTCTGTTACAAAACATTTTGTGACTTTTTTGACTTATATAGTTACAAAAATTATGCTTGGTGTGGATGAGACCTATGTGTTTCTGTGTATTATAATTATGTACTTTTAAAATAGATTATATATACATATTTGTTTTTTAAGAGAAAAGTATCTTCTACCTTAATCATCCAATATTTTTCCTCATTGGCACCCATCATTGCTCAGTTCTTACTTTTTTATAGAGCTTTTGTTCGTGAAAGAAAGTAAATGTTCCCCATCCACCTAACCTTTTTTTTCCTGTGCAAATGGTGGCATATTGTGGACAGTATTTTGTAGTTTTTTGATTTGTTTTGTTTTGTTTTCACTTCACAGATCTGTGGTTATATGTACCTATTTTCTCTTGGAGTTGAGAAGGGAGTATATTCCTTTTGGAGTTGATTTAGACATTGTTGCCAACACTGCAGTTTTCTAGGGCCTTCAGAAATTCAGTCTTTCCAATTTAAAAATTAAGTGGATATATCATTACATATTGGATATTAAGTGAATATATTGTTTTATGGATTGTATTATGGTTCCTCAGAGAAACAGAACCAGTGAGAGAGTTTAAGGAATGATTCACGTGGTTGGTAGCTCACAAGTTAGGTTAAAAATTGATGTTGTCTGAAGGCTGAATTCCTCTTTCTTTGAGAAACCTTAGTCTTTGCTCTTAGAGCATTCACCTGACTGGGTGACATGCACCACATTATGGGGAGTAATCTACATTTGGTCCCCCCCCACACACACACCACGCTTACTGGGGACTGAACCCAGGGAGTTCACAATGAGCTACATCCTTAATCCTTCCACCCTTTTTAATTTTTCATTTTGAGACAGGGTCTCGCTAACTAAGTATGTTTGCAGAGTAACATCTAGACTAGTGTTTGACCAAAAAACTGGTTACCATAACCTAATCAAGTTGACACATAAAATTAAACATCGAAATCTATTATCAGTTTGGCATCCATTCACATCTCCTAACACCATACCAAGTCTCAAAGAAACAACAAAATTGATACAACTAAGATGATACAGCTTTCTTGCATGTAACTAAAAACGTACCAACCCTTTCCACAGAAGAGGTTGCAAAATTCTTGGGTAATGTTCACTCCTTTTCTTGATATACTGTAATTTAAATACCATAATGTAAAGTCAGTACAGCTTATATGATAAGACAATATGAGAAGGAAGAAAAAGATAGTTGCTTATATAAATATGAATGTTTTACACACAGAGAAATATACAGCTTGTATGTGTGTGTGTTTAAAGACATTCATAACAGTGTTGAGGTGCCTTTGTTTATTTAGGAATCAGTCTTAGAACTTTGAAAGGACTTTTCTCACCCTTGAGCATATGCTTCATATATTCCCCTACAGATTTTCTTAAGTGTTAGATATCGCTTACCTACCACGCAGCATTTACACTCAGTGGAGCATTTTTACAGTTCATCTTGTGGACTGTAACCTTTTTTAAGAACTTCGTTTCACGGTGACCAATGATCCTGAGAAAAAACTGATAGTAGGCATGGGTTTTAATATGAAATGGAAAAGTGATAAAACAAAATAGTGGGAAACAGAAAAGGTTTATTAGGGGGCCAGGTATACAGCTCAGCGGCATAGCGCCTGCCTGGCAAGCACAAGGTCCTGAGTTCAATTCCTGGTACCAAACAAAAAGAAAAGAAAAGATTTATTAAATTAGTAAACTACTGGGGGTGGTAGTGCATACCTGTAATCCCAGCACTCTGGGAAGCTGAGGCAGGAAGATCACAAGTCTAGGTCAGCTTGGGTGACTTAGTGAGACCTTATTGTAGCTGAGTGCAAAGGCCCTGGGTTCAGTCCCCAGTACCAAATACCCTTTCCATGCCAAGTTATAAGAAAGTGAGAAAATAGCTTTAATAAAGCAAAAAAAAATAAATAAATAAAATAAGAATTCTAAATGTTGAATTTGGCAGTGGGTAGAACTTATGATTTACACAGGACCACTGTCTACTCCTTCAGTAAGTGATTTTGAGCCAAACATTTGTATTACTGTATGACAGACATGAGTGGTAAGGTGGATAGGGTCTTGCTTTAAAATGTTACAGTGTGTACATATGTTGAAACAACATATGGCATCTCTTTAATATGTACAGTTGTTTCTGTGTATCAGTTAAAATTCAAAAACATAAAAAGAAAAGGGGGTCTTTGGCTTTCAAGGAGATTACAGTAAAGTGGGGGGATCCAGACATTAACAAATAATCAGGAAAAATATCTAGAAGTGACCAGAGCTAGCTGGGTATGGAATTAAATGATTGACTTTTTTTTTTGGTACTGGGAATTGAACTCAGGACCTTGCAGTTGCCAGGCAGGTGCTGTGCCGCTGAGCTATATATCTCCAGCTGCCATGGAATTAAGATAGGGTGATGTGACAGAGCTAGAGCAGCTGCTTTAGGTTTAGAGGTCTTGAAAAGCCATTGTTTAGAACTTAGCCTTTAAATTCTATAATAACAACAGCCAGCTAAATGATAAGCAAGGAGAGGAGGGATTGTCTTAGCATTTACTACTGAGATTACTTTCTCACTACTTTTATATAATAGACAAAGAATTTGGCTTCATTACATCACTAATCGTTTTATACACTTTAGGGTGTAAATATTGTTCTACCTGTATGTAATTTCTGGAGAAATGTGGCTAACTTGGTACCTGGTTGTAACTTATATTATCTTTGTTTTTCAATTAAGGTTAATGTCTTACTATATTTCCTTTGTGTTTGTGATCCCAGGGTGGTGTTATTACTTCTGACATGATTGAGATGATATTTTCTAATAGCCCAGAGCAACAGCTTTCTGCAACACAGAAATTCAGAAAACTACTTTCAAAAGGTAAACTCTAAATATGAGTATCTTTTCATCTCTATAAAGTATTCCTTTCCCATAATCTGTTTTCATGTCTCAGATAAAAAATTTTTTTTTTTGTGGGTACCAGGGATCGAACTCAGGACCTCGTGCACCAGTAGGTGCCTGTGCCGCTGAGCGATGTTACCAGCCCTTTTTTTGTATGTGGGTACCAGGAGTCAAACTCAGGACCTTGCACTTGCCAGGCAGGCGCTTATGCCACTGAGCTATCTCACCGGCCCTGTCTCAGATAATTTGATTTGAAGTGTGTTTTTGTGTTTTTATTTTATTTATTTATTTTTGGTTTTTTGTAGTGTTTTTTGTTTGTTTGTTTGTTTGTTTGTTTTTGAGACAGGATCTCACTATGTAGTTCAGGCTGGCTTTGAACTCACTGTGTAGACCAGGCTGGCCTCGAACTCACTATATATCTCAGGCTAACCTTGAACTTGCAGTGATCCTCTTGCCTCAGCCTCCTGAGTGCTGGGATTACAGGCGTGTGCCACCATGCCTTGCTGAAGTGTGTTTTTAGAATTAAAAAATTCTTTTCGGTGATTTTTTTTTTTTTTTTTTTTTCTTTTGAGATAAGGTCTCGCAGTGTAGTTCAGGGTGACCTTGAACTCATGGCAATCCTCTTGCCTCAACCTCCTGAGTGCTGAGATTATAGGGGTGCATACCACACCTGGCTTGAAATGTATTTCAGTTAAAATTGATACATGTAGATGTGCATAATTTTGAATAATGCCTTTTCGCTTGTTTATGAGATGTTACCTTTAATTTTTCAGCTATACTAGAAAAGACCTTAGTGAATCATAGTCAAGATCTTAACTCACTGAGAAACTCCACTCTGTTTATAGAAAACTTCTTTAAAATGTTACTTGAGAAAGCAGTAATTGTAGATTTTAATGTTAGTAGTTTACCCCTGAAACTTAAGTATGGATTTATTAGTGGATAGGATAACTCACTACCCTTTTGGTGTGATTAGTATAGAATGGAGTATGGTACTCACTGTCATCCTGAGCAAGTAAAGATAATTTACACCTTATTATAATGTTAATAGTGGGGCCGATGAGATGGCTTAGCGGCATAAGCGCCTGCCTGGCAAGCATGAGGTCCTGAGTTCGACTCCCGGTACCCACAAAAAATAAAGAAATAAATAAAATATTAATAGTAAATATATCATCCTACCCCTGCACTCCATGGTAAACTATGGTTGTTTAGAATTTTTAGTGATTTAAAAACAGCATAATAAGAACTTCACACCATGACACACAAAAATGTATCTTTTGTGTGGCAACTTACTAAATATATGAAGGAACGGTGTATCATGCTACTTTTCTAAAAAAGTCTTTCACCATGTTGAGAGTAGTGATTTTCTCATATAACATGGCTTTTTAAGGCTTTTGATCACTTCACTAGTTATGTGCATGTATTTTAGTTTGCCGACATCCCTCTTAAAAATGTGCAAACTAGAATATGATATGCCAGATGTGTTATTACTGATGGGCATAGTGAGAGTTCACCTTTTTTGTCCTAAGACTGTCCATTCTAATAATTCCTCTCTAATTAGTTGTTTTGGTAGTCATGACATAGTAACATTTCATCGAATTTTCAGCAAACCAAATTCTTACCATTTTTCTTCATGAAGTAAGATTATTGGGAAGTGATACAGATTTTTTAAAATTACCTTTTAGAATCAGTTGTGAAGCCAGGTACTATAGCTTACACCTGTAGTCTCAAGTACTCTTGGGAGGCTGAGGCAAGAGGATCACTTGAGCCAAGTGTTCAAGGCCATGCTCAGCAACATAGTGTGATATCCTCCCCCCGAAAACAGAAAAATCGTCTGTGGATTTTGCCTTTTTTTGTTTTGTTGGCAGTTTTTATTTTTTTATTTCTGTAATTTGGTATATTATACTGATTTATATATTTTTGTCATCTAATTTCTCTGTACCATTTATTTGAGAGAAAAATGTTGAACCAGGTGAAGGACAAGTGATTAGAGCCCTCTCTGTCCTAAGTCAATATTGAGCCATTAATGCCTTCTTTCAATAAGTCCATTGACTTTGCTAAGAATCTCTGTTACTGTGATCTAACTGCATTTTTCTGGTATTGCCACATGCGTGTTATCAAAAACTGTCAGTTCTCTTGCTGAGATTATTAGTCTGGTTATCTGATATTTCCTATCTATTCATGAAATAGTTTTTTTTTTTTTTTTCCCTTTGGTAGGTACCAGGGTTTGACCTCAGGACCTCACACGCCAGCAGGCGCCCGTGCCGCTGAGCAATATCACTGGCCCTTTTTTCGTATGTGGGTTCCGGGAGTTGAACTCGGGCCCTCGCGCTTGCCAGGCAGGCACTTACGCCACTGAGCCATCTCACCACCCCAGTTTTTTTTTTTTTTTAACGACTCCTTTTATAAGGTACTGTATTGTCATAAATGAAAATGAGGTTAATCTGGCAAGTCAATCTTAATTCTTGCTGCCTCTACTTAGCATTACAGGTGTTAAATCAAGGTCCTGTAAGCATAGAGAATCCTGTGATGCAGTTTTTTAAGACAATATACAATAAACAAAACCTGACTAAAAGATGATGCATAGAAAAGCCAGAACAAAGTATAACAAAATAATGTAATTAGCTTTCTTTGGATATCCCCTTACTTTTTAAGTTGCCTTAAATAGTAGCCATAGTAATTTAAATTTTTAAGAATTCTTAGGAACTAGGAGTATAGCTCAGTTAAAGCATTTGTCTAGCATGCACAAGCCCTGGGTTTGTCTCCAAGGCTCAAAAAAAAGTAAGTTTCCTAGCACTGCAAAAACAGAACTAATGAATAATTCTGCCCATCCTTCATTTTCATATTAAGGCATATGTTCTTTGCATGAAACCTTTCGAACTGCTCTAGTCTCAAAATGACTGAACTCAGTTTCACTTTTTTTTTTTTTTTTTTTGTGTGTGTACCGGGGGGTCGACCTCAGGACCTCGCGCGCCAGCAGGCGCCCATGCCGCTGAGCGATATCACCGGCCCCTTTTTCGTATGTGGGATCCGGGAGTCAAACTCGGGCCCTCGCGCTTGCCGGGCAGGCGCTTAAGCCGCTGAGCCATCTCACCGGCCCTCACTTTTTATTTTTATTTATTTTTTATTTTTTATTTTTTTGTGGGTACCGGGGGTCGACCTCAGGACCTCGTGCGCCCGCAGGCGCCCGTGCCGCTGAGCGATATCACCGGCCCCTTTTTCGTATGTGGGATCCAGGAGTCGAACTCGGGCCCTCGCGCTTGCCAGGCAGGCGCTTATGCCGCTGAGCCATCTCACCGGCCCTTCACTTTTTATTTTTTAAGTAGATTTTTAAAATGAAAGAGCTGTTAAATAGAGTGTTTTTTTGGGTTTTGTTTGTTTGTTTTTGAGACATGGTCTCACTGTATAGTTCATACTAGCCTTGGACTTCTAGCCTCGAACTCACAGCAATCCTTGTTTTTCAGCCTCCCAAGTACTGGGATTATAGGCATACACCACCATGCCCAGCTCTGGAGTGGTATTGTTAAGTAATTTTGAGCTATAAAGTCCTTGTATTGAAATCAAAGGATTGTTTTTTCTTTTCTGTTTATTTTATTCGGAAACAGAACCTAACCCTCCTATTGATGAAGTTATCAGCACACCAGGAGTAGTGGCCAGGTTTGTGGAATTCCTCAAACGAAAAGAAAATTGTACACTGCAGGTGCGGAACATTTTCATTTCTTGCCTCATAACTTAGTTTTCTGTGAAACTTATTTTTGAGGGAGGGATGGCAAAGGGGAAGTATAAAAGACTAAAATGTGATATGTGTATGTACCAGCTCCCCAAGGTGAATGTATTCACTATGTAAAAAAAAAAACTTTATATATGAAGTTTTTACTTGTCTTACCTATATGAAGGATTAAGTTTGTTGATAATGATATTCCTCATAAGTACATTGCAAACTTTTTATAGCTTTGCTGACATGTAAAGTCTTGATTATACTCTTTTGAATCTGTGTCTTTAATCATTTAAGATGTTTTATTATTATAGATAATACTTAGGTAATAGGGAAATGCTTGACTATAAGAGCCATTATAAATAGGAACTTATGGGGGAGCTGTGTAAAATTTGGCTTTGAAGGATTTGCAGGCTTTGAAGGTTTTGTGGATACTTGTTGGCTTTCTCAGGATGGTATACTGTGGCTGGATGAGAAACTCTGATCTACCTGGTCCTAATTAATCTTCCTTCTACTCCAAAAGAACTGACAAGGAGAGATAGCTTTGTTGAGAATCTATGTGTCACTGGTTATGTCAGTTTAATCTTTAAATACTGTACTGTAGAGGGAATCCAAGAGGAAATTCTCCAGCCTCCTCTGGACTGGTTAATTTTCACAGTAAAAGGAACCAGTTACCAACTCTCATCCTTGTATACTTTTTATTTCTTACCCTGAGTAAAGTTGGATTTTTAGTAAGCTGGTAAATGTTCATTAGCTCGGCTTTCTTGGAGTAGCCAACTGAATGAGTGTAGTGTCTGTATTATCAACAAACACCTGAGATCTTTTTGTAAGTTCTTTCTGTGCTGTCTAATTTGAAGGGGTCAGACGCTTTGGGGAATGCAGCTATAAAATTTGGCTAGGGGGCCGGTGAGATGGCTCAGCGGCGTAAGCGCCTGCCTTGCAAGCGCGAGGGCCCGAGTTCGACTCCCGGAACCCACATACGAAAAAGGGGCCGGTGATATCTCTCAGTGGCACGGGTGCCTGTTGGCGCGCGAGGTCCTGAGGTCGTCCCCCTGGTACCCACAAAAAAAAAAAAAAAAAAAAAAAAAATTTGGCTAGGTACCAAGTAGAACACAAAGTGGGATTATTTTCTCAAGTAAATATTGGCCAGTAACAAGTTAATCATAGTTTCCCTCTCCATTTATATGCTTCTGCTGATGCTATGTAGGGACTGGGGCATTTTTATAAATAACTCTTGTCCCCCCAGCTTTTTATTGGCAGACCATTGTAGGTTATTCATAAGTCTTAATGCTTTGTCTTGATATTTTCTCTCGTTTTGTCCTACCGTATCTTTCTGTTTCTTTTATATCTTTATTGCGGTGATGAGTTCCTCCCAGAGGAAAAACAAGAAATCCAGAAAAGGTAGAGTACTTTCATGTCCAGTCAGTTTTCCTTCTCCAGTTTGAGAACTAACCAGTCCCTGTGTTTATTTGAATTAAGACTCTGTTTTGCTAGCTGCCTCCTGGATTGTAATTCTGGCCCCATCTAAGGCCAGAATCACCAGACACCTGAAAACAACCACATTCACCCTGAGAGCAAGGGAAGAGAGACTTTGCTCAGAAAAAAGGAAATCCAGATAACCGACACTGCAGAGAACAGAGCCTGAGCTAAAGAGCCTGCCAAGAGAACCAGAATATGAGGAACTTACTGCAGTTTATCATTTGAAATGCTTTGTAGGAAGAGGGAGGTAGGGAAAATTATCATTTTGTTCATGATGGAAAAAATGTTTCTTTCTTATCTCTGGGAATGAGTATAGTTGAGAGATACTGATTTTACTCCTGAGTATAGCAGTTTTTAATAGGTGATTGCAGAGGTCCAGTTCTTATGCATAGAAAAGGAGTGTATAATTTTCCACACCTAAAATGAAGAAAGTAGGATGACCTTTCCCCACTCCGCGTTCTGTTGTACATGATTAGGAGTATAGTATGTTCTCAAATAGTGTCCTCTAGACCTGGCTTAAACCATGTAAACTCTTCTTCCTGGAACACATCTTAATACAGCTGAAGATGAAAGCCTTCAGAAATGTCTAATTTTCTTCTGTCTGTATTTCTAGATTCCATCCTCATACAAATTAATAATTAGGCTGAATGATTAGAAAAATGATGCTTCTGGAATTGACTACCCCATGATTTTCACCATAGCTATTTCTAAGGCTGAGAAATAACTTACCTATTTATTATTTAAGGGGTGTCATCTCCAGCTTTCCTTCTGGGCACATTTAAGTATAGCACGGTATTCTTTCTCCAGTGTGAATAATGGTAACCTTGGTCACTCTGAAAGCAGGAGGAACAAGAAAATTCCAAGTCCTTAGAGCCAGGGGACTTCATGCTTTGCCTTATCTTCAGTAATTAGACATGCTCTGAAAAGCTTGGAGGGTGCTCCTTCCTGTCCTCTTGGAGAGGACTGGGATGTAAGCTAGCCCTGATACTCCTGGCTACTTACAAGGAATACAAATAGTGCATCTTTGGAGTAGGGCTTTTGCCATTTCTCTTCCAGAAAGAGAGCCAACACTGTATGATACCAAGAGGAAATTTGATGGATCAACTCACAAATTAAGTTCTACGGACAAACTTATTAATTTCTTTGTTTCATAGCTAAGGAACTGTGAATCCTGGTAAAGGGTCTCTTCATTCCAATTCTGGTTTCTCAGATCAGTGAGGTAACTTAAGGGAGCTAAAAATGACTGTTTTGGGTATTCCTACCCCAGTACTCACTTGTCAAACTGAGGGGGAACATAGGCGGAATGTAGGATTTGCGTTAAGAGCATTTCTTGAGCTCAGTGACATGTAAGTCTCAGTCATACTCAAGCCTTTGGTGTGAGATTGGTCCTCTTTGTGGTGTGTTGTTGTGAGCTCACTGTTTGGTTCTTTGAGTCCAGGCCCGGCATCTTTGTACTGTCTTTTGCAGTGCTAAGATGTTGCATTATCAAAGCACATAGAACCTTATAAAAATGTCCAGAAATAGCCAGGTACTCCACTGAAAGGTGTAAGTTTGACTTAAGTTGGTTAAGTTTCCCCTTTACTGCCTTTCTTGTCCCTTCTAAAAGGTAAATGTGATAAACTGCAGTAAGCCTTCATCCTCCTATACCTTTTCCCATTTTCATTGATCTCTGTGCTTTTCTGGAAGGTTGCTCAGATGACTCAGGCACTATTCTCTGCAGAGTTTGATATCTGGGTTTATTTTTCTGATGTGATCCTTTCTTTTCACTTGCTCTCCAGGTGAGCCTGGCATTTGCTAGGAACCAGAGTGGAACCGGTAAAGTGGCCAGCAACAGAGTCCTGATCCAAATGGAGAAAGGGAACCAGGCGTACCTCAACCTGGAGTGGGAAACTTGATAGGAGGTCAGAAGTACTTCAGCTTTGGATTCTCATTTTCCCTATTTAAGGAGCTGAGCACCAGAAGGTAGAGACTGAGAAAGGGGAGACAGAAAACATCAAATCTTCAGTGTGCAGATTTCAGTTGTAGCCTGACCTAGCAAGTTCTGCACAATGAAAAGTAATAGTGGAGTGACAGTTTATAAGCAGTTACAGCTACATGATAGGTTGCTTTCTTGTGTGGTGCCATTCCTGGAATAGTAAGAATACAGTAGTGTAACAAAAGGGAAGTGAAGATTATAGTTATTTTGGCCACCATTTGTTCACTTCAAGTAATACCATTTCTTAGATTTTTTTTTTTTTTTTTCCAAGTTACTGATTTTCTCTCGAATCATAGGATTACTTAATTTTTTTTGGCTGTTTCTATTATAACTTTATGTATTGTGTTTGTCATCAATTCTGGGC
This sequence comes from Erethizon dorsatum, assembly GCA_028451465.1. Lineage (NCBI taxonomy): Eukaryota > Metazoa > Chordata > Mammalia > Rodentia > Erethizontidae > Erethizon > Erethizon dorsatum. The sequence goes on from CM051831.1 coordinate 60,348,710, forward strand.
TTTCCCATTTCACAGCTTTCTTCTGGGTTAAATTTTAATATAGTACCAGGGCTGGAACATTTAAAAAAAAAACAAAGACTGCAGATCTCAGTGAAATATATGTAGACTGTGATCAGAGGGAAGTTGTATAGTTCAAAGCATTTAAAGAGTATTCTTACATGTTAAACATTTGATAGTTGATTCTTCAAACATTAACAGGGGTGTCTGTCTCTAATACACACATGTAGGTATAGAAAATTTTACAAATGAAGCTTGATGAGTTTTTCTGTGGTGAAAAAACCCAAAGTAATTGGCATTGTGTGTATTTTTTATGCCTTGTTAATGTCCATGAATATGGTTATGTCTTTAGTGGCTCTCTGGTTACAGTTAATTTCTTTTCTTCTGTTCCTTGTAACAGCAAAACTTTTTTTCTATTCTTGAGTCTTTGCATTCGGAGGTTATTATCATTATATACTTCTTAGTAATAAGCATAACTCTGATTCAGTGTTCTTTTATTAAGAGGTGCTGGTTTCTAATTTTTAACATCCATAGTCAGTTTGTTATTCACTTATTTTTCTTCTCTTAATTGTCTCTGTTTCATTTTATTTCATCATTTTATTCGTGTGAGTAGCTTCTGGAATTCCCTCTCAGTTCCTCTGGAGCCTTTGGTGCTAAACTTAGTTTGAACTCTGGTACCAGTTAGTATTCTAAGTAATTTTTTTCTCACTAATAACCTTAATATATCTTTTGTTTTTCCAGGTTATCATTTCTTCTGCATCAAAATGTCACTGAAATCTTTCCTCTCTTTGATATGTATACAGATCTTACATACTATTTTCAGATTGAGTTTTCTTACTGTTTTCATTTCTTTTTACTGGATCTCTGCAGCACGTGATAACTGTTTATTGAACTTTGCGCCTGCCTTCTGGTTTTATACTCACATCATGCGGCTCTGATTTAACTAATTCTCCTAGTAGGCACAGGAACCATTTTAGGTGAACTCTTGTTTTCTTTAGCATAAATAATCTGGCATGCCACTATTTGAAGTATCTTGCCCCAGATTCTAAAACTAAAACAACTGAAGTGTTTTCATGCCAGTGTTACAGGTATGTTTCAGAGAAGAAATTATGCCTAGGCTTTGTAGTATACTACATTAGGAGTCTGTAATTTAGTCCTCCTCTGACTGACTGCTTAACATTACTCAAACCATTAGTCACATTTTGGGTCTTTTTCATTCATAACCAGAAAAGCCAGACATTTTACTTCCCTGGATTGTTGGGAGAATCACCTCAGAGTACGTGAATAATCTTTTGAAAAGATAAAGTACTGTGCAAATGTAAATGTTTTAATTTCCTACAAATTGAAAGGGTTCGAGCATTGCTTTCATTAATTTAATGGTAGAAAGAAATGCGTGAAGAGTGTCTTTTAATGATACTCAGGGCTTAATCCATAAATTTCATGAACTTTTGTTACAACAAAGTGTTATCAGATACAATATATGTGCTCTTTGAATGTGGTGTTCTTAGTGTGGGCCTCCCAGCTGCTGTACTTGCAGTGGCTAGGTGCATTGCCAAACTACTTATTGCACCTGTTTTTGTCACTTTTATAGATTTCTTTGAGCATCCTCCTCTTTAAGTGTCTTCTGTGAATTTGCTATCATTCATCATCAGCTTTGGACTGTGCTGATCAGATTGTCTACCTCTTAGTTCCATCTTCCTTCACCCTCAGTGATTGATGATTTTGTTTTCTCTACAACAGTTTCCTTTTATCCAGAAACTTAGAAAAAGTCACAGGTGCATCTTTCAAGGCCTTGTTATTATTGTCTTATTCAAAGAGCATACTGTTGACTTTTTTTCTCTGCATTTGTGCTTTGGTAAAGGATAAATAGAAGACAGGATGGGGGAAGGAAAGGAATCAATCTAAAATTTAATTAATACCTCTTAGCTAAGTAGAAATGTAAGCTTTCATTCTTGGATTCTCAATATTAATCTAAAAAGTCAAGTTATCGTTAGTGTATATAGAATTAATAATATACAGTAGTTTTTCTTGGCCATAATTTCTTTTATATCTTCTGTTCCCTGGGGCTATACTAACAGATTAGCCTTTACTCAGGTCACCTTTTTTTCCCCCCTCCCTGTTAAGAATGCTCTTTTTAAAAACATCTCTGTACCTTAATTTTGACTTTTCTTATTTATTGGAAGGTCTTTATGCTCTGAAATTGTTTTATCTATTAATTGTATGTCTATTAGCTCGTTTTGCCTACTTAACATTAAAATTCTATTTGACCTACTTTAAGACGTTGCTTATTTTTCTCTGTGACTATTTTTTATACATTTAACACTGATATTCTTTCCATTGTACTTTATCCTCTAGAAATTTTTATTAGATAAGATACATATTGCACAGTGCCAAAAAAACATAGGGCTTTCCAATGAAATTGCTTTTCCCATCCTCATTCCCTGGTCATCCAGGCCTTTTCCATGTGGGCAGCAAGTGTTACAGAGTTTCTTGTGACTCATTCCAGAGATTATCTGTGCAATGAGTATATTAATGAATATATTTCCTTTTAACCCTTAAGACAATATAGTGTAATACCGTATTAATGTATATTGTTTTGCATTTTGGGTGTCTCTTTTTTTCCCCCACTTAAATCTTGGGAGATCATTCCATATCAGCTTGTGAAACACTCATTTTGTAGGGGTGGGTCTCATACTAACTCTCTCTTGATCTGAAATTTTAGACAACTGGAGGATTCCCCTAGGCTGAGGTATTTCGTCTGGGAGTGTTCAAAAGATTTAAATAGTACTCACCTCATAGGTGATCTGCAAATACTGATGTCAGACACTTTTCTTCGTGTACAGAAACCTTTATTGTTATAAGTAAACAAGTTTTTAAATTCTAAAAAGATAATAAAAACTATTTTTATATTTATAGTTTGAATCAGCTTGGGTACTGACAAATATTGCTTCAGGAAATTCTCTTCAGACCCGGATTGTGATTCAGGCAGGAGCAGTGCCCATCTTCATAGAGTTGCTCAGCTCAGAGTTTGAAGATGTCCAGGAACAGGTAAAAAAAAAATGCAGTAAATAAACAGATGAATAAAATTTTTCCCTTTAGTCATATTCAGGACCTGAGTTTGATTACTTAGTCATGATAATCCATGGTTTGTTATAAGGAGTTTTCTAGAATTCTAAATTTAACCATTATGGAAACTATTTTGATGACTAGGGGTACAATACATTGTAGACACATAACACTGTTTTCCCTCCAACCTGGAATTTTATTTTATTTGTTTTTTTTTTGTTTGTTTGTTTATTTATTTATTTATTGAGACAGGTTCTTGCTGTGTAGTTCAGGCTGGCCTTGAACTCACTATGTAGCTCAGATTAGCTTCAAACTTGTAGTGATCCTCCTGCCTCAGCCTCACTGTTGCTGGTATTAACAGGCCTGTGCCATCACACCCAGCTTCCAACCTGGAATTCTTTAAGCTCTGTAGATGGACCTTTTTAGTTTATGTAAGCAGCGACTAACATGAAATCTTTCTGTTTAGGAATTTTAGTGTTTGTGTTGAAGTAGGAGGTATTTGCTGCTTTTGTGCAGAAAGACACAGATACATGAATGTTTTATTACCGCTAACTTACCAGATTTGTGAAGATAGATCACTACTAAATGAGTATGATTTTTCTTTTAGTTTTATTGAGCTTTAACTGACATAAGCAGCTTGCATATATTTATTTAAAATGCACAGTATGACGTGTCTGTATATACCCATGAAACAAGCATTCATCACCTCCACAAGTTTGATAAAGTTAACTGCATTTTAATAGCCACTTCCATTCTCTTTGCACTGTTTGCTGTTTTAAACAAGCTTAAAGTATATTTTTAATCAACCTAGCCATTTGAATATGCTCTGTACTAATGACTGTTACTTTCAGAGTGAGGATGGAGTTCTCTAAAATAAAGAACAATTGGTTCCCCTTTTTAATAAAATTTATTTAAAGAATGATTACATTCATTGTTTGTTAATACACTTAAGAATAGTATTTATCATCTTTCCCCAATCCCACAACGGTTTCATTTGCCTTTCTGATGAATGAATTTAAGAATGTTAGTAGTCCATGTATAATATATTAACTACTATGTAATTTTATAAAGTGTTACCATGATGTGCTAGCATCTTTTTTTGAAAGAATTATGAGGAATTTAAAACTATACAACTGTAATTAATGAGTAATTCTTTCACAGGCAGTCTGGGCTCTGGGCAACATTGCTGGAGATAGTACCATGTGCAGGGACTATGTCTTAGACTGCAATATCCTTCCTCCTCTTTTGCAGTAAGTTTCTTCTCTTTCTTTCCTTAGTGGGTTTTTTGTTTTTGTTTTTAGTCACAAAAACAGGGGAAGTTCCTCAGGAAGCATTACATTTTTGGAAATCATTTTGGATTTCCTAGGTTTTCATTACATACATTTTTTTGTTAATTTGTTCAGATCATTTGTGTACCCTGTATTACTCCAGTGCCAAATTTTTTTTTTTTTTTTTGTGGGTACCGGGGGGTCAACCTCAGGACCTCGCGCACCAGCAGGCGCCCGTGCCACTGAGCGATATCACCGGCCCCTTTTTCGTATGTGGGTTCCGGGAGTCGAACTCGGGCCCTCGCGCTTGCCAGGCAGGCGCCTAAGCCGCTGAGCCATCTCACCGGCCCTCCAGTGCCAAAATTTTGCATTAGCTGCATTAAAGTTCATGAAGTTTTACTATTCTGCATAAAAGGCAGTTTTTATCTTATGCAATCAGAGAATTAATATCATTGTAAAATTTACCATTGCACCATCATGCTTGTAGGTTATTTTCAAAGCAAAACCGCCTAACCATGACCCGGAATGCAGTATGGGCTTTGTCTAATCTCTGTAGAGGGAAAAGTCCACCTCCAGAATTTGCAAAGGTAAGGACTATACTTTTGGGAAATTGGCAAAAAAAGTGCAATTAAAGAATGTAGTAACCAATATTTTTTGTTTGTTTTTATTTTTTATTTTTTTATTTTCTTATTTTTTGTGTTTTTGAGACAGAGTATCGCTATGTTATTCAGGCTGGCCTTGAACTCACTATGTATCCCAGGCTGGCCTCGAACTCATGGCAATCATCCTGCCTCAGCCTCCACCCAAGTGCTGGGATTACAGGCATGTGTCACCACACCCAGCCCAATATTGTTTACAGAAAGATAATTTTTGATAAAATTTAGCCCAATATTGTTTACAGAAAGATAATTTTTGATAAAATTTAGAATGTTAGTATTACCAGTTTCTATAGAAAGGGTTTTTTGTAGTTTAATTTGCTCTTTATCACTGTCTGTAAAAGGCTCTAAATTCAACTTAAAAGTGCAACCGTGTTTAGCTCCAAATACAGTCACAGTACAGTATTGTATTTCCTAACTTTGACATTTGTGAAGGTTCCTTACCTCTTTGGTCCACTAAGAATGTTTTTAACAAAAAACCTTTCATTCCAAGGATCACTGTGTATAAAAATTTGCTCCCTGAGATTATTTTTCTTGGGTTCTGACAGCCTCAGCAAAGTGAACTGTAAGACCACTGTCAGACCAGACAGCCCCTTACTAGTGTCCAGAAGTGTAAATCACCTGAGAAGCCTCCAAGTTCCTCCCTGGTAGCTGCCCTGAGTATCTCACTTCACATCTGTTTTTTTCCTGTGGAATTTTATAATCACACCATATTCCTTTTACAGGTTTCCCCTTGTCTGAATGTGCTTTCCTGGTTGCTTTTTGTCAACGACACTGATGTATTGGCTGATGCGTGCTGGGCCCTCTCATATCTGTCAGATGGACCCAATGATAAAATTCAAGCAGTCATTGATGCAGGAGTATGTAGGAGACTTGTGGAGCTGCTGATGTAAGATATCTTTAAGAACGTGTGTCTGCTTTCCTCCCCTTACATTAGTTTCCCAGTTGCTAATACTTAAATGTTAGTTGCTTGTACATCTTACAGGTTTATCGTGCTTTAGATTATTAATGTCTTTTGTTACTTGTTGTATATTGATGTCAAATATATTGGTTAAGTTTTTTGAGAGTTACAAAGTATCTCTTATTCTTCTGCTATAAGCAGTCTTTCAGCACATTGAGGGAAACTGGTGTAAATTAAGCCCATAGTAGATGACCTACAGTCAACCAGTGGACATCAAAAGTCATATTGCTGCAGGGGGTGGTGGTACATGTCTGCCGTTATAGTACTCTAGCAATCAGGAGGCTGATGCAGGAGGCCAGCCTTGACTACATAGCAAGACTCTGTCCCAGAACACCAAAAGAAAACAGACTTTAATAACAAAAAAACAAAAAAGTCATGTTGCCACTAAAAAGTCATTTCTTATCTCTCTCGTTTAGACCTTCATCTAGACTAGTATCAGACATTTAAACATGTTTTATTCTTTGTAATGGCCATGGTGGAGTGGAAGATTTACTCATGACAAATGATTAGAGACTAATAATCAGGTTTTTCGGCAATATGTATAGAAGCAAAATAGTGATAAGATAATGGGGAAATGGTACAGTTACAAGCAACATGAAATTTAATTGAAGTAAAAAGAAGATGCACAGAGATGTCTGAGATGTGACATGCGGGGTGGACTAGATAAATATAATGTACAGAACACAGCCCAGACTGCAGCTGGCCCTGATGCGTCAGGGAGAATATTGTGGATTCAAGGCAATGTGACGCTGCAGGGCTCAGCATTCACCATGTGGAAGGTAGTCTTTTGTACCCTTCAGCTACTAGATGACATTTTACTCATTTCTGTTTAGTCATTAGGTCTTAAAACAAATGTGAAGAAACGGGCACAGTTTTAAGAAGAGGAATCAGTCTTATTAAAGGGAAGAGAAAAACTGGAGATTAAGGAAGGTTAGGGGCCGGTGAGATGGCTCAGTGGCGTAAGCGCCTGCCTGGCAAGCGCAAAGACCCAAGTTCGACTCCCAGAACCCACATACGAAAAAAGGGCCAGTGATATTGCTCAGTGGCACAGGCGCCTGCTGGTGTGCGAGGTCCTGAGGTCGACCCCCGGTACCCACAGGGAAAAAAAAAAAAAAAAGATTAAGAGATACGGACTGACTTACTCAGGAGTTAATATCTGTCTTTGAATAAGTCTTTCTGGAGGGTTTCTTTGGACCAGTAAGGCAGCTTGCTAGTAAGTTAGAAAGAGTTCAGCATTTGAAATGTGAATTCTTTCATTTTCTAATTAGTCCAGTTGTTGACATCAGTTTTACCTCTGAAAATGAGATAGTTCTAAAACTTTAAAAGTGGTATATAAAAATGTTAACTAATGCTGTCCATTATCTCAGCAACACAGAAGATCAGTTAAAGAGGAAATGAAGTCTGTATTAAAGTATGGGGGGGGCAGGGCTTGGAGTCCAGGTGATGAAATACCTGGGGAATATTACTAGGAAAGATGTGTGATTCCCCCCCCCCCGAAATACTAAGTAAAGGGGAAAGACAGCTATTCTAGGAGACACCAAACATTTTATCATCAAGGTAAAGTTTCTTTAATAATCAAGATAGATGTCTTTCTGCTCTAAAATCTTAATCATATGTATCTTTTGGATTTTGACAGTAAAGGGAAGAGACTACAGATAGAACTGTTGACTATAATGTTTCTTTTTATGGTTGTAGGCATAATGATTATAAAGTGGTTTCTCCTGCTTTGCGGGCTGTGGGAAACATTGTCACAGGGGATGATATTCAGACACAGGTAAGAATAAGTGGTAACTACTGTTTTTCTTCAAAAACAGTACATTGAATTCTGTGAATATATTTCTGTTACAATATTTAATTCCATATTATTGGGAAGAACGGATACTTTGTTTTACCGGTTTGTTAAAAATGTACTCTGGGAGGCTGAGTCGGGAGGATCACCCTTTCAAGCCCAGCCTGAGCAACTTTGCAAGACTGTGTCTTTAAATAAAAAAAATGCCCTGAGTTCAGTCCTCAGCACTGCAAGAAAAAAATTTTTTTTTTTTTCTCTTGGCTTTAGGCATCTACTCTCAATTCACTTGGTAACTCTGTGTTGACCTGTTGCTTGTAGCAGTTTTGGGTTCTATGATGACTTTTGATATCAAGATCTATTCACGCTGGATTATTCCAGTTATTTCTCCTCTAGATGTGTCAGTTGCATTGATGATGATGTCTTAAAACTTAACATCCTAGGCTTCAGTGATGTTGCAGTATTTTGGTTCTTTGCCTAATTGACTGTTTCTTTCAACTTAGCAGGGTCCTTTCCATATTCTTTCTTGTTTGTGGGTACTCTGTAGGGGCAGTCCTTTGGCTTCATTGATAGGTCTTATTTATAATTTCGTTGATCACCCTATGTGCATGGATTGGGAATTGGGAATTAGTGTTTAGCTTTAGCTTGCTCTTAACCAGCTTCGATTTAGGAAGGCATTTAATGTTTTCACTTTTTAATCTCTAAAACTAGTGAAGTTGGATTTGTTTTCTCGGGTGTCTTCTTTTAACATGCTTACTTCCAGTTTACTCTGTCCTCAAGGGAACTCATTCCTCCTGTATATCTGCATCTCTGTTAACCCTGTCTCAGTGAACAGCATTACCATTTACCCATGCCAGGAACTCAGGCATGTAATTCTTTCCTCTTCTCTAACTCTTACCATTTATTAAGTCTTTATATTCTGTAGCTTCTCATCCCTGGCAGTGCTTAGTTTAGACATTTTAGACAAGAAAAGAACATGTAGGTTTGATTGTATTGGTGTAATATATCTCTGGAAGGATACATGGATAATAACAGTGGTTATCTGTGAGGAGAACTGGTTGGTTAGGATACAGGAATGGAAGAGTCTTAACTATATAGTGCTTTATGCTTCCTGAATTTTTAAACTCTTATCAGTGTATTTTCAGAGAAAAGTGCAGGGTGAATTTTAGGGTGGAGATAAAGCTCAGTGGTAGAGTGCTTGCCCAGCATGGCCAAGGTGCTGGGTTTGATCCCTAGCCACAGCCCCCCAAAAGTTTCTGTATCTCCCTCCTTCTACTCATGCTCCATGTTCTTGCCATGTTGGTTCCTTGGATTAACTATGACCACTCTCAGCTCTGAGCCTTAACACATACCTTTTTCCCTCTGCATGGAACACCACCTGTCTCCATTCCCCTCCTTACATACACCACTCTGCCAATAATGTTTTCTCATTCTTTACATCTTGGTATTAACATTTTCTGTGGGAAGCTTTGACCTCAAACTTGTAAGTTAGGTGTTCCTTCTTTTTATCAGCACACTAATTATACCGTTGTAACTGTCTGGTACTAGGTTATAAAATTCTAGAGGTAGTCTGGGTCAGATTTGTTCATTTATGTGCCTCTATAGTCTACTAATTCATGGCACAATATTTAGGGACTCAAAAGGTACTTATTGAATGGAATGAAGCTCTGAATCTACACATGAAGTTCTGACCTCTCTCAAGTTGTGTCAGTCCCTTGTGTCTGCAGTAGCCTGCTAAGCATTTCTACTTCCATGTTTCACATTTGTCTCACGTTATCTTCTCCCTACAAAGCAAGCTCCGAGTTTTGATTTTTCCTATACATTTAAGATTTTGTAGTCATTTTTGTATAGCAAGTCTTGTTGATTCTTTTAGGGGGAGGGTACCGGGAATCAAACTCAGAACCTCGTGCTTGCTAGGCAGGTGCTGTGCCACTGAGCTATGTCCCTGGCCCGAGTCTTGCTGATTTCCTTTTTTTTTTTCCTTGTTGCTAGACCCACATATAGGATTACTTTATTTCATTCTTTGTTTTCTTATACACAGAAGTTTTTGTTGTATTTGCCCAATTTAGCTCTTCACTTTTCCAAGAAATTATTCATGTTTATTCCCCCTAATAATAGCTTAATATTTTTCACATTAATTTCTTAAGAAAAAATGAGCTTCTTTAGTGTCTATGAGATAACCTTGAATGATGGTAAGAAATTTCTACTTTAAGATTTTGCTCTTACTCTTTCTAGCCTGTTGATTTTTTAGGGGTAGGGAAGCCTTCCTTCATAGCCTTTTGTTCTTATAGTACCTTGTAGTAGCCTATCTGCATTTTTTAATTTCCAGCCTGTTTGTGCAGTGTTCTCTCTCTTCTTTTCTTAAGAAATCCTATCTGCATTTCAAGGTCCACTCCATGAAGCTTTATTATTATTATTTTTTTTTTTTTGACTATTCTCCAGGTAGTCTCTTTAATTTCTGACATGTTTATTTTGTACACCTCTGTGTTGGCATTTTAAAAATTATTTTGCAACATCTCTTGTACTGTTGATTGTTTTTCAGGTTTATTTTGACTCTGAGTATCAAAGTACTATTTTTTCATTATAGAAAATTTAATAAATGGAGAAAAATGTGAAGAGTATAAAAGTCTCCCGTAATGTCACACAATCTGGAGATACATATGTATATTTTATATATATGCTTTTTTGTGCAAATAAACTTTTTATTTTAGAATACTTTTTTTTTTTTGTGGGTACTGGGGGTCGACCTCAGGACCTCGCGTGCCAGCAGGCACCCTTGCCACTGAGCGATATCACCGGCCCTTTTTTCGTATGTGGGTACCGGGAGTCGAACTCGGGCCCTCGCGCTTGCCGGGCAGGCGCTTATGCCGCTGAGCCATCTCGCTGGCCCCCTAGAATACTTTTAGATTAACAAAAGGGTAATAAGAAAAGTTTGAGAGTTCCTATGCATTTCACACTAAATTTCCTGTATCACTAACACCTGTCCTTATCAATAAAGCAATATTGAAAATTTGTTTTTGTCTAATATTCATTTTATTACAATCCTATCTAGAGTATAATATTACAGTTTATTCATCTTTGTTTCTTTGTATCCTTCTAGGCTGTGATAGTTTCTCAGACTTTTTTTCGTTTTGTAACCTTAGCAGAAGTTATTGTCAGATACTTCGTAGACTCCGTTTTGGTCTGACCGTCATTTTTCTCATGACCGGCCTGGGTTACAGGTTTTGGGTGCCAAGTATCACCTCACCTACGTGGTCATGGTTAGCAACAAAAGTCATGTTGATAGCATGTACCCTTAATGTAATAAGAATGGCATTATACATTTGTGGTTTCTACTTTTCAAGAAAAAAATTCTGCACCGAAGTATTATTCTCTATGAATTAATAAACCTGTGACATATTTGATAACACAAAGGAATTTACATATACAGTACAGTAGGATCAAGCCATTTACCCCCTCAGTGTGAAAATAAAGTTTTCCTATTTCAAGTTTTGAGTATTTGAGGTTTTTTTAAATCAGTAGTTAAGTTTATTGGTAGAGTTCAGATATACATATTGATCACATTCATCACAGGGAACTTGAACCCATATGGGATATACCCCGATTCTTATTTTTTTTCCCCATACCCCGCCTCTCCCTTCCGGACCTTTTCCTCTTATTTACAAAAGCTTTGTTTCCATTTTATCCTTTTTTCCTTGTTTTTTTTTTTTTTTTTTTCTTTTGCCTTTCTCCCCCCCCCCCTTGTACCCCTTCCCATTTGAACATTTTCTTCTTATTTTAGAATATCTATTATATATTTTGGTCCTTATTTACACTTTCGGTTTCTCACACCAGAGAAACAATGTAATTTTACATGCGTGTCCAGTTTATTTCACTTAAGAGTATGTCTTGGGCCGGTGAGATAACTCAGCGGCATGGGCGCCTTGCTGGTGCGCGAGGTCCTGAGTTCGAACCCTAGTACCCACACACACACAAAAAAAGAGTATGTCTTGAGGTGCAACCATTTACCTAGAAATGTCTCAAGTTTATCCTTCTTTATGGCTTAGTAGTAATCCATGGTATGTAAAAACCACATCTTTATCCATTCATTGGTTGATGGGCCTTTGGGCTGTTCCCAAGATTTAGCTATTATAAACTGTGCTGCTATGAACATGGGTATGCGTATATTACTGTGATATGGTGCTTTTAATTCTTCTGGGAAGACACCAAGAAGGGGAATAGCTGGATCAAAAGGGACCTCTGGTCCTAGTTTTTTGAGGAATATCCACACTGATTTCCACAGTAGTTGTATATGTATTGTTGTTGGTATTCACTTAACATTCAGTTATAAGGTTTATAATTTCTTCTGGGTAAATATTCTAGATGTAGAATTGTGTTCATTTGTGGATTTTTAGATGTCACTTGATATTTATGATCAAATTGTTTTTACAAAGATCTGTTTAAGTTTTATTATTTAGGGAGCTGTATTTTATAGGCAGCAGATGGCTTCATTTTAATTTTCATTTCTTTCATTACTTGTGAGATAATTTTCTATCAAAATTTTAGTTTTTCTTTTCATTTATATATTAAAGGTATCAACTCTTTATTTTTCACAAATATCTTTTCACATTGTGTGGTGCATAAAAATTTTGTAAATTTTAATTTATTTTTAAATGATTTTTGACATTAAACAATTTTTATTTGGTGAAATTTTATTTTCCTCCTATAATTTGTTTTAGAAGGACATTCATTATTCCCTGCTTAACTATTTACTGATAATCTTTTGTTTTATGTAGATTTTTTTGGCTTTATGTTTCAGTTGGTTCCAGTGGTTGACAGTTTCAAAAAACTGTTTAACTGTCCTCTTGTTCTTGTTCTGTTAAATAAAACTCCAGGTCTTGAAGGAAAGAATTAACTTTTGTGCATAATTCTTTATAAATGCCTGCATTTGTTTCTGAATTAGATATTCATTCTCTTTCTTAGTGATTGATTCTTGCCATGTAATATTTCAAGCATTCTAACTTTATGATTTAATTTCTGGTACAGTAGGCCTCTTTCCCATGTATATTTGTCTTGGTACAGTAGGCCTCTTTCCCATGTATATTTGTCTTATTTATTTTTGTAAGCTCTTTGATAGCTAGGATCTTTTTTTTTTTTTCCTCCTGTTTCCTATAAAGCATGTAGTATACTTCAGGAAATGTATATTGGTTTTTGACTGGAAAGTGTAGAGTTACCAAAGGATTTAAAACTGAGATTATGAGGATTAAATTATGAGACTAATCCTTTTAATAAATCAAAGGTTTTAAAACTATGAGATTTTCTAGTTACTTGATATATTTACCTATACAGAAGACTCGGCTGTAGGGACAGGGAGATGAATGAATAATCTTATTGTAATTACTAACATTATTGTATTTTAAATAGTAGTAGTCAGGAATATATGTAATGAAATTGGTTTGATAATCTTAGAAATTCTTAACAGCAGTGAATACTTTCTTACATATGTAAAGGAACTTATAAAATTTCAAGGGATGATGTCTAGTTTTCCTAAAATAAGTTTCTTGAGGAAAGATTTATTTATATTTGGAACAACATAGTAAGTAAAACTTGAAAACTTTTCCTTTTAGGTAATTTTGAATTGCTCAGCTCTTCAGAGTTTATTGCATTTGCTGAGTAGCCCAAAAGAATCTATCAAAAAGGAAGCGTGTTGGACAATATCCAATATCACAGCTGGAAACAGGGCACAGATCCAGGTACTCTCATAGCACAGTCTTTGTTTTTGTGCTTTTATGGATTGGTAAGATTTTTTTTCAGTCAGCCTTTAAAATAAAGTTTTTATTATTGCTTTGAAAGCCACTAACTTCCTACATTCATAGTCTACTTATTTTTTTCTAGCTTATAGATTTTAAATAGTCCCAAATTTTTACTTAGGCCTTTATTTTTCTCTTTGTCTTCAATATTTGATGATGTGCCTAAGGTCCACAAATAAGTATCTTGTATTTTTAAATGTTTTGATGGACTTTATGCTAAGCAGATTAGCTTTACCCTTGCCAAGTAAAATATTTACTTTCTGGTGGTCCCATGTATTAGATTGCTTCAATTCTTCCTGAAGTCTGGAGACCTGTTTTTCTTTAAATGGTTTTTGCCTGTCTGTTAGTGGGAGAGCAACCTATGTAGAAGACACGCAGTGGGCCAGGATGTTCAACATAAGCCGTGATTGAGATTGAATAGCAGGTTGGAAAAGATAGGATTTAGACTTCAGGAGACTTAGGACTAAGTGGATCATAAAAGACATCTAATCTTACAATCTCATTAATATGTGTATCAAAGCATCACAGTCTAATCTGTAAATATATAATTATTATTTACTAATTGAAATGAAATTTTTAAGAAATGAAACTGAGGCTCAGAGAAATAAAAGTTTCCTCAAGGGTATCTCCAGTGAGTGATAGGAGCAATAATAGGTGTTCTTTCACTAAACTTGACAGACATCCTTCACTGGTATAGCATTGGGAATTCTTATTTTTTATTTATTTATTTATTTATTTTTTGTGGGTACCGGGGGGTCGACCTCAGGACCTCGCGCGCCAGCAGGCGCCCGTGCCGCTGAGCGATATCACCGGCCCCTTTTTCGTATGTGGGATCCGGGAGTCGAACTCGGGCCCTCGCGCTTGCCGGGCAGGCGCTTAAGCCGCTGAGCCATCTCACCTGCCCAAGCATTGGGAATTCTTGACCAGGAGGGCATGGTTAATCATCCCCAGCAAGCTGAATCAGGGAGTGAGATTCATAGCCATAGCAATTTGTAGTATGAGATTTCAGCTCTAGTTGATTGCTTGCCACTTCCAGGATCTTAGGCAGAACTTCTCAGTTTCTTGTTACTGGAAATTTTACCAACCCATTTTACATTCCTGAGCCAATGTAAAACATGAAGAAAGTAATTTAGGAAGACTACTTTAATGATAATATGTAAACAGGATGGAGGTGAAAGCACTCAATCCAACTAATAAGGGCATTCCGGTGATCTCACCGGGAGGTGTTAACTTGGAAAAGGATAGCAGCAGTGATTCCAAAGGACAAGAAGAGATGAACTCTGGATGTGTTCAATTGAGAAGGAGGAGGAGATTAGGTAACTGAATTTATAATGAGTAGGTAAAAAAAAAACTTTGTAGAGAGATTTAAAGGGACACCTGCTATGGAGGACAGATCATGAGTCTGAGATGAGTAGCAGATCTAAAGTAAGCTGCTGCTGCTGCTACTTCAGGCTGGAGCTTTAGTGAAAAGTGAGACTGGGAGCGGTGTTACAGCTCACATGGGGGAGTGGATGCAATGAGAGAAATGAGAATAGTAGAACAGAGAGTTGAACTTGTTTGAGTGTTACTGGGG
Source organism: Erethizon dorsatum (assembly GCA_028451465.1). Taxonomy (NCBI): domain Eukaryota; kingdom Metazoa; phylum Chordata; class Mammalia; order Rodentia; family Erethizontidae; genus Erethizon; species Erethizon dorsatum. The sequence goes on from CM051831.1 coordinate 60,363,806, forward strand.
ATAGAAGAAATGGGGACAATAGAGGAGAAAAATTAGATTTTAAGACCACAGATTCCTTCGAGGTTGTTATCCATGGTACCATGTGTAGCCTAAAAGACTGTAGGCTAAAAGTTAAGGATAATGAGCACTTCAACTACTTCCAATTTTATTTTTAACGAAGAGATAGACTTCGTTAGTGAAACTAGTTTAAAAGTTACAATTAGTATGTATTGGTCAGCCTTCTCATCGCCGGACACAATACTGGACACCTACAACTTGAAGAGTGGTTCAGTTTGGCTGACCAAATCTTAGGGGATTCAAGTGTTTCTGGCTCCAAAGCAGAAATGACGTGGCTAAAGGGTGTGGCAGAGCAAAGCTTGTTCACGGTGGCCGGATGCAGGGAATGGGTAAAGATGGATAGGAGTACCAAATACGGATTCCAGGGTCATGCCTCCATGGCCCTCCCTGACACACTCAGAAGTGTGTTCCACCAGTCCCCTGGGTGGGTGGCAGCTAAGCCAGTCAGCCCCATACCATGAAGAGCAACCATCACATAGTATTAGGAATAATTTTTTCCATTTCCATTTTTCTTTAATTTCAGACTGTGATAGATGCTAACATTTTCCCAGCCCTCATTAGTATTTTACAAACTGCTGAGTTTCGAACTAGAAAAGAAGCTGCTTGGGCCATCACAAATGCAACTTCTGGAGGATCAGCTGAACAGATCAAGTAAGTACTCATCAGGTGGCATCTTGTAAAATTAAAGGAAAAATTATTACTGTGTTTACAACCCTCCTTTCTCAATATTACCTGAAATGAAAAATTAACTACATTTGAGGAGTAAGGGGAGAGATGATCTTATTTAATAAGAATGCATAATTCTGGACCTTTGGAAGATTGTTCTCAGTGTCATAATTAGACTCATGGACATTTAACTTCTTACATCTGTTGTTTCTTTTTGCCAAAAGTAACTATTGAGATTTCATGCGGTAGAAATATTTACAGGGTGGCTTCAGCGTACTTTGGAACTGTTTGGTCAAAAACATCTTGGATAGTATAGAAGGTTACGTAGAGCCTAGCTTTGACAGATAACCCTTGCTATTCCTAGTTTAGATGTCTCAGTAGAATTGGACCATACTTGGAAGAGAAGTGCCTTGGAATACAAAGGGCCAAATTCAGTAGAAGTACATGTCTTCTCAAGTACTGTGGTCTTCAATAAAGGAAGAGATTCGTAGTAGCTTCTTGACATAAGTGGTTTGATTTGTGGTAGTGTAAGTATTAATGGGTAGAAAAGGCATAAAATATGGAATGGAAGAAAATCTGTTCCTCAAAGGAGCATCATATAATTAAATGCTGAATTCTTGACTTCTGGTTTTATTTTATTTGTTTGTTTATTTTGAGACAGGGTCTTGCTGTGTGGTTTAGGCTGGTATCGAACTCACTATGTAGCCCAGGCTGGCCTTGAACTTCGCAAGCCTCCTACCTCAGCCTCTTGAGTGCTGGGATTACAGGTGTGCGCCACCACACCCAGCTTGACATCCAGTATTGTCAATAGAAAAAAAAAAGTAATGGTGAAGAGAAAAATGGAACCTAGACACTCAGCTTGTCTGAGTGTTATTGATGGGAAATGTTATTGATTGGGAAACAAGATGAGGAGAAAATGGTTCCAAAGAGTGCAGGCATTCACCACTTCCTCATATATAACATCTGACAAACATAGCTACTTCTACAGTGTTGCTGTGTGGGTCAGATTTAGGCAGTCAACAACTGCTTATTTTAACAGTACTCTGTTTGAAATTAGAAAATAAAAATAGTACTAACAATTGACCAGGTAAAGAAGATATATGTATCTGAAATAATAAAATTATAAACAGGTTAACATAGGCAGTATCTGTTTTGGTAAAATTTATCGTGGACAAGTTAGTCAAGACATCCAAGTGGTCTTCAGAAGCGTATTATCTTACAGGTCTTTTTCAAACTCTCTTAAGATTATGGTTCTGGGGTACCATTGTAGATGGTAATAATGTGAAGTAATACAGGATCTTTTTTTTTAATAAGCTTCATATTCAAGTTCAGATTTGTAATTATTAATTGACTTTTTAATACCAGTTGTCTGTCTCTGTCTGCCTGTGCACCACCCGCCTCCCTATCTTTCGCTGGGATGAACCTAGGGACTTATGCAAGCTAGGCAGGATATGTTTTCTTTATTTCCTCTTTTGTTGTTGTTGTTGAGATGAGGTTTTGCTAAGCTGCCCAGGCTGACCTCGAACTTGAAATCCTCCCACCTCAGCCTCCCAACTAGTTAGGATTATAGGCATGCACCTCCGTGCCCAGCTAAGATAATGTTTGCTAAATTGAAATAACTAAACATACAAACGTTTTGTTTGTTTTTTGAGACAGGGTCTCGCTATGTAGTTCAGGCTGGCTTCAAACTCACAGCAATCCTCTTGCCTCTGCCTCCTGAGTACTGCTCCCATGTCCAACTAAACACACTGTTTTTATTTATCTATTTATTTATTTATTTATTTTTGTGGGTACCGGGGGTCGACCTCAGGACCTCACGCGCCAGCAGGCGCCCGTGCCGCTGAGTGATATCACCGGCCCTTTTTCCGTATGTGGGTTCCGGGAGTCGAACTCAGGACCTCGCGCTTGCCAGGCAGGCGCTTATGCCGCTGAGCCATCTCACTGGCCCAAACGTACATACTACTTTTAAAACACCACTGTGTTTCATTAGAAAATACTCAGGTATATTTTGCTCTGTTAGAGAAGCGAATTGCTACATTCCTTTTTTAAAATTTTTAGAATTTAAAATATTCAGGTATATTTTGCTTCGTTAGAGAATTGTTACATTCCTTTTGTAAAATTCACCATATTCCTAATGAATTATCGATCTTCTAGCACTTTTTTTTTTTTTTTTTTTTGGTGGGTATGGGGGTCGACCTCAGGACCTCGCGCGCCAGCAGGCACCCATGCTGCTGAATGACATCACTGGCCCTTTCTTCATATGTGGGTTCCGGGAGTCGAACTCGGGCCTTGCGCTTGCCAGGCAGGCGCTTACGCTGCTGAGCCATCTCACCAGCCCCTTCTAGCACTTTCTTACCCAGGTGAAAAAGTAACTTGAAAGATAATTACAAAAATCATAGTCTAAATTACTGAAAATAAACTGATTTTGTCATTGATAAAGACACGTATTAAGAAGCTACCAGTCCACCTTCCAAAGTGGTATCTCCTTGGGCGTCCCTAGTGCAGTGAGTGAGCCTCCCGCTGCCCATACGCTTGCCAGCATTTGGTATCTTCTGCGTGTGGGCTTTGGTCATTCCTAATAGTTGGTCAGTGGTGTCTTGCTATCACGTTAGCTCCCTAATATCATAAGGAAATGGTATAGAGCATTGTTTTATAACTGTATTTGCCATGTGTGTATCTTCCTTTGTGAGGGGTTCAGATCTTTGACTATCTTTAAATGAACTTTCTATTTTGTTATTGTTGAATTTTAAGAGTAGTTTGTATATTTTGGCCGCTAGTCTTTTATCAGATACATGTTTTGCAACTCTTTTCTTCCTATCTGCGGCAGTTTTCCTTATATACCTATTTCCTTGTACCTGTTTTGTTAGATTCATACTTCTCTAATGCTACATAAAATACTATTCTTTTAATTCCAGATTCCAGTTTATTACATATAGCGAAGGAATTGAATTTTGTGTTTTAGCCTTGTATCAGAAAACCTTGCTATAATTGCTTATTAGTCCAGAAGATTTGGGGTAAGCTTTTAGGTATTTTTCTACATAGATAATGATATTATCTGAAAGCAAAGTTTTAGCGAGGCCTGGTGGTGCATGCCCATAATCCCAGCACTCTGGGAAGTTGAGGTGGCAGAAGGATTGCAAGTTCAAGCCTAGCCTGGACAGTTTAGTGACTTAGTAAGCCCTGTTTCAAAATTTAAAAAAGGAGCTGAGGATGTAGCTCAGTGAAGGTCCTAGGATCATTCTCTAGTACAAAATACACACACACACACCACACACGGTTTTATTTCTTCTTTTTCTTTATTGTATTAGCTAGGACTTCAAGTGTAGTGCTGAGGAGGAATGATAAGAAAGTACACTCGTCCCTTGTTCCCAAGGGTTCTCATTATTAAGTATATTGGCTGTATAGTTTTGTTAAAAATTTATCAGGTTAACAGAGCTCCCTCTATTCTTAGTTTGCTGAGAGTTTTTTGTTTGTGGTAATGGCAGTTGAACATACGGACTTTGTGCTGAGCTGTATTCCCACCGCTTTTAAAACATTTTCATTTGGAGATAGGCTCTTGCTGTGTTACCTAGACTGGCTGGAATTTGTGATCCTCTCAGCCTCCCAGAGTGCTGGGGTTACAGGTGTGTGCACCACCATGCCCAGTTTTTCTTCTTCTGTTTTAAAATCTTGAATGGGTGTTGAATTTTGTTAGATGTTTCTTGGCATTTGTTGAAGTGATGATACATTGATGTGATAGTTGGTTTTTTTGTTTTTGTTTTTGTTTTTTTTTTAATGTTGGATCAGTCTGGCATAGCCAGAATAAATCCCACTTAATGTATAATTCTTTTTACACAATTTACGGGTGTGACATGGTAATATTTTGTTGAGGATTTTTGCATCTTATGTTCTTGGGAGATTGTGATCTGTAATTTCCCTTTCTTGTAATGTGTAGTTTTGGTACAAGGGGAATGCTGGCATCGTAAACAAGTTCAGTGTTCTCCTTGCCTCAGATTTCTGGATGAGACTGTAGAATACAAGTATCAGTTTGTCCTTAAATGTTTGGTTGAATTCACCAGTAAAACCATCTCATGGTTGTACTTTCTGTTTTGGAAAGTTAATTACTGATGCAGCTTCTTTAATACATACAGGCCTATTCAAATGATCCATTTCTCCTTGTGTGAGTTCTGAGAGGTGTGCCTTTCAAGAAATTGGTGCGCCCCCCTAAAAAAAAAAGAAGAAAGAAATTGGTCCATTTCATCATCAAAGTTACCAAATTTGTGAGCATAGAGTCGTTTGTAATATTCACCTTTTAATGTCCATGGGATCAGTAGTGATCACCTTCTTTATATTAGTAATCGTGTATCTTCTCTCTCATTTTTTTTTTTTTTTTGTGGGTACCCGGGGGTCGACCTCAGGACCTCGCGCGGCAGCAGGCGCCCATGCCGCTGAGCGATATCACCGGCCCCTTTTTCGTATGTGGGTTCCAGGAGTCGAACTCGGGCCCTCGCGCTTGCCGGGCAGGCGCTTAAGCCGCTGAGCCATCTCACCGGCCCTCTCTCACTTTTTTTTTAACATGGCTAGAGGTTCTTTTTTTTTTTTTTTTTTTTTTAATGTGGATTCCGGGAGTGAAACTCAGGACCTCGCGCTTGCCAGGCAGGCTCTTATGCCGCTGAGCTATCTCACCGGCCCCTAGAGATTCATTTTTATGTTTATTTTTTAAACACGTTTCTGCCGACTTGAGCCACTGATGGTACATGCTTGACTGTCCCATCAGACAGCATGGGGAAATCCCATTGGCTGGTACATGCTGCCTGACAGGACAGTCATAAATGTACGGCCCCATTGTGAACATGTTAAATAAAAAGCAGTGTGGAAAGAGAAAGAGATTAACACTAGTTTAATAAATTCCAAAATCACGTTATTCACATCCATAGAATGCACCTGGATTATCTCTGCCTTTCCATACACAACTTGAGAAACCAAAATGATACAAAATGACACGAGTATCTGCTGAGTGTGATGTATCTTGTGTCTTGGTTTGATAATAATAAATCTTGATTGCATGTTAAATTCTCTCTGAATTGAAAGAAAAACACTAGCCATAGAGTCTTCCTAACATTTGTCTTATTCTTCCCATAGGCTTCTCATAACTTATTTTAGTAAAATTTAATCACATTTGAAAGAGTTGGCCTCTTGGGTTTGTGCTGGCTTTTAGGAGACCTTTTAGAAGTGTGGCTTCCTGTCGAAACAAAAATGATATTAATCTAGCCAAAGTACAGGAATTGTTGATATTCAGAATGGAGAAAAATTCCCATTTTTTGCCATCAAAAAATTGTGAAGGGAAAAAAGAATGGATATGTTATTAGAGAATTGGTTTTAATTTTTTGTAGCTTTTCTGTAATAAGGTATAGTTTGTAGAATTGAGTGGATACCTGTTTTTCTCTATACATTGAGTTTAAGGATGACTCTTTACCAGTTTCATAAAAGCTTTACATAATTAAAAATTGCATTTGACTAAATTGTTTTTTGTGTTAATTTAGGTACCTAGTAGAACTGGGTTGTATCAAGCCGCTCTGTGATCTTCTCACTGTCATGGACTCTAAGATTGTACAGGTTGCCTTAAATGGCTTGGAAAATATCTTGAGGCTTGGAGAACAAGAAGCCAAAAGGAATGGCACTGGCATTAACCCTTACTGTGCTTTGATTGAAGAAGCTTATGGTAAGATGCTTTGAAGAAGTGTATGGTCAAGAATGAATTAGGCCATAGATACAGTCCAGTAAAATATGCTGGACAGCTGATGATGTGATGATTGTTGCAGAAATTGCTGCTTCTGTGGACTGGATAGTCTTTCATGTGTACTTAAAATGTCACCTTAGGGGCCAGTGAGATGGCTCAGCGGCGTAAGCGCCTGCCTGGCAAGCGCAAGGGCCCAAGTTCGACTCCCGGATCCCACATATGAAAAAAAGGGCCGGTGATATCGCTCAGCGGCACGGGCGCCTGCTGGCGTGCGAGGTCCTGAGGTTGACCCCTGGTACCCACAAAAAAATAAATAAAATAAAATAAAATGTCACCTTATAATACAGTGGTAGCTCGGTTCACAAATGCTTTTGTTTGTGAACAGTTTGGTCTGCAAACAGCATTTGGCAAAATTTTGTCTTCGTTTATGAACTCTGCGTTGGGTGATGAACATGATTGCGGCCATATTTCCTGCATGAACACAAATGGTCATCTTTCCCAGAATCGGAGAAAGACTTACGTTCATCAACTGAGGTGCCACTGTACTATCTTCAGATACAGTACTAGAAGTCATTTTTATACTATTACAAATACAGAAGCTTTGTTTACATCAAGGAAGGAGACCTATAATAAAAATACAGTTTATGAGAATCTGCAATAAAGATGTTCCTTTATTCTTCCTTCTAGGTCTGGATAAAATTGAGTTCCTACAGAGTCATGAAAACCAAGAGATCTACCAGAAGGCCTTTGATCTTATTGAGCATTATTTCGGGACGGAAGATGAAGACAGCAGCATTGCTCCCCAGGTTGATCTTAGCCAGCAGCAGTACATTTTCCAGCAGTGCGAGGCTCCCATGGAAGGTTTCCAGCTTTGAAGCGATGCTCTGCTTTCATGTTCCTGGGTCAGACCAGGCTGCCCAGTCGAGTTCTCTTGTGGAGCCCACAGTCCTCATGGAGCTGACTTCTCAAATGTTTTCCATAATACTGTTTGCGCTCATTTGCTTGCCTTGCGCACCTGCTCTCTTACACACATCTGGAAAACCTCTGGCTCTCTGTGGTGGAGTACCATTGTAATAAAAGGGTAACCAGAATGGCCCACTCTTACGGAAAAATCCCTAGGCTTTGGAGATCCGCACTTATGTTAGAGTCATGGGAATATACACATTCTAATGTGGCTCCCTTTTTTGTGGGGGAAAAAAGAGGACTCCTCCTCATTCCCTTTAAAGTGGGAAAAAAAATACAGACATTAAAAGATAAAACTAAACCTTCATCTTGAATTTCACGTAACTACTTGCGACAAGGGAGATGTTTAGACCTGTTGTGTATACTTCAGAGTACTTTCATGAGTTCTTCCACAGTGAATCCTTGGATTACCTGGTGGCTTTTTCTAGCCAAATTTGCATTAATCCTTACCGAGATTGGATGGTTTTCTTTTCTCTATTGGCACCATTCTTCAGCTATTAAAGTTTAACCATCCACTCCCTCACCTTCAGCCTTCATTGAATGTGCTTTCTAGTTGTCCGGAATGCTGAAGAATTAACACTTTGACTCTTACATGTTACACTGGTTTGCAGATCCCTTAAAGCAGGAAGGAGAGGAGCACATATTAATGTGTGTGGCTTTTGCTTCTCTTCGGTCTTATGTGTCTTAGGATTTGGAAGTGGTTCAGTTCCAATGCTGGTATGAAGATTTAGTTTTAGTCTAAACGCATATCTTGTAATTCAGTTTTAAAATAAGAAAAAAACAAAACAAAACAAAAAAAAACCCTCCCATTTTCCCAGATTCAACCAGTGTGACTAGAGGCTGTGTTTCTGCAATACAAAAAATGTTTCAGGCTTTGTGGTCCTGATCGAGGTCCTCGGTAAATTGGAGTGTACCCTAGGTGCTTTTCCCCTCTGACTGGCAGATAACACTTTTAAAGTTACTTACTGGTTTTTTCCTCCCTTAGGTGCAGCTTGATCCTAATATAGTTGTGCTGCATATTTGGTCCCTGTAATGTAGCATCCTTATCTTTAAAAAACAAATCTCAGTATGACCTGCTTACACCAAGTAAGAGCAGTGATCTTTTTCTCATAACCTCATTGTTCCCCCATCATTTTATTTTATATGCTAGTACCCTACCCCACCCCCAATAAAACCAGTGTCCACCTTCTGGCTCATTCAGTGATGACTGCAATTTGTATCTGCAAATGGCGCTTCCAGTGCTCTGTTCACTGATCCTCATTTGTGCTTGGACTGGAATGAAAAAATAAGCTAAATTGCCAAGAGAACTGCAAATAAGTTCAATACGACTTCTCGGTGCTAGTTGGCCATCATGATTCAATGTTGGGATACTGTCAGAGAAGATTTTTTTGATGTTCTGTTCAAAATGAATTCTGAAGGAAAAGTTGCTCACTTGTGTTTCAAAGCTGCCCTTTTAAACCTCCTTAGAACTTACACTCTTCTAGAATTCATTATAATCCCAAAGTGTAAAAACTATCTGGAGTTGCCCCTGACAAGCTATTATTCATCTCCGGTAAATCCTGCTGAATGTAAGGGATGTTCAGAACTTTCATACCTCATCATGATATTTAAGCAGCCAACTTATGTGACCTGATTTAAACTTCTAAAAAAAATCCACTTCATTCAAAGTAGAAAGATTCAAAGACAAAGGACATTTATCAGCCAGGAGTGTGGCGCGTCCCTCGCCTCTAGTCTGTAGTTGTGTCTGTGCTCTGGGATGGATACCGTCTGATGTTTATTGTTATTGAGGGAGCAGCCACTGCAAAACTTGTCAACTCCGATCCATACTGTTACTTTTTCCAGTGCTGCTTTGTGCTGAGAGAACATTTTAGTTTACTGCACTTGACCTGTAAAAGACTTCGATTCTTTGTAACTTTAGGGATAAATTAGGTGGTTAATTTAAAGAACTTTTAATGTTGCCTTTACATCACATTAAAGTATAACTTCTTTCAGAAGGGTAATAGAGCACTGATTCATAGTCAAAAATCTTGTTTTTAGCTTTGACCTTTTCTGTGGCTGATTTTTTTAAATTGTAAATTACTGGTAACTTGTCATTTCTATAGAATATTTTAAATTATGTATCTTCTATTAATTTTTTTCACTTTATAAATTTAAATGGATAAAACTATAAAGCACACAACGTTGTCTCCCCACATTAGTAAGAATAGCATACAGTGGGAATTTTTGCTGGCAATTACAGGTATCTCAATGAATTAAAGTCCACTTAACTGATGTGATCTATTTTGTCTAAAACAGAAGAATTTATCTTGCTCCTGGTCCTGGAGGTTCATGAACCTTAACATCTGAAGTAAACTTTTTGTGTTTATAACGAAATGATTTTTTAAGCATAAAAATTAGAATTGATTAAAGTTAGATCATACATGCTGGAACTTGGTACTGGTAAAGCAGTCTTTTGTAGAAATGGCACTGTAAAGGGGAACTATAAATTCTGTTTTTAGTTCTCTAATCAGTTCTCAGTTTATTGAATACTTTTATCGCAAAGTGTTTCTCATACAAAAACATGTTCGTTTCAACAGAAGAAAACTTGTGGCTTCACATATGTATTGGTGGAATGTAGCTTTGTTTTTCCTTCCCTTTTTCCCCTCTTCCTTCGAGATTTCGAAGTGTATCTTTGTAATGAGAGCTTTGGTGGGGAAAAAGCACTCAGAGAACTTGTGATGTGAAGGCGCCTGGTGTCTGAGGACCGGCAGGTAGAAATGGCTGCATGGAGAAACACTGGGGAAGATAAAGATGATGGACATGGAGGAAGGAGATTCATGAGACACAGTTCTCTGTAGAACACTTTATGTTCTTGTCAAGACCCTTTTTAATTATTGCCTTTATCAGTAGTACTGCTTTTGAAAACTCTCATCCTAGCATTGTTTCTTCTATACGTCCGATAAAGCTGATTGGACTCTGGGTCATTTTCAGCTTTATTGTCACAAGGAAAAAATATTAGCAATTGTCCCATAATAAACCTGAATTAGTACTAGTTGCTGCTGATTTTACCCAAGAAAAAAATATGTAAGTATATTTTATCAACTAGACTGTCAACTAAATGCTTTATTGTAAATGGCTCCTTATGGGCAACTTTGAATTTATTTCTCTAGTGCTAAATAAATATTTCAGCTATTGATCCCCCACTTGGGGATGCATTATAAAAAGGTTTTCCTTGGGTCAAGGGATTTTTCATGCTGGTTAATTTTGTGAAAATTGTCCTATCAATAGCTGCTAGGGGTTGGAGTTTTTATGTAAATAAGAAATTGATGTCTAAGAATGATCTTCAGTAAAGGGGTGTGGTTTGCATTTAACTTACTTACTGTATCCTACCTCCTACCTTCCAAAATTTGCTTATTTGCAGATAGGTATACCTATAAATGAAGGCCTCAAATGAAATATGTTGACATCCTAGATTAATAGGAACATTTTCTTCAGTTGCTGGGTAAACAGATTATACATCTGCCAAGTTCGGAAATGTGCTTTTCCTTTGATCAAAAATTAATTTTTTAAAAAAGTTAAAAGTAATTGAAGGCTAGTAATTGAAGATGATAGTATAGTAAGATGGCTATAATAAAAAGACTTCCATAACAAGCTTTATTGTCAAGAAAAGGATAGGTTATAAGAATGGGTATCGGAGCATCAGAAATAATATGATTTTATATATAGAGAGAGAGAATTGGGTTGCTTTTGAACATAAAATGCATCTGTTACCTTAGGATAAGAAAGGCCAGAAGTTCCACCCTGTTTTCAGCTAAGGGTAGACAAGTCTCAGGTGTTTTCCTGCAGGTTAGATAAAAGCACCTTGTGTTTATATGGGCATCTGTTTCATGCCAAGGTGGTGTCTAAGGGCTTTCCTTGTTTCTTAATCTTACAACTGTTTTTTGATGTGGATAATTATCACTATATCATAGATGATTAAATCCAAACTTAGAAGTTACTTTGTTCCAAAGTCACCCTACTGGCTGTCCAAGGGAGGGGAGGAGCCCTGGAATGCTCTGTCTTAGAGAAAGCAGTCAGTGGTTATGCGGCAATTCTGTGCCTCAGACTTCAAAACGGGACTATGAACAGTCACGGTCCCTTTTGTTGGGACTATTCTTCCTGATTTCCTCCATATCATTACCCTTAAAATGACTCCACTAGTTGTAAATTGCTTATAGTTTACATGCGCTGGTGTGTAGCCCCTTTGCCTGAACATCCTTCCCTGTCTTCGGCACTAAAATTCTATATAATCGGACAACTGCAACAACAGAGGCTAAAAAAGTGCAAGTGGTTTTAGTAACAGCTAAACTCGAACATTTCAATTCAAATGCAAATATAGGTGCTGATACTGAAAAGGCTTTGGGATGAATTACTGCTTTAGAAAGCAGTCCATGGGTTGAACCTACTATTTCCTAAAGGAATATCATCCCATAGATAGCTCCTTTTATTGTATTTCTTGAGTTTCTACTTATCTCAAATCATTTTGACCACTCCATGTCCTTTTTCCAAGTGTTCTGACACTGATTTGGAATGGCTCTAAGGATTCTTTGTATTTGAATGCGGTCAGGCCATGGGTGAGTGCCTTGTAAATAGGAGGCATTGAATAGAAACTAAAAGAAGGAATATGCTTTTGTATGATTAATAAAAGGTACTTGATGAAAAAGGAAAATACAAAGGCTTTCCTTCGTGTTTTTGTTTTTTTTTTTTTTTTAAATTCAGGGCATTCACACTGAGCTACATCTTCAATACAGTTTATTTTTTCATTTCGAGACAGGCTCTTGCTAAGTTACTGAGTTGCCCAGACTGGGGACCTTCATGTTTGATTAACATCTATTAAAGCAAGTGTTTAATTGAGTGTTTTATATGTAGTTACCTTTCAGGAGACATAATATGATCTGAGGTTTACAAAAGCAAACACAGCGGAGGTGTGTTACTTAACAAATTACAGAAAAATTAATGGCTATATTCTACATGCTAATAATCAACCCCATGTGTTTAATATATACCCAAAATATCTAATCAGTACATTGTGGCATATTTTAAAGTTTTAACTTTTATCAGATATATGTAACTGATGTGGAAGTTAGTGGATGCCTCTGGGTATTAAATGGATTTTTCATTTTTACATATTGTATGGCATGAGGACACTATTCATTCCGCCAATTTAAGTGACAGATAAATAGAAGAGAAAAAAAATTGTGTACTTCTTCATTCCATTACTGTTTCTCATCTTTTTTTTTTTTTTTTTAAGATTCCACTGGCCAGGAATTTTTTCTGAAAACAAACATTGTAAAGCAAAATATAGCCTCAGTTTCTGCACACAATATTGTTTCATCTGTAGTACAAAATTGCTGGGTTTACAAATCAGCCCAGCTTGAGGGCTGGTGAGAGCTCAGCAGCATAAGCACCTGCCTGGCAAGCGTGAGGTCCTGAGTTCGACTCCTGGTACATAAGAAAAAAGGGCCGGTGATATCGCTCAGCGGCACGGGTGCCTGCTGGTGCGCGAGGTCCTGAGTTCGATCCCTGGTACCCACAAAAAAACAAATTAGCCCAGCTTGGATGATGGTTTTCCTATCTCACTTCCATTTCAAAGTCATTGTTTTCTTGATTTCAAGTGAGTACGTGGTCATTTATGTGATCACTAGTGTTTTTGCAAAAAGTAAAATTACATTTCTTTATTAATATCCACATAACCTGAGAAAACTATAGTAGAGTCCAGCATAGGGTCTATAATAAGGATCACTGCCTTTTCCATCATGTGGGCATAGCATTAAGGTAAAGCGACAGAATGTAGGAAATGAAGCCTCAAAGACCACTAGTGGTGAGAAAGAATTCCAGGATTTGAGAGAGGCCAAGGCAAGCTGGGGTGTAATCTACTGAGTACAGAATTTTCTAAGATTTAATGAGAGTCCTCTTGGAAAGTGACTACTGGTGTGCTAGGGACAGTTCCAGTTTAAATTTGTGGGTCAGTTAACATCTGTTTGTTTCCTCTTTGACTTTTAAATGTTCCTTTGCCACCCCGTATTCAGTCTAACCATACATGTTCACACATTTACTGGTGGTCTGTGGCACCTGGGTGTGTACATAATTGTTTCGTTACTGCTAGATTTTGAGGGCTGGATTTGGTAGTCGAGCTGGGACAAAGCTCAGTGATAAGAGCATATGGAGGCCCCAGTTTGGAGCCCCAGCACTGCAAGAGGGGACTGAAAAGTTGCTATAAAGGAAGGTGGTCAAAGCAGTCCTTAGTTAATGCCTAACCTGGGCCATGGTTAGGTCTGGCACATATACTTTTTTTTTTTTAATTAAAAGAAATCTGCCCATTTGTGGCAATGTTTCTGTTTAGAATATTTGCAAATTTTACTGAGGGACAGAGGAAATCTTTAAACTAGATGAGAGACTTTCAATTCTAAAACACGTGAATTTAAACTTAGTTGATTTCTACAAAGACAACTTTTAAATCACCTATCTGGTGAAAATAAAGGGTGGCAAAAATAGGTATTGTTAAAAAGAAGGTAAGCATGGAAGAAGTTTTGATTGGAAAACAAAAATGCCAATCCCTATCATTTCTACCACTTTGGATTAACCTGTGCTGGTACTCTTCTGCTCCTACACGCTCCAGTTGCCAGCCGCCCTCCCCCAGCCTCTCCTGCCCTCCTGCAGCACTTCTGCCCTTCCAAAGGAACTAAAACTATGAAATTCTTAGTCCTAATTCATAAGGACTACTTGTTAATATCAGGACATGACTAATGAGTAAAGAAGACTTAGTCATATTCATAGTCTTGTCTTTACATGAGTTCCTGAGGTTGTAAACAACCCACACATGAAAAAGTGGATTTTGACTCCATCAGATCTTGGGGAAATCGGGAGAAAAAGTCTGGCTCTTCCTGTCAACATATTCTTAACTCTGTGTCCTCTCTCCCTCATTTGTGATACCTGCAATGAATTAAATATACTCTAGTACAAATACCTCATCCTAGCCCTTATGTTCACCTTATTTTCCTTAGTTCCTAGTACTATACAGTTATTGGAAAAGCAGATTTGCTAAAATTCTTTGAAAAAGTCCTAAATTTTTCACAGTGCTTTTAATAAGTTAGTAAAAAATGGGAATAGTTTCAGTTGATACAGAATTTAGTCCACGCTGAGAGGAGGAAAGGGAAGAGACAGGGTTTGGTCAGAGTTGAACTTTAAGATATACTGAATGAAGAGAAGTTTTAGAAATGTTACACAGGGGAGTTATTTTCACGGAGATCGTACCTTAGTAAATAGCTAAGAACAATCATAACTTTTCATTTGCGAGTGCTTTGACAATGTCAAAGATACAGTACTGTACTCTTCCCACTCCTGATGCGTTCTTGTGTTTATACCATTAGTTTGCACTAGCTAGTAAGTCTAATCCCTGTCCAAATTTCAAACTAGAGACATAGAATATCTAAATAATGAGGTTTTTACTATTAGTTGATTTATTAAAGGTGAGTTAGTATAGATATTGAGCCTTTTAAAGGAGTACCTTCTTTTCCAAAAAAAAATTGCGATTTAATTATTGGTCAAGAATTATTGGAAAGGAAGAATTAAGGCAAGGAAGATACTTGCCTTCCGACTTTTTAGCTTGGCTATCAGGAAAGCCTTTTACACAGAACCCTTTCTGCCTCTCCTCGGGTACTTTTAACTGAGCAATCACAAGGGTGATTCAGGTTTTCAGGTTTTTGGTAAGCCTTGTTGATTAGTAGCTTTCATCTGAATAGCGCAGAGTTCACCTACTTTTACAACCATTTCTTAAAACTAGGCAAAACTCTGTTCTAAAGCCTAATTAAGAATAGCCTTACCCAGGTCTTATCCCATTCCACCAACCTCTATACCCTTTTCTCTCAAGCACCTTTAAGGAGATAGGAACTTCTTTATATTTTACGAACATGAAACCACAAGGGCGAAAACAACCTGTTTGTTCGCGTCTCCTGATACAGTACGTAATTCTACTGGCCTTTCAAGACCTCTAACAGACATATTCTTCATCCTTTCCTAAACGTTTTTAGGGAAAAATTTAAAAGGTCTTACAATCTGGGCATGAATTCTACTCCACTCTCCCTCCCTACAGTGATCAGGTAGGCATAGAGGCCACCAGGATTAACACCACGCAAACGGAAGGAGCAGAACAAAGGCCCCCGCAGAGCAGGAGCTGCTGCGGGCTCACCGGCCAGGGCGGGTGGGTGGACCTTGGCCGGAGTTCTGAAATACTCGCTGTTTGGGCAGCTTAAGTGGCAAGGGTGGACCTAAGTCTACAGCTAAGGGTATCAGTAAATTCCCGTGAGTTTTCAAAAAGAAATGCATGTTCTTGGAAATAATATTCGCGGCTTCCCACACTAGCTGTCACACATACGTTAAACCCACTTCCGCTCCCGCAAGGCATTGCGCTTGCAGGGCGGGGACCTGGAGGACCGGATGCGAACCCCTGCGCCGCCTTTGCGCAGGCGCAGACAAGTGTCTCCCATTGGTGCTCCCTTTGCACATGCGCTCGGCTGCCCTTTCCACTTGGTAACCGATGGTGAACCCTGCGGCTGTTATGAAAGGAAGTTTGCGGGCCAGATCTATAATTTCGGTGACTCTGCACGACCTCTTCTAACTTCTCAAATCTATCTGAATCAGTGAGTGGTTCGTGGATCCAGAAGTACCTAGTCTCAACATTTGGGAGCTGGGAACAGGGGCGTGGAAAATACTTTATGTGGATGGAGCGCACTGTACCCCGGACGCCCTAGGTTAGTACTCGCCGACAGCCATGGGACCTTTTCGAAAGTGCTGCATGCAAGTATTTCGCAAAAACGGAGGGAAAACTGACGTAGGCCAAGCCATGTTGCTGATTTAGGTCATGTCAGTTTAAAGATCCAGAAATTGTAGTAATTCAAACCCGTGTATTTTAAAATCTGATGCTTATCTCCTGCGTGGGTCGGGGCAGAACATCTCATCCACCGCCTGTCTTGGAGCTTTCGAGTCATGGCAGCAGAGGAGCCAGGAGGCGCCTTCTCATCATCAGCCTGTCGGCGCCAGGAAGTGCCTGAAAAACCGAACTATGCCCTCAAACTTACTCTCGTGGGGCACACGGCAGCAGTGTCATCAGTTAAGTTTAGTCCTGACGGGGAGTGGCTGGCAAGTTCTTCTGCTGATAAAGTAATTATAATTTGGGGGGCATATGATGGGAACTACGAAAAAACACTATATGGTCACGATCTGGAAATATCAGATATTGCCTGGTCATCAGATTCTAGTTGTCTTGTTTCTGCCTCAGATGATAAAACTCTAAAGATATGGGATGTGAGATCTGGAAAATGTTTGAAAACACTAAAGGGGCACAATGATTATGTGTTTTGTTGTAATTTCAATCCTGCATCCACCCTGATCGTTTCAGGATCTTTTGATGAGAGTGTGAAAATATGGGAAGTGAAGACAGGAAAGTGCTTCAAGACTTTGACTGCTCATTCTGACCCAGTTTCTGCTGTTCATTTTAATAGTATGGGGTCCTTGATAGTGTCAGGTAGCTACGATGGTCTCTGTAGAATCTGGGATGCTGCCTCAGGTCAGTGTTTAAAAACACTTGCTGTCGATGACAATCTTCCTGTCTCTTTTGTAAAATTTTCTCCAAATGGTAAATATATTCTCACTTCAACTTTGGACAGTACTCTTAAACTGTGGGATTACAGCAGAGGCAGATGCTTGAAGACATACAATGGTCATAAGAATGAGAAATATTGCATATTTGCCAATTTTTCAGTTACTGGTGGAAAGTGGATTGTGTCTGGTTCGGAGGATAGCCTGGTTTACATTTGGAACGTTCAGACTAAAGAGATTGTACAGAAATTACAAGGTCATACAGATGTTGTGATCGCAGCAGCTTGTCATCCTACAGAAAACATCATTGCATCAGCAGCATTGGAAAATGACAAAACAATTAAACTATGGATGAGTGACTACTGAAACCTTTGGAAATCAAGTAGTAAAATTAAGCTGCCAAAAAACAGATGTTTGAGTCAGGTATTGGCACATTCCTATAATCCCAGCACTCTGGGAAGTGGAGGCAGAAGGACCACAAGTTCAAGCCCTGCCTGGGCAATTTGGTGGGACCCCATCTTAAGAGGGTGGGGGCAGGGAATGTAGCTCCAGTGTGAAGGTCCTGGGTTCAATCCCCAGTACACACAAAACAAAAGCCAGGCATCATGGCGCACACCTATAATCCCAGCACTCGGGAGGCTGAGGCAGGAGGACTGCAGCAAGTCTGAGGCCAGCCTGGGCTACATAGTGAGTTTGAGGCCAGCCTGGACTACATAGTGAGACCCTGTCTCAAAAAAACAAACAAAAAGAGAAACAAAATCTTAGACATTTGAAAGACTGACCTCTTAATTTTGTCATGATTTTGTATTTCTTTTAAAAATTGTATTCGGTTGCAAGATTTTGAGACTTAAGTGTTTACAAAACGGAAGAGTTGGACTAGCAAGTGTAAGACCTGGGGCTTCTGACTGCTAATCTTTTTTTTTTTTTTTTTTTTTTTTTTGTGGGTACCGGGGGGTCGACCTCAGGACCTCGCGCGCCAGCAGGTGCCCATGCCGCTGAGCGATATCACCGGCCCCTTTTTCGTATGTGGGTTCCGGGAGTCGAACTCGGGCCCTCGCGCTTGCCGGGCAGGCGCTTAAGCCGCTGAGCCATCTCACCGGCCCCCTGACTGCTAATCTTGAGGCCTGTTAGGAACCTCATGTATTTGTCCCTAGAGTTTCCCATTCTGTTGCATCTCAGTGACTGTCCTAGAAGGTCATTATATTTGGGAAATATTTCAAAGTAAGGTTGACAGGACAAGATGACTGAGAGAAGCAAGCGAGTGTGGTTTTTGGTTTGGGAGTTCAAATGAACATTAGCCTGGGGTGATGATGACAGAACTGGAGGTAGAGGTCAAATGCCACCTACACACTTGGTGATGATGGGACATGAAATCCATAGTATCAGGTCTGTGAGTTGGGAAAAATAAGTCATGGTTAAGTTCATTCTAAGAGTCTAAAACTTAAAGGACCCTGTTGTTGAGATCTAAAATGTCCCCTAAAAGTCCCATGTATTTAGAGGTGTGTCTTTTGGAAGGTGACTGGATCCTGGGAGCACTGTATTCATGAGTGGATCAATCCACTGATGAGTTCATGGCTGAATGTGCTGTTAGAAAGTGGAGCTGGGTTGGAGGTGGTCACTAGGGGTGTAACCTAGAAGGGTGTATTCTTGTCCCTGGCTCCTCCCTCTGCTTCCTGGATGCTATGGGTTGAGCACCCTTCCTCCACTGCCATTTTCTGCCTTGGAGTCAGATGACTATGGACTGAACCCACTGAAACTGTGAGCCAAAATCTCTCCTCCTCTAAGTTATGAGTGTTGGGTATTTTGTCTTAGTAACAGGAATGTGACTGATACCTTTAATTATATTGTTTTACCATCTTGTGATTATTAGGCGAACTACGTATCTGAATACTCTCCTTCCATCTGTGACCTATTAACTCCCCACCTCATACTTCAGATTCATTTGAGAAAACACCTCATGGCTTTATGACTTCTTACCTCCTGCCGATCTCAGTGCACAGTTGAATTAGGTTTTCCTGCTTCTTCAGTTTCTGTAGTAAAGTTCAAAACAATTTCTTCACTGATTTGTGTTGTAATGGTTTCATGGGCCATGTTTCCAGCAGATAATGAGCTTGCCTGTATGGCTTGCCTGTTTTTGTACTGCTTTTTGCATGGAGAAGGGGCTTAAATGCTTGATGAATGACAGTGCATATCACAACTTCATTCCTTGCTTTTGATAAATTTTAGTACACATGCCCCAAACTGTTATTATATTGATTACAGTGGAACCCTACCTCATTTGTTAACTTTATTCACACAAGGATTAATAGGAAATAAAAGGTAAAAAGTATAAAGTAGAAGCTGGACATGGTGGCATATGCCTGTAATCCCAGCCACGCAGGAGGTTGAGGCAGGAGGATCACAAGTTTAAGGCCAGTCTGGGCAATTAGCAAGACCTTGTCTCGAAATTTAAAAAGGGCTGCGAAAGTAGCTTAGTGGTAGAGTGCTTACCTAGCATGCATGAGACCAGGATTCAATCCCCAGTACTAAAAAAAAAAAAAAAAAGAAAATGGTTTCTGCCTATTTTACCAAGGGAGACATAATAAACATGCCAAAAAAAAAAAAAAAAAAAAATCAAAAATCTAGACATTAAACAAATAGTAATTGATAGTAATTTAACTGAAAGCAACAATGGCAAAACTTTTGCTGTTTTTATATGTAATACTACCTTGTAATAGTAGTCATTAAATTTTATTTGCTTGACAAGTTTTGAGGAGTACACTGGAGTTAGCAGTAGGGTACAACTGGCATATGAGCGTACTAGAAGTAGGGTTAATTAGAGGCAGGTCTGAAATTCTGGCAAAGAAATTTATAAATAGGTAGTCACTGTATGCTACTGAATAGAAAATAACACAAAATGACACCAAATCATTGTTTAATTTTTAGTGAATGAGCATTAGTTTAATAAAACATCTTTATTACAATAAATCTACAAGATAACACTTTTAAATGCTTTTAACAGTTAAAAATTTTATTGTTCTATAAAGTTACTTGTTTTTAAAAGTACCACATTAAAATTTACCCACATTTAAAACATTGGTTTAGGGGTCCCAAAATGATCAAGAAAAACTAAAATGTACAAGAAACAGGGCCGGTGAGACGGCTCAGCGGCTTAAGCGCCTGCCTTGCAAGCGCGAAGGCCCGAGTTCGACTCCCGGAACCCACATAGAAAAAGGGGCCGGTGATATCGCTCAGCGGCACGGGTGCCTGTTGGCGCGTGAGGTCCTGAGGTCGTCCCCCCGGTACCCACAAAAAAAAAAAAAGAAACAATGCTTTTTGATAATAAATTTGCAAGTGATAAAAATCAAAGAATTTGATCCCTAAAAAGCAGCTAAGGTCAGCTTACTCTAAAATAAACACAGACAAGATATTGTTAACATCAGATTCTGAAGCTACGTGTAGTATGTTACATTTATTGAGTGTTTTATTAAAGTTCCCACACAGTTGCATATATTACTTATTCATCTCTGTTATAACTGAGGAAAGTAACATGCTGGGATGGGGGAATGACCTGTGAGCTAATACTGTCGTACCTGTAACACTAACAAGGCATGTGTGAGTGAAGGAAATGTATGTATAGCCAGTATCCACACCTAATGAGACAAGTTGGTATTCCAAAGTGGAAACTGTAAATGAGACACACGCTAGGTTTAAATGCTTATTTTTTAACACTAACGAGAAAATGCATAAGATTCTCGTAATTGAGAAATGTAGTTTCTCAGACGGTAGGAAAGGGACCAATTGGGAACGCTAAGCCAGGGAACTAGGAGACTGGGCGGCCCCAAGCAACTTCATGATGGCAAGTTTTTAAACCCTCACAACTGTTGGTTACCTTGTTGGACATTTTCTCTTTTTTTTTTTTTTTTTTTTTTTAAAGAGAAGAAAACAAAACAAATCAAAAGAAAAACAAATTTTCAAAACAACATAATAGGAGAGTAACAATGGTTAATACATTACGTATTACTATCTTTAAGTTAGTTATTCAGGATACCAGACATTAGCATTCAATTGTCTTGTTGGACATTTTCAAAACTGTTTTCCTAGAAGCCTCCATCTGCTGGCATGCCCGAGGATCGTGTAGTTGGGCTGCTTCTCAGAGCTCTCTTGGGAGCCAACCCCCAAAAGGCACCTGGCATTTGGCAAGGCTGGCTCTCCATGACACACCTGAGCAGGGTGCTCAGTCAGCCTTCCCTCTCTCTTCAGAATGAGTTCACACGGCCAGGTGTGGTGCCACTGTGTAATCCCAGGACTCTGGGAGACACAAGCAGGAGGACTGCAAATTCAAGCTCAGCTTGGGCAATTTAGTGAACGACAGAGACCCTGTCTAGAACAAAACAACAAAATCAAAAGGGGTGGGGTGGGGATGTAGCCCAGTGTGAAGGACCTAAATTCAGGCTCCAATATCAAAAAAAAAAGAGAAATAACAATAAACTATTTTGGCTTCTGGAGAGATGTCACTTTGGTAATGACTGGAATAAAGTACTGTCTAAAGAAATGTTAAAGCTGAAGTAAATTGTCTCATTTTTCATTTTCCCCCAAAAGCTGGGAGGCTGCATTTTACCTGGATCAAAGCCATAAAACAGACAAGTCATCCTTTAAGAAAATTTATTCGTACCTCTACAGGGAACTAGTATAAGCCTGTGCAAGACACATTTAGGAAGTGGATCGACACACTGCATTCTTTTCCACACAGGCATTTGCTGCATTATTCCTGGATGTTCGCAATCCAGCCAGCATGGAGACCTCTGCTACTCTGTTTTGGCCTTCAGAGCTGCTTCCTCTCTCAGATGAGCTTTCTTTTGTAAGTTCAAGGTTGTTAAAGACTCATTTCTTTTGATAGCCTACAGTGAAACACATTTGAACAGGTGATTGCACCAGGCTGGGAGGATACGCCTGCCTCACCCTGAGGGTAGCAGGGTCACTGGGGAGGGCAGGCAGGGTGTGGGTGCTGCCCACGTGTCTTCTGCCTGATGCTGCCCATCCGAGCCAAGAGAAGTGCACGCCTCTCCCTTCTTGTCCTTTATGGCCCCTTGCTCTAAATCTGGGAACCTCAGACTACCAAAATATTGCTACTGATGACTTCCAATAATATTTATCCTAAAACCCCACCCTCTGAGACCAAATAACAGTAGGAAAGGCAGTCATCCCTTGTGTCCCCCATGTGAACCGTTACATTTCTATGAAGCTGACCCATAGACCAGTCTCAACATTTTCAGACCAAGTAAGTGAAACTCGCCCCCATATAAACTGCTATTTTCTTGTATCTGTGTTATCTCACATGTAAAGAATTAGGTAAGGTGCGGGGCATGGTATATGTGCCTGTAATTACAAAGTGAGACCCCATCTTAGAAAACGAGAAAAGAGGGCCGGTGAGATGGCTCAGGGGCCAGTGAGATGGCTCAGCGGCGTAAGCGCCTGCCCGGCAAGTGCGAAGGCTCGAGTTCGACTCCCGGATCCCACATATGAAAAAGGGGCCGGTGATATCGCTCAGCGGCACGGGCGCCTGCTGGCGCACGAGGTCCTGAGGTCGACCCCCCGGTACCCACAAAAAAAAAAAAAAAAGAAAAAAGAAAACGAGAAAAAAGAAAACACAAGGGAATGAGAAGGCGGGAATGGAAATAGGTAGATGATGGTAAAGACGAAATACACAATGGCTAATTTCTCTCGTCTAAATTGCCTCCAGTTAAAAAATTCTCCATTCCAGTAGCATTTACCAAGTTTCTTGAATGGAAATGCCATGAAAGTACTGTCCCTTAGCACACAGTGTACGCCTGCGTCACGCACGAAAGTCCCTAGGAGAATAACCTGCTACTGGAGTGAGCTCTGTGTGTAAAATCATGTATAAAAGAAACACAGGTTTCTCAGAATTCTAGAAAGCATGTGAATCCTGTCCACATGCTCCTGAAGGATTCAATCTGAGAATTATCATGAAGGCAGAGAGGTGACAGAGGAACACTGAAGATGAACCGGATCAGTGTTTTCGACAGAACTTTGCCTAAGGCAGCATTCTGGGTCCTTTGTACTCCTGTGAGGTCAACCAAAATGGTCAGTATTTCCACGTAACGATGACTCCAAAGAGCCAGATGTTCACTTCTACTTCGGAATCACTGGGGACAAGGATGTGTGGAAGAATCTTTTTTGTATCTGGTAACAGTTACAAGATATCTCTTTTCATATGGAAACTGTGACACAGAATTAGACACGGTTATTTTTTAAAAGGGTTGGCCAGGACCACTGAATATAAAAATAACGATCAGGGCCAGTGAGATGGCTCAGTGGCATAAGCGCCTGCCTGGCAAGCGCGAGGTCCTGAGTTCGACTACCGGTACCCACATACGAAAAAAAAAAAGGGCCGGTGATATCGCTCAGCGACATGGGCGCCTGCAAACAAACAAAAAAACCCTATCAGCCTGATGTGGAGGCGCACGCCGGTAATCTCAGCACTCTGGGAGGATAAGGCAGGAGGTTTCCAAGGCTGAACCCAGCCCAGGCAACTCAGTAACTTTGTGAGACCCTGACAAAAAAAAAAAAAAAAAAGAATTTTTTTTTTTTTTTTTTTTTAAATTTAAAAAGGGTTGGAGAATGTAGCTCACTGTAAAGGCCCTGGGTTCAATCCCCAGTACCAAGAAGAAAACACACCCTGGGCTGGGGAAGCAGCTCAGTGGTAGAGTGCTCGTCTTGCTGAAGGGAAGGGGTGGGAAACAGACACACACTCTTAGGGTGCTTTACAAACATGAAAAGGTTATCAAATATGCCAGTTTCCTATTTCTTATTTCGTGTTATTTATGACAACTCAGATAAACAACATGTTTTACAATGTAGTCTCTCATGGGTGTGCCAGAATTAGTCTTTGCTATCTATCCAAGGCAGGATCTCTCCAATTCGCCCCTACTGCATCTTGTTTTGCATCCGATCATTCTCATGTAGAAAGCAGCTTCCCCTTCTCAGACAGTAAGTGAGGGGCCACTCCCTGCCTCCCAGGTCCACTGCGGGAGCATGCAGGGACGGAGGGGAACCCGCTCTCACCTTCTTGCCCTCAATAATCATCACAATACATCCTAGCACCGTCAGGGCAATCATCACGTAGCTGATCTTTACCCGCAACTTGTTCTTCGCGGCATCGAGCATCTCAAACCTGATGGTACAACAGGAGGGAGACAGAAGTTACTAACCTTTCTCTTTCTCAAATTATGGCAGGGTGACAAGCTCTGTGCACCACAGCTCCAAAGTGTAGTGGTGTCTCTACACATGCAAAAAGCAGTAGGATCTGGGGATCTCGCCATAGCTTGGGGAGGATAGGTCATTTTCACAACTCTTTTTATTTGTAAACAGCAAGAAAACAGAAATTTAAAAGTATAAATGAAGTTTTTTTTTTTTTTTTTTTGGTAGTTAGGCTAGCCTTGATAGATCTCTGTGATCTTCCTTCCTCAGCTTCCTAAGTCCTGGGATTCCAGGCATGTGCCACCTCACCCAGCAAAGTATAAATTAAGAAAATGTGAAAATAGAGCCATGAACAAAACAACAAAAATGAAACAGCATGACATATTAACCTACAAAGCATTAATCCACACAGCATAATCTTGCCATGGTAGGGCCCCGATGTTGGTTCTCAAGTTTCTAGCAGCCAGTGCTAAAAGGGACCCGGTAGCTACTTCTATCTGGATTCTTCAGAAGGTTACACGACATGATCATCATCTGAAGTACATGCTGACAATAACTGCTGTAGGCTTCTTAGGTTTCAACATAGAGCACAATTCAGAAAGAAACAAACATGAGAGAGTTAAACGACAGGCCCCACATAACCCAGCTTTTCATTGTCTTGAGCTGGGAACAGACTCGAGAGCATCTGAACCAGGAGAAAGACCCTGGAAGCAACAGTCCCTTCATATTTATCTTGTAACAACGTCTTGCTAAAACTTCCGGGCCGTGCACTGGAGTCTGTGGTCTCGGGCGGATGCTGAGCGCAGCTCCCCTGGCCTGTCCACTGGCCATGTGCCGTGACACAAAGGTGAGGGCTGGTTGGACCACTGCTCTTGGGTGAGAGCTAAGACGCCTAACAGGGACTGGTGACTCTCCAGCCAGGCGGGGCCCAGGCTAAATAACTCCCGGCCTCCCCAGCAGCGGTGTACACAGGGAGCAATTATCTCCAGATGATGGAGTGTGAGTGCTTCTTACTTTTTATTTTATGGGTACACTTTAGATACACATAATGCTCACATTCATCGTCAGGTGTCTGTACCTCTACACGATATATCTTGCTTTTCTTCCCAGCCCCCTCTCCTCCCTTCTACCCCTCTTCCCCACCTTGTTTACAAAAGCTTTGTTTCCATTTTTTTCTTCTATTCTTTTTTTCCTTGTCCCTTCATGCTTTTTACTTTTTTCCACAAATATTTAACATATATTTGAAAATCAGGAGAGGCGATCTCTCTTTAAGAATGCCTGGAGCAGTCACAGGGTCTGGGTCAGTACCGGCAGACAGGAGGGCCCTGCGAGCATGCCGGGACGTAAGACTGGGAGCTGGAAGGCAGCAGTGCGGGGGAGCAGCCCAGGCACTGAAGTTGGTCATGAGCTTCTGAAGACAGTGACGGCTCAGTGAAGAACAGCTGAGATCCCACCAACCACAAACTACCCATGTGATGGGATTTTATGTGAACTGCATTTCCAAATGAAGCGCTGTGACCCTCACGGAGAGCATGCAGTTTACAGTTACGGGAGCATAGAACTGTGAAATGCATGTAAGTGACGCTGCCACCCACACCACAGTAAGCAGTGAGAATGGGCGCGTTGCACGGAGAGACGGCTGCCCAGGCCCAGGGCAGAGCCCTCCAGGGCGGCTCAGCGGGCAGTGCTGCGGGCCCGGGACCCTGAACCAACCGCATGGCAGCCTGGGGAGCTGTTCTGGACAGCATCCATCAGGGCACTGGGTACACGCCGGCTTACTCACCACAGGGACACTCAGAGCAAAGCTGAGAAGCACCAGGACCCTCCTGCTGAAATGATTCCAGTGAAAATAACATGCCAGCTGGCTGGATGGACGGAAGCAGAAGGGCCCTAGGAAAGCTGTCACAGCAGAAAGCAAATGAGGTACTGCCTGTCTGGAGAAGATGTCAGCATGAACCCAGATCTTTTCCATCCTAACTCGAAACCAGAGCAGGAAGGTGTGGAAAGAGTTTCTTGCTGAAAGGGAACTTCAGGAGCTTTGTCCGAGGTCCCTGTCTCCGAGTGGGACGACGCCCGCAAGGAAGAGCGCGTCTACTTCTCAGAACTCCTCCTGGCCACGATGCTGACCACTCAGTGTCCTTAGCATCAGGCTGGACACTGCTTCTAACTCAGGTGGTAGCGGTGCTGATTCTGTCCCCGCAAGGCGCATCGGGCAATGTTTGGAGACATCCTTTCGTTTTTGTTTTGAGACAGAGTCTCATTATGTGGCCCAGCTTCCTGCCTCAGCCTCCCAAGTGCTGGGATTACAGGCATGGGCTGCCTTGCCTGGCTCTGGCGATCTCTTATTTGGCACCACTGACAGTGATTTGCTGGCATCGAGGGGGCAGAGGCAAAAGCTGCTGCTAAATGTCCTCCACACACAAGACAGCCCCGCATGGCAGAGATATTCTGGCCCCAGTGTCACTAGTAGTGAAGCTGAGAAACCCTGGGTTGGAAGCCCCTGTCCTCCTCACGTACCGACTCTGAAAAGGTCCAAGACAGCAGCCAAGACTAGGCACGAGGAAACCAGTGGCAGGAGACACTCTCTCTTGCCTCAGAAGAGAACGTACTGCTGTGGAAGACCTTTTCCACAGGGATACGACTATATCCCTGAGGTAATCAACTTGCACAGAGAGGTTGATTCTGGCTCAGGGTTTTGGAGGTTCCAACCGTGATGGGTTGGCCCCACCGCTCTGGGCCTGTGGTGGGCGGCACATCATGGCAGAGACCTGTGGTGGAGCAAAACCATCGCCTCATGGCTGGAGAGCAAGGGGAAGAAGAGAGCAGGGCCCCACAGTTCCGGGCAAGGACACACCCCAAGTCCCAAGGGCCTCCCACCAGCCCTGCCTCTTAAAACCTCCACCACCTCCCGACAGCGCCACCCTGAGGACCAAACCTTAAACACATGTGGCTCTGGGGGACACTTCAGGTCCAAACTATACCACCTGCATGGAAATACTTTTATGTGTAACATTGAATCTTGAGTAGATTTTGTAGAATATAGTGGTTGTCCCTGATACCTAATTGATACACCCAGATTAAAAACACACTAAGAAGTGAGTATCATGGTTTAGTCACGCGTCTGCAGCCAGGGGCTGAAGCTAAACCATCAGCTGCCTTTGGAATATCTGAGAGTTCTTCACTGGTCACTATGTAATATACCAGTGATAAGGCACGTTTTTTAACACTGTTTTTGTTCCAGGTACTTTTCAAAGACAAAACATTTAGAGAAGTAAAAAATGTTTCTAGGTGGCACACACCTGTAATCCCAGCGGTCTAGAGGCTCAAGCAGGAGGATCGCTGTGAGTTCAAGGCCAGCCTGGGCTACATAGAGCTCAAGAACAGCCTGAACTACACAGTGAGACCCTGTCTCACAAAACCAAAAAATAGTAATAATAATAATAATTTGGTTCAAAGGTTTTAAAGAGTCAGAACTCAGAGGTACTGCTTTTCCCTTAAAACAGATCAGTGAGAAGTGGAAGCCGCTTGCAACTGCAGGCTCGGCACTCACGAGATAGTCTCTGGAATTTGGTCCTTGCTCTTGAAGCGACCTGACCATATCAGCATCCTCTTCTCCCAGTCCGTGGGTTTGTGCAGCGGCACTCTGTGGCTGTAAGTGCCTGTGCGGAGACCAAACAGAACGCTTACCCAACACTGTGACTCTCAGCTGCAGCCGGAGAGAAGCGCTGTTTGCACCCTGCAGCTACGCATCACACACAAACACCGAGGCAGCATTTCAGGCTTATTAGAACTTTATTTGAATGGGATTTCTTCTGAGGACTTGTTTTTCAAATGAGGTTCTAAAATTCCCTGAGGACTGAGGTAAAATAAAAGCACTATTTCCTAATATAGCCCTATTACTGAAAAGTAAATGAATACCATGATCAAAGATACAAAGATAAGGCTGGACTAAGGGAATAATGAAGCCAGGTATGGTAGCATATACCTGAATCCCACCTACTCATGAGGCTGAAGCAGGAGGACCACGAGCTGTAGGCCAGACTAGGCAATTTAACAAGCCCTACCTAAAATAAAATGCTGAGAATGAAGCTCAGTAGGACATGGTTCCTGGGTTTGATTCCCAATATGGGGTCAAAGGGTAGGGGTGGGAGAGGTGGGGAACAGGGGTGGGGGGAAGAGGAGGTAGGAGGACAGTGAGGGAGCTTATCTGACTTCAATAAGAAAAAGTTTAGGGCCGGTGAGATGGCTCAGTGGCGTACGTGCCTGCCTAGCAAGCGCGAGGGCCCGAGTTCGACTCCCAGAACCCACATACGAAAAAAGGGCCGGTGATATCGCTCAGCGGCACGGGCGCCTGCTGCCGCACAAGGTCCTGAGGTCGACCCCTGGTACCCACAAAAAAGAAAAAAAAAAAAAAAGAAAAAGTTTATATGGTACAATCACATTTAAAAGACTTTGGAGTTGAGTGTGGTGGCGCACATCTATAATTCCAGCACTTGGGAGGCTGAGGCAGGAGGACTGCCAAAAGTTCGAGGCCAGCCTAACCTACAAAGCGAGACCCTGTCTCAAAAAACCAAAACCAAACCAAAACAAAATAACAACAACAACAAAAAAAAAGACTGCAGCTTAAGCCCAACCTGGGCAACTTAGCAAGACCTTGTCTCAAAATAAAAAAATAACAAAAGGGCTGGGGATGTAGCTAACCCCAGTAATGCAAAACAAAACAAAACAAAGCGAAACACACAGAAAAGTGACAGTAAAAAAGAACAGAAAAGTCACCAGGGCAAGGATACAGAAAGAACCAAAAGCAGGAAGAGAGGTTTAAAAGCACAGAAATAGTCCTTATCTTCTTATCTTTCCAACACTTGGCATAATACTCTTTATAGTTTTAAAAAAATTTTACTACATATCCATTAAGAATATTTCAGAAAAGTACAGATATGAAAAAGGAAAAATTACAACCACCCTTAATTCTTTTACAGCATAATCACTATATATATCTCTATATAACAGTATCTGTGTGTGTGTGTGTGTGTATGTATATATATATATATATATATATATATATATATATATATATTTTTTTTTTTTTTTTTTTTTTTTTTTTTTTTTGGTTTTTTGAGAGCGTCTCACTATGTAGTTCAGGCTGGACTTGAACTCACTGTGTAGCTCAGGCTGGCCCTGAACTCACAGAGATCCTCCTGCCTCAGCCTCCCACATGCTGGGATTACAGGCGTGCAGCACCATGCCTGCCAACCACTATATTTTAATTGCCATTAATTGTCTGTTTTATCCCCATGAGCACGTAGGGATGTGTGTGCATGTGTGTGTATAATGCCTATGCTTATATAGAACATTTTATATGGTTTGTTCATTAATGTAACATTTTCCATACTTTGCAGTGGTTGATACATTGTGCCAACTTGAGAAGTTTAGTGGTTAACTAAGTGACTCAGCAGGGGCCAGGGTCCTCACTTTGTAAACATCCTCAGCCTGTGCTAGAGGAGGGCAGGGAGATGGTGTGAGTGCTACACTGCCCTAGAGGGGGTAGTCTGCATACAACATAAGGGAGGAAAAGAGGTTTGCTTCCCCCCACCCCACTTTTTGCTTTTGTTGCTTTTGCTGTCTTCTGCCGCCCTGCTGCTTTGAACTGTTGTCCCAGCTGATTATGGACTGAAACCTCCGCAAACTGTGAGCTAAATAAACCTTTCCTCCTTAAACTTTGGGTGTTGGATATTTTGTCTGGGCAATGAGAGAAAAGTAACCAAGACATACATGATATTTAGAAGCACCATTTCCAGCAGATATGTAATGTCATCAAATAGACCTAACATACATTATTAACCATTCCCTATTATTCAACATTTTTATGTATTTCTGATTTTTGAAGTACATAAAAATGGCAATACTATACCCAAGCTTTCTCCACACACACTGATTATCCCTTAGGATATCCTGGGACGGAAACACCATGTCAAAGCGCAGAAGTGTTTAAAGCTCTTTGTAAATATTTCCACTCGCCAAGACCTGCCTGGGCCTAGTTCCGTGAAGAAACGGCAGGCACATCGCAGTTAACACGTCATGCCCTTTCTTCCCACGCAGTGATGCCGACAAGGGTCTGAGTTGCTTTGGTGCATCTGTACCTACACAGAAAGCTACAGTCCGACCGGAGGTGAGAAACGAAAACTACACATGCGCAGAACCAAGGGGAGCACAATGCGTGCGACCTGAACTCCACGACGGGGATGACGCAGGAGCCCTGCCATGCCCTCTCTTCTGGGTTCGGGATCCAGGGTGCCCCATTCCTTGAGAATCACCTACTCTATAACTGGAAAACCAATAAAAACTTACTGGTTGGAGCTTTGTGACTTTCCTGTGGTTTGGTGCAGAATCCATTCATTCTCTTCAAATCCGAGTTCCTGGCAAGCTTTAGTGATGAGGAAGCATGGCTCTCATATAACCTAAAAAAATTTCCTAGAAAAGAAAAAAAAAAAGGTCTTAAAGAAAGGAAATATAATGTTTTCTCAAGATGATAAGCACTTGTTGCCTGTCATGGTGGCACACATTTGTAATCCCAGCATTTGAGAGGCTGAGGCAGGAGGATCATAAGTTTGAGCCCAATCTGGGCAACTTAGATGCTGTCTGAAATTAAAAAATAAAAAGGGCTGGAGATGTAGGTCAGTGTGAAGGCCCTGATTTATCCCTAGTACCCTTCTCCCCACCAGCATATATAGCAAACTAAACAGTTGTGTATAAAAACTATGCAGTTTTTAAAAATTTAGAATCAAAGTACGTAAACAGAGTATTACAAACCCTTATGTACTCAGCTTCCAGTTTCAACCATTGTCAATATTTGGCCAATAAATACTGTTTCATCTAAACCTAACCATTCCGTACCCGCTACTAGATTAAAGCACATTCCAAGCATTACACTAATTCTTCACAAATATTTCAGTATGCATTTCAAAAGTTTTTCAAAATCATATCCAGAATACCTCTAGTAACTACAAAAAAATTTCCTTAATGCAACATATGATCAAACTGTATCAAGTTGAAGTCTGCCCAGAGGGTCATTTTCTAATAGCTAGTTTATTCTAATTGTACACGCTATATATGGTTGATGCTTCCCGAGTTATTTTTTTTTTTTTATTTTTTTTTTGTGGGTACCGGGGGGTCGACCTCAGGACCTCGTGCACCAGCAGGCGCCCGTGCCACTGAGCGATATCACCGGCCCCTTTTTCGTATGTGGGTTCCGGGAGTCGAACTCGGGCCCTCGCGCTTGCCGGGCAGGCGCTTAAGCCGCTGAGCCATCTCACCGGCCCCCCGAGTTCTTTTAAATCTATAGATTTTCTCTCCCTTTTAAGTTTTCCTTGGCATTTATTAGTTGAAGCAGCAGGGTCATGAGTTTCCCTCATTTCCGATTCTGCTCATTGCCCCTGGTATGGTCGAACATTCTTCTAACTCCAGTATTAACTGCAAACAGATTCTGGAAGCTTGTTAAGATTCAGATTAGTTTTTAGCGAGACTGTGACACAGTTGTAACACATACGTCCTATCACATCACATCAAGACCTATGTGTCAATTTTGTCTTTCTGTGATATCAAAATTGATCAGTAGATGCTATTAGTCTGATCCACCCCTTATAAAGTTTCTCGTCAACCTTTTATCTGTCTTTAGCAGCAAAGGTGACTGTTTTCCTAGCTCCATTCTTCGTGAGGGGCTGCAAAACGGTGGTACTACTTTCCACACTGTGTGGTTATTCTAAGGTATGCCAAACACAAAATGTAGGACTAATGCTTCTTTTCCTTGTCAGTTTTCAAATTAATCAATTGGGGTTCCTTGCAACCTTCAGGTGACCTTTGGTTTAAAATAGCCTGAGGACCTCTTGCATTTTAACACGTGATGCGCTCCAGTGTGTTTCAGTTATTCTCTCTAATGCTCAAATATTCCCATCTGTGGTGACTGGGAACCTGTCGAGATTAGCTCTCAAGTCCTGTCAACACGTGCTCAGTGTCACGGAGAAAATACTCACTCTCTGAGGAGACATTCCAGGCTCATTTTAAACGTTTCCTGCCCCTGACTTGGAAATTGCACATTCCCCCAAGGGCTCTTCAAAGAGGAAAAGTTTTAAAGGTATGGTAACACACACCTGTAACCCCAGCACCTGGGAGGCTGAGGCAGGAAGACCATGAGTTCGAGGCCAGCCTGGGTTACCTAGAGTTTGCAGTTAGCCTGGACTATGTGGTGAAACCTTTTCTCAACATCCCTCAAAACAAGGAGAAAATACTTTAAGAGACCTCATAGGGAGGCTCATGGTTTTTCACTGTTCCTAAGCGTTTTCAGTGAACAAAGGTAAGAAATAAACACTTTCTTAAAATAAGCAATACTTTTAAGAAATTAGTTTCAGTAATTTTCACCTTCAGCATGAATAATTTAATCTAACCGTAATTAACCAGAATTAAAAGCACAGACATCCAGAAAGAGTTTAGATGAGGGAGGGAGAAAAGGCGAGCAGTCCGAGTATGGGGTTCGGGGTACCAGAGCCTAGGTCTGCTGGAGGCTCCTGAGAGTCAGCAGACAGAAGAGACCACGTGCTAGAGCACAGGAGAAAGGGAGCACTATGTACCACAGAACAGGAACGCAAGCCAGAAAGGACCAGGGGCCTATCTGACCGGATCCTGACAAACCCTGATGCTCTGCATGACAGAAAAGGAATGCTGAGCTGCTGTCTGCAGGGAGGGGTGTCCCTCACAGCTCATGACTGAAGTTGATAAGCTAGCGGATAAAAAGACTCTCACATGGGTGTCTTGTAGCCCCAGAGTTTGGAGCCATGAGGGGAGGGGATGGAGGGAACAGCAATAAAATAGGGTCACAGAAGTAGACCTCTCACAGTGGATGAGAAACTTTCTCACTCTCCTTTGCTTAAAAAATAACTTTTGAACATAACACTAAAAAATACTACTGTGTGTGGACTTCTCATAGGAATGCTTGCGTAGTTTTGTTGTTGTTTTTCGAGACGAGGTCTTACTCTGTTGCCCAGGCTGGTCTAGAACTCCTGGGTTCAAGTGATTCCCATCTCAGCCTCCCAAGTAGCTGGGACTACAGGTACTGCACCACTATGCCAGCTTTGTGTAAAGATTTTTAGAATGACACTTTTATTGGTACATAATTCCATATTGTAAAATTCAGCCCTGTTTTGATTTTGTAAATTTTATTTGAGACAAGGTCTCAGCTGTCCAGGCTGGCCCAGAACTTGAGGTCGTCCTACCTCAGCCTTCCAAGTAGCTGGGATTACAGGTGTTGAGCCAACTGCTATTTTTTAAAAATTAATTTTATTAGCCAGGCGTGGTGGTGCACACCTGTAATCTGAGCACTCAGGGGCTGAGGCAGGAGGATCACTGTTGACTTCTAGGCCAGCTTGAACTACACAGTGAGACCCTATCTCAAAAAAAAAAAAAAACTAATTTTATTGGTACATTTTAGATATAATAACATTCATCATAGGGAATTTGTACCTGTACATGGTATATCGTGATTTTTCCTTTTTTCCCCTTTCCCTCCCCTCCCTTCAAGCCCTCTTCCCCCCATTTATAAAAGCTGTTTCCATTTTTTCCTTCTATTATCTTTTTTTCCTTTTCCCTTCCTTCCTTTCCCTCTCCCCACTTTCCAGTTCAGAAAATGTTCAAATGGGAGGGGAGAAAAACTACCCCTCTAAAATTGACAATTTAGTGGGGTTTAATATAGTCACAAAGTTGTGTACTGATCAATACTAATTCCAGGAGACTTTCACCACCCCGAAAGGAAACCGTGAATACATTCAAACACTCCCACTTTCCTTTTCCCAACCCTACAGACACTAATCTTTCAGAATCCATGGATTTCTGTGTCTGTATTAGTAAAGGATATGGTCTATATTTTTTTTTCCAGTTTTTTAAAACTGGTATATATTTACAATACAATCTAATTTTCTTAAGATGTCTTTTCTGGTATTGGTATCAGAATAATTTGGCCACTTGAACTGGGAAACATTCTCTCTTATGTTTTTTAAGACTTTGTGAAGGATTAATGCTAAGTTTTCTTTAAATGTTTGGTAGCATTCACCACTGGAGACATCTTGGCTTGGGCTTTATTTTTTGCAGGGAGTTTTAAAATCACTAATTCAATCTTTTTACTCATTAGAGAGCTTTATTTAGCTTTTTTAGTTTCAGTAATTTTTGTCTTTATAGACATGTCCATTTCATCTAGTTTATATAATTCTGGGTATAAAATTTTCATAGTATTCCTTTATATTCTTGTGTATTTGCCCACAAGAGTGGTTTGCTTAGCTTAGTGAGTAGTCAGCTAGTAATCACAGATTTCTTTAGAAGCCTTCTTTATTTGTTGTTTTTTTGAGACAGGGTCTTGCTATATAGTCCAGGCTGGTCTCAAACTTGCGGTGATCCTCCTGCCTTAGCCTCCAATTCTTGCTTGCACAGAGCCTGAATGTGAGTTAGAGATGAGAGCTTAGGAACTTCTCCAGTCTTTCCAGGGACAGATACACAGTCCTGCATACGCTCCACTCCCCGGGGTCAGAAGGGGCATCTCATTCTGTAGCTTTTCCTGTTGAATTTTTTCATCTGCTTCTTGTTGGACCCAAGTGTCATAGTCTCCATGTTGTTTTAAAAAAGTGCTGCTGATTGTGTTCAAGAAATGGCCCAGGGAGAAGCTGCACAGAATAAGCTCTGAGTGAGGCAAAAGGAGTTATGCACTGTGGAGGTTTCCAGGGAAGGCCAGATGGGTCAGACATAACAATCCACCGGATCTGGGGTTTTGAGGAACTCCAAACCCTTTCCACCTTCTTCAGTGCCTGCTAGGCTGCTGGTTTTCACAGCTACTCTGGTTGTGAAGCTGAGAGGAGGGAAGTCAGGCAGGTTAAAATTCTAGGAAATCTTGCTGTTCTTCCAAGATCCAGTCATTTTTCTTAGTTCCTCAGATCATTATAAGCTTCTGGTTATTTTCCAGAGTTCTGAAAAAATTGATTTTTGACAGTTTGGGATGGTTTTCATTGCTTTTTGCAGGAATGGATTTTCAGAGGTCTTTAGGTAAGAGATTGAGCTGAATCTTCAAAAATTAGGACTTTTTTGAAAAGAGCTGTTTCTCTGACCTCCTCATACTGAGAGTGTAAACCACACCTTCTCTCCTCAGTTCCCATGAATGGACAGAGATGCACCCTCTGTCACGAAACTAGCCTGTCTGTCTGAAAGGACTGTGCAGGTGCTGGCCCCAGAAGTCAAGGTCCAGTTTCCATGTTTGTTTGTTTTAGAAATACTGGGGATTGAACTTGGCCTTCCTACTGAACTACATCCCCAGGTCCTTTTATATTTTTTAAAGACAAGGTCTCACGGTATCACTAAATTGCCCACATGTACAGAAATGCAAAAGTGCACTATGGCAGTGCTTTGTTCAGGCCGTGCAGGGAAGGGGAGCTGGGAGGCAGTGGGCTGTGTCGGCCAGTAACCCAATGTAGATGACTTCTGTAGTCAGTCAACGCTGGTCGGCGTAAATAACCTATATAACCAAGACCATTACTGGCACATGGCTACTACTGTGTACTTTGCTATAAATGTGGACTCCCACGAGGGCTTCGGGAGACTACTGTAATCTGCTGAGGACTGCTGCGAGAATGGGTGGGCCAGGGGCCTGAGGACCGCCACGCGAGTGCATGCAGCTGAGCACCTGAGAATGAAGGTATGTTCGGACACTTCCACAACTCCGTGTCTCTTCAGTCGACCCAAATCTCAAGTGAACCTCCCGTTTGAACTGGTGACAAGATAACACGCAGGGCTCGAAATCATGATCCTCCTGCCCTAGTCTCCCAGACTGCTGGAATTACAGGTGTACACCACTATGCCCAGCCTGGCTTCACTTTGACAAGGTCAGAAACTCCTTGTCTGTTGTCCAAATCTCCTCACTCCCTTCTTTGAAATACACCCCTTCACACGAGCATGCGGAGATTACGCTCTGAGACAACAGGAGACCTCCTTGTCTCCTCCCAGAGTAGGCTTTGAAAAACCTTTTTTCCTTCCACTAAAATTGTCTCCCGTGTCTTTGGTGACCTTAACCTCCTGTAACACTTACCCTGATGTACTAACAGGCAGGACCTCTATTTGTGTGAAGATCAGTGATTACCTGCAGTCTGATGTCTTTCATAAGAGGCTTCATTCATATCTGTTACCTAGGTCTGTGATCCCAAAAAGCTTTGCCTGAGTCTGTATAACTACAATGTCGGTGCCACCTAGGGCCAATAGATGTCCCTATCAGTAAAGATAAATTGTAATTGTTTTCTCATTTTAAATCTGACACTGCAGTATTTACTGCATGAGGAATGATTTTGAGGGTTAGAAAAACAAATATGGGAGCATCTGGAAAGATGCTGAAACGCAGCAGGTGCTTTAAAACAGTCCGTTCACTTTCCAACGTTACTCCAAATGTTCATCTTCAAACACCTCCACAGCGCTTTTCCACTTTATCCCTAAGGTGGTCACAATTTCTGACACAGGTAATTATGAGTGATGAGGGCATGAGAAAAGTCTACGAAACTCTTTGCTGGTTCTTCATAGCTCTCAGGATGAAGACAATTTTTTTTTTTTTGTGGGTACCGGGGTTCAAACTCAGGACCTCACGCGCCAGCAGGCGCCCGTGCCGCTGAGTGATATCACCGGCCCTTTTCTTGTACGTGGGTACTGGGAGTCGAACTCAGGACCTCGCGCTTGCCAGGCAGGTGCTTATGCCGCTGAGCCATCTCACCGGCCCTGAAGACAGTTATTTAGTGCTGTGGTTCTCCAAATTTAGTGCATATCAGAGTCTGCTGCAGCTTGTTATAATACAAATCATTGTGCCACCTTCCTCTGGTTTCTGAACAACAGTTCTGGGGTGGAGGCAGGGAATTTGCATTTCTGACAAGTTTCTAGTGGATGCTGCTACCGCTGGTTCAGCACTACACGTTAAGAACTATTAAGCCCCCCTCCATGATGGTAAAATTTATATACACAAAATTTTATCATTTTAAATACTCATAAGTGTACAGCTCAGTGGCATTAAATTCATTTACTTTGCTTTTCAACTATTACGAACATCATCTCTAGGATGTTTTCTTCTTCCCCACAGAATCACTGGTCACATCATGCCGCTCCATCCCTCCTCTCTGGCCGGCACTTAAGAAGGAGTAAGGTTAACTGGCAAGGAGCTACAAGGACTCTGCTCTCTAAACAGAAAAGCGGGGGAAAAATCGATAACTATTTCCTCAGCTGCCCTTTCTATCCCTCTTAATAAGAATGCAGGTAGTTTAAGGGACTAGAAAAGAGAGGCTGTTTAGGAAAAGACAAACTACTTCTCAGCTAAGTTTGGATAATAAAGCAAAAAATGCTAACCTGTACATTTACTCTGAGTCACAAATGCATGTTGGATATTCATTCAATTAATAACTATGTGCCAGGCATTGCTTTAGGCCATACACAGAGGAGATTAAAAAAAAATCTGTGTCAGCAGGATTTACATTTTGTTGGGGAGGGGGAAAAATATCTATCTATCTCAGATACTAAGTACCACAGAGAAAAGAGAAAGGGATGCGCGAATGCTTGTGTGTCTGGAATGGGAGTGTACGTATGTGTGAAATTTAGATAGGGAAGCCAGGGACGTCCTCTTTGAGAATGTCACTTCTGAGTGAAGCTAGGCAGCTAGCCATGCAGCCACTTGGTGGAAAAATATTTCAAACAGAAAAAAGAATAAGTGCAAAGGCCCTAAAGTGGCTCGAGAGTCACAAATAAGGCCAGTGAGACTGGGAGTGAATTATGGGAAGAAAAGTAGAATCTGAGGTCAGAGAGGTACTTGGGGCAGAGGTGGTGGTGGGGAATTGAAGATATGAGAGGTTTACCTAGATCACCCACTTTTTCTTACTGCAATTTCTATACTGTATGTCAATAACTTTTACCTCCCTAAAGTATAAGTGCTGATTAAAATATATACAAATATGATCTAATTATACCAATGAGAAATAACATACCAAAGTACAAGTAATTTTTTTGGGGGGGGTACCGGGAATCGAACTCACAACCTTGCGTTTGCCAGGCAGGCACTGTGCCACTGAGCTATATCCCCGGCCTGTAATTTAAAAAAAACTTTTGTCACTAAAAACAAACACGAGGGCCGGTGA
Source organism: Erethizon dorsatum (assembly GCA_028451465.1). Taxonomy (NCBI): domain Eukaryota; kingdom Metazoa; phylum Chordata; class Mammalia; order Rodentia; family Erethizontidae; genus Erethizon; species Erethizon dorsatum. The sequence continues at coordinate 60,402,215 of CM051831.1, forward strand.
GATGGCCTAGCGGTGTAAGCTCCTGCCTGGCAAGTGCGAGGGCCTGAGTTCGACTCCTGGAACCCACATACGAAAAAAGGGCCGGTGATATCGCTCAGCGGCACGGGCGCCTGCTGGCGTGTGAGGTCCTGAGGTCGACCCCCAGTACCCACAAAAAAAATAAAAAAATAAAAACAAACACAAAGTACTTGATGTGATCTTGGTTTTTATTTTACAAAATGTTAAATAATGTAAATTATTGTAACAAAATGAAATATAAACAAGCATTAGTATCAAGACCATCTTTTCCTATCTCAAATTGGTAGAACATAATGCTCTGGACATTCAAGAAAAAAGTTTTCTGGCTCTTGGTGGATCACAATTAAAAACATATAAACCCAAAGAAAAACAGCCCTTTAGCCCTCTGGCTGCCCTTCCAGCCTAGCTCATGCTGACCAGCTCTGTGTCCCCAAGGCACTGGCAGGAAGTCAAGACAAAGACTTACAGCTGCCTCCCGGGCTCTGACAGGCAAGTGGCTCATTAATCTTAAAAGCAGAGGCCCTCAAACTTTAGTGTGCATCTGAATCACCTGGAGAACCTGCAGCACAGATGACCAGGCCCCTCTGCCAGAGGTTCTGATTAAGCAGGTACAGGCAGAGCATGAGAATGTGCATTTCTTTTTCTTTTCTTATTTTTGTTTGTTTGCAGTTTTGGGGATTGAACCCAGGACCTTCACACACTAAGCTACATACCAGCCCTTTTGAAAACTTTTTCAGTCAGGGTCTTGCTGAGTTGCCCAGGTTGGTCCTGAACTTCTGATTCTCCTGCCTCAGCCTCTCAGAGTGCTGGGATTATAGGCATGTGCAATATGCCCACAGAGGATGTGCATTTCTAATCTTGTACCAGGTGGAGTTGACACTGCTTGTCTGCGCCTCACGACATGTGACCCGGTGCCTCACAAGTGTTACTGCTAGCTGGTAGCTACAGGGGTCAGCCAGGTTGAGGCTGGTTCAAGTACTGGCTCCTCTCCTGCTAATCCCCTCCTTTCCATAAATATCCTTTCCAACCCCAGGACAAGAAACGGACAGGGATAGGGATGCTTTCTTCCCCTCAGACTCTTTCAAGATCCTCATGAAAATAACCATCAGGAATGCAATCTGGGACTGACAAATCTTTGGGAATCAGTGATGATAAATGAAAACCCAGCGAATGCTGGAAGAAAGGGACTTTTAGAAGATTATCTGATCGTAACCTGGTCTCAAGATTGGTTGTGTTGTAAGTAATCTATTTATTGCAAGCTTTGAAGTTTCCCAACATTTACTTAAAAAAAAAAAAAAAAAGCATTTGTCTACTAATAAAAAAACAGCATTTGTGTGGCCGGTGAGATGGCTCAGTGGCTAAGCGCCTGCCTGGCAAGCGCAAGGGCCCAAGTTCGACTCCCAGAACCCACATATGAAAAAAGGGCCAGTGATACCGCTCAGCGGCACGGGCGCCTTCTGGTGCGCGAGGTCCTGAGGTCGACCCCCGGTACCCACAAAAAAACAAAAATGAAAACAAAAACAAAAAAACAGCATTTGTCAAAACTCCTAAAACTGTACATTACAAAGAGCTTTAATATGCAAAAATTTTAATACCAACCAGGACATTGAGGGAGACATTCATGTATTTCCTATCACACCCATTGTGAGGACCAAGAATCATTAACGTCTCAGTAGCCATGAGTATACCCAGGACCCAGATCTTGGTTTCTAAATACCATTCTCTACTCCAAGGGATCAGGGCTTCTCGGAGAGAAACAGTAAGTCTACATCAGGGCAAGAAAATACAGAAAGAGCCTGGGACATCTTTTAGTGCCAGAAAATAAGGACTTGTTCAAAAAGCGAAGGGATAAGGACATTCTAAAGGGACATAGGAAATCACCTAAAGGAAGCCAAACTAGAATGAGAAACAAAATAATGTGGTAAGAGAGTATAACTCAACATAAAAAAAAGAGTCCACACTAATATAAACATCAACAAAATGAAGGAATAAATGGGGAGAAGAGATAAATTTTCCTTACAGAAAAACTTCAAATATATGTAGCTCCTCCTCCTTCCTGGATTCAACTTAATGGCTTGCTTCTGAAGACTAGAGTATGGAAAGGGAAACTATAACTTTACTAGGGATCAACTTACCAGCTAAGGTTAAAATTGCTGGTCATCAGTCGTGAGGATACCATGCACCTTAAAAATGATGCGATGAGAAGGGCACTTTACCTTTGGGCTGTTCTCTAAAACCCATAATCCTAGTCTATCATGAGAAAATAGCAAACAAACCCAAATTGAGAGACATTTTCTAAGATTCTTGATGAGTATTCTTCAAAACCGTCAAGGGCAAGGAAATCAAAGAATGTGAAGCTGTCACTGAACAGAAAAGACCAAGGAGACATGACAACTAAGTACAACGTTATATCTTGGATTGGATCCTGGAACAGAAAATGGACATCACTGGAACAACTGGTGGGATCTGAATAAAGTCTGTACAGTACTTCAGTTAATAGTAATGTACCAATATTAATTTTCTTAGTTTTAATAAATGCAGGGAAGTCCAAGCAGGTAAGGTTCGTCAGATGGACATGAGAAAATTATACATGATGGTATTAGCTGTTACACTCTAAGCCCTGGCTATTCCTTTTTTTTATGTGGGTACCGGGAGTCGACCTCAGGACCTCGCACTTGCCAGCAAGTGCTTGTGCCGCTGAGCGATAGCACCGGCCCTTTGGCCCTTTTTTCCTTTATGTGGGTACCAGGAGTTGAACTCAGGACCTCGTGCTTGCCAGGCAGGCGCTTATGCTGTTGAGCCATGTCACCGGCCCGCCCTTGCTATTCTTTTTTTTTTTTGTGGGTACCAGGGGTCGACCTCAGGACCTCACACGCCAGCAGGCGCCCGTGCCGCTGAGCGATATCACTGGCCCTTTCTTCGTATGTGGGTTCCAGGAGTCGAACTCGGGCCCTTGCGCTTGCCAGGCAGGTGCTTATGCCGCTGAGCCATCTCACCGGCCCACCCTTGCTATTCTTGAATGTGGTTGGCATCAACTAGAAGCTCCTTGGAAAGTCAGCCCTATACAATCTGTATTCTGAATGAGACACCCAGGTGATTCACACAAATGTTAAGTTTTGAGATGCAAACAGATATCAGTATCATTCAGTGGTTGCTGAGTGTGATAGTTTCTGTGCAAGACATACACAAACAATGCGAAATACTCTAAAGTCTAGAACAATGCTACTCAGCCTCAGCAAGGAGCTTCATAGAAAAGTAGAAATGGTTTTCATGTGAACCCACAAATGCCTATTTAATTCCTTCAAAACTGAAATTGGGTATTGCTAGTACCATACTATTTGCTATAAGAAAAAACAAGTCTGAAGAAGAAACTTTTGAAGGTTTGTTTTGTGAATCAGAGTCAATTTTAGGTCTTAGAAGGAGAAGGCTAGATATACACTTATCCTGGGGATATCCAAGCCCCTACACATATACTAATCAACACTGTATTTTGTAATTACAATGAAACTGTACGTCAAATTTTGTAACTGCTCAGTACATCTAGAAGATGAATACGTTATGGCAATGACATTGCTTATGGAAGAGAACCACTGGTTCAGTTTCCACTTTAGAAGCAAAGCTGGGCTGCTCTGAAAGCTAAGAACACATGAATGAACCTGAAAGACCAACCTATTCTTCTCTCTTTCATCATCAGACCAGGGTGGTGAAAATCTCACCTCTGCAGCTACTGTAAAAGGACTAATTGTTTCTGGCTGCAAACACTGCTCTGCTCTTGTACCCGACTCTGACTTCTCATCTGCCTGCCAGCCCCACAGTGCTCACAAGCCTGAGCGCCGCGTTAACGAGGTCAACCCGATTTCTGGGGCTCTGGACCTAAGGGATGATGGTGACCCAACTCATTCTGGCTCAGGGTCTGTGGCTATCCGTGCTCCCCCACAGTGAGAGTTCTTTTGTCTTCCAAGCCCCAAAAGGCTTTGCCAAACAGAGCAGTTTTGAACAGACAAATGACAATGATGGTAGTGTTTTAGGAAGATAAATCCTGAGAATGTAGGACAAGCCAGGGAGAGGGCAGAACAGAGAAGGGGAGCAGGAGTGGGAAGACTAAGCCCCCTCTTAGGTGGTGTCACGATACTGTGGTTCAAGTGGGTGATATAAAGGAAACAGACTAGTTGTCATGAAGAAGGTATGAAAAATAACAGGAGGAAAAATGAGCAAGATAGATACTGAGTTTTTGTGGGCTAATCACCACTGTAAGATTGTTTTTGTGAGACAAAAACTTTCAGAGTTAAAAAAAAAAAAATGTTTTGTAAATGAACTTTAGAACCTGACCAGTTTTCAAGTTGCGGGGAAGCTTATTCAAAAAGTCTTACAATTCTACTATGTCTCTGGCAGTCAAGCTACAGTGAGATGGATTTAAACTTCTCCCTGGAGACCTTTTCTCCTCCCATCAACATTTGGCTTCACCCCAACAGTGGCTATTTGAAACTCTCCAGGCCTGAGCTACGGACCCAGCCTTGTGAGACAAAGACAGTGCCTACCTCACCGTCTTCTCATCCTCCAGGACGGCGTGGAAGAAGCCTTCAGCAGGAACGAGTGAGCCCTGCCATCCGCAGTGCCCTCCTGGGGGACACTACCACACTAGCACAACCTCCACCTCCCTCCTTTCCCTGCCAAATGGCATCACTCCATCTTGAATAAGAAACAAAAACTACAAATTATGAAAGTAATATTTGCTCATTATCACAATTTGGAAGCTAAAAAAAGGTATAAAGCAAAGTAAAAGCACTCACAGTCACACCACACAGGGATAAGAACTTCGTGTATTTCTTTCCAGACTTTTTCCTATGTTCTTACATGAAGTGCATTTTTCATAATCAGATAATATAGATCTTGCTTAAGTCACAAATACAATTCCCAAATATTAATTAAAAAATACTTCTGACAGTTGCATAATTTCCAACACAGAGATATAACCTGAATTTAATCATGCCCAAGAGCTGGACTTGTTTCCCATTTTTCACTATTATACATAATGTTTTGATGACCAGTCTTTCCATATAATTTTTTTTTTCTTTTTTTTTGAGATGGGAGGGTCTGTGTTACCCAAGCTGGTCTCAAACTCCTGACTTCAAGTAATTCTGCTTTAGCCTCCTCTTGAGTAGCAGGATAAATCTTTTTTTTTTTTTTTTTTTTTTTTGCAGTGCTGGAGACTGGACCCAGGGCCTGGCACATGCTAGGTAAGTGCTCTACCACTGAGCTAGATCCCCAGCCTTACATAAAATTTTTTAAGGTTCTTTATGTATGTAACAAACTACTTTTGAAAAAGGCTGATACACTTCCATCAGTAAACAATGAGAATTCCTGTCTCACTATTTCACAATAATACCGAGCATCCACTATCTTGTATAAAACAGTCACTTGTTTTCAACAGGTCCTATAAATCAAACACTAATCTTCCTTTCATAACTCGAATGACCGAATAACTGGCATGTACCCACTACTTTCATCACCCGTACTTTATTCAATCAGTGTTTTGTCTCCCACTTACCTCACTAAAATTGCTTGAACAGCAGTGACCTCTTTATCATATATATTTTTGACTCCTATCACCAGGCCACATTATGCTCCCTATCTTTGTGTCTGTTTGACTTTACTGCTCTTATCCTGCTACAAGGACTCAATCTCTCCTCACACTATACGCCATATTCTCTCGTTTCACCTCCGATCTCTATGATCTAGTTTCTTCAATGTCCTCTTGTCGCTTTAGTACCTACACTAGGTCAGGCCTCTGAAGTTCGGGCCTTGCCGCTGTCAGTGCTCCTCTGGAAGGACTCCTCCGTTCTGTTTCAATTCCCAGATCCATGCTAATGGCTCCCTTAGCTCTACCTCTCCTATGTCCTTGGGTCTGCCTGAGAGCTCTCGTGGCGTACCGGTATAACTCAATGCTACCTATGACACAACGGTCTAAATCTGTGGTAGCACTCCTGACTCTTTTCCCAGCTTTCTTATTTCTGACAATGGGGCAACACTTCTGCAGTCTTCTGTACTCGAACACTTGTTTTTAGGTCCTATCTTAAATTATCCATAGTCTCCAAACTCATATGAATAATTTAAGACGCTTCCTAGACATATTCCTTTGTCATTTCCCTTATCACCTCACATGCGGATGAACTATCAGTTTCATAGGAAGCAGTATACCCTCTTGTATGCAGACGCCTTGTTAATTTTCCAAAGTTTTTTTTTTTTTTGATCTCTCCTGCTCGAAGGCTTTTTTTTAATCCAAATCCATTCATGTTGAACTCTTCATAAGGCACACCTTACTTCCTATTACCTCCCGATCAAAATCCAAGGTGATCCTTTCTCCTTACTGCCCTTTCTTTCTCATACCTTCGCCTGACTCCTTATTGCCCCTACCTTAAGTTCCTGTCAGCCCCACAGCTTCTGTTTCAACGGACCCTTTAGCCGATAATCTTACCTTATTACAGGACTTTTCCTTTCTCTGAATTCTTGAAGACAATAGTGTACTGATTTCTTTAGAGGGACCCTGATTTATTCATGTTTGCCCAAAACCTGCACCATTGCAGAGTTCAAACTCCCAATATAACATTACCAACCCTGAAAGTGTTAAGACATATATACAACGTCAACGGGCGGCAGCTCCAGGACATCACGGTAGCGTTTATAATCAGTTCTGTAATCTAGAACTTAACATACACTGCTTGGTACAGGCTCTCTAGGAGTATTATACAGGTTCGTTTATTTACTGTAATAAACTAGCCAGAGGAGGAGGCATAGTTCATTCACTTCAGAGCTTTCACAGTGTACAAGGCACATGATATGTGCTCAATAAAAACCTGCTGACAAGACAGAGACGAGTGAATAAGCAAAGCCAAAGATGGCAATAATTAAAATGGGCATGTTCACATTTGGGGTGGTGAGCAAGAACAAAGAACAATGACAGGGCAAGATGTGGTAGAATAAAATAAGAATGGGAGCCAAGCTGTGTCTGACTTTGCACCTACGCGACCCTAAGCAAATCATTTCCATTCTTGGGCCATAATTTACCTCATCTATAAAAACAGGGAACTGGTCTACATGACTTCTAAGATACGTCTTGACTTCAATGCTCTGGGCTATGGGCTAAACTGACAAGGAGGCAGCCCACAGTCCACTGCATTGGTAGCAACAATAATAAAGTCATTTAAAATCCAATAAATCAATGGAGTTTAGGGCAATGAAACTTTTCTGAAGGTGTAAAGAAACATTCCGTGAAAGCCATTCCATTCTTTTGCCCTAATCATCATCCTATAGAAAGATACAATGTTGTGAAAACTGTAACTACTTTATTCTACTTTCAGAAGAAAACAGGTGAGGAAACTGCTTGGCTACTGGCTTCTCTCTTGCAAGATGGCCACCCTCATGCTGCAGGGAGCACTTCTTTTACTACTTTTACTTGGCCCAAACTCACTCTGCAGAGCCTGTTTCTTTTCTTATCTTTAAAAAAAACTTTGCTACCATTAAAGAAAAAATACATATGCATTGCTTGTCTACAATGAAGTAGACACTGGTATTGAAAATTTAGTAAAAACAAAACAGACTCATTCTTCACTATCATGAAACCCACAGTAGTGTGAGTCAGCAGTCATTTAATTCCTAAAGAAAAGAACATGAACTGCTCTGAGTTTAAAGCTGTGGATCTTCTTTCTTAAAAAGCATAAAATCATAAAATCTGCATATTATTTCAGAAGTTTGCACAGTGTCTCATATGTGGCGCTGTCCAAGGACTATAAATTAACAACCCTTACCTGTACCTACAACTATGCCTACACACCAATAAACAAATTCAAGCTCATAAAAAGCCTATATTCTGTTCACTAAGGGAGTTCAGCAAAGATTTCTAATGGAAACAATTTAAAGGTCCACTGTGTAAAGGATTAAATTTTGGTGGCACATGCCTGTAATCTCAGCACGTGGGAGGCTGAGGCAGGAGGATCGCCACAAGTTGAAGTCCAGTCTGGGCTACACAGTGACTTCAAGGCCAGGCTGAAGTACATAGCAAGACCCTGTCTCAAAAACAAAAACAAACAGGGGCCGGTGAGATGGCTCAGCGGCGTAAGCACCTGCCTTGCAAGCGCGAAGGCCCGAGTTCGACTCCCGGAACCCACATACAAAAAAGGGGCCGGTGATATCGCTCAGCGGCATGGGTGCCTGTTGGCACGCGAGGTCCTGAGGTCGTCCCCCCGGTACCCACAAAAAAAAAAAAAAAAAAAAAAAAAAAATTCATCAAGAATACCTTATTCCAAATAATATTCTAGATAAGTAAAGTATACCTAGATTATATTATTTGACCTGCTATTCCTATGATTAATGTTGCTTATTAAATGAGTCTTCTTTCCTGAAAAGCCACTTGCACATGAATGCATGTTTCTATTTCATAAATACATCTGTATTTCATGACCTCCACTTACATGAATAAGACCCACCTGGCCATGACAATTAGTTGCACACACCTACCCTTAACGAGCAGCTTCAGAAATGGCAGAGAGCACAGATTCTAGAAGTGGAGGGCACTGACGCTCTCCTTGGCTCTCACACTTTCTGATGAAATGATCTTGGACAAGTCATTTAGGCTCTGACCTATGTGTCTTCATTTAAAAAAGAGAATAGTGACACCTGAGAGGGCTGGCACGGGAAACTGAGTAAAATAACATACATGAAAGCGTTTAGGTATAAAATAGGCAGAGGGAAAACAAATCACTTCAAGTTGCTCACAAAATGTCAGACGTTCACAGATCATTCAGAGCTGATCCAGTAAGATTCTTCTTTTTCTTTTAAATTTTGAGACAGGGTTTCACAAGTTGCCCAGGCTGGGCTCCAACGTGCATCCTCTTGCTGCCTCCTCCCAGAGTGCTGGCATTATAGGCGTGTGCCATCATGCCCAGCTGCACGTAACATTCTTAGTATGGCATTAAAAATTTTCTTTCTGGCCCAGCATGGTGGCACAAGCCTGTAATCCCAGCATTCAGGAGGCTGAGGCAAGAGGATGGAGGTGAGTTCAAGGCTAGCCTGGGCTCCATACCAAGACCCTATCTCAAAAAAACAAAAAAACCTTTTTTTGTTCCTATCTGAAGTAAAACAATAAATTGCTGAATGAATTTTGTCTTAGTTAAGCGGTCAACAGTGAAGCTCTAAAGTATCAGAAGTCTGCAGAGGTTTGGGAAATTCCATGATGCATGGCAAACAGAGTAACTACAAAACAGTCTTAATTCCAAGCAGTCCAATTTGCTTTCACAGTTTGTTTTAACCTTTCTACAGAGCAATGATTCTTTAATTTGCCTGATTATAAAGCTTTATGATACTTAACAGGATGTACTCAAATGATTTAGAGATGAATTAGTTCTGACAAAATCAAATAAAGTCAAAAATAGTATGGAGGCTTTTCTTTTTTTTGGCAGAGAGGATGTTTGTGATTAAAAGAATACCCTCTAGTTTGAGATGTTTTGCAGTCCAGTCTCCACTGGAACACAAGATAAATTCACGTAAAACAGCCCCTCCCCTTCTTTTTGGCTATGTGAAACTACTCGACGTTCACAATTTTTTTGCATTGCTTCACTTACATTTACAATGCACAACTGCATTAAGTCAATAGCCACGTTTAGGGATATTCTTCCTTTGAAGATTAAACTGAGGTTGGGAATGTAGCTCAGTGGTCCAGTGCTTGCCTAGCACGCACAAGGCCCTGAGTTTAATCCCCAGTACCACAAAATAAACAAGAATTCTAAAAAACTTAAACTGAACCACTTTTTAAATAATTTGGTATTATGAAACAAAAGATCACTACATCTCTTCAAAGCTCATAAAAGTAACAAAAAGAGTAAATTGCTCGGGCACCTACAAGAGTAGAGATGCAAGCACTCTGATTCTCACCCCCTACTACTAGAAGGCTCCCAAGGTGGCGAATCACCCGACTCCAAAATATACGCAAATGTCTACTGCAAAAACAAACTGGTGATCCTGCATTTAGGTGACACTTTCCTTCGAAGCACTTAATTAACCCCCTTGCCTCTTCAGACACGTACACAGTGGAAAAACCTCAGACCTAGGTTTTTCTGAGGGGTGAGATAAACTTTTCAGGTGAAGGGGCAAGAAGAAGCGAAGAGAACAGGGTAACGGATGGGGAAAGTAGGGGTGGAAAGCGGAGTGAAGTTCTAGGGGCAGCAGATAGATGCATAAAGGACCGAGCCCAGAGGAGGCAAGGAAGAGGAGGTGAGGAGGGAGGCAGTTAGAGCCCCTTAAATTGGTGGGAGTTGGGCGATGGAGAGCCAGGGCCAGCTCCTGGAGTCTGCTTAGCAGCTGCTCGCTCTACCCCAGTTCTCTCCCACTACTGCCACCAAGGCACTCCGAGCCACTCGCGCAGAGTGGGCGGCGGAACCAAGCAACTCCAGGGCCTGCGAGGCCGCAGCCGCAGCGCCCTGGCTGCCTCCCCCGCCCCTAGGCCGCCCTGCGTCTCACCCGCCGCTGGGCGAAGGCTGCTGAGCCTCCCCATGGCCGCCTGCTCCGCCGACTGCACAGCACCTCTGGCGGCAGCGGCGCGCTAGCGCGCTCAATGTCATCGAGCGCCGGCGTGGGAAGGACGCGGGCGGCGCGTGGGGGCGGAGCCGGCCTGCGTGCGTGCGTGACGCACGGCGCGTGTGGTACGTGCGCGACGAGGCTGGACGCGGGCCGAGCGACCCGAGCCCAGGTTGAGGCGGGCGCCTGTGGGGTAGAGGATTAGGGCCGGTTGCCCTGTCAGTCTAGAGGAAAGGTGGAAGAGAAGGATGGAGTTTTGTGAGCTGTAAGACTCTGAAGTACGTCATGTAGATAAGCCAGTACTTCAATATACTGTTCTTCCAAGTGTTTTCAACGAATTTATGCTTTTATCAAGATAGAATTGGACTCCGGGCCCAGTGGCCCCAGGTCTTGGTGGCTTTTGGAGCGTCTGTCAGGCTAACCTGAGAAATTAACGCATTTTCCATTATGTTTTCCACTTTCTCATGTTCTTAAAACATCTAATCATTTCCACCCCTTACCCACCCACAATACCGGAAATGACCCTGGTTTGTTGATGCTTCCTACTGGTCTCTTTCTTAATGTAGTCCCGGGGAAATGGGAAGGACTAAAAAAGGCTCATTTTCCAACGACCTGGTTGGTGTGACCAGATTGTTTCCCTTTTTGTAAGAAGATGGGATAGGAATAAACGATTCTTCGAATTCTAACCACCTTTGGTCCGTGCATGTGGGCCAATTCCAGGAAGATATGTTAAAGGGATTGAAGTGAAAAGCAGGACAGCAGAATGACAGGCTCCACATGGAAGAACCACGAAGGTACACTTTGCTTTCAGCTTTTGGCTCCGACTATTTTTTGGTCAGGCAGCGCCGCGGACACCTATGCTCCACGGTGATTGGCCTGCAGCGGGGTCCTCGCGTTTGTCCAATATGGCGGCGCCCAGTGGCGGTGTGAACTGTGAGGAGTTCGCCGAGTTCCAGGTGATGGGGTTTTCCTCGTGTGACAAGCCTGCCCTATTTTTGTTTCCAGACCCTGTTGCAGTTCTGGCCTTGGAGAGAGTATGGGCCTGTTATGGAAAAAGCTGATAGCTCAAGGCTGTTTTTTTCTGAGCCATTGGAGGTCATGGGGGGCGCGAGTTTGGCCTTGGGAAGCGAGGCTGCACGGTGTGGGTAGGAGATTCGGGGGTCATAGTTCTTCCCCTGTAACCCAGGCCTTGGCTGGGAAAATGGGTCATTCCGCAGTGGTGAATCCGAACTCCGGCTCTGTAGGCAAGGATTGTAGCTATCTTGTAGCAGTTCCCTGAACTCGATTCTCAGCCCTTGCTATTTCTTTCCTCTTTTAAATTGAGTTTTGGGGGAAGGGAGAAAAGTGAAAGAGACCTGGATTACTAAATAAAACACTTGGTACAATTTCCTGATTTGGTAAGAGAACGTTTGAAAGCTTAAAGGCTTAATTCTAACCCCTGTTCTGGTGCTGTTGCCTTCCTAACCCTTAGAGAAGATGAAACATTTAAGAAAAAGGCTGTGTCTTTTTAGTTTCAAACGTCAAAAGTCTCATGAATTCAAGAACCGGATCTGGTTTTTGATTAAGTCGATATGAAACTATTTGTTATGATGCAAGCATAAATGCCCTGCTGTCTAGTTACAGAGTTGAATTAAAAAGTCATGACTTTTAAAATGGTGTTTTTAACCAGATGTATTAAGAAATCGTTTTACATGTCTCTGACCTAAGCTTTGTTATCTGAGTGGTTTGTAGGTAGTGGTATTCTTTACAGTCTCAAAAGACTGACTTGACAAACTGCATTTAGGCAAGGAATTTATATGGGGTCTTTCCACCATTATTTGCACTGTCTTCACCACTTAAACTGCTCTTTGGACTACATGAACCCAATGGCAGCTGAACTCAGATGTGATCATTATATTCAGTAAATACAAATACTTATAAAAAGTTTTTAACAGGATAGAAAAAATCTGCTGGATTACAACATTTATTAAATATTCAAGGTTAACCAGCCCATTTATGGTCTTGGCCTTGTCACATTGGTACCATGACAATACTTGAGTTAATGAGCTCATATAATTAATGGTAGCCTTAAGATCTGTAGGGAAGAACACTGATTAGGGAGTTAGATGCCCACTGTGAGCTCTCCTACTGCTTCTGTCATTAACAGCTTTTTGATCTTCAGCTAATCACTTAATCCCTTTGGAAATTAACTTGAATCTCTAAAATAAGATTGTGTTAAGTGACATTTAAAATTGCTTCCATCTTATAATTATTTAACCTGTAAAAGCAAATTTCATAGGATCTCTTTGATTTGATAAAACATCTAAAGATCATAAAATGAGTCTCATTAGTGAGACATGGAGGAAGTTTCTCTAAGACTTTTCCGAATGTGTGAATTTTTTTTTTTTTTTTTTTAATATGGGTACTGGGAGTCGACCTCAGGACCTCGCACTTGCCAGCAAGCGCTCCTGCTGCTGAGCTATCTCACCAGCCCCTGAATATGTGATTTATAATGGAGAATATCCCAAGTAGAAGTCAGGATGTCTGGTTTTCTAAAGCTGGCCTTGGAATATCTTTTTTGTTCTTTTGATTTGTTTTGTTTTTTGAGATAGGGTCTCACTATGTTGTTTCAGGCTGGCCTTGAAATCACTATGTAGCCCCGGCTGGCTTCAAACTCTCGGCAGTCCTCCTGCCTCAGCCTCCCTAGTGCCAGGAATATTATTTAAAATCCTTGTAAATGGGTATTAATAATATTTGCCCCTACTGCCTCAGAGACGTGAGAATGTAAGTGAGGGTGCTGTAATCTCAGCACTTGGGAGGCTGAGGTAGGAGGATTGCCGCGAGTTCGAGGCCAGCCTCGAACTACATAGTGAGACCCTGTCTCAAAAAAAAAAAAAAATTTAGTATGATTAAATTTAGATGGAATTTGGTGAAATTACATGATTGGTATTCTTCCAAGGTATTAGTCAAAATTTATATTTTTGAAAGCTACTGAACTATTGAATTTTGTATGTAAGCATCCTGAATGTGAAAAACACTGCTCTGATTTCTGTGGAAGAGAAACAAAATTATGTTTTTTTTTAATTTTAAAGATTAGCTAGGGGGCCGGTGAGATGGCTCAGCAGCGTAAGCGCCTGCCTGGCAAGCGTGAGGGCCCAAGTTCGACTCCTGGAACCCACATACGAAAAAAGGGCCAGTGATATCGCTCAGTGGCACAGGCGCTTGCTGGCACGTGAGGTCCTGAGGTCGACCCCCGGTACCCACAAAAAAAAAAAAAAAAAAAGGTGGGCTTTAGTCAGAATTATGAAAATGTTCAAAAAGCTAGAGAGAAGTTGAAAGAATTGTACAATGTGTGTCTATGTACCATCTAGATTTCTACAATTAATAATTTGCTATATTTGCGCTTACCATATACATTTGTCCATCTTTCAATCCATCCATCAGTCTACCTTTTTTTTTGGTGCATTTTAAAGTAAATTGCAAACATCAGTGTGCTTCACTCCTAAATATGTCAGCATGAATATCATTAACTAGAGTTCAGTATCTGTTTACTATTTTGGAGAGGTAAATTTTGCATATAGTGAAATGCACAAATCTTTAGGAGTACTTGCCAAAGAGTCTGACAATGACATACTCCTGTAACACAAATGCCCATCAACAGAGACTGACGTTATCACCTCCAAAAGTTTCCTCATGCCTTTTCTTAGTCCCTACTTCTGACCTCCCCACTTCCTTCACAGTCATTCTGATTTTTTCCCATATAGTCGGTATATTGAGTTTAAATGGTTTTAGTGTTTTAAGCTTTTTCAGTTTTTTCCAACTTAAAAATTAGCACTCCTAGAAAATACCTTTCCAAAGTGAAATAAAGTACAAAAAAAAAAGAATGTTTAATATTGAGTGCCTAGAATCCATTTTAACACTTATTCAACAACTTATTGGGTACTAGTTGGCTAGGGCTGCCATACCAAAATACTCCAAACAGAGTGGCTTAAACAATGTTAATTTATTTTCTCACAGTTCCGCAGACTGGAAGTTCAAGATCAAAGTGCTGTTAGGGTTGATTTCCGGTGAGGCTTCTTTTTGGTTGCAGATTGTCTTCTCACTTGACTGCTTCTCTATGCTGTACAGAGAGGGAAAGGAATTTCTCTTATAAGGACACCAGTTCTATCAGATTAGAGTCCCACCCTTATGACTTCTGTAATATTGTTTATTTATTTGTAGTACTAGGGATTGAACCCAGTGCCTTTGCATTGAGCTACATCCCCAGCCCTTTGTTATTATTATCATTATTTATTTTGAAACAGGGTCTTGCTAAATTGCACTAGATGGGCTTGAATTTGTGATCCTCCTGCCTCAGCCTCCCAGAGTGTGGGAATTATGGGCATGCACCATCACATCCAGCATTTTTTTTTTGAGAGGTGGGGTCTTACGTTGTCCAGGTGCCTGGGTGCTGTATTGCTAGGTGCTGTGTTGCGCAGACTGTCCCTGAACTCCAGTCCTCTTGCCTCATCCTCCCCAGTAGCTGGGACTGTAGCTATGTGCCACCATGGCCAGCTGTGCCCTCCATTTGACCTTCATTACCTCCCTAAAGGCCCTTTCTCCAGGGGATTAATGATTCTACATGAACTTTGGGGACATATACCTACCAGCTACCAAGCACTTGGGGAGATCCTAGTAGACAAGATATAGAACATGGAACTTAATCCATGTAGGATATAAAACATGTAGAAGATACTGAAAATATGAGTGAAATGCTCTAAGATGGCCATTAGGTTGGACCTTAGGTAGACAGAAGTAATAGTATACTTAGGCAAAAAAGTTTGTGTACAGTCATGCATCCCTTTACAACAGGGATATATTTTAAGAAATATGTTTATTAGGTAATTTCATCATTGTGTAAATGCAGTCTGTACTTACACAAGCTTAGATGGTGTAAGCTGCTCTTTACCTTAATGCAATCAAGAGGTACAGTAAACAAGATATATGAGGCGGCTATAAGTAGAATATATTCAAAACTAACAGTAAAACAGTAAATACATAAACCAGTAATGTGATTATTTATTATCATTGTCAAATTATGTATTGTACATAATTACAAGACTTGCAGCACAGTAGGTATATTTATACCAGCATCCCCACCAGCATGAGTAATGCATTATGTTACAGTGGCTACAACATGAGTAGGTAGTAGGAATTTTTCAGGTCCATTATAATTTTATCGGACCACCACCACTTTTATAATCCGTTTTGTTTTGTTTTGTTTTGTGACGGGGTCTGGTTTTGAAGATCAGGCTGGCCTTGAACTCACTGTGTGGTCCAGGCAGGCCTCAAACTCTCAGCAGTCCCCCTGCCTCAGCCTCCCAAGTGCTGGGATTACAAGGTGTGCATCACCACACCTGGCTTTGTGATCCATTTTTAACCAAAATGTTACGTGACACATGACTGTATTGGAGGGAAATAGCAAATCAGTATTGCTGGAATACTGGATTTGCACAGGGTACATTGGAATTACACAAAGATTGGAATCAGATTGTGGAAGGTGTGAGATAAGGGAGTCTCTGTTTTAAGTCTCTCTCTCGCTCTCTTTTTTTTTTTTTTCCATACAGGATCTCACTATGTAGTTCAGGCCTTGAACTCTGTAGCCCAGGGTGGCCTTGAACTCTCAGTAGTCCTGCCTCAGTCTCCCGAGTATTGGGATTATAGGCGTGCACTACCATGTCCACCCGAGGGGTCATTTTTGAGAAAAGGGTTAAGATGATCAAAGAGGCACTTCAGGAAGATTCATTGTTAACTGCCATTGGCTTTGTTCAGGACTTGTCATTTTTGCACCTAGCTTTGGAACATGTCTCTCTAACTTCAGTTACTTCTAATTTATCCTCTCTTTAGCCTAGTCTCCATAATATGGTGGCCTCATACTACTATCTTCAGAACTTTAGGATCTAAACCATGGGTCTGATTTTTAGATTCAGGTAACTAGGTCCAGAGTATTAAACGGGACATATAAGATCTTCTAAAATCCAATCCCAAAGCCCCTCTCCCTCGACAATATTTCTTACCACTGCCCTTATTCTTACATGCTTCTCTCCATACCCACTCCACGTCTGACATGCATTTGAACCCTTCTGTCCAGCCACGTGGGCCTACTTGCCTTTTCCTGAATACATCATATTTGTCATTTCTCTGCTTCTTTTTACTTGCTGATACTCTGAAATTCCTCCTCCTGACCCTATCTGCCACCTAGTCCGTTTATTGTCTGGACAGAATCAACTAAGTATTCCTCCCAGAATGTTTGAGTCTTTCATTTCTATTAGGAGTATTTATTCATTTATGCATAATTGATTTTGGGTGATATGGTAATTAAATGTAAATTATTTTCTAGCATCCACAATGGTTCCTTTTGTAACATACCCAGCCATGATTTGCTGTTCCTGCAGGTGCTGGCTGTCAGAAGAATCTGGCAGTTGCAAGCAAGTGTGGATTTCTGGCTGGGGGGAAGCATGCTGTGAATGTTGCTATAAAAAATAGGGTTTGAGGAGGCAGGTGTGTCAGAAAAAAAGATACTGCAGATGGGATCTACTTCTGGGTGCCTTCAAAAGGCGGGGGAATGAGGATGGTGAGATGGCTCAGCGGCATAAGCGCCTGCCTGGCAAGTGCGAGGTCCTGAGTTCGACCCCCGGTACCCACCAAAAAAAAAGGCAGAGAGGGAAGAAAGGAATGTTAAGGGAATTCCAAATCGTTGTGTGTATTTTAGTCCTGTGATACCTCTTTTCTCCTATATTCCCTAAAAACAGCCCCAAGTAATAAAAGGAATTTATCTGTGAATTAATTCCAAGAATAGACTATCATATAATTGTAGAGACAATAGGACATTTAGTCCTCCCCCCTACTAAATAGGTGTGGGTACGCCTTCAGTACATAAATTGCCTTCTAATAGCATGAGATTTTCATCCCACATTTAGAGATAAAATGCAATTCCAAGAGAAGTGTCTGAATTACAGTATTTTAAAGAGTCAGCCTAAAATTGAGATTCATGATATATTGAATTTCTTCATGTGTGGAGAAGGATGGAAAAGGAGAAGTTGAGAGCACTACAAAGTCTGAAGAGTTAGCTTTACTATGGCTGACATTTAGAAGCTCATTAGGGTTGCAGGTCCTACCCTGAGCCACCATAGCTTTCAGAGAACCTCTGACCTGTGTATATTTCTGTATTACCAAACCTCTATAGGCATGTGTTGAATTTTACTGTACATGATGTCTGTTGAGGAATGTCTTCTGTATATTTTCTTGGTGAGTTCGTGAGAAAGAGAGAAAGGATGCTATTAGGGCTAAGCATCAGATAGGTAGTAATTCTTCATGAGCGATGCACGTAATTGAACCACAGTACTTTGTGCCTGAATTCACCTTCGTTTGCTCTTAGTCTGCGAGGGCTGCCCAACCTTTTGCCTGGACCCTCTTTGAGTTGCCTTAAGAGCTGTGGCACATTTTTCTTTATAAGGAGTCTTTGAGCCTGGTAAGGCAGGGTATAGTTCTTTTCTTTCTCCCTTTCCAATTTTGAAAGAAATCCCTTCTTGCATCTCACTTTCCACATTTTCCCTTTTCTTTATCCTATATTGTGTCTTTCTGTGAAACTTCATAATACCTCATAATTCTCAGCAGTCCCTGAGCAAGTCTGATACTAGGTTAGAGATTGTTATTGTATTTTCCACCGGACAGCACTGTGTACCTTTCTTTGATGGTGGAAATGTTCAAGATTTTTGCCATCTGTACATTGGTAGCCACTATAACATGTGGCTCATTAGCACTTTATTTATTGTTTGTTTCTTTGTTTTTGAGACATGGTGTCAAAGGCTGGCCTTACACTCACAGTTAGCCCAGGCTGGCCTCAGCTAACTCAGCGATCCTCTTGCTTCGGCCTCCTGGGTGCTGGGATTATACGTGTGTACCACCACGCCTGGCTCTACTTGAAGCTGAGGAATTAAGTTTTAAATAGTGTTGAATTTTAATTTAATCTCACAGGCCTTAGATCATGTGTTGATGATTTACTTGTAGACATACAAAAATTGATTATGATTGATAGTCCACATTTGTAGCTACCATTGGTTTTGTTGTAGTTTTCTTTATTTTTAAACAGGGTCTCACTATGTCGTTCAAGCTGGCCTTGAACTCACAATTAGCCAGCCTGGCCTCAAGCTCATGGCCATCCTCTTGCCTTGGCCTCCCGAGTGCTGGGATTACAGGTGTGCTTCACCATGCCCAGCATGCTAGCTTCCATTAGTAAAACTGCAAAATTGATTCGTTACATAGTTAATGCAGATAAATTCTCATTGCTGGTAAGGGCTTAGTGGTAGATCCAAACTGTTTTATTGGAGGGAAATTTGACTAAAGTGATTACAGTATAGCCATGTTCAAACTCCAGAGTGGTGAAAGTTCAGAGTCTAGGAAATGTTAAGCTCCGCGCTCTTTTACCTCAATTACTGTCAGTCCTCTGGCTATTTTCACATCTGGTCCTTTTCTTCTGTAATCCATTTTTCATACTTTCACTTTAACCTAAGAAATCATTTCAGGACACAGAACAGATCATGTTACTCCTTGTACTTAGAGCATTTCATTGATTCTCCTTGGCTCTCAGGAAATACTTAAAATCCTATAATATAACCTATGATAGTAGGCCTGATCTTGCACCATATTTTCTCTTACTTTTTACGTATGTTACATTAACTTTTCAGTCCATTGAACATTTTAGTTAAATGTCTGTCATCAAGATCAGTCCATGTAATTCTTGACTTTTTAATAGCATTCAATGTCATTATTCCCTCCCTTGAACCTTTCTTCTAACTTCTATTATGTCACAGACTTTTCTCCTGCGTTTAGGTGCCAAAGTTCCTTCTAGATCTTGGCCCTCTTCGTTCCCTACAGTTTTAATCAGTGATCTCTTCCAGTCTCAGGGCTTTAAATAACATCAATTTATTCATGTAATTTTAGCCTGATTGGTTTCAGACTGGTATGTTTAACTTTGTACTCTACTTTTTACTCAGCTATCTAAATATGCAACTCAAACTTAAATCCAAAACAGAACATTTAAATACATATATATTATATATATATATATATATATATTATATATATATATATATATATATATATTTTTTTTTTTTTTTTTTTACCACATTTCAAAATACTCTGTAATAAATAGTGCCATGTAACCAACCTCCAGCTCCAATAATCAATTCATGGCCACTGTTACTTCATCTATGCAATCTACTTCTACCACTGTCCCAGTCTAGCCAGATTATTTTGAGGGACATTCGAGACATTTTTTTCTGTAAATATTTTAGTCTCAGATTATAATTTTTTTACCATAACACCAGTGTCACAAGCAATTAACAATAATCCTTAGTATCGTTGAATATCCCAAGTCAGAGTAGAACTCTTTTTTTTTTTTTTTTTTTTTGTGGGTACGGGGGGTCGACCTCAGGACCTCGCGCGCCAGCAGGCGCCCGTGCCGCTGAGCGATATCACCGACCCCTTTTTTCGTATGTGGGTTCCGGGAGTCGAACTTGGGCCCTCGCACTTCAGGCAGGCGCTTATGCCGCTGAGCCATCTCACCGGCCCAGAGTAGAACTCTTTATCTTTCCACTACATCCAAATCTTTTCCTTCCCCAGTCTCTCTTCACCCAAGTCAGTTAATGGCACTACCATATATGGAGTTGCTTAGGCCTCAAACCTAAAACCATTCTGTTTTCTTTTCTCACCTCCTACCACCAGTTCCTATCTGGCAAGTCCTATCAGTTCTATCTTCAGAATATATCCAGACTCTATTTCTCCTTAATTCTACAGATAATATTTGATCAAACCATCTTTATCTCTTGATTAGATGGCCATAGTACATATCCTCTAAATGGTGACTGTGTTTCCATTCTCCTATATTATTCTCCACAAAGCAGCCAAAGTTATCTTTTTTAAAAAATTAATGTTTTGTTATTCCTTTATGTAAAGCCTTTTGCCTTTAATCATTTCCACAGTCTGTTTTGTCCTATGTTTTGGTCTACATTGACTTTAGCTCACACCATTTTCTCCCTTATTCGCTCTTAATCCACTTGCCTTCTTTTAATTCTTCAAACATTGCAGAGTTTATCTCCGTTTTATAATTTGTGACTTAGTCTCACAGATGTTATTATAATTGGTTCATTAACACCATTCAGGTTCAGCTCAAATGGTACATCCTCAGAGAGGACTTTCTTGATCTCTCTAAACAAAATAGCCCAACCTCCCACTTGGTCACTCTTTATCCTTAGTTTGTATTCTTTCTCACAGTACTTTTCAGTATCTGAAGTTATCTTGTTGATGAGTGTATTTATTATCTCTCCCCCTTTAGGTATTTTGATTTACAAGAGCACATACCTTTTGTGTTTTATTTACCACTGTAGCCCCGGTATTTAGAATGGTGCCTGATACATACTAGATATTAGTAAATAGCTTTTTTTTTTTAAAGAAACTAAGTTTTATTATTACAAATATAATTACAGATAAACAGACCACTTTTGATACTTAATAAAACATTTCCTGTGTCTAGTACACAAATAATATATAGAAGTTAATTCCACAGCCGAACAAAAAATTTTCTTTTTCTCAGTACTGGGATTGACCGAGGGCCTTTGTACTGAGCTACATTCCCAGCCTTTTAAAAATATTTTAATTTTGAAACAAGGTCTTACTAAGTCACTAAATTGCTCAATCAGGACTCAGGTTGCAGTCCTCCTGCCTCAGCCTCCCAGAGTGCCCGGACCATAAGCATGTGCCACCACACCCATCTCTGAACCAATACTTTTTAAAACTTTTTAAAGTTAGTACGTTAGCTTATTAAAATTTGAATACAGTATATGTTTCTGATCATGAGCTCTGAATTTCATATGATCAACAAGATACTCAATTCTATGATATCATTTTCCTTGTTTACAATAGAGATACAGAAATTAAATAATTTTTTTTTTTTTTTTTTTTTTTGTGGGTACCGGGGGGTCGACCTCAGGACCTCATGCGCCAGCAGGCGCCCATGCCACTGAGCGATATCACCGGCCCTTTTTTCGTATGTGGGTACTGGGAGTCGAACTCAGGACCTCGCGCTTGCCAGGCAGGCACTTATGCCGCTGAGCCATCTCACCAGCCCAGAAAGTAAATAATTTTTGAATGCAAAGTGAGTTAATGAATGAACTACATTATTTAAAGAAGATTGCTGAGGACTTTCATAGCCATGTTTTGTTTTCATGTGGTGTGTGTGTTACTAGTGACTGAACCCAGGGCTTTCCTGCTAAGCTACATTCACACCCTTTTTATTTTTTGCTTTGAGACCCTGGTCTTGCTAAGTCACTAAATTGCCCAGGCTGGGTTTGAATTCATAATCCGCTGGCCTCAGCCTCCCAGAATGCTGGCATTACAAGGCATGTGCCATAATGCCCAGCCCAAGGAAAACTTTATCAGAAGGTACAATTAAACCTTAGCCTCAGAAGATCAGATCAATGTATATAGAGGAAAAAGTTGTGAAAGTAATTTTTAAAAAAGAGGTGTTTTTAGTTTGTTTTTTAATAGGTGAATTGTAGGAAATAAAGTTGGCAAGGTGGTCTCAGTCTGTCATTTTTTAAACTTAGGGTGTGGTACTGGGGATCAAACCTGGGACCTTGCACTGAGCTGTATATCTCCAGGCCTTTTAATTTTTTAAATGACAGGGTCTCACTAAAGTTGACCACGATGGCCTCGAACTTTATTATCTCAGCTTCCTGAGTAGCTGGGTTTACAGATATGTGCTACCATACCCAGCTTTATTTTTCGTTTTACTCTGTAAGCTCTGCTATCATTTGTTTGGAATTTATCACTTATTGGACATTATATATCCTGTACTGTATAAAACATAGCACTATTTAAGATGATGGTAGCTCAATGAATATGTTGAGATTATCCCCTAAGAATACCAGTTCACAGGGAATACTGTGCTGTTGACAAAAAGAGAAAGATACAGGAAGAAGAAACAAGGTAACGAACTTGGTGTCAGACCTTTCATTTGCTTGTGTTTTATTAGTCTGAATTATGGGCCTTCTACAAGCTGTTTTTTTCTAGAATTGAGATCTCAAAAAAGCCATTAAATTTGCTAATTAAAGATTAATGGAATGATAGGAACAGAATTTAGACTTAGATTAAATTAAGGAACTAGTTATTATAATTGGAAACACTCTTCGTAGTGCCTTCACAGGATAGAATGTTTATGCAACTATTAAAAATATCTTTAGGAGGCTGAGTTCAATAGTAGAGCACTTACCTAGTATTTGCGAATCTCTGGGTTGGATTCCTCACTCTGCAAAAAGAAATATTTTCAAGGCTGGCTGGCTTGCTTGCTTTCCTCCCTCCTCCTTTCCTTCCTTCCTTCCTTCCTTCCTTTCTCTCACTCTCTCTCTCTCTTTCCTTTTTCTAATATTTTTGAGACAGGGTCTCACTGTCTAGTTCAGGCTGTCCTTGAATTTGCAGTGATCCTCCAGCATTAGCCACCTGAGTTCTGGGATTACAGGTGTGAGCTATCAAGCCCAGCTGTTTCAAGGAATTTTTAATAACAGGACAAAATATCCATGGCACCATAAAGTAAACCTTTAAAAATGTTACATAGTACCTTAATTTTATAAAAATATTCATAGATATGTGTAGGAAAAAGACTAAACAGACCTGTTAAAATATTGATAATGGTTAACTTTGGATGATTTTTCTTTTTTTTGTGAGTACCAGGGGTCGACCTCAGGACTTCGTGCGCCAACAGGCACCCATGCCGCTGAGCGATATCACCGGCCCTTTTTCGTATGTGGGTACCGGGAGTCGAACTCGGGCCCTCGCGCTTGCCAGGCAGGCTCATTCGCCACTGAGCCATCTCACCGGCCCTGGATGATTTTTTTTTTAATTTTAAAAATTTTATTAGTACATTTAACAGTATATAATGACCACATTCATTGTGGGGAGTTGGTACATGTAACATGTCTTAACCTTTCCCCTCCCATGCCCCTCCCTCTGTGTCTTAGTCCCCTTCCCATTTGCAAAAGATCTGTCTCCCTGTTTCCTACTATTTATCTTTTATTTTGTTCTTTTAAGTATTTGTGTTTTGGGTTTCTCATATAAGAGAAACTGTGCAGTATTTAAGCTTGTGTGTCTCATTTATTTCACTTAACATTATTGTCTCAGGTTGATTTTTTATTTTAAAGTTTCTTTACTTTTCTAAAATAAAGGTAATACTTCAATCATAATGTAAGTTTTAACAAGTGGATGAGGAAAAAATAAAGTTGGTTTCAGTCATGAATTTAAGTTGGACAAAGGAAAGAAATAGGATGGTATGTTGGAGTTAGTCAAACGAAGTTTTTTGTTTGTTTGTTTTTGTTTTTTGTAGTCTAGGCTGCCCTTGAACTCACTGTGTAGCTCAGGCAGGCCTTGAACTCATAGCAATACTCCTGCCTCAGCCTCCTAAATGCTGGGATTACGTAGGTGTGCCACCACCCCCACCCGAGCGAAGTTTTTTTTTTTTTTTTTTTTCCCCCGTCTTTTTTTTTTTTGTGGGTACCGGGGGGTCGACTTCAGGACCTCGCGCGCCAGCAGGCGCCCGTGCCACTGAGCAATATCACCGGCCCCTTTTTCGTATGTGGGTTCCGGGAGTTGAACTCGGGCCCTCGCGCTTGCCGGGCAGGCGCTTAAGCTGCTGAGCCATCTCACCGGCCCCTCCCCCTGTCTTTTTGAGACGGGGTTTTGCTATGCAGTTCAGGATAGCTTGAACTTTCTTTGTAGCCCAGGCTAGTCTCGAACTTGCAGTGATCCTCCTGCCTCAGCCTCCCCTGGGCTTATGGGCATGTGCCACCACGCCCAGCCCCAAGCGGAGTTTTAATATGTATTAATATTGAATGTTTAAAAAAAAAATATATATATATAGAATGTTAAGCTGGATGTTTTCAACAATAATTATATTCCTAATATGTAATTCTGTTTTCTTGGTGAGTTCTTAGTGATCATGGTTTTGGGAGTTTTGTTTTATTTAGTTTTTTACTTTTTGTAAGCTTAAACAATTTAAAAAGAGAAGGGTATACCTTTAGAAACTTGTCCAAGAATTTATGTAAACTGCAAAAGAATGTAGCTGATGCCCAGCCTTTTTGTAGTGACAAGTGTAAAGAAGTGCCCTTGTCACAGAAATGATGGGAGAAGAGACTATGCTGTGCAGGCAATACACAGCAGTCTTGAAGTTCCCTGCTCTTTTGGTAGTATTTTTCTTTTGGTTTGTTTTTCAGATTGGAGGCCTTTTCTTTTTTTTTCTTTCTTTTTTTCCTAATGTAGTTGGTAGTGGGGATTGAATCCAGGGTCTTCACAGTGAGCTACGTTCCCACCCCTACATTTTATAAATTTTAATTTTGAGACAGGACTTTGTTAAATTGGCCAGGCTGACCTCTAATTTGTGATCTTCCTGCCTCAGCTTCCTGAGTAGCTGGGATTGCAGATGTGAGCTTTTGAGCCAGGCTAGGAGAAATTGAAAACCAGGGGTCAGGGAAAGCTTGGGAAATATGAGCTGGGGTTACTTAAGAAAAGATAGAACTAATTCCTACTTTTTCCACTAATAAGAAAACCAATAATCTTATTTCTTCTCTAACAGCATGTCTCACACTACTTATTTGTATCACAAAAATAATATATAGTCATAGTAAAAAGAAAAACCTGAAAGTCTAAAGTGTAGTTTAATTTCAGTGCATTAACAACCACTGATGGTTTCTCGTATATTCTTCCAGAATCGAGCACCATGACTTAGAAGGAGAGGTAGACAGGGAATAGAGCAAGCAGTCACTCTGGTGGTCTGGGAGAATGCATGGTGCTCAAGTTCAGGAGAACCCTTTTTTGGCTGTATACTGCAGTTGGAGAGTAGTCTTAACCCTTAAGATGATCAGAGTTGAGCCAAGGAGACAGACTCTGTGCCCACTATTAGAATTATATAATCTGCTTCTCATCCTTGTAATAAATATTTTCTTCTTATGACTGCACTATATTTAGCTTCATTTTCCCACTCCTAAATTAAAGGGTTGTAAAATATCCAAGTGTTTATTTTTTGCTTAAATACTGAATTTCTGTAACTTAACTTTCCATTCAGGTTATATTCTTTTATTTTAAATATATATAGGAATTACTCAAGGTGATGAGGACAATTGATGACAGAATAGTACATGAATTAAACACTACGGTTCCAACAGCTTCCTTTGCAGGGAAAATTGATGCCAGCCAAACCTGTAAACAACTTTATGAGTCTGTAAGTGTAACTTTTGAGTCTCTTTTGTGCTTCTTTGTGTCTTTCTTTGCAGGCAAAAGAAGAAATCCATTCACATATGTCTAAACTGTGAAAAATTAATGACATTTTCATGTTTCCTTACCCATATCTGAGGAAATATAAAAATTTTGGTCTGGTTTCTACAAACTAAATTGTTGTGTGACCTTATGACCAAATCTGTGAAGAAATGGTTCTAAAGAATGGAAGCAGTCATTTTTTGCCCTCTTCATCTGCAGCCTTTAACTTCGAGAAATGAGGGGAGAGCAAAACAGTAAACAGTAGCAAGAGTAAGGATGTTGATGAATCAATCTTAAGAAGCCAGACAGCGGATGTAGGGAAGGTTTAAAGCCCTTCATTCCTTTTATCTCCTCTGTTTTTCCTTCACTTAGCAGGAAGGGGAATAGAAGTGTGTGGCAGGTGGGAGAGAAGGAAAGCCACAGAAAAATTGTCATTTCCTGTGGCTGTGGTTTCTCAAATACATATCTTTTCTTTGCCTCCTTTACTTACCTTTTTAATGTCCAAAAGCAGAAGGAAATAATGATTCCTATATTTTTCATATAGGAATTTTTCATAGTTTGCTCACCCTTTTAGTGAGTTGAAAGCCAAAGTTAAAGTGACACTCGATATTTTGAGCTTTACCATCACAAGGTTACTGTTTGGATTCATAGTCGTATTAATGAATATATTATGTAAAATCTAAAGTGCATTTCTCAAATATGAAAAAAATAGTTTTGGACAGGCTTTTTTATATCAATTAAATTTAGAGCATTAACTGCTCCTTTTTTGTTTTGCTTTTATATTAAAGTATGTCATTTTCTTGAGTGATCAAATGAGTCTTGTGGTTTTAGATCATTTTGAGGTGTGGACCTTCCTGAGTAGAGTGCAGTCATCAGGAGGAGAGGTCCTAGTCCTAATGTACTGTGAAGGTGTTTGACAGTTCACTTAGTTTCTTTGGGTGTCTCTGATTAAAGAACTAGAAATTATGGTCATGTAATACCCTCTCTTACTACACTACCAATGTACTCTCTATACAATTGTTTTAATTTGTAGTCTTCCTATTAACCTACAGGTATAGTATCATGATTAACCAACATGGATTCAGATCCAGAGTAAATCTCACCTCTGCTATTTCCCAGCTGAGTGCCCTAGAATATATTATATAGCTTCTCTTTGCCTCAGTTTCTGTATTGTGAAATATAGTAGTGCCTAGTTCATAGGGTTATTAGAGAATTAAGTTAACTAATGTGTATAAAGTGCTAACTTTTTAACATATAAGGATTTGTACTCTTTTTATGTAGCAGCATTTACTGCTGCTATTTTAAGTAGCTTTGAGTTCCTTAAGTATTGTCTCGGTTGAGAAGTCTGTGAAATGTTCAAGTTGTTTAGTAGTCCACCTGAGTTACTTTAGTTCCTGACCCAGCTTCCTTCTGTAGCTAATGAAGATATTTCCATTCTTCAGAGAGATCTAAAATTATTCTGAATGGTGAGTTTTAGAAATTTCAAATCTCAAAAGAATACTCATAGTAGAAGTAAAATAGTTTCAATGAGATCCCCTTTATTAGAGCATATACCCTTCAACCTTAGCATTACTTTTTTTTTTTTTTTTTTTTGTGGGTACTGGGGGTCGACCTCAGGACCTTGCATGCCACCAGGCGCCTGTGCCACTGAGAGATATCACTGGCCCTTTTTGTGTGTGTGGGTTCCGGGAGTCGAACTTGGGCCCTCACGCTTGCCAGGCAGGGGCTTACGCCGCTGAGCATCTCACCGGCCCAGCATTACATTCTTTATTCCAAAGATAAACACAAAAATCATTACTGGCAGTAAAAAGTCTCTGGACTTGAAACAGTGCTTTACAAATGCAAATGCTTATAGAGTGTCATCAAAATTTGGCTGTGTTTGTAGGAGTGTGCTTAAAACATGACCATTGTACCTTGCTAATCAAGCCGTAAAGAAAATAAATGAGAACTGTTTTATTAGACTTGTCACACTGAGCGGGAGGGTATTACAGAGCTGTTCCCTCAGACATCCTTACTTTCAGCCAACACGCAATTGGTGCCACCACTAATCTGTGCTTTGTATATAAGTTGCTGTTATCAACAGCTATACTTTACAGTCTTAAAAAGGGCTCCATCTTACGTAGGCAAATATACCATTCTTCATTTTTCTTTATTGTAACTAAGACCTTCCTGAATCCCTTAGTTTATAATCCCCTTTTTGACAACATGAGATCAAAAAAAAAATATGAAGGGCCAAAAAAAGAAGAAAAATGGCAGTAAGTGGCCCAGAGGGTGGATGTGGGGTGGACAAATTGATGGGGCAATAGGGAGTGACAAGGACAGAGGTAAAGGACTCTGAAATGAAAAGCCCAGCAGGGCACTGCAGGAAAGAGGAGCAGGAAGTACTGGGTCATAATGAGGAACAGACAGCTCAGGCCTCATACTCCTTCTCCAAAGTGCTTCTTTCCATCTTTTTCTAGGAATTTTTTCTGATTTAACACAATCTTCCATAAATTCGATATTTAAAAATTGTTTAGAAGTATTAAATTTCTGAAGTCTCAAGGATTTTTTTTTATCAATGAAATGTGATAAATTGATGTGATTTTCCCCTCCTTTCATTCCTTTGTTCTTTCAGTTGATGGCAGCTCATGCCAGTAGGGACAGAGTCATAAAAAATTGTATAGCCCAGACCTCAGCAGTAGTAAAAAACCTCCGAGAAGAGAGAGAAAAGAATTTGGACGATTTAACGTTATTAAAACAACTTAGAAAAGAGCAGACAAAGGTAAGTCGAACAGAATTTACATTTCTCAGGCGGTTTTTTCAAACATAGCCTTCACAGCAGGTTTTTTAAAAAATTTTTTAAGCCCAGCGTGGTGGTGCATGCCTGAAATCCCAGCTACTTAGGAGCGTAATTTACCAAGCCCTTGTCTCAAAATTTTAATAAAGGGCTAGGAATGTAGCTCAATGGTAGAACACTTGCCTAGCATGTGTGAGGTCCTGGGTTTAGTCCCCAGTACTGCAAAAATAAGTAAAAAAGATAAATAAAAGTTAGTTTTAATATGTATAATTTAGTGTAAGATATGGTCATTACTTAAAAAAACAATGACTAGGGGATTAGTGCTTTGGTTTTAGTAAGCTTTATTTTATTACATTTAGATGTTAGTTGGTAAATTAATGGCATTTTATGAACAGATGCATTATAGCATCTTTAAGCGAAATAGGCATGTAATCATATTTTATTTCCATTCATTTATTTGTTCCCCACTGTTAAAGATAAGGGATCAGTACAAACCACCACATCAGAAACTTTGAGAAAATCACATCTGTATCTATTTTTTGAGACTTAACTTGAGAGGAAACTTTCCTTTCCCTCTTTTCCCTCCCTCCCTTCCTTCCTACTGGGGTTTGAACCTGGGGTCTTGCATATGCTAGGTGCTCTACCACTGAACTCCATCTCCAGATTTTTTTTTTTTTGAATTGGTGTACATTTGCAGTGCGTAGTAGTTAAGGATTGTTACATGGAGATAGCATCCCCCACCTCCCCCCACCCCCAGTGCTGGGATTGAACCCAGGGCCTTTGCTTTTCTGAGACCAGATCTCACTATGTAGTTCAGGCTGGCTTCAAACTCACGAAATTTCTCCCACCTCAGTCTCCTGAGTCCTGGGATTGCAGGTTATGCCCCCATACCCAGCAGATAAAGCATATTTTGACCATATGAGTACATGAAAAAAATGTTCATCATCTTTAGCCATTATAGAAATGCAAATTAGAAACTCTGAGATTCCATCTTACCCTAGTCAGAAGGGCTGTTATCAAGTACACAAAAAACAACAAATGCTGGCAAGGACATGAGGGAAAAGGAACCCTTCTGGATTGTTGGTGGGATTGTAAACTAGTATAACCACTTCAGAAATCAGCATAGATACTCCTCAAAAAACTAAAATTTATGTTGAGACACAGTCTTGCTAAATTGCTCAAGCTGGCCTAGAACTTGGGATTCTTCTACCTCTGCCTCTTAACTAGCTGGGATTATAGGCATGTGCTGCTATGCCCTGCTGAAATATTTTTTAATGTGGTTATATGTTGAAAATAGTAGGGCCGGTGAGATGGCTCAGCGGTGTAAGCGCCTGCCTGGCAAGCGCGAGGGCCCGAGTTCGACTCCCGGATCCCACATACGAAAAAAGGGCCGGTGATATCGCTCAGCGGCACGGGTGCCTGTTGGCGCGTGAGGTCCTGAGGTCGACCCCCGGTACCCACACACACACACAAAAAAAAAGAAAATAGTTATCTCTGATGTCATCCTATAGAAATCTGCTGAAATATAATGCAGATTATTTAACTTCAGGGTAGTACCCTCTTCGGCCAGAAAAATACATTACTATTTAAATGTAGATATATTAGTACTTTGTTATATATAATTTATTTTCCTGCTGTGTAGAGATACAGATCTTTAACTCTTTTTAAGCTACCTTTTTTCTACTTTATTCAGCATCCCTGCAGTGTTTTCACTTTTAAGAAAATAGCAAGCACTTATCCAGAGATATGTAAGAGGAATGCTTATTTTCTTAAGTTACCCATAAATGTAGGTATGGTGTGGACCTCAGAATACAGTTAATTCAGAATTGTTTCTTTATAGCCCTTTGTGTGTGACATGTCAGTAAAACAGTTGTGATATACAGCAGTCACCAGGATCCCACCCACCAGCCACCAGGGATATCAAAACCCACAGATATTCAAGTTCCTTGTATAAAATGGCATAGTTTTGCATGTCCTCCTTTACACCTTAAAACACCTATAGATTGCTTATAATATCTAATACAATGTAAATGCCATTTAAGTCATTATTATACTGTATTAAGGAAATAATAAGAATAAAGTCTATATACTTTCAATACAGTTTTTTCTCCCAAGGTGTTTTTAATCTCCAATTGTTTGAGTCCATGGATATGGAACCCACAGACACAGAGGCCAACTGTATTTTACTATGTGAAATGCATTGCTATCTTTTTTTTTTTTTTTTTTTTTTTTTGAGGGGACTCTTAGATATAACTTTATGTTTTGTGTAATTTCAAACTTGCCGAAAATTTGCAATAATGGTGTAAGGAACTTCCATGTACCCTTTACTCGTATTCTCTTACTGCTTACGTTTTGTCCCACCTGCTTTACAGTTCATTCACTTCACCATCCCTGCTTCCCTCCATCGTTCCTTGCTGTCTTTCCCTCCCGCTCTACACACACACACATAAACGTGTTCTTTTCCTGAACAATTTTGAGAGCGTGCTGAACATATTGTACCCCTTTACCCTTAAATACATTTGTTATTTCCTAAGAACAGGGACATTTTCTTACATGGCCATTGTCCAGTTATGAAAAATTTTGTCTGTATTTGAAGATGGCACAGCACAGTGGGTGCTTACGGATCCTTATGTGTCAAGTGACAACATCCAGTATGGAATGGAAGCACGCTTTTTGTACCAAGCAATTGCGAAATTTGCGCTTTGTTCAGAGAAGTCCTGTTCCAGTGCGTGCCCACGGATGGGTAGGCCAGGCTGTGCTTTCTCAGTCACCCCACCAATTCACTGTGTCTCCCTAGACACAGGCTTCAGCCACTGTCTTTGCTGCTCTTTGTTCATGACTATTGCTTCAGGCCTATATTCCATACTTGCTCATTCATCAAACAGTGGTAGGTTCTGCAGTCGGTGAACCTAAACTATCATTTTCATCTTCCCATACCCTCAGTGTGCATGAAGGCCTACATATTATTCATGTAAAACTAATTAAAGTCTAGATAACTTTGAGTTTTGTATTTCTTGGAGGTGTTAACGAAGGAAACTGCAGGGTCAGGCTATTAAATCAGAAACTGAAAAATCAATGTTTACAAATTAAGTCAGAGAGTAGTGTGACTCTTGTTAGTGGAGAGCAAAGTTCAAAATCTGAACCACTGAGTGTGTAGGAGTGTGTGGGAGCGCCCCACAGTTTGCTTAGCCTGAGGATCTGCCCCTTTGCTTTTAGGGCCCTGAAAGAATCAACAGGGTGATGCCTGCAAGGAGAGATTTCGAAAGCAATCAGTGAGTTATCATGAGGTTTGCTCTCTAGCCTGATAATGCTTAGGACTGGAGGGCAACCATGAGTCGTACATAAGCAAATCATAAGTAAATAAGGAAACATGGGTTTTTTTTTCCAAGTTTGCTATGAAGATAATAAAATCAGAAAGAAAGCTCTTAGAGATGTTCCATTTCTGTATCTTCATTTTCTCCCTGAAGAAACTGAGACTGAAGAGACACGAACTGATATCTCAGAGTCACAAACTTGTAACTGGTAGAGCTGGGACTTTAACCCATCTCTTCCAACTCTGAATTCAAGTCAATTTCTTTACATGAAATTGTGACTAATGGTCAAATTCTGGTAACTTTAATGAGTCTATTTTATTTTTATTCAGAGATGCCAGCCTAAAAGGCCCTATTCTCTACCTGAATCCTTAGCTCAGAAAAAGCACTTTCCCTTCTGGAACTCTTAACTGCTGTCATCTGTCAGTGGCCTTGCAGAGGGAGGTTACCTGTTTAGTACCCAGAGCCTTAAAAACAACCTTCTCAGAGGTGACAGTTTGTTGGTGGCACTGATTCAATTTTATTATAAATTGGCCACAATATGTGCAGTGTTCTAAATAGAAAAATGGATTGTAAAGCTCAGAGGAAATAAATCCCATCTACCTTGGTAGCTTTGTAACCTGGTAAATTAATTGCTCTGAAACTTCAGATTTCAGTCTATAAAATGGGGTAGATATAACCTTTGTTTTCATTTTGGCGAAGATTAAATTATATATGTAAGAAAGAGCATATTGGCTGGTACAAAGAAGTTCCTTTTCTTTCCTTTTTGAGTCCGAAGGACTCTGTTTGTTGCATTAGTTCTCTTTATCTGTAACTGTCTTAGTTACTTTTCTTGTTGCTGAGACAAAATACCCGACACCCAAAGTTAAAGGAGGAAAGGTTTATTTGGCTTACAGTTTGTAGAGGTTTCAGTGCATAATCAGCTGGCTCCAAGGCAGGGTGGCACATGGCAGAGGGGCAGCAGCTCGTGGTGGGCAGAAGGCAGTGAAGTAGCAAAGAAACAGCAGCAGCAGCCTGCCTCTCCCTTTTATCCCTTGCAGGCTACCCACCCTTTGGGTGGTGCCTCCCAGACCCAGGATGGGCCTTCCCATTATCCACACCCAGAACTATGCCAAACCAATCAGTGGACTGGGTTAATAACCACACACCCTTACCCAGCATCACACACTAGATCAGGCACCTCTGAAAAAGCTCCACCTATGACTGCATAATGCTTTGATGGGGAGACATCTAAATACAAGCCATACCACCAAACAGTGGATTCTGTCTTTTCGTTAGTCACTACTTACGGGACAGGAGGGCAGAAGACTCATTCTCTTTTGTGTCAGTGCTTTTTTTCTTTGGACAGTTCTACTCGTTCAAAAATTTTCTTATATATTGCAAAAACTTGTTTCCCTGTACTATATAAATGCTACTTAATCTTCCCTCTAGAGTTATACAATCTTCCCTTGGAGTTATACAGTCTAAGCCCTTTTCTACACAAAATCCCTTTAAGGACTTGAGAGCATTTACGAAGACTGTCTTAGTGGCATTTTATCACAGTGTGTTCTTCCACTGAAGTTGTTCTTTTCACTCCCTTTTTTGAAATTATTCCTTTGGCAGTCAGTTTAGGCTTTGACAGAGCAGTCAAACAGAAGCTTTGATGACTCTAAGTCTGTATAGTTTTTTAACATCTGAAACTGAGGTTGTTTAGGGGCCTCTTCA
Source organism: Erethizon dorsatum (assembly GCA_028451465.1). NCBI lineage: Eukaryota > Metazoa > Chordata > Mammalia > Rodentia > Erethizontidae > Erethizon > Erethizon dorsatum. The sequence continues at coordinate 60,435,914 of CM051831.1, forward strand.
GGCTTGTTACTGTGACACAGCACAGGACCAGTCAGATACACAGTCCTTCCCTTCCCTTCCCTACATACTATATTTTGACGCTAGTTCGGAGTCCAGGAAAGAAGTTTACAAGAGCCCAGCTTCCCTTCTTGTTAGTGGCACGTGCAGATTTCTCAAGCCTTATGCCCAAGCTATATTCTTAATTGAACTGTGTCTCTGGCCTGTGTATCAGACTCACAGTGGCCGGGTCTTCTCTAGCTCTGGCATCGTCCTCCTGAATCTGGCCTGAGTTCTTGATTTTGACCTGGGGAAATCCTGGTTTTAGACTCTTGGGAGTCTCAACCTGTAGTTCATGCTTTTTTCTTCCTAATTTTCCTGAATATTTTCAAAGCCTATTCAGGAACTAGCTACCTTCTTTCTTTCCAAGTCCCTCCCATCAGATGTGACTAGGAATATTATGGGTCTTGCTGTCAAGGCCTGCAATGAATTGGCAGTTTTTCTAGGGTGGCAGTTAGGAAAGTTAGCATAGCATTTTAGTCTCAGACCTGTGGCTCTGTGGTCAGAGTGTGGGAAATCATACCTTTCTAGATGACTTAGGACTTAGGTATCCTCTTTCATCCTTCTTTATTTGCCTTCCAGATTCTTCTTCTTAAAATTCTCTATCCAAGTCAGCTTGCCACCTCTTGTCCTTTTTTATTCCTCTGTGCCATCCTTGCAAATCTGTAGTTGTGTAATCCATTCATAGAACTAGAATTATTGGGTTCAGGAACATGAGGACATACATTCTTGGTAAGTCTTTCTAAGTAGTTCTCCACAGAAACTACAACAATTCATACTCCTGCTAAAGATGTAAAGTCAGGCATGGTGGCACATGCCTATAATCCTAGCGTTCTGGGAGGCTGAGGTAGGAGGACCCAAAGTTCAAGCCTAGCCTGGGCAACTGAGCAAGACCCTGTCTCAAAATTTAAAAAAGGACTAAGAGTGCAGTGTGAAGACTCTGGGTTCAGTCCCCAGTACCAAAATCAATCAGTCAATCAATCAGTCAATAGTATAAGTGTATCTTTTCCTACATACTCACTGTTACTAGGTTTTATCAGACTTTTTTGTGTGTTTTTCCTCATTTCATTATGTTTTGATTTAATTCCCCCCCCCATTGTTCTCTTCTGACAGGATCTCACTAAATTGTCCAGGCTGGCCTTAAACTTTTGATCCTCCTGCTTCAGCCTCCCAGAGTGCAGGGATTATAGGCATGCTGTGCCACTACACCCAATTTGTATTTCTTTGTACTTGAGTAAGATTGGATTTAAAAAAAAGCCAGGTGTGATGACATAAACCTGTTATCCCAGAACTCCAGGAGGCTGAGGGAGGAGGATCACAAGTTTGGGTTGGAGCCTAGTGTGGGGCAATTTAGCAAGACTCTGTCTCAAAATAAAAAATAAAAAGGATTGGGACTATAGCTCGGTGCAAAAGCCCTGGGTTCAGTTTTCAGTACCACCAGGCGCGCACGCACACTCACACACACACACACACACACACACGCACACATTTAGGCCTGGAGATTTAGCTCAGTGGCTAGCAGATGAAAGGCCCTGGGTTCCATCCCAACCACCATAAAAATAAATGTTTATTGGCTGTTTATGTATCTTCTCTTAACTGCTTTGGACATTGGGGTTTTTTTTTAAAAAGAGCTTTCAAGGTGATTATGATTAAGAAAGTTTGAGAACCACCATTGTGTAAGATTTAACATTTGATTAGATCTGGGGGCGGGGGTTGTGTCAAAGAAGTCCCCAAGTCCACAATGTTAACAGTCAAAGATCCAAGAGCAGCAGCTGGTTTTGCTGGGAAAACATAATAGTGTTTTGTTTTAGCTCTTTACATTTCATAACTTCGATTTTTTCCCTTTCTTGCAGTTGAAATGGATGCAGTCGGAACTGAATGTTGAAGAAGTAGTAAATGACAGGAGCTGGAAGGTATAAAATAATTCTGTTCTTGGGAAGAAGTAGGAAGGCCACTGAACCAGCACAGGGCCTCCAAGAGAGAGGCCGTAAAGAGTACAAGGAGGCTCTGAGGACAATAGAGTCAACTTGACAAGCAGCTGAGGGCTCCCACTTGTTTTTTGGAGTGGGAGGGGATGCTGTTCTCCTTACCTAGAGCCGTCATATCGAAGTTAGCTTTACAGACAGACGGCAGAATTCTGTGACCAACCATGGTAATAGAATTAGGGACATTCCATTTGTAAAAAATTTTTACTTTTATTGGTACGTTTGTAGTGCTAGAATTTTAACTCTAGTTAGCTGAGAACCTTCAAAGAGGTTATTTATTAAAATTAGCCTTTTGCACATAGTTAACTTTCCATAAATTTTCATATCCTTAACTATGCTGTTAGTTTCCTCAGGCATACCTGATCGTGAAACTTTATTGTATGTTGCTTTGCTTGCATCTAGTAATAGAGCTGCGCAGAGACTCCCAGGCCCTTATTACCACCCACGTGGCCCTGATTAGGCACTAGCTTGGAGGACCAGAACCCAGGACTTTACATACAGTTAAAAATCACAGCATTTTTACTATAATTGACTTTGGTTTTGTGAAAAGGTATATTCATTTCCTCCTTCCAAAACTTTTTCAAATCTTCAAATATAAAAGATTTCTGAAAGGCAAAATCTGTTAAATCTGAAGAGTGAAAATTGTGTTTTTTCCTTTGAAACTAACTAGTGGAATTGTGTTAAACTCCAGAGGTTAACTGAACCCAAAACTAGAATTTAGAACTAAAGTTGCTAACATGGTTTTGCTATTGTGCCAGTTCATACTCCTAGAGTCCCATTAAATGTAATTACGCAGAGAACATCAAATGTAGAGGAAATACCGGATAAGTAGTATTCCAGTGAGAAAACAGAAAAACAGTGTGCTTGACGTGACTTCTGTCTCCCTGCTGTGTCTTCTCTTTTTGGTATCAGAATTTGACTGCTGGGCATCAAGGTTGACTTCTTGGAGTCTAACTCTGGCATTTAGTAACTCTTTTTCTCCTCAGTGCCTTTTGTTTGTTGCAGAAATAACCATATTTTACATGCACACACATACATACACAAAAGCAAAGAGGAAAATATTTAATCACTAAACAGAGGTAATACTGTTGAAATTTTGGTATATAGTTTTTTGTATGCATGTTCATATTGTTAAGTTTTTTAATAGAAGGGAAGTCATCCTCTACTACTTGTTACCAGTTTATTTCATTAAATGTTATTTTACTGTGTCATTAAATAATTACATCAATCTTGGAAAAAAAAAAAGCTAGAGTATAACAACATACTGAGCCATGAATAAATTGCGTCAAATACAAACTGTCTTTCTTTGCTTTATCACATTTCTTTATTTTATCCACTAAAATCTCCTATACCTGCCCCTTCTACCAACATGGTAAGGTGTTTCTGCTTGAAAGATTTTGGGCAACGTTTGTCCATTTCTGTCCCCTGGAGAAGTAATACTTCCTCTTGGAATGGCCTAGGCAGGGGGCACAGTGGACTTTTGGCTTGTAGAGCCTAGTGCAGAGCGTAGTGATACATGTAAAATGTAGTTGGAAGAGTGAAGTGTGTTTGGATTCGACACCTCAGATGCTCTCCAGTTTAAAATGGAGTTAATCCCAGTGAAACCTAGGATAAATTGAAAATATCTCTAGTTGAAAATGCATCTAATAAAACTGACCTACCAGACATTGTAACTTAGCCTAAGCCTACCTTAAATGTTCTCAGAACACTTATATTAGACTGCAGTTGGTCACTGCATATTGCTAGCCTAGGAAAAGATCAGAATACTAACTACAGCTTCTTCTACATGCATATTGCATCACAAAATTGAAAAATCCTAAGTCAAGCCATTGTAAGTCAGGGTCCCTTTGAGATTTTAAAGAAGGTGGGTTCTGTCCCCTACACAGGAAGTGAAGTCTTGTTTTAAAAAGAGGAAAATGTGGCCACAGTGCAGTAAGCCAGTAGAAGAGAATAGGACATCATTTAGGAAGAGGCTTTGGAGAGGCCAGCCAATGTGTAAAGGTCACTACTTTGAAGCCTCTTCTGGTCTCTTCTGGAAATGTCAGGGCTAGGAACGGGGGTGAGAAGAGTTACGAAATGAAAAGGTAGAAAGAGTTACATAATTTTTACATGTTTTCTTTTAACTGTGAGATACACATGCCAAAAAGGGTGTAACATGTAGAGTTTAAAAAATATTAATAAAAGAAGCATTATGTATATCCTTAAGAACTTGCATAATATCAGTACCTTAGAAGCTCCCTTGTGTGGGTTTTTCTAATGTGACAACCAGCAACCCCCAACATGAGTAATTTTTTGAACCTTAAGAATAATTTGTTTCTTAACATCAGTGGAGTATGGGATAAATTCTTGCAAATTCTTTTAGATTAAAAAAAAATTTTTTTAGACGCATAGTTCAGATTTTTTTCTTAAAAAGTTTCTAAATATGAGGGCCAGTGAGATGGCTCAGTGGCGTAAGCGCCTGCCTGGCAAGCACGAGGTCCTGAGTTCGACTCCCAGAACCCACATACGAAAAAAGGGCCGGTGATATTGCTCAGTGGCACTGGCGCCTGCTGGCGCGCGAGGTCCTGAGTTCAACCTCCGGTACCCACAAAAAAAAAAGTTTCTAAATATGAAAAGATATACAGTAAAAATTGTGCCTCTCACCCCTCTCCTTTAACCATCTCTTTCCCTCTGCAAATGCAGTATGTTCTTTCATATATTTGTACCTTTTATAATGCTATGTATGTGTATATATGTATGTATTATGTATGTTGTGTATATGTTATGTTTGTGTATATATGTATGTTATGTATGTTTATGTGTGCGTATATATATGTATGCGTTCTGTATGTGTATGTGTTTCCCTCTGCAAGTGTAGTATATTCTTTCATATATTTGCACCTTTTATAATGCTATGTATGTGTATATATGTGTGTTATGTATGTGTATATATATGCATGTGTTATCTGTATGTATGTGTTATGCATGAATATGTATGTTTGCTGTGTATGTGTATATATATGCATGTGTTATATATGTGTTATACAAACAGTGTATTGTGTTATGTATGTGTATGTTTTCCTCTGCAAGTGCAGTATATTCTTTCATATATTTGCACCTTTTATAATGTTACATGTGTTATGTATGTGTATGTATGTTGTGTGTGTATATATGTGCTGTGTATGTTATATATGTGTATGTATATGTATGTGTTTGTTTCACAAACAAGTGCGTTGTCCACATTTTTTTTGCCCTTAATGTGGCTTGGAAATCCTTTCATATCGGAATATAAAGCTTCCTAACTATTTTTAAGCACTTTATTTCATTGAATAATTGTATCAAAATATGTATATATGTATGTACTGTATGTATTTGCAGTACTGGGGATAGAACCCAGGAGTACTCTACCACTGAGCTACATCCCTCTTCTTTTTAAGACAGGATCTAAGTTGTGCAGGGTGGCCTTGAACTTGTGATCCTCCTGGCTCAGCCTTCTAAGTAACTAGGATTACAGACATGTACCAATGCACCCGTTTGTACCACAGTTTCTACTTAATACAGACCTATATTGACAAATATTTAGTCATAGAACATGCTTTTACCACTTATGATATGCTGGTTGTTCTGACTTTTAGGAAGCAAGGTAAACAGAACAAAAAAATACATAAAATGATACAATTTAGCAAAAGACTGGCTTAGCCAGTCCATACTTATGAGAAGGATCTGGCACACATTTAGAAGAGTACAGCAAAGATCTTTGCAAAATCTATTCTTTAAAAAAGAGAAAAGCTTTATCTTTTTTTTTTTTTTTGTGGATACCGGGGTCAACCTCAGGACCTCGCGTGCCAGCAGGCGCCCATGCTGCTGAGCGATATCACCGGCCCTTTTTTTTTTGTATGTGGGTTCCGGGAGTCGAACTCAGGCCCTCGCGCTTGCCAGGCAGGTGCTTATGCCGCTGAGCCATCTCACTGGCCCCCAAAAGCTTTATCTTAAAACTTAAGTTCAGGGCCGGTGAGACGGCTCAGCGGCTTAAGCGCCTGCCTTGCAAGCGCGAAGGCCCGAGTTTGACTTCCGGAACCCACATACGAAAAAGGGGCCGGTGATATCGCTCAGCGGCACGGGTGCCTGTTGGCGCGTGAGGTCCTGAGGTCGTCCCCCCGGTACCCACAAAAAAAAAAAAAAAAAAAAAAAAACTTAAGTTCAAAGTATGTCTAGAACATGGAACTAAAATATTTGTTAATTTCTGAATTACTGGCTCTTGATGATTTTTCAGCACCCTTGTCGCTGAGCGATATCACCGGCCCCTTTTTCGTATGTGGGTTCCAGGAGTCGAACTCGGGCCCTCGCGCTTGCAAGGCAGGCACTTAGGCCACTGAGCCATCTCACCGGCCCTCTTGATGATTTTTCTTTGCGTAATTTAAATCTTATAAAAATATTAAAATTGTCTTGCGAAGGGGGATCCAGGCCTTTTGTACAGCACCTAGTAAGTCAGTTTGACCTGGTGAGGAAACAACTCTGTTTCTTAAATCTATTTACCCACAGCAAAAATGGTCATACCCTCCTAATATATCAAAGTGAATCCAGATTCAGGCCTCATCTATGCAGTATGACTCAATGCTTTTATTTCTGTTTAAACACCTTAGGTGTTTAATGAACGCTGCCGAGTTCACTTCAAGCCTCCAAAGACTGAATAAAGAGAGATACTGTTTTAAAGGACCGGGTCATCTCACCAGAGCTAAGCATGACACATCAACAGGACGGGCTTCCCCAGGATGGTATCTGAGCCAGCAGTCCACGACCTTGTGTTGATTTCAGCCCCACTTAGCCAGGACCTCATGTCTGAATAATTCTGATAATTATGAAATAATCAAACTGCTATTTTATACTGATTCTGTGAAAAACATTTTATAACTATTAAAGTAATTTTCTGACTCAGTGTACATTTTTATTTGATGGTTGTCCAAATTGAGACCATAACATCAAATAAGAGAGTTTGCACATAGTTTTAATGTCTGATTATATTTTATTATACTTTATTGATTTTTACCAATCTACTGGCATGGATATGGACTTTTTTGGTCACAGATGAATTCATCCTGTTTATCATTGTGGGTTTATTATGAAAAGGCAGTATTATAAGGTATACACTCTTAGGACCTTAATTTTTTTTCAATCAGATTTTATTGGTACATTTTAGATATACATAATGATCACATTCATCACAGAGAATTTGTACCTGTAGATGATATAGTATTCTCTGTTTTTTTTTCCCATTCCCCTACCCTCCCTTCAACCCCTCCTCTCCTCCCCATTTATAAAAGCTTTATTTCCATTTTTTCCCATCTTTTCTCACTCTTAGGACCTTAATTTATCTTGTTTTCAAATGTAAAAATTTGGGCCGGTGAGATGGCTCAGCAGCATAAGCGCCTGCCTGGCAAGTGTGAGATCCTGAGTTCGACTCCCGGTACCCACGTACGAAAAAAGGGCCGGTGATATCGCTCAGTGGCACGGGTGCCTGCTGGCACGCGAGGTCCTAAGGTCGACCCCCGGTACCCACCAAAAAAAAAAAAATGTAAAAATTAAATTTGGGTGGAATTTTTTTCCTGGACAGTTTTCCCATGGACACTGAAAAGGAAGGCAGTAGAACAGATTCAGAAAAGGAAAATGCCATGGAGGGCTTGCATAATAGTAAATGAGTTAGTAAAAAGTCCTGCTGTGTGCAGAATTTGGTCTTTGAAGGAAACAGCTTTCTGTTACAGAATGATTATATTAACTTTTTGTTGCTGTTTAACAAATCACCACAGGCTTTGCTGTTTGTTATCACATAGTTCTGTACGTCAGAAGCCCCTACAGGCTTGGTAAGAGTGGATTCTCTGTTCAGGGTCTCACAAAGCTGAAGTCCCACCGAGAGCCAGGATGGCTGTTCTCTGGAATCTCTGAAGGGAGGACTTGCATCCAAGCTCATTGAATTTGTTGGTACAACTTAGATCTTTTAGTTGCAGAACTGAGGCCCCCTTCTTGCTGGCTGTCAGGCAGCACTCAGCTCCTGGAAGACACCCACATCTCAGCGCACAGCCCCTCTGTCTTCAAACCGCCAGCAGTGTACTAGATCGTACTGAGACTCGCAGACTTCCTGTTCTGCTATAAACCAGATGAAGTACTCGTGTGTTATTGTATCAGGCCTACCATAATGTTGCTTTTAGTTAGCTCAAAGTCAATTTATTATAATCTTAATTACCTTTGTAAATCACCTTTACCATGTAATGTAACAGTCACAAGTGTGATGTCTCATTCACTGAGGGGTTACGGTGCGACATTGTGGGGAGCCAATTCAGGATTCTGCCTACTGTGACCCAGACACCAGCCACCTGGCTCCAGCTCGTTAGATTGACCAACTAGGGTCTGTCTTATGCCTGTGTCCAGCACAATGACCTAAATCAGATTATGCAGTTGGAAATTAGCAGAAAGGCATAAAATGTTCTCTCATTCAACAAAACTTTTGAGGACAAACTGAGTTTCTTGGGGAGATAGATAAGACTAGTTTTGGGCTGGGGTGTAGCTCACTCAGTGCTTGCTTAGTATGCAATAGGTCATGGATTTGAGCCCAAGAACCACACATAAACAACAACAACAAAAAAAACAAAAAACTACATTGGTGGAGATTATAATCTAATCTCCTCAAAAAGGAAATTTTTCTAAGGGTCAGCAGTGAAAAAGATTTTCTATTCCAGGCATGGTGGTGCATGCCTATAATCCCAGCACTCTGGGTGGCTGAGGCAGGAAGGCTGCAAGTTTGAGCCCAGCCTGGGCAACTTAGACCCTGTCCCAAATAAAACTGGGGTGGGGGTGTAACCCAGTGTTATGCCCTCGGGGGGAGAAAAGATTTTCTATAAAACTGATGCGTAATAATTTTTAGATGGAGTGAATTGAAAGACTGAATGCAAGAATGAAAATAAGATAAAGGTCTTATTGCATCTTCCTGATGCAATTCCTCAGGAGAGTTTAGATCTTGGGAAGGATTCATAACGGCCTTTCCAGATTCTCAGGTCTGTTTGCCGGAATACCATTCAGCCAATCCTGTGATGTTACTAGGATGCCTGAATTATGCCCATGTAACAGACTAGTGTGGGAAATGCGCAGTTACGGCAGTGTGGAGTGTGTTGGTATAAGTGTGTTTTAGTGTGTAATGGGTAGGATTTAAGCCTCAGATGTGAAGGTGGAATGGCAGGCACGTTGCTCTTGAAGTCAGTTTGTCTGCTGAATCAAAATGTCTTTGTGGGGCCGGTGAGATGGCTCAGCGTCATACGCGCCTGCCTGGCAAGCGCGAGGGCCCGAGTTCGACTCCCAGAACCCACATATGAAAAAAGGGCCGGTGATATCGCTCAGCGGCACAGGCGCCTGCTGGCGCGCGAGGTCCTGAGGTCGACCCCCGGTACCCACAAAAAAAAAAAAGTGTCTTTGTGTAATTACTGCCTTAGAAGTTACTGGTTTGCTTTCCTTGCTTGAAGGATAGGTAGGATTTAGACACACATGAAAAGGAACAGAATGCACGAAAGGTCAGAGATGGGTTTGGCCTTTCTTTGGCAGAACAGAAGACAGCCACATGAAGAAACACCTATAACACGTCGCAAATTCTTTTAACAAATGTCTTACTCTAGGCACTGTTAACTCCTATTATTACATCACTGAACAAATAGTAAAAATACCTGCTCTCTTAGAGCTTATGTATAGTGAGATAAGACAGGAGGATAAAATTATGTAGTATGGTGAAATGTGATAAAATTCTGTTAATAAAAGCCAGGCGTGGTGGCATACCTGGAAGCCCAGCACTTGGGAGGCTGAGACGAGGTCATGCATCCAAGACCAGCCTGGACTACATAGCCAGACCCTGCTGATCAATCCATCAAAGCTGGGCATGGTGGCGCACACCTGTAATCCCAGCACTCGGGAGGCTGAGGCAGGAGGATCACCACAAGTTCGAGACCAGCCTAGGACACATAGTGAGTTCAAGCCCAGCCTGGACTACATAGTGAGACCCTGTTTAAAAAAAAAAAAATATCTGTGAATCAGTAATGCAAGTGGAGTGTGGGTTGTCAATAACTTTTAAGCTGATTAGAGAACATTATAATGCCCTTATCTTTGAAAAGCCAATTGAGCTAGAGATTGAAATATACCACATATGTACAGTCATAAAAAAGGGAGTTTTTATAATAAGTCTCTTTCATAAGTTGTGCTCCAAAGATACCTGTTTGGAAAACAGTGGTGAAGTATCAGGTGCTACTGCAGTAGACTGTGTCTCGCATGTTCAAGAATAACTTGTAAATTGGATACTAATCAAATGTGCAGTCCAGTTTTAAGTTGAAAACAGTTCTACACCCAGTCAAAGATGGAGATTATTTCCGTTACTTACGATTTCTTTGTATACTTAGCCTTATACCCTTGCTTTATTTGGCCCTTTAAAAATCATTATTGAGCATAAAATGGAAAATGATTACTTCAGGCTTTCCAGAGGCCTAATTTTATCCCACAGAATTATGTTGGGAAGGAAGTCTAATATGTTCATAAAAAGTTTAAGCAAAGCTAGTACCCTGCTTGGGAATGTAATGGCCAGCTGAGGGCACCCCTGCAAAAGATGAGAGGACTTGGCCTAGATGAATGTGTGCATCTCCTATGCACTAAGGATTGCTGGGATTTGCACTTAAAAGTGATTGCTATCGATTGATTTTTCTGCTCCAGTTTTAAAACAAGCAAGCAAAATGTCTCTCCTTAAAGTCCCCTTCAAGGGATCTCACTACCTTGAAGATAAGTACTGAGTCCTTAAAATGGCTTAAGGAATCCATGCTCATGCTTCTTCCAACTTCAGAACTCTACAGTGCACGCTTCCCTGCCAATACTGAACCACTTTCTGCTTCTGGACATGACCCAGTCTCAACTTTGAACTTCTGAGCACCGTCTCTTTTCCCTTCTGCCTCCTGTCTCAGCTATCACTTCCTTCAGGAAGCCTTCTCTGACCTCTCAAATAGAAATTAGGCATCCTTTTTATGTGCTTCATCCTGATTTTTATCACAACATTAAATTGCAGGTATATCTCTTTCCTCCACCAGTTTGAGGGCTGAAACGGTGGCTGACTAGATGAGACGCTGCTAGTTTTCTACTCTATATACATTTTTTCTTCTCTTAAAATAGAGTCCTGATTCTGTTTCAGGCAGTGAAGTCCCCACTCCCCCTGCTTTCTTTGCAGCCTCAGGTAGGAATGGAACACTTCTGGCCAACGAGATACGAGCAAGAGACCGTGGGAGTATTTTTGGGAAACTTATAATAAAGTTCTGAAGGCACTGTCCTTTCCTTCTCATTGCCTCTACCTTCCTTATGGAAACCAGATAACCGCAAAATCAGAAAACAAAAAAATAGCAGTAGTTTTTGATCTCCAGTACTGGAAAATAAATAAAACTTTTAAATGTTTTTAAAATTTAAAAATACAGCAATAGCAAGTCATTACCTATCAATAATTACCTTGAATATAAATTTAACTTCTCTAATAAAAGTAGAGTGAACAGATTAAAAAAAAATTAAAGACTCTGTTGTAATCTGTCTATACCATACCTGTTCCACTTTTAAGGACACACATAGATTGAAAGGTGAAAGGATTGAAAAGGTTATTTCACACAAATGTAAACCAAATATAGAGCAGAAGAAGTAATACTTATATTAGCCAAAATAGGCTTTAAAGTGTTACAAAGGGACAAAGAAAGATAGTATATAATGATAAAAGGGTCCATTTTTCCAAAGACTGAATTTATGTATATATATATATATATATATATATATATATATATTCAATAGGATAGCTCTTTAACATACAAAACAAATGTTAAAGTATCTGAAGGGACAGAGGTAGTTGAAGTACAACATCCCTAAGTGACTTAAATTCACCACTTTCCTTATTGGAAGGACCACTTGACAGAAAATCAATAAGGACATACTGGACTTAACACTTGAGACCAAAGGGACCTAGTAGACATACAAAGAATATCCTATCCAACAACAGTAGAATATACGTTCTTCTCAAGCGTACACAGAACATTCTCCAGGATACAGCATATGTCAAACCAACCACAAAACAAGTCTTGAGTGATATATAAAGTGTCTTTTAAAATCACAATAGTGTGAGAATAGAAATCAATAACAGGAGGAATTTCAGAAAATTCACAAATACGGTGGTACCTTGGTTCCCGAACTTAATTCTTTCCACAATTCTGGTCACAAACCAAATTGGACAAGAACCAAATCAAATTTCCCCATAAGGTCAACATTGAACCTAACCATTGAATTTGATTCAGCTCTTGTCCAATTTGGTTTTGATGTTGTTGAGACAGCCGGGCTCTGAGACAGCCGGGCTCTAAGTCTGCCAACAAAAAGTTTCATTTAAAAGAAAATACTAAGAGTTCTACTTAAATTATGAATTCATTGCAAGAGTTGATTGAAAATTTCCAGGCTTGCTTTGTGTAATGTGAGTGACCAGCTATCCAACGAACCCATGAAAACTTCCAAATGGCTTCACTACACAGAGACCAAGCATCCTGCATCGGAAGACAAGGCTTTGGAGTTTTTCAAAATAAAAAAACCCATGAGCATGAGCAAGCAATTATCGAAGGCCACGACTCCATCAAATGTGCCTGCACTGACCCACTACTAACCACGTTACTAAAGCTAAGAAGCCCTTGACTACTGGTGAGAATTTGATCCTGCCTGCTGCTGAGGACGTCTGTCATGAACTCTTAGGAGAGGCTGCAGTTCAAAAGGTGGCCCATGTCCCTCCACTGACAAGCACCATAACTAGATGAACTGATGAAACAGCAGGGGATACTGAGGCACAGCAGAGGACTAATGAGTCACTGTAGTATACAATCCAGGTTGATGGGTCTATTGACATTGACAACAAGGCAGCAATGCTTGTCTCTGTGTGATATATTTTTCAGGAGGATATGTTATGTACACTTTTGTTGCCAATCAATACCACAGTTGCAGAATTTTTAAGAATAATAATTACCTAAGCCGGGAGATGACAGGAATGGAAAGATGATGATCAAAGGTTACAAAGCTTCAGTTTCACAGGATTAAGAATACATTTTTTGAGACACATAGTCTCACTATGTAGCCCAGGATGGCCCCAAACTAGAGATTCTCCTGCCTCAGCCTCCCAAGTGCTAGGATTACACGCATGTACCACTATGCCCAGGGATTTTTTGGGGGGGGGTTTAAAAAAAATCTATTGCATGGGCTGGTGAGATGGCTCAGTGGCTTAAGCGCCTGCCCGGCAAGCGCGAGGGCCCGAGTTCAACTCCCGGAACCCACATACGAAAAAGGGGCCGGTGATATCGCTCAGCGGCACAGGCGCCTGCTGGCGCGCGAGGTCCTGAGGTCGACCCCCCGGTACCCACAAAAAAAAAAAAAAAAAAATCTATTGCATAATATGGTGAATATGGCTCATAATTAAATATGATAGATTTTAGTATCACTAAAAGAGTAAATCTCAGATGTTTTCATCACAAAAAATGTTAAATATTTGAGGTGATTGATGGGTTAGATTTATTTAATCATCTCACATTGTATTTAGACATCATATGATTTTGTACCCAATAAATATATATAACTATAATTTTTCAACATATAGAAAACATTATGAAATATAAAAACTTTGTGAAACTTATTCACTAGTAATATATTTACAGAATATGATGAAAACTCTTTGTTATGACTTATATCTAGACATCCCCCCAAAGCCTCATCCACACGTAGGTGGGGCTTTGGGAGTGACTGGATCATGGGTGTGTGGTACCGGATTAGTCTACTGATTGGTTTAGCACAGTTCTGGATGTGGGTGATGGATTTATTGAAGAGGGAGGACCCACCCCAGGTGCAGGCATCACCAACGTATTATAGCCTGGGTGGAACAAAAAGGGGAAGAAGGGGCTGGGGATGTGGCTCAGTGGTAGAGCTCTTGCCTTGTGTGCACAAGGCCCTGGGTTCAATCCCCAGCACCACAAAAAAAAGGGAAAGAAGAAGGAAGTCCCACTTCTTCCTGCCTGCTATGCTGTGAACTGTTTCTCCGGGCCCCTCCGCCTGCCTTTGAGCCACCCGACAATGGACTGAAACAGCTACAAACTGTGAGCTAAAATAAACCTTTCCTCCTTTAACTTGTGAGTATTGGGTGTTTTGTCCTAGCAAGGAGAATGTAACTAAGACACTGTTCCATTAAATATAAAAAGGAGTAAAGTACGGATATATGCTACAACACGGATGAACATCGAAAACATCATACTAAGTAAAAGAAGCAAGTTACAAAATGTCACATACCATATGATCTCATACATATAAATTATATGTTGCATATATAAAGGGTCTAGATAGGCAAATCTAGATACAGAGGGAGCACTGTATGTGTGTGGGGAGGTGAAGTGGAGGAGGATGGAAAGGTGTTAGTATGGGGTTTCGTTTTGAGGTGATGAAAATATTCTATAACTGATATGGTGGTTTGCATGCATTTGTAAATATACTAAAAGCCACTGGATTGTGCACTTCAAGTAGATTAATTGTATGGTATATAAATTATGTCAACAAAAGTGTTAAAAAATAGAAATTATACTGAATGGAATACATGGTTTTGGACTGGATCTTTGGTAAGGCAGGGTGTTATTGGGACAACTGGGGAAACGTGAATGGCATCCAGGCACTAGATGCAGGCAGGCATCGGTGTCAATTTCCTGATTTGAAGGGTATATTTCAGCAACAGAATGTCCTTTGTTGTGGGAAATGTACACTGGTATTTGTAGTAGGGAATACTAATATTTGTTGGTGACAGGGAATTCCTATAGGTAGCAAACTCTTAAATATCTAGGGAAAAATTTTTTTGCAGCTTTTTCTTGAGTTTAAGATTGTTTCAAAATAAAAACATATCTTGTAAAATATCTGATTTGATCTTAAAATATGAGGGTGGAGAGGGACTCTTGGATTCTCAGAAATCACAGGGAATAGGCAGTTTCTCCTCTAAAACAATAATTGTGATTTTGAGAAAGTAAAGGCCATTTCTATTTAATAAAACACATACATAAAAGTGGAAATTTATCTGAAAATGACTGTTTCTTTATTGATGGTTACATTCACTGACAAAGATCACTAATCCGTGGCTGGCGTGAAGGGTCCAAACACTTTGGAACACACCACTAAAAGGCAGTCAGCTCATCCTCCTTGCTCTTGCCAGTCTGGTAACCAGAAAGCTCCAGAGCATCTTCATTTTGTCCAGGAAGAGGTTCGAATACTTTTATGTGAACATAAGAATGATCATCTACCCGAATCTGAAGAGAGAAAAAGAAAAAGCTGATTTATTCATCTGGATCAACATCAAGCAGAAGGTCTGCAGGTCTGTGGAGGGTTCCCTGCAGCTGGGCTTTCTGCAGCGGCAATTCCAGATGGAGGCCAGCATTCTTAGGCGGCCTCCATAAACCCACAGTCTTATTTATACAAGAAAGCTAAGGAGCAAATGCCATGGCAAGAAGCATACATCCTAGGTTTATTTATTGTACTTTTCAAATTATAATTTGGGCACAAATGACAATCCAGAGTTGCATTTCTTTCAAAGAGGCATGGAGCAGAAGAAAGTGGTAGCCTGCATGTTTTGGTGATTCTGTTTTCTGACTTCCAAATGGGGAAATTGTTTGCCGCATTTATTTTTTTATTATTTATTTATTTTTAAGTATTTATTTTGTGCATGGGGCAGGGCTTCAACCTTGGCAAACATGATTACAGGCAGCACGACGGTGCTCTGCCTCCAAATCCTGACTGTGCTCTTATGTGACCTTTGTTAGTTACTTCACCTTCTCATCAATTGCACAACAGAAGTAGTTTATACTCATCTCAGCAATTGTTGGTGAGGATTACATGAGAGAGGACATGCCGGCTCTTAGAACTGTGCCTGACTCAGGGTTTTATCCCCATTGTGCAGGTTAGGGGATTAAGCTCAGAGGAGGAGAAGCTTCAGTCACCCTACTTTTAATCATGACTAGTAGAACAAGTCCAGCCAAGGTTCAAACCCAGGAGGCTCTGACACCAAAGCCTGCAGTCCTGGTACCACGCTGCCTCTTGATAGGACCCAAGATGCACGGAGACACCAACTCACTAGCAAGACCTTAAACATAGAGAGTGGGCCAGAACAAAGGAACCAACAACCAGGCTGCCAGGAAGTAAGAGGGACCTGGGGTCATTGGCTGGAATGTTGGAGTTGTAGCAGGAGGAAAGGAGGGAAGGAGGGAAGGAGGGAGAGAGGAAAGAAAGAAGGAGGGAGGGAGAGAGAGACAGGATGGGAGAGGAGAAGGAGGAGGAAGAGGCAAGAAAGAGGTGCAGAGACTGAACAGGGCTACATTTCATTCAGTCAAGGGAATAAAATTTCAAGATTGTTTTCTTTTTTTTCTTTTTTTTTTGTGGGTACTGGGGGTCGACCTCAGGACCTCGCACACCAGCAGGCACCCGTGCCACTGAGCGATATCACCGGCCCTTTTTTCGTATGTGGGTTCCGGGAGTCGAACTCAGGACCTCGCGCTTGCTAGGCAGGCGCTTATGCCGCTGAGCCATCTCACTGGCCCTCAAGATTGTTTCCTGATGAATCTTCAAAGAAATGTGTGAGGGGGTTCACCTATGAGATTTATGCATTTGGATTAATCACAAATTATTAAAATACCAGTTTTCACAGAATATTTCCTATTTTTGAACAAAATAATTTTTCACTGGAAAACATTCTTTTTCCATCTGTGAGGGAGGACTGGGACAGGAGACCACAATGTCATGCTGTCTATGGACCGCAGGGTCCCATTCACAGGAGTCCCTGGGCCTGGCGTAAAGCAGGAGCCCAAATCAGATAGGACTGGGCTGATCCACGGACATGACCCAGTGTTGTAACTTTCTCATGTTGAGCTGGCTAACTCCAATTATTATTATTATTAATTATTGTTATTATTGTTATTATCATTCCTGAAAACATTTAAAATTTTTTTTGTCTTAAATAGCTACTTATGAAAGAGAAATAAACCATACTGTGCCCTGGTCAAATTGTTAACTATAAAGATTAGGCAAATATGTTTGAATTGCTGTTAGTATTTTTTTAAGTCAGAATTGTCATCTCTTTAACATGTAGGGTGAAAATGGCTCCCAAATATGCCCATGTGGATTGGCTGATTTGTTTCCCCTTTGGAAACATGAGAAGTATTTTCTTCCTTTAGGACTGGGTCAGCACATCATTTAATTTTTTTATATAGCTATAGAATTGATTTTTAAAATATTTTATTTTTATCTATTTATTTATTTTGGTATTCAAGATTGAATTAATGGCCTTTTCACTGACCTACACTCACAACTCTTTGTTTTTGTTTTTTATTCTGAGGCAGGGTCTCATTAAATTGCCCCAACTGGACTCAAATTTTTGATCCTCCTACCTCAACCTCCCAGAGTGCTGGGATTACAGGTGTGCAGTGCCACACCTGTAACTGTAATGTTTAAATACTCCACAGCTTTAAACTGTAGAGTGCCACAAGCTGAATCTACTTGAGTTGCAAAAAGTTATTTGAATTATATAAAATTTTAATTTATTTTTGTTAGTATGTTTGCAGTATATTTAAATTATATTAATCAAAATATTTAACAGGCAAAAATGGTTGAAATTCTTTTCACAGCACACTATTCAAGTCTCTTCTTAATTCCACTTAATTTGGACACACAGGATCCTAAAGCTTTGGGGTGATGGTGCCTGGTACAGTCCCAGTCCCCAGGTAGCTGAGATATTACCCTCCCACCACACACTCAGAACGGCCATGGCCACAAACCAAGCATGCCCTGAACTGTTATGGAGTCCTTTTCTGTATAATTTCTAGAAATGAGAAGTTAAAAATCAATATAAGAAAGCTTTCTGAATTTACAGGAATGGTACAAGATCCTCCCCCAAATTTGAGAGCCTGTTACTAGCAGGGTATCATTCTGGCATCCTAATTGAGGACGATCAGTAGGGAACAAGAAATGTAACAACAAATGAGAAATACAATATCTTTGAGCCCTAAAGTAGATGTTGAAGTCTAACCTTAATGTAGTAATTTACTCCAGCAACCACTTGACTTTTATACTCCTCAGCTGTGAATTCTTGGTAAGACTTATTTGTTTTTTCTTCAAGCTGTGGTTTAACCTTAAAAAGAGAAGAGGGGAAACAAATTATCAAAGCTATGTTAGACACTATTTATGTGATTTACAAATCTGGGAACCTCATGCTCCTAAAAATCGTCAGATGATAGGGCAGGTGAGATAGCTCAGCGGCGTAAGCGCCTGCCTGGCAGGTGCGAGGTCCTGAGTTCGACTCTCGGTACCCACATACGAAAAAGGGGCCGGTGATATCGCTCAGCGGCACGGGCGCCTACTGGCGTGCGAGGTCCTGAGGTCGACCCCCGGTACCCACAAAAAAAAAAAAAAAAAAAGATGATAAAGAGGTCTGTGAGCTATCTTTGGTATTCCAAAAGAAAACAACTATCTTTAAGAAGAGTGTGTAGAACCACGTGTAGTGATGCACTCCTGTAATCCCAGCACTCAGGATGCTGAAGCAGGCAGATCCACCAAGAGTCTGAGGCCAGCCTGGACTACATAGTGATGCTGTGTCTCAAAAAACAATCGAACAAACAAAGAGAGAAATTTTGTTGCTTTAGGCTGAATTAAGGTCAAGTCCTGTGGTAATGCAATATAGTAACATTGTGACTGGTGAAGCCCCAGTAGTTATATGTGTCTTTGACTAATAAAAACGAGTACAATTTACTACTTAAGTTTTAAAAGAAATTGTTTAAAAATTTTAAAAAAACATATACTGAGTTGTTTCCCCTAGTGTTATCATTTTATATATCTGCAGAATAATCATTGAAACCTAGAAATAAGCATGATGTAATACTGTCAAGCAGTCTGTAAACCTTTAGAGTATTTTGTCTACTGTCCCCAAAATGTCCCTTTTCTGCTCCAGGATCCTACATCACATTTAACTGCCAAGTCTTCTTAGTCCCCTCCATTGCGGATTAATTCCTAGGATTAATTCTTCATGGCTCACGACTTCAGAAGAAAGTGGGTTGTTGGTACGCAGAGTGTCGCTCCATTTGGGTCTGTCTGGTTTCCCTTATGTTAGACATCCACATTTTTGGTAGGGACAGCACAAACTGCTCTTAGTGGCCCCCTGTCAGGAGCTTCCTGTTTCCTTACTGTTGATATGAACCCTTAGGACATCTGCCAGGCTCACCATTATAAAGTTACTATTTTTGTAATTAATATAAATCTTTCAAGGTGACCCATTCAGACCACGCAACTATCTTTTTTCTCATACTTTCACCCACAGTTGTAGCACCCACTGATGTTTCTTGCCTCTAATAATTACTACGTGGTATGGTATAAAATCAAATGGTGATTTTTTTTCTTTAATTTCTCATATATTTGCTACTTTGAATTCTATTGTAAGGAAGACCTTACAATACAATGCTGAGTGCTATCTATGGACCTGGGTGATGGTATTTGAGCCGGGCAGCAGGGAAAGGGTCACAGAGGGGAGCTTGTCAGCGAAACCTTCAGATTCAGAAAGGAACGTGGTAGAAAACCCGCCAGGATGGGCACTGGGAGGAGGAAAGCCTGCTGGGAATGTGGCCAGGGCCCAATATGAGCGGACATAGTTTGTGCTGAACCCAGTAGAACCCAGTGGGTTTGTCGCTTGGTCTCCGGTCACAGGAAGGAGGCCTTCAGGGAGGTACCTGGTAAAGCACATTTAATCCAGAGTTGTTCAGGCTTTTCTTACTACTGCAGAGCTGAAGGTCTGAGCCATGTGGCACCCAACATGTATGGCTTGTGTCCAGATGTCCCCCCAAAGCCTCACGTGGTCATAGTTGGGCTTTTTCGGAAGGTGGCTGGATCTAGATTGTGTGATGCTGGGATAAGGGTGTGTGATTACGGAATCAGCCCACTGATTGGTTTGGCACTGCCCTAATCCCAGCAGCCTAGATAGAACATGAAAAGGACAGAAAGAAGATGCTAAGGTGGCTTGGACATGCTTCTTCACTACTTCATTGCTTTGCTACATTCTGCCCACCATGAACTGTTTCTCCCCTGCCACACTCCTCTGCCACGCCACCCTGCCTTGGAGCCAGCTGATTATGGACTGGATCCTCTACAAACTAAGCCAAATAAACCTTTCCCCCTTTAACTTTGGCTGTTGGGTATTTTGTCTCAGCAACGAGAAAAGTAACTAAGACAAGTGGGAACCGAGATATCCTGCTGGAGGGACTTCGGGGAAAGGAGGGACTGAGAAACTGAGGAGGAAGAAGGTATCAAGAAGGAACAAGGACTGTGACTGAAAGGATGTCCTGGTAGCCTCAGTGCCCTGCTGTAGGTGTTGGGCACAAATTCACGGAGCTGTAATGGGTGAGCTTTCTGTCATTCTGCCTCTTCCAGGGGCAGAGCTCTCTGGAGCTGGAGGGGAAGCTGGGGAGGAAGTGGGTGTAGTGGGAATGATCTCTAATTGAGAACTGGGATGCCAGGAGCACACGGGGTCACGGAAAATCAGGGCGGAGGGTGTAAGGAACCACCCATCACGGATGCGTAACCCAGTGGGCTAGGCATGTTCTGATGAAAATGGAAGTTAGTGCTTAAAGGATTCTGGGGGCGGCTGAAAGACAGGTTCTGTGGGTGTGGGGCAGTGGGAGAGGTGATAGATGAGGAGGCTGAGATCAGAGAGGGGAACATAAATGTGTGGATAGGGCAATAGCCATGACATGCTAAACTCCAAGGTGTGCCTAGGAAGGTATGGAGATGAAGTATTTGCATGGTATCCTGGCCAAGAAAAATCATGTTTTGTGTTTTGGCCAGGAATGATATGTAGCAATCAGGTTTATGACTTAAGGGTGTGTGTGTGTGTGTGTGTGTGTGTGTGTGTGTGTGTGTTATGCATGCACATTTGCATATGTAATAATAGCCCTCACCTCTGTTGGGCCCACTGTGGTGCACACCTGTAATCGCAGCACTCTGCTAGGTTGAGGCAGAAGCCCAGCCCAGCCTGGGTAACTTGGTGAGTTAGAGAAACTTTGACTCAAAATAAAACAAAAATAAAGGGCTAGGGATGTATTTCAGTGTGAATGCCCTGGGTTCAATTCTCAGAAAACAACAACAACAATAACCTTTTCTTTTCTTTTCTTTTTTTTTTTGTGGATACCAGGGGTCAAACTCAGGACCTCGCACACCAGCAGGCGCCCACGCCGCTGAGCGATGTCACTGGCCCTTTTTTTGTATGTGGGTACCAGGAGTCGAACTCAGGACCTTGCACTTGCCAGGCAGGCGCTTATGCCACTGAGCTATCTCACCGGCCCTGACAATAACTTTTTCTAAAAACAATTATTAAAATAACAATTCTTTCATTTGCATGAATATACTAAGAATTCCTATCCAATAATTCTTTACATAACTACTTAAGATAGTGGACCAGAAACAATGACCTGGAAGTTTTTGCTGTTGGGGCCATCAATTTATTTGGTTCTTCATTCTACATAATATGACTTTTCATGGATGGGGCCACATATGGCTCTTAACTTCATTATGTGTCTCTCTTACCCCCAAACTATTTGGTAAATTTCCCAGAGGGCGAGGATCATTTTATGTTTCTCCTGCCTCCATAGCAATGCACACAATATTGCTTACATAATAAATGCTTTCTGAATAAGAAGAATATGGTTGTTTTCCTTTCTGACAATTTATCTCCCAAATGTAGGAAAGACAGGTATAGCACTGACTCTCAGCTGACACAGAGAATCTTGGAGGAGGGTGCTTCTCCAAAGTATACTTTGGACCCAAGTACCCTTAGCATCCTTTAGTACATGACACCACCATTGGACCTCTGTTATCTTTTCTTCCGCCTTCAAAAATGCTTAGGGTTTCTCAGTTCCAAACTCTTTGTTTGCCTTTCTTTTCTTTCTGACTGTATCCATCATTCCTCTTTTACTTTACCAGGTGTGTCGAGTGCCTGGGACATGCAGCTCCCTATGTTGTGTCTGCGATATTTCTTTCCCTCCCCGGTGGGCTTCTTCCCTCAGGTGGCATTCCACTAACAAGCCCTCTGGTAAGGCGAGAGAAACCTTGTCATTGCCAGCTCTTTTAAGAATACTTGCATTTTAACAGATGACTTTTAAAAATACAAGTACCTTCAAAAATGAAAAGACTAAAGTAAGTGACATGCTGGAGGTCTCCACTAGGACCCCCTCAGATCATCCAGGTGATCAGCAGTAGGTAGCTACTTGCCTAGGCCTGCATGGGGACCTCACCAATTCTATAGTCTTGGAGCAGTTGACTCATTTTCCTTACTTAGTGTGTGGTTATAATAGTATCTGCATCTTGGGGTTGTGTATAGGCGAATAAAACTGATAAAACTGATGTGAAAGTGCTTCCTAAACCACAGCGCTTACTGACTACTGGTCTACCTTCCACCACTTAACCGAGACTTGTCCCTTACGGCTGTCTCCTGCAGGAGGCCAGATCAGTGATAACTGGGAGTTTAGGGCCTGAGGAGCTGAACCACCACACTGCAGTTATTCACCTGAAAGTAAGGAGGGCTCACTAGCATTGCCTAAAGTCCTTTCTCACCCTAAACCAATGATTATTGCAAAGTACTCAATTGGGTATTGTTTCCTATTATGTTCTAACTATCCTGACTCGCGGCCTAAACTGTAAAGTCCTTGAAGGCAGGGACAGTCCCTTGCAGCCCCTATAGCTCCTGTAAACTCAGCTCAATGCTAGACACGCAGAAGATATTCAAGAAATGTGCCTACCCTGAAGTGGTTCATTGATGTACACTTCTCATAGCAATTTAAATGTGAGAACAGGGCTCAGCACACTCTTTCTCCTCTGCATTTCCTGCACCCTACAAATCTCCACCATGTGCAGACACTGTGGAAAAGGGCAAGGGGTCAAAAATCTGGAGGCAGCTAATTTCTTAGCCAGGTGATTCTTAAGCACTTTGCATTTGGTGTCATCATCTGAAAATCAGACGCAATGCTCTTCCTGCCTGCCTCAGGGTTATGAAGATCAAAGAAGAGGTTGAATGAGGGTCAAGGCTCCTAACAGCAGAAAGCGCCTTCGAGGGGTGAGGTAACACTGTCCATATCTATTTCTTATTCTACCTGTCTGACAAAGTCAGAGGCTGGGGAAAGCAGAAAGAAACATGTTTTCAAATTAAGTTGATAAGACGTGGTTCACAGGCAGTGTCATTAACCAAGTAAAGCCTCCTGGTAACTTCTTTAAAAAATATTATTCTAGCAGGGTATCGTGGTGCATGTCTGGAGTCCCAGCTCTCTGGGAGGCCAACACAGGAAGACTGCCCAGTCCAAGCAGTTTAGCGAGTTAGTGAGGCCCCCTTCCAAGTAATAATAATAATATAACAACAACAGCAGCAGCAGCAGCAACAATGACAACAATAAGAGGGCTGGGAATGTGTCTCAGTGCTAAGGCCCGGGGTTCAATTCCTGTACAGGAAAAAAAGTTATTCTCGCCAGGTATGGTGGAGCATGACTGTAGAGCCAGTTTCTTGAGAGGCTGAGGTGATCGGATTGCTCGAGTCTAAGAGTTTGGGACCAGCCTGGGCTCAAACAAAAACAAACAAACTTCTAGCTAACTAGGCAATAGGCTTTCAAAAACTGTTAAAAATTTCTATACCTTCTACATTTTAAATCTCTATTGTTCCCTATCCCCTTATAGTAGCTCTGGTTCCTGGAGAGTCTCAGGGGGTATTTTTCAGAGTTAGGGATGATGTCAGGCAACATTTTTAAGTAAATAGTCATGACACCTCACTTATGCATAGTTCTTTTTCATTTTCGAGTCATCCTTATGGACATTATTTCAGGTAGTCCTTACAGGTCTGAAATTGGTGGGGCAGGATGTGTCATCTTCTTTTTACAAATAAAATTGGAACTGCAGGCAGGGACTGCAGGTCAGGGTTAGTGGCAGCTGTAGCAGCATCTAGGGGTCTGGTAGAAATGCAGACTTCAGGGCCCACCCCGCACCTTGAGCTGGAGTCTGCACTTGATTAGGACCCACAGATGACTTAATGTACAACCAAGTGTGAGAATACTGATCTGGTATGGGAATTTGCAGGAAGGTATGAATGATTTAATAGTATCTTTTTCAAAAATAAAAGGTGGCCAGGCATGGTGGCACACACAAGTAATCCCAGCACTCAGGAGGCTGAGGCAGGAGGATTGCTGCTAGTTCGAGGCCAGCCTGAACTGCATAGCAAGACCCTGTCTCAAAAAGACAAAAAATAAATGAATAAATAGAATAAAAGGCCCCAAGGTATGTTTTAAAATAAACTTCTTTCCCTAATAGGAGGAGTCTAAATAAGATGACATGAAAGTAGGAGGGAGACTATTATTAGATGGAGGAAGGGAACAAAGGCAAGAAGGCCTAATGATAGGTGCCAGTAAACTATACTAAAAAAAAACCCCGAAAAACTAAAGTGCAGGCTTTTTTTTTTTTTTTTTTATGGCAGTACTGGGACCTCAGGACCTTGCACTTGCCAGGCAGGCACTTATGCCGCTGAACTATCTCACCGGTCCAGGCTTTAAGTTTTTAAGGTTTGATGGAAAGTCTTGGGGGAAAAAGCCAATATCAGTGCTCACAACATCTTGGTTTTTATTTTGTTTAAACATTTCATGATTTCTAGAGAAACACCAGACAACCCAAATAGGACCTTCTACAAAATACATCTTCAAAACTGTCAAAGTTATGAAAAGCAAGGAAAACTGAAGATCTGTCACAGATCAGGCCAGAGGAGACTAATACATGACAACTCAAGGTACCGCGGAACCTGCCTGGATTCCAAATGAAAAATAATATTGGTGAGAGAAATGAGTGAACTCCACATAAAAGTCTAGATTTTAGCTATCAGTGATTTTGATAAAAGGGCCGGGATGATGTAAGATGATAACTTTAGGGGAAACTGAAACTGGAATTCTCTACCACCTTTGCAACTTTTCTGTATATCTAAAATTATTTTGAACTAAAAAGTTTATTTTAAAAAATTAAAAGTAAGTGTAGAAAGAGAAATACTTAGCCCTAAAGAATGAGTGATAGAGTTTCAGACATTTGGTTGCTTCCAGAGCTTTCAGTGCCTGAAATATAAAGGATCCCATCTCTTCCACTCACACCGAAAGCTGATATGGTTTGCCAAAAAGTTATCACAGAATGACATTTTAGAGAGAAAAAACAAGAAGGAATGGTATAAGAAAATGAAGCCACAAATTACAGAGCTATGGCCATAATTTATATCTATTTTCCTTTCAAAAATATGCAACGTAATAAATAAACTACATAGGTGATAACTAATCAAACAGCACTTAAAAATTTATTGATTTGCTAAAAAATACTGGGTTCTGTTTTTCTCATAATCAATTTGGTGGCCCACAGTCACTAGAGGTTATATTTGTTCTCTTCTCTACTGATTGAATTACTCTCTGCTTAAGATACTAAAACACTGTCTATTTAGGCAGATGTGAAGGAAGTTTGTAATTGATCACCTTTACAATATTGTTCCTCACTCAACTCATTACAAAAAAAAAAATACAAAACTCTCCCTGCAGAGCATTCAAAGTCTAGTTCATCACACTGTGAACGACTTTAGATTTTTATTACAGGGTGGAAACATTCATGACTAACTGATCAGCAGTCCTCCAATCAGACATGGAAGTAAAGGCTTTAGAGTTGATCCAGTACAAATTCTTTAACAAACGGGAAAATGAGGCTCCAGCAAGAAATGTGACTCGGTCAACGTCACTCTGGTAGTGCTGGGATTATTCAAGCTTTCATCCGAAAAGCTCAGTATTCCAGCTTCGGTGGCCCCAAAGCCACACACTTACTATTGCTCGGGATTTCATGTTCACCTATGCTCTAACCACGGGCCCACACTGTGGACTGAGGTTGTGATCGGACTTTTTCCTGAAGTGCTTCGACTCACCTTATTAGCAATCTCCTGGATTTCGGGAGTGGCAGGTTTGGCCTCGCTCAAGCCTCCAGGTATCATTGTTGCCGGTTGCTTCCTCCCAGGAGCAGAGTGCTGGAATCCAAGTATTAGGCAAGTGTGGAGACAGGTTTTTAAAGAGGTGTCCGTAGCTCCGCCTACAGAATGTTCTATTTCCACAAAGAGCAAAGAGGTGCGGGATAAGGAGTATGCTCCGAGGCAAATGTTTTTGTCTCCCGCAGAGAATATGCTGAGTGGGGTTGGGAAGGATGAGGGCTGAGGGTGAACTAATGGGCGTGTACGGGAGTCTTGCTGCAACAAGGCCACCCCTGCCCCCAGGTTGGTCCCTGCGCCGTCTGTGACCACGGTTCTGTTCTGTTGCAATGTCTGAAATGCGACCTGTGAAACCACAGTTTCCAAATGTTCTAAAACCTCCAACACAACATTTTGTATTTTTTAAAAAATGAATACAAATTAGTAACATCAAGGCGGACTGTTCAGAACTCACTTGATTTTTAAAAATTTTTATTTTTACTGGTACACATTTGCAGTACATAATGATTGCATTCATAGTGGGGAGCTGGTACACGTACATAACACATCTTAATTCCTTTTTCTTCCTCTTACTCTCCCTCTCTGTCCTACTTGACTTTATAAATCAATAAAAGGATTTATCTAGAGGACTTTTGCTAGATGTGTACGCTTCACTTTTATTTAAAATATTTAGAATACAGGGAAACAAAGAATGAAACAATAAACAGCCATAATTTTATCACTCAGAGCTAAAGATCTTAACATTTTGTCTTATTTGCTTCATGTGTTTTTTGTAGTTTTAAAAGAAATAAAGGGGGCCAGTGAGATAGCTCAGTGGCATAAGCACCTACCTGGCAAGCACAAGGTCCTGAGTTTGACTCCCGGTACCCAAAAAAAGAAAGAAAGAAAGAAAGAAAGAAAGAAAGAAAGAAAGAAAGAAAGAAAGAAGAAAGAAAGAAAGAAAGAAAGAAAGAAAGAAAGAAAGAAAGAAAGAAAGAAAATGTTATAGGTATGGAGGAAGCCCCTACTCCACCCAACCTTGCCTTCCACAGAGGTAAGTCACAATGTGAGTTTAGTATCCTTTTATAGAGGCCCCACTTTCTGTACTGGGGTTGAAGCTAGGGGCTTGGCACTGAGCTACATTACCAGCCCTTCTTTGTTTTTTATTATGAGACAGAGTCTCAGTCACTAAGTTGCTCAGGCTGGGCTTGATTTAACAATCTTCCTGCTTCAGCCTCCCTAGTGCTGGAATTACAGGCATGTACCACCATGCCCGGCTAGCCCATTTTTATACTTGGTGTGTTTTTAAATTTTTACTTAAAGCTTATGCTAATCATATATTCTATGTTATGCTGTTTTTCTACACAACATATTTTTGAGTCTTTTCATGTTGATGCACAGATAATCTGGTTCCTTTAAGAACCAGATCTATGCTAGATCTATTTATTCTTTTTTTTTTTTTTTTTTTTTATGTGGATACTGGAAGTCAAACTCAGGACCTCGCACTTGCCAGGCAGGCGCTTATGCCTCTGAGCTATCTCACCAGCTGTAGATCTATTTATTCTATCTAACTTTCATATGCTCTTCCATAGTTTATGTATTCATGCCCCACTTGATGAAGATTTTGGTTATTTCTAGTGTCTCACCCTCATAAAGAATGTTGCGTTATCTCCCTTTTGGACATGTGTAAGGCTTCATCAAGCAATTTATCCAGAGCAAAATTGCTATGTGATATAAATATTTATATTATTTTATTAAATTTTGGGAATAAGTAGTACATAGGCATGATGAAAATGTTGGAAAGAAATTGAAGCGTTTACAGTATAAAAACTATTCACGCACTCAATTTCTCAGCCACTTTTCTCCTCTCCAGAAAGAACTTCTGGCCCCAGCTTCTTGTGTGTCCTTTGGAGACATTTTTCACACATACCAGTGAATAGGATGATGGGTGTATGTGAATTACACCCCCCTCAAGTGGGTATAAAATAGCACTACCTTTTGGACACTGTCTTTACAGTGTCTCTTAGCCTTGCTTTTATATTGGTTCCTGTAGTGTTTTCCATTAGATTCTTTACTTCTGCACCAACATAGGGCCTTCAAAAGGGTGGTGAAAGCCCCATTTGAAGTGTGTGCCCAAAGGGAGGGCGTTACTACTTCTCCTGGGCTCTCTTTCAGAGAGTGGGCAAGGCAGGAGGTAAGGATTATTGAGGTGTATGCTTCAGTTGTTAGGTAATGGAGGCTGCTAAAAGCTTTGAGCTGTGCCAAAACCATTTGTGCTTTAGGAAGATACAACCGGAAGCAACGTATAAGCTGCTATATTAGGAAAATCACTATTTAACTCTTTTCTCCTATGATAATCTCAACACATATCACATTCTGGCTACCATAATGTGTGAGAGTTTTTCCTAACACACCAACAATTCTCCAGTACACACTGGCTGTGTATCTTACAGTTCAAACTCACAGAGAACTGTGATTACAGATGTGAGCCACCACAAACCCAGCTGGTTTGATCAATTTTTTGTGTGGGGGGTACTGGGAATCAAACTCAGGACCTCACACTTGCCAGGCTGGTGCTGCGCCACTGAGCTAAATCCCCAGCCCCTGTTTGATCAATTATTAACCCAACCTGTGGCAGGCTCTTCCCAAAGGATAGGAATGGGGTTGGGCTGAAAGCTTTTAATCATGGCTGTTCTTTTACTGTAGCCCCATCCAGGAACCTGCCATGAATTGCCTCACGTAGAACAAAAGATACTCCTGTCCTCCAGCAAAGCCTAACAGTTAGGAGCTCTGTGTCAGGAACTAGGATCAAAGACCAAACATTAGAACAACAGATTCTCTTAGCATCCCTAGCGCCACTATTGCTCAGGAAATGACAAGGGTTTGGGAGCTCTGTATCAGGAATTGGAGAGAAAGATCTTATTACAATTCCCAGTATAACAGCCGGGTTAGAGAAGAAGATTCTTGAGACAGAGAGATAGTTAGAAAGTTATGGGAGCTTTAGCCAAGGTGGAGAAATGGACTGAGGAGGAATGAGAGAGGTGCACCGCATAGCATAGATAGTATTAGGAGGGAGGAAGGAGCAAAGAGACCCAGGAGACCAACAAACGTGTTTTGCTTGGGTGATCAAGGAAATACGTTTACTAGGAGTAGAATTTGAGATTGTGGGGTGAATAGCAGATTTAAGCAAGGAAATCAATATTGAAAATATAATTGGAAAAAAATCCACCTTTTTTCTTTTTATAGGCAGATGCTGGGGAGAATTCTTTGCAAAATTTAATCCAAACCTTACTAATGAAATGTGTAAATTAAAAATCCCCAGGCTTCATACTTCGGTGATCTTGTAGAAACTAAATTTTTAATAATATATCATAGGGCTGGTGAGATGGCTCAGCGGCATAAGCGCCTGCCTGGCAAGCGCGAGGGCCCAAGTTCAACTCCTGGAACCCGCATATGAAAAAAGGGCCGGTGATATTACTCAGTGGCACAGGCGCCTGCTGGTGCTCAAGGTCCTGAGGTCAACCCCCGGTACCCACACACACACACACACACAAAAAAAAAATATATATATATCATAAAATTTAAAAATGCTATTCTACCCATTACCATACCAGTAAAGTTGAGGCAAGAAAGAATGTTGGAGGACATTAATATAGCGATGAACTCTGGGGTACAATGAACAAAAACCAGTGGTATGCAGCTGAAACTCCTGTTCAATTTGAATCTGTTTGTTCCACCTTCGTATGTTGTAAAAAAAAAAGACAATTTAAATTTCCGTCTTGTTACTTTACAAGAGCAAATGATAAGAATTAGATGTTCACTACTATAAAATATGATTTTTTCAAATAGAGTCTAGGAAAGAACTTTTTGTATGGTATAATTCATATTGAAAAGAAATTTGCCTTCTGATCAAAAAAATATTTAATCAATTTTCTGATTAATTTTAGTGGGATTAAGACTTGTGCTGGGAACCTAGTTATTTTCTCAAAATAATGTTATTATTTTTTTTTAATTCTTATTGATTTTACGACAATGGCTGCTTCTTTGGGAGTTGTCCTTGGCAGAGCTGCTTTTGCTTCTCTCCCCTTTATTATTCTGCAAGGTTGCTTTCCCTCCCTAATTCTTTTCAGGTCCCCTCCCTTTTGGCTGGCATTCTAAATTCTGCAGAAAATCCCTGCCTAAATTGTTAGTTAAGTGCTAGCCAGGTGTGGAGTTAAAACTCTGGTAATCCCAGCATTCTGGGAGTCAGGGCGGGAAGATTGCAAGTTCAAGTCCCGCCTAGGCAATTTAGCGACCTAGGAAGACCTTGTCTCAAGATTAAAAAATAAAATTAAAAAGGGGCTGGGGATGAAGCTTGGCCTGAAGACCCTGCAGCCGATCCCCAGCACTGCACACACAAGATCTTGAATGCTAAATAATTTTTCTTTAGGTTTACACAACTCAGTATATCTGCTGATCTTCAGATAATATCAGAATATGTACTGCCTCTCTTTATTTTTTAGATCTTTTGCATCCACTAACACAAAACTTGTAAATTAGGGTGAGGTTTAACTTGTAGAAAAGTAATGTTTAAAAAGAACTACAGGAACTGGCCCTAGGAGGTTAAGGTCCATTGCACTGTTGTGGAGATGGAAAAAAGACACACGCCTTGGGTCTGAAGACCCCACTGAGCGCATGATCTTTTTACCCTGATCCTCCTTTCCCTTCCTGTAAAGCCCTTTATGTCCCTGAGTCTCCAGAGATGGAGCTTTGGGGATAGCAGCCTCTCTCTCTTCCGAGGTGCCAAGCCCTTAAATAAGTCTGATTCCTTCCCACCAACTCTCAGCTCCCAAATACTGGCCTTTGAGTGGTGGAGCCTGGGACTTATTCTGCTAACAGTGTGAACTTCCTAAATTCCTACAGTAGTTAGGGAAGCCACAAATTATGATTATTTCAATGAAATGTTTATAATTACAAAAATGTAAGATTGTTACGTGCAAGTAAATGGAATGCTAATAACTATCTTGAAATGGTTTGTTCTCAGAAATTCCTTTGCTAATGTTGGGGCTCAGAAAATGACTCCCTAGGGCTGGGGATGTAGTTCAGTGAACAGCATTTGCCCAGTGTGCACAAAGCCCTGGGTTTGATCCCCAGTACTGCCAAAAGAAAGAAACAATGCATAAAAATACAGCACTTTGGCATGCCCAATACTTTGAAAAAAGGATACTGGAAAGGTCTCAGAAACACAGTCACTTTCTGACCGTATCCTTCTTTCTCCCCTGAATTAGGTCAAAGAAACTAAAAATTCCTCTTCTCCAAGGTGACTCATAGAAAGAAGAGCCCCCTTTCTCCAAAGACATTGGTAAAACCTAGCCACTCTAACCTTGCCCTGCTTTTCTGTGTAGGAGGTAGCCATAAAAAATTATCTGACCGACCTTGTCTGATAGTAGAGCATATGAGCCTAGTTCTAGAAGGTGTTCTGCCCTTTATCTGGGAGGCAGGAATGGCACACAAAGATGTCAAGAAGAAACTGAACAAACAGCCTTATTGTGGTCACTCACTCAGTTCATTACCATTAGGTTGTATCATTTTTGTCCAATCACATTCTTATACAAGTATCCATCAAATCCAAACATAAGTATGGACAGTTTTCTCTTTTTGGGGGGGGGTCTTCATTTCCAAAAGCTCCTCTTCATCTAAAACTTTTACTACATAAATTTGTTATGCTTTTCTCTTGTTATCCTGTCTTTTGTTACGGGAAAGGGGCACTGAGGAAGGAGGAGGAGAGGTATGTCACCCTTCTACCCTTACAAGACAAATCATTAGGATTTCATTATTCCTTTCACATTCTCCAGGGTAAAAATTTTAAATGCTTCTTTGACAAACTTTCACTATTAACATGTGTTTATCTATAGTTTGTCATACAAGGAAGACAGTCGATAAGTAGAGAAAAATGCAAGGCAGTTTTTCCTGAGATTGGCAGGGGAGGAGAGGCAGATAGAAAGAATGAAATATTAAAGGAGAAAATCAGTGTGGAGGACCAGAGTGGGGAGGATCGGGAGGCCAGGATTGTAAGCTGCACAGTCAGGAGGCTGCTGGGGTGACTCAGATTGGAAGTCGTCAAGATCTGGACCAGAGGCAGGGGCTTTGGCCTTGAGCCGTCCTGTGTGTTTGCTCATAGCTGTGGTGCTGACATCATTCATTGTGTGTCATAACCGGCGCTCCCTCCCGGAGTCTCTCCAGCCTTCCCCTAAAGGGCACTGCCAGTCACCCGGTTGCTCAACAAGTCATAAAATCATGCTTCATTTTCTTATTGCCAAATCCAGTCCAACAGAAAATTCTGCATTTTCTTGTCAAAAAGTTCTATGCACTGTTTGTTCTCCATACTGCTGTTAGGGTGATCATTCACAAACACAAAGTAGAGGGTATTATACCACTGGGGAAGTTTCATTAATACCTTTCCATTGGTTTTTTTTTTTTTTTTTTTTTTTTTTTTGTGGGTACCGGGGGGACGACCTCAGGACCTCGCGCGCCAACAGGCACCCGTGCCGCTGAGCGATATCACCGGCCCCTTTTTCGTATGTGGGATCCGGGAGTCGAACTCGGGCCCTCGCGCTTGCAAGGCAGGCGCTTATGCCGCTGAGCCATCTCACCGGCCCTCCATTGGTTTTTAAATAAATAATAATTATTATTATTATTTGCATTACTGGAGATCGAGCCAAGGCCTCACACCTGCTAGGCTAGGCAGCTGATCTACCACGGAGCTACATGCCCAGTCCTTTTAAAAATTGTTTCTTTTGATAGAGAAGCTCACTATTTGCCCATGCTGTGTTTGACTTGCGATCCTCCTGCCTCACTCTCCCAGAGTGCTGGGATTATAGGTGTACACTACCATGTTTAGCTCTTTCCTTTGATTTAAGGGGAAACAAATCCACCCCCTGTCACTATGGACTATGAGAATTTGCATGCTCAGGCTTTGCCTGACTCCAACTTCACCTCACAACGCTTCTCCCCTTAATGCAGTCTGGATGCACGGGCCTCGTTCGGGTCCAGTGAGATGTCCCAAGCTCGTCTCCAACCCAGCCCCCGGAAGCTTGATGTTCTGTGAGCCAGGAATGCTCCTCTGAGGGTTATTCTTTTTTTTTTTTTTTTTTTTTTTGTGGGTACCGGGGGTCGACCTCAGGACCTCACGCTCCAGCAGGCGCCCGTGCCGCTGAGCGATATCACCGGCCCTTTTGTCGTATGTGGGATCCGGGAGTCGAACTCAGGCCCTCGCGCTTGTGAGGCAGGCGCTTATGCTGCTGAGCCATCTCACCGGCCCCTGAGGGTTATTCTTATCCATGCTATCTCAGCTGACTGTCACACGCTAACAGAGGATTTCTCCCGCTTCCCACTGGCCTCTGTGTTATCAGTAGCACTGTTCACAAGTTGCACTTATTTTGGTTATTTTTATTCTCTTTGATGCCTGGAATAAGGGTTATATTCCCAGAGTCCAGAGCCTGCAGTGCTGGGGAGCTTGTGGCACGCGTGCTGCAGCGGGCTGTTCGTTTCGTTGAAAGCTCTAAAATGTTCGTTGTCACTGGCCTAGAACAATGCTTGACGGATAGTAACTGTTCAGTGTCTCCTGAATAAATAAATAATCGTTCACTTACTTGTCTTCCTTCCTTATGCTTAAGTATGTGAGTGGGAGGAACCCTGCTTGTCTCTTTCCTCATTGTGGCTATCCTGGCAGAATTCCCTGCACGGGGAAAGCGCTCCGTGTTGGCTGAATGAAGACCTGCGCCTGAGCTCTCCACCCGGGATGGATTATGGGTCTGCGCAGCAGAACCTCAGCTAACATGGAAACTGGGAACTGGAGATGTCTCCGCAGCCCCACCCCAGGATGGCAATGGGGCCAAAGGGGCAGAGAAATGGGGCTCCAGCACCCTCTACCTTCTTCAACGAGAGCAGCTCTTATTTATAAACTGCAGTTCTACAAGTATATAAAAGAGTCAAGAGGCCTGAGAGCCCACCGTTTTAAAAAATGTAAAAGACTGATTTAGACTAAACCCCTCTTTTTACCCCTGCGGGTTCTGAACCAAGGGAGACAGAGGGCTTTGCTCAAGGTCCTCGACAGTCAGTGGCACAGCTGGGCTGGAGTCCAGGTCACTGACTTCCTCTTCCGCTCTCTCCGCAGGATCTCCTCGTCCCACGTGGCACTCACGTCCGGGGTGACTGGCAGTGAGGACCTGTAACCCTGGGGTGTGGGCAGAGAGCGCGCGCTGTCCCTTCGTGTGCATGGTGAGCACAGAAAGTATTTCACTTTATGGAGTGGTTTTTGGGCATAGATTTCCATGGGACTCGACCCACTCCTTTGTTAATCAACAGCGCTAGAGGTTGGGGCCCGCCGGAGCAGAGCGCCGAGCTGCTGGTAAACACGGGGCGGGGGGGGGGGGAGCTCTGTGATCGCTGGGAACCAGGGCGAGCGCACGTGGGGAGTAACGGAGCCGCGAGCGGTGCTTGCCGCCCCATAGATAGGATTCTGCTGGGGCGTCTGAGGTGAGCGCATGGGCCTCGCTCAGCTCTGCTGGCGCTAACTTCCTCACCGGGCTGATGCACATAATAAAACAAGTTAGTCTGCTGGTGAGCTAAGTTTGCTTATCAGTCCGCTGTACAGAGATTGCAGTTCCCTCAGCAAAGCCATCTACCTGTGGTGGTGACCTCTGTGCCTGCTGGCCAAGGCCCACCTAACCCACAAGGTGTTTGTCTCATGTGGGGAAAAGTTGCCATCACGGAAATGCATTGTTACTGCTTATTTTCCACACTGTTCACATGAATGCCGCGGTTCAGAGAGGGAGACGCACACGTGAACAATGCCTCTAAGGAGAGCATGACAAATAGCGCCGGGCGGGGAAAGTTCTTGAGAGAGGGGGTGGCGGATGATAGTTGGTTTCCATTTCTGAATTTCTCTAAGTATTATTTAAAACAAAATTGGAAAACGATTTTAGCCAGGCATGATGGTGCACACCTGTAATCCCAGCACTTGGGAGACTGAGGCAGGAGGATTGCCGTGAGTTCGAGGCCAGCCTGGACTACACAGTGAATTCAAGTCCTGCCTGAACTACACAGTGAGACACTGTCTCAAAAACCTAAAAAAAAAAAAAAAAAATTAAAAAAAATTTTTTTGGGGGGTTTGAGACAGGATCTTGTTAATATAGTCCAGGCTGGCCTTGAACTCACTATATAGCTCAGGCTGGCCTGGGACTCACAGCGATCCTCCTGCCTCAGCCTCCAGAGTGCTGGGATTGTAAGTGTGCACCACCACGCCTAGCTTTAAAAAACAATTTTAAAGTATTAGCCAGGCATGGCAGCACACACCTGTAATCGCAGCTCACGGGAGGTGGAGGTGGGAGGGTCATGTGAGCTCAGGAGTTTGAGACCAGCCTAGGCAACACAGCAAGGCCCCACCTCAAAGATAAATGAATAAAGCTTTACTGAGGTATGATTGACCACAATAAACTGGACATATTAAAAATGTTCATTTTGATAACTTTGGCAAGCAGATATGTATATTTGTATGCCACAGTCATTACCAAAAACTTCATGTGCCTTAGTAATCCATCCCCGGCGTCACACCATACTCCGCTCCCTAAACAACCACTAATTTACTTTCTGTCATCATGTCTATTTTCCATAAAAGGGATCTTACCACATGTTCTTTCTTTTTGTACAGCTTCTTTTACTTGACAATTTTGAGATTCATCCATGTTGTTGCTTGCATTAATACTTCATTCTTAATACATCGTCAAGTAGAATTTTATTGAATAGGTACACCTCAGTTCACCTGTGGGTCATTTTCAATTTGTAGATATTGAAACAATGCTGCCATAAACCTTGTGGGGCAAGTCTTTATATAGTTTTATTTCTTGGACAAATACTTAAAAGCAGAATGGCTGGGTCATATGGTAGGTTTACATTTTAAAGGAATTTCCAAGCTGTTTTCCAAAGTGGTTATAACCATTTTACTTTCCTACCACTAGTGCATGAAAATTTCCATTTCTCTACATCTTTGCCAATTAATTTGTTGTTAATAATCATAGGAACAGACACATTCTTAAACTTTTTCTTTTATGAGGTCCTCTGTCCTCCCCCAATACTTTCTTTTTAAATTTTTCCCACTCAGATTCTAAGTTGACAAGACAAAATGGCGGCCGGGTGCTTCTGATAATCGAAATAAGATTCTCTACATTTCAGAGGTTCACAGAGCTCTGCTTTCCCTGTCTTCATCAGGGCTGGACAAGGACCCTGCTGGGGTGAGGAGTTGGTGCTGGTCTGGGGCTGAGGGAGCCTCTGTCAGTCCTGCTGCTGAAATGTAAGCAAAGTCAGTCCTGGAGGAGGGGCTGTGACCCCAGGAGGAAGAGGTGGGAGGCAACGAAAGGGACAGAGTTCACAGCCACTGGCCCCTTTCTGGTGGATGCATGTATGTCAGAAGTACACATGAGAGGGGATGTGGCTCAGTGGTAGAGTTCTTGCCTTGCATGCACAAGGCCCTGGGTTCGATTCTCAGCACCACAAAAGCAAACAAACAAACAAAAAAAGAAGTACACATGAGAGCCAGGTATAATCCTGCGCCTGGGAGGCTGAGGCAGGAGGATCACTGCGAGTTCAAAAAAAAGCAAAAGAAGAAAGAAAGACAAGCTCTTCCCAGGCAGCTGCTGGGTGACCTCAGCAGAGCGAGAAGCGTCCGGTGTCACCAGTGTCGTTACTCACATAACTAGAATCTCCTTCCTCTCTGCCCTCACTCTTCTCCTAGTCTTTGTACGCAAGGCTGCTGGACTCCTTCAGATGCCCGGGTGCTGGGGATGGAACCCAGGGTTCACACAAGCTAGACAAACACTCTATCACTGAGCTGTACCCCAACCCCTAAACCCCTCTTTCTGGGTTGTGCATGTTTTGAGATTCCAACTTTTTCTTCTTTTTGTTTTGTTTTTCTTCACTGATGTATAGTTTATGTGTGGTAAAATGCACAATGTTTAACTGTACAGCTCAATCGTATGTGCCTACGTTTTGGCAGTTCACACCCATGTAATAAGTTGTAAAATATTTCCACAGTCTGAGAAAGTTCGACCCCTTCCCAGTCTCTAAGGGCTGCTCAAGTAAAAGTTTTGCTTGTTTTAAAACTTTCCATCTGACCCAGTTATTCCCCTTCTAAGTGTCTTCCAAGAGTTAAAGACACCACACCACAGTGATACATGCATACCCATGTTTATAGTGGCACAATTCCTAATAACTAAATCTTGCGAACAGCCTGTATATCCATCCACAGATGAATAGATAAAGAAAATGTGCTATTTATGCACAGTGAAGTACTACTCTGCCATAAAGAAAGACAAACTTGAGTCATTTGTAGGAAAATGGATGCATCTTGAGACTGCAATATTAAGTGAAATAAATCAAACACACAAGTTTAAATAGTGCATGGTTTCTCTTACATAAGAAGCCCAAATTATAAATAAAGAACAAAATAAAAGATAGATAATAGGAGGTTGGGAGATAGATCTTTCTCAAATGGGAAGAGGACCAAGTGGGGGGGGGAAGGAAAGAGGAGGGAGGAGAGGGGAAGGAGACCAAAAAGGGAATGGGGATGTGTTATGCACATGTGGCAACTCCACACAGGGAATGTAAACATTGTTACTGCAAACATACACTAATAAAAAAGAAGAAAATACAGGAAAGGAATTCATGCAAAAAGAAAACTTTCCTAAGGAAGGTCATACTGTAGGTTCTCTTTGCCGTTTGCCTTCTTGCTCAGGATTATTTTTTAGGATTCATCCATGCTGTTACATATCTCAGTAATTTGTTGTTTTTAAACTGCTGTGTAATATTCCAGTGTATGATCATAAGGTGTTTGTTTAGTCAGCCTCCTGCTGGTGGATATTTGGGTTGACTCTAGGTTTTGGCTATTTTGAATAAACCTGTAGGGAATCTTTTCTCTTGAATCTGTGCATAGGAGCGGAAATCCTGGGATATAGGGAAGGTGCAAACTTAGCTTTACTAGCATCACAAGTGGACACAGAGACTACCCTGGAGGCCAAAACCCCTCTGGGTTAGACCACCCCGGGGCTCGGAGGAGCCAAAGGGAGTTGGCATGTCTGCCAGACAAAGATCCTAAGAGTCCAGGGATCTCCCGAATGCAACTGTTTCCTGAGAACTGACCACATTCACAGCAAGACAGAGGGGAGCTCAGCCACGGCAGAAGCTGGAAGCTGGAGGCGGCCTCGATGGTGCAGGGTCTTTCTTCCACTTGGCCAAATGGAGGTGAGAAGGTAGGGGGGCCCGGTGGGCAGCACTGGAACTCAGCCACTGAGCCCTGGAACTCTCACTGAGCCGGAGACAGGGCGTTTGGGATGGGCAGAGTGACGATCACAGACAGTTGCAGAGCTCGAGCAGCAGCTCGTGCACCCGGGGCAGAGTCCGCAAGCTTCGGCCAGGAGACTTGAGCCGAAGCCTGAGCCGCAGGGCAGCCGGAGGCTTCCTTTTTTATGCCCTGGGGACTTTGATACGAACAACACGTGTTAATCTTATAGTGGTGCACAGATAACACATGCTAATCCCGTGGTAGTAAAAATATATATATTTTTAGAGAATATGTTTTTGTAAGTTTCTTGAAAGGGTTCACAAGGGAAGCTTTTCGGCATGTGGGCCATATGGTTATCACACTGGGGGGTCACCACACAGGTTATCCCGCAGGTGCACTGGTCCTATTGTTATCATAAGCTAGTTTAGGCTCAGAAAGTAAGTTTAGAACCAGACAGAAAAAAGGGTGGCTTCTGTCCTGCTCGCATCATTGAGAGTAAATTTGAAACCAGACAGAAGCATAAGATGGGTTATATCCTGCTCACATGAACTAGGAACTAACTGCAAAATACTTTTTAGCGTGGCTGTACCATTTAAACCTCTGTCGGCAGTTCCTGAGAATCCTAGGTGCTCCTTCCTCTCCCACACTTGGTATTGCCAGCCCGTTTGATTTGAGCTATTCTTATAGCTATAAAGTACCTCTCACTGTGGTCTTAATTTGCATTTCCCTGATGAGTAATATCTCTTTTTTAGCATCTTTCATGAGTTTTGTGTTTGAATTTTATATTTTTAACAGTACTGAGAATTAAATTCAGGACCTTCATACCAAGTTACACCCCCAATCCTTTCTGTTTTGTTTTGCTTTAATTTATTTTGAGACAGGATTTTGCTAAGTTGTCCCTGTTGGGCTGGAAGTTGTAATCTTTTTGCCTCAGCCTCTATGGTTCCGAAATTACAGGTGTCCTCCACCACGCCTGACTCGGATATTTTCTTTTACGAAGTGACTATTTAAGTCTTCTGCCCCGACCCCTTTTTCTGTATAGCCACCCCTCCATATCCACAGGTTACATATCCACAGACTAAAGCAAATTGGGATTGAAAATGTTCAGAAACAAATAGCTTCTGAACATATAGAGACTTTCTTCTTGTTACTCCTTCAACAATATGATATAACAATTATATAGCATTTACATTGTATTAGGTATTGTAAGTAATCTTTTCTTTTTTTTTTTGTGGGTACCAGGGGTCGAACTCAGGACCTCGCGCGCCAGCAGGCACCCATGCTGCTGAGCGGCATCACTGGCCCTTTTTTTGTATGTGGGTACCGGGAGTCGAACTCAGGCCCTCGCGCTTGCCAGGCAGGCGCTTATGCTGCTAAGCCATCTCACTGGCCCGTAAGTAATCTAGAGATGATTTAAAGTATGCAGGAGGATGTGCATAAATTATATGCAAATACTCTACCATGTTATCTAAGGGACTTGAGTTTTGTAAATTTTGGTATTCTCAGATTTTGGGTTCTGGAACAATCCTCTGTTGATACCAAGGGATGGCTGTACTAATGGAAAAGTTCAGTACATGTTCTGGATGTGTGCTCCTTGTCAGACCATATGTGTTAGAGTTTGGACCCTGAATGTCCTTCAAAAGCCCATGTATTGAAAGCTTGGTCCCTAGTCCACAGTGCTGTTGGGAGGTGGTGGAGCCATTAGGAGGTAAGGCCTACTGGAAGGCAGCTACATCTCTGGGGACATGCTCATGAAAAGGGGACCTGGTCCCTTTCCGCTTCTCTCTGTTTCCTAGCTACCAGGAGGTAAACAGACCTCCTCTGCTGTGTGTCTCTGCTGTGATGTGCTGTGCTGCCACAGGCCCAGAGCAACAGGCCCGGTGACCATGGACTAAAACCTCTGAAGCCAGAAGCCAAAATAAACCTTCCCTTACTTTAAGTTGATTATTTCAGGTATTTTGTCACAGTGATAGAAAGCCGACTAATGCAGTGTGTGTACGCACACTATTTTCTCTTCTCTCAGGCTATCATTTGCCTTTTCACTTTCATAATGGGTATTTTTTGATGAGCAAATGTTTCTAATTTTGATGAAATTTATTTAAATTTCCACTTTTTTGTTTCGTGGTTATTGCCTATGACATGTTTTAAAAACATTTGTGGCCAGTGAGATAGCTCAGCATCATAAGCGCCTGCCTGGCAAGCGTGAGGTCCTGAGTTCGACTCCCGGTACCCACATACCAAAAAAGGGCTGGTGATATCGCTCAGCGGCACAGGTGCCTGCTGGCACGTGAGGTCCTGAGGTCGACCCCTGGTACCCACAGAAAAAACAAAACAAAACAAAAAAAACCCCAACAAAAACATTTGCCCATCCTAAAACTCAGGACCATATCTTCTTCTATTTTCTTGTAGTTGCTCTATGGTTTTAGCTGTTACATTTGAATGTATGACCAGTCCTGAATTTACTTCTGTATGGTGTGATGTTGGGGCTTAGAGAGTAAAGTTTTTGTTTTTGTCATTCTTTATAGTTACTTGCTCTAATATTACTAAAAAAACAAAACAAAATCTCTTCTTTCTTATTAAATTTTATCAATGTCTTCGTTGAAAATAAACTCACTATACAGTATAAGTGTAAGTTTACGCCTTTCATATTATTCGATGTCTTCCCTCTGCCCCTTGTAAACCAAAAGAAAGGTAAAAAAAGGAAGCAAATTTGACTAGCTTGCCAAGGAAATCTAAAGCTGAGAACAGTGTTCCTGCTATGTATATAGTTCTCCTATTGATAAAAGCATTAAATGCCAGGCTGATATCAGAGTGTGTGGATTTGGGGATTTCTGAAGACAAAATTGTGGGGCTATCAAGATTCTATCTTCCCAACCCCCTCGGGCATTACCGTGATCACCTACTTTACCTATCTTGTCTATCAAAATTAGTGTGTAGGAAAGAATCTATAAATCTTTCACAACAGGTACAAATGAGAACTCTCATGGATGTTTATATTTTGACTGGACTAAGTGCTTTGAGATAAAGAAATATAATGGTGAAATTTATGCATGAGGTAAGCAAAAAAGACTCGGGAAGTAAGTATGTATATAGCATCTAGGCCTTGCATCAGTTGGGTGATCACCTCACCTTTTTTCCCATACAGCAGGTGTTTCTTGGATTCAAAAACTTGTTCAGACACTTTGCTAAGCCCCAAGCATGTATTGCACTTCTTTATCCTCTGGGGACCCGCCTCTATTCATCTCCTCGGTCTAAAGCTGCCAAGATGGTAATTTAGAAGCATTGCACAAGGTAGGAAGTAGTTTCATAATACAGAAAAAAAAATTGCATTAAATCCAGAGAAGAACTGAAAAATTTAACAAAAAAAAAAAAAAAGAATCTAATCGTCACGAGATATATTTATTTAAATTTTCTTTAGATTACTCTCAGTAAATACATAGTTCAGAGATTGGGCTCCGGGCATTCATAACCACTTGGAATTTCCTGAACATCCTTGACTTCTTTGACCATGGGAAATTCCTGAAATTGCATGAAAGAAATGTGTATTGGAAAAAATAACCAAAATTCTAGCCAAGACAAGGCAAAGGAAAACAACAACAACAACAAAAACCAGTCCAGCTGTGGAGGGCTCTGGTCTTTCACTGAAGTTGGTTGCCCATAAAGGGCAGGGTGTGAGGTTCTAAGGAGCTCCCCAAAAGGCGAATACAAGCCTTTGTGAGTTAGAGGTCAGGGCCTTGCAGGGAGGTAGGTGCTCACCGGGGAAGGCAGGCTGGGACTGGGATGGAAGGGGGCTTTAACCCACATGCATGCACGTCTATGGTCCTAGGCTTGGCTCCTTCAGCAAAACGTATATGGACGTGCTGAGATGGAGTGGGATGGGCGCAGCTAAAGCCAACATGTCTTGGGGCTGTGCCTGCCCCAGAGCACCTCTCTGGGTGCTGGGATGCTAAGGC
The DNA here is from genome assembly GCA_028451465.1 of Erethizon dorsatum. Lineage (NCBI taxonomy): Eukaryota > Metazoa > Chordata > Mammalia > Rodentia > Erethizontidae > Erethizon > Erethizon dorsatum. Next base: position 60,478,271 of record CM051831.1, read on the forward strand.
CTGGGAAGGGGAGAGTTGTTTGGAAATTCATAGATATATGAAAGTGTCAAATATTTTTCAAGAGCAAAATTTTCAGCAACCCATAGCTTTTCTTACTTCAAAGTATGAAAGTTGTCAGGATCAACATATAATTGCTTGCTTTTGTCAAACCCTAAACAAATGAGTAAATAAATGAAGCTGGGAGACCATGAAGGAAGAGATCGCAGGCTTACGCCTGATAAAGAGAATTATTCATGGAAGACTGTCAGAAGCACAACCTTGTACAAAGGCCACTGCAACCTTATACAGCAAATACTTCTGCAAGGTTGTCTATCCAACAACTGCCTCTTGATCTTGGAGACACCACCCTTGTTATTGATCCTTGTAGCCGTGGATTATTGTGTCAAAACACCTTATGCAATCCTTCTCATTTTGCTTTTGAATATTCCTTCTTGCCTCAACCTCTTTGAATGCACATGTGGTTTTCTATACCATGGTATTCTCATTGAAATGCAACTCCCTTATTAATCTTTGAAAAATCTCTCTGTTATTTAGGTTGACAAGAGTAGAAGCCATCATTTTCTTTCTCCTCTACAGGACAAAGGAACCAGTAATTTCAACAATCCCACTGACTTTTGGGTATTCTCAAATAATGCGGAGAAGCTTATATGGGCTCAAGGGTCATTTAAAACCTTGGCATAGTAGCCCAGTCGGTGAGTTGAGTTGAGTTTTTGACCTTTGAGAGGAGGAGGAAGGGATGATAACCCTGGATACTCACCAAGCAACCTGTCAATACTGAAATTGGCTCAGTCAATTTCTATGACTAATAGTAAATGCCGGGGTGTGGTAATAGATGAGCAATATTGTTACGCCTGCCCCTGGGAAGAGCATTTTCTTTAGGACAGACACACACAATAAGTTCACAGGTGCCTCCTAGCATGACTTGGTGTCACCGTACATCCTAAGAAAGAAAAATGGGTCCAAAGACTTATGAACACAGGACATAGGAACATGGGAACATAGGAACACAGGAAGAGTGTTCACAAAGGCTTCTCAATAAATATAGTTTATATATGTTGGCTTTGACACGGGTCAGTTATGTTCCTGCGTCCAATTTAGCAATGTTCTGGTAAGGTGATGTGGGGACTACCTACATCAGAATCACCCGGGATCCTGTCTCAGTGTATATTTCTGAACCTCACCCCAGATTTATTAAATTCTTAGAAGTGGGCCTTAGAATCGGTACTTCAAAAAAAGCTCCTTTGGTGATATTTATGTGCATCAAATATAGAAGTCCAGTAACTTACGATGTTGGGGTACCGAGTTTATAGAGGCAGAAGGGAGGTGAAAAAGTGAAAACTGGGAAAGTCGTCCATTGTTAGATGGGAGCCGTTTCTACCAAGAGAAAATATACTAGCTGGGCCTATTGGTGTATACCTGTAATCCCAGCATTCAGGGAGGTTGTGGCAGGAGAAATGCAAGTTCTAGCTCAGCCTGGGCAACCTAGGGACTTAGAGAAACCCTGCCACAGAATAAAAAATAAAAACTAAAAAGGGCTGGGTGAAGACCCCGCGTCCAATGCCTAGTATAGGAAAGAATGGAAAAACTGAAAACAAAAAGCAAAAAACCAACAAGGAAAGAGCTAACACAGATGTTTGCAATGAGTGCTGTTGATATGGATAGAGGCCGACTCTGGGCTTACGCTGCCGTACATCCAACATACACTGTTCAACAAGGAGATGTACAATGCGCCAGTCTTTAAAGGGTTTGTCCTGGTCCGATGCCCATGCCTCCTGTCCTAGCTGAGAATTCTGTACCTTGGCAGGCAGAGCTGTGTAATCAACAGGGGACAGATCGTGACTCCAAAGCCAAGATGTCTTCATAAATACGTGCAATTGTTATGTGTCCATTAAAATAAAATAATTTAAAAGCCGAGCCAATCAATATTTCTTCGCAACTTGCAGAGTGCTATTACTGTCGGTGTCACTTTCATTTTAGCCCTTCCTTCTAACATTCCTTTCCCTCTGCATGGCCCCAACCACATGGCGGAAAAGCGAAGTCAGAATTAAATTTAAAACTTCTCTTATAACCATTGGTATTTGGAAACACTACCTTCTTATAGAAGGCCTTCTAATAATCGAAATCCTTCTAACTGGCAGAGTAGGAAATCCCAGGCTTCGTGGCCCTGAGTAGACGAGGTCAGGCATAGGCTGCTGAGATGCTAGATACCGCCCATGGAGAAGCTATTGCACAGGAACCCAGGGGCACTATCGCCCGGAATTGCTCAAACACAGTGTCAGTTACAATTTCACAGGTCTTTCGAATTCATCCTTCCTTGCTGTTTCCACAGGTATTTCTCCAACAAACCTTTCATCATTCCCTTACGGGCCTATTGCTCAGGCCTCATGGCTGGGTCCCACCCTTCTAATTCCTAACCAGAACCTAATTCAGAACCAAGTTCTTTCTCATACATTTGAGATGTTGCTCCACGACTTGGGTACTTCCTGACACCTGTCAAATCCATTCTAAATTCTCAGAATAGCACTCAGTTACTCAAGATGACATCGTAGCAATGGGGAACAAACCTGATGTTCATTAGAAGCATGATTTTTGTATTCTTCTGGGACAGTTAGGGGCTCCAAAGTGATTTCTGCTAAAATCTGTGACTCTTCACTTAAACCTACAGATGTCCAGTAGCTAACTAAAAGTGGAATAAAGCTTGACCTTCATTTTATAAAACTCTGGGTCACGTCTTTCTCAGATCTGCATAGCATGTTAGTCATTTAGGAAATGTCTGTGCAAAAGTTGGTGAAACAAGGTTTAATTAGTCCTCAGTTTACCTAGCATACCTCATCAATCTTCAAGACTGAGAACACCGAGAGGAGAGGTTTATAGGGGCACTCAGCAATGCCTAGAAATTTCCATTGACCTAAACCTAAACCTATGGTCACCTTGGTTTCCAGCAGAGCCTCGCATGATCCTCAAGTCGTGAGGATTCATCTCAGGGGAACCAAATGCCCCTCGAGTCATGGGAGTCCATGAAGAGCTATGAAACCAGCACTGAGACAGTAATCAGCTGGGTCCCAGCCCACTACAGCGCCCCATGAAGCTGGTCTCTGTTGTTTTGTGAACACGCCAGTCTGCTCCACCGCCTAACTGTGCCCCCCTCAATTTCTCAAATGGGAGGACTTTTCCTATATTTCCTTTTTTGGGGGACTGGCTTGATCTTTGCAGAGCTGTGTTCCCCTTTGTTTTCTCTTACTTTTCAATTAAAGATTTTACCTATCAGTTCATATTATTGCTTTAGTTTTAATGTCCATTACCACTAGCAAGGACCCACACTAGGCGGTTTCAAGGGTCATCTTATGTATTTATTTATTTCATGGTACTAAGGATTGAACCTAGGGCCTTCACACTGAGCTACATTCCCAGGTTTTTTTTTTTTTTTTTTTTTTTTGAGACAGAGTCTCCTTATGTCAACAAGTTGCCCAGGGTGGGCTGGAAGTTGTGATCCTCCTGCCTCAGGCTTGCAGAGTGCTAGGATTATAGGCATGGGCCACCCCATACAGCTACAAAGGGTCATCTTAAACCACGCTTTTCTCTCAGAAATCCTCTGGATGTGTCACCTTAATGTCTCTCACCTCCCCAGTTCCACTTTCACCTCCACCCTCAGGCTCACACAAAGCCCCTTGACAGAGATGTCATTCCTTCCTTTCCGTGAATCTACATTCAGTTCTGCTTTAAAAATCAAACCACCCAGGGCCTTCTCTGGTTCCTCTTGTCTGTTGGTTTGCACTATGTATTCCTGTCATCTCATTCATTGCGTGTATACTTTCTGTTTATCTTCTTCATGATCTGATTGTAATCTCTTTTATGCCAGAGACTGTTACCCTGGCTGTTTCCATAATTATTCTAGAAGAACAAACACAATAGCTGCCTAGAAAATATGTGAGCAAAATTTATAGATCTCACCACTTTCTTATGGGAGGAGGTGGCAACTTGCCCACATTGATGTCTAGAGTCCTTGGAGGGCATCAGATGCAGTTTTCCTTTTTCTGGTTATGGAAACTGAGGATGAGTTTGAGTTCCCAGTGTTTGTTAACCAGAGGACTGGAACTAGACTCAGCTGCCAGCGTGAGTGGTTCTCTTAATAATCCAAAATAAAGGAACCACACCGGAGCTGTCAGTGGTTCAAGGTTATATTCCCTGAAAATCATCTGGCCAAGTGCTGGAGCAGGTGCTGTTTGACCTAATTGCTTTTCTAGATGAAGAGGTTGGCAGTCAGTCTACCTGCTCTGAATTTAACCCTGTGGTTTGGTAATAGGATCCAAGCCAGTGCAGTTATGGAGCTGCGAGGTTGCACAACTCCAGGGGTATTGTTCATATTACGTTTGCAAATGAAGCTCAAGTTTGTGGGATGTTTTTCCTGAGGACACTCAATTATTGTCAGTAGAGGTATATGAAAAGGGCAAGAAGACCTGTGCTTGAAATGCATGAGGTCCTGAGTTCAGCCCCTACCAATGAAAAAGAAAAAACCAAGAAGGCCATTGTGGACTTCACCCCAGTTCTCAAAGGAGGGCTTGCTGAGGGGGGATGACACTGCGGTCAAGTGCGTGGGCCTGGGATGAGGAAGGGCTAAGTTCAAGGTTCTGAGAGCTGTGGAACTCTGGGCAAGTTACCTCACCTTTCTCAGCACCAATTTCCTTGTCTGTAAAATGGAAATAAAAACACCTCACAGAGTTGTGAGAATTAAATGGAAAATGTATTTACGGTATTGATTCAGTGCCTGGCATATATATATATACAGTTAGTATAATATAAATGGAAACCAGTCATGTTTTCATTTCTAGATATGTTGAAACTACAGCAGCCATTCTTACATTTTTGTATCTTCAGTTGTATCATGAAAGATTTAGAACTATAAAGAGAAATGAAGTAAAACAGGATAGAAGATGCATTTGGAGTTTTGGATTAATTTTTGATATTTGAAATAGATGAGATAATAGAAGTCTCCTCATTATAAACAAACCAGGCTGGGCACTGAAGTTCTTTTCCTCTTCCATTCTTTGTTGATATAAAGGTGGTCCTTAGAGGACAATGCTGGGTGGTCTCTTGGCTGCAGGGTGTACTTCTGATTGACTGCTTCGTCTTTTCTCGCACATCTCATTCTCCTCCTTCCATGTTTGGTGCCTTGGTCTTTCCCTCTTCCACGGCAGACAGACAGATGCCCCACCCTGGTTCAGGCCATGAGTCTCACTCCCGAGTTCCAGCAGTAGCTCTCCTGGCCCCCCTCACCATGCTCCTCTTCAACCCATTCTTCACATGGTGACCAAGTATTTCCCCTAAGAAGCAAATCTGATTGCATCGCTTCCTACATGAGAGCCCTTCGGTAGCTTTCCATTACCCTCAGGATGATGCTCTCGGTCAGTGGTGGCGAACTCATGGCACACGTGCTGCGGCGGCACAAAGAGGCCTCTCCCTTGGCACGCGAGCCGGGTCACCTCAGCAGCCGAGAGCATCAGATAACGGTTGTTTTTTCTAAACTAAAACCTCAGTGTTCAGGTTTAACTGCAGCGTTGGCACTTTGCAATAAATAAGAGGGTTTTGGGGTGCTGTTTGGACACTTCGTCTCCGAAAGTTTCGCCCTCACTGTTCAACATGGTGTACAAGCCCTTCCTCGCTTGGTGTCTGTCAAGTTCTTCTGGGAGCACTTTCTCTTGCTCATGCTGGAAACTTCTTCCTGGCTTCCATTTGCCTGGCTGATGCCTCTTTATCCTCCAGTCCTCTGTGGGCTGAATTGTGTCCCCCCACACACCCTAACCCCCCGTACCTGAAGATGTGACTGTATTTGAGGAGAGGGTCTTTGAAGAGACAATGAAGTTGAAATTCAGTCATTGGGGTGGGCCCTAACCTAATCTGACTGAAGTCTTCCCAAACAGAGGAAATCGGGGCACCAATAAACGCAGTGAAGACCATGTGAAGACACAAGGAATAGACAGAATGACAAGCCAAGGAGAGAGGCCTCTCAGTCTCGCAGCCTCCAGAATTGTCAGAAAATAAATTTCTGTGTTGAAGTCATCCAGTCTGTGGTCCTTCGTTTTGGTATCCCTAGCACACAAGTACAGAGCTGAGATGTTTCCCTGGGGCACACTCTCTCTTCCCCGGTGTCTGTGTGCCTCTGAGGTGCACTCCTACAGCACTTTGGAATTGCTTTCATTCCTTTTCTTTTTTCTTTTTTTGAGGTAGTGTCTCACTAAGTTACCTAGGCTGTCCTTGAACTTGCTATCCTCCTGCCTCAGCCTCCTGAGTAGCTCGGATTATAGACATGTGCCACTCCAAGTGGAGGGTGCCTTTTATGTTCCTCTGTTTGATCATTTATTTTTTCCTTGGCCTAACCACAGATAGGTCTAAGAGTAGTCACAGTCTCTACTATGTATGCATCGCCAGTGCATAGCACAGTGTTGGACATATCCCAGCTATTCAATAAATAGCTGAATGAGTGAATGGAAAAATTGAAGGTGGTTAAAATCCTGGAGGTTGAAGTAAGATTAACCAAAAGTCAGCAGACCAACACACTTAGGGTATAATTTTGAACCTTTCCTGAACATTCAGTGTTAGAGATCAGTTTTAAAAGAGCCTCACCCAGGTTGCAGTTCTCAGCACAGATGGAAGGACCCCCCCACACACACATTCTGGTTACACAGCAGCGCCCCCCCCAGAAGATCGCTCTGCAGGTGGATGCAAACACCTTTGTAAATACAAGTGCAACTAAAGACACGTAAAGATAATGAAAATGGTTGTCACAAAATCAAACCCAGGTTCAGCAATGACAGAAGAGTTCTTCAGCTTTATATTCATAATTCTCAGAGTTCGGAGTCTACTAACCACCACGACTATTTCATGTGACTGGCAAGCCTGTGCAAGAAGTTGGAGCTGTCTGATTTTCCGTGAAAAAATGAGTCAGGAGAGATGGGTGAGAGGAGGGAGCCAGAGAGGTGCCTAGAGACAGAGGGTGGAGTCACGTATAATAACGTTGGGACAAGCAGTCAGACCAGATTTTCACCCAGCAGGTTACTGATGACTCACTTAACCCCTGAGCCGGGAGACTCAGAACATCTGGGACAAATTCATCTGTTGCATCTGTTACTTCCTGGGCGGTAGTCCTTAGTGGCGAGGCAGTTTCTCTTGCAGTACAGGATCCTCTTTGGATCAGAAGTGAATGTACATGTGATTTGCAAAAGACTTTTATTAAGCACATTTTCCATAGGGCAGCCAAGAAATTTAGTACAAAAGATTCCTTTGTGAGTAAGGAAGCCCAGCCATGGTCTGAGATCATCTCCCATCTCTTTTCTTAATCATTTTTGTTGGTAAAAATTGCTCTTATTTTTAAAAAACTTACTTTATTTTATTTCATTTTTTTTTGTCTTTTTGAGACAGGGTTTTACTATGCAATTCAAGCTGGCCTTGAACTCACTTTGTAGCCCAGGCTGGCCTCGAACTCGCAGCAATCCTCCTACCTCAGCCTCCCAAGTGCTGGGATTACAGGCGTGCGCCATCACGCCTGGCCAAAATATTTTATTGAGTTATAGTAGATACATAGTACATAAATCATAGCCTCAATAAGTGCATTTGGCTTTTTAAATAATGTGACTTTATTTCTTGAATTATGCAGATAACAAATGTACATTGCAGAAATACTTGAAAATACAGGAAGAGGGCCGGTGAGATGGTTCAGTGGCGTACGCGCCTGCCTGGCAAGCACAAGGGCCCGAGTTTGACTCCCGGAACCCACATACGAAAAAAGGGTCCGGTGATATCACTCAGTGGCGCGGGCGCCTGCTGATGCACGAGGTCCTGAGGTCGACTCCCAGTACCCACAAAAAAAAAAAAAAAGAAAATACAGGAAGAAAATATTCATTATTGTTAATAGCCTCATTCATAATCTCATCGCATGGAGATCCATTCTAAAATTCTAGGAGGAACGTTTCAGTCTTTCTCTGTGGGATACATTCCAGTACTGGCTTCTGCCTCTGCATCCTTGGATCCAACAAACCTTGGTACAAAACTATTTAGAAAAAATTTGGGTCTGTATTGAACATGTAGACATGTTTTCCTTGTTATTATTCTGTAAACAATATCGTGCAACATCTATGTACATACCATTTACTTTGTATTTAGTATTATAAGTAACCTAGAGATGATGTAAAGTGTACAGGAGGATGCACACAGGTTATATGCAAATGTTATGGCAACTCATATATAAGGGACTTGAGCATCGGAGGATTTTGGTATCTTTGGGGGTCCTGGAAACAGTCTCTCATTGAAATCAAGGGACCAATGTGTGAATATTATAAAATTGTGATTATATGCATAGTTCCTTGTGATTATACAGCATAGTTCATACTGCCTGTATTATTTTATTGCCAATATTATCATTATTATCATTTTAAATTATCATATATTGTTCTACAACTAGACATTTAGCAGCTGCATAGGATTTTTTTTTTTTTTTAATGTGCATACCGGGAGTCAACCTCAGGACCTTGCGCTTATCAGCAGGCACTTGTGCTGCTGAGCGATATCACTAGCCTCTTTTTTTCCTTTATGTGGGTACCAGGAGTCGAACTCAGGATCTTGTGCTTGCCAGGCAGGCGCTTATGCCGCTGAGCCATCTCACTGGCCCTGCATAGGATTTCATCATGTGGTCTTTCTCTAATGTGAACACAGAAGGTCACAATAGACAGAACTTCTCAATTGATGAAAGTGGAATTAGAAAGTAGAAAGAGAATTTTTCAATTTATATTTTAGCAGATGGGGTGCTGATGAATGTAAAACAGTGGAAGCAAGTCATTTAGAACTTATATAAGTAATGAAAAATAAATGTGTGGCCAGACAATATTTCAGATATTTACTGGTATTCTTTCCTTCTTATTTTCCTTCTCTGTGGCATTTCCCCACACTGGCCAAGCTCGTGGTCAGGCTGTCCTCACTGTCTGAAGAGAGGGATGGTACATGTTAGACAGCAGACGTCTGCAAGATGTTCTGGCTTCTCTTTTAAGAGGTTAAATCCTAGAATGGGGAGAGGGTAGACAAAGTATCTGCCTGAATTCAAAGAGAGGTTTGAAAATATGGTTCTAGCTCAGAGGAATGGAAATGATGCATGCACAGAAATTTCTGAGACTTCCAGAGAAGCAGGGTGGTAGCAAAACCCGAAGAGGAAGTGCATCCAGCCGTGTCTGGTATTCCTCACCCGTGCCAGCTTTCAGACTCTGGACAGGTTCAGGGCAGAGATGAGGCGTCCAAACACTGCAAGGCAGCTGGCTCACCATGGGCACTCAGGGGTCATGTCCCCATGCCTTCCTGCTCTTTTCTCAAGAAGATCCTCAAGTCTTTGTTAGGGAGACAGAACAGTTTGCAACTTGTCTCTTCTTCTAGGAGTAGTTTTAAAACCTCTGGTCATTGCTAGCTTCTTTCTCTCCTTCTCTACAATTTAAAGACATTTTATACAGATTGACCATAAGTGTCCATGCCCAATGTCTTATTCTCGTAGCTATTCTGACCAGGGGTGTGGTTGTGGAGGTGACCAGATCTTAGCTGAAAGGTGGGTGTCTCACAGTCCTGGGCAAACAGGGAAAAGGCGAGTGCGTGGATTCTCGTCCCCTCTTACACTTCGGTTCTGATCGTGTGAAAGGAAGAAAGGACCGAGGGGAGGTCAGGTAGAGGTCTTATCTGGAACTTGCTGTTCCACGAAGTCTGTGTAAGTTAGTCGTCCTTGCTTTTAGCAGTGTTCGGAGGGAACTGATATTATTTTACAGTGGAAAGAAGAAAAATTTTTTTGGGGGGGCTTTCCCATTGGGAATTTTCAAGTCTAAATAACTGCAAGGCAGTGATTCTCAGATGTACAAGGACAGTTCTGGGAAGCTATCTGCTGGCGGGGGGAGATATGTAAAATTTGAAAACTCAATTATATATAGGGAGGAATGAAGAGAACTCTTTTCAAAACAATATGAGTATATGAAAGGCAAAATTGTTATAAAATGGGGATGTAAGTAAATAAAACTCAAGAAATTGTTTTAGGCAGCAGAAGGTATGAAATGATGTAAAAGAAGCATAATCCTTGTGTTAGCTAAAAAGGGAATTCATAGGAGTTTAATTGCAGGGACGTGGAGCTAGAGGGGCTTTAGAGAATGTCCAGCCCAGGGGTTGCTCCAACTTCAGCTCTATGAGCCAAATCTAGCCTTGATGCCTATTTTCTTTATACGCTTCAAACATTTTAAAATGGTATTTTATGCCATGTGAAAACTATGTAAAATTCATGTTTCAGTATCCCTAAGTAAAATTTTGTTGGAACACAGCTGTTCTATCTGCTATGTCATTTGCTGCCTCTGTGCTACAATGATGGGGCTGAATAGTTGCAACAGACAATGTATGGTCTGCAAAGCTTAAAATACTGATTACCTGGCATTTTACAACAATTGCTGATCCCTGATGTAACTCAGGGTTCAGACCAAGAAACTGTATCCCTTAAATTGTTACTGATTCTTCAGGATCAGATGGCTAACTTTCAGATGCATGTTCTTACTATTAGTAAGGAAACGTCTTACAGTTTACGTATTTTAGTTATTACTACTATTTCAGTGGTCCTTTCCTCCCTCTGAATCTTTTCTAGCTCCAAAGGTCTTCCCTAATAGAATTTTCTAGCAGGTATCCACAACTATTTTTTGACAGCCAGGATTATATTTTGCTTTGCCTACCATTTTAATGGCTATTCCGCATTTGCTAAACTTTCCAGCTAAAGTATCATGCGATCTGCCTGAAATGTCTTTCTAAATTAGTTTCTAAATCTATTACCAGATTGTACACTACCACTTAACAATCTTACATGTAAGATGTATAGGATTGCTACCAAGTGTCCAGTGGCTCAACTGGGTGATCACAGAAATATGAAGGTGTCACAGGATTCCCTGGTAGGAGGGGCATAAATTTCCAATCACTTAAGCATTGGTTGGAGGAATCACAGTGCTGCACAGTCAAGCATTAGTAATAAAAAGTTGCTTTTTTCAAAGGGAAGACCATATGTTTACTTCATCACTTATAAAGATATAAAGAAATGCAAACTCATAAATGCAATTAGGGCTGCTTTCCAGGCATCGAGTGATATTAATCATTAATAAAACTAACTCTGTTATAAGACTGTGTTTTAGTCATTTTCTTGGCACAATACCTGACACCCACAACATTAAAAGAGGAGAGGTTGGGGCCGGTGAGATGGCTCAGCGGCTTAAGCGCCTGCCTTGCAAGCGCGAAGGCCCGAGTTCGACTCCCGGAACCCACATACGAAAAAGGGGCCGGTGATATCGCTCAGTGGCACGGGTGCCTGTTGGCGCATGAGGTCCTGAGGTCGTCCCCCCGGTACCCACAAAAAAAAAAAAAAAAAAAAAAAAAAAAAAGAGGAGAGGTTTATTTTGGCTCGTGGTTTCCGGCCCTGGCTGGCTTACTGCAAGGCAGAAGCTGATTATGTGGGAAACCCATGGCAGGCGAGGCAGAGAGAAGAGGGGCTGGTGACCGAAATACACCCTTTCAGATCGGGCCCACCTCCTAGCGTCAGGTCAGGTTCGGCCCTGCCAGGGCCCTACCGCCTTCCCCAAACCCGTCTCTGAACGCAGGAGGCTTTTGGTGGACATTCTAGATCTAAACCGCGATAGACTGTATCACAGCTTTCTAACTCACTCTCTTGTTTTCAAGCAAGTACTCCACAGAGAGGCTTTAAAAGAGGATAGTATCAAAAGTCCTCGCAGCTCGCCATTGCTTATCTTTTTATTAACATTGAAGCGGTGATCTCTTTACACTGCTTGCAACCTGCCAGCGCTGGAGCCTCCTGACTTCACAATGGTGAATCGTTCATTCATGTCTTTTGTTTCTTCTTAGTAGCTTTTTGTATGTTGTTTTTTGTATGTTTGTTGTATGTTTGTTATATGTTGTATGTTGTTTCCTTTGATTTTTAAAAATAATTTATCTATTCGGGATATTCCCACTATCTATGATATGTAGCACAAGTATTTTTCTCTCAGTGGATTGTCATTTGACTTCTCCTTTGGTGTGTGTGTGTAGGGGGGTGTGCGTGCATGTGTGTGTGTGAGAGATGTGGCAGTTTTTAATTTTTATGTAGTCGGATTTATCAGAAAATAAAAAATTTTCTTTTCCTGAATCTGGGTTTGGAGTCTTAGTTAGAAAGCCTTTCCTCACTTTTAGGTTATAAAGGAATTCACCACTGATAGTGTTTATATGGTTTCTTTTTTTTTTTTTTTCTCATGAGGTTTCTGATCCACTGGGAGTTTATTCTTGTGTATAGTTGAGGTATGGATCCAATTTTATTATCTTTTTCAAAATGGCCATCAGGTTTTCCTCAGGTTGTATATTAAACAACCACACTGTCTGAGTTATTTTTCTAGATGCCATACCATAATTTTTGTATTACAGTACAAATTTTTGTAGGTACTTAGGCTTAATTCTGGTATTTGTATTCTATTACACAGAGCTGTCTATCTATTCATGTGTCAGTACCAAACTTTCAGTATAGAAATTTTAATATCCAGTAGTGCTGCCCTTCCTTTGTAACTCTTTTGTTTTTTAAAACTGTTTTTTCAAATGAACTTTATTTTATTTTTTAGTTTTTTTGAGACAGGGTCTGAACTATGTAGTTCAGACTGGCCTTGAACTCACTATGTAGCCAAGGCCAGCCTTGAGCTCATGGCAATCCTCTTGCCTCAGCCTCTGTAGTGCTTAGATTCATTAGTTCTTTTCCTTCTGTTACGTTGTTTTTATTTTTCTAGGTTTTTCAGTTATGAATTTAATTCTCTTATTTTTGTCATTTAATTTTTATTGCCCTAAATATTTAAGACTGATTTTTTTCTCAAATCACTTTTAAATGGGATCATGTAAATTCTAACATATTGATAATATTTCAGTTTTATTATGTTTGCAAATTCAATAATCTCAAGAAAAATAACTTATAATCTCAGTTTCACAAGGGAAACTTGTGTTTCAAAATTTCAAAACTTAATGAGTTTCTTACTTGCAGGTGGAACTGGCATTTTATTTTTGAGTTTGTAATTAATGTCTATTTTTATGGCACTGTGATTATCTTAAATAGCTCTCTCCTTTTTTTTTTTCTTTCTTTTTTTCTTGGTACTAGAGATTGAACCTAGGGCCTTTGCAATGAGCTGCCTCCCTACTGCTTTTTAAAAAGATTCTTTATTTTGAGACAGGTTTTCCCTAAGTTGCTAAATAGCTTAGGCAGGGCTTGAAGTGATGACCGTCCTGCCTCTGGTCCTAGACTGCTGTGCCACTATCCCTGGCTAAAACACACATACTCAAAGTTATACAGGTTAATTTGTTTTGACATATTTATATGCTTACATAGATTATTATATAACATGCTATGAATTATTATCTACCAATAACTGTTCTTCTATAAAGAATTTTTCCATCATCAACTATTTGATTACCCTGAAATACAGTTTATGTAAAGATAGGCTAAATGCTTGATTCTTTCCCTTAATTTAAGAGACAATAAATTGGTGCTTTGAAACTTCCAATAGTGACAAGTTTTTTTTTTTTTAATTTCCCTTTAGAGCAGGGGTGTTGGGAGGAAGCTGTTATGAAACATGGATTTTTAAAAAATATATTTGAAATGTTCCAGTCAATTCAATCAGTTACTCTCTTACTCTTGTTTTGATGCTCACATTGTCTCGTCTTAGACTTAGGAGAGCCCATTCAAGTTGCCCTTTTTTTTGTAGTTCTGGGGATTGAACCCAAGGTCTTGCATGTGCTAGGCAAGTGCTCTACCACTGGGCTACACCCTCAGCCTACTCTTATGACTTTTTAATATAATCACAGTAGTCTTTGATAGTGTCTTTGGCACAAGATGTCATAGATTTACTTTGTATATATCCCACCAAAATTCTGTAACCAGCTGTTTCTCTAAGGAATCCTTGTTATTTTTAGTGGGGAATAGCATATAGAACTATGGTCTATCTTAGTTGCTTAAATAAAAACATTTCTAAAAGTATAGATTGTTTAAGTTACTAATGATACATACTAATGATATGCATTATTGGGTTATTATTATTTTTTTTTTGTGGGTACCGGGGGTTGAACTCAGGACCTCGCACTTGCCAGGCAGGCACTTATGCTGCTGAGCCATCTCACCGGCCCCCAGGGTTATTACTTTTTAATCAGTTGTCTAAGTCGATAGTTCTAAGGTTTGTCTCTTTTTATATCAGAGCTGCAATTTGTGTTATTTTATTTTATTTTATTTTATTTTATTTTTTATTTTTTATTTTTTTGTGGGTACCGGGGGGTCGACCTCAGGACCTCGCGTGCCAACAGGCACCCGTGCCGCTGAGCGATATCACCGGCCCCTTTTTCGTATGTGGGATCCGGGAGTCGAACTCGGGCCCTCGCGCTTGCAAGGCAGGCGCTTACGCCGCTGAGCCATCTCACCGGCCCATGTGTTATTTTAAAAACATTCCATTTTACCTCCTCTTTCCTCCTGTGATCTATTTGTGCTAACCACAGAAACTACTAAGGAAGGGGCCTGGGCCAACAAATCAGGAGACCTGAAACTCAGGCTGCACAGGAGATGTGAACGGGAGCGAAATACCAGGTCTTCCTATGTTTCTGATTCCCTGTCTGCACAGTCAGAGGTAAAGGTGATAGATGATCTGCCCCTGTGAGCAGCTGGCGTACATCCCCCGGTCATTTGGGGTCAGAGACCATTTGTCTTAATCAGAGACGTGAAGGCAGCCAAAAGGAGACAGTGAGAGGGGCCCGACAAATTAGAGACTAGTTCATTGCACCTTTCAGACCCAGAAGAAGAGGAGGAGTGTGAGCAAAGGGAGAGGCTGTGATCATTTGCCATTCCCCATCCCTCAAGCCCAAAGTTTGCCTGGTGATGGGAGAAGAAAGGGGTGTGAACATTAAACTGATTTGAAATTCAAGTTTTAAAATAGGCCAGACTTTTTAATAAATAAAAGTGGGTGGAAAGACATAGATCTTGCTCAAAATGTTGTTAAGGGATGGGAAAGATGGATTAACCAAACCCAGTCAAAGGCAGGAATGGGAAAAAAGCAAAAAATTCTTTGGGTTTACAGCCTGTCATATTCAGAATGTCCAGTTAACTGGATACTGTTGATAACTATAATGGGAGAAGTTAAAATGTCATGCATCCATAAAAGAAATAGAGGTTCTGGAAGGAAAACTTAGAAGTTCTCTATTAGCTAGTTGTGGTGATAGCATTCCCTACTCTGTCCTCAGGCTTTTTCTGCAATTCAGAAATATTCCACCAGGTGGTAGCATGTATCTTGGATAGGCCATCCACCATGCGATCAAATTAACAATTTTCTTTATAAATCATTATATTATAGATTATAACTGTAGTTTTCAGATAAAATTTTAAAGTGCTAGCACTATTTGAGTAATTTAACAAAAACTTTAATTTTTTTTGAAACAAGGCCTCACTAGGTAACCTAGTCTGGCCTTGAACCCACCATCTTCCTGCCTCAGCCTCCAGAGTGCTGGGATTATATAGGCATGCAGCACCACACTGGGCCATAAATATTTTTTAATACAAACAGGAATCAATTATTATTTTTTTAAAGTTTAAAAAACAAATTGTAAATTATCCTTCATTCTGTCTGTAGTGAATCCTATGTTTGGACTAACTAGGATACTACCTCTCAATTCTCTTCTACGTTCTCTTCTGGTTATGCGTCAATAGGGAATGATTGCACCGCTCTTGGGCTTTGGTCAAATTCGATAACACAAATTTCTTGCAGTTTCCTTCCTCTATTGTCTGTAGGACATTGAGGTTTAAAGAATAATTTTTGTGCTTGTCTTTTAAACTTGTCTGTAAGTTTCCATTTATTATTTTCAGTTTCACTTTTATCCCTTCTATTGGCAAAATCAAGAAATGAAAATCTCTGACCTGCTAAGAACAAAAATTTCCCTTCTACCAAACTAGACTTTAATCAGAGGGCACAAAAAAAAAAAAAAAAAAAAAAAAAAAAAAAAAAATCAGAGGGCAATAATTTCCCACTGATTCATAAAATGACATCACCTTTTTCCCATAGCTTTCTAACTGGAAACTTATTTAAACTATTTTTACATGCGATGGTACTTACCTTGCCACAAATATGAGTTGCTACAATTTTTTTTTTCAGCACTGGGGATACAGTTAATTTTAGAAAGTTCTACTCATACAGAACATCTTAAAGCCAAAATGTAAAGTTTCTGAGCAAGAGTTCAATAAGCATTTATAAACAGTTTTTAAAAAGTTCCCCTGAGCTGGGCGTGGTGGTGCATGCCTGTAATTCCAGCACTTGGGAGGCTGAAGCAGGAGGATCACCATGAGTTGGAGGCCAGCCTGAGCTACATAATGAGTTCAAGGCCAGCTTGCACTACATAGCGAGACCCTGTCTCAAAAAAATCAAAAAATAAAACAAAACAAAACAAAAAAATTTAAAAAAGCAAGTTCTCTTAACTTTTTATTACAAAATTTCTAAACATTCAGGAAAAGACCTATACCACCATCCACATTAGATGATTATTAATATTTTACTACATATTTTAATACATATCTATATTTGTATTTTTTGTGAAACTATTTTTTGGTGCAACATTTAAAAGTAAATTTCAGATATTGTGACCATTTACCTCTATACTGTTTAGCATGCATTTTTTTAAAAATAAGGTCCTTCTCCTACACAATTGAGTTATCATCCCTAAGAATGTTTTAAATTTCATTTAAAAACAAGTTCATATTTACATCTTCTAAAGTTTCCCCAAATGCAAGTCTCATACTTTGCATTTGGTTTTTGTGTCTTGTTAAACTCTTCTAGGGGGCCAGTGAGATGGCTCAGCGGTGTAAGCGCCTGCCTTGCAAGCGCAAGGACCCGAGTTCGACTCCTGGAACCCACATACGAAAAAGGGGCCGGTGATATCGCTCAGCGGCATGGGTGCCTGTTGGCGCGCGAGGTCCTGAGGTCGACCCCCCGGTACCCACAAAAAAAAAAAAAAACTCTTCTAGTCTACAAAAGTTTTTAAAAATACATAGTATGATAACTGTGACTTTTTGAGGAGACCAGGACAATTTCCCTATAAAATGCCAGCATTTTGGATTTGTCTAATTGTTCTTTGTAGTGTCACTTTATCCTAAGAGCATATTATTTGGTTAATTTTATGCCAACCAGTTCTGATTATTATGTAAAGGTTTTCCAGACGTAGCAGTGGTTTGAACTCTCAAAATCTTGTGGTCTGACCAGCTCTCTCATGGCTCAGGAAGACTTGTGACCATAGAAGTTCAGAGTGGGGAAGCCTACACCCACATTCTAGAAAACAGGTCCAGAAAGTGTGAGTGTAATAGTTTCCTGTTGTTGCCATAGAAATCACCACAAACTTAGTGGCTTCAAACACCGGTGGGTTACTTTATGGTTCTTTGGGTCATAAATCCACAACGAGTCTCATGGGGTTAAGATCAAGATGTTAGTGGGTGTGGTGGTACATCCTGTTGGACTCCAGGAGGCTGAGGCAGGAGGATGGCAAGTTCAAGCCTGGGCAACTTAGTGAGATTCTGTCTCAAAATAAAAAACAGAAAAGAGGTGGGGAATGTGGCTCAGTTACAAAGGCCCTGCATTCAGTCCCCAGGATCTCCTGCCCCTAAATCAAGATGTTGGAGAGCTGGGTTCTTTTCCTGAGACTGAGGGAAAACCTGTGGACCAGAGGCCACCAACATTTCTTCCTTAGGGTCACTTCCTTCGTTTTCAAAGCAAGCAGCAGCATCTTCACAGCTCTGTGTCACTCTGACCTTGACTTCTACCTTTCCTCTTTCACTTGTGATGGCGTTGGGTTCACCTGAGTAATTCAGGACACTTCCTATGTCAAAGCCAGCTGACTGGCAATCTTAATTCTATACACCGTCCAATTTTCCCTTGCCACGTAGCACGATGTATTCACAGCTTCTGCAGGCCAGAGTGTAGACGTATTTGGGGGGCATTATTCTGCCTATCATAGTTCTCGGAAAAGTCCTTCAGTGTGCTGCAATCTTGTATGTTTGTTTTGCATTGGAATTCAGTAAAAGTGATGTGGATTAAACCTTACTCAACAGAGTTTAATAAAGGAGGCCTTGAAAGCACAGCGATAAAATGAGACTTGAACGGCCAGGTGAAGTCGCTATGTGGCTCTGAAGGGTCGTGCTAATCTGAAATCAGGTTGTTTTACTGACTAGTTTTATTTCAAAGGTTTTGTTAAGGGAGTTGCATGTTTCTTTGGTTATAATTAAAGAATTCAAATGACTTTACTCTTATAATTCAATTGATTCAACATCTCAAGTTTCAGTTGTTTTCTATCACTTCAAGGAATAGTAAAAAAATTTAAAAATGTAAGAGTCGCATATACCTCATTGCGGATTATTTGGCAAATCAGGTCCGAGGTGAGTCACGCCACTGATGTCCAAGCCTTACTAAAAGGCGAGTCTCTGCTGAGCCATCAGGAACATTCATCACCCATGGGCCTCTACATGCTGTCCCGGGGGTGGACCCCAGGGCCCTGCACATGTTAAGCAATGGCCTACCACTGAGCCATACCACCTGCCTTATCACTGTTTTCGTTTTTGTTTCCTGAGACAAAGTCTCTCTATGTATCCCAGGCTGGCCTCGAACTCGTGATCTTCCTGCCTCAGCTCCCCACATGTGCTGGGATTACAGGCCTGAGCCACCACACTTGGCACTATGACAACTTATGTTTTTCCAGCCAGTGGTGGTGGTGCGGGTCTGTAATCCCAGCAACCTGGGAGGCTGAGACAGGAAGATTGCAAGTTTCAGCCCAGTCTGAGCAATTTAGTGAGACCCTGTCTCAAAATAAAAAATAAAAAAAGGCCAAGGATATAGCTTAGTGCATAGGCCCTGGGCTCAATTCCCAATACCACCAAAAGAAAAAAAAAAAAAAAATCCCAGATTGTGCCTATTGGTGACTCATTAGAAGCAATAACATTTGTTCCACCAATGTTGGTGGGGTTTTTCTGAAGTGACAAGTAAACACTGTTGGACATAGTATTATTATTATTATTATTTTGTGGGTACCGGGGGTCGACCTCGGGACCTCGTGCGCCAGCAGGCACCCGTGCCACTGAGCAATATCACCGGCCCTTTTTTCATATGTGGGTACCGGGAATCGAACTCAGGACCTCGCGCTTGCCAGGCAGGCGCTTATGCCGCTGAGCTATCTCACCAGCCTGGACATAGTATTATTGAGTGGTCTAGGAAATCTAGTTCACTGAGACATGAATACAAGGAGGTTTTCATTAGTGGAAGTGAAATGTTTTAAGTTAGTGACTATGTTAGATTCCTGATAAAATACCTGAGAAAATAAATTTAAAGGAGAAAAGATTTATTTTGGCTTAAGGTTCTGGGGGATTCATCCATGATTTCTTGCTTTGTTGCTTCTGGGCCGACGATGAGAAAGAACATTGTGACTGGGAGCATTTAGGGGAGCAGAGTGGCTCATTTCATGGAGAAGAGGGGGTTGGGGGCCCAATATCCCCTTGAAGAGCACACCCAGTGATACATGTCCTGTATCAGTGAAAGTCCAGGTTAGGGATGTCTGGTGCCTTAATTAATAGTGGGGGAGGGAGGAGAGGAATGGGACTGGAAAAGAGGGACTGAGTAGTGCTAATGAGGTGTTTGTTTGACATTTGGTTTAAAATTTACTTACCACATCTGCCTAACAAAGTGATTTAAAAATTATTCTTTAAATGTTTTATCTTCCATCTTGTCACAGGTACTTAGTACTGACTGTTGTGTGGGGAAAGGGTTAGCGCTCTCTAGAGTCTGTCCCAGTGATGGCGAGCCTTTTAGAGCTCTCAATGGTACAAACATCCCCCTGCAGCATGTGTGTCATAGGTTTGCCACCACTGGTCTATCCCATCCAGAATCCTGCTGGATTTAGCTCAAGAGTGCACAAATAACTTTTTAATTCCCTGTAATCTTGCTGTCTTACTCCTCCACCTTCCACCATGGCATGATGGAGCAAGAAGGCCTCACCAAGAGCTGGGTGTGGTGGCACAAAAAACTGGAGCCAAAACTGGATTCAGCACCCAGTTGATGGCCAAGAAAATGACACCCACGGATGAGATACACAAGATCACGCCCACGAGATACACAAATGCGTGAACTGTGTCAAAACGTGGGGAAGAAGCAAGGTGCGAGGGGAGGGCAGGACAGCGAACAGGATGTCCATGCAGAAAAACATTTTCAACATGTCACTGAAAGTGAAGGAGGGGGATTAGGAGGAGGAGGAACATGAGGGAGGAAAGTAGAACTCATTCGTTTACTTCTTTTGTTTGTAGTTGTATAACTTCACTGAACAAAAAAAAAGAAAGGAGGAAGGGAGGGAGGGAAGGAAGACAGAAAGAAAGAAGGGAGGAAAATCATAGCGTTATTCAAGGCATTTGCACGGCCACTTCGGGAGTAATAAAGCCAAGATTACCGTGGACAGTTTAGTGGCACAGTGTTTGCTTAGCGTGTGCAAGGTCCTGAAATCAATCCCCAGTACCGCGCGTGCACACACACACACACACACACACACACACACACACACACACACACGGGAAAAAACCCTAAATATCACAAACATTCATTAGATCAGCATCAAGCAGGATTGCATTTCTGTTTGTTTAAAAAAAAAATCAGAGGATTTTGAATAATAACCCCACATTTGGGTTGATGTCAAGGAAGCCAATCATATTCTTCCAAAAACATTTCCTGATGCTTCTGTCAGGGGTCAAGTCCTGTACTGAACCCCGGTGTTGCTGAGGGTTGGCATCTTACCCGTGTTCAGTAACCTTGCAAGCCCTTCATGTTATGGCCCTTCGGACCTGGACTAAGTGCTCTTACTGGTTCCAGCCTCCTCCACTAGTTATTCATCCAGGTGGCCTTGCCACATCCCAGAGGCGGGAGCTGGGGTGCACCTCATTGCTCAATCTTTGTCCCTCTAGCGCCCCCCTCCATTCAGCTTACTGTAAGCGGCAGCCCTGTTTTTCTCCACGCGGTGCTCCCTCCCCTCTGTGCAAGGATCCGGGGAGGGAAGGGATACAGTGGTCACCCCCAGCAATGGGGACAGTCTCCCTCACCCCAATCAGTGCTTGAGTCCCTGTGGTCCCTCCACTTCCCAGGTGCGCCACCACACTGGCCCTGTGCGCTTCCTGCTCCTGTGGGCCAAATCTAGTCGTTTGCCGTGTATCACTCCACTTGCAGAGTGGGTCCCACACGGCTACCTCTCCTTTGCCTGTCCTTGGACTACACCTTTATCTCTGTGACTGGTCCTGCCCTGCTCTTGGTCCCTGACCCCTACCTCACTCTCCGCATAACAGCAAAGTTCATTCACAGTTCTCACTGGCCCCTGGGATGTCCCATGGGTAGGGAAATCCAGAGTCTCCTGGAGACCAGAGAGCTCGCTACGACAGCCTCCCACTTACCCCAGTCTCACCCGGGTTTCCTTCAATGGACTCCTGAAACGGTCGCCCAGGCTCAAACCAACGCAGGGCGCACCACCCCCCGTGACTGAACCCCTCCCCCACGCCATGCTCGGTTGTTCTCCAGCGCTAACAGTTTCACAGGCAGGCGATGAACGAAGGGAAGCTCTAGGTCTCGGCAGAGCTGAGTCACAGCTCTGTGACTCCTGCCAGGACAAAAGGACAGTCAACAGTGCCCTGAACTGTGACTTTTGGAGGCAGCGGGAGGATAGCCCCAACTTCCCCCAAATCAAGACTAATCCAATTTTACAATTCGTGATGGGTTGTAGGGACTTTCAGGGGGAGAATGTTATGTACTGATTATCACCTGTAAAGTTCCAAACTAAATTCTTAAGATCTAGGAAACTTTCATTTGACAGAAAACCCTTCCTAATTATATAGCACATTTTTGTTTTCAGAAGAAAGACAAGCCATTTCAAATTGCCAACAGATCCTGAGGAATCTTTCAAAAATACTGACTAAAAGATGGTCATATGTTTATCTTTTGAAATCTTTTTTGAAAGAGAAAAACACACACTAGTTTGTTGAAGCTCTTGTTTTTCAGGTTTCTGTCACTAACAACAGCTTGGACAACATGGCTGCTACTTTTCTGTAGCCAAAGTGCAGAAAGATTCAGAACATGAGGTTTATTCTTCCCCACACAGATCTGGAGAATTGAATATTGGTCAGGATCCTGTTTTCAGGAGGAGGAGGAGAAGGAATGAGCTAGTGGGAATTGGCGAGCACTATGGTGAGAGCAGAAATGGGCTCTGGGAAAGGTGCAGCCTGCTGCCCGGAGCAGGCAAATCTCAGGAAAATAGAGGACGATGGGGAGGTACTATTTGTTTCTTGTTGCTGAAACAAATGACCAGGAAATTAGTGGCTTAAAACAACACAAATTTATTTTCTCACATTTCTGGAGGTCAGATGTCCTAAAAGATCTAAAATCACTGGGCTAAAATCAAGGTGTTGCTAAGGGTTCATTCCCTTTGGAAGTTTTGTAGAGCATCCATCAGTGTTTTACTGGTATTCCTTCCCTCCTGGTGCCTTCCTTACACAAAGGCGGTGATGGAGATGGAATCGATCCCCTCCTCTATCACCCTGACCCTGATTCTTCTGCTTCCTCTTCTGTTTAAGGATCCGTGTGATGACACGGGGACCACCTGGATAATTCCGGATGGTGTTCCTACCTCAAAATTAACTTAATTCAATCAGTATCCTTAATTCAATCAGCAATTAATTCACTCTTGCCTTAACATAATTATAGGTTCTGGAACTTAGGATTTGGGCATCTTGGGGTCAACATTATTCTGCCTACCAGAAAAGCTCATGCAGGTTTGGGGGGTATATATCCTGTACCTCATCTGATGCCTTGGACACTTGTTAGCTGACATGGATTCTCCATTCTGTCTTGGTGGCAACAGTCTTGTAGGATGTGGCAGTGAGAGTTCACGGTAGCTTCCAGCCCCAAGGGTAGGCATCGTGGTAGCAGAGAGCAATGGCAGGCTTCGGAAGGGAGCACCAGTTGAAACAGCAATGCATCCATGAAAACCACTGTGGATTCCATGATTGAAGACTAGAAAAGGATGTGATGCTTCTAAGGTTTGTATGTGGTTTGAGTGTATCCCCAAGGGGCTAGTTCTAGGAACCTTGGTCCCCTGTACGGTGGTGCTGAGAGGTAGGATGGAACCTTTAAGAGGTGGCCCCAGGGGAAAGCCCTTAGGCCAGTGGGGGCTCTGTTTCAGGGGGGTGAAGGTCATTCTCACAGGACCTTGGTGCTTTCAGAAGAGCGAGCTGTTCCAAGAGTGAGTCTGACCCCTGAACTGGCTTCCCGTTTTGAGATGAGGTCTTGTCTTTCCGTGCGCAGTCTGCCACTGTGCTGCCATTCACTGTGAGGCCCTGCCCAGAGGCCAAACCGATGGGCCCGCCTGATCTTGGACTTGTACTTCCAGAACTGTGAGCTAAATAAACCTCTATTTATGAAGTTAGGCTGCCCCAGGTATTTTGTAATAGGAACAGAAAATTGACTACGCTACACTACACTACACTGCAGAAATCTACCCCACTGTGACTGAGATGAAGTTTCTGTCACTAGACTGAAAGGGAATTTGAGATAAACATTAGGTTATTATAGAAAAATTATGAAAGTTCATATTTTATCTCTGATTTGGTCCTGAGAATTTGCCTTCTACATATACATTGGGACGATAATATTGCATCCACTTTTCTTATGAGAAATTTGGCAGAGGTTATTTTACTTGCAAGCACTGGTAAAATGAAAGGCCAGCAGAACCATTGCATGGTCTCCTCCCTGGGCCTCACCCTCCTTCACGGGAGGAGGACGAGTGACAGGTGAGGCACACACTGAAATCCAACCCTGGAAGGAGGAGTGCGTGACATTCTATTGAAGTTGTTTCTATGTCGTTATTGTGACACATTTAAAAAAAAAGACATTGAAGTTGGGATGGGGGTGCAGGCCTGTAATCCTAGCGCTCTGGGAGGCTGAGGCAGGAAGATTGCAAGTTTAAGCCCAGCCTGGGCAAGTTAGCAACTTAGCAAGCCCTCATCTCAAAATAAAAATAAAAACAAAAATAAAAATGAAAATGGGTTGGGATGCAGCTCAGTGGGAAGGCCCTGGGTTCAATACCCAGTACCAGTAAAAAAAAAAAAAAAAAAAAAAAAAGAAAGAAAAAAGAAAAGAAGAAAGAAAAAAAGAGGGAAGACATTGAACTTTCCTTCCTTTTTAATTTTGGGGGGGGGTCTTGCTATGTTATCCACGTAGGTCTTGAACTCCTGAGCTCTAATGATCCTCCTGCCTCAGTCTCCTGAGTGCTGATATCACAGGAATGTACCATTACACCTGGCTTACCTTGTTTTTGAAGTCCAAGTATGCAAAATGCTGAATATAAATTCTCACTCAGCTCCGTGCCTTGCTCAGAGGCATGACCAGCAGGGGGCAGCAGCTGGCTGGAGGACTGGTGCCCTTTCTAGGAAGAGTGTGGCTCCCTTGCTGGGATTGTCCAGCCTGACCACTTTCAGTCTCAGTCTTGCTACCCATGGCGGCCCCTTATGGCTTTTCATCATCATCTTAATGACCCTCACATCAAGAGCTGCCGTAAAAGTCATTGAAGGCAGCCATTTGGTAGGAAATGTTTAGAGGAAGACACAAGAACTGTAATACTTGCCACAGACAGATGTAATTACATGGGTTGGTCTTGACCTAAGAGTAGCTTTTAGAGTGGTCTCAGAAACTGCCAACAGGGGACAGGCTTCTCTTGGTGCTGGAGGTGTGGGTACTGGCCCCACAGAGCCACAGATTTATTATGGAGTAATTATTGTGGTCAGTAAGATCAGTCATTAAAATCTGAATGGTTAATAAAAGTTGGATTTGTATTTGTTAGGTTTCTGGTTTTTTGTTTTTTTTTTTTGTTGTTGTTTTTTGAGACAGGGTCTCACTATGTAGCCCAGGCTGGCCTTGAACTCATGGCTCTCCTCCTGCCTCAGCCACCCGAGTGCTGGGATTACAGGCGTGTGCCACCTTGCCTGGCTCTCATAGTTGGGTTTCTGTCACTATAACAAAATCCCTGAGATAATTAACTTACAAAGAAAATGCGTTTTATTTTGGCTCATGGTTTTAGATGTTCTAGTTCAAGTGGACACACTGGTTTGAAGCCTCCAGTGGGGATGCCAAATGGCAATGATGGGGAGTGTGTGGCAGAGTAGACTGCTTACCTCACAACCAGGAAGCGAAGAGAAGAGGGAGAGTCTGGGGTCCCACATCCCCTTCAAGGCCACAGCCCCAGTGACCTAGGCTCTCCCAATAGGCCTAACCTCCAAAGGTCTCCATGACCTCCCAATAATGCCACCATGGCCTTTAACACGTGGACTGTGAAGACATCAGAATCCAAATTATAGCATAGTCTACAACAACTGAAAAAATACTAATTGTGATATAAGTAAAAGTATTAACTAATGTTTATTGAGTACTTAGTGTGTGTTAGGCGCCACACTAATGTACTTTGTGTACATTATCTCACTTAATCTGATCAGAGCTTGGAGGGAAAGGATCATTATTACCCCCACTTCAGAGACAAGGAATCTGGGGCTTAGAGAGGTTGTTTTCCTGCCTAGGGTCACCCAGCTTGCAAGTGACCAAGCCAAGAACTGGCCCCGGTCTCTCTGGCTGCAGAGTCTGCGCGCTCAGCAGTAAGGCAGCCACTGAACGCCAGTGTCTCCTCTGCCGGAGCGGCAGAGTTTCGCTTTCTTACCCCAGCAACGGTTAGGGGCCCAAACACTGGGAGCTTATGCTCCACAGGGTTAGGTGTGGCTCTGGCTTCAGAAAGCCTGTGGGGCAGGGATGGAGGGAGCTTCCGGACCTCTGGGACTGAGAGAGGGGTCACACAGGGCTCTGCTCATGGCGGAGGGGGGGAAGAGGCAGGTGGGAAGGAAAACGGAGCTCAATAATACTGCCTCACAGAAACCAGACTGTGACATTTTTCAGTTTATATTGTCCCTGGACCATTACGACAGAAGCAGTTCTTAAGGATAAAGCTATACAGAACAATATTAATTACAGATACAGTGCATTGGATTTACTCAGCCCCTTCCCAACAATTTGAGGTGATTCTCGTAATCCCGGGGTCTGAACACAGCATCGCTATCACATCTTGGACGGAACCAGACACACTATCGCCACGGCAAGGACGCAGACTTGCCAGATGTCGCAGGATAGCGGCAGCAGGGAGCAGACGGAGATCAATAGCTTATGGGTTTCATAAATAGGACACACATCCCTGCTGTTGTCAGACATTTAAAATTCTTTCCACCATCAAGATATTGGGCACCCTGGTGACAGAAACCCGACGTCCTGTTTACCCACACACTTGCATCTCTGGCATGATTCAGACCACGGCTGTCCGTGATTTTCGGGGTGGGCATTGCATATATTTGTGTACATATGCACATTCTTAAAGAAGAGGGAGCAGGTGGACGCTTAAAGCCTTCGTTTCATCTCTGCAAGGTGGGACAGAGCAGTGGAAGAGATTTTGGGTGTGGATTACAGCAAATCTAACCATGACACAAGGCTCTGACAACCACGGAAACACACGGCTCTTCTTTTTTTTTTTTTTTTTTTTAATTTTAAAGGGAACATTAGTCAATGCATGGATGTTAAAGCAGTGCAACTAAGTTGGGGCATTTAATAGGTCTATTATTCTTCTTTCCTCCAAAGAGAGGAATCTGGGGCGACTTCTCATCCCTGTGATCCAAGAGATCTCTCCGATTCTTCCCAGACAGGCCGCCTTGCATTTTATGAATGCAGTATGTTTTCTGTGACAGTGCTGCCTCCCCCGCTGATGACAAAGCCCTGCGACTTGGACACGACGAATGCCGGGGACATCTCTTCCGGGTCCGCCATCTCTGGCTGGTGGTCCCCCGCCGCCGGCCCTTGCAGGCCTGTTTCCTGGGTGGTCAGGTCTGAGTCCGCGTCCCTGCACTGCAGCGGGAGCAGCGCCTGGTGTCTGGTCAGGCCATCGTTGCTTTTCTGGGTCTCCAGGGAGTTCTGATGGGTAGCGTTTCTGTGGGCCATGGCGTTCTTCTGTGGTTCGTCAAAGCTCAGGGAGAAGGTGACGGTGCCACTGCCGAAGATGACCTTCTGCTTGCATCGCGGTGGCAGCTGTGATTGCTGGGGCTGCTGAGGCTGGAGGGTCACGGGCTGCTGCTGCTGCTCTTGCCCAGTCAGGGCTAGTGGCCGCTGCTGCTTCTGCCTCTCGGGCTGCGGGAAGGGGTCTTCGCTGTTGCTCTTGCTGCTGATGGAGGAGGAGGGGATGGATCCCGTGGAGCCCCCGAGGCTGTTGGACTGCTTGCGCGACACGTTGCTGCGGCGCAGCGTGGCCCGG
The DNA here is from genome assembly GCA_028451465.1 of Erethizon dorsatum. Lineage (NCBI taxonomy): Eukaryota > Metazoa > Chordata > Mammalia > Rodentia > Erethizontidae > Erethizon > Erethizon dorsatum. Next base: position 60,505,715 of record CM051831.1, read on the forward strand.
GCAGCCACTTTGAAAGCGTGAGCAGCAGTGCTGCAGCGCACCTCCTCGATGGTGTTCCGGGAGGGCTTGAAGAGGATGATGTAGACCTTATTGAAGAAGATGCAGGCCAGCAGGCCAAAGCTGGCTGCCAGGATGGCGATCACCTCCACGGCCGAGACGAACTTGCCGTAAGTGCTGGCGTAGGCTGGGATGAAGGAGATCCAGACAATGAAGAAGATGAGCATGCTGAAGGTGATGAACTTGGCTTCGTTGAAGTTCTCCGGCAGCTTCCGGGACTTGAAGGCAAAGAAGAAGCAGATGGCAGCCAGCAGGCAGGTGTAGCCAATCAGAAAGCCCAGGGCCATGAGCGAGCCCTCGTGGCACGTGATGAAGATGATCTCATCCTCCAGCTCATGGTTGCGGTAGCTGGACGGGGGTGCAGTGTAGAGCCAGATCACACAGATGACGATCTGCATGAAGGTGCACAGGAAAACCAGCAGGAACTGCAGGTTGAGCCCCCACCACTTGCGGTGGAAGCTGGTGGGGATCTTGGCCTCGAACACCAGCAGGACACGGTTGGTCTTCACCAGGATGCAGGAGATGCAGAGCACGAAGCTGATGCCAAAGGCTGGCTGGCGCAGGCGGCACGTCCAGTCCTGGGGCTCGCCAATGAAGAACAGTGAGCTGGAGAAGCAGCAGAGCAGGGAGAAGAGGAGGAGGTAGGAGAGCTCTCGATTGGTGGCCTTGACGATGGGGGTGTTGCGGAACTTGATGAAGACACCCAGCACAAAGGCTGTCAGGAAGATGCCCAGCACGGCGAAGAGGGTGAGCGCGATCCCGAAGGGCTCCGTCCACGCCAGAAACTCAATCTCTTTGGCAATGCAGGAAGTGTGGTTCTCATTTGACCAGAAGTCATCCGGACACTTGTCGCAGGCACTTGCATCTGTAACACACCCCAGAGAAGAGCTAGTTACTGTGTGCACAGGCCAACATTTGCGAGTGTGACACGGTGGTTAGGACACGGGGTATTGGATGTGGTCACTCTCTATTTTCTTTACTGAGGAAATCATCCCGATTTTTACACTACAAAAATATGTACACGTCATAGTTCTGTTACAGGTTCTATCGCAGGGGCACCTGTTTCCTTAATGTTACCTGTTGACAGTTTGTACCAGAGACTGCGCTGGATACCACAGGTCTAGCATGGGCCATCGGTTCTTTGCAGAGTGACTCAAGCTCTGCCTGACTTATTTCGTTGCTTTTTTCCCAAAAATAAATTTTATTGTGCATATTTGAGGTTTGTAACATGGTTTTGTGGGATACACACAGATATAAGATGAAACAGACTAACTCGTCCTCTTACATGCAGCCTGACTTATTCGGGAAATGTGGATGGCATGTAGACATGCCAGAAGAGATTTCCTTTTAGGTTGAGGCAGAGAGTATCCTATGCATATGATCTGTGCTTTCCACACTCCATCTGTAACCTTGGCTTTCTAACGAGGGAGGTTGCAGATTCATTTAAGCAACGAATGTTTGTTGTCTCTGCTATGTGGCAGCCTCTGTGCAGTTGGGGGCAGTAAAGGGAACACAGGTTTTGCAGTTGGAGATGTGGATGGGATCCTGGCCATACCATTTACTAGCTGTGTGACTTTGGTCAGGCTAATGAAACTCTCCGAGCCTCAGTTTCCTCATCTGTAGGATGGAGGCAATGATAAGCTCATTGTGGCAACGAGATGGGATAATAATAACAATTATAGTTACTATGTATAAAGGGCTTCCAACATGCAAGTCTAAGTTTTATTTAAAAGACATTTATGTAGAATTTACCCTGTGCTTTAGCAATATTAATTTGTTTAATTCTCAAAACTCTGTGACACAGGTTTAATTATTATCCTCCCTTAAAAAGAACTTGAGGTACAGGAAAACATAGGACAGCAAATACAGCGCCAGGCACTGCAGGTTATCTGTCATGGCCTATTAACTTTGGAGCTGGAGCAGAGGACACTTTGTCTACTGAGGGCCACTGAACTCTAAGGAAAGAGAAGCAGTGCTGGAGAGCAGTGGCGAAGGGAGAGAAAGCCATGTAACAGGTATGTTTGTGAGCTCTTATGGTAGTGAAGGGCATCTGACCGTCCTTTTCTGTGTCCCCTCGTATCACACTGCACTCAGCCATGCCCTGGGAAATGAGAGGCTGCAGCAGGCGCCATCTCAGCTCAGCCCTTCTGGGGGCTTCTCCGACCTCAGGCCGTCGATGTGGACGGAGCCCCACAGTGTCCAGGGGACGCCGTTCCCTTACCTGTCTCATCGCTGTACTCCCCGTCGGGACACTCCACACACTCAAAGCAGCAAGTGGGCTCCCCTTCAATGATCCCTTTCCTGGTCCCTGCCAGGCAGTCACGGCTGCAGTTGGAGAAAGGGACCTGAAGGGCAGAGTGCACGGAAGTGAGTGGCCGTGGCTGTGTGGTCAGGGGCCTCACCTCCAGATCCTCTGTCCACATGCAAGGAGGAGGGGTTTGGGCACAAGGACCAGTGCGGCAGATGCTGGGCCTGTTCCAGGGGTCCCTGGTCCTACTATCTGTGAAAGGGACAGATGCCTGTGGGTGAGTGTGTACACATATGCACACGCATGCACGTGGACATCTGCGGGGTTTCAAAGATGACTGTTTATACAGCATTGCCAATGCCCCTAGAAGAAAATAAATAACTGGCTTGACAAAGGGGTTTTGAAAAAAAACTGGAACAGAAAGGGATCCATATTCTCTTCTAGTGAAAGAGGACTAAAAATGGAACTGATGATTGATAAGATTCCTACGATCTTGGGAAAGAAAGCAAAGGGTGATGGACACGTCACATGCACGTGTCCAACTTGGGTGACCAGGTGCCCTCAGAGATGTCCTCTTTATCCTTCTTGAGTCACCCACCCATCCGATCGTGGAATGAATGCCACGGATCATGTTTTGCAAACTTACACTAAGAGTGTTGTTGGATTTTCCCTATTAAAAAAGAATAGTGGTTGCCATACTAAGGAAAGGCAAGCTAAGCATCCTTTCTCTTTGTAGATTTATGAAGTTCTTGCTTTTAATTAGCAAGAGCGTGGAATATTACTGAATCTGTATGTCTATACTATACTAGAACTTTTATCTTTTACTTTGTGGATGTGATAAGCTACATTTATGAAGTTTATGATATTCTATTGAAGTTTGTAATATCATTACATTCCAGTAAATCCCCTATCAACACTTCCAGGTCATTTTGTATTATGTATTTATACATTGCTGGTCTAGGTTTACTAATATTTAGGATTTGAACACCTTGCTTAATAAGATTATATCTTACTCAGCAAGATTGCTGTAGTTGTCTTTTCTTTTTTTCTTTTTTCTTTTTTGGGGGTACCAGGGGTCAACCTGTTGTTGTCTTTGAGCATCTTGAACCATCTTTAATGTCATGACCAAAGATTTGCCTTGGGTTGATGGTGTCTAATGAGATGCTACGATTTCACCATTTCCCAATAAATAGGCTGGGGTACCCTTGGGAAGCTCTCCTAGACAGTGAACCCCATCCACAGTGTACAAGTCTTTGTGAGCTTCTACCTCAGAGGATGGAGTCTCAGTTACTAATGTGTCATGACCTTTTCCAGATGGAGCTTTTGGGATTCCAGAGTTTATACTCTGCACACTGATTTTACCCTTGTCTAAATTATTACACACTTCAGCCAACCGAGAGTAAACTGATCAGCTGTACCATCACTTGTTCACCCTGTTGAATCATCTACATTCTCTTTCACCTGCTTAATGCATCTAATTGATTGTCTCTAACTGATGCACATCTCACCTCCTCTCTTGCTTGAAAATTATTTCTTTATTTTTTATGTCTTTTTTTTTTTTTTTTTTTTTGTGGGTACTGGGAGTCGACCTCAGGACCTCGCACTTGCCAGCAAGCGCAAGTGCCGCTGAGCGATATCACTGGCCCTGTAATTCAGTTTATAATATGCTTTTATATCTCTTTTAATTCTTATTTGTTGCAGCCATACACGGAAAGAATTATTGGCAGAGGAGTACAGAGGATGGAGCACTGAGGTCAGAGTTTGGGCTCTTGAAATCTACTCTCAACCCTTCCATTGGCCATTCATCAGGCCTGGGAAGTCACCTTTGCATCCCTAACCCTCAGTGCTGTCAACTCCAAATTGAAGGATTGGATGATACAACGATCTTTAAAGACCCATGTACATCTAAACTGCTGCATTTGTAACTAAATTGAGAACATCGATTAAGATATTGTTATGGTTTAGATCTAAAATAGCCCCCAAGGCCGGTGAGATGGCTCAGTGGCGTAAGCACTTGCCTGGCAAGCGCGAAGTCCTGAGTTCTACTCCCAGAACCCACGTAAAGGAAGAAAGGGCCGGTGATATTGCTCAGCGGCACAAGTGCTTGCTGGCAAGCGTGAGATCCTGAGGTTGACTCCCGGTACCCACATAAAAAATAAAATAAAATAAAATAAAATAGCCCCCAAAAGTCTTACATATTCAGAAGGTGATTAAATTATGGGAGCACTATGCTCATCAGTGGATATGTCTACTGCTGAGTTCATAGCTGGCTCGCTGTTAGGAGATGGAGGTTGGTTAGAGGTGGGTCAACTGCAGGTGTGACCTGGAAGGGTGTATTCTTCCCCCACCTCCAGCCACCAGGAGTTGAGCAGCTTTCCTCTGCCAGACATGTTCCACCATGCCATTTCTGTCTTGGAGCCAAACAACCACAGACTGAACCCACTGAAACCGTGAGCCAAACCCCTCCTTCTTTAAGTTATGGGTGTTGGGTATTTTGTCCCAGGAACAGGAAGGTGATTAGTACAGATACACAGTAATGCTAGGGGGCTGGGGTGTAGCTTAGTGGAAAACTATGTGCTTAGTATACATGAGGCCCTGGGTTCCATTACCAACACTGAAAAAAATATATAATATACATAAATACTGCTTTGTTTTTAAGCTTTTATATCATGGATCTCACTTGATCTCAGTAATAATTTTGTGAGATATGCAGTAAAGTTATTAACATGATTTATAGTTAAATGTAGGTGATATTTTGTTGAGTGCATATTGTGGGCTAAATTTTTTCTTTTTTTTTTTTTTTTTTGTGGCTACTGGGGGTCGAACTCAGGACCTCACACGCCAGCAGGTGCCCGTGCCGCTGAGCGATACCGGCCCTCGTATGTGGGTTCCGGGAGTCAAACTCAGGACCTTGCGCTTGCCAGGCAGGCACTTACGCTGCTGAGCTATCTCACCAGCTCTCTTTTTGTCTTTTTGAGATACGGTCTCACTATGCAGTTCAGGCTGGCCTTGAGCTCACTTCATAGCCCAGGCTGGTCTCGAACTTACAACGATCCTCCTGCCTCAGCCTCCTGGGGCTGGGATTACAGGTGTGTACCACCACAGCTGGCTTGTGGGCTAGCTTTGAGGTAAGGATTCTATGGAAAATTTATAACTCTGTAACTATTCAGGAACATAAGTGACTAAATTTATGAGGGTCCTCTGTGTTATTCAGTCACTAATGTTCAGGCCTATGATGCACATAGCCTGGTTGGGGGCATTAAGTTTATAGGGAAGTATTAAAGCAATAATTTTCGGGGCCGGTGAGATGGCTCAGCGGTGTAAGTGCCTGCCTGGCAAGTGCGAGGGCCCGAGTTTGACTCCCAGATCGCACATATGAAAAAAGGGCCAGTGATATCGCTTAGCGGCATGGGCTCCTGCTGGCGCGCGAAGTCCTGAGGTCGACTCCCGGTACCCACAAAAAAAAAAAAATAAAGAAATAAAAAATAAAGAAATAATTTTCAAGCAAGAGAGGAGATGAGATGTGCATCAGTTAGAGACAATCAATTAGATGCATTAAGCAGGTGAAAGAGAATGTAGATGATTCAACAGGGTGAACAAGTGATGGTACAGCTGATCACTTTACTCTCGGTTGGCTGAAGTGTGTAATAATTTAGACAAGGGTAAAATCAGTGTGCAGAGTATAAACTCTGGAATCCCAAAAGCTCCATCTGGAAAAGGTCATGACACATTAGTAACCGAGACTCCATCCTCTGAGGTAGAAGCTCACAAAGACTTGTACACTGTGGATGGGGTTCACTGTCTAGGAGAGCTTCCCAAGGGTACCCCAGCCTATTTATTGGGAAATGGTGAAATCATAGCATCTCATTAGACACCATCAACCCAAGGCAAATCTTTGGTCATGACATTAAAGATGGTTCAAGATGCTCAAAGACAACAACAGAAAGGCAAATGCAAAGACAAATGTGGTGGATCTCAGCCAGGTTTCCTGGGAGAGTTAAATGGGATGCCCAGTCCAGGGTCTGTGTTTTTGCCGAGGAACTGGGTCCTCAGCATCCAGCTATGTTCTAGGATGCAGCAATCAGAGAGTCATCAGTGCGGCACATGACAAGTCTTTTGCTTAAGTGAATCTTCACTGAGTGCAGGGCCTCTGGTTACCTCGCAGGCATAGGAGTCCAGTGATACGCAGGGAAGGAGGCCCTGACCGTATTCAAAGTGTCCGTGTCTTTGTTACGGGTCTCTTGTTGCAGGGGAATAAATGGCCCTTTTGACTTCTAGGTTCTACTGAGGTATGTGGATGAGAGAAAACTACTCCTGTGAGGTAGAAGCTTACAAAGACTTGTGCGCTGTGGATGGGGTAACTTTCAAATGATGCTGGTGGTAACAACCAACACCTCTTCCTGCAGCCCCCACCTCTGTTTTAGACTGGAGTGTCTCCCAATGGCTGTGGCTGGCAGTTGAGATGGGAGGTAAATCTTTGTCCTGCAAGATCATCCCACACATGCTGGACCCACACATTTAGCATCTCTGAACCCAAGTGCCGAAGGCCACTAATACTTCTGGTAATTGTGACATATGAAAAAGCAGCCCCCTCCACTCTCAGACCTGTCTCACCTCCCCCGAGTAAGTAGGGTGGGTCTCTCTGGCCCAGTTCACAGCTATTGACTCAAGAGATGTTTATGTTTGCTTAAGTATTTTTCTCTGGTTTAGGAAAAGTTTTAGCCAGGGAAACTATTAGTAGCCAGTCATTCATATTTTTACAAAGTTAAATTGTTTCAATATAATAAGACATGGGGCTCGGTTCTGAGGCCTCTCCTTTCTACATTAAACACTGCAGGAGCTCACAGGAGCCCTGGACATGCAGAGTGAGTTAGTTAATTAATGAGTTCTCATCGTTCTGGAGTTCAGGGTGGAGCCCCAGGCCCTCCCAACACCCAGCAGTGTCCTGTATGTGGAGGGGGCATCTGGCATCCTTACAGACAACACGTACCTCCCTGGAGAAGCCACTCCACAGGATCTTCTTCTCATCGATGAAGAGTCTCTCACCCTTCTTCGCATAGACGTTATAATTCCCAATTTCCTTAAACATGATGGAGCCGTCCTCTGGGGAGAGATGCCAGTTGATGATGGAATAGTTCCCCACCAGGTCACCACACTCATCAAAAGTTACTTGCTCCCCCATGTTGTTGGTAAAGTTTAGATGCCGAAGGTGCTTCAGGACCTAAACAGGAAGGGGGATGAATGAGTACAGGCCACGCGGCGGCCGCATATGGTTGTGCAGATTGCGCATTGCACAAGGGCAGTAAGCTATCTTGTTCTAACAAAGAGGAGGAAATGTGACTTGGGGAAGAGGCACCTTTTCTAATTTTCACTTGCATGGCTCAGCAGCATCTCTGGTAAACCATGGGCTTCTACTTACCGCTCAGTTCTAAGTGGGGCTGGAAACACTTTCTTGAAGAAGGGAAAGAGAAAGGGATATATCTTCCCAGGCTGCCAGCCAAGTAAAGTGCACCATCACCTAGTAGTGCCCATGAGGGGCTAGGTGTGTGGCCAGGGGTTCTTCCTGGCTTTGGAGACGGGCATGGGGAAGGAGAGGAGGGAAGGTGGAATGCTTTCTTTTTATCTGCACCTTCTTTTCCTTCTATGGAAATGTCTTGCTGCCAAAAATCACAGAATGGGGTGGAAGGAAGAAAGAAGTGAAGTTGCAGGTAGAGCTGAGGCCATCGCTGTCGACAGTCAGGGCAAATCCTGACTTTACGTAAGAGTTTACAGGTCACAAAGCCTTTGCACAAAAAAGTAATAATAATAATTACTGATACATACTAGTCATTTTACTACTTTTGAGGCATGATCCTAAGTAATTTATATTCATCTGTTAATCTAACTTTCACAACAAATAGTATGATTATCCCCTACTTCATTGATGGGGAAACTGAGACACAGAAAATTTAAGTATCTTATTCAGAATCACAAGCCTATTCTGTCTCTCTGTCTGTGTCTCTGTCTCTCTCCCTTCCTCTCTTCCTCCCTCCTTCCTCCTTTTTTCTGTCTTCCTTTCTTTCTTTCTGTGGTACTACGAATTGAACCCAGGACCTTTGCACTGAGCTAGATCCCCAGCCCTATTTATGTTGAGACAGGGTCTTGCTAAATTGCATGGCCTGGGCTCCAACTTTGGGTCTTCCGGCATCTTGGGCTCCTGGCTCTGCTTCCTGCTGTGCCCCTGATGTCAGTCTTTTCATGCGGGACCTGCCCTGTGTTTGTGAGATACCTCGTGACAGGAGGACAGGGTGCAGTCTGAGTGTAGAGGCGCTGGCCTGCACTGCACCTCAAGAGTCTTTCTCCTGCCACTTGCCCGTGTAATGACACTGGTGTCACACTGGCTGCGGCTCTCTCCCAGCTCCAGCACCGAATTCTCTCTGTTCAGGCTTTTGGTGACCTCAGAAGAACAGTTAGAGGCACCTCTCCCTTTTATCATTATTTTTAAAGTTCCTTAAAACCACACCTAACCTGACACTGGGAGAAGTTTGGCCCAAGTGCATCTAAGGCCTGGTTGCACCGGGCCTTTCAGAGGCCCAGCCCATGTTAGCCCCAGTGATCTGACTGTGTAACCAACCGAGACAAAGCCAGCAGACCCAGCCAGATCCCGGAGCACCTCATGAGCTCCATGCCACTCCAGCAATGCCTCTGCTTCTGAACAATTATTTCCACATTGACATTATTTTATATGTATTTGTTTATTTATTTATTTATTTTTTTGTGGGTACCGGGGGTCGACCTCAGGACCTCACGCACCAGCAGGCGCCCGTGCCGCTGAGCGATATCACCGGCCCCTTTTTCGTATGTGGGTTCCGGGAGTCGAACTCGGGCCCTTGCGCTTGCCAGGCAGGCGCTTAGCCGCTGAGCCATCTCACCAGCCCTGACTTTATTTTAAAATAAACATCTATTTATAGTAGAGAAAGTAAGAGAAAAGACGTCACTTGAAGCTGAGACCTGTTTGGAAGTAGAGTCTCTGGCAGAGACCTGTGTGCTCCCAGGCACACCCTGAGGTCACCTCTCCTGGCCCACTTACTCCTTTAAAGACCACACTGCCTCCCACCCTAGGCCCTGGCTTTTGTTTTGGGTTTCTGGTGCAGGGAGATCTACTTCCTCCCACCTAGTTCTGCAACCAAAGCTCTAGAGCCATCCTGAAAAAAAGAGGATGAATCTTATGAAGGTCTGGTGTTCCCCTATGGTCATCAATCTTACTTTTGCTTTCATTTTTACTGGATCCTCAAAGCAGTCTGCGAAGAGGAGGTATAACACACATGCCCCTTTCTCAGGCCTCACCTCTCCTTCCTATTGCTCCTCACTCTTGGGATGACCTCCTCCTGCATCTACGGTGCGTGTCTACCCCTGTCTCTACCCCAGCACCTTCCTGTGTGGCCACATCCTTTCTCCTCTCAGTGGTTTTTCTGCTTTTGGATGCTGTCCCCCTCCTGCATCCCACAGTACCTAGCTCCTCCCACCTACTTCAGGACCTTTCTGACCTGGCCAGTCCATCCTCCTCCAGGGAATAATGATGCTTCTCTCGCTTCCTGGGGGCCTTCCATGGCTCAGGTGAAATGTACTTCAGACTTCTCTAGGTAGTGTCCCGAAGCCTCAATACTTGGGTCTCATATACCTATGATTACCTGTCAGTGTAAATGCTTTTTCCTGACCACACCATCTCCACTGTCCTTTCCACATGCTGCGCTAACTCTGCCTTTGCTCTCTGTGTGTAAAAAGAGATGAGAAGGGTGGAGATGTAAGAACTACCTCTCACTTACACTTCCCAAGTGCCAGCATTGTGATAATGCACACGACCTCACTTAGTCTTCACAATGCTACAACTAGGCGCTACTATTTATTTTATAGATGGCAAAATTGAGGTACAGAGAGCTAAAGACACTTGCAGAAGTCTCACAGCTAGTAAGTGCTGGAGCTGGGATTTAAACATAGGTCCTTCTGCCACACGTTCCTGTCTTCTTCAATGTAAGTTGCTCCAAAATCCATGGCAAAGATTTGTCAGAGGTCAGTGATATTTTCTCATTACACAAAAATTTTAAAATGCATCACTTTTATTTGAAGAACAATTTGAAATGCATACATGTGATGATTTTAGGTGTCAGTTTGGCTGGATTAAGGGATATCTAGAAACCTGGTAGTGTATTATTCTGGGTGTGTTTCCAGAAGAGGCGATCCTGTGAGCCTGAGTGAACTAGGGACTAGGGAAGATGTGTCCCAGTGGGGGGTGACTTAGTTACTTCTCTTGCTAGTGAGACAGAATACTAGACACCCACAAGTTAAAGGAAGGAAAGTTTACTTTGGTTCACAGTTTGTAGAGGTTTCAGTCCATAGCTGGCTGGCTCCAAGGCAGGGTGGCATGGCAGAGGGGCATCACAGAGGAGAAACAGTTCATAGCGTGGAAGGCAGAGGGCAGCAAGCAGCAATAAGCAGCAGCAAGGCAAGTTTCTCTTTCCCTTTTATCCCATCCAGGCTACAACTCTTTTGGGTGGCACCACCCACAACAGAGTGGTGCTTCTTTGTTCAGTAAATCCATCAGCCACACCCAGAACTATGCTAATTCCAATCAGTGGATTTAGTGCCACATGCCCTTAATCCCAGTATCATATGCCCTAGATCTATCCAACTCTGAAAAGCCCCACTTATCAGTGCACAAGACTTTGTGGGAACATTTAGATACAAGCCATAACATTTCTCCCCTGTCCCCACCAAAGACACACATGCACATTCCTTTATGCAAAGGACATTTTGTCCATCTCTAGGAGTTGCCAGAGCCCTAGCAGTCTCAGCATTGCTGAAAAGTCCAAGTTCAAAGTCTCCTCTGAGATTTAAGGCAAACTCTTAGCTGGGAGCCCCTGTACAAATGAAAAGAAAGTTAAACACTTGCAACATTCACTGGTACAAGATAAACATTCCCATTCCAAAAGGTACAAATAGGGGGATAGAAAAGACTGGGAACAAAACAAGACCAAAATCTAGCAGAGCAAATATTAAGCTCTGTAGTTCCATGTCCAGCTTCCGGGCAATCTGTGGCAAGGTGTGAACTCCAAAGGGCTTGGGTGGCTCTGCCCTTATGCCACTGTCAGTTGCAGTTCTCACGGCTTCTCTCTTGGGCTTCTCTCTTGCTTACTCCTTTCAGCTTTCCTCAGATAATACAAGTTGCTGGCTTCTCCAACCCCCTGGGATCTCCCTGCACCTTTGTCTTCCCCCTCACAGCTTCACACACCATCTTCTCAGGGGCGCACTGCCTGGCCTCCCAAGCCTTCTTCTGAAATCTGGGTGGAAATCTGACCCCACAACACTTGCATTCTGCATGCACCTAAAACCAGCACCACGTGGATGATGTCAAGGTCTGCTACCACTGGAGCAGTGGCCAGGATTCCTTCTCTCTTGGCTGTAGGGGTCTAATGCTTGGATTGCTGAGTACTATGAACCCAATCCTGAGAAAAAAAATTGCCTAGGCTGCCACCATCTGGAAAATGGTGTTCTGTGGTTGTCTTCTTATAGGAAAGTCTTTCACCTTTGCAATCTTCAGGCTGCAAAGGGTGGAGTTCTGCTGGTTCTTGTGATGTCTTCAGGCCATCCTTTCTATGGTCCTATTCCTTCTCAGCAACCAAGTTCTCCTCAGCTCCATCTTCGTAGTCCACAACTTTACTGGCTCTACCTTTCTGGCCAAACTCACAATGTTTTAAATCATTCTGCTGGGCTCTTTGCTCTTGATTCTCAACATAGATCTGGCCAAAAGCCCCCAACAGCAGCCATGCCACTGCCTCAACATTAGACTGCCTTGAAATTTCTTCTACCAGATTCATTAGTCCGCTGCCCTTAATCTTAGTCTTAGGCAAAGTCTCTGGACACGAGCAAAATGCAAACAAATTTTCTGTCAAAGCATAACGCACACCATCTGGAGCCCAGGAGTCAATGGAGTCCTTCTTCCCAACAGAAACCTCCTGATCCTGGTCTTCACTGGCTGCATTTCTATCAGCGTTCTGGTCTTCTGAGCTCTGACTAGAATCTCCCATCACGCTCGGTTTACAGCATTCCAAGGCTGATGCTTCAACTGGCATCTCCAAACCTTTCCAAACTCTCTGACAAGGCAGTTCCAAAGGCCCCTGAACCACATGGTCAGGTATGATCATAGCAATGATCCCACTTCTGTTACCAAAATATGTCTTAGTTACTTTGCTCATTGCTGCCACCCACAAGTCGACATCCACAAGTGAAAGGCAGAAAGGTTTATTTTGGCTCACAGTTTGTAGAGGTTTTGGTCCATAGTTGGCTGGTTCCAAGGCAGGGCGGCATGGCAGACAGGCATCACAGAGGAGCACAGTTCATGGTGTGGCAGGCAGAAGGCAGCAAGCAGCAATAAGCAGCAGCAAACAGCAGCAGCAAGGCAAGTTTCTTTTTCCCTTTTATCTCATCCAGGCTACAAGCCTTTTGGGTGGTGTCACCCTCACACTGGGTGGTGTTTCTTTGTTCAGTAAATCCATTCAGCCGCACCCAGAACTATGCTAATTCCAATCAGTGGACTAATTTAGTGCCACACACCCTTAATCCTAGTATCACACACTCTGGATCAAGCCAACTTTGAAAAGCTCCACTTATGAGCACATGACGCTTTGAAAGGATATCTACATACAAGTCATAGTGGGGGATCCAGTTGGCTGGGGGAACAGAGACATCAACACAGGAAGGAGGTGAATTGTTCTCCCTCCCTAAGAATGGAGACATACTTACCTCCTACCTTGCACATCAGCAGTCCAGGCTCTCTGGCTTTTGGACCACAGATTTATGCCAACAGCCTCCTCTCCATGCTCTCAGGGTTTTTGCTTCAAGCTGATAGTTACATTGGGGCATCCCTGGTTCTGAGGCCTTCAGACTTGGGCTGAGTCATGCTTCCAGCATCTCAGTGTCCCCAGCCTGTGGATAACCTGTCATAGAACTTCTTGGGTGCCATAATCATTCACATAAGGCAGTTGCCCTGATACACTGATATGTTTATATACATATCCGATTGGTTCCTTCTGTCTGGAGAAGCCTAACGCAATACATAAAGATAAACTGGGCATGCATGTATTGTGTGCTACAGGCATGTAATTGGTTCCTTGGTCTCAGCACTCTGGAAGGCTGAGGCAGAAGGATGGCAATTTCAAGCCTAGCCTGGGTACTTTAGAAACTCAGCAAGATCCTGTCTCTAAAAATGAAAAAAAGGGCTATGGATGCATCTCAGTGTGACGGCCCTGGGTTCATTCTCCAGCATGGGTGGGGAGAGGTAAAGCTAGAGTAGTTACCATAAATTTCTTTCCTTCTCTTCAGGTTTCTTGGTTCTTAACATGCTTTTCCCCTTTTCTCCATCCACTAGTCTCTACAATGAAACTTTCTAAGCATCAGGGGTAGATGGAAGAAGAGGAGGTAGAATGAGATTAAATCATACTTGGATGGCCATCTTCCACACTGGAAGATTAGATAGACAAGTGACTCAAAAATTGTCACTGGAGTTTGATTCCCGGTACCAAAAAAACAAAAAACAAAACAAAACAAAAAAATTGTCACTGGCTGTAAGCCTTTTGCATTACTATTAGCGTGGACTGCAGATTTCCACCATATTCCTAACTTGAAAGAGAAAGGAATCAATCAAAAAAATATGTACGTTTTTTGTTGATATTGGGAATTGAACCCAGGCCCTCAAACACGCTAGGGAAAGGCTCTCCCACTGAGCTACATCCTCAGCCTTTTCATTGTGAGATAAGGTCTTGCTGAGTTGCCCTGGTTGTCCTTGAACTTGTGATCCTCCTGCCTCAGCCTCCTGAGAAGCTTGGGTAAAAGGTGTGTACCCTCATGCCTAGCTAAAAGTCATTTTCCTAAAGTTTCCTTATTACCATTAAATGACTCATTCTATATACAAAGTTAGATCCACATACTGTAAGGATTCAGCTTGACCTGACTGCAAACCATCATAACTGCCACAGTTGCCCCTGAGTAACCCTACACGTTTCCCTCACATCGTTTGCCAGAGTACCAGAGGTAGGCAAAACCGTTAAAGCACCGTGAGGAGCTTCACAGCCTGGACCCTGGCATTGTCAGTGCTGGGAATGTGCCTGATGCTCTTGATGTTAACTTGAGATAAAGCAGGTACATTCCAGGGTGAATGAAGTCACTTTTGTCCTGCCAATTATATAAATCCCCTCCTTCAGACCCAAATAGCAGGAGTCCACTGGTCTCGGTGCCACCCAGACCTATACTTCTGCCTGTAAATTCCCAATAAACTGCACTCTGTGCAATCCTGGATGTGTCTGTATCTTTCCTTGGTCTCACAGCACATTGAAACCAGTACTGTTACACTGGGGCCACATTTTTCCAGAACAGTACATTGTTGGAATCTATCAAAAAGCAAATATTTGCATAATATCCACTGTGGGCTCTGAGCTGTGCTGCAGAAATACAAGAAGTCATCCAGTTCTCCTGGAGTTTACGTATGGATTAGAGTGATCAAAGGATACACTTATTGGATACAATAACATCCAATTAAACAGCAAACACAGCAAAATAAAATAGAGGGCCAAGTGCAGAGAAACTTAGAGAAGATGGAGATTAAAAAGTACTCAGATGTGGGCTCGCGGCAAGGTAGTGATTTGGATTGGCAGAGGGTAGAGGGAAGGAAGGGGTTAAAAACTTTGGGAACAGCGTGGAGAAAAGCATAATATCAGGAATAAAAAGGACACATTATGGGGGCAGTAAAGAGGCTGATTCTTAAAAATTGTGGATGTGGTAGAGAGCAAGGGGGAACACAGTAGATGAGTGAAGAAGAGCTAAGGCAGAAAGAGTCCAGGTTCCACATCAAGAAGGTATGGGGTTAGAGAATAACACGTGTTGAGAACGCTGAGAAACAGGAGCCCTCCATACACAGCCGGTGGGGATGGGAGGTGATACAGCCACTTTGGAACGATGTCTTGCAGGCCGTCAAAAGTTAAATACATCTTTACCACTTAACCCAATAATTCTACTTGTCTGTGCATACTCAAGAGACATGAAAATACATGCCCACCTAAAGACTCGTACACAAACATTCACAGTAACGTCACTTATAATAACCCAAAATAGAAACAATCAAATGTCTACCACTTGGATAAATGAAATGTGATCTATTCATACAATGAGATATTATTTGGACATTAAAAGGAAAGAAGTACTAGTAATAGTAAAGCATTGCTGAAAACGCAGTATTATGGTAAGTGGAAGCAGCCAGTCACAAAAGACCATGCATTTTATCATTCTATTTATATGAAATGAGCACGAATGTCCAAACACCTGGGGTCAAAAGATAGATTATTTAAAGATGGGGGTATAGAGGGCCTAGGGAGTGACAGCTGAAAGGTACAAGATTTCTTTTTAATGTGGTGAAAATGTTCTAAAATGGATTTTAGTCATGGTTACATAGCTCTGTGAAGATGCTAAAAATCACTGACACTTTAAATGAGTGAATTGTATGTTATGTGAGTTATATTTCAATAAAGTTGTTATATAAAAAATAAGGCATGGAAAGGTATTTAGAAAATCCAAATGTGACTTCAGTGGTGGAGCCAACATTCTTCAGTATGCAGGACCTTAACGACGAGGTCACCCATAGGATACCTGGCTTTGAGAGTTGAGGAATGAGACATGGCAGGTCTAGCTTCAGAGGAGGCACAGAGACAAGGACATGGAGAAGGGCAAAGGTAGCAATGCAAACATCTTATCCAGAGAGAGAAGCGCAGAAATTCTACACCCACAGGGCTGGGGTTGTAGCTCAATGGTAGACTGCTTGCCTGGTGTCTGCAAAGTCCTGGGTTCCAACCCCAGTACTGAAAAAAAGAAATTCTACACTCACAATTTATTTGACCAAGCTCCTCTGAAGCAGGCACTATTTTATTCCATTTGCATCTCAAATGTTTGTGGAGAGCCTGAATTTTAGTGACTCAAACTATGTCTGTTCAGTACTTGGCTAATAGAGAAGATGTTAAACCTAGAGGTGTCCAGCACTCTTAGGTGGACAAGTGGTGCCCAAAATGAGGATTTTTATTAGTCTGAGGATAAAGGCAAAACAAAGAAGGCCAATGTGGTGGCTGCATTACTTGAAAAAAAACAAGCAGATAGAAAACCAGTAAAAATATTAAAGACTTGGACAACAATACCAACCAACTTCACTTAAATGACATTTATACAATACTTGGCATAGCAGAATTCATATTCTTTTCAAGAGCACATAGAATATTTACTAAGATATACCATATTCTGAACCATAAAGCAAGTTCCAATAAACTTAAATATATTCAAATCAAAGTATGTTCTTTGCCCCCAAATTAGAAATCAATAACAAAGACATTTAGAAAATATCCAGAAACTTGGAAACAAATAAACACTCCCCAACCAAAACAACAGCAACAACAACAAAAAACCCCAAAACAAAAATAATAATACTCTTCTAAATTAAGGGCCAAAGAAGTAATGAAAAGGAAAGCCAGGAGGTATTTTGAACTGAATTAAAATGAAAACACTGCATATCAAAATTTTCTCAAACAACATTCAGAGGGAAATTCATAGCCATAACTGCCTATATATGAAGAAAGGCCTCAAATCAATGACCTAAGTGTCCTAGTATACAAATTAGAAAAATCAGGTGTGGGGAGCGGCTGAAGTTGGAAATTGATCACATGTACAAGGCGATGCAAGGCCGGCTGGAAAACAGAGCAACAAATGGCGGGGCAGCGAGGTGGGCTACACAAGCTGCTCCAGCCCAGAGAACACCTAGCCCCAAGGCAATCCAAGCAATGGGTTGCTAGGCAAAGAGGTGTCATGTGACACCAACTTGCTAAATATATAAATAAATGCACTGCTTTGGTTGAGCAGTTCCTTTCCTCCCATCAGGAGAGAGGGCTCCACCTGACCTCAGCTTTTGTCTCTTTATTTCTCCATCCTCTCACCACTGTCCCCACCTTCCCCAACTTTGAGAACTACACTATATGCGGCAATCAGGGCAAATTGTATTCAAATAAAGCAAGAGAAAATGAATAGTAAAGATTAGAATAGAAACCAATGAAATAGGAAACAGAAAAATAATAGAAAAATCACTAAAACTAAAATCTAGTTCTATGGGAAGATCAATAAAACTGATGAATCTCTAGTCAGACTGATGAAGAAAAAAGAATACATATTTTCAGTGTGAGGAAGGAGAGAGGTGATATCATTACGGGTCCTCCAGACATTCTAAGGATAGTCTGGGAACATTAAAAAATTATAAACAAATCAATGCCAGTACATTTGACATCCCAGGTTATATGGACAAAGTCTTTGAAAGGAACAAGCTATCAAAGCTGACTCATAGATAACTAGAATGGTATAATACCTCTTCAAGAAATTATATTTGCAGTTCAAAATTTTCCCACAAAGAAAATCACCAGCTTCACTGATGTATTCTGCCAAATATTTAAGGAAAAAGAATACTGAACATCCAGCAGAAAAGTAAAACCAAATTATATCCAAATTTTCCAGAACATTGAAAAGGAGGCAATACTGCCCAATTCATTCTGAGGCCAGCATTACTGTGATACCAACACCACACAAAGATATTACAAGAAATTAAAACTATACATTAATATTCATGAATATGGAAGAAAGGTTGCTATAGCAAATTTTAGTAAATCAAACCCAGCTGTGTACAAAAAGGAGACTACATTGTGACCAACTAGGGTTTAATCCCAGGAATGCAAGATTGGCTTAACATTTGACTATATTAATGGACTACAAAAGAGTAATCACACAATATTGTCAGTAGATACAGAAAAAGCATTGACTGCTTTCAACCTCCACTCTTGATAAAAATTCTCAACACCACAGGAACTTTCTCAGCCTTGTGAAGGGCATCTATAAATGTTAACATCATGCTTGGTGGCGAAAGACTGAACGCTTCCTCTTAAGATCATCAAGACAGGGCTGTCTCTTCGCACTATGTCTAGTCAGCATCGTACTAGAAGTTCTAGGCAGTGAAGCTAGGCTGAATCAGGCAGACTCAGAATGAAAATATTAAGATCTATAATTCTATACTCAGAAACAAACAAGCAAAATGGACAAAATAGATTTTTAAAAATAAATAATTTCTTGTTAAAGGGATATTTATTAGTACAAATTAGGTTAAAAATTATTTCTGATAAGTATTCTCAGGAAGCCTCCATCAATTTTACAAAAAAGGATAATGTAAATGTAACAGGCCAGGATTTTCATGCCTCAGTAATCCTGTTTATACTCTTAAAGCTCTTACCAAGGTCTTCCCCAACTTCTGTCATTGCCTTCATTGATAATGCAGAGTCAGGTGTCAGCCCAAATTTATGGAGTCAGCATTGTGATTTTTCTGCATGGATTTTCTGGCTACTTTTCTGAGACCCGCACCTTCTCCCCCATCTGTGCTGTGTCCATGGACTGCCTTACTGTCATCTGTTTAACCTTGGCCTGCTCCCATTATTTACCATTGTCCCATCCTCTTCCTTCATTCATGGGTTTATTCAATAAATATTTATTGAGTAACCACCCTGGATCAAGCAGGAACTGTTTTAGGGGAAAAAGAGATACAGCAGTGTCTGAGATGAACAAAGAGATGATCAGTCTACTCCAATTTGGTCAGCTGTGTCCACTATCAGTTATCCGCTGTTTTGGTTTGTGTCTGGATGTCCCCCCAAAGCCTCATGTGGTCTTGGGGGGCAGGCTTTTCAAAGACAGCTTGTTAAAACTGGACCTGTTGTTTTCATGCCCTCACCTCAGGAAACAGAGTTATAGCATTTCTAGCTCGACTCAGCAGGCGGCCAGGGTCCTCACTTTGTAAATATCCTCAGCCTGTGCAAGAGGAGGGCCTGGAGGTGGTGTGAGAGCTACACCCACCCTAGGGCGGGTAGCCTGCATGCAGTATAAGGGAGGAAAGGAAGCTTGCTCCCCCCTTTTTGCTCTTGTTGCTTTTGCTGTCTTCTGCCACCACGACCTGTTGCCTCTCTGCCATGCCACCCTGCCTTGGAGCCAGCTGATTATGGATTGAAACTGCTACAAACTGTGAGCTAAACAAACCTCTCCATCCTTAATTTTGGGTGTTGGGTATTTTGTCTCAGCAACAAGAGAAAAGTAACTAAGACACCTGCCCACTGTGCTCTCTCTTCGTGTCTGTGAATGAGCTGATGCATCAGGAAAATCAGTTGGCTCTGGTGAACATTCCAAGTTCATGACTGCACCAATGTCTTCTTTAGGAAACCATCAGCTGTCCCTCCGGAGCTAGAAAGCATGGGCCCAGAGGGACGCACTGGCCATGGCCCTCTGTTAGAGGTGACTTTGGCCTCATCAGGGCACAGGCATCAGAAACAGATGTAGGCTTTCTTACTGGCTAGATATATGACTTTGGGAAAACTGTTTTGGCCACTCTGGGTCTTTCTTTCCTTCTCTCTAAAATAATACTCAATTTACTAAACATTTATGCATAGGCACTGTCCTGAGCACTCTATATATATTAACTAATGTTACCCTCATCATAAATTTATGTTTAATTGTTTCCATTTCTCAGGCAAGGAAAGTGAGGTGCAGAGATGTTAAGTGGCTGCACAAGGTCATAAAGCTAGTAGGTAGCAGGTGGGGTTGAAACCAGCTCAGTCTGGCTGGAGAGTCGACCCCCCAAACTTTTTTTGAGGCAGGGTCTTGCTATATAATTTAGGCTGGCCTTGAACTCTCAACAATCCTCCTGCCTCAGCCTCCTGAGTGCTGGGATTATAGGTGTGAGCCACCACACCTGGCCTGGAGAGTCCAAACTCTTTATCATTACACTGCTCATGCATAGGCGTCAGATTAGACAGTACATTTGGTTGTCTGTCTCTAGTTCAACAGTTTAACTACTATAACATTTAAGCTAGGATGATGGACATAGCTTAAAAATGGGATGGTGGAGACACAAAAAATGCTTGTGACAATTGGAAAAATGAACCAAAGTGAATGACATCTTGATCTTCATCCATGGCTTGTCCTTTCCTACTCTAGGGACTTTTTGTTGTCTTCTATTTTCAATCCATTTAACTAAGGTATGATTTACATAGGAGAAAATGCATACATTTAAGTTCTGAGTTTTGACAAATGTATGTTTTTGTAACTACCATTGCCGTCACCCCAAAGAGTTCTCTGACACCCTTGTGCATCACCTTCACCCCCTTCCCCCGCCATCAAGGCCGCCTCTGTTCTGCTTTCTATTACTTCAGATGGATCACTACAGGAATGCGATCAGGCAATGTATATTCGTTTTTCTTTATTAGTCTGGATTCTTTTACTTGGTATCATGTTTTTGTGATCATCTATGTGGTCTGTATTTGCCTTTGCATCTGATATTTCCTCCAAGGAATAGCTCCTTCTCCATATCTACAAATCCTATCTATTCTTTAAGACCCATCTTACATGATATTTTAAATTTTTTCTTCCTTATTTAAAATCCTAACTTAAATGGCATTATAGTTTTTTATCCTTACAGCAGGTATGTAACTAAAATCACATGAGTATGAAATATATTCTAGTCAAAAATTGTTGTTTGCTATATCCATATCTAAGTCATACCTTTAAGCATCTTTAATATTTGTTTGGGCATATTGACTTATAAGATTGTATTTGAGCACTTTATTTTCTGCATAATATCTTGCCTTTATTCACATAACAGATGGACATGACAATCATTTCACCCTTAAAAGCAGTAATAGAGAGTCTTTAACTTATCACCACTGACCCATAAAAACATTAAAAAATAATTTAGATATTTCCCTTAGAAAGAATGCACTAATGCTTTTAGAATTATAAAAGAAGGAATGGATAGTTCCATTAACAAATATAAAATTTTACTTGAGATGATAATTCAACATGATATGTTTTCAAATGATTTATTTGAGGAGTGACATGAGCAAAAAGAAAGAGTAAGTGAAGGGGGGAGAAAAGAAGCAAAGACACTGACAGGATCGCAAAGAAAATTAACCACTGAGAAAGATGCATCTATAAGAAGGGCAAAGATGGATGACAAGTACATGCTTGGAAAGTCACATATTTGTTGACATGATGATATTCCCATCTAGTGGCCTTTTAGGGTATTTCCTCTAGAGGATTTTAAAGTTGAAGCATGTATATTAAAAGCATAAACAGGAATCACCTGTTATCATGCTCTGTCAATTGGAAATCACTCTAAGCATCAGTTAAACTTAGCCAAAGACAAGAGACTAGAACTCCTCCACTGTTGGTTAGGACTTTCCATCAATTGAAGATCAGAAGAAGCTTATGCAAAAAATAGCAGAAATGAAGAATAAAGAATGATCAGAAAGAACATGTGTAAGAGTATGATTTGAAAAGACTTCCAAGAGAAAATGAATTTTAAAAGAGATTTAATAGTTCCTGGGCAATGTGAGTGGAGCTGTCAGTGATGGTCCTGCAGGTGTGGGACACGGCCTCAGCACAGAGGCTGAGCCAAAAAGTGATACTGTGCCAAAAACTAGTAAGGGACTTTTGGGGAGAAGCCAGGCAGGTTGGCTTATAAGAGAACAGAGAAGGTGGGCAGAGGCGCACAGGCTGAGATACTTGGATCAGATTGAATAGGTGATAGGTTCCATGTGAGTCTTAATCATGACAGTGAATACTAGCTGCTCCATGTCCTGATAAACAGCCAGGCTCCTGAAGTCTGGAATGCCCAACTAATGGCGTGGGTTCCTGGGGCTTAACAGATACCTATGGCAAGCACACAGGACACTGTAGCCAATAACTAGTTCTTATCCCTCACTAGAGCTCTGTTCCCAGTTTCCTATTTTTATGTCCTCTCTGGATGAATTGTGCCAGGATATGTATTTACCGGGACAAGGGTCATATGTGGTATCTGTGTAGTGGACATTTTAATTTTTGGTTGCTTCGTTCCTATTTTTTCCTCCTTGTGGTAGCAGCGTCCTCATTTTCCTTAGGAGACCAACTCTACCCTCTCTTTCTGTGGTATGAAAGGACTCCTAACATCAGGATTGGATTTGTG
This sequence comes from Erethizon dorsatum, assembly GCA_028451465.1. Taxonomy (NCBI): domain Eukaryota; kingdom Metazoa; phylum Chordata; class Mammalia; order Rodentia; family Erethizontidae; genus Erethizon; species Erethizon dorsatum. The sequence continues at coordinate 60,528,109 of CM051831.1, forward strand.
ACCCAGACTGGTCAATCAACATGATGTCTGAAATACTTCTGAGATTTTTGACAACAGGAGCCACTACATTTCCACTTATTTGTTTGTTCAAGTCAATTTGGTTTGCATTGTCTTATTACAGCTCAAAGTCCCAATCTTCACCATAGCCTCCTCCTGCCCTCCCCACCCTAGCAGGTCCAACGTCTGTTTGACAATCTGGACCTTACCCTCATCTGGGAGAAGAGTTATTGAAGAGCCAAGTTTCCCACCAGAAGCCTCTTTTGCCTTCAACTCCAACCTGCTCTTGTAGGCTTTTCAAGAGCTTGAACATAGAAGTGAAGAGAGGAAAGACAATAGTATTTACCACCCAAAGATTGTCCTTTTATTCCTTCTATTTAAAATCCTACACCTTAGCATCATGGCTCCTAAAGTCTTTTTAATCTTTGGCCTTCATTTGAGTTCCTCTGTCTCCTGGGATAGGGATGCAGTGAGAAGAAGTAAGCTTTGAGTACCCCGCAGAAGTTGGAAATTTTGGGCAACACTAAAGTTTGGGTGAGACTTTCCCACATAAGACCACGAACTTGCATGTCTGTTAGCCTAGACAATGACTCCTTATTCCCTCATGAAAATCTCCAAACTGATGGACCATACAAGTTGTACAGTCTTTGTTTCTTGGAATCTTTCCTGAGGATCTGTGATGATTGGGTTCTGTGTAAAAAGTTACTGTTTTTTTGCTTAACTGATTTATTAGGAGCATACTAAAATATTATGATAATCACACATCTGTTTAGAGCTCAAAAGTTTACAAATTGCTTTCATATATGTCATCTCATGTCATCTTCCAAAGAACCTAGGATGGACAGTTGGCCAGGCATCATTAGGTCCTTTTAGAGAGGAAGAAATTGACTTAGAGTGGTGGCCCAAGATCACGTGGGTCAGAATGGGGTGCTACAGAGGAAGCTGGGGGCTAGGTCATTTGACTCAGATTCAAGGAACCACCACACTACTATTGTGCATTCTTTCTGACAGGTTAATCTGGAACTGAGAAAAACATACAAGGTGTGTAAACCATAGTCTGACTGACAAAACTAGGACCATATACAAGTCAGGAATAGCTATGAAGGATACAAGTCAGAGCAGACCGTTTTCTTCAGAAGTGTTATCAAATGAAAACCGTTGTGATGTCCTTCCTATGTGTAACTGAAAACTATAAACTATAAAATGAGCATAGCACCTTCACTTAAGTTCTGATTCTATCCGTGCTTCCTTTTATTTATTTATTTATTTATTTGAGACAAGTTCTCGTTATATAGTTCAGGCCAAGGCCAACCTTGAACTCACTATGTAGTCCATGCTGGCCCTAAACTTGTGGTGATCCTCCTTCCTCAGCCTCCTGAGTAATGGGATTATAGGCATGCACCACCATGCCCAGCTTCAGTGCTTCTCTTGAAACATTCAATATAAAATTCTTATAGAAGCGTTTCTTTTCTGCATCACGATATGCTTGTTTGCTTAGCTTGTGTTTAGTTGGCTGGTTGGGTGGTTTAGCACAGCTGTGAGAAATATAAAGGCAGAAGTAGTATGTGAACACATAGCAGGAGTTTTATACCCCTTAATGTACTGAATGTTTTAAGTATTTGACAAATACTGGTTACTCACGAGGGAACGCTACCTTTAATTGAGGTATTAGAAAAACACTCTGCCCAGTACTGAATCTGTTCCAGATTTGAAAATGTTTAGGGGCCATACTTTAGGGCCACTGGATTAATGAACGGTTGAGCTGTGGCATTAAACAGTTAATTAAAGTAATCACTATCAATTTTGCAGAAGTTAGTTGCTTAGACACTTGAAAAGATCCTTTGAATCCACAATTATATTTAGTGGCCTCATTTAGATACTGCTTTTCTGAAGTAACCACTATGTCTTGCCTGAATCCGCCCACTTCTGCTTCATTATGCAGTGAACCACTATCTAGGAGGGGACTCACCTGCCACGCCTCCACCTTCTTGATGTCTGCACAGGAGCCATTGGTGAAGAGCCCTCTCCCGGGTAAGCAGGTGTATATGTCCTGCAGGGCGTGGGCAATGGAGTAGACTGCTAGGTACACATTGTAGGATATCCGTAGATGTGTGTAATCCATGTAAGGGGTCTCAACACTGCTGATGTTCTCCTCCCCTGTACAGAGGGGTCGGAAGGCAGTGGAGCTGTTGCTTAATTTGATGCCACCTTCTTCATGACCTCTCAGGAAGGTGTCCATGGGTAAAGGTCCTTTAGCACCTTCTTGGAGGTGGCAGTTAAATGTTTCTTCCCAAAACTCCTTGGCAAAACCATTGTGGACAGACTTCCTGGGATGGACTTTCTGCAGAAATTCCCGGAACCCTGGGATCTGCCCAGCCTTGAGAGCAAACCCAATGGTGCCTCCCACCACGTGGAAGTACTCAGGCATGGCGATCAGGGAGGAGCTGGCCCACGCCTCGCTGGCCAGCCAGATCTTGCCCGTGATGTTGCGCTGGACAATCTCCTTGATGAGGGGTTCTAGGTCTGGGCCACTGGAGAAAACGACGATGACCTTGGCCGTAGAATTCTGGATCACCTCCACCACATGCTGGATCTCTTCCTTATCAGAGTACTGGGAGATGAGTTCACTGAAGTCAATGCAGATGTCCCTCTCCTCAGCTTCCTCGCGGAACTTCTCGATCCCTGGCCGGCCGTAGTCATCATCGGCTGCAATCGTGCCTACCCAGTTCCAGCGGAAATACTCGATAATGTCTGCCATGGCTGTGGCCTGGTGCTCATCATTGGGGATGGTACGGAGGAAGGACTTGAACTGATTCTTGTTGCTGAGGAGTCTGCTGGAGGAAGCGTAGCTGACCTGGAAAAAACCAAGAACAGAACGAATGAATGAGGGAGGGAGGTCCTGGCTGAGCCTCAAGGCTTGTGTAGAGGGCATTTTTTTGAGCATAACTTAATCTCATTCCTCAAATATGTTGTTCACTGTGGACAGAATAAAAGGATGAGGAAAACCAGAATCTGTCCCACCCCAGCACAAACAACCAACCACCTGTCAGTTTATGGAGGTGCTCCTAGTTCCCAATGGGTGACTCTTCACCACGCTGCCTTCAAAAATGGGTCTGGCTGTGCAGTTGGCCCAGCAATAGTGGGATGTACTTACCTTTCAGGGGTAGTCTTTATGCACCCTTTCCTGTGTCTTCTAACCTTCTCTGTGTCGCCTCACTGGTTATAACATATCCATGTACCCAACTTCTGCCTGCTGGGCTCATGTTCTGATTTGAACATTATAGCTTCCCCTTACTGTGATGAACACTTTGTCCACGAACCACCTTTGATCAGGTTTCCTATGGGTTATAAACTTAAAGTTCTTCAGAAAAGCTCTGAGGATTGATGCTTTTTTCCTGGGCTGCCCAGTTTCCTTCTTCCTGTTGTCCTCCAGACGTCCCCCTTCCCCATACTTCAGGTAAAAGTAATCTCAATTACAGTAATTTCTGAAAACTGTTCATCTCCATTAGTCTCTTTAGGCCCATTAAGCTCAATTCCCCTGTACCACAACAACAATGAACATCATTCAGTATTGTTAGAAAAACATTCTTTCCTCCCCTGACTCCTTTGTGCTTCAACCACCACTCTGAGCGATTTTCTTTGTTCAGCTACCTGTGATGGCTGAGTCCACTTGACAAGCAGCTCTCCCAAACCTTACAGAGGCTGAAAAGCAACCCCGGAGAAGCTGCACTGATATTTTCCGACTGTGTAAGACACAGGCAGTTCTATCTGTGCACATGGGCGTGCACCACCAAAGAGAGAAAGCTGTGCCTTTGATGTTAAGAGAGCATTGCCTGAAGAACCGACCACATCCCACTAGCAAGTGCAGGGCTCCCCAACATTTTTCCTTATCATGGCACAGAGGATGGGATAAATGGATGACGCTGGTTATCCCTGGTGGACATGCTTGGACTCCCTCGTGCCCACTTGGGCATCTCAGAGCTTGAGAGGATTGGTATCTTTGGGGAGGTGTTGGTTGGTCCGCGGGTGGTGCTGTGTTCACCGTGGCTCACCAGTTAGGGAGTTCAAGTTATTGGACCATCTATTCTGAAGAGCGAAACATTTTTACTCTTCATGAAATTTCTTCTAGGAAATGAAGTAGTGCTTCCTACCTCTTATTCTTTAGTTTTCTAGAAAGTTTTAAAACTTGAGAACACAGATTGAAGACATTTGGGGGGATACCTTTTTAATAGTTCTTGCCAAGTGAAACAATTAGTTTTCTATGTTTAATGCTTTTAAATAAAAATTTCCAGTATGCTTTTCTTCTAAATCAATGACTAGTGTTGACATTAAAAACATAAAAAGGATTGATTTGTGAAAGAACTGAACCAAATTTGCTAAAGGGTAAACATGATTTTCTGACAAGATCTTTGATTTCAGGAGATGTAATAGGAAATTGACATTTTTCCTTTTATCAGAGTAAGCCCTTCTTGTTCTATCACACAAGTTCATGAGGCGGGTGTTTGGATTAATAATTTATTTAGATGTCACTAGTTTTTGAAAGCTCTGTTTGTAAACTCAAATAATAGGCTTCTGAATCAGATTTTCACAAACACAAACCTACTATTTTGTAGGCAGAATCACAGCTGTGTTACCCTTAGGTATTGTCTGTTACCCTTAGGTCCATCCATGATGACTTGCTTCTTGATTTTCATTTGAAAAATTGACCAAAAAGGGTTTTAAAGGGATAAAAATTAAAAGTACAAACGCTTCTCATGAATATGTTCTCTTGAAGAACATATTTATAATATTTGACCAGTTTTCAAATGGTAACCTATAAAGTGGGGTAAACACTTTCTGCCTCCCTCCCTGAAGAACCCTTAAAAACACACAAGATTTTTCTTGTAAAAGAGAAGAATTTCATGAATGATTCAGAAAACTATTCTAACCACGGTTTCTTCTAGGTGGTCTGCTTTGTCCATCCACTTGGTGGCGTGACTGGCATAGGAAACACCACTGGGCAACTGACCCCTCCCTGCAGGACAGTGGTTCCCAGCCCTGCTGCACAAAAGAATCCGCTAGAGAGCTTGCAAAGCTCCAGAGCCAGGCTGCATCTCAGCTCAATTAAACCATGATCTCCAGGAGTGGGAGTAGGGCATGAGTATTTTATAAGGTGAAAGATTCATACAATCTGAAGTGAAACCAGAGTAGGGCATGAGTATTTTAAAAACTCCCTAACTCACTCCAACTGGTAGCCATGGCAAAGAACTACTCCTGTAGACAAACTAATATAAGTTCGATAATCATTATTGTCTTCTCAGTACTTCTACAATTCAAATTCAACTTTACCTTATCTTTCATTTAAACCTTGCAGAAGTTTTCATGTTCTTTCTGTACTTGATAGCAGTTATATTTTATGCTTGTTGGCCAAGGGGTACCAACTTATTTTAGCTGTGTATTTAAAATACATGCTAAATTTAAATATTCCCAACACATGTGCTAATGGCTTTGTCAAATAAGTCTGGCACAAAAGTTATACAGTTAGGGCTTCCCCATGGGGAACACCTTTCATTCCCTGAAGTGAAGGTTCAGAAAATGATGAAAGACTTTTTCTGTTGTCACATATATTTACAAAGATAATGACTATCACCAAGAGTCTTCCTGACAGAAATGTGAATTTGTTAAAGATACACTTAAAATATAAATGTTGAATATTAAACATTGAAAAAATAAATTTAAAGATTAATTTATAATTTAATTTAAAAATTGATATGAAGGGTGAACCACAGTTGAGCTGATTCTCCTATCTATGGACATTTAGGTTGTTTCCAAGTTTTTACTACCATAAAGTGATGTCACAGAGCTATAGCTATTAAATGGAAAAAGGGTTTGCTTTACAGTGTCAAGGGGGAAAATCAGGTAATAAAATGGCATTTGGAGTTTTCTGTCATTTTTAGGGTGCAAAAATGCGACACTGAATAAATGTTTATTAAAGCACTTGTTTCAGCGAACTGTTAGTATTTGAAAATGAAGCTACCTCCCCATGTAGGCTCAGTTCTTGCAGGTTGGAGATTGCTTACTCATATATGCTCTATAAATATTTGTCAAATGAACTAGACTTGTCTCCAGTTCTTGAATGTGCAAGACAGTGATTAAGTTCCTGTTTTGTGGGAAAATATGCTGTTTATCTCTGAGCTAAACTTTTAACCAGATGGTAAAGAAGTAGATTTTGAGGAAACAGAATTAGAAACATATTTTTTGTTTCAAAGTTGGGATTTACATTGAATAGTCTTATTCTTTTTAGTAAAAGCAAAACCAAAGTCATGTACTAAAGGGCTGGCTAGGCAAATAAATAACTGAATGCAGGGGAAAAGAGACAAGGTTGCATATATACAAGGTACATTTAAAGAATCCTGGAAGAGTAGGTTTCGTTGGCACTGTTGACAAATCCCAGAAGGTCATGACACAGTGCTCCCATTAAATAGAAGGTCTTTGGTGCCAATGTAAAGTCAGAGATAGGAAAATAGCAAACTTTACGGATGCCACAGGTATGACCTGCACCCTCTCAGGTCTGCTCTCTCACTCCTGCCCCCAGTGTCCATGTGAGAAAAGCATTACCTGGGGGATGTAGAAGAGCCCCAGTAGATTGGCCACCGCTGTGGAGACGCCAGAGCCAGTAGCTCCCACCACAGCGATAGTGGAGGGGATGTGTTCCGAGCAGTTGCAGAACTCATCGAGGTTCAAAGAATCGATTTTGTTCTGGGCAACAAAACTCAGGGTGGCCTCTAAGGCCTTTGAAACAGTGTTGCAAGTGTCGAATATCCTGTATCCCAGTGTCATGTTAGGAAGAAGGGCCGGGCTGCTGTTGATCTCCTCTATGGCAAATATCATGGCTTGTAACCAGCGAAACCCACGGAAATTATACCTGGAAGAGAGAAGCAGAGGAAGATGGAAAGTTTGCTGGTGAACTGTCCTGGGGTAATGGCTGGGCAGAGCTGGGTTTGAATCATGGCTCTGTTACCCCTAGGTTTCGTCCAGGGCTCGTTGAGACTCAGGGTCCTCTCCGTAAATTGGGGGTACCACTTGCCTCTTAAGGTGGCTGTAAGGATGATGACATGAGATATTAGGCAAAAGTCTCACCATGGTGCCTCCCAGAATTAGGGAGCAATGATAAAGATTTCTAATCTTTAGTAACCAGTAATATTCTTTGATATTAGTAATTCACTGAATCATTTATTTCCGCCCCCACTAGCAAAGAATTTGCAGTAGTTGATCTGAGCTACTTGAGTAAAAGTAACACACATATTTAAAAAGAAAAAGGACCAGGGAAAATATAACCAGATGAGGATATTAATTTGTGGGAGCCTAAAAATAACCTCAGATTTGCAGACAAGACATAAATTTAGATTATGAGATTCCTGGAGGTCAAAGGGGAAATTTTGAGAAACAAGTAACCTCGCTTTTGTAAGCAAACAAATGAAAGGTGTCTAACACGGTGGTTATTTCTAGGTGGTGGAATAATGAGCTTTAAAACCGTGTACTTTTAGCTTATTTATACATCATATTTAAAAATGAACATGCACTGTTTTTCAAAGATGAACACTATTTTAAGGAGAAATCAAGCAAATTAACAAAGATCATTAGAGCCAGTGACACAGTTTTCACATGCCCAGCACTTGCATCTGGGGGAGGGGTAAAGAACTGTGCTGACTCAGCATATCCGGGTCCACAGGAAGAAGACTGGTGGCGCAGGGCAGGCTCTCCCTTCCTACTGTGGGTTTCACGACTTGAACTGGATGACCGGAAGTCAGAAATCTGATCCGTTATCCACCACTGCATTGTTCAGGTTCCTCATCTAACTTTAAATATGACATTTTTCTCTTTGTTACTTTCTTTATGTTTCCTTCATTTACTTTTTTTTTTAATTATTAATTTTATTGGTACATTTCAGATATAGATAAGGATCACATTCATCATAGAGAGTTTGTAGCTATACATGTTATATCTTGATTCTTTTTTCATATTCCTCTCCCTTCAACCCTTCTTCCCCTCCTTATTTACAAAAGCTTTGTTTTCATTTTTCCTCTTTTCTTTTCCCTTCCTTCCTTTCTCCCTTCCCCCTACCTAGTTCTCCTTCCCATTTGAACATTTTCTTCCTATTTCACAATATCTGTTATACATTTTGTCCTATTTACATTTTTGACTTTTCACACCAGAGAAACTACAATATTTACACGTGTGTCCAATTTACTTCACTGAAGAGTATGGTCTCAAGGTGCATCCATTTACCTAGAAATGTCTCAGGTTTATCCTTTTTTATGGCTGGGCAGTACTCCATTGTATTAAAAAAAAATCTTCCTTTGTCCATTCATTGGTTAATGGGCATTTGGGCTGTTTCCAAGATTTAGCTATTACAAACTGTGCCACTATAAACATGGGTGCGCATATACTCCTGTGGTATGATGCTTTTAATTCTTCCAGGAAGATACCAAGAAGGGGAATAGCTGGGTCAAATGGAACCTCTCGTCCTAGTTTTTTTTTTTTTTTTGGTGGGTACCGGGGGTTGACCTCAGGACCTCATGCGCCAGCAGGCGCCCGTGACGCTGAGTGATATCACCGGCCCCTTTTTCGTATGTGGGTTCCGGGAGTCGAACTCGGGCCCTCGCGCTTGCAAGGCAGGCGCTTACTCGTCCTAGTTTTTTGAGGATGATCCACACTGATTTCCACAGTGGTTGCACCAGTCAGCATTCCCACCAACACTGGAGATGGGTCCCTTTTTCCCCACAGCCCTGCCAGCATTTGTTATTGGTTGATTTCTTGATGATAGCCATTCTTTCTGGAGTGAGATGGAATCTCAGTGTTATTTTAATTTGCATCTCTCAAATGACCAGTGATGTTGAACATTTTTTCATATATTTATTTGCCATTTCTACTTCTTCATCTGAGAAGTATCTATTTATTTCAGATGCCCATTTTTGGACTGGGTCTTTAAATTTGGGGGAATCTGATTTCTTTGAGTTCTTTATATATTCTAGATATTAGTCCTTTGAGGAGCATCTGGCAAAAATTTTTTCCCACTCTGTAGGTTGTCTCTTCACCCTGTTGGTGGTTCCTTTTGCTGTGCAAAAGCTTTTTAATAAGATGAAATCTCAGTCGTAGATTCTTTGTAATATTTCTCATGTGATCGGAGTTTTGTTCATAAAGTTTTTGCCTACACCTATGTCTTTAAGAGTTCTACATATTCTATCTTCCAGCAGATTTAGTGTTTCTGTTTTAATATTTAGATCTTTGATCCATTTTGATATTAGTTTAGTGCATGGTGATAGACATGTGTCTGGGTTTAGTCTTTGGCATGTGGAAAGCCAGTTTTTCCAGCACCATTTATTAAAGAGGCCATCTTTCTTCCAGTGAACATGTTTGGCCCCTTTGCAAAGATAAAGTGGCTGAGTGTGTTTGGAGTTGTGTCTGCATCTTCTAATCTGTTCCATCGACCCTTGGGTCTATTTTTTTTTGCCAGTATCATGCTGTTTTTAGTTTTGTAGTATAATTTCAAATCGGGGATTGTGATGTCCCCTGCCTTGCCTTTGTTTTGCTATTCTAGGTCTTTTCTGACTCCAAATGAGTTTTAGGATTTTCTCTACTTCTGTGAGGTATGCTATTGATATTTTGATCAGGATTGCATTAAATCTGTATAACAATTTTGGGAGTATGGCCATTTTCACTATATTCGTTCTTCCTATTCAAGAACAAAGGATATCTTTCCATTTTCTGATATCCTCTTCAATCTCCTTTTGCAGAGTACTATATAAATGTCTTTTACTTCCTTTGTTAGATTGATTTTTAAGTATTTCATTTTTTTGGATGCTATTGTGAAAGGTGTTGTTTCCCTAATTTCTTTCTCAGTGAGTTTGTTATTTGTGTACAGGAATGCTATTGATTTTTCAGTGTTGACTTTTTATCCAGCTACGCTACTGAATTTGGTCATTAATTTCTTTCTTTATGTTTCCTTCATTTATTTGTTTGTGTTTCTTTCTTTATGTTTCTTTCTTTGTTTCCTTCATTTATTTGTTTAATTACTTGGTTTTAACCTGAGCAATTATTAAGAGATATTAAAAAGTTTTCCCTATATAAAACCACTGCTAAGCTGATTTTGCTATCTTTCTTCAATATACTTAAAAATCATATTTTTCAAGGCAAGCTTCTTGCTTGATCTTAGCTCTGTATATACATGGCATATATACCACTCTTCCCAGAAACAAATGACACAGAATATTTGTCCACATGGGTCACATGAAAGATACAGTCAACATAAATTCTGCACTTAGTTTTTCTTCATGAATAAAATACGTGCACATGTTATCTAACATACTGGCTCTCACTAGAGCATGAACAGAAATCCAATTTTGAATAATCCTGCTTTTATTTTCATTTTCTGGTATCAGGAAGATCAAGGGAAGCTCTGAATCCTTTGTAGAAGTTGCTGGTCTCAGATAGGAAGCACTACTTTCTCTGAGAAGCTGGGTCAGGCCTTGGAGGGCAGTCATGGCCGCTGATGTCCTGATTAAGGAAGTGATACAGTGTCATTTACTCGGAGGAGGTCACACCCTATGCAAAGAGTGGTCTGCACCTGAATTCCATATTGTAAAAAGGTCGTGGTAAATTAGGGAGCATCAGGTAGAAGACAGCCGGAACAGTGAGGCATCTGTAAATCATGTCATGGAGGAACACGATTGATGGGAGAAATGAGACTGTTCGGGCTGGAGGAGAGAAGATTTACTAGGATGCACTGCTATCTTCAAATGGCTGAGGGGAGACTGCACCGAGAGGCACGTCCTGCGGTCTGCACCACTCAGGCTGTATTGTGTTTTCTGTTTGTGGGGGTTGGGTGAGGCCAAGGGCAGGGGGGTGGAGATGGAGGTAGGGGTTCAGCTTTTTATGAAAGGGACTTTTTAATGGGAACAGTTTCAAAAGGCTATGGGCTGCAGAGAGGGGGAGTGAGAGAGAGAGAGAGAGCCAGCCAACATTCAGGTATTACTGACCACTGAGGCATGTAAGGTCGGGCGGAATTTACTACTAAAGTTTGCAAGAACTACAACGTACTTTCTTCTCTTAATGGTACTTAGTTTTCCATTAAGCCACACTGTCGTCAGGTGCTGCCACTAGGTGGGTGAAAAGTGGTGACCTGGCTACCAAAGGGCTGGGCTTTAACAGGCTATGGATTTTTCTACTGGGTACCCTCGACATTTTAGTTTTGGAAAAAAATTCTTTAGGGAAAAAAGAGGAGAGGGCAATAAGCTTTAGCATGATTAGGAACCAGCATTTTTGAAAGGAGAGAACCAAGTTTTAAAAAGCCATTTTGGGTTCGGTACAGCTTTTTTCCAACTACCCAGAAAAGACTCAGATTCAGCTCCTTCCCTTACCTGATACATTCCACAGACTCTGGCCTTGATTCTAGGTCTTGATCTTTGGCTGCTACTCCAAAGTGAATAGGAAAGAGCCCGCCGAGGATAATGTCGCCTTTCTTCTGGGCTCGCTGGTCAGGCCCATAGGCAGAGCAGTGCCAGGCGAGGGCCAAGAGGACCAACCAGCAGCTGTAAGATGCCATGATTCTGCCTTTTCTCCCGGGCAGAGACACAGCGGTGATCATGGTTTGGGGGCCCCGAGAACTTCTCCCTTGGTGCCGCTCATGCCCTGCGGTGGGGACGCATGTCTACAGAGGGATCACGAAGAGAATGGAAGCCCCGGTGTTTGCGTTTCCATTTCTGCCTTCTCCATTGCAGACAGGCAGGGTGGGTGGTCCTTGAGTCTTCAGGGGCCACATCGTGTAGAGGCTGTCAGTGATGCTCTCTAAAAGAAAAGAGGCAAAATGGACTCGGTGAAATCTACATCCCATTTTATTATGATGACTGCCGCAGAGGGGCCTCAGAATTTCAATTTAGAGGCGTTTGGGGGGAGCAGATGGAAAGACATGACTTAGAGTCACAGTTTTATGGCCCTGCGTGTAAGACACAGAACACTTCAATTGCCCACATCCTTGAAGGACTGTGCTCTGTTACGAGAAGCCATCGATAAGCCAGGGCCTCCCCTGATGTTACTTTGGTGTGTGCTCCATTCATTCTTCCGTGTGAATAATGCACAGAATTGGGTTTCATGCTAGCAGATCCTTTTACTATAATACATATTTTATTCGGCACACATATTCCTACAGAAAATACAGAACAAAGCATATTTAAGTTTAAATCCAACTTGGAACAAAACAAAAAAGTCAGAAAAGACCACTTCTTTTTAAATTTTTTATGATGCCCCCCCATTTTGTGCAGATTGCTGACTGCAATTTATAATGTGACACTCTTAGAAGAATAGTTCTTGTAGTCAGATAAATTATGGGTTGGATTTTTTAAAAATAAAGTTTGACCATTGGGTCTATGGAAAACCCTTCTTCTATAGCAGGACTAACCTAGTAAAAGCTCTGCTCTTTTTACTCTGCTTCCTATCTCACCCGCCCTGTGGGCTGGTTACCAATGTCACATTGATACCGGCTAAATGCGCAGCCTTTCCTGAGTTTTAGGGGCCAGCACTGAACTGTCAATTGGCCATGTCCATCTCGAAGTCTCAAAGTGCTTCAATTTAACAAGCCCTAAACTCACACCCCTCCCAAACTTGTTCCTTCTTCACTGTTTTCTATCACAGAAAATTACATGCTATCTACAAGGACGCAAAATGAGGCATTGTCTTTGCTTCCTCTCTCTTCTCATCATTGCCCTTTATGTTCAATCACTGTTATGGTTTATACTGAATGTTTCCTGAAGTCCTCATGCACTCATAGGTGGGGCTTTCGGAAGCGGGCTGGACCATGGGAACGCTGTAACTGGCTTGCTGTCAGGAGGTGGGGCCTGGTCAGGGGAGGCAGGTTGCTGGGGGTGTGACTTGGAAGGGGATACCAGTATCTCCCTCTGTGGCTCCGACTTTCTCTCTTCTTCCTGGATACCATGATGTCAGCAAGTTTCCTCTGCCAGACCTTTAGGCCATGTACTTCTTGACTTGGAGTTAGCCAACTTTGGACTGAATTCTCCAAAAACTTGTGCCAAAATAAACCTCTCCTTTAAGTTGTGAGAACTGTGTATTGTGTCTTAGCAATGAGATAATGATTAAGACAATTATAAAGTCCTATAGATTCTTTTTACTAAATAATTCTGGCACTCATCTACTCTTCTCCATTTCCAGGGCCATTGGAAGTCTCATTATTTCTTACCTGGATTTCTGCCACGTATTTCCTAACTAGCCTCCCCTGCTTCGGTTTTGTTTCTTTGCAATCCACCTTTGCAAATTTTTGTATCTGGTAGAATAAGTGATTTGGAGCACAGGCTCTGGGATTAAACCTGGCTTTGAATTGTAGTTCTGCTACTTCTCATGTACTCTCATAGTACATGAGATTTTGGGCAGGTCATAAATTTCTGTGATCTTAGTAAAATAATGCATGGAGAGTCATTAGTGCAACTAGTAAACTCATGGCAAATGCAAGCTAAAGGGACAAATCCCTTTCCAGCCTCACTCTTGCTGGCCTTCTTTTGAATGTCACACTCCAGCCTTGCTGAACTTCTTTCCTTCCTCAAGCATCTCAGGCTTTCAAAATACATAGATCTCCCACATGTTCTCCCTCTTCCTTGGCCCCTCTGGCCCAAACTTGGGCTGGAAAACATATCATATTCCAACTTGCAGAGGTCCATAAATGTGGTGAGCTGTTGGGGCCTTTGTGTAACTGCAGAAAAGAGCTTATTCTGGGGCAAGCACAGTCTGGAGGAGTGGAGCACACTGGATTTCAGCCTACGTGAACATAACCGTAGTCATCCAGTGAGCAACTTACTTACTAGTCAGGAGGCTGCCAGGCTAGGAAGGGCTAAGGTGAGCCCTTATATCTTGGATCTTGGAACTTTCTTTTTGGAAGCTTTACTATAGTTACGTGCATATATGGCTGATTCCAGAGCCCAGGCTCCATACCATTGTCATGTGCTGTCTTTTGCCCCTTAGGCGTCTCCAACAGTCACCCTAGCAGGGGGCGTGGGCCTCACACAGAAGGTGCACCCAGCAGACACCAAACTTCCATGGAATTGCCTTGGCAATGTTTGAACATCCATGACCAGCCAGTTTTCACACTCTAGTCCTACTTTTAGATTTCTGACTTCTTTGCTCGGACGTTGGTCATATGTTCAATCACACTTTAAAAAGTACATGTGCTGAGGCCTGGGACTCTACAGGTGACAAACACATGTTCCTGTCCTTAGGAGCTTCCAGTCCAGTGGGCAAGAACTCTGGTGTATAGGATCAGAACTGTAAGTTCTATACTCAGAAATGGAAAACAAAATTATAACTTCGCGGGGCTGGTGAGATGGCTCAGCGGCATAAGCGCCTGCCTGGCAAGCGCGAGGGCCTGAGTTCAACTCCCAGATCCCACATACGAAAAAGGGGCCGGTGATATCGCTCAGCGGCACGGGCGCCTGCTGGCGCGCGAGGTCCTGAGGTCGACCCCCGGTACCCACAAAAAAAAAAAAAAAAATTATAACTTCGCTTCTTTGAACTAAATTCAAATTTGTCTTCTCTCCAGCACTTAGTACAGTGTCTGAAATAGTAAATGATGAATAAATGTTGTTGAATGGATGCATAAAAATGTACTTTGGAAAGAGACAGAAACTAGCATTCACTGATCAGGCACTGTGCCAGCTCCTTTAAACACCAGTGTATTTTAAACTGCTGAACAATTTGGCAAAGAAATAATACCAAGTCCACTTTCTACATAGTGAACTCAGCTTACCCAAGTGAAAAATGCTGGTACTTGAGTTAAAAATGAGGGAGGGGAGGGGAATGGGAAAAAAAAAGAGGTACCAACATATAGCATGTACAGGTACAAATTCCCTATGATGAATGTGATCAATATGTATATTTAAATTGTACCAATAAACTTAATTTAAAAATTCCTCAAGAACTTAGAATATTTTAATGAGTGCTGTGTACTGAATTAGGTAGGAGAGGGGACATCATAACTGGCTAGAGTAAGTCACTAAGATCTATTAAATTTTCCCTGTGAAAGATTAACTACTTGGGGAAGTTTATTAACTTCATTAGTCCATTCAATTCATGACAAGAAGAAAGAGATGGGGAGATTGAGGGGCAATTTGGAGCAGTTACCTCTGCCCGTCTAAAGTAGTCTCCACACCCTCCTTTATAGTCCAGTTACCAGTGTCCAATTTTCTTTCAAAGCTGAATCATTTAAGATCCTCCTGGCCCCTTTCCTTCAGCATCTGAGCCCTTCATCCTGTGGTTCTGCCAGCACTTTGCTCTTCCTTCTCCTTCCTATTCTTGTTGCCAGTGCCTTCTTCCAGACTTCATTGCAACAGCTTTCTTTCCTTTCTAGCTTATTCCTCCCACACCATAGACATTGACATCCAGGGCAGGACCAAGTGCAATCCTAGCACAGTGGTTTAAGAATTGAAGCTCGGGGACGGAAAAAAGATGGCGGATGAGTAAGAAGCACGCAGCGAAACTCTCTAAAAGTTGCCATTGGACTATGGAAATATAGTGACCGGGAGAGCGCAGGAGGGGGGGGAGATGCCTCCCCGGGACCCAGAAAAGTTCTGAAGCACAGCTTGGGACCCCCGGCACCAGTGAAGGGTACTTTTCAACAAAGAAGGAACAGACCCTGCGCGTGCACCTTCTACCATCCCAGGAATCGCGGCGTGACAGAAGCTCAGAGCTGCGGACACATGGTGACAGCTGGCGCCCAGGGAGCCCCCACGGAGGATCGCGAGACAGCGGCGGGGCAGGGGAGTGGTGGAGAACTGCGGAGAACTGCACTGGCTGGCGGTGAGTGTCTCTCAGCCACAGCTGTCCCGCGCCAGAGAGCGACTGGCCGGGCGCCATTGTGGGGGGTGCGGCGAAAATCAGAGCGGCGCGAAAGCAGTGCGCTGACAGGGGCAGGCGACCGGTCTCTGCCTGAAAGTCCATGCTCTGCTCACCGCCCTGCCAAAGGGCCGCTCTTGGCTCGCTGGGACGGACCTGCACAGAACAGGACTCTGTCATCACACGGTGCCTGCCTACAGCAGAGTCAACACCTGGAACTGATTCTTTTTATTTTATTTTATTATTTTTTTTTTCCTCTCTCATTAGTTTTTTGTTCTGGCAAAGGGTTTTTATTATTTTTTCTATTTATTTTTTATTTTTATTTTTTTCTTTTGTGGGGTTTTATTTTTGTTTTGTCTGTTTGCTTTGTTGTTTTTGTCTTCATTTTTGTTTCTGTTTGTCTATTTGCTCCCTCCTTCATTATTCTCTCTCGTTTTTATATGAGTGTAAACAGTGCCTCTAACCTCTTTGTGATTGCGGTTGTGATCTGTTCTTCCTTTTATCCCTTCCTTCTCTTTTTCCCACCAGTCCTCTGCACCAGTGTCCCAATGTTAGTGGGATCCCTCTTGGTCCTCTAACCTTACATCTAATTCCTTCCTCTTCTCCCAATACTCTATTTCCTCCTTAACTCACTTTAAATTTAAACTCCTGAGGGGAAAAATTGACATACTAAGGACTTGTATACTGCATATAATTTTTCTGGTGTGTTTTAGATTTTGTTATATAACTGCAACTCTACTTTATACGGCTAAAAGTGGTAAATAACTGGTTAGCTCAGTCTGTCATTTTCTAGGCTGTGTTTGATGCTTCAGTTACCATTATAGCCAAATGTAAAATAATTGTTCTAAACAGCTTTCCTTCCTGATATTTCATGATTGATATTGACTAAGGGACACAGAAAATACAGTGGCACAGTACCAAAGAATCAAGGACTGGGCCAAACAGGTAGCAACTTCTCACATCCGATGAATTGAAGAGGTAGGATCTGGCAGAAAGCTCAAAACCCAAAAGCAAGCTCCACTTGGAAGATACTACAGAGAAGTAGTCATCTTCTAAGGATCTTGAACACTAGCAATAAAGTAACCTATCATAGGTAATTTACAAACATCACCGCAGGAATTAAATTAAAGAAAGAAAAAATGAGACAACACTTAAACAAGATGCAACCCCACACATCCAATTCACCAAAGGCAAACCTAAGGGGCAACGAGGTGGGACAATCCGAAAGCCACCCACCTGGCCTATCTGAAGGGGTAACAACAAAACAACTGAATGAGGCTCTGGAAAAAATTAAAACAGAAATAATTTTACAGATAACTGCAGAGATAATGTCCACAATGAAGACCATGCTTAAGGACACTATAGCTGATACAGACAAAAACATAGATGAGCTTAAGAAAACTATAGAAACCATGAATGCTCAGCATAGGAAAGAAATGGAATCCATAAGGCAGATACAAGCAGATATCCAAGAGAACATAAATTCCATTGAAAGTATTTGTAGCAGATTAAGCCAATGTGAGGACAGGATCTCAGATATAGAAGACAGGCTTGCAATTAGTGATCATGAAAAGAAAGAATTCTTAAAAACAGCAAGGGACCATGAAAAATTAATTCAGCAGCTGCTAGATGACTCAAAGATAAACAACTTAAGAATAATTGGAATAGGGCCGGTGAGATGGCTCAGCGGCTTAAGCGCCTGCCTGGCAAGCGCGAGGGCCCGAGTTCGACTCCCGGAACCCACATACGAAAAAGGGGCCGGTGATATCGCTCAGCGGCACGGGCGCCTGCTGGCACGCGAGGTCCTGAGGTCGACCCCCCGGTACCCACAAAAAAAAAAAAAAAAAAAAAAAAAAGAATAATTGGAATAAATGAAAAAGCAGGAGATAGCATCAATGACATTAAAACCTTGTTCAAAGACATTATTACGGAGAACTTCCCTGGAAGAGAAAATGAATTTGACCCCAACATAAAGGAAGCTTTTAGAACACCAACTAGACATGACCAAAAAAAAACTTCAGCCAGACATATCATAGCCAAGATCCCAGAAATTCAACAGAAGGGCAGAATCTTAAAAGCTGTTAGGGAGAAGAGACAAATCACCTATAAAGGAAAACCCATCAGAATCCCAGCTGACTTTTCAGCACAAACCCTCAAGTCAAGAAGAGCTTGGAATGACGTATTTCAAGCTCTAAAGAAAATAATTTTCAACCCAGATTGATGTACCCCGCAAAACTATCTTTCAAAATTGATGAGAAATAAAATACTTCCATGACAAAGAACATCTGAGAAAATTTATGACCACCAAACCAGCACTCCAAAACGTTCTGAAGGACATTCTAGAAAGAGATAGGAACCCCAACAGAAGGGATCCACCAGGCAGGGCAGATAATTAAATAGCGAGAAAGGGGAAAAACAAACAAAGAGTGGGAACCAACAACAGGAAAATATCATGACAAGTATAAGTCAATACATATCAGTTTTAACCATCAATGTTAACGGTCTCAATTCACCAATCAAAAGGCACAGACTGGCAAAATGGATCAAGAAGCAATATCCAACAATATGCTGTATACAAGAAACACATTTAATTCAGAAAGAAATTCATAGACTGAAAGTCAAAGGATGGAAAACAATACTCCATGCAACAGGAACCCAGAAAAAAGAAGGGGTAGCTATTCTTTTTGCAGAGAAAGTGAATTTCAAGCCAAGAAGGATTCAGAGAGATAAAGATGGTCATTACATCCTTGTAAAGGGAACAATCCAAGAGGAAGAGATAATGATCATAAATATATATGCGTCAAATACCAATGCACCCAACTATATAAAACAAGTACTAAAGGACATGAAAAATCAAATAAGCACTAATACAATTATATTGGGAGATCTCAATACTCCACTGTCACAAAAAGACAGATCAACTGGACAGAAAATCAATAATGAAATAGTAGAACTTAACCAAACTTTTGAACAAATGGACTTAGTAGATGTCTACAGAGTGTTCCACCCCACAATATCAGAATACACATTCTTCTCAGCTGCACATGGGACGTTCTCCAAAATAGACCACATACTAGCTCATAAAACCTGCTTAAGTAAATGCAAAGGAATTGAAATTATCCCATGCATATTATCAGACCATAGTGCAATGAAATTGGAAATCAATGGGAAAAGAAATCACAAAAACTCCCTAAACACATGGAAATTAAATAACACCCTCCTGAACAACCAATGGGTCACAGATGAAATTAAAGAAGAAATTAGACAATTTCTAGAACTGAATGATAATGACAGTACAACATACCGGAACTTATGGGATACAATGAAAGCAGTCCTAAGAGGGAAATTTATAGCATTAAATACTTATATTAGGAAAATAGAGCAAGCGCAAATAAACAACTTAATGGCGAACCTCGAACTTCTGGAAAAAGAAGAGCAGGTTAAGCCAAAAGCCTGTACAAGGGAGGAAATTATAAAGATCAGAGCAGAAATTAATGTATTGGAGACTAAAAAAACAATACAAAGAATCAATGAAGCAAAAAGTTGGTTCTTTGAAAGAATAAATAAGATTGACAAACCCTTATCCAACCTTATTAAAAAAAGAAAAGAAAAGACTCAAATCCATGCAATTGAAAATGAAAAGGGTGATATCACGACAGACCCTGCAGAAATCCAGAAGATTATCTATACCTATTTTAAAAATCTATATTCTACTAAGATGGAAAATGCAGAAGAAATGGACAGATTCCTAGATTCGTATGAATTACCAAAGCTGAATCAAGAAGATTTAAAAATCCTAAATAAACCAATATCAACCAATGAAATTGAAGATGTAATTAAAAACCTCCCAACAAAGAAAAGTCCAGGCCCTGATGGATTCAGTGCCGAATTCTACAAGAAATTTAGAGAAGACCTAACGCCCCTACTTCTCAAACTTTTCAATGAAATTGAAAGGGAAGCAATACTCCCAAATTCATTCCTGGAAGCAAGCATTACCCTGATACCAAAACCAGAGAAGGACCCAACTAAGAAAGAGAACTACAGGCCAATCTCCCTAATGAACATAGATGCAAAAATCCTTAATAAGATACTGGCAAACAGAATCCAACAAATCATCAAGAAGATTATACACCATGACCAAGTTGGATTCATCCCTGGGATGCAGGGATGGTTCAACATATGTAAATCAATAAATGTAATACACCATATTAACAGAACCAAAGACAAAAATCACATGATCATCTCAATAGATGCAGAAAAAGCTTTTGACAAAGTCCAGCACCTTTTCATGATAAAAACCCTACAGAAAATTGGAATAGAGGGTCTTTATCTCAACCTGGTAAAAGCTATCTATGACAAACCAACAGCCAATATTATACTAAATGGCCAAAAACTGAAAGCCTTCCCTCTAAAATCAGGAACAAGACAAGGATGTCCACTGTCCCCACTCTTATTCAACATAGTTCTGGAAACTTTAGCCAGAGCAATTAGACAAGAGAAAGAAATAAAAGGAATAATGATTGGAAAGGAAGAAGTTAAATTATCATTATTTGCAGATGACATGATACTCTACATAGAAGACCCCAAAAACTCCACTAAAAAACTGCTAGATTTAATAAGCAAATTCAGTAGTGTAGCTGGATACAAAGTCAATACTCAAAAGTCAATAGCCTTCCTGTACACAAATAACAAACTTACTGAAAGAGAAATTAGGGAAACAATACCTTTCACAATAACATCCAAAAAAATGAAATACCTAGGAATCAACCTCACGAAGGATGTAAAAGACCTCTATACTGAAAACTACAGTACTCTGAAAAAGGAGATTGAAGAGGATATCAGAAAATGGAAAGATATCCCTTGCTCCTGGATAGGAAGAACCAATATAGTGAAAATGGCCATACTTCCAAAATTGTTATACAGATTTAATGCAATTCCAATCAAAATTCCAACAGCATATCTCACAGAATTAGAGAAAACAATCCTAAAATTCATTTGGAATCAGAAGAGACCTAGAATAGCAAAGGCAATTCTGGGCAACAAAGGCAAGGCAGGGGGCATCACAATCCCCGACTTGAAATTATACTATAAAGCTACTGTGATAAAAACAGTGTGGTACTGGCAAAAAAACAGACCTGAAGATCAATGGAACAGATTAGAAGATGCTGAAACAACCCCAGACATACTAAGCCACCTTATCTTTGACAAAGGTGCCAAACACATTCGCTGGAAGAAAGATAGCCTCTTTAATAAATGGTGCTGGAAAAACTGGCTCTACACATGCCGAAGATTAAAACTAGACCCATATCTTTCACCATGCACTAAACTAAATTCAAAATGGATCAGAGATCTAAATATTAAAACAGAAACATTAAATCTGCTGGAAGGTAGGATAGGTAAAACCCTTGGAGACATTGGTGTAGGCAAAGACTTTATGAATAAAAACTCAACCGCACGGGAACTATCCCAAAGAATCAATAACTGGGATCTCATCTTATTAAAAAGCTTTTGCACAGCAAGAGAAACCACCAACAGAGTGAAGAGACAACCCACAATGTGGGAAAAAATGTTTGCCAGCTGTTCCTCAGACAAAGGATTACTATCGAGAACATATAAAGAACTCAAAAAAATCAGACCTCCCAAATTTAAAGACCCACTCCAAAAATGGGCATCTGAGATGAATACACATTTCTCAGATGAAGAAATACTAATGGCAAATAAATATACAAAAAAATGTGCAACATCACTAGTCATTCGAGAGATGCAAATTAAAACAACACTGAGATACCATCTCACCCCAGAAAGAATGGCTACTATAAAGAAATCAACTAATAACAAATGCTGGAGGGGCTGTGGGGAAAAAGGAACCCTTCTCCACTGTTGGTGGGAGTGTCGACTGGTACAGCCACTGTGGAAGTCAGTGTGGAGATTCCTCAAAAAGCTAGGGTTGGAGGTCCCATTTGACCCAGCTATTCCCCTTCTGGGCATCTTCCCAGAAGAATTAAAAACATCATACCACAGCGATATATGTGCACCCATGTTTATAGCAGCACAATTTGTAATAGCCAGATCTTGGAAACAACCC
This sequence comes from Erethizon dorsatum, assembly GCA_028451465.1. Taxonomy (NCBI): domain Eukaryota; kingdom Metazoa; phylum Chordata; class Mammalia; order Rodentia; family Erethizontidae; genus Erethizon; species Erethizon dorsatum. Next base: position 60,550,064 of record CM051831.1, read on the forward strand.
AAATGCCCATCAACTGAGGAATGGATAAGAAAGATGTGGTATTTTTATACAATGGAGTACTATTCAGCCATTAAGAAGGATAAACTGGAGACTTTTATAGGTAAATGGATGCAACTCGAGAAAATACTCATAAGTGAAATAAACCAGAAGCACATGTGTAAGCATCGTATTGTCTCTCTAGTATGAGAAACTGAAAGAGTAAATAAGATCCAAAATGTACAATAGACATGGTGAATCAAAAAGAAACTGGTCAAAAGGAAAGAGAGACTGGAATAGGGAAAAGAAAGAAGGGAAAGGGAAAAAAAATTGTATATATATATATAAGATGGTTAAGATAGATACACTACGATTTTTACTTAGTTCATTGAAGAGTAAGGTTTGTGCCAATAATGTTTGGATAATTAAATGCTAATGTCTGGTGTCCTGAATAACTAACTTAAAGATAGTAATACGCAATGTATTAACCATTCTTACCCTCCTATTATGTTGTTTTGAAAATTTGTTCTTCTTTTGATTTGTTTTGTTTTTTCTTCTCTTTAAAATAAAATTAAAAAAAAAAAAAAAAACACATTCGCTGGAAGAAATATAGCCTCTTTAATAAATGGTGCTGGAAAAACTGGCTCTACACATGCCGAAGATTAAAACTAGACCCATATCTTTCACCATGCACTAAACTAAATTCAAAATGGATCAGAGATCTAAATATTAAAACAGAAACATTAAATCTGCTGGAAGGTAGGATAGTTAAAACCCTTGAAGACATTGGTGTAGGCAAAGACTTTATGAATAAAAACTCAACCGCATGGGAACTATCCCAAAGAATCAATAACTGGGATCTCATCTTATTAAAAAGCTTTTGCACAGCAAGAGAAACCACCAACAGCGTGAAAAGACAACCCACAATGTGGGAAAAAATGTTTGCCAGCTGTTCCTCAGACAAAGGATTACTATCAAGAACATATAAAGAACTCAAAAAAATCAGACCTCCCAAATTTAAAGACCCACTCCAAAAATGGGCATCTGAGATGAATACACATTTCTCAGATGAAGAAATACTAATGGCAAATAAATATACAAAAAAATGTGCAACATCACTAGTCATTTGAGAGATGCAAATTAAAATAACACTGAGATACCATCTCACCCCAGAAAGAATGGCTATTATCAAGCAATCAAATAATAACAAATGCTGGAGGGGCTGTGGGGAAAAAGGAACCCTTCTTCACTGTTGGTGGGAGTGTCAACTGGTACAGCCACTGTGGAAGTCAGTGTGGAGATTCCTCAAAAAACTAGGGTTGGAGGTCCCATTTGACCCAGCTATTCCCCTTCTGGGCATCTTCCCAGAAGAATGAAAAACATCGTACCACAGTGATATATGTGCACCCATGTTTATAGCAGCACAATTTGTAATAGCCAGATCTTGGAAACAACCCAAATGCCCATCAACTGAGGAATGGATAAGAAAGATGTGGTATTTTTATACAATGGAGTACTATTCAGCCATAAAGAAGGATAAACTGGAGACTTTTATAGGTAAATGGATGCAACTCGAGAAAATACTCATAAGTGAAATAAACCGGACGCACATGTGTAAGCATCGTATTGTCTCTCTAGTATGAGAAACTGAAAGAGTAAATAAGATCCAAAATGTACAATAGACACGGTGAATCAAAAAGAAACTGGTCAATAGGAAAGAGAGACTGGAATAGGGAAAAGAAAGAAGGGAAAGGGAAAAAAAATTGTATATATATATAAGATGGTTAAGATAGATACACTACCAATTTTACTTAGTTCATTGAAGAGTAAGGTTTGAGCCAATAATGTTTGGACAATTGAATGCTATTGTCTGGTATCCTGAATAACTAACTTAAAGATAATAATACATAATGCATTGACCATTGTTACCCTCCTATTATGTTGTTTTGAAAATTTGTTCTTTTTTTGATTTGTTTTGTTTTTTCTTCTCTTTAAAAAAAAAAAGAATTGAAGCTCACCTCTATAACCTCAGCTTGCAGTAGGTAGAATAATAAAAGCTCCTGAGTTGTCGCTCACAACACTTTAGTTTTAGTATCTATAGTAGAGACTTTTTTTTTTCCAGTACTGGGAATTGAATTGAGGGTCTTTGCACTGAGTTACATCCCCAGGCCTTTACTTACTTGTCTGTCTGTTTACTTATTTTTTATTTTGAGACAGCATCTCACTAAGTCACTAAGATGCCTAGGCTGGGCAAACTTGCCATTCTCTTGCCTCAACCTCCCAGACTGCTGGGAGTACAGGTGTGTGTCAGTGTACCCAGCAGACTTCTAACAGGACCTCTTGTATTTGCATTCTTTTTTGCCTCAGTAAAGTCATTTTTAGCTGGACAGGTGGCTCCAAAAGAAAGTCTATTTTCCCAATTTCCTTTATGATTGTGTATGGTCATGGGACTAAGTCCTGGCCAATGAGATGTAAGCTGACATGTCCTGTGACAGTTTCCAGAAGTCTTGCGTAGGAAAACTGGTGTTTGCTTTCTGTCCCTTCATCAGTCTCCCTTCACTCTGCTGTACAGAGGTGGATGTGACAGCTGGGGCCCATCTTGAACCATGAGCCACATAGTGCCATGAACTAAGGATTTCATGGAGCAGAACCTTGCTACTGGACTGTTCCTGAACTTTTATATGAAGGAGAAACATGCTTCTGACTCGTTTAAACAACTGCTGTGTATTTTTTCTTACCAAAGTATCTCCAACAGTACCTGAGTCACAAACTCATTCATTTTCTTTACTATATGTTTACTCCTCTTAAATTATATCTAATCATGTTTGCCTTCCTGCCCAAAAGTATTACACACAAAGCTGATGCTAATATTTGTTCTTTCTCTCAATTGGCAGATACATATTAGAAGAAGAAATGATCCGTGGACCAGGTGGTTTTCTGTTTAGAAGGTCCTTGACATCATGAGTAGTGTTTCAGTACTGACATGATAGATCATTAAGTTCCTCATGCAAGGCGTAGAATGGAAGATGAGGGCAGACTAGTCTATGGGTTCCACAGATGTGAATTTATAAAGTCATACAATTATTTACTTGTTAAAATTGTTCCTGAGCTCTCTGTGTGGTGAGAGAATGCAAGACACTAGGGAAAGAAAGTTGAAATTCTTATCTTCAAGGTGCTCATGGTTTAAATGGAGATGAGAAAATATATTATAATTATAGCAATGCAAATGCTATAAAGAGGCAGGAACTAAGTGTTCAGAGGGTACAGAAGGAGGAGTGATGTCCTCTGGTGAGGCCAGGAGAGAAACTCAGTCGAGGTGGGCACTGGCAGCCTTATGAGGGCAAGCCTATCTCTCTTCCTCCTATTTTAGCCTAACCAAGCACCATGCTTAGTAAGCACCATGGTTAGTAAGGAAAGGTTAGCAGTCAACATTGACATTTCAATTTTCACTAAAGTAAAAACTACCCCTGTTCTTATCCTGTGGTGTCAGTGTTCCTGGAAATCATTTAACTTTGAAGCAGAAAGGTTTTACCCACATTTGAAGCAGAGAAAACTGAGGCACAGACCTCTGAACATAAAACCTCTCAGCAAATTAAGGGCGTGGCAAACTCAAAAGCTAAAATTTTTCAATTCCTGGATTGCAGAAATAAAAATTCTAGGGGCCGGTGAGATGGCTCAGCGGCGTAAGTGCCTGCCTGGCAAGCGCGAGGTCCTGAGTTCAACTCCTGCAACCCACATACAGAAAAAGGGCCGGTGATATTGCTCAGCGGCATGGGCGCCTGCTGGCGCGCGAGGTCCTGAGGTCGACCCCCGGTACCCCCCCAAAAAAAAAAAAATTCTAGGTTTCCTGGAGGAAGAATGGCTAGGAAACTGACTTTGATTTCCAATAGAGGTCATTTATCCTTGTAGGCTGATTGCACTGATTTGTCTGTGGTTTATTGTACTCTGACCTTTGCCCTCTTTAGTCACACTGATGGTCAGGAATACTAACAGTAGGGTTTGCAGCCTCTGTTGCAGAAAGGTGAAATGTGTACGTTTAATGAGGATGAACAGGGAAAAAACAGCCGAGAAAGTTCAAGCGTTAATCACAAAACCTGTGTTCATGGCTCTGGTTATAGCTTTCTTTACTTCTTGCTGAGGACATATTCATTATGTGGGTTTTTATACACACCCGGGGCACATCTGCTTGAGAATTAGGGACACCTTATCTGCCATCATCAGTGTGACCATCCCCAGTTTTATGTCAGACTTCATTTCTTTTGTGTTAAAGCAAGACTCGTCTTGTTTTAAAATGAGGGCCCTCTTTCAGCACCAAGATTAGGGAAGGGGGACACTAACTGCTGGGTCACACTCAGCTGCCTCCCTCCAGCCCAGCTTGTGTGCTGACCAGCTGCACGGGTTGTGACCCTCCATCTCCCTGACAACAGGTGTGACTTTTAGAGAGTCCATGCCTCATTTAGCCCTGGTAATGGCTTAATTGAGTCGGAAAAATGCAAGGACAGGAGCGTGATAAAAACCAGCTGAGCTGGGTTCCTGTTAGTCATTGGAAAAAGTTATCAGGGAAGGGAGGGAAAAGGATGGACAGGAGTGGGGAGGAGCAGCTCAAGGTACTGAGCAATGTGGGGAGACAGAAGCAAATAAGGGAGAGCAGTAGGAAAGGATACTGACCCTCATTAATGCTGCATTCTGAGCTCCTTGATGACAGGAGTCCTGTTCGTGGCCCGGAACGTGGAGGGGCTGCATACGTGATTGTGGAGGGGTCGCCTCTGTGTGAGGCATTTACAATGCTCTCTCAAGAAAGCAGAAAAAGAGACAGATGGGAGTTGAGGGGGTGAAAACTCAAGGTTAAACATGACCAGAAATGCTGTTCCTCTGCTCCTGAAATCCTGAGAGTTGAAAATATGCTGGTTTGGAGCTGTGACATTGCCAATACCTGGTACTCCATGACAGGACTCAGTTGCTGGAGAAACAGGCATGTGTTCAGAAATTCCTTATCCGGACGCGTCATTTTGTGCCTTAAGATGGCCCTGCTCATGGGTGTGTGGATGCCCACAGAGTGAGGGAAATGGTTCACTTGAAAAACAGAGATAATAAAAGTTGTGTTTTTTTTTTGTAGAGAAAAATCCCTGAGCCTCGAGTCCTACATGGAAGAAATGTTTCCGTACTTTAACATCCTGGTATTGCCTTTCAAAATCACAAGGAGCCCTGGCTACCATGGTGACACTTTCAGTCTAGTGTCCTAAGATGTGCCACCATAAATTGTTCTGGTGTAAAATGAGTTTGAGAGCCGGCGTACACTCTGCCATGGGGCATATTCACCTCCTGAAGGCTCTGAGAAGTGCTGCAGTAAAAATAACTGCTTATTTTAGCAGGGACACTTTTTTCCCCTTGTAGGGCACTTGTTGCAATGCTGTGAAACATGAACTTGGAAGTCCTGCCCTAGAGGAAAGCATAAAATCCCTAACCCGAGATTCTCAGTCTCTCTGGTTGCATTTGTGAATGGGGAGATATGTGTGCCCCTCACTTTTTTTTTTTTTTTTTTTTTTTTGTTGTCTCAGGTTTGAAATCCCAGAGGGCAGTATTGGGAAGGAGGGAGGAACTAGGTGGGGTGGGGCAGTAGTGACACACCCTGCCCAGTTATATGGCCTCAGGTATATAGTCCTGCAGTCTTCTGCTCCCCAAGAAGGCTTAATGGAGCCTTTCTCCTGTGCACTTGCAGCTCCTGGCCTCACACAGTGCCCCTGAATTAGTGGCTGGTAAACTGGCTGTCTGAAAGCAAAGAAAAGGCCCTGACTTACAGTGCTTACCAGATACCCCCCACAATGTTCAACTTTCAGACCAGATCAGTTGCATTAGGGGTGGCCTGGCCATTGACCTACCACAGTCAATTTCAAGCTACCGATGGTTTAATAACTAATTTGTAAAAATCCTGGATATTTAATGGCTGTCATGACAAGCCAGTAAAGCCTGTTCTAGCACCTCACTGGGGTGTATCTCTAAGCACATAGAAATGGTAATTTTCTTTGGAAAAAACCTGGCACAATTTTATAGGAATTATAAACTCTTTCCTCCTGTTTCTCTCTTTGGTTTGACGATTAAGAAGCTGCAAATCAAATTTGTGACCCAGCTCTAGCTAAGATAGAAACCAAACATAGCATTTTAGTGTTCTAATATTACTCATGGCATTATTTTTTCTTCCTGCTCTTACTTTATCCCAATTTCCTCACCACATCAAATCCTTCCTTTCTATGAATGTGATAAGGGTATAAACACAAAAACACATGTTAAGTTTTGCTGTGGGCCACGAGGAGTGTCCCCAGGTGAAACTCCCTGTGCCATTAGCAAGAAAGAGTGTGGAAAAGTCATTCTTGCCTCATTAACTGAGTAGATTTAAGCATGATGCCTTGGCACATCGCATCATTAATCTAAAATATAAAATTTTAGAGGTAGAAGAGACTCGAGACACTTACCAGGTTTACCCTGAAATCTTCTGATGCTTGAATGTTTGAATTGTGGTGCTAATTTTATTATGACGAGGAGATAGAATTCACAAGTCGCTGAAAAAGCTGCCTGAGGATTAGTAATCATTTTTAGTAAAAAGGGAAGTCACCCCTCTCATTTGTCAGTGTACAGTGTGCCTTTAAAAAAGCCAGTTTAGGTCTTCAGAGGCCTAAATTCTCAATTATAGCATAAATCCATTATGGGAATCCTTTTAGTTTTAATTGGACCACAGGTGCACAAGACTGGATTAATCATAAACCTTCATGATACATCCTCATCCTTGCTCCGTGATTGGCCCACTTTTATTTCTTTATTAAGAAATAAAATGTTCTTAATGACGAATCTGCTGTCCAAAACAAAGAATGTCAGTGCTAAGCTACCTGGTTTCTTCTTTCACATCCTGTTCTACCTCTTCCCACCAAAGAAGCCATCATCCTGAACCACATTCCATTATTCCTTGCTTCTCTCCCATCCCATATTCTAAGGAAACTTTATAAATCATAAAAGAAAAAGACTAAGAGGATAAGTACTAATGGTAACTAGATATCAGAGATAGAATTTTGGACTTCTCCCTTATTTTGTTTGTGTTTGAAATTAAAAAAAAAATGTTTATTTTTGTGTGTCAGGGATTAAATCTAGGGCCTTGTACATGCTAAGCATGTGCTCAGCACTGAGCAACACCCTAGCTTGCAGTCAATGGATGTTATTGTAAATTGTTATTAAAAGAATGGTTGTATAAGTGGACATAAACATGGAACATGAAAGACATTGCAAAGAATATTTTACTATTTAGTCATGTGTTTTTCCTTTGAAATATATTTTTAAAAATATGCTTGTGGATACTTCTTTATATCTTCCATTTTGATTTTTTCCTTACTTGTATTTACCTCCTTATTCTCTTTTTTCTTTTCTTTTTTTTTTTGAGACAGAGTCTCGCTATGCAGTTCAGGTTGGCCTTGAGCTCACTATGTAGCCCAGGTTGGCCTCAAACTTGGGTCAATCCTCCTGCCTCATGTCTCCTAAGTGCTGGGATTACAGGCATGTGCCACCACCCCTAGCTTCTCTCTTAAACTTTAATTGAAGTGTAACAGACACAGATAAGTGCACAGATCACAAGTGAATTTTACAATGTAAACATATCCATGTACCCAACATCCAAATCAGAAACAGAACCAGAACCTTACAGGCCCTGCCCAGGCCTTCCCCCAGGTCATATCCTCAGACCCTCCCCAAGGGGACTAAGAGTTGACCTCCACCATCACAGATTGTTTTCCCATTTTCAAACTTTATATAAAGGAAATTATGTATTATATATTCATTTGCCTTTAGCCTTTTGGTTTAGTATTAAGTTTGCAAGATTCAGCTATATTGTTGTATGTGAAAAGCTTGTTTTTTCTCATTATATAGTCATGTGTCACTTATCAAGGGATGTTTTGAGATATGTGACATTAGGTGATTGTGAAAGTCATAGAGCAGCGGTGGCAAACGTACGGCACGCGTGCCACAGAGGGCTGTTTTTATCACTGGAAGCTCTAAAAGGTTCACCATCACCGTCATAGAGGATATGTACACAAACTGATGTGGTACATGTCGCTCACTCATCCTGGGCTGATGCAACTAAGAGATGCAGTAAATACGAGCTGCTGCTGCCATACATGGTGTACTATTTTACAATAAACTTTAAAAAATGTATAAGTGGAAGGGTACACATTAATGGTAAAAGATGTAGAAAATACATAAATCACTAACATAGTCATTTATTTTCATCAAGTATTAAGTACTGTACATGATTTGTATGTGCTAAACTTTTTGAGGGGCAGAACAGTAGTTTGTTTACACCAGCATCATTACAAAAATGAGTGATGTGTTGTGATATGAAGTGAGGACTGCTACGTCACTAGGTGATAGGAATTTTTCACCTCTAGTATAATCTTACGTGGTCTCTTGTTGACTAAAATGGTATCAGGTACATGACTGTATTTTTATATGATTATATCACACATTACCTATTTTCCCATTAGTGAACAGTTTGGGGTTTTTAATCAATAGAACTTCTATAAACATTCTTGTATATGACTTTTGGTGGATTATATATAGTATATACCTAGAAGTAGTGATGTGGGTTCAGAGTTTGTACATCTTTAGCTTTAATAGACTCCACCAAAAATTTTTCCAAGGGGTTTTACTGATTTATCTTACCACCACTGTATATGAGAGTTTCCATCATCCATAGCCTGGCCAACCCTTGGTATTGTTGGTCCTTTTCATTGACTGAGTCACCTCTTGCCTTCTTTTTATATAGTTATACTGTATTTACCCATATTCCCAAAAATTTAACTATTTTTCAGTTGTCTTAAACTTTATAGAAGGACATCATACTATATGTAATCTTTGGAGATTTACTTTTTCCACTTATGATATTAATAAGATTTACCTACATTGTGTTACTATAATTAACTATTTTGGCTGTTGTGCAATATTTCTTTAGGTGGATATATATAGCCACCTAATAATAATTGGATATATAATTGGATATATCACAATTTATTCATTCACTTTTCCATGGATGGGCATTTGGGATTTTTCAATAGTGTGGCAATTCTTTCAAGTTTGCTTTGGGATTGTGAAAGGATGATTAAAGAACTCTATGAAATTTTAAAAGGTTTTAAAAAGGCTTTGAAAGGGATAACTGTTTTTAATTTCTTGCTAATTTCCCAGGCTTAAAATGACATACTCCTAGTGCTACATCACCTTACTTGAAAGAAGATTTTCCCTCACAATTTACCACTATAACATCTATTTTTAAATTAAGGTTATTTCCTCTTGCTTAGTTTACCACTGCTGTGAAAGCTCAGAGACAAAATGCACTCTTTTTTTTAAGCAAGGTGAAATGATTTAGTGAGAAACTGAGTACAGTAATATCACACAGCAATGTCAGCTAGTCTTCCATATGACACAATTGTTACATTTGTATTAAAAGAAGTCACTTAACTCATTTACTTGGAAACTCAGAATAATAGCCGTGGTTCTGGTCCTCAGAAATAACAGATTCAGTCTACGGCCATACCACCCTGAATGCACCAGATCTCTTCTGATCTCAGAAGCTAAGCAGAGAGGGATGTGTAAGTGTGTGTGTGTGTGTGTGTGTGTGTGTGTGTATACTGAAACTATCGAGACAGATACTAAGAAGGGATTTAGACAGACACAGGTCTTGTAGTTTACCCTCAAACCTTGGGAAAGGGGACCTATATTTTTCTCAAGGTACAAGCTGAACTGTCAGTGTTCATGTTCTTACGTTCCTAACGTGCCCTTTGGGGACTAGGTCATGCCAAAGTGAATCACCTCCTCAAAGGGCCATCACCAGCAGCCCAGGGTAGAGACTCCCTGGGGAGGGAGCCAGCCTATTAAGAGAGCCTGGCATCTGTGACTGTGGGGTCCTCCTCCGGGGTACTGCTCTTCTCGGCCACAGCAGCAGAAGCAAGGTTTCATCAGGGCCCTTCCTGATGGTCTGGCCCTGTCTTCCCTGAGGATCTTAGCCTGAGGGAACCAGCTGAGGGCTGCAGCCTGGGTTGCTGGGATGGCAGGATCCATAGCGGAGCGGGCCACCTTGTTCGGGCCCACTGTCCTTTGTTCTCTGCCTTCACCTCCTCAGAAACTACTGGTGAGGGTTGTTGGCCCAGAGTCCTGGGTCTGGCGACTAAGCAGCAAATAGCTGGGCCTGTGCCCCTGCAGCGTCCTTCTCAGGTTTAGCAGCTGTGCCACCTGGGAAGGGCGAGGGCCCTGGGCCCTGGGTGGGCGGCAGGAGAGAGGGGCCCCTGGTCAGGGCCTGGGGCCTATGGAAGGGCAGGAAGTGCCACAGTCCTTGGTCTTGGGGTCAGGTGGAAAGGCAGTGCCTCAGGCCTTTGGCTGCAGGGAGACCCTCACAGCTATCCTCCCCTCAGTGGGATGGTTCTCTAAGACCCAAGAGCTTAATGACAGTGGTTAAGTCCTGGCAAAAGCGGAAGTAGAGGCCCTGGCGGAAGCGGAAGCAGGGCAGGTGGTGCTATGGTGGCTGGGGTGATCACACTGGCGGCTTCTATGCTGTGGCCATTTTACACCACAACAAACTGGACGGTTTTGCTGTCGCCCTCCTTGCATTGGTTGTTGTGAGGTTGTTCCGGGTGATGGCAGGCTGGTGAAGGAAGAGGTCTTCCTGAGTATGGGAGCCCATTTTTTCACATTAAACCACTTGACTAAACCTTGCACCCTGTTGGTGAGGACCTTAGGGGCCTCTTCCCTGGTGCCTGCTGCTGCCGCAATCTTGGGGCTCCGGTTCTCATAGAGGTTGCCTGCGATGTGGGCTCTGGGACGAGTTCACTTCCCAAAGACAGGAGTTGTTTCTGTGTGGCTTGTGGGGAGATACAGCCATGGAAGTGGCGTCTCCAGCTTCTCTCATGAAGCCAACCTACCTCTCCTTTCTCCAAGAATCCGAGGGAAATCAGGCCCTCGATTTAAGGGGTAAGGGTGATCAGTTTTGAGGCTAGGGTGAGCCGGGGAGGAGACTCTGGCTTCACTCTGAGACTCTTGGAGAGACCCGTGATATCTCCCAGGGAAACAGGACACAGAGGGAACAGTGGCTTGGGAAATGCTGTCTCAATAAGGGATCCTGAAGCGGCAGGAGCCGGGGAGGGGGAAGGGGCAGATGCACTCTCCCTGGCTCCTGGTTCCAGATAACATGCTTAGTCTCTCATGGAGAAAGCCCATGCCACTCTTCAGAGTGTGGAGCTCTTTAAGACTCTTGCCTGACTGGATGTGAAGAGAGGACCCAACTTCCATCCCTCTCCTATGGATGGGGAGATTTCAGTCTTCCAAGGGCACTCTCTAAATTTTCTTCCCCCAAAACCCTGCCTTTTGACTTACCCTGGGATTCACATGGGTGAGGCAATTTTTTGTAACTTGAGACAAAATGACAAAGGCATGAAATTAAGACCCAAGCAGCTAAGCCCTTGTTTCTTTTTAAAAATGTTATTTTATTTTTAAACGTTTTGTTTTTATTAGTACATATTTGCAGTGCATAATGATTACATTCATCACGGGGAGTTGGTACATGTACATAAAACATCTTTTTATATCCCCTTGCCCTCCAGTCCTTCCCCTCTCTCTCTTCTCTTGGTTCCCTAGAATACTGTCATTTCTTAAAAGGGTAGGATTGAGTTGCTTTCACTTTTTCCAAACTTAACAACCCAGCTTAACCTCAAATCTTTCCATTTAGGGTTATTTCATGTTTTTCTAGAGATATCTGTTAATATCCCACGATACTATTCAAATTTCTTCATGTCATATTTTAGAGTATGCTAACAAACATTGGTGCCATGCTTTGAGACTAATCTGAGATGGAGAGGCATTTTGTTCCAGCCTTTATGCAATGAGACTCAGGATGTGTTTGTTGCCTTTTCTCCATTACACCATAATCTGGCTGGTTTATTTCCACATTCTGATTATCCAAGTCCTCCTTGTTGTACAATACATTGGCTGGGGGTGTACCTTTCAGCACTAATATTGATATTCTTTTTTTAACCCCAAATTTATCGTATTGCAATTGCTCTTACTGAATTTTATTTTTGAAGAACTGTGTTTCCCTAGTCATTTTGAATTTTATGCCATTTTTGGAGGAAAAATCTCTCCCTGTTAGGAAATGTTTATGGATTTATTACATAAAGCTTCAGCTTTGCTCAAGAGCATCATGAACCACCATTTCAGGAAACCAATCCTGGAACATGCTACATTCAGTTGCCTCCATGAGAAGACTCTCCATTACTAATAATGGCTGATTTTCTAGAGGAAGATTGTCCCAGATAAGACTTCTTCAAACACAGCCTGTCTGTACTTCTATAAGCTCACTTAGAAGGGGGGTTCTCCAGCATATCTTCACATATGGTGGAAGCCCACCTAGCAGATTTCCTGCAGTGTGGCACCTCTTAGGCAGAAATTTAATCTTTACTGTTAAAGAGCCTCCTATCTATCTGCCAGGCAGTGGGCTGTGTGAAGAGCACCAAGTCTTAAAGCGCCAGGAGCAGCAGCATTTCTCAGGGACTTGTTAGAAATGCAGATTCTCTTACACTGTCCTAATCTACTGAATCAAAAATTCCCGGGGAGGGGCCCAGCAATCTGTGTTTCAAAAGCCCTCTGATATACATTTCAAGTGTGAGAATTACTGCTGGACTATCTTTTATCTGCATTAGCTCTGGGTCATATTCTGTTCATTGTTCTGATAAATCTAAGAATGATTTCAAAATGAATCTGTTTCTTCCAGCACTGTAACTTTTTCTCACAAGCATAATCAGCAAAGCAAAAATTCATTTTGGAGATATACCACAGTTTCCTGTCAATGTCAATTTATTCTTCAGTTTCTCTGAAATATTTTTTCATGTAAAAATTGCTAACATCTTATGAAATTAGTGTTCTAGAAAACACAGTTCAGAAATGATTATAGCGAGGTTAATTTCTGGATGTCTACAATCAGTATGTATGACCATTACCCACAGAGAGACCAGTTCTCACCCTTTCCGCCAACCAGACAGGAACTTCTGGTTATCATTCTCCTCTCCCTTCCCCAGCAGAGTCTCTCTAGCTCTACTTTAAACTTAAATCTTTCATTGTTAAATTTGTCTCTCAAACTTCCAGGATGAATATATATTACTCACAACCAATCCACTGGTCCCAGATGGGATGGTCTGGGACCCTGAGAATATATGGCTGTTCGCAGTCACCTTCACACATCCCCTGTCCAGCACTCCTTGGTCCTTTTGTACTCTCCCGGAAGCCTGTGTAGGGGCTCTGCAGGCTGTTCTTCAGGCGTTAGAATGGTTCTGAACACTCTGCAGTCTGTGCTTATCCAGTGTGCCAACTGTGTCTCAACTGGTCAGAACAGACCTGATGATCAGGGTCAGCCTGCTACTCAGAAGCCTTACTGAGAGCTCTGACTTGATTTCATTCATTTTTTGAGATAAAATTCCGTTCTGTCATTTTTGCCCCCCCCACCCTTTTTTTACCTTCCAAAAGTTTCTGAACTGATTTTTAAGTCCTATCATTTCTCTGATGAAAAATAAAGTCTTTTGAAAGTCAAGGGTAAAGGTTAGTATCCCCCTTCTTATTTTGCTGTGCCCATGTGCTGATTTCACTAGATCAAGTATCAGCCAACAGCCTGTGGGCTGCTTGTTTTTGTAAATAAATTTAGTTGAAATACAAGTATTCCTATACATTTACATATCTACTGCTTCCTTTGTGTTGCAAGGATAAACTGCAGTATTTATTACAAAGACTGTCTGATCCACAAAGCCCAAGTATTTACTCTTTGGCCTTTTACAAAAAAAATAAAACAAAAGAACAACAACAAAACAAACAAGCCCCCCAAATCTGTTGACCTCTGCATTAAACTGAACACACAGAAAACTACCTTTTGCTATGAACTGGACACTGAGAGCTTTGGAAGTAGCGACATGCCTCGTGTGAACAATGGTTTCTACAAGTAAGGAGGAGATGATTTCACTAGATTTCTTGATTAGAGGAATAAGTGTCTAATAGTCTGTGGCCAGAACCAGAGGTCACTTCTTTCCCTTGGTTGTCATCTGACTCAGGAGGCATCGGGAGCTAGGTTTGTTTACCATTTGCTCACATGAACAGAACACAGTGGGCTGTGTGGTGGGGAGTCCCCCACTGAAAAACTCTCAGCAAGGGTGGGAAGTCCAAACTGTGAATCTGAATCACCAGCACAATTTTGGCCCCTTCGCTACTGTGGAATGGGTCAGTCTTGTGGGGTGCTGGTTGTCTTCCAGTGAAATGATTTTAGGCGAGGGTCTGCTTAGTGTGGCTTGGGTGGAAAACAGAAATGCCACTACCTCCCAAGCAGCTCAGGCATGATCTGGGTGGGGCAAGGAAGAAGCACACAGCTGCAACAGAGGGAAGAAAAGTTTGCTCTGGAGATGGTTTTAATTCTGCTCCCTCATCACTGGGTGGAGGAAATTCCCCTTTTGTGTTTCTCTTCCTCATTTTCTTCTGCTCCTCCACTTTGTGGCTCCACCGCCCAACATGCTGAGTCCCAGAGCAAGGTACTTGTGGAGAGATTGGAGGAGAGCAGTCAGCAGGGGCTGATGTCAAGGCCCTCCAGCCAACATCTGCAGGTCAGGGCTGGAACAAGGCTGAGGAAAGAGGCAGAGGCCAGTCCTGTACTGGCAGGACCCTGGTCTCGTCCCATACTCAGGGTTGGGGGCTGTTTGACAAGTTGGTTTTGTTACCCATGTCACAGAATGAGCACTGCGGGGTGTCTCACTGAGAAGGCCTTAGAGGATGGGGGTTTGTGCTAGGTAATGTGGGGGAGGGATTCAGGAACAAGTCTTTATAAGCTGTCAGAAATAGGAGAAATTGCATCTTACTAAATCTTGTCTTGGAGGAAGGAGGCCAGCATGAGGCTGCAGCTCTGAGTGTAAAGAAGCAGCACTCATCTGATTCCCTATAGCAGTGAACCTGCGGTGCGCGTATCACTGTATCATTGAAAGCTCTAAAAGATTTGCCATCACTGCCCTGTGGAAGGTGTTTGGTGGTTTCTGTGCTTAGGACAATGTTAACGTTTTTTTTGTGTTCAGACATGACTGCAGAGCAAGCTTACTTCTGTCTTTGTCATAGTCATAGAGTGACCTTGCTTGACATTGACATTGTTATATCATTGATCAACCAAACACCATGGACTAAACCCCTCCCACCATCATGTTGTCAAAGGCTGCTTTTCTCTATTTCAGTGACCATTTCCCTTACTTTGAACTCATAAGATCACAGGGCAGTGGAGTGAGAAAGGACTTTTGAAACCATCTAGTCCTAGCCTCTCAGGTTTTAGCTAAGGAAATGGAAGTTCAGAGATGTTACCTCCTTCCCCAATGCCACACAGCCAGTTAGTGTCAGGTAGTGACTCCTGGAGCCCCATCCCTACTGGTCTTCTGGCTTCCTTTCAGCCTCTTCTGTCCTCCTGTCTGCACGCAGGCAGGCAGTCCAGCCTTCAGTTCTTCTACTGGCCTCAGGTCTTCGTTTTCAAGGGCCCTTCTCACGAGCTGCTTCCTCTGCTTAGAATATTCCTCCACCCCTTAGACCTGCACCTCTTGCTTAACTCATTCCTCCAGGGGCTGGCTCACAGGCCACTTCTCAAAGAATCGCCTCCTGGTTCCCAGTGCTCTGTGTCTCTGCCTGGCACTTCTCCGCAGAGTCCCTCTTCCCATGTAGCCAGGGACCTGGTCTGTCTTGTTCATTCCTATACGCTCAGCACACAGCAGATGCTTAACAATGAATGCGTGCTTTACCCCAAGCCTAGCAGAGCCTCTGATATCAGCGTTGTTTTTATAGTGTAAATTAAAAAGGGATTCCGAAGGAATTTTTTCTTGGGGCTTCAATATAAACCTTAAGTCTGGTTGTAAGTAATGAATACAACAGGCTAAAGTAAAAATGCTGAGGTGTTGCAAGCAGGTGGAGGATGAATTTGATTATCCCATCCCAATGTCGTTCTTCCGGTGATCACTATCTGAACATGCGGGTGTGCCGGGAAGCCCCGGGTGCAGCCTGGAGCCCTTTATGTCCCAGAACCACACAGGAATCTGGGTAGCCGTAGTCTGGAGTTGCTATGCTCAAGGCCTTTAAAATTTAAAATGTTACAAGGAATGTAGGCTAGACCGCACAGCATAAAAAGGGCTATTAGAGATCATATATATATATATATATTTTTGCATAGTACATATGGATGAAAGTAATGAGTTACTTCAATTTTGATGAAAACTGGCTGCACTTCCAAGAAAAATATACATATGTATATAATTTTATCCAGATCAGGTGTTTCATGTGCCTGAAAAGCAAGGTTAAGTGCCTTGCCCAAGATCATACAGAGGCAGAGTAAGAGTAAGTCAAGTGTCCGAACTGCTCGTACAGCATCCTCTCTTACAGCAGGAGGTAACGGGGCACGGGCTCTGTATGAACCCAGGGTTTGAATCTCTGCTTTGATAACTACTAGTTGGTAACTTGGAGCAAATTGTTTAATCCCTATTTCTCCATTTTCTCATTTGTAACACGGGAGTGACAATGGTTGCTGTAAGGATTATATTAAAAGAATACTTATAAGCATTTAGCATAGAGCCTAGCACATGGCAAATACTCAATAAACATTAGTTCTTAATATGATACTGATAGTGGCACTCCTCCCACCCCCAGTGCTTTTGTTAATTGAACCGAGCAGGATGGTGACTTTCTGCCTCCCCACTGGGCATTGGATGCCACTGGTTTATTCACCTATGGCATGGCTGCCTTTGAACAGCAAGTGTGTGACAATGAGGCAGGACGAGGGCAGAAAACAGCTGGATCAGAGAAATGGTGCCCTCTGAGATGCAGCTGGCATCCTGCCCATGGGTGGTGGGGTTAGCTGGGTGACATACCCCTGCTATAGGATCTTGATGGGGACACTTTTGGATGTCTCTAAAGTGACTGCAAGCCACATGATGTTACATAGAAAGCTGCAGAAAGCCTGAACTAATGTTAAAAAGAACAAGCCAGGAAGGTCTGCATTAGATCCCACAAGGAGAGATGGATTTTAGGTTTCAAATGTGCAAATCCCTGATCCTTTTAAGTAACAGTCTGATAGGTCAATACAATAACTTGGAAGCATGCTTGTGAAGAAAAAGGAAGAGGAAAGCCCTCTGGCTGAAGAAGCCTCGAAGAGCCAGAGGACTGGAGGGGGTCAGGAGACACTGGATCTGTGAGGTTCTGTCACTCTCCCTTGGGACCAGCTGTTGCCTTTCTCTGGGAGTTGGGCAACACGGGCTTGGTGGGTCCTGGGAAGTCCCTTCTGCAGGTGGACTGAGAGTAGAAAGTTAAAGTAGAAGTGGTCACTCTCTTGTCCCCTCCCCTGGTTCAGGTGAGAGCGTCTCCTTCCTCCTGCCCACCCCAGCACCCACCCCCCAGGAGCTCGGTGCCTGCCCTGTGGCCGGAGGACAGGGTCCTAGAGGAGTTGGCTCTTTCCCTGCCGTCAGCAGCCCTGTGGGCTACTCTGCGCTGCCCTCTGGTTCTGCCCGCATCTGCAGTGGCCTGGTTGAGCCGGAGCAGAAAGATTTTGGATCGATTTGCAGCCCCAGGCAGACCATGGCATCAGCAGGGAGGAAAGGCTGTCTTAATGTGTAATGCTAAAGGAGTGGCTGGGCCTCTCTGGCCCTAGGCTCTGGTCGCCATTGGGAGGGGACACTGCTCTTACATTACAGATCCTTTTGTACACACCTTCACTGAGGTTGGAGGATCTGGTCCCAGTGTCCTAGATTCCTTGAGGGATTATTGATACTTTAAGACCACAGAGACATTTCTGTGCACAATCAAGACACAATTAGAATACAGTAATATCAGGGCAAGGTGGCATCTCAGAATATGTTCAGCATAAATTCCTCATTTACAAACAGGTAAACTGAGGTTCCAGAGGGAAAGCCACTTGCTGAGATCACAGGGCAAGCAGCTCACAGTGTTCGGAGTAGGATGTGAAGGTACATTCTCTCTTTTCATACCATGGTAAGAATAAAAATTAGAAATGTTTCTAATTTTAAGTGTGCAAACTTTTTACAAAAGAAAGTAACCAAAATGGAAAGATGTAGCTCCCTGAAACAATAAGATGTGTCCAAACAAGATAAAATCTTAAATTTGGAGAGGACATTAGAAGTTTTCTAGCTTATTCCTTCTTTTAGTGACTGCTTAGTGGCAGGCAAGAGTACGAGACTCTTGTAAGCCATGCTCACTGCTTCAGCTGTTATTAAATAAAGAGAGAAACCCACCTTACTAGAGATGCAAATGAACTGCACATGCTGGAGAGGAAAGAAGGACACCTTCATACTACTGTGTGCAGATTTTGAAGGTCGGTGGAGGTGGCTGGGAGGAGTTCAGAGGCTGGCAAAATGTGTTCAGTAAACTTTAAAAATGCAATTTTAAGATTTTTTTTAACTTAATATGTACATTTAGTGTAGAATATCTGCACTGTGAGATTATTAAATTTTAAACTCAAACGGGGAGGAGTTTTCAATCTTGAAGGGATTTCGCTGCACGCAGGCAAGGCTGTATAAGATAACTGTTGCAACTGTGAGAATCTGAGCGTCCAGTCATTTATGGTAAGAAGCCACACAGGTCCAAGGGCACCAGGGGGAATCTGAGGGGATGTAACTGAGAGGAGTGGGGTGTGGGGAGATGGAAGATGTGCAAAGGCAAGAGGGGGTTAAATGTCATGGTGGGGAGGAGAGGGGTTCCTGGCCTCTCTTAGTTGCCCTCTTAATGTGGCAGCTGTGCGCAGAGGGTCAAGTTAGCCCTTGCAGCAAATGTAATGGGGGGCAGGGCTGAGCTCACAGGGTTGTTCTACTAACTCATGTCAGTGTCTGACAAAACAGTTCCTCAATAAACACACACAGTTATATTCTCGTTCTGCTCAGCTCCTTCTGCTCTTCTAAGTAACGCTCTTCTTTTAGGGTCCCGATTCCAGCGGGAGACGGATGGGTCTCTCTTAAGTGTAGCACAAGAGGTGTGATCTCACTGGCGGAGCCCATATTTTCTCTGCATCTAGCAATGCTATTCCTTCTTTTTCTAATTTTTATTTTACTTTTTATGTTTGTGATTCATAATAAATACATTTGCCAAGCAAATATGGATCTCCAAATCCAAAACAGGAGGCTGACAATGCAGAGATGGTACAGTCTCAGAACAGAATACTACACAGACTTCAAGAACAAGTCATCAAACTACCTAAAGGTGGGGGACAGTGTACAAGATAAATAAATACATACATAAATAAGAAAATAAATAAATAAATTAGAAAACAAACTTAGAGGACAGCATATATAGTGAAACAAATTTGTTTTAAAAATGTGAACAGGCAGAGAAAGAAAAGATAGAGTATTAACACCCTTTCCAGCAAGGCTGAGAGAGATGACTGGTGTTTGTCCTGTAATGCAAAAACAACATCAGGTTTACCCAGGCTGGCCCAATATTACTCAACCAGGAACTGGCAAAGCCTCAGTTCAATCCAGTTTTCAGATTCCCAGTTCAATGTTCTTCCTCTGACATGTCAAATCTGCTCCTCCCTCAGACTGCTGGTGTCGCTCGTAGGAATGCACACACATCCCAGGAAGGATGTGCTGTTTTGAAGTAGCCACACTATTGTGACCACAAAGTCATTTAGATGCCCTTAGAGAAACAGGTTATTGACTGACTGATTGATTGCTTTTAGAAATGAGGCAGAGACACTCTCACCCATTCCTGAGTCTTCCATGGGAAAAGTGGTATGGGCGAGATGCCAGCCACTATATGCACACACAAGGGTCAGAGACAATTGTCTTTACCACCAGCTGGATACTCCCAAAGGTAAAGAGCCTCTTCTAGTCTTCCTAGTATGATTTTATAGAATCTACTCCAAAATAATGCTATCATCTTTTAAAGTCTATTCCAGATAAAAAGCCAGCCTTACCTCGATGGTGGAAGAAAGCAGCCAGCTAGTTCTCCCCTCTGTTAGAATTCTCAGTGAATGCCCTGGGGCAGGAAGTGGGGGTTCAAATACATGTGGATTCAGGTGTTGTGTGGAGACTGTTTGAGCTTAATGGATATAAAAAGAAGTGGAAGAAGATAAGAATTAGATGGATAAATAAGGAGAGGTGAGTAGTAGGTAAAGGTATATTATATTTTTCATGGTTGTTTGTTAATCCAATAATCTCCACAGATGTTGCCCCTACTCACAGGATGCAGTCTGTGAGACTCAGAGGGGAAGAGACTTGGGCAATTATACTAATAATTGATAGAGAAAGAATTTAAACTTGGATTGCCTTGTTCCCAGGAGACTGCTGGTGTGCTGGAGACTTCTGTTGTTAATTTTTATTGTTACCATCTTTCTACTGGCAATAGATCACTACAGACTCTACGTCTTTAATAACCAAAGATTTTTTGAGTTTGGCTTTCAATTCCCAAGAACTCAGATTCCTCTGAACCACTGTAGAGCACCGCTGTGCCCCACTGTGGACGATTTAGGTGATGGTTTGCTATGGGTAGTGATGACTGTAAGCAGGTTTGTGGGGTGCTGGGCCTAAGATGAACGGGACTGTGGCACTAGCATGGCAGCTGGAAGAGTGAGGATTGATGGATATCCAAGGAAGGGAGTGAGGAGAAAAAATGAATGACAGTCTTAAAGTAGCATTTTCCACAGTGTTTCTTGTCAAATACGTATGAAATTAAATACATATCAGTTAAATAACCCTGCTTCACTGAGGACAATATTAGACTTTAATAGTCTAATGTGCATTGTAGAATCTCCAAGAAGAGGGTCCAGCTAATAGAGTTAAGATGAGAAAATAAGGTCATTCTGTTAATTTTGTTTTCTTTTGTCTTTTCTCCTCAAAGTGCTGTCCGTTCTCATATGATTTATGTAACTCATTGTGGTTAACTGTGATCCCCAGGGATGCTCCTGCTGATAACAGGGATGTTGCTCTGTACTTCTCCAGAAATTTTCAGTCTATGTCACATTGGATTCACAATATTAAGAAACAATTAGTACAACCAACACTTCACTTGCTCCTGGCTTTTGTCATAAGTTGCCATCCTCCTCTAGATGTTGCTAGGTAGAGCTAAGCATTAGTTGGGGATTGAGACTGGAAGACGAGCAGGAAGGAGTGGCCAGATACAAACAAAATCCAAGAGGATGCATGCTGCTGCTCCCTGATGAAAGAACAGATCATCCTTCTTTGTCTTATTTTGGGGTCAAGTGTCTCTTCTCTTTCCCAAAAACATTTTTATTGAAGCATAGCTTACATTTAATCAAGTGCACATTTCTCAAGACTACAACTCAGTGAATTTTTATATATGGACGACATCCACATAATCACCATCCAAGTCAAAACAAACATTTCCAGCACTCCACAAGTCCCCTTCATGGTCCTTCCAGTCCATGACACCCCAGATGCTACTTTGATTTGTCACCTTAGATTAGTTTTGCTTATTCTTCAACTTTCTATGCGACTCACAGTGCAGGGTTACATGTGGCTCTGCAGGTCGATGTGTGTTGACATAATCATTACTCACACTCCAGCTTCCACCCCAGCTCATGTAGTGGACACAACACGTGTGTGTATCTGTGAGCATGCGGGTGTACTGAATTGAAACTTATCAAAGAATGTCAAATGTTTCACTTTATGTGCAAAATGATGTCGAGGTGGCAGAGAAACAGAGCACAAGATCAGGGAGCCCAGTGGTTTTCAGGCGAGGGTACTAAAAGGTCTCCTGCCTCATATCAAGCCAAGCCTGCCTGCAAGACATGGCATCCTCTTGTCTAAATCACAAAAACCTAAAGATCTGTGAGATCACACTGCTTGTGATTCTACAAATAAATCTAAAATATCTGAATCATGCCCTGAACACCTCATCCAACTGGTGGCACAGTAGCACACATCTATCCCTCTAACCTTTAACCTTCACTGTTGGACCGGCCCTGCAGCAAATGAGGTTTTGAGCCAGTTCCCACTTCTAGTCCTAGGGAGATCACTGTGGGCTGCTACAGACTTTTGTGAATCCCATCTTGGTGACCTGTGGCCCTGATCCCACTTACTCTGGGTGCAAGATTTGGGTTCCTGATTTCCTGACCTGGACTGGATCTCCTGACCTGGACTGGATCTCCCTAATACCCATAACCTGCTGTTCTGGAACTTGGAAAATTATAGCTCCATCCCTGCCTGCACTCACAAAATGAACCCCAGGTTCTCTTTCTGTAGGTAGCCACACCAAGCTGTCGACCTCTGCAACCAAATCATTGCAACCAATTGCTATTTAGGGCTCATGTAGATCTTCAGTGAGGCAGTTGGTTTATCTATCAAATACATCACTTCTCCTTGATTCATTGCTATACCCTACGTCCAAGCCATCATCTTCTCGCACTTGAATGACTGGTTTCTAACTGGTCTCCTTGCTTTTACTCTTATTCTAAAATAATCCATTTCTCCCCATTTTTCATATATCACAGCAGTCTTTTAAACACAGACCAGATCAACCTGTTTTAAAAAGAGAAAAAAAAATCCAAAATCTTTAGTGTGACCTACAAATGATCTTCAACCCCACTTTCTACAACTCCCTCTTGCTATTTTCAGCCACGCTGGTTTCCTATCTATTCCTGGAGTGCACCGAGCTCTTTAAACTTGCTGTTTCCCCTCCTTATAATAGTCTTCCACTGGCTCTTCTGGTCGGCCTCTTTCTCCTCCTTCCTTCAGTGTCACCTCCCCTTGAGTATATCTCTGACATGTCCCTGTTTTTCCTTCATAGCACTTATCTGTAATCACACACTTTGTAATATGTAATTCAAACATGTATTTGATTAAAACACATATTTATCTGTTTACAGGTTAAATTACCATTGAACCTCATGTGTCCTGCATGGATAGCCTCTTACACTCTCTGCTCATGTTCACCTGGGCTCCCCCATCCTTTCTTCTCTTTGCAGGAGTATCATCTTTGAATACAGAAATGTGATCATCTTTAAATCACTTCGATGAGTTCCCTTTGCTCTAAGGATCAAGACCATAATTCTTACAATGGTCCTTAAGGCCCTGCCTGGTTTAGCTCCCTCTAGCCCTCATTTTTTGCTCTACAACCAGAGTTTTTGCTCTGTACCCCCTCACTCCATTTCAGATGTGACTATGTCCCAACCCTTCTAGTCTCGAGGCCTTTGCCCATGGTCCTTCTACTGGGAATTTGCTGTTCCTCCTTCTTTGCTCATTCTTTGGGACTCAACTCCCAGGCAATTACTTAAATTTTTCCATGAACCCTTCTTGCCTCCTCCCCATCCATCCATACAAAATTGGGTGCCCCTGGGTATGTGACCTCATAGGATTATATGTTCTCTTCATTGCACTCAGAACTAGCTCTAACTGGTTATTTTTGCAATTACTTGTTAACCACCTGTCTCCTTTACTAAACAGGAAGCTCCACAGGGATGAGGACTACATCTGTTGTATCTGCAGTACATGGCACATAGTAGGCATTCAATGAAACATTATACCTGTAACCTATATAGAGCAACTAACAGTAGCTCACTGATGATCAGGCATGTTTTCATGTGTCCAAAGTCCCAATGACATATACGCTGACATCCTTCTAACTTACAGCGTCTATAAATTCTAATCCTTGTAGTAATAATAACATCAAAAATAGTAGCTAAAACTTATTGAGCACTTTTTATGTGTCAGGCTTTGCTAAGTGCCTGAAATTTAGTCTTCCCAAACCCTATTAGAATGGTTTAGTTATTACCTCCTTTTTTACAGATAACAACGGTTTCTAGTATTTCTTCCCTTTATTATGCATCATGGGAACTCCCGAGAAACCAGTCAGATCTCAGACTTCCCTGTTCTGTGAAATATATTTGATGAGTTTCTAATTCCCAAAGAACTTCTATATCACTAGGAAATTGATCGGATCCTTCTAAAATTGCAAAAGATACACCAGACCAAGATCATTCACCAAAAAAGCTGCTGGAAGCTGGAAGGATGGGGGTGGTGATTCAAACTGTGCTCCACCAGCCTCCTGATTCCTCTTGCCCACACTTGGATATAGACAAGGTCAGGTAAAATGATGATCATGCCAAGGGCAAAGCAGCCTGGCAGGGAGAGGGGGACAAACCTGCAATCCGAAGAGAGCAGAGGGAAGAGAGCAGCCCCACCCAAAGAGGTTTGGGTAAAGTGTCTATAGACACATGGTCTGCCATGTGGTCTGACTGTGTCTATAGAAGGTGTGCCCATCAAGAAACAAGATTAATTTGACAAACACTTAAATAATAGAACCTAACATTTGTATAGGGCTTGACAGTTTGCAAAAAAGCTTTCATGTCCCTGACCTAATTTGATTCTCATAACAGCTTATGAAAAGTGGACATTATGAACATCCCATTAAAGATGAGCAAACAGAGCCTTTGCAAGGGTAAGGACCTGATGGAGGCCCATGGCCTTCAGGGTATACAGCCCTGGCTTGGTTCCAGAGGTCTTGGTCCCCAACACTTCTAAAACCCCATGCACGCGTCCTCCATACAGTCGTTCCGGGGCAGTGGTCGGTCACTTCCGACATGAGTCCCCTCAAGACAATTTCTAAGCTGTCCAAGAAAACCAATTATACCTGACTTGGCATCAAAGTCTTGTTATCCAGTTTAATCATTACCTATTCACCAGACTTAAATGGCTCCTGGCAACTCTGACCCATTTTAAAAAATCAAATCCTCTCTCAAAGGTGGAAATTTTGCCAAAACTAATGATATTCAAATGAAGGGGATATACAGAAAAAGGTCTAAATAATGTTCAACAAATACCAATGGTGGACTTTAGGTCCTTCAAAAAAATCTTTTACTTTTTTTTCCTTTCTTTGTTATTTCAAATCACTATAGTAAGTCATGTTTAATTTTAATAAGAAGCAATAGAAAGAGACTTCTTAAAGAAAACTCGTGGAAGCAAATATCCTAAAATATTTGGAATAGCTAATTCTGAGTTGTGGACACCAATGGTTGTCATTTTCTTCTTTGTGTTTTTCTTTACTCACTCCCTAACAATCTTGCGAGCAACATGGCTGCATCACAGAATATGTGAAAAGTTTCTCAAGGGGCTTCACTTAAAGGAGACCACATTCATTTGGCTGTGTACCCACCAGATGTTGGCTTCCAGTTAATAAGCAGGTTATTATATGCCTTGTGCCCAGCCTACCTCTCCACGTGTGCCCTTCGTTCACTCCTGGAGGCAGAGGGCTGCCATCATAGCATAGCTTTTCAAATGTGTAGACCAGGTCTCTCTATCCATCTGCTATTATTTGGATCCTGGGTATCCCCCAAAGGCCCAGGTGTAAAAGGCTTGTCCCTGGGGTGGCACTATTGGCACAGCAGAACCTTTAGGGGGTGGGGGCCAGGGAGGTTTTTAGGTCACTGGAGGCATGCTCTCAAAGGAGGGGATTGGGGCTCTGGTTTCTTCATCTTTCTCACTTTTGCTTTTTGGCTGTGAGGTGAGTGGTTTTGCTTTCCCCTATGTTTCTGCCATGAGATGCTGCCTCCCAATAGGTCCGAAGTGACAGAGTGAATTGATTATGGACTGGAACCCCCAAAACAGTGAGCCATAATAAACCTTATCTTTTATAAGCTGATTATCTCAGGTATTTTGTTACAGTGACAAAAAGCTGACTAACATATTATCTCTAATTCAAAGTGCTAAAGGCAGGGGCCGGTGAGATGGCTCAGCGGCATCAGCACCTGTCTGGCAAGCGCGAGGGCCCGAGTTCGACTCCCGGAACCCACATACGAAAAAAAGAGGGCCGGTGATATCGCTCAGCGGCACGGGCACCTACTGGCGCATGAGGTCCTGAGGTCGACCCCGGTACCCACCCAAAAAATAAATAAATAAATAAAATAACATGCTAAAGGCAACCATGTTTGGGGTAGGAGTGAAGGTGAGAATAAGACTATTCCTTGTTTTCTTTCATCCTCCTCTTAACCAGTTCAGAAAACTCTGGTTTATGTCCTTTGAGTGTATGGCATGGATTAGTCTCTTGGTGATGCATTACACACTCCTAAAGTTAATAAATGACTCTGAAGAAAGCAAGTCATTTACCATGGGCTCCCGTGTGACCCTTAGTCAAGTCCATGAAAAAATACTGTACCATGGGTGCTTTCCAACAAAGAATTTGCTTCCTACCCCATTGCCACATGTCCAATTAGGGGACATGGTCTTTTCTTAGTAACTTTAATTCCAAGAATTCCTTAGCAGCCTTGAGATTTTTTATTTGGCTAAATTCCAGCCACTAGATCCTGGACTACAAAGCACTCTTGTATAGTCCAAATACAAAGTAAATGACAACCAGTTTCATCTGAATAGTAGTAACCCTGTGGGCCAGGGTTGGGACTCAGGTGTTCAGCATGTAGAGTTAGATGATCTTTATGATATGCCCACCCCTCACCCACCCAACAGTTCCCCCAGGTTTATGAACATTCTGAGCTAAGGGAGGACAGTAAGGTGTTTTCTTTTTTTTTTTTTTTTGTGGGTACCGGGGGTCAAACTCAGGACCTTGCGCGCCAGCAGGCGCCCATGCCACTGAGCGATATCACCAGCCCTTTTTTTGTATGTGGGTACCGGGAGTCGAACTCAGGACCTTGCGCTTGCCAGGCAGGCGCTTATGCCGCTGAGCTATCTCACCGGCCCAGTAACGTGTTTTCATACTCTTGTCTGAGCCACATAAATGAGAGATTCTACTGAGTTAGTACAATGGTTCTGGAGTGGGGCCTAGGAAAACTTGGTTCCCTTCCAACTCTGCAATTGTTTGTCCACACCTGACCCCTTACCCCCTTAAGATACCATAAAGCTACTAAGGCACATTATTAACATTCTGAAGAAAGCTTTTTTGTTGCTATTGTTGTCAGAAACCAGCACAAATAAAAGGCTTTACAGTAGAAATAGATCTCCTCCCTTAAAGAATTTTCAAATGGATACTGTTGATAGAAAAAAGAAAACAGAGCCATAAAGTAGAAACAACAAATGTAAAAGAGTAAATGACAGAGATCAGAAGGACGAAGGACAGGGAAATAGCCAGTGACAACAACAGAAGCCCAGGCACATCCAGAAGTCACTTTGGAGTTTTTATGAAGAAAGCAGGACCAGGGTCAAGTGTTGAGGAGCTAAATGTGGGCAGACAACATGCCGACAAGGGTCAGAACAAGTGGCAGATCCTGGTCAGGAGAAAACCATGGGGAAGAAATGAGAATGATCTTCCTGTGGAGGGCTGAATCTCTTAGGAAACACAGCTGGAATGGTCAGGAGCCAGCTTAAGCAAGTGTCTCAAATTACACTTGACTTCTCCCTGCCATGGTCACTGGAATGGCAGATAAAAATGAGTGTTGATTTCAGTAATTCAGATAGGTGTTTTTGATGCTGGCTAAGCAAGTCTACCTAAAGAGTTATGAAAAAAAAGGAAGAAGGGTTCGGATTGTCACAATACTATATGAGCCACAGTCAGGTGACTACTAAAGAAACGGGCTGTTCACAAGCGCCAGGAGGACCAAGACCCTCATGTTCGTATTCAGCACTGGCCCATACTTTGTATGGGGAATGGTGCCAAGCATGTACGTTTCAGTCTTAATCAGGCTGGCCTTGGTGTGGAGAGGGCAAACAGGACAATGAAAGCTTGGAAATGAAGCTATGAAGAGCAAACAGTTATGAGAACCAAGCCTGAGAGTTTGCCTGGAAAAAAGAACTTTAGTTGGGACACAGGTGGGATCTTCAGGATGCTAAGAGGCCTTAGTCTTTTTTTTGGGGGGGGACAATAGACAATATGGACAATAGAACTGGTCAGATAGGCAGAGATTCCAGGAAGACAGACTTTGGTATGATGTGAAGGAGAATTTTCTGACCATTAAAACTGTACGGGAATCTACTAGGTTTCCAGCACGGTGTGAGGAAAAATTTCCCATCACAATAATCCGGCGTGTGAAATAGGGTATAAAAGAGGCTGCATGGTCAGTTGTGAGGAAGCAGAGACGGCATCTGGCCCTGGGTAAATGTGGACACAGGAGCTGCACATCCCATTATAAGAATCTGTAATTCTAAGAACTACCTTGAATTTATATGACACCTTTCTTTCTTAGAACTTAAGCATACTTTTGGCTCTAGTTTCACAAGCATCAGTGCATCACAGAACAACTTGCTTAAAACTTGTCTGTAGCAAATAGGGATCAAAACTCCTAGGGATAAAATTCCCCTTGGTTTCTAAACACTCATACATACAAAGTTACTTGGGTTTCCTAAGAAGGAAGAACCTATGTAATTCCAAAGCAAGCTTTTAAGATTTTATAGAGTAAATACACAGTTACACATTTATATGTGCTAATAGAATGTATGGAATCCAGTGGTCCTAATGACAAATACGTAAGATGAATTAAACAGATGCCATTAGTCTGGGAGACCTTTGGCGAGCTGCCTGCGGTTTGGACTCGCTGGACCTGTGAGGATCACCTCCAAGGCTCTAGCCGGCAGTGCTATGTTGAGTGCTAACTACCAAAGCCAGACACAAAGCTCGGAGAGTGAGCCAGCCCTTGACAGGGAGGAGGCTGGCAGTGGGTGAGGAAGGGGAAAGGAGAGGTAAGACCTTCCTGATTTTATCTCTTGTTTTGTCATGTTGCTGACGGTTGTATAATTCTAGTTCGATATGTGGAGTTAGGCTTGACCTTCCTGGTGTGTGTTGCTTTCCATCCAGCAGAGCCGTGGCTCCAGCTCTTCCTCCCTGCGTGACTTTGCCCCATCCTAACCCCGCCAACTCACTGGCCCTGAGCCCAAGTCAAAGTGGCTGTGGCACTGTGTCTCCTGAAGTGAATGACGTCACTTTAAACTTTGTCTTCTTCTAGTACCTCCCTTTTCTTCACAACTTCAAGAATAAATTGCTTATCTGTTTAAAAGGAAACTTGTGCTGAGACTCTTACTTCACAGGGTTTGGGTTTGTGATCTGTCCCATGCTTACCGTCTCACTTAGTAGAGGACCATCTCTCTGTGGGACAAATCTTCACAAGGAACTGTCCCTACCCTCCCCCATCCCAGAAGCTGTGCAGTCTCGCTGTCATCCTGCCCCACCTGATGGACTTGCTTATTTCTGGTCCACCCTCATCATTTCTCATGTGTGTCTTCTATGTTCTATCTCCAATATCCTGTCCCCCCCCCCGGTATCTCCCTCTTCTGCTTGCCCACATTAGGAGGCAGCCACCTGTCACCTCCATAAACAGGACCCACGGTCACTCTTTGCAGTCCTCTCCTTTCCTCTCAGGCACTTTAATCATTTTGTTTCCCTAACTGTGAGCTGTCTGCTGTTGGGATGTGTTAGGGAGACTGCATTAGGACAGCATTTTCCCAAGCCTGACTGCATGACCAGCTGCACTGGCATCCTTGCAAACTTCTTAGAAATGCAAAATTTCAGACCTTCTGACTCATAAACTGGGCAGGGACCAGCAATTTGTCATTCTGATACCCGCCTGAGTTTCAGAACTATTGCATTAAAAGGCAGTTTTTGACTGGGAACTCAGAACTACCCAAATCCTGCCCTTAAGGTTTCAGAGGAAAAATGCAGGTACTGAGAATTGTACTTGAATCCCAAACCACAGTGTCACACTCTAGTGACTGAGGGGGACCACACAGCAGGTCCTTTTTCTCCACTGTGTTAGCCTAAACGATCCAGACCTCAAGCATGACATCTTTTCTTTTCTCCAGGGCTAAACTCAAGATTCCCTCTTTTCAATCAAAGATGAGAAGGTGGGCTACAGAATATATTGCAATTCAGTGCTGGAGAGAGAGAAGCAGGAAAAACACGCCTTTCACACATTCCAGGCCTCCAGAGGCCAACTCAGTAGTTCTAGTAGACCTCCTGCCACTGGGGAGCAAAGTGCTTGATGAAATTCTGCATCCATTCATGGCAAGACCGTAAAGGCTGTGAGCTTAAGGGAGCATTATTAATGTAATAAAGAATAACCTATAAAAAATCTATGTCACACACACACTTAATAATGGAATATTTAAAACCTTCCTTTTAAAATAAGGAAGAAGAGAAACGTGCACCATTATCACTTCTCTTCAACTTTTCCCAGAGATTTTAGCCAGTAACATAACAAAAAGATACCAAAAGCATATGGTCTTAAAAAATTAAAATGGTCATTAAGTACAGACAACATTATAATCTTAGAATCTACCTACAAGTAATTAGGATTAATAAGAGAATTTAGATATATAGTATGTAAAGATCATTTGCATTTCTATTAATCATCAGTAACAGATCAGTAACAGTATAATTGGTAAATAGATACTACTTGTAATAGTGGCAAAAATCAGTTTCTCAGGAATGAGGTAAAGATATGCAAGAACCTTATGGAGAAAAATTCAAAGTTGTTGAAAGACACTGAAGAAAGTCTAAAGAAGTGGAGAGATTTCCCGTGTGCATGGACCAGTGACTCAGTATTGTTAGGATGTCAGTTTTCTCCAGATTCATGTAGAACTCACTATAGTTCTAATAAAAATATCAACAGCTCTGTGTGCATGTGTGCATGTGTGTGTGTGTGTGCTGCATGCCTGCAACAACTAACCGGGGGTGTGGTGGCACATGCCTGTGGACCCACCTACTTGGGAGGCGAGGCTGGAGGATCACCTGAACTCACAAGTTTGATACCAGCTGGGCAACATATCAATACTCGTCTTAAAGAAAATGTTACATGGATGAGCAAAGGGCTGAGGAAGAGGAGGCGATCCAATAACAGTATTGGGACAACTAGAAAAAGTGAATTTGGACCTGTGCTCCTATCATATACAAAAATCAACTGTGAGTAGCTTAAAGATTTAAATGTGATGGGCATAATTTTAAAACATTTCAAAAAAATATAGAATGTCTTTATAGGTTCAGGTATAGAAACATTTCTTTTTTATTTAAAAAGGCAAAAACTTGCTGGATGTGGTGGCACACACCTGTAATCCCAGCACTTGGGAGGTTGAGGCAGGAGGACTGCCATGAGTTTTAGGCCAGCCCAGATTACATAGAGAGGTCCCTGTCTCCAAAATAATAAAAATACAAAAACTATGAAAGAAAAATGATAAATTCAACTACATTAAATTAAGAATAACTAGTCATAAAAAGATTCTATAAGGTGAAAAGACAAGGCAGAAACTAGAAGGGGATAGTTGGAGCAATACAACTGAAAAAGATTAGTTTCCAGGACTAATAGCATTCCTACTGAAGAGCAGACAGCGCCCTCCCACTGGAAAAGGAATGGTCAGAAGACATCGACAGCATTTCACAGAGAGAAAGATATGAATAGACACAGAAGTACATGCTTATAGGTAATCAGAGCAAAACAAGTTGGCAACAATTTGACTGTTGGCAACGATATACTTAAATGAGCACTCATAGAATGATAAAATCATTTTGGAAATCCATTTTGCATTGTCTTATAAAATGAAGATGCGCCTATCCAAAGCCTCATGCTTTTCTAGTAGGTATAATTACCTAGAGACTCTTGCACATGTGCCAAGGAGTCACGCACAAAAACGTTCATAACATCTTTTTATAACAGCGGGAAACTTCAAATACTAGTTGCTCCATTGACAGGAGAGCAGATAAATTAATTTTGGTATGCTCATAAAATACTCAGTACATTAAACAATGTATTGTTGAAGGATACAGATTTTTCTGGTATGATGTAATATCTGTATTAAGAAAGCAAACCTTTGCATTCTATTGAAACTAGAAGAGATTATGGACTATTTTCCTATGAGGAGAAAAACAGCAAAATATCCTATGTAGCTTTGTGACCATAATACTAAGAAAGCTAATAAAAATCCTAAAAACCCTAGGATAGTTACAAGACACATTACTTTCTTAACATATAAATACTATTAAATGCATAAGAATTCATCTTATAGAAAAAAGAAAAATAACTTTTAGATTTTATGTTTTGGGGTGCTGGGGATTGAACCCAAGTCCTTGCACATGCAAAGCACACACGACTTTTGAGCTCTGTCCCCAGCCAAAAAGAGAACTTCCCATGAAAAGATTTAAGGAAGAGAAGGGTATAAAAGACACTTCCAAAGAGAGTGCAAGCCCAAATGAGCCATGTATGATCCTGCAGTGGATGGGTTTCATATACCGGAAGTGCCAGCTTGCTACTTGCAGCCGGGTTAGTGCACTCGGCAGCCAGCTGCAGGTCTCTGGTGGCACAGAGCATTTATGTGTTGGAAAATATCTTTTATATACAGTGTGACTTCCGTGTATATGAACATAATTCCCTCGTTTACCAGTTGCATATGAATTAATGTGCACTGAACATATATATGTCCTCAAGTAAAGAAAGGGAATATGAAACCCAAATTCAGGAGTGGCTTTCTCTTTGGAGGAAGGAACAGGAAAGACTCCACTAGGGGTACACGAGAGTTCTAAAGAATTAATTTTCTGAAGATGGATTATGGGTATACAGGATTCCATTTTGTTTTTACTCTTTAAACTATACTTATGTTACATATTATCTCTAGTGTGAATGACACAGTTCATAATAAAAAGTCAAGCAAACAATGAGTATGTTCATAGCAATATGTGAGGAAGACACAAAATTTAAAATAATTGGGCCGGTGAGATAGCTCAGCGGCATA
Organism: Erethizon dorsatum; assembly: GCA_028451465.1. NCBI lineage: Eukaryota > Metazoa > Chordata > Mammalia > Rodentia > Erethizontidae > Erethizon > Erethizon dorsatum. Next base: position 60,582,739 of record CM051831.1, read on the forward strand.
AGCGCCTGCTCGGCAAGTGCGAGGTCCTGAGGCTGACTCCCAGTACCCACATTAAAAAAAAAAAAATTAAGATAATCCAAAAAGTTCATCCTTGAGAACTTATTTTGATATATATCAATATATACAAATTATCTATATATCAATATATAACTATATATCAATTGTATATATAATTTTATAGAACTGGGATCATACACTCTGGTTTGCAATCTTTTTTATTCAACAATATATTTATTATTATAAGTATATAATCATATTTAATGACAATCATAGTTCACAGAGTAAAAATTTCCAGTTAATCATCTATTGGGCATTTAAGATCTTATTGTTTTACTATTGCAAATAACCTTTCGATTAGCCTATTTCAAATACTTCTTTAGCATTAGGATTCAAGAGGCAGAAATGATATGTGATGAAGCCTTATTTGGGGACGGGGCTGGTAAGGGATAATTTATTCTCGATAAACAGTTGGGAAGTTGAGGCAGAAGGATCAAAAGTTTGAGCCTAGCTTGGGCAACTCAGCAGCTTAGAGAGACCCTGTTTCAAAGTAAAAAATGCTGGGGATGTAGCTCTGTATGAAGGCCCTGGGTTCAATTTCCAGTACCACAAAGCAAAAACAAACACCCTTGTTTTTTTTTAAAAAAATCAATATTTTGTTTTTTAATAGAAGGACTGCTAACTGATGTTTTGTGTGAGTATTTTGTTTTCTGAGAGTAACCGGTTCCTCCTGTGATCAATATGCTCTAAAGAAAAGGCAGACTCCACACTGTGCTCAGGAGTCTGAGCGGTGGGACTTGTTTTAAAAAAGTCTGAAAGATACTTCAGGGAAGGAGCAAATCAAAGGCAAAGGATTGCCAAGGGTCCGATGCAGGCAGTAAAGAATGTAGATAGCTGCGAGGCAGAGAAGTGGACCCTCTAGGCAGAAATAGGGGATGAACAGGGATCATGGAAGGAAGCTGGCAAGGACACGATCAAAGCAATGAAAGCAGAGAACATAGCTGAAGAAAGAATGGAGGCCCCTTTGAAAGCCGATCTCAAAGCTTGAAAGGAGGGAGGTGAAGCGGTGGGTACAGGCCATCAATCTGACATAAAATCACAGTCAACAGCACAAGGTGCCAGGGAGGCAACCTGGTCAGGAAACCAAAGCACACTGGGCCAAAGAAGAAAAAATGAATGCAAGGCTGCATTAAGAAAGCACAGTTATTGAACAGACTGAGAAACTGGAACTCAAGTGCCTGTAAAAATGCTTGTTGGGTTGTGGGACATTATAAATGTAAACTGGGAGCACTGGTAAATAAAAACAGTGGTCAAAGATCTGTAATGAAAAAGTATGGAATTCCCTTCACAATATGAATGAGAACAAAAATAACTGCTGCTTCAGAGGAAAAAATAAGGGCTGCTGGGGTTCACCAAAGCAGGGAGTGGAAGGAAGTGGAGAGGATCTGGGTTTAGTGGAGAGGATCTAGTTTAGATCAGGAAAAGGATTTTGATCAAACAATATATGAATTTCTTTCCTGACAAGAGCTCAGGCTTCTGCAGGTATTTCCAGAACAGATGATTCACTCCCAAGTTCAGCCAGCAGGTGGGGAGCAAAAACAAAAACAAAAATGAAAAACTAGAGTTGTTGCATAAAACACCAACAGAGGAAAGGACCAAGATGGTGTTTTGAAGACTACAAATAAATGGGAGATGTCATCAAAGGCTACGAGCTCTCTCTTACAAGATGAGCAAGTCCTGAGGATCTAATGTACAGTGTGGTGACTCTAATGAGCAAGACTGTATCGCATACTTACAATCGGCTATGAGAATAGATCTTAAATGTTCTCCTGCACACACCAAAAATGGTGACTAGGTATGTGATGGATATGTTCACTAGACTGTGCTTAACGATTGATCACGATGTATAAGTTTATCAAATTGTCACACTCTAAACCTTAAATTTATATAATTTTGTCAATTACACCTCAATAAAGCTGGGGAATGACATGTAGATATTTTTCCTATTAAAAATAATGACTAGGGCCAGTGAGATAGCTCAGTGGCATAAGCGCCTGCCTGGTAAGCGCGAGGTCCTGAGTTCGACTCCTGGTACCTGCATATAAAAAAACCCAAATAACTTCTTTTGGGCTGGTGATGTAGCTCAGCAGCATAAGTGCTTGCCTGGCAAGTGTGAAGTCCTGAGTTCAGTTCCCAGTACCCACAAACAAACAAAACAAAAAACAAAAAACTGAATGTCAATTAAGGAGTAATTTAATAACTGCTATGTAATCATAGCAAAAAAGATAAAAAGAAAAAAATTAGTCTCATTCCAACTCCTTTAATCTCACAACTATTCACATTTTTAATATATACTACATACCTATGTCTCTAGCTCATAGTACTTCTTTGGAACTGATTTATAGCATCTGTTTGTACAAAAAATAGATTTAACCTGAAATCCTATGTTACTGACTACACCTCAAACACATTGCTATGCCACTGAAATATTCTTTCTCCACCTAATTCATGATGACTGCTGTGTGCTTCACTGACCTCATGCATCAAACTTTAGCCAATTCCTTTCTGTTGGACACAGAACCTGCTTCAAAATTTTCACATTATGAATATTGCCACCCTGAACTCCCTTATGGTAAAATGTTTGCCCATATTAATTATAATTTCCTTTTTTATTTATTTTTAATTTAATTTAATTTTTTTATATGGGTACCGGGAGTCGACCTCAGGACCTTGCGCTTGTCAGCAAGTGCTTATGCCGCTGAGCAATATCACCAGCCCTTTTTTTTCCTTTATGTGGGTTCCAGAAGTCGAACTCAGGACCTTGTGCTTGCCAGGCAGGCGCTTATGCCGCTGAGCTATCTCACTGGCCCTTAATTTAATTTTTTTTGCGACAGGGTCTCACCATGTGGTTCAGGCTGTCTTTGAACTCACTATGTAGTCCAGGCTGGCCTCAAACTCGAGGCGATCCTCCTGCCTCAGACTCCTGAGTGCTGGGATTACAGGTGTGCAACACCACTCCAGCTATAATTTCCTTTTTTAAAAAAACATTTTCCACTCTTTTATTGGTTGTAACAGATTAACGGGTTTAATTCTGGCAGATTCATACACAGAATATACTTTGATCATGTTCACCCCATCACTTCCTTGCCCTCTCCACCTCGTTTGGTATTTTTTGTGAGGTGTTCAATGTGTATAATATACTTTGCTCATGTCCATCCCCCCATTAATGATAATTTTCTTAACATAAACTCAGACATGGGATTTGTTATATTAAAGGTTAAACTATTTTAAAGCTTTTCACATGTATAGCTAAATTGCCCTCTAGAAAGGATGTTTTCATTTATACTTTTGTAGCAGAGAATGAGAGAACTTTTGGAAAACTCATTCCATATCTGATGGAAACAAAAAAGATTCCAGAAACTACATTTTTTTGTGTGTGTGTGGATACCGGACCTCGTGCGCCAGCAGGCGCCTGTGCCGCTGAGCAATATCACCGGCCCTTGTTTTGTATGTGGGTTCTGGGAGTCGAACTTGGGCCCTCGCACTTGCCAGGCAGGCGCTTATGCCACTGAGCCATCTCACCGGCCCCAGAAACTACATTTTGACTATGGGCTTTGCAATTATGCAAACTGACCTTGAATCTAGGCTATACCACTTAGTAGCCATGAGACCTCAGGCAAGTCACTTAACCTCAGTTTCCCCAAATGTACTGGGATAATATCTACCACATTTTTGATAGGTTTAAACAAAACAATGTATACAATGCTTAGTACAATGCCTCACACATTACAAACACTAGATAAACAGTAAATGGCATTCTTCAAAATATTTTTTCCCTAAGGGCCTACCATGAAAGAATAGCACATGGAATCAGGCACAAAGAGAAGGAATTCAGATCACAGGATACACCAAAGGAAAGTTTCAAGACCACCACCAGCTGGTTCATAAATATGGATCAGAAAAAGCCTTCTGAACAAGAAAATGAATCTAAAATGATGTAATGATGCTGTCATGCAGCAGAGTACAAGTGAAGCTGTCACATAAATACAACATTAAGTGTGCGGTGGGAGAAAGCACCGCAAGAAATCTCACTCTTGCTACGATGCCCAGCTGCTCTACAGATTATTACAAGGAAATAATGACAAGTCTTGGGAAATTTGCAAAAGGAATATTGCAAGTCCTGGGATGTGTAAATTGGGTGCTGTCATTAGTGGACTGAAAACACTGCCTAAACAATAATAGGAATAATGAACTCAAGAAGAAGCAGGAAAGAAGGGATGGAGAGAAGGGGCAAGAGAAGGGAGAGTGAGGAGGAAGAGGAAGAGGACGAGGAGGAGGGAAGGGAAAAATAACAGAAGTGTACAGACCAAATGAGTGAGTCCACCGTACTGGCCTTGGTAGACCTCAGCAGGTGCAGGGGCTCCACAGGTACGCAAGTTGCAATGGGCAGGTGAGGACTCTTGGCATATGTGTGGATGGTGACAGGGATGGAGGGTGGAACTGAGGAGTGCCATAATGAAAATGGAATTGGAGTACACACTGAAGGAAGGAAAGCGTTTCTGGAAACACTCGTGGGAACCAAGGGTGGTAAGACATTGCTGGTACCTCTCTGACACAAGCAGGGTCTCATGGAAAAGTTCCTTCTTGTGACAGTGTGGGACAAGCCACACCTGGCTGGAGTGCAGGGTGAAAGCTGGCCTGTATTTTGCCTTCTTGTCAGCATGGCTTGATTGCACAAAGGTAGGAAGCGACAGCAGTAGAGGCAGGGGACAGAGAAGGAGGAGAGTAGGAAGTGGGGGTGAAAGAGGCAAGGAGTCCTCACACATGGGTTGGAGGAGATGGACCCTACCTCCACGGAGCTCCAAATGCAGCTAGGAAGACAAAGGCCTCTGTCATGAGTAAACATGCACAGATGATACATGGCTGTGGAGGAGCGGCAGGCACAGGTGGGTGTACACGGGCTGTGTGGCTGGAAAAGCCTCCTGATGCAGAAGGTCTGGACTGCACTCGACAGGGGATAGGAGAGGAGCTTTAAGACTGTGAACCTGGCAGGAATGAAGAAGCAAGGCAGGACTGGGAGGGCGTGCAGACTGCAGACCTGGTGACGTGCACCACCAGGTGAGACAGGCAGGAGAGCAAAGTGGAAAGAACTTGTGCTTCAGGGCCAAGAAGACTTGTTTCCGCCACACGAAATCTGAGGGGACCAAGGATCTCAGTCCCTCCTCTCTCCACCCTCCCTTCAGGGTTGCCGAAAGGATGAAAAAAATAATATTAAAGTAACCCAGTTACTGGCATATGGTAGGTGCTCAGAAAGTGGGAATTTCATTACAGCACTACTCCTAGAAATACAGACCCAGCATAGAAATAAGAGGACGGGAGTATGATGACATAAAACACAGAACAGGAGAATGAAAGGGTTGAAGTAGCACAATCTCAGGGGTGATAAAAATCGCAGAAGAGGTGGATAGGCAGGGCTACCAAAGGGGGAGGGGACCACGGACCAGCAGCGCCTGGAGGTGGTAGGAACTGCACACATCTGGCCCCACCCAGAGCTACTTAGTCAGAATTTCCGGGGATGGAGCTCTGCGGTCTAACTTCCACTCACAGTTTGGAAGTCCTGGGTTAGAGGATTTGGAAAAGTGTCTTGGCCAAAAGATCAGTTCAGAACACACACCTGCTCTCCAGTTGCTGACCTCAAAATTTATTCTTTTCACATGTGCAAGACAGTTGTTAATTTATAAAGAGAACTTGGAAATTCCTTAAGGAAGTAAAACTATTGCAAATGTTTAAGGTTGATTATAGCTGCCAAATCTAGCCATGGTACGTGGAGTAAGTAGATTTGTGTAGGTCCAATCACGTTTTGGGTCTAACGAAGTCACACACACACACACACACACACTGTAGACCCATACTGATTCATTTAACTTCTATAAACCTATGTGGTATATATTCTTATCATCTCCAATATATGAGGAAAGTAAAATATAGAGAGATTTCCATGGTTACAGAGCTAACACATGCCAGAGGCAGTACTGGAACCCAGGGCTGAGACTCCAGAATCTATGATTTTAAGCTGCTAGTCTATGTTACTTTGCACTCACCAAAATATATTTAACCATTCCCTTCTTTTTGGACACACAGATTATTTCTATTTTTTCACTTTCAAATGCAGTTGGTGAAGAACAACTTTGGGAACAAGTCTTCAACCAAATTTCTGATAATTTCTTTATGATAGAATTCCAGAAATGGATTCTTTGGTTAAAGGTAACAAATAGTTTTAAGGCAATTGTTTTCAGATAATTTGTTATGAGGCTAACCATTCTGTCTCCCTCCCCCAGCACTGTATTTTAGTACTCATGGTACGAAATTGTAGTATTCATGGTAAGTATTCATGGTGTGCCCTTTTAAAACTGCTTCTTTCATTCAAATAAAGTTAACATTTTTATGTTTCATCATCCATGTGCTTTTCCTCATTTGAAAACTGGTAGGCCCTTTCTTACTTTTCAAAAACTATGGTCTTAATATTGTATATTCTATGGGCTCCTTATATACTGAAAATTTTAACCTTTTGGTATTTTTGTTGCAATTTCTTTGAGTTTATTGTCCTTTTAATTATGACTTGTTATATACAAGTATTTCAAATGATTATGTAATAAAGTCTATCGATGTTTTTTCTTCATAATTCTCTGCTACTTGGAAAAAATGTCCTCATTCTCATAAAACATCTGGGTTCTCTATTGCACAAGACAGAAACTTTTCAAACTCCAAGTTACACCTTGACTGAGTAAATTTATAGTAAGAAATGAATTTCTTCAGAGAGCTAAATAAGATTCATCCTTGAAGGTGGACGTCTCTGGGTTTCAGGGGGCAGCCAGGCACGAAGAGCAGGAGGCGAGGTATAAATGGAGCCAGCTACGTTAACCAAGCCTGTCCTTTACAGCCAGACCAGCTTTGGGAGCTTTTCTACCTTCCAGTGCCCTGGGGTCCTGATTTGAAGATAAAAATGGTAACATCTTTCCTGACCATCTCCCTTATTTATCTCCTGCCATGTTCTAAGGATCAAATGAGTTAATGATAGCAAGGTGTTTTGCCAATCACTGACTGTTCGATCATTACACATACTGAGATTTGTTCATTCATTAAGTCACTCACTCATTTGTTTACTGATTGACTGAGGTGTGCAGCTCCCTCAATGCACCAGGCCCTGTGCTGGATTCTGGGGCTTCTATGTGGAATAAGACATGCTTTTTGTGTGTTGATGAGCTTGAATAAATGTGTAAATTAGCTCATATAAATATTTTAGCACGCAATGATACAGGTAATATTAATAACCTCAGTTTACAGACAAGAAAAAGGGGGCAAAGAGAAGTTAAACACCGTGTCCAAGTTCAGACAGCCAGTATGTTGCTGAGTGGGATACAAGCCAAGAAGTGCAAGTCCAGAGCCCAGGCTTTTAACCACTACTCTGTACTAACCCTCAGGTGATGAGAGTGACAGGTAAAGCTGGGTCAAATGGAATTTTTATTTTTAGCTTTTTGAGGAACCTCCAGACTGATTTCCATAGCAGTTGTACTACTTTACATCCCCACCAACAGTGTAGAAGTTTTCGTTTCCCCCCACATTCTTGCCAGCATTTGTTATTTTTTGTGTTCTTGATGATATCCATTTCAACTGGAGTAAGATGGAATATCAAGAGTTGTTTTGATTTGCATTTCCCTAATGGCTAAAGATGACAAACATTTTCTTCCATGTACTTATTGGCTATTTGTACTTATTTTGACATCATACTATAGTGATACCTGCATACCCATGGTTATAGCAGTCCAATTCACAATGGCTAAACTCTGGAAACTGCCTGGCGTAGATGCTTATCAACAGATGAATGAATAAAGAAGATTATATATACATATATATGTATAATTCAGTCATAAAGAAGAACGTCATTTGCGGGAAAACGGATGGATCTTGAGACCATAAGGTTAAATGAAATAAGTCAGAAATGAAAAGTTAAATATCACTTTTTTTTTTAAATATGAGAAACCCAGACTATAAATGAAAGAGAAAAAATAAAGGAGAAATGGTAGGAAACAGGAAGGCAGACTTTTTGGAGAAGGGGAAGGGGATCAGAGGAAAAGGTTGGGGTGGAGGAAGGGAGATATATATATATATATCTCCAAAAGGCTGTAACTATTATGTATTATAAATATACACTTAAGAGTAAAAGTTGGCTACATGACACAGCATAAATATTTTTTTGGGGGAATATTTCATTTTTAAGAGTGTGGAAAGAGGCCGCCTAGCTTCTTTACTACCTTTTCCTCCTGATCGCTTAATCAACAAACGCTTAGCATAAAAGGGCTTCCATGGGCTGGGGCTTTAGGAGTAAGCATGAGCAGCTCATGATCTGAATGACTGAGGGGATCAGATGCTGTGCTTGAAAGTCTAAGCATGAAGGTCCCATTCACCCCACTACAGCTGATGTGGAGCAGCTGGCACCCACCCTCACCCCCTTTCTGACACCCTGAGTGCACAGCCCCGCCCAACTCAATGCCTGGATGCAGTCAGACCTCAGCTCATGGACTACACTCAATGCTTATGTCAAGCTACAGAACATTTAGAAAGACTCCATGAAGGATAACGTAATTCCTTCAACCATCAACTTCTATTATAAGGAGGAAGACAAAACTTTTTTCCTGAGAACAAACAGCTCACGGTGACTGGGAAGAACAACAACAACCTCTTTGAGCTTGTCTCTCTCTAGCGAAAAACAACAAGTAAGCAGGGAACATGTTTGTTAGGAACTCTACCAGCAGAAAATATGGGGGAAAGAATTCAAAGGACTCCACTTTTCTCTTCGGTAGTGATTTTGCTTGTGTGTGAGAAAGACTTGTTGACAGAGAGTAGCTAAAATTAGTTTCCTCTCTGCAAGCATCATATTACCTTTGCTCCCATTGTCACTGATAAGCAGTCACTGAGGGTGGAGGAAAACAGGTTTCCACCCTGGTAAAATCAATCATAGGTGAGAAACACATAAAAGCAAATTAATTCAGGTTACTTAACCTAAGAAATCTTTACTCTTCCTGCTTTTTCAATTCAAAGAAAGACCTCAGGACTGGCTGAGCCAAAGAATATGTCCTGGTTATGTGCTTTAATCATATATCAGCCATTGTATTAAGCAATTTCCACACATAGGTCATTTAAATTCCACAACCAACTTCGGAGGGACATCACTCCAGTTTAACAGATACCAAAGGAATGTCCATGAGCACAAACTGAGGTTCAGATAGTGTCTTACCCAAGGTGATGGAGATGGAAAGTCCTCTTTCAGCCAAACCAGGTGATCCACGGCAGAAGCTGCCCTTAGTTTTCCTCATTTCACATTTGGGCCTGCCTGATTATAATATCTGCTCATCTCTGTGGCTTCAAGTAATGATACAGTTGTTCAAGCAACTGAATCCAACAGCACACATGTAATCAGCACTTCCCAGTATCTATCTTTGGTGAAAACAGGCATAAAACTCCCACCAACTTTAAACAAATACCCTCACACATCTGGATTACTTTCTGCCTTTGAATGGATGATGTGGTTCCCAGGAGTGCACTACATTATGAAATAGGGATCACCCAAGCCCTCTAATTCCCACTATTCTTAACAAGTTCGTGTGAGCACATCAGTTAGTTCTTACTGGATTCTGTGAGGGAACTTGAGAAAAAGAAGAAAGAAAAGGTCAAACAGGTTGGTTGGTGTAAGGTATGAGTGGGGATTATATGTGCCACCTCATGGCAATGATAAATGAACAAAGTTCAGTGTTTATTCATCCTGAACTAAAAGCTAGAGGGGGTGTATTCAATATGGATCAATTAGACCTTCAGGATCCTATGTCATATTAGGACACAGAATTTGTCCGAAAAGGGTCTTCTGAATCAGAGAGACGATGTTTTGGTACCAGTCACAAAGTTCTCTGCACATGAGCACTTATCTGACTCCTGATTCCAAGTCCTGGTTAATATCTACCTTTCTTTCGTTGATCCCTATATCACTCAAATGACAGAACCAAAGCATGTCAGGCCAGAATCCAGACATCACGTCTCCACTTGCCCACATGCAGTGGTTGAGTTCTGTGGCAAAACCTGTGTCAAAAAAGCATGCAACTCTTTTTCTCCATGGCCACTGCAATGGCCACCATGGTTCAGGCCACTCTCACCATCATCTGACTGGTTATAATATCCTTGAGTGCTCCAAATGTACTGCCTTCCACCCAGCACCCACATGTAGCCAGGGTAATTGCTCTCTAAACAAATTTCTCACTAGGTCTCCCCTCTGTGGAAGACCCTCCAGCAACTCCCTTTGCCCTAGACCTAGGAACAATAATAAATTAATAGCCAACAACCACTGGGTGGGTAATTTATGTCAGGTGTTGCCTATCTTATCTCAACCTTCGAAGCAATCCTACTGAAGCTATATCACTTGACTGAGGTCCTTCAGCTAGGCAACGACAGACCCATGACTCAAACCTGGGTGTGTAGGACCCTACAGTGCACACTTCCACCTCCTTGCCAGCTTTCTCGCCTGTCCAGTCTCATCTCCCAGCGAGGCCCTCTTTGCTCTTTATGCTTCAGCTCTTTGAACCACTTCCAGGTCCTAGAACTTGCCATCCTATTGCATGCCTCTGAAGTTTTGATGTTGTTTGTTTTTGCACATAAATCTCTTTCCTAACGTCTTCTCCCCTTTACCTATTTAAAGGAACATCTCATCTTCAAGATTCAACTCCATGTTACTTCCTCCATGAACCTTTTCTTCACCTCCTCCCTTAGTTGGTAGAACTGACCACTCTCCTGACTTGTGCATCCCAATAACACTTCCATTACAGCGAACACCATACTTGCATGGATAAGGACGGCTTCCCCTCTTAGCCTTCAATGAACTCCTTAAATGCTGGGACTCCATGCCCATTCATTTTATCTATAGTATTTAAAATAGTTCTGGTACATACAAAGTTTATTACAAATATTGTTGAGATAATGAAAGTATTTGTTTGAACCTGAAGCACATCAAATACTCTACATTGTGAGATTTATATTAATTTTATTTACCACATCAATGCGAAAAGCTTTAAAGAGGTACATGCAGATTTAGGGTAACTAAAATTTTTGACATCACCCCCAATACAAGGGCTGAGTATGTAGCTCAATGATAGACTGCATGCTTTGCAAGTGTGAAGCTCTGCATTCAATATCCAGAACTTCAATATATACATATACCTATACCTATACATACACATACACATATACATGGACAAGAAGTGCTCATTTACAGAGAGCTCTATTGCTGTATAAGACATGGGGGCCCGTGGTTCTAAAGGAAATGGAGTCACAAGAAATTCAGGCTGGAATTTGAAGTTGGGAGAGTTATGATAATGTACCAGAAGAAGATGACACGACTGTATTCGAGCAAATGTAGATTGTTGTGAATGAATAAAAGTGGATTGTTGTACATGAAAAAATAAGACATCCACAAAAAATGAGCCCTATTGTGTCTTTTGGAACATAAATTAATATAAGACCCAGTCTTATTTTCAGGGAAATACGATATTTACCTTATGGTGGGAGTATGGCTAATTCACAATTGAACTGTGATGTGCATACTTAAATGTACACAATAAATTGAATTGACAAGAATTAAGTGTCTCTAAAGCTTTAATTTAAAAGCAAGAATACAGCAATGGAGAACCATGACCAACTTAAGGCGACACACACAGCCTGTGATAAAGCATCCCCCCATCGCAAAGGGCCAGGAACGCCGGCCCTGCATGTGTGCACAGGTAGTGCGGCAAATACCATACGGCACCAGCAGATCTTCTTTATGACTAGCAGCCAAATACAATTCCCAGTTGATACACTCTGGCCTTACCTCACATTGAATATGTTTCCAACACTCCCATCCATCCTCGAACCTCTGAGGGATATCTACTTGAGAAATCCTTTCCTGGCTTTATGGTCCAGTTTACATTCACCCTCAAAGGACTTTGTTCCTTTCCTTTGAAGAGATATTTAGTTTGCATTCACTTTCTCTATGCTTAATTAGTTTACTAACGCCTGCCTCCCCAGAGCATCCGTGCGCCCCGGGAAGGAAGGGACATCGCCTGGTTTTTATTCACTGTTTTGTTCCCAGAGACTGGCACATAAATAGGCATTCTATAAATATTTTTAGTGAATGATGATCTTTTTCACCTCTTACCTATTAATTGCTCTGTTCACTTAAGAATTATACACAACTCGTCATAAAATTCTTTTAAGATCATGATACATAGTATATTAACCACTGTATTCTCTAATTATTTTGTTATGAAATTTTGTTTTAGTTTTTCATAGAAAAGTATTTTTAGTATTTTCTTTATTAATATCTATTTGTATTATGTTAAAATAAAAAAAATTTTAAAAGAATTATACACAACTCTTTATCACTCTTGAACTCACACTCATCCCATTCCTTTTTGTTATTCTCCTAGCCCCATGGTGGCGAACCTATGGCATCAGTGCCACGCCGAGCCCTCTCTGTCAGCATGCAAGCCAAGTTACCCCAGCATCGCCTCAGCAGCTGGGCATCAATAACAGCACACAAAAGCACACCAAACGCAAATTTTTACCTTTTAATAAAAAGCTGTTTCTATCGTTGAAAGCTCTGTTACTGTTTTTCTTTTAAGACAAAAGATGTTAAAGTATGAGTGTTTTTCCTGCACGAAAAACCTCAGTGTTCAAGTTTAATTGCAGTGTTGGCACTTTGTGATAAATAAGTGGGTGTTGGGTTGCAGCTTGGGCACATGTCTAAAAGGTTCACCATCACTGCCCTAGCTTATCACAAAGACCAGTTTTGATTTTCTAACCCTCTCCTCCCTGTCCCATTCACAAAGTCTTACAAGAGGAATGTCTGGCACCCAATTCAAGGTGGTGCCACACAGAAAAATGCGTGGAAATGAAGAAATGAAGAATGAAGAAAAATGTCATGAGGCAGTAGCTGTGAGGCTGTTTAAAATAGGTTATACAGCTCCTAAAAAACCTGTTCGTTTGGTAAAAATAGTAATAATTCTAACCACTCTGTTGTATCATAGAAATACAGATGAGTTGATTATTTTATTTTTATTTTATTGTTTTACTTAGGAGTTTTTGATCTGGAACAGAAAAACTCCTGGGAAAGAGCTGATTTTGTTGATTACTGGCATGCAGCAAGCACATGTGTGGTCTCTTAGCAAAATTATCCCAAGGCTGTGCCTCAATGACTGGGACTTGCTCCAGGATTCTTCTCTAATGGACTCTTGGCCTGCTCCTCCCTCACTATGTCCCAGTTCCCTCCAGTTCCCTCTTCGCACGGTCCTCTCCCACCTGTCTGCCTTACAGTTAGGTCCCTCAGCTCCTTACAGGGCCTCTCAGAAGCCCAGGGTCCTGCAGAGGGAAAACTGGAGTTGTGGCCCTGGGGAGCCCGGGCTGGCGCCGGATAGGCTGTAGAAATGTGTGGAAGTGTCAAGTGCCGCTTAATTCCCACTTGCCCGAGAACTATCCCGATACAGCTCCTAAGCCATATTTATCCTGAGACAACTTGTCCTAAACTTACCCCTTCCTGATCATCAATTTTGTTACATTAGGATTAGAGACAAGTTTTGCTTAGAAATAACTCCAAGAAGTTTTTATATTTGATTTGCACATTGAAAACCAGTCAGATTTGCTTCAGCTTCAAACACCACGTTTGCATAAAATTAAATGAATGCTGGCAACCAGCACCCCCGCCCCCATGGGAATAGGAAGAATTGCCGTTTTAAGTTCTGGACATTTGGAGCATTTCAGGTAATATCCTTCATTAATTCCCCTCAGTACCAGACCTCGGAAAGTCCAATTTAAGAACAACTGGGCACAGAACGTGTCAGGGACTCCTCCCCAGCGTGCCTTTCGCTGGGAGAACGAAGGCAAGTAAAGGGGACACTTGTCATTAGTGGGCTCCTACCCGAGGACACTGGGGGACAGCAGAGGTGTTCTGAGGAGGGACGCTGGAGATAAGGGAGATAGGGAGTGGTGGTGGCATCATTTGCTTCTGGTACTTTCAGTGGGCAGGAGGTGGATAGAGAATCAGAAGGAAGGGACAGAACAGGCAGAGAAGGGAAGCTTGCAGGTGGAAAAAGAAAGGAGGCATAGACACAAACACGGCACTCTCCAGACAGTAAACATTTGTATTGTATGATTTTCAAGATCATAGCAATTGAAAAACTATAATATAAGAGACTCCATCAGTCTGGTACCGTTTTTCTTTTTCCCCTCCTCAAGTAGGCTGGTGACCAGGCCCGGGGACCGACACCCTGATTTGCAGCCACTGAGGCACGGTCTCCTGGGCGGCCTGGACCAGGAGCCCTGTGGGAGGATTCATGGCCCACAGGGCTGGGTACTGCCGCTGTTCTCCTCCCTTTCCTACACAGATCTACCCTTTAGAAAGCTACTTATCCCCTTGTCCACACACAGAAAAGCAGCTCTTTCTGACCATGCCAGGCAGAAATAAGGGGAGGCACAAGACACAACCCATAGGAGCGTATTAGTGCACACTCCCGCTCATCCGCGCGGGCGGCCCCACCGCCCCCCACGGGCGGGAATCACTGCGCAGTGGGCTCCGCGCCCCGGCTCCCCATGCCCCACTCCCAGTGCGCCCAGGTCTGAGCTGCTCCGTGCGCGCCTCGCGTCCGTCCCCGGCCCGCGGCGCCCAGACCCCGCCAGCGCCCTCCGGCACTGGGGCAGCTTTCCGCCCGGCCTCTCCGCGTCCCGCGGTCCTACCTGGCGCCCCTGCTCGGGCTCCCTCGCACGGGGGCAGCTTCGTCCCCTCGGACCCCCGCGAGGATGGGCCCGGGGCTGAGCTCAGGACGGCCGCGCCGAGGTCGCGGTCTCGGAGAGGCGCATCCTACCTGGCGCTCCCGGCGCCCGCCTCCGACCCGGCCCGGCCGCCGCAGCCCCGCGCCGGGCGCCCTGAGCTCCGCCCCCGCCGCTGCCCGCCCGCGGCCGCGCAGAGCCCGGCGCCCCTCGGAGCCCACCTGGGGCTGCCTGGCCACCGCCCCGCCATCCCGGCTCCCTCACCGGCTCCCCAAGCAGGTGCAGCCGGGCGGACGCCTCCCGGTCGGGCGCAGTGGGCGCGTCTTCCGCCCCCCGGGCCGCCGTCGGGTCTGGTGCTACCGTCTCTCCGGTGCGGCTCCAGGGTTCCCAGGCCTCTAAGGAACAAATCCTCAGATCCTTTTCCAGCGCTCGAGGCGACTCCTTTCCCTCCTCCTCGGAGAGGGAAAGAGGCTTAGGGTGTTGGGGGCTTACGATGCCACCACCCGCCTCTGTGCCGGGGCTGGGACACTTCTTCCCTAATACGAGGCCGGAGCGTCGCACTGTAAGACATGAACGCCTCGTGCCCGCAGTCTCACTCCGCGAGCCTCTGGTGCGCGTTGCCTGCGCGGCCGCTCACGCCCAGCTCCTCTCCCGCTCTGGCGCCAAGCGTGCGGGCCTCTCGGGCTGGCTGCAGGCGCCCGCCGAACCTCGAGCCTCGCGGCCTCCACCCTACCGCGCGCGCTCCCCGAGGGCCGGCGTCCGTCCCAGGGCCTGGCCCAGCGCCCGCCACCCATCGCGGTGTTTGTATTTCCTGAAGAAGTGGAAAATTTAATTTCTTTGGCAGAAGACCAGTGTTTGCTTTTTCTTATTCAAAGCCTGTTTACTCCTTTAGGTGGGGAATTTGTTGGTCTCCATGAAGATGTGCTGGCCCACCCCTCAACGCCCCCCAAATTCCATGCTTGGAGAAATTTCCAGAAGAAAATAATGCTCAGGCACAGATGTCCGTGGCAGGATTATTTATGACAGAAAATAATATTAAAAATCACAAAAAGCAAACGAAGCCAAAATGTCACCAGTAGGAAACTGATTAAATAAATTATGATAGAATGACCTAATGGTGTATTCTATAACCCTTATAGGACGTTGAGATATAAGTGCCTCAAATTCTTTCTAGAGTGAGGAGATAGCATTTATTTATAAGGCGGGGGGGGAGGGAGAGGAGAGGAGAATAAGAAGTATTCTTATAAATAAAGTATTTATAAAACAATAATGAGAAACGAAAAATGTAAACAAGTAGAAAATTGCATGGTAACTATGCTTCAAAACTTCAAATTAGAGTGCAGTTTTTCTCTGTAAACATGCAGATAAACAACTGTTCATTCTGTGGGGTCCTTGAGGTGTTAAATGAGATATTTAAGACAAATGCCTGATACACAGTGGATTCTCAGGCAGAAAGTCCATTTCCGTTCTTCACAGGAACGTGGACTCTCGGCCAGTGTCAAAGGTATCCTCATCGTGACCCAGTTCTGACCGCATGGCTTCCTTCCCCTCTAATGCGAGGCGAGATAGGGAGTTGAGCACATGTTCAGGCCACAGGGTAGGGCGAAGAGGAGAATCTAGCTAATAAGAAATGCCAGTCTTTTCTGGGGTACAAACACCCAACAATACAAGTTCACCATGAGTGATTTAGCTCGGTAGCAGCAATTATCAAAATACCTTAGAGGGTTTGGTTGGTGATAGGCACACCTTCATCAGTGGCCAAAGGCTGAATATTCAACCCAAAAGCTGAATGATGTGGCAATCTCATAATCTTCAGTGGCCAGCTTGCACCTAGGCATGATGTTCAAAGTGTGGCACATATTCCCTGTGGACATCTTCCGTGAGAGATGGTTTTTGGTGGCACACGGACAGTAACAATAAAAAACAGATGGCAAGGCGAAAAAAAGCATGCCCTTTTCCATTCTCTTGCGCCTATGGATTATGTCAAGGAAGAAGTATAATTTTTTGGTATTTGTCTTTACACCTCTCTAACCTTTGCTAATCTCCTGTTTTAACAGTGAGCTTACCTCTCCTCAGAGTCTTTGCTAGGCAACAGCTCCTAAGTAGAATTTAATATCCTCACTTTCTCTTCCGTCTCCTATTATCCCTTATGCTGTTAATACATAGTTGATACAGCTTTCCCACTAACAAGGTGATGGAGCTTCCATTTGAGGTAAATTTACTTAAGTAGGAGAAATAGATAATAATAAAAAAAAAAAGATAGAAAGGAGCTAGTAGGACCAGTGCTGTTTGAAATTTGGGAACTACTGCCCCATGTTCTGGTAAGCCTGAGGTACAGAAGGGACAGTGAGGCAGGTTTCAGTCCAAAACGAATGGGGACTTTCTAACAGTCTGGGCTGAATGGGAAGATGCCAAGCGGGGTGTGGTGGAAGCAGAGATTAGATGCTACTGCCCAGGAATTATGTCATGGGAACTTAATGTCATGGCCAAGCAGTGTTAAAGCTCCAGTTGACCAGGAGAATCTGATGACAGCAGAGCTTCCCAGGGACCTGACCTCTGGAAAGACAGGTTTTGGGATAAATTGCATTACCTCCCATCGAGGACAAATCCCAAAGGAGAGTTCCAAGC
Organism: Erethizon dorsatum; assembly: GCA_028451465.1. Lineage (NCBI taxonomy): Eukaryota > Metazoa > Chordata > Mammalia > Rodentia > Erethizontidae > Erethizon > Erethizon dorsatum. The sequence continues at coordinate 60,600,208 of CM051831.1, forward strand.
AATCTTTGAGTAACGGCAACACCGCTGTGACACTTGTGTGCTTTAACAGGTTGCTAGCAGATTCAACATGGTGCTTGTGACTGGCATTCTTGGGGACTGAAGCCTCAACTTGTGAGATCTGAAGTTATCCCTAGGTAGATAGTCAGAATGAATTAGGGAACACCCAGCTGATGGCTGCTGCAGAACTGCTTGCTTGCTTGTGGAGAGAAATCCCCATACCTTTTGGGGTTAGAGCAGTTTTCTATGTTGATTGTGGTGTGAGAGTAAAGGAAAAACAGAACCTTTGTTTTTTCCTAGACATACACAGCCCTTGACTACTAAGAACTGAAATCTCTCTATTTCTTGTCTCTGGGACACAATATCTGACATCCACAAATTATAGGAGGAGTTTATTTTGGCTCACAGTTTCAGTCCGTAGTCAGCTGGCTCCAGGGCAGGGCGGCATGGCAGAGGGGCATTGCGAGGAGAAACAGCTCATGGCTTGGTGGTGGGAAGCAGAGATAACAGGGAAGAGAGAGGGAGTTATATCCTTCCAGGACTAATTCCCTGATGAGTATCAAGCCACCATAATCCAATCACCTCCTAAAAGGTCCACCTATGAGTGCATGAGGCTTTGCGGGGGATATTTAGGTATAAACCATAATATCATAGCTGCTTATTTGGCAGGTAAAGTAGATAATACTCCTACAGCCCCACAGAAGGACTCACTGCTTCTGCTGGAACTAACTGCATAAAAGGGAAATGTTCAGTTGTCAGGCAGCTCTATTGGTCAGAAAGTTCTTTCATGTGGCATCTGTTTTATTCAGCTTTCCTGTCACTGAGACACAATACCAACACCCACAATTTAAAGGAGGAGAGATTTAGTATGGCTCATGGTTTCAGGAGATTTAGTCCATTGTCAGCTAGCTCCAAAGCAGAAACATCATGGCAGAAGGGTGTGGAGGAGCAAAGATGCTAAGTTTTGGCAGCTGGGAAGCAGAGCAGGGGAACCTCACCTAAGAAGAAGTGGATCAGATACAGATACCAAGGCCATACCTCCATGACCCACCCAGATGCACCCAGAAATGTGCCCCTTAATTCCCTAAGTGGGTCCCAAAGCACATCTTCAAGTCCTGTTGAATCAACCTCTCTCCCCCGTACTACCACTACCAGTCCTATCTGAGCCAGCATCATCTTTGCCTTATAAAACTTCTTGACTGTTCCCTGTGCATCCACCCTTGCCTTGTCTTTTTTTCCCAAAGCAGCTGGAATGATGCCTTTAATATTTAACTTGCATTAGATCATTTCTCTGCTTAAGACTCTGCCATTTATAATGGCTTCCTAGTTCACTCACTAGATCCTGTAAATCCATAGCCCCTGAAGCCCAACACCATGTGTGCTTAGCTATTCCCTGTTCAGCCACTCCCTGACCTTAATTCCTGGAACCTTCCTTAGTACCACACACACTGATTTCTTTGCTGATATTTGCATATATCCGGCACATCTTGCTTTGGAGTCTTTTCCTTTTCTTCTCTCAGTCTGCAAGCCTGAGAGAAATCAAAGGAGGCGGGAGGGAGATAGGCCCTTCCAGGCCAAGCCCCCAGTGACCTTCCTCTTCTGATCAGGTTTCACCTCCCAACATCGCATTTAGCTATAAACTCATCAATGAACTACTCTTCTCCTTCACTTCTGCTTCTACCCAGTGTCACCTCTTCAGAGGCAATCCTTTGTGATTCCTATCCTCTGGTGACAAACCCTACTTCCCCAAATTCCATCCCTCTTTCCTAATCTTGCTTTGCTCTTTTTTTTTAAGAGGATGTTGTAAACTTTACTAATGGTTTTAGAGCAATAAAATTGGGTTGGGAATGGGGTCATGGAGAGGTTAGAGAAAACTGCAGTGCAGGAATCAACTTAGAAATGAATATTAAATATTGTCTTTCAAAACACCATGAATTTCTCATTGGCTGCCTTTCCTCCTGGGTTTATGACAAGGCTTCCTCACTCTCTCACTGATAGCCCTGACTACCCTTAGGTTATTCTATCTTCTTGTTTTGTTTTAATTAATTAATTTTATTGAAATTAACATACATTTAGAATCTGTACAACTTGAACAGCACTGTAGACACGCCGGTTATATTCTCTTCCATTTTGTAAAACCCCAGAAAGTAATCACTATCCTGATTTAAACACCATAAATCTATTTTTATATTAATGGAATCATTTAGTAAATACTTCTTTAAAGGCACCTAGCTTCTTTTATTCAGCAACATTGGTGAGATACAACTATGTGGAGCAGATTTTCCTTTTCATTGCTGTATATTATTGCACTGTATGATTATGTCGCAATTTTTCAATGCATTTTACTATTGATGAATATTCAACTTGCTGTTATGAACATTCTCGTGTTTCTTTTTTTTTTTATGTGGGTACTGGGGGTCAAACTCAGGACCTCGCGCTTGCCAGCAGGTGCTTGTGCCGCTAAGCGATATCACCGGCCCTTTTTTCCTTTTTATGTGGGTACGGGGAGTCGAACTCAGGACCTTGCACTTGCTTATGCCACTGAGCTATCTCACCGGCCCCATTCTCATGTTTCTTGGTGTACATGTGCTTGTATTTCTATCAGACAATATAAGAGTAAAATTACTGAATCAAAGGGTACATATGTTAAGCTTTAAAAGATAATGCCAAAGAATTTTCCAAAGTGGTCATGCCAATTTCTATTTCCATCAGCAGTAAATGAGAGTCTGTACCCATGTCCTTACCAAAATTATAAGTCATTGGTGAAAGAAATTAAAGAATTCTTAAGTGGAAGGAGATGCCACGTTTGCAGATTACAAATCAAAAGATTATAAAGATGACCATCTTCTCCAAAATTGATCTATAGATTCACTCTATAGGCTGCAGGAAAAAAGGAACCTTTTTTCATTGTTGGTGGGAATGTAAGCTAGTACAACCACTATGGAAATCAGTATGGAGATCCCTCAAAAAAACTAAAACTAGAAATTTCATTTGACCCAGCTGAAACGTAGCAGAAAATGCCCCCCCCCAATATACTTCAGTTTGTTAATTGCTCAGGTGACAGTTCCTGTTGCAGTTCCTGTTGCTTCTGGTCTCTTACAAATGTCTGGTCACTGTGATGCACAGCTGGTCACTGTGATGCACATTCTGTAAACCAATCCCCAATATTCGAGCCATTCTGCCTCTGTACTTCCTGCTTGCTTATCTCATATGAGCTCTAGGCCACCAGAGATTGAGGCCTGATATCTTGGGAATGATCTCAATCAATGCCCATCAACATAAAATAAATCTGCCTCCAAGTCTTGGGTATCATTTCATTGTATCTTCTTGAGAGAGTCCAAGACATCATAGTACAGTGATACATGTTTATAGCAGTACAATTCATAATAAATCTTGGAAGCAGCCTATATATCCATCAACACATGAATAAAGAAAATGTGCTATTTATACACAAAATTGAGTGTTACTCTGCCATAAAGAAAGATAAACTTGAGTCATTTATGGGAAAATGGATGCACTTTGACATCATATTAAGTGAAATAAATCAGACACACAAGCTTAAATAACTGCCTAGGCATTTGGGTGGAGGAAATTCAGTTTTTCTCTCTTTGCCCTAATCCCAACAGAGACTCCACCCTAACTCACAACACTTTAACATTGTCAGGACTAAGAAACATTTTCATATCTACAAGGCTCTACTGTCCTAATCCAGCTTTCTGCCTAAATCTCTTATGACTCAGCACTAATGGCCCGATATAAATTAGTTTTGAAGGAACTACTCCTTCCATTTTCCACTGAAAAAAGAATGTTTCATTGTTGGGTGGGGAAACCAAGTTCATAAAAGTATTAGAGAAAACATGTAATCAAGTCCCATATTTAGTAGAATAGGCAAAAGTCCTAAGACAGAAAAATGCCATTCTTAAAAGGGGTAGAATTTGCAAGTTCAGACAGTTCTCCAGAGCCTCCAGTTTCCAAATTTGTAAAACAATTCCTCCACTTTCTCAACTCTGGTTATTATACCAAATACAGCCAAACCGGGAGTAGTAGGGCCAAGGATAGGGGTGCTACAGAGGACATGAAACTTCTTCTGATCTTTGCTTCTCATTTCTCCCTCTAATTCCCTCTTTGCTTCTCTGTTTACTCTCATTCCTCCTCCTTTTCCAGCTTGAAGTAGAAGGAGGATGGGTTGGAGGAAGTCGCAGAAACTAGAGAGGAGAGAGCTGAGGAAATTGCATTTCTTCATCTGATTTTATGGTGGCAACAAAACATAAATAGGAGATAACTTTTAAAAGGTTTAGTGAAAAATAAAGTGAACAAAGAAAAATTTAATCAAGTAACAGAGCACAGGAAATAGAAAAATAATATAAAACAGGAAAACATTGTAAGTGGAAAACAAAAGAGAACACAACTGAAATAAATCCAAAGTATCATTCATCATAATAAATTATAAAGGGGTAAAAAAAATCATAAATGAAATCCAACTATATGTTACTTCAAAGGACACACCAACAATAAAACAACACAAGGAAATTTAACATCAAAGGGATGAAGGTACTACAAACATGTACTAATGAAAATAAAAATTAAAAAATAAAAGGAATGAAAAATATTCCTGATAAATAATTATGAGAAGGAAGATATATTGACAATAGACAAAGCTGAATTCAAGGTTAAGAGCATTACATAGAAAACTATTTTCTATTGGTACAATAGCTAAGATGTTAGAGCCATCAAGTCTGTATGCAGGTGTCAACTTAATTTTGAAATAGATACTGTATTTTTGTAAAGTCAGGTGTAAAAATCTGAATAACTTAAAATTTTTTTTCTGTGAGTGCACTTAATTTTTATCAAGTCTTCATGTTGTGTGGTAACAGCAATGTAATTTCATTCAGTTCAGATTATTCTTTTTTTTTTTTTTTTTTTTTTTGTAGGTACCAGGGGTTGAACTCAGGACCTCATGCTTGCCAGGCAGGCGCTTATGCTGCTGAGCCATCTCACCGGCCCCAGATTATTCTTAATTCAGAGTTTCTATATTCAATTCATACTACCTGGCAAACTCTTGGAGTTGAATTTGTGATATAGGAGCCATCACTTTGAGTTTATTCTAGCACTGGCTGAGTGCTTGTTTCTGACAGATCTCTAATTCTTGGTCCATGTGAACCACTGAGGCAGTATCCTTCTCATCCTTATTTCAATACCTTTCCAGATTCAGCTCTCTCTTGGTTATCTCTGTGTCTTTCTTGAGAAATTTTGTAACACTCTACAACACTGTATGAAATATGTGCCCAGTCATCCAATGCACCCATCGTTATGCTATAGATCCCATTCCATGTTTCATGATGTTTCTTGAGTATTTTCCACTCCCTTAAGTGTCACCCAGAAAGCAACATGGAGATCTCTCTGATCTTGGATCTTTCTGTCCTGCCTGGAGGTTTTTTTGTGTCCTTATGTTGGTTACTTTCTTCTTGCTGGGAAAAAATATTTGACACTCACAATTTAGAAGAGGAAAGGTTTACTTTGCCTCAAAATTTCCGAGGGTTCAGTCCATGGCTGGCTGACTTCAGAGCAGAATTGGCATGATGGAAGGGCCTGGGGGAGAAAGCTGTTCACTGAATGGCAACCAGGAAGCAGAAAGAGAAGGGAGGAGCTGGGGACAAGAATACACCCTTCCAGGTCACACCCCCAGTGACCTGGCTTCAACCAGGCCCCACCTCTTAACAGCATGGTCAACTATAAACTCATTGGTGGACTGACCCACTGATGAGTATAGTATACCCATAATCTAATCATCTTCTAAAAGTCACACCTCTGTACAAATGAGACTTTTGGGGGTATTTTAGATCTAAACCATACAGTTCCCTAACAACAGTGAGAGGCAGGGTGAGGGAGCAGGTGAGTTTTTCAAGGAGACAGCCCAGTATCCAAATCTATCAATTCTTTCCCAGTCTCTTGATCCTAGCCAGACCATATACTGTATTTAGTCTGAGGTAGTAAAAACTCTAACTCCAAGATGGCTACCAGCCAATTGCCCTCTCCTAACAGCTCTAACACATCATGAATTAGGTCTTTGAAACCCAGATATATGCAACTCTAGGCTTTTAACTTTGATACTGACCCCACTGCCCTGCTCTCTGTAGTTGCCTTCCTCTCTTTTTTTTTTTTTTTATTTTAAAGAGAAGAAAAAACAAAACAAATCAAAAGAAGAACAAATTTTCAAACCAACATAATAGGAGGGTGACAATGGTTAATACATTACGTATTACTATCTTTAAGTTAGTTATTCAGGACACCAGACATTAGCATTCAATTGTCCAAACATTATTGGCACAAACCTTACTCTTCAATGAACTAAGTAAAAATGGTAGTGTATCTATCTTAACCATCTTATATATATAGATATACAATTTTTTTCCCTTTCCCTTCTTTCTTTTCCCTATTCCAGTCTCTCTTTCCTTTTGACCAGTTTCTTTTTGATTCACCATGTCTATTGTACATTTTGGATCTTATTTACTCTTTCAGTTTCTCATACTAGAGAGATAATACGATGCTTACACATGTGCTTCTGGTTTATTTCACTTATGAGTATTTTCTCGAGTTGCATCCATTTACCTATAAAAGTCTCCAGTTTATCCTTCTTTATGGCTGAATAGTACTCCATTGTATAAAAATACCACATCTTTCTTATCCATTCCTCAGTTGATGGGCATTTGGGTTGTTTCCAAGATCTGGCTATTACAAATTGTGCTGCTATAAACATGGGTGCACATATATCGCTGTGGTACGATGTTTTTAATTCTTCTGGGAAGATGCCCAGAAGGGGAATAGCTGGGTCAAATGGGACCTCCAACCCTAGTTTTCTGAGGAATCTCCACACTGACTTCCACAGTAGTTGCCTTCCTCTCTTAAGGCAACTAGGTCTAGTCTGAAATGGAGGGAGAAACATTGGGAAAAAAGACATTATTGAGAACATAAACTACATAGCTAATATACTAAAAATTATCTTAAAATACATAAAAGAAGAGGCACTGGAAGTACAAAGATAATTGTCAAATTAACATGCATAGAAGGAGAATTAACATATCCTTTAAAAGAAATTAAAAAGATCAAGTAGGTTAAAAATAAATAAGGAGGACCGGTGAGATAGCTCAGCGGCATAAGCGCGTGCCTGGCAAGCGCAAGGTCCTGAGTTCGACTCCTGGTACCCACATTAAAATAAATAAATAAATAAATAAATAAATAAGGACATGGATTATATTAGAAAAAGAATTAAGAAAAAGAATTAATGAAATTGAAAGGGAAGCAATACTCCCAAATTCATTCCTGGAAGCAAGCATTACCCTGATACCAAAACCAGAGAAGGACCCAACTAAGAAAGAGAACTACAGACCAATCTCCCTAATGAACATAGATGCAAAAATCCTCAATAAGATACTGGCAAACAGAATCCAGCAAATCATCAAGAAGATTATACACCATGACCAAGTTGGATTCATCCCTGGGATGCAGGGATGGTTCAACATATGTAAATCAATAAATGTAATACACCATATTAACAGAACCAAGGACAAAAATCATATGATCATCTCAATAGATGCAGAAAAAGCTTTTGACAAAGTCCAGCACCTTTTCATGATAAAAACCCTACAGAAAATTGGAATAGATGGTCTTTATCTCAATCTGATAAAAGCCATCTATGACAAACCAGCAGCCAATATCATACCAAATGGACAAAAACTGAAAGCCTTCCCTCTAAAATCAGGAACAAGACAAGGATGTCCACTGTCCCCACTCTTATTCAACATAGTCCTGGAAACTTTAGCCAGAGGAATTAGACAAGAGAAAGATATAAAAGGAATAATGATTGGAAAGGAAGAAGTTAAATTATCATTATTTGCAGATGACATGATACTCTACGTAGAAGACCCCAAAAACTCCACTAAAAAATTTCTAGATTAAATAAGCCAATTCAGTAGTGTAGCTGTATACAAAGTCAACACTCAAAAGTCAATAGCCTTCCTGTACACAAATAACAAACTCACTGAGAGATAAATTAGGGAAACAATACCTTTCACAATAATATCCCAAAAAATGAAATACCTAGGAATCAATCTCACAAAGGAGGTAAAAGACCTCTACACTGAAAACTACAGTACTCTGAAAAAGGAGATTGAAGAGGATATCAGAAAATGGAAAGATATCCCTTGCTCTTGGGTTGGAAGAACCAACATAGTGAAAATGGCCATACTTCCAAAATTGTTACACAGATTTAATGCAATTCCGATCAAAATTCCAACAACATATCTCACAGAATTAGAGAAAACAATCCTAAAATTCATCTGGAACCAGAAGAGACCTAGAATAGCAAAGGCAATTCTGGGCAACAAAAGCAAGGCAGGGGGCATCACAATCCCTGATTTGAAATTATACTATAAAGCTACTGTGATTAAAAAAAAAAAAAAACGGCGTGGTATTGGCAAAAAAACAGACCTGAAGATCAATGGAACAGATTAGAAGATGCAGAAACAACTCCAGACATACTAAGCCACCTTATCTTTGACAAAGTTGCCAAGCACATTCACTGGAAGAAAGATAGCCTCTTTAATAAATGGTGCTGGAAAAATTGGCTCTACACATGCTGAAGATTAAAATTAGACCCATATCTTTCACCGTGCACTAAACTAAATTCAAAATGGATCAAAGATCTAAATATTAAAACAGAAACATTAAATCTCCTGGAAGGGGCTGGTGAGATGGCTCAGCGGCATAAGCGCCTGCCCGGCAAGCACGAGGTCCTGAGTTTGACTCCCAGAACCCACATACAAAAAAAGGGCCAGTGATATCGCTCAGCGGCATGGGTGCCTGCTGGCATGCGAGGTCCTGAGGTTGAACCCCGGTACCCAGAAAAAAAGAAAAAAAAATCTCCTGGAAAATAGAATAGGTAAAACTCTTGAAGACATTGGTATAGGCAAAGACTTTATGAATAAAACTCCAATGGCACAGGAAGTATCACAAAGAATCAACAACTGGGATCTCATCTTATTAAAAAGCTTTTGCACAGCAAGAGAAACAACCAACAGAGTGAAGAGACAACCCACACCATGGGAAAAAATATTTGCCAGCTATTCCTCAGACAAAGAATTACTATCGAGAACATACAAAGAACTCAAAAAAATCAGACCTCCCAAATTTAAAGACCCAATCCAAAAATGGGCATCTGAGATGAATAAACACTTCTCAGATGAAGAAATACAAAAGGCAAATAAATATATGAAAAAATGTTCAACATCACTAGTCATTCGAGAGATGCAAATTAAAACAACACTGAGATTCCATCTCACCCCAGAAAGAATGGCTATTATCAAGAAATCAACTAATAACAAATGCTGGAGGGGCTGTGGGGAAAAAGGAACCCTTCTCCACTGTTGGTGGGAGTGTCGACTGGTACAGCCACCGTGGAAATCAGTGTGTAGATTCCTCAAAAGCCTAGGATTGGAGGTCCCATTTGACCCAGCTATTCCCCTTCTGGGTATCTTTCCAGAAGAATTAAAAACACCGTACCACAGTGATATACGTGCAGCCATGTTTATAGCAACACAATTTGTAATAGCTAGATTGTGGAAACAACCCAAATGCCCATTAACCGAGGAATGGATAAAAAGATGTGGTCTTTTTATACAATGGAGTACTACTCAGCCATAAAGAAAGATAAACTGGAAACTTTTATAGGTGAATGGATGCAACTCAAGAAAATACTGACAAGCGAAATAAACCGGACGCACATTTGTAAACATCGTATTGTCTCCATAGTATGAAAATGCAATTTCACTGTGACTATTCCATTCCTTAGTCTTCTATTTTTACCTAGCTTTTACATGGCTTAATCTTATACTGAGTAATGTTTTTCTCCAAAAGGTATTTGTACATTCTCTAATTCTTGATTTTGTTAATACATGAGAATGCTTACTTGTTGTCTTTAAAAAAAAAAAGACTGATCAACCACACAAATGTATGAAACTTTATTTTCAACTGAGAATACTCATTCTTTTTGAGTATTTTTGGAGTGAATTTTAAAAACTGACCATTTATTTGACCACAGCAACTCAACAAATTCTCCAGAGTAGACGTACTCCCTAATTACAATAACTATAAGTATGTATGTACAAACACATTTAAAATCTATATACTTGCATATCAGTAAAAAAGTATTCCAAATAACTATTTTGTTGAAATAAAATTGATGTTATAGATAACTTAGCAATAAGTACATATAAAAACCTGTTGGCTGAACTTCCTAGAAAATTGCTGAGTAGTGAGCAGCAAAGGAAGAGCCTCTCTGAGATTTGTTGTCCAGACACTGGAATACAGCAACATGAGGAAGAGAAGGAGGGAAGTGGGTTCCTGGGACCCAGGCAGGATCTGAAGTGAGAATTGAAGCCCACAGGGAAAGCAGAGAGAAACTTCAATGAAGAAGAAGGAGGTGACAGGCAGTGCTTTCTCTCTGAGCCTGGACTCACTGTGTGGGAGGGGCAGCTTGAATCTTCGGATGCACAATGATTACTGGCAACCTCAGGGTCCTCCATAGAGAAATGTACTTGTGGAATGGAACAGTGGGGTCAGTGGACTGCAGTGGCTGGTGAGTTATCTGGGTTCAGATGTCCTCGAGGAAAGGGTGATTGGCTGGTAGTCATCTTGGAGAGGGGCCAACTAAGCTCAGAACTCAGAACAGCTGTGAGCTCCATTCTAGTGACTCCCAGTGACAGGGTCAGGCTGCCCAGTTCAAGTTGGCAGGAGGTCAAGAGCTGAGATCAGGCTATCAGGAGGTGCACGGACTGTTGCAGCTGAACAAACCTGGTTCCAGCCTCACAGCCAGAAAACAGCCTGAACTTCAGTGGAACTAAAGGTGCAGGCTCGCTGGGATTAATCAACTCAGATCTGGACTCTGTCTGCCCATGTTGTCTACTAGTGACAGCAAAGAGATGCCTTGAATTGTACTTCTTTTTTTTTTTTTTTTTCCTTCTTTTTTTTTTTCCCTTTTCTCTATTTTTTTGCTTTTTTTGGTTTCATTTTGTTTGGATTGGTTTGGTTTTTTCTTGATTGTTTGTTCTTGTTTTTATATAAGTGTGAACATGGTTTCTAGTTTTTTGTGTTGTTGTTCTTCTGTTCTGTTCTTATTTTTATTTCTCTCTTCTCTGTTTCCCTCCTATCTTCTTCACCAGTTTTCCAAAGTTTGTGTGATATTCCTTTGTCCTCCAGCCTTGTTTCTAATCTCTTCCTCTTCTTCTATTTCTCTATTTTTCCCCCAATCATTTTTAAATTTTCTCCTCCAAGGGTAAAAATCACCATATTGAGGGATATTTTACTGCATACAGTTTTCTGGTTTGTTTTAGATTTTGTTATATAACCAGAAATCTAGTTCATATGGTTAAAAGTAGCAAATTAATAGTTACCACAATTTGTCATTTTCTAGGCTGTCTTTGATGGGATTGTTATTGCTGCTTGTACCACTTTAGCCAAGGTGACATAATTGTTCTAATCAATTGTTCTTCCTGGTATACCCAGACTGAGATTGCCTAAGGGTCATAAAAAATACTACGGGCCAGTGCCAAAGAACGAGGGGCTGGGCCAAGTAGGCATCAACTTCTCATCTCTAATAAATTACAGAGGTAGGACCTTGCAACAGACTCAAAACCCAGAAGCCAGATGCCCCTGGAAGACACCTTGGAGAAGTAGTCATTTCCTAAGGTTTCTAAATACTAGCAATAAAGCTACTTGCCATAAGCAATTTATAAACATCAACCCAGGAATTAAACTAAAAATAATAGAAAATGAGAAGACACTCAAACAAGATACAACTCACACCTGCAGCTCACCAAAGGCAAATCTAGGGGGCAATGAGGTGGAACAATCTGAAAACCACCCACCTGGACTGTCTGAAGTGGTAACAGTGGAAGTAACAAAGCAGATGAATGAGGCTTTAGAAAAAATCAAATTAGAAATAATTTCTCATATAATTATGGAGATGGTGACCATAATGAAAGACATGCTTAATGACTCTAGAGCAGATAGAGATAAAAAAATATATAATAGCTTAGGAAAATGATGGAAACTACGAACACCCAACATAGGAAAGAAATGGAATCCATGAAACAGATTCAAACAGATATTCAGGAGATTAAAATTCCATTGGAAGTATATGCAGCAGAATGTGCCAATGTGAGGACAGAATCACAGATATAGAAGACGGGATTGTGGTTAGAGATCATGAAAAGAAATATTTCTTAAAAATAGCAAGGGACCATGAGAAATCAATTCAGCAGCTGCTAGACGATGCAAAGAAGATTAACATAAGTTGATTGGAGTCAATGAAAAAGCAAGAGATAGCACAAATGACATAAAAACCTGTTCACAGAAGTCATGGCAGAAAAGTTTCCAAGCAGGGAAAAAGAATTTGACATACAGAAAAGTGAGGCATACAGAGCTCAACTTAGCCATGGTAAAAAATCTACACCAAGGAATATAACAGTCAAGATTCCAGGAACCCAACACAAGAACAGAATATTAAAAGCTGTTAAAGAAAAGAAACAAATCACCTATAAAGGAAAGCCCATCAGAATCATAGCAGACTTCTCAATACAAACCCTCAAGTCAAGGAAAGCTTGGAGTGAAGTATTTCAAAGAAAACAACCTCCAACCAAGACTGAGATACCCCACAAAACTATCCTTCAAAATTGGTGGAGAAATAAGATACTTACATGACAAAGAACACCTGAGGAAATTCATAAACACCAAACTAGTACTCCAAAATGTTCTGAAGGATATTCTAGAAATAAGGATTCTAGAATAAGGATTACAACTCCATGAACCCCAACAGAATGAATCCACCAGGCAAGGCAAGCAATTAAGCAGAGGGGGAAAAAAGGGAGTCAACAAAAGCAAAATAACATGACAAGGATAAGTCAATACATATCAGTTATCACCATCAATGTTAATGGTCTCACTTCACCAATCAAAAGAAAGAGACTGGCAGAATGGATCAAGAAGCAAGGTCCAGGGCCGGTGAGATGGCTCAGCGGCATAAGCGCCTGCCTTGCAAGCACGAGGGCCCGAGTTCGACTCCTGGACCCCACATACGAAAAAAGGGGCCGGTGATATCGCTCAGCGGCATGGGTGCCTGTTGGCGCGTGAGGTCCTGAGGTCGACCCCCCGGTACCCAAAAAAAAAAAAAAAAAAAAAAAAAAGAAGCAAGTTCCAACAATATGCTGTATACAAAAACACATTTTTTTTTTTTATACGGGTACTGGGAGTCTACCTCAGCACCTCGCGCTTGCCAGCAAGTGCTTATGCTGCTGAGCAATATCGCCAGCCCCTTTTTTTCCTTTATGTAGGTTTCGGGAGTCAAACTCAGGACCTTGTGCTTGCCAGGCAGGTACTTATGCTGCTGAGCCATCTCACCAGCCCCCAAAACACATTTAACTAAAAAAGAATTCATAGACTGAAAGTCAAAGGATGGAAAACAATAGTCCATGCAACAGGAAGCCGGAAAAAAGCAGAGTTAGCTATTCTATTTGCAGAGAAAGTGGATTTCAAGCCAAGACTGATTAGGAGAGACAAAGAAGGTCACTACATCCTTATAAAGGGAACAATACAAGAGAAAGAGATAACAATCATAAACATATATGTACCAAATACCAGTGTACCCAACTATATAAAACAAATACTAATGGACATGAAAAATCAAATAAGTACTAACACAATTGTAATGGGGGATCTCAATACCCACTGTCACAAACAGACAAATCAAGTAGAGAAAAAATCCACAAAGAAATATCAAAACTGAACCAGACTTTTAAACAAATGGACTTAGTAGATGTCTACAGAGTGTTCCACCCTACGACATCAGAAATCACACTTTTGTCAGCTGCACATGGAACAGTCTTCAAAATAGACCACATACTAGCTCATAGAGCATGCTTAAGTGAATGCAAAGGAATTGAAAGTATCCCATGCATATTATCAGACCATAGTGCAATGAAATTGAAAATCAATGTCAAAAGAAACCACAAGGACTTCATAAACACATGGAAATTAAAGAGCACCCTCCTGAACCACCAATGGGTCACAGATAAAATTCAGGAAGAAATTAGACAGTTTCTACAATTAAATGATAATGACAACACAACACACCAGAACTTATGGGACACAATGAAAGCAGTCCTAGGAGGGAAATTTATAGCAGTGAATACTCATACCAAGAAAACAGAATGAGCTCAAATAAACAACCTAATGTTGAATCTCAAGCTTCTAGAAAAAGAAGAGAAAGTTAAGACCAAAGCTCATATAAAAGAGGAAATTATAAAGATCAGAGTAGAAATTAATGCAGTAGAGACTAAGAGAACAATACAAAGAATCAATGAATCAACGAGTTGGTTCTTTGAAAGATTAAATAAAACTGACAAAACTTTAGCCAACCTTATCAAAAAAGGACAGAAAAGACTCAAATCCATGCAAATAGGAATGAAAAGGGTAAAATCACAACAAATCCTGCAGAAATCAGAAGATCATCAGTACCTACTTTGAGAACCTGTATTCTAGTAAGATGGAAAACACAGAAAAAGTGGACAGATTTTTAGATACATATGAATTACCAAAGCTGAGTTAAGAAGATATAAAAATTCTAAATGAACCAATAACAGTCAGTGAAATTGAAGAAGTTGGAAATTCTTCCTTTTCCAAAAGGAAAGCCCAGGCCCTGATGGATTCACTGCTGAATTCTACAAGAAATTTAGAGAAGACCTACTGCCACTACTTCTCAAACTCTTTAATGAAATTGAAAGGTAAACAATACTCCCAAATTCATTCCTGGAAGCAAGCATTACCCTGATACCAAAACCAGAGAAGGACCCAACCAAAAAAGAGAACTATAGGCCAATCTCCGAAATGAACATAGTTGCAAAAATCCTCAATAAGATACTGGCAAACGGAATGCAGCAAATCAAGAAGATTATATACCATGACCAAGCAGGATTCATCCCAGGGATGCAAGGGTGGTTCAACATACACAAATCAATAAAGGTAATGCACCATATTAACAGAGCCAAGGACAAAAACCATATGATCATCTCAATAGATGCAGAAAAAGTGTTTGACAAAGTCCAACACCCATTCATGATTAAAAAAACCCATAAATAAAATTGGAATAGAAGGTCTTTATTTCAATCTGATAAAAGCCATCTATGACAAACTAACAGCCAACATCATACATACTAAATGGTCAGAAACTGAAAGCTTTCACTCTAAAATCAGGAACAAGACAAGGATGTCTACTATCACTACTGCTATTTAATATAGTTCTGGAAACATTAGCCAGAGCAATTAGAGAAGAGAAAGAAATAAAAGGAATAAGGACAGGAAAGAAGTTAAATTGTCATTATTTGCGGATGACATGATACTCTTTATAGAAGACCCCAAAAACTCCACCACAAGACTTCTAGATTTAATTACCAAAATCAGTAGCATAGCTGGATACAAAGTCAACATTCAAAATCAATAGCCTTCCTGGACACAAATAACAAACTCACTGAGAGAGAAATTAGGATAAAATCTTTCACAATAGGATTTAAAAAAATGAAATAGCTAGTAATCAATGAAAGAAATAAAAGATCTCTACATTGAAAACCATAGTACTCTGAAAAAGGAGATCAAAGAGGATATCAGAAAATGAAAAGAAAGATATCCCTTGTTCTTGGATAGGCAGAACCAAAATGGTGAAAATGGCCATACTTCCAAAACTGTTATATGGTTTTAATGCAATTCCAATAAAAATTCCAACAGCATATCACACAGAATTAGAGAAAACAATCCTAAAATTCATTTGGAACTAGAACAAACCTAGAATAGCAAAGGTAATTCTGGGCAACAAAGGCAAAACAGGAGGCATCACCATCCCTGACTTGAGATTATACCACGAAGGTACTGTGATAAAAACAGCATGGTACTGAAATGAATAGACACTTCTCAGATGAAAAAGTACTAACAGCAACTAAATATATGAAAAAATGTTCAACATAACTGCTCATTCAAGAGATGCAAATTAAAACAACACTGAGATTCCACCTCACTCCAGAAACAATGGCTATTATCAAGAAATCAACCAATAACAAATGCTGACAGGGCTATGGGGAAAAAGGAGCCTTTCTCCACTATTGGTGGGAGTGTGGACTGGTGAAATCACTGTGGGAATCAGTGTGGCGATTCCTCAAAAAACTGGGACTAGAGGTTCTATTTGACCCAGCTATGCCCCTTCTTGGTATCCTCCCAAAATAATTAAAAGTGTCATACCACAGTGATATATGCACACCCATGTTTATAGGGGAACAGTTTGTAATAGCTAAATCTTGGAAATAGCCCAAATGCCCATCAACTGATGAATGGAATGGATAAAGAAGATGTGGGTGGGGCTGGTGATATGGCTTAGTGGCATAAGCGCCTGCCTAGCAAGTGCGAGGTCCTGAGTTTGAATCCCGGTACCCACATAAAGAGGAAAAAAAGGGCCGGTATTGCTCAGCGGCATAAGCGCTCGCTGGCAAGTGTGAGGTCCTGAGTTCAACCCCTGGTATCCACATAAAAACAAAAAAAAGAAAAGAAGAAGTGGGTTTTTGATACAGTGGAGTACTCCATTTGATAGAATTGAGTGCTGCCATAAAGAAGGATAAACAAGACATTTCTAGGTAAATGGATGCATCTTGAGACCATACTATTAAGGAAAATAAAATGTACACATAGGTGTAAATATCACATTGTTTCTCTGGTGTAAGAGACCAAAAGTGTAAATAAGGACCATCATGTACAATAGATATTGTGAAACAGGAATAAAACGTTCAAATGGGAAGGGGAACTAGGGAGGGGAAAGGAAGGAAGGGAAAAGAAAAAAGAGAAATGAAGGAAAAAATGGAAACAAAGCTTTTGTAAATAAGGAGGGGAAAAGGGGTTGAAGGGACAGGAGGAGAATGGGGAAAAAAAGAATCAAGCTATATCTTGTACAGGTACAATATCCCTATGAGGAATGTGATCCTTATCTATATCTAAAATGTACCAAGAAATTTAATTAAGTAAAAAACCTGTTGAATTTAGCCTAGAGTCCTAAATTTACTCCTCGGAAAAAAGTACTAAACACGAGTTAAGTAAACATTCAAGTCAATAAAAAGGACAACAAACAAGCCTAAAAATGTTTCAGGCAGAAACTAATAGAAGTAAAAGATAAAAATTAATGAAATACAAATGTACAAAAAATCCAGCCCTTCAATTAAATCAGACACTAATTTTTTCCTTAAGAAATACAATAAAATGGTTTACCAAGTCAAAAAGCACAAAGAGCATTAGAAACAAAGTGCACATAAGTGCAATGATAAAAGAGGAAGTTCATTATATTAATATATTTGATGTTATAGATAAAATGGAAAAATTAATAAAAATATGAAGAATTAAAATTAAAGCAAGACCTTGATTTTCAGAATGACAGAGTATGGACTTCTGCAATAAAAATAATTCTTCTCCCCTACAAGAGCAATTAGGTTACTGGAAAGAGCAGTCAAAACCAAGTTCTTCGGAATGTTGAAAAGTAACCAGCAACAAGCAGCAGGGTG
Organism: Erethizon dorsatum; assembly: GCA_028451465.1. Classification (NCBI taxonomy): domain Eukaryota; kingdom Metazoa; phylum Chordata; class Mammalia; order Rodentia; family Erethizontidae; genus Erethizon; species Erethizon dorsatum. Next base: position 60,617,847 of record CM051831.1, read on the forward strand.
TTTATTCAATAGAGCTGTTGACCCTCACTAAGAACAGCATTATTTTAATTTGCTTTAGTCCTGTCTTCCTTTCTCCACCTCTGTGGTATCCTTGAAAGCTAACGGTCATGCAATTATGATATCAGTCTTAGAAGCCACTGGAGGGGACAGATAGTGTCTGGAATTCGACAAAGTCTCATCCCCAGAGAATAATCACTATTTTACTCATCTGGAATATTGTTTAAAAAAAAAAACACAAAAAACTCCATTCTTAGGGATTTTCTTATTTAACCTGACTCAGAGCTTGCCCTGCGCAAAATGCCCTCCCTTTAGAGCATTTGTTGAGAACAATCAGCGTCAATTATCACAGCTGCTTGAGATAGCATTGTCATTTGAGGCTAACAAGAAGTTGATGAGAAAACTTAAAATGTCCGTCCGTAAAGAACTTAGAGCTCTGACACATCTCTTGGACTCTAGGAGGTCACTTGGATGCATAGGACGCACATGTGCTCAGGAAAGACTCAAGAAGGCTCTAATTTTTCTTGAGGCGTTGCACAAGCAGCAGATAAAGGTTAAAACAGGGTCACACACTGCTTCCAGGAGCATTGAAAGCATCTCTCAAGACACATACAGAGCCCTTCAGCAAAGGCTGGGGCTTTACTGGTTCTAGGCGTTTAAGGGAGCCTCTGCCTGCTATGCACCGAATTGGATCTCCCTGAAATTAGTATATTGATGCCCTAACTCCCAGTGTGAGAAATGTGATAGTATTTGGAGATGGGGCTTTGGGGAAGTAAAAAGGTTTAATGAGGTCATTAGGGTGAGGTATTTATGATGGGATTAGTGCCCTTAACAGAAGAAAGCACTGTGTCCCCCACAACCCCTGTCATGTCTAAAGAATTAAAGAAAAGCATGAGAATACTATCTCATCAAATGGAAAATATCAATCAGTAAATAGAAATTACAAACAAACAAATATAAATTTTAGAATTGAAAGCTATAATAGTTGAACTAAAAATTTTGCTTGAGGGAGTCATCAACACATTTGAATTGGCAGAGAAGAAAGAATCAGAAAACTTGAAGATAAGTTAATTGAGATTATGCGTTCTGAGGGAAGCAAGAAAACAGAACAAGTAAAAATGAATAGAGCCCCATACACCAGTGGGACAGCATCAGTCATACTAATATATACATAATGGGAATTGCAGGAGAAGACAGACAGAAAGGAGAAGAAAAATATTTTTTAAAAGTGATGGAAAATATCTCAAATTTGATGAAAAACCTTCATCTGCACATTCAAGAATCTCAACAAACTCAAAGTAGGATAAACCTATATCAGTCTATACCTAGCCACATCATAGGCAAACTGTCAAAAGGTAAGAGAATGCAGCAAGGGGAAAGCAACTTACATAAGGGATCCTGAGGTGATTAACAACTGCAGAATTCTCAGAAACTATGAAGATCAAAAAAAAAAAAAAAAAAAAAAAAAGAAACTATGAAGATCAGAAGGCTGGAGGGAGGCATATTCAAATACTGAAAGAAAAAGATTTGCAACAAACAATTCTATTTCCAGAAAAACTGTACTTCCAAACCAAACAAGAAATTGACACATTCTCAGATAAGCAAAAACTGAGCAGCCTGCCCTAAGAATATGAAATATAGTCCTTAGGGCACAAATGAAAGGATACTACAGAATAACTCAAATCTGCATGAAGAAGTAAAGAATATTGCGATAAGTAAATATTAAAGACGTTATAAATGTATTTTATAGCTACAAATACATGTATATATATGAAAAGGAAGGAAGACATCAATAATCTATACTTCTTTCATAAGAAATTAGAGAACAGATAGGTCCAATAAACCTAGAACAAACAGGAAGAAGGGAAGAAGGACTTGCGTGATATACAGAATAGAAAACCAATAAGGAAAAATCAATAAGCAGTATTTCTGAAAGTGAAAACCACTTTGTCAATATTTATCAAAAGTTTAAAGACTCCATATCTTCTAGTCTGGTAAATTTCATTGCTGGTAATTATTATGAGGAAATTATAATTATGGTAAAAACTTCCTCCCTAAAGATGCCTGCAGCATCATTATCCCTAATAATGAAAATTTTAAATTTACTTAAAAGTCTAAATGGAGAAACATTAAATAAACCATGGGACTATTGTAAACCAATGAAAATGAAATTTATGAAGATAATGTGTTATTAACAGAAAGGAGATATTTTGCATAAAAGGATATTAGATAATACACGAATTATCATCACAGTTGTCTTGAGCAAATACTCATTAAACCCAGATATCTACCCCTTGGACACCCCTTTCCATACAACATCACCAAGGGTGTCTACCCCCATCTTCCTGCTTCCCTAGTCCTGCTCCCTGGCCAGCAGGGTTTCTCTCATCTGTGTCTCTCTGGGTTTGCTCTTCTTCCTCCATGTCTCATCCCATGCAAGCACCACCCTTTTTCCTGCATTCCCCAAGGCTTCAGGAGTGCAAGGTGGTTGTATAATACAGTCATAAGCTGCATTCAAAGGTCAGTTTGGGTCCATTTATGTGACAGTGATCCAGTAGGATTATAACGGAGCTGAAAAATTCCTATCACCTATTATTTTTACTGTACTCTGTGTTTAGATACATCTAGATATACAGATACTTAACGTCTTGTTACAGTTGCCTACAGCATGCAGTGCAGTACATGCTGCACGGGTTTGTAGCATTTGTAGCGGAGCAGCAATAGGCCATGCGTAGAACCTAGGTGGGTAGCAAGTTGTATCATCTAGGTTTGTGTAAATACTGTGTACGAAGTCCGCTATTGATGCATTTCTCAGAAAGTTTCCCCTCATTAAGTGATGCATGACTCTACTAGACTTGTTGAGCATTTAGGGATGGTGGGAAAGGATTAGGTGCGATGGGCATGGAGAATTTAAAATAGCTGTGAAAAGAGCATCAGAACGATTGTATGCTACTGTTGTTTGACTCCTGTTCTCCTCCCTTGATGTGATTCTGGTGCCTACTGTCAGACTAGTTAGAGAGCCTGGTCTTTAGCTGTCAGGCTATAAACTATTTTTTTTTCCATTGTACCACACAGCTGTGAACCTAGGATTAACTGTTTTACTGTCACACTGTTGACCTTATCTATGATATAGCAAAATAGTGATGCATTTGTTTCTCTCTCACTGAAAGAAATCACATGCATCTTTGAACTAAAGAAATATATGGTGGTCTGAATCATTCCTGTCCACTGAGGCTGGTAAGGCTGCCAAGATCCCTGTTTCCTGTGGTTGGGACCAGCTGGAGGAGAAGGAGGGCCCTGAGCTGACTGTCTCAGTCAGGTGAGAAATAATAGTCTGTCATTTAATGGGGCCACTTGATGCGCCCATTTCCACCAGCAAGACAGGAAATCAAATTCTCCAGCCTTGGTCTTGTGCTGTTCAGAACCACATTAAACAAAATAAAACAAAATTGTGCCTTTCTGCAAGATGGGGCTGTCCTCATATCCATATGGGGGAAGAGGGAGGAGTCGTGCCTCTGTGCCCTGGTCAGTCATGTCCACAGGCTGCAGCCCATAGTCAAGGACAGGGCAGGAAGTGACCTGAGCTGACCACTGCAGTTTGCTCCTGCAGAGGGAAGTGGCTGGTGTCTTCAGGACATGTAAAGGGGCAATCTTATTAAACTCCTGTTAACAAGCATGACTTCCGTATTTATCAGGATAATGTGGTCTGGGATTAGAGAGCAAGAGACCCTAGTCTTTAGCTTTCAGGATATAAACTATTTTTTCCATCTTATCCCACAGCTGTGAACCAGGATTAACAATTTTACTGTCACAGTGTTGACCTTAACACAAGCTCACATCTGGGTGTTTGTCTCAGTTCTTGATTTTAAAATTCATGCTAGCTGGTTCCTAAGAAAAATGTAATTTGCTCAGATAATTGAGAAGAAAAACCCTGGCCTTTATCTTTTGGGTTGAAAGCAAATCTCCTTGGATTGTAGATGATTCATTGACTGAGTTTATTAATTTTTTCATCTTTTCTGGAATGAACTTTACCCTTTCATGTAGAGAAATCTATGGAATGTCCTTCTCCTTCACTGAGAGTCCCTTTTTATCCCATGTCACAGACTTTTGGGACTCACTACTGTTTAGAAGGAGTCCTCTTCTGCCCCAGGTGCCAGGCCCCCACAGCAGAGTTCACCAACAGAGTTAAAGTCACCCTTAAATGCTCAGGGAAGTAGCCAGGGGTGGTGGCCCTGAGGGCAGGCCCCATGCTGGCACCTGACAGTTGGCATTTTGCTGCTGGCAGGGGAGGTTGTGAAGCAGATGACAGAATTGGGAGAGTGAAAACATTAGTGTTGACTCAAGACTTCCCGCACCTGAATTACTCATAAGTGTTGGAGACACAACCAAGTACCAAAATCCTTGCCCCCATAGAGCCTGCATTCTAGCAGAGTAAAGTATATATCATGTCCATTGGCACTAAGTCCTAAAAAGAGATGTGAAGTGGGATAAAGAAAGAACAGCACCACTTACAAAATAGGAAGTGAGAACTTCAGGTACAAGGACTTTGCCCAATGACCTTCCCTTGGCCCATTGTGCCCCGGCCCCAGCCCGGCTCAACAAAACAGCTTTCAGTTTTTGGTTTCTTTTTTTCCTTTTAAACTAAGAATTTTCCTTTTTAGATAGATAATAGGAAACGGGGAGATGGCTCCTCTGCAAATAGGAAGGGAACCAAGAGGTGGAAAGAAGGGGAGGGAGGGAAGAGGAAGGGGATGTAAAAAGAATTGAGATGTGTTATGTACATGCATCAACTCCCCATAATGAATGTAGTCATTATTACTGCAAACATGTACTAATAAAAATAAAAATTAAAGAAAAACAAAACAAAACAAAACAAAACAGACTTCCTGGTTGTGGGATGGAGCTCTGGTGAGGAAAGAGAGCTGTGGATTTGGGTGTAGGACCGAGCACTAGGTCAGTGTCCTGCTGGGTAAAGCTGATGCCATGACATCTTCAGCACTGAGCCATTGGTTGGTGAAGCCTCTGTGACTGCCTTGAGTTTTCCTTTTAGCTGAGCTCGACTAAGAAACGGTCACAAGCATTTCTGGGGCTGCTTGCTTGCTTATTTGTTTATTTAGCAAATATACAAATTGCTTTTGGCTAGGAAAGTGGAAGATAAACAGGGACAGGTAACTGGAGGAACTCTTCCTTTTTGTGCCTGGAGGCTTCAGCCAGGCTTGGCTTTCTTTGAATGCCATTAAGTCCAGAGTTGGTGTCTGCAGCACATATCCCTGAAAGCCTCTGGGAGACCATAGAGACTTCCTAGCTATTTCTCTTGATGGGGCATCCTCACTATTTGAGGGAACCCACAGAGGTAGAAACACAACTGATCAAATAAAAAAAACATTTACTGAATACTTAGTTTTGTGCTGAGTAGTAAACTGGGTACTGAAAAATAATAAATTATAAGACTTTAATTCCTACCATATTTTAGGCACTCGAAAAGATTCCAGGAGGCCTGTTATTATTTACACTGTACACATGAGGGTGTTCAGGAATAGTGAGTGATGTAGAGCCATCTGAGATTTGACTGTGCACATCAGGCGCCACAGCATAAGGAAGGCAGTGGGAAGACCTTTCTTGCCATTTTCAGATTTCTTTCAAGACTGTGGTTACAATGGCGTATTTTCCAGACAATGCTGATAGAGAAGAGTGGATTCATTGATTTGATGTTCTGTCAATATGTAGATTTGGTTCTGTGGAAAGCCCTCCGTCGTTACCGTGAGGGCTTTCTCAGCGTATGGAAGGGACTTACTTGTCACTGTTCCGCACAGTACTCACCATGTGTTTTATCCCCTTCACTATCTGTTTATTCATCTAAGCACAGAGGATTTTATCTGCATCAGGTTCATCTGACAACTCCAGAGTGATTTTTCCACCCCTACATGCTCCAAATCCCTTACGCTAGGAGTTTTATTTTTCTGTCACATTTGTTGGCTCAGTTTTCTCAGAACTGTGTTTCTCAGAGCAAGAGTGACTCACGCCCTGCTAAGTCAGCAGGCAGCAGGAGAGAGGGAGCACGGTGAAACCTGGAGTCTCCCAGTCAGGGGTGATACCTCTGAGAAGACTGGTGTCAGACAAGCTCTGTGTTGGCAACCAAGGTGTAAAAGCCACAGGGACCAACAATTAGAATGCGGTGTGAAGAGACCTGTGGGGAAGATGAGTTAGGTACAGTGGCAGTTTCAACAACCATCTTTTTCCTGTCACCTGTCCTTCTTTTTCCTCACACTACCGTATGCAACAGATGTGTGTTTAATTACATGTTTAAAGCATGTTCATTCCGCTAGACACCATAAGCTCAATGGTAGCAGAAGCCTTGTCTCCTTCAGTCACTGCTGAATGTCCAAGGCTGACAAGGTCAGTACTCAGCCAGTACTAATGAATAAGTGAGTGAATGGCAACCATTTCTTCTGGAAAGAGGCAGGGATTGCATCTCGCAGACATACACCACCTATGGTAGGGTGGACAGTGATGATCAGGACGTGAGAGAGAATCAGTAGGGGACCCCTAGACAAACGTAGTCACAGGTGGCTTCTGAGTTTTGTGCAATAAATTTATATTTTCTAGAGGAAGCCTTATCCAATAAGATACTTAAATAAAGGAAAAGACCAATAAAATTGACTACACCAAAATATAAACATCGGTATACTACGTGGTGTTAAAAACAAAGTTGAAAGAGAACCAATTGGAAGAAAATAAAACATGTGTAATAAGCATATTATTTGTGTCATAAAAATAATATAAGTAATCCATATAAGTTACTGAGTAAAATGCAAACCATTTATTAGAAACATGTGGGAGAGGTAACATCAACAGTCACAGAAAACTTTAAAAAGTCCCACTTGACTAACACGCAGGGAACTACAAATGCAAACAAGACACTGTTTACATCCTTTGGATTACACAAATGTTAAAGATTGATAAAGTGCAGTGTGTGGTGGTGCACGTCTGTAATCCCAACACTTGGGAGACTGAGGCAGGAGGATGCTGAGTTTGAGGCCTGCTTAGGCTACATAGTGAGTTCAAGCCAAACTGAACTACCTGTCTCAAAAAACAAAACAAAAAAAGATTGATAAAAAATGAGATTGATAAGGGCCGGTGATATAGCTCAGCGGCATAAGCGCCTGCCTTGCAAGCGTGATGTCCTGAGTTCGACTCCGGATACCCACATATAAAAAAAAAAAAATGAGATGGATAATGTCCAGCTGAGGGCCTGAGAAAGCAAGTATTGTCACATATAGCTCAGAGAAGTGTAAATTGGTGCAGCCACTTTGGGGAGGCTCTTAAGGGTCCCCCAAAGGGTCCTGTGAGGGTGCTGGACCCCTGAAGGGTGCGAATGAGTGGGAAGTCTTCTGGTTATTGGGGGCTGGGCCTTGAAGGCTTAGTGGGACCCTGGCCTTGATTTTCCTTTCTTTTCACTTCCTGGCCGTGAGGTGAGCAGCTTTACTCCATTGTACCCTCCCTGCCATGTGTGCAGCCTTGCCACAGGCCCAAAGCTACGGGACCAACTCATCATGGACTGAAACCTCTGAAACTGTGAGCTAGAATAAAACTTTCTCTTTTTAAGATGATTATCACGCCATTTTGTTACATTAATGGGAAGTTTTAATGACTAAGACAGAGACTACTCTGGCATATTCATTAAAAAAATTTAAAATTTCCATCTAGCAATTGCACTTTTCAAAACCTCACAGTAGGGAAACACTTGTTCACATGCCATGGAGGCACATACAAGAAGAGCTGTCAACAAAATTTCTATTAGTAAGCAATCCGAATGTTCACCAGTGCGGAGACGAAGTAAATAACGAAGTGGATTTATAGGTGTTACCATGTTAGAAATCCAAAGTATACCAAGTGTGGAAAATGTAGTAAATAGAAACGTTGCAGTTTTTATGTAAAAACAATCTGTATAAAACAACACTATACACATGCTATATTCTATATAGTATGTATACATACATACAAATTCAAAGAAATAATGAAAAAATACTCTGAATTGCTCACCTTAATTATTTGTGGAAAGGAAACAAGGACTAGGAATAAGGATGGTGGACACAGGGGACTTCAGAGTTCTCTATAATGTTGCAGCTTTTAATTTTTTTTCATGCATTATTTATGGCATTAAATGATTTTAAAACATATACTTCTTTGCTACAAGCATTCCATTGGCCCATGTCCATATAGAAGTAGGCCAGTCACAAATGAAAACAGGGGTTTTGATTAGAGTCCTTTGGGACTCCTTTTTACAAGCATAGGAAATTTACCTCCTTTGTTTGGTTGAAAATAGACATAAACTCCAAGTTCTCATGAGAGAATACAGCCTTGAGTTCCTCATCAATTTTTACTGGAATTTTTATTTTGAGAGCTAGTAATATTCATAGACTATTGAAGATGTGGAAGCAATCTATTCTACAGATCATTTATATTCTATAAATTCTATTTTGACCATTAGAGCACTTAATTTCTGGACATTATTTTCACATATGTAAAGTTGCTTCAGTTTGTATCATTGTTCTCTACTGAGGTGAGTAATTCATGACTATATTTACCACTGGGGTATTACTGAGGGTATTACCTGATATACCTCATGCTATTCTATTTATAGCAGATTGGGGAATTAATTTTCTTGGTTCAGTAGTAAAGTTAGATTATGCTCAGCCAGAAAAGTTGATTTGTTTGTATTTTACAGATGTAAATCCTGTCTCTAGTTGTGTTTTTCACTTTGTTTCACTAGTTTTGAAGTTCGAATTCAAATTTCAGCCTTTCTCTAGCACTCAAACAATTCTCATTTGCATGGATTTTGTGGCTTTTAATTTAATTTAATTTTGTCTGTTTTAATTTTCCTTTTATTCATTTCCTCACTTATAGTAAAATATTTTGCAAAATATTTTGAAATGCATTTTATAAGCCACTTTAAATTATTTTAAAAAATAAAATGGAAACATAAAAATGAATAGAATAAAATCTGTTTCTTCTATCAGCTAGAAAATTGACATGTTATTGTTAGAGAAATGAACAATGTGAATAGAAACTAGTATGATAAAATTTTACAGATTGCACCCTTTCATTTTCATCCATATGATTTACTCTATGCGTCTTGGCTTCTATTGGAAATAGCTCAAATTCAATAGATCTTCCCATCCTTCAACAATAAGCTTCAAGAAAAGGGATGCAAATAGTTGGAGAAAAAAGAGGGTGAGCGTAGTGGGTTGAATGATGGCCTCTAAAACACATGGGCAAGTCCTAATCTCCAGAACCTGTAAATGTGATATTATTTGGTAAAGGGTCTTTATAGGCATCTGGATTATCTAGGTAGACCTTCAGTCTAATGACGTAAGTGTCCTGCGAACAAAAGAAGAAGATAGACACAGAGGAAAAGACCATGTGAAGATGGAGGGAGGAGCTGTAGTGAAGCAGCCACTGGCCACGGACTTCCTGGATCCACCAAAAGCTGAAAGGACCAGGAAGAAGCATCCTTTAGAGCCTTCAGGCGGAGTGTGGCCATGCTGCCACAGACTTCTGGCTTCCAGAACTGTGAGAGAATAAATTTCTGTTGTATTAAGCCACAATTTTGTGAAAAGTTACACAACGAGTGATACGGAAAATGTGGCATTTCTATATATTGCAGGGCCCAACTTACTTTTCTGATTTAAATAAAGGCATTACCTAACATAGGCTGATTTGTCTTTTCCTCAGGAGTCCTGAAGATTTTTCCTTGCATATATAAAGAAGTAAATTGATATTTTTAGGAAGTTTCTTTGGAAGTTAAGGATAACATTGGGTTTTATGTCCCCAGATGTTAAATTTCTTACCAGAAACCTTATATTTTGAAAGCTAAATAGGCTAATGGATAGGAATAAATGATTTGTTCATGTTACTTAAATCCTAATAGATATGCATAGAAGAACAATAACACAATTTAAATATGTGGTTGAAGATTTTGAGGACTACACTATTAAGAAAAGGAAAACCAGGTACATCTCAAGTGGATTTGCAGCTTGAGTTTATGTTCCTTGGGTCACCCACATACCTCTGGTTGTGAGCTTGATTTAAGGTACTCAGTGAAAATTCTCTCCAGAAGAAAAGATTTTCATTCCAGGATGTAAGTATTTCTACAAAGTCAAGGTTAATGAGTACCAAAAAATAAAAAATAACCATGCACAGAAAGGAAACAAGGCATACAGAAACAGATACACAAAGATTTTGGATGTTGGCATTATCCTTCACAATCTAGAAAACAACTACATGTGAAAATATTTTACTATTATTGAATGTGTATGCCTTTTCCTCCAATTTATACGTTGAAACATAATTTCCAATGTGATAATATTTAGAGGTGGGACCTTTAAAAGGTGATCAGGTCATGAGGGAGGAACCCTCATGAATGCAATTAGTGCACATATAAAAGGGACCTCAGAGAGCCACCTTGGCTTTTCCACCAAAGGAGAACATGTGAAAAGATGGCAATTTATGAACAAGAAAGTAGGTCCTCATCAGATACTGAATACGCTAGCACTTTGATCTTGGATGTTCTAGCTTCTAGAACTGTGAAAAATCAATATCTGTTGTTTAGAAGCCACCTAGTTTTATATATATATATATATATATATATATATATATATATATTTCTTTTTTTTTTTTTACAATAGATCAAATGGACTAAGAAACATCTACAGGGTATAGGAAATTTAAAAATATTGGGAAAGAACCAATAGAACTTATGCAAGTGAAAAATTAAGAATAAAATTGGAAAACTCAGTGGAAATATTTAAGGGCAGATTAAATATAGGCAAAAATAGTGAATTCAAAGATAGAACAAAAATTTCTAAAGAAAAAAGCTGGGAAATATGTTGAAAAGTTGAAAGGAGGTCTAAATCATTTAATTAGAGTTTAGTAAGGAGAGGAAAGAAACAATAGAGGAAGAGATATTGGCTAATTATTTAGTAGAAATGAAATAGAGACACCAATACATTGACTCAAGATGCTTAATAAAATCTGAGTAATGTAAATAAAAAGAAATCCATACTTACACACATCGTAAAGAAACTTGAAAACTTAAAAGACAAAGAGAAGATTTACCAGAAGATACAGAAGAAAAGACAGCTTGCTTTCAAAGATGTTCAAAATTTGTCAATTGACTTCTAAAGGTAACATGGAAAGCTACAAGACAGTGGAATATTATCTTCAATTCACTAGGAGATACAGTAATTCCCAACATGGAGTTTCACATCCATGAAGAACAAGAGTCACCAAAAAATCCCTATTATAAAATGGAAAGTTTTCCCATAAGACTTTCGCCCAAAGAAATTCTGCTGTATATACTTCAGATAGAAAGGATCAGGAGGGGCCGGTGAGATGGCTCCGCGGTGTAAGCGCCTGCCTGGCAAGCGCGAGGCCCTGAGTTTGAGTCCCAATACCCACATTAAGAAAAGAAAAGAAAGGATCAGGAGGCCAGGCAGCTGCTGTGGGAGGAGCCACGGCCGCCCTGCCCGGCGCTCGCTGGCCCTGGGTGAAGGTGCTGGACCCTCCTCCCCAAGGTAGCCCGCCGGCCTCCCAGCCAATGCTACTGCAGTGCAAGAGGAGACGCCCAGCACCTCAGAAGGAAAGTCAAAGGAGGTGAAACTGACTTACATCCGCCAGAAAAAGCACTTGCTGTCCAGTAGGAAGTGGACGCTACCATTCTTGGAGAAACGGGCCATCTCATGCTGGGAAAACGAAGGGAATGCAAAAAAAAAAAAAAAAAAAAAAAAAAATCAAGCAGACCTAAAGATCCACCTCCTTTTGAAGGAATGGCTACTGATGCAGTTGCCACCATTAATGACGTGGGTAAATACCTCGCGTTAATGTATGAAGACTTTCCTGACAGCGTTCGAGGCTCTGCTCTGACCCTGCAGCTTGCTCCAAATCCTGGTAACTTGGAAGAACTACGATTGCATGAAACTACCCCCGTGCGCTAGCAAGAGTCCTGAGAGAAGACTGGCAGCAAAGAGCTGAGTTAGCTACAAGCATAGTGTACTTTTCTGTTTTCTGTTGCGGCTTTTCTGTTTCACGGAGTAACCACTCATTATAAAATTGGAGGTCTGTGTATGAATATCATTGATCGTGAGTTAAAAAGACACGAAGCTTTGGCAAGAACTTTCTAGGAAGAAAAAAAAGCTGTTGATGAAGACTTTGAAAACCAAACCTTGGGAAAGGATTACGAAAAACCTTTTTAAAAAATACCAGGGGCTTGTGGAAAAACAAGAGCAGCTCTTGAGAGTTGCTCTTTCTTTGCTTCTGAATCTGGCTGAGGATACTCGTTCAGAGCTGAGGATGAGGATTAGGAACACAGTTCACAGGTTGGTGAAAGCTCTTAATCGGGGGCAGGTTTGAGCTGCCTGTTTTAGTTGTAACATTCTTAAAGAAACTCAGCAATTTTGTGCAGAAGAAAAATGATATGGTGGAAATAGATACTGTTGAAAAGCTGGTAAAACTGATACCAAGTGAGCATGAAGATTTACTGAATATCATTCTCTGGCTGTTACTAAACCTGCCCTGTGACTCAGGACTGAGCAATAAAATGGTACAAATTGGACTTTTTCCAGAACTCATGGCACTCTTAGGCAATGAAAACCACAAACAAACAGGTATATGTGTGCTTTACTACATAAGCACTGGATTATTGCTTTAAATTGCGGTTTGCGTGTACTGACTGTATATGCGCTGACTGTATACCACAGTTAATGAAGATGCTCTTTGAATGTTCAGATGAATGAATTGATTTGGAATGCATTTCTGTCTGCATTAGTCTTGCTGCTAACAAGAGGAATGTGCAGCTGATCTGTGAAGGAAATGCTCATGAAAAGAGGTCTGAAGTTCAAAGATCCATTGCTGATGAAAATGACTAGAAACATTTCCCAGCATAGTAGACCAACTAAAATTTTGCTTATTGATTATGTTGGAGACCTCACAACTCACATTTCTAATGGTGATGATGAATAATTTGTGATTGAATATTTAAGAACTTGCAAATATGACCATTCCAGACACGGACTGGGAACTGGTCCTTAAGGAGTGTAAGTTGGTTCCATACTTTGAGGATAAATTAAAACCAGTTGCTGTAGATGACCTTGTTTTAGAAGGGATTATAGTGATTGGAACTCTATGTATGGATGACTCTTGTGCTGGCTGCATTGCTAGCTAAATTGGGAATAATTCCTGCCCTCACTGCATTGCTAAATGCTCAAGGAGAAGATGATGAATTTGTGTGTTGGATAATTTATGTCTTCTACCAAATGGTTTTCCACCAAGCCACAAGAGATGCCATAATCAAGGAAACACAGGCTCCGGCATATCTAACAGATTTAATGCATGATAAAAATAATGGAATCTGAAAGGTCTGTGATAATATTGTACACTAGATATAGTGGAATATACTGAAGAATGGACTAAACAAACTCAGAAGGAAAAGTTTTGCTGATGTAACTCTCAGTAGCTGGAGATGGTAGAGTCATCGGATGGATGACAATGAGCAGTACTTTTATGGTGATGATCTCCTTCATGTATCCATGAAGGAGATATTTTCAAAAGACCTGACTGTTTCTATAGCTCAAATGGATTAATTGCCACCAAAGGAGCCATAAGTCCAGATTTCCTCAAAGACTATCACCTTTGGAACTGAGATGTAGTTGGACAGCATTCGTTTCCTGGCAGCCTTGGAATGGGTAGCTTTGGCCAACCGGTTGGTGTTCTCGCTTATGGATTCTGCCCTGATGAAACTTACCACTATGGCTATGGGTCTTGATAAAATTTTCCCTCTCTGTGTGTACTCTCAGCTTGGAAGAAATCTTTGTGGGTTGGGTTAACTTTGACCTTGGCCTAATAATGCATGTTGATACTATTGTGGGTCTGATTTTCTTATTTTTCCCTGTTGTTTGCTGCAGATTAACTCCAGTGCCTTTTGTCTTCTGTTGAGTACAGTTGATGCTAACACTATTCACTCACCCAGCTACTTCTTGATGCTGAATAACATTTCCTATGAGACTCAAAAGTGAATGTTGAAAAGCTATTAGACTGGAAAACACTACGTTATGTACATCATGTGGAAGTTCCGACCTTGGGAAACAGAGTGGGCTTCCATTTGGGAAATCTGATCTTGGGATTCTGTCTTTTCTCTTTTTCCCTTTTTTGTTTCCTTTCTGTATCTCTTTTCAAAAGTGCACAATGAAGATTTAAAGGCACATAGTACATTCAAATGATTATGGGTAGCACAATGTCTGCCCCCAAAAAACTTCACCTTTAGTTTATATTTATGAATTTGGGATCAATGTAAGATGGAAGATTATAAAAGGCTGACTTTTTTTCTTTATATTCCTCTAAATGTAAGTTAAAGAGTAAAGAGACAAGACCTCAAACTTGGTTTTATAGTAAGGAGGGAAAATGAGCAGTGATCCCATCTAGTAATATAGATCCCTTCTCCCTTTCCCTCTTCTGACTGTTGTAAGCCTATAGTGCTAACTAACAGGAAAAATGGTACTGAGAGTAGCTTAAAGTATTAAAGGAAATATTGTCACGGTTTATATAAAAAAAGGAGTGCTAACTGATAACCCCTAGGGAAAATTCTAACTGACCAGAATATAATTCTATTTATAGTTATAAACCTAAAACTAAGGAAATAATTATTATAACAGCATGGGCAATGCATCTAAGAATGAAATCTGATTTAATGTAATTGTTTTATATATTCTATAGATTTCTTGTCTGTTCATCTGCCTGTTAATCTGTTTTTGGTAAACAGTTAAAGTACTTGCAGCTGCTTCAATAAAAGAAATTTTGAGCTTAAAAAAAAAAAAGGAAGAAAAGGAATGATCCTAGAGGGAAGGTCTACAATGTAAAGAGAAAAACAGCAGTACAAGTTGTAAGTACATATGACATCTAAAGAAAATTGACTATATGAAAAAATAATAATACATTGTGATGTTAAAAATTAAAATACGATACAACAAGTGATATGTAAGTTAGGTTTTAAATAGTATTAAAATGTTTTATGAACTTTGTATAGTCCAAGAAAAGATATTAAATAACTGTAGACTCTGATAAGCTAAGTTTGCTTAGCTTTGTTGTAATTTCTATAGTAGCTTTTAAAAAAAGGAAAAGGATGTTTCCCTTCATATTTAGCAGAAGAAAAGCTTAGAATGTTGGAAAACAATTTAAAAGAAGGCAAGATAGAAGAGAAATATGCATATACAACAGATGAGAAAAAAACACAAGACAAAATGAGAGATGTAGTAGAAATGTCATAATTACAATAAATATAATAAATTGATGAGCTGGATCTATAAAAATTAATGATAAATATCTGAATACATCTAAACATAAAGACACTAACAGGTCAAAAGTAAAAGAAAAAGAAGATATAGCATGTAAATGTTAACTGACAGAAGCATGTGAGGTTAATTACCATCACACAGAGTAGACTTAAAGTCAAAAGAATTACTATATGTAGTGATTATCACTAAAGCAATAAAAGTATCAAATCACCAGGAAGACATTATAATTTAAAATTTATTATGCACCTAATTATATAGCTTCAAAGTATACAAAGCAGAAACTGACAGAATTACAAAGAGAAAGATTTACAAATGTAGGTTTTTAAAAATTGCTCTTAGCAATTGATAAGATAACAGTACAAAAAAAATCAATAAAGATGTAAATATTTAGCTAACTTAACAAACTTGACATAATAGATGCATATAGAACACCACACCAATAATTATAAAAAGTTCTTTCTTTTCAAGCCCATCAGGAACATATTAAAAAATTTGACCATATATTGAGCCATAAAAAATTGCAATAAAACCAGAAGCTAGAGATTATGCAGATCATGTCCTCTGACCACAATGTAGTTATGCTGGAAACTGGTAAGACAAAACAACACCAGAAAATTCCTAAATTTTTCAATAATATAAGACACAATTATAAATAATTCACAGGTCATATAAGAAATCACAATGCAATTTAGAAAATATTTTGAACTGAACAATGATAGAAACACTACAGAGCATGCTTTTGGGATACGGTTCAAGCAATTTTTAGAGGGAAAGTTACTGGATTAAGCAGATCAAAAAAAGAATATGTGAAGATAAATGGATTAATCAATCTTAAGAATTTGGAGAAAGAATAGCAAAATGAACCAAAAGAAATAATAAATATAAGAAGAGAATAGGGGAATAAATAAAACCAAAAGTTAATTCTTTGAAAATACTAATAAATCTCTGGTGAGTTTGAGGGCATGAGGACAGAGACATTGAAGAAAGAGAGAAGGAACAGAAAGGTACAAGTAACTAATGTCAGGAATGAAAAAGGAGCCATTACTACAGATCCTGCACACATTAATATGATACCAAGAAGATTTTATAAACAACTTTATGTAGATAAAACAGATAAATTCCTAGAAAAATATAACAACCAGAACTGATTCAAGGAAAAAAATAAACTTGAATAATCTTATACTACTAAAGAAATTGCATCAATAGCCAAAAAGAAAATCTACTTACAAGAAAATCCTAGGCACAAGTGGCTTTACCAGCAAGGTCTAATATACATTCAATGCAGAAATAATTCCATTATGACACAAACTCTTTCAAAGGTAGAAAAAGAAAGTTAATGCTTCCACTCATTATCAGAAGCTAATATACCTTTAATATAAAAACTAATGTAGGCAGTATAAGAAAGAAAAATTAGCAGATAATCTCACTCAACATGGATGCAAAAACCTGAAACCAAATCCAGCCAGATATGTAAAAAGGCCAAGTTGATTTTATCTCAGAAATATAAAGTTAATTTAGAAATAGAATTAATATCATTGACCACATTAACAGAATAATATAGAAAAATCATGTTTTCCCAGAAGATACAGAAAATGATTTAATAACATTCAATATCCATTTATAATGATAACATCATCAAATTCTTAAACTAAGAATAGAAAGGAACTTATTCAATATGATAAAGAATATCTACTAAAACCTTGCAAATATCATACACAGAGGTGAAACATTGAAAGCATTTCCTTTGAGATCAAGAATAAAACAATGCCTCCTTTCACTTCCAACCAGTGTTGTACTGAAAGCCCCAGTTAATGTAGTAAGGCAAGGCATTAGGATCAGAAAAGAAGAAATAAAACTGTCACTATTCTTAGATAGCATGATTATGTAAATAGAATACATGAAAAATCTACAGATAAATTAGTAGAAATAAAAAGAAAGTGTAGAAATTTTACTGGATACAAAATTAATGTCCAAAACCAAATTGTAGTTCTAGATAACAGCTCATTGGTCATGAAATAGAACTAAAAACATCACATCAATTATCAAGAATCAAATCTATCAAAGCATGGCTCCCCAAAAGTTGAGGCAGTCATCTCCTCATCCCATGAACTGTCATCACAACTCACAGTGGACAGGCAACCCCCAAGAGTGTTATAATTTCCATGCCTGGATGAGCTAGGTTCCTGCACATCGGTAGGTAAGGGGCTTCTTCCCACCAACGTTACCTCTGAATGCATCATGGCACTGCCAGTCTGGGGCAGGGATGCCACCATTAAACATCACCCCAGATACCGCAGCTCACAATCCTGAACGTCTGCACCCTTGCTTAGGATCCCCAGTGGATTAAGACAGCACTTGCCAGATGGGGCAGGAAGGGGGAGGCCCAGGATAACAGGATTAGGGAATGGTTGGCTGAAAAGCATTCCAGGAGGTGGGACTGTAGAGGTTCTAAGCCCCCACATACATGCTGTGTTGTTTCATCAGACATCCCTTATGAAAACATGAAATCAAAGATAAAATTACTAAACCAGTGTGACAATTGAGCTTAATTGTCTACATGATTGGATTAAGAGACTCCTGGTGATTAGATAATGGGGTGCTAACAGCTGAATATATTGTTAGGAGCTGGGGCCCTGTTGGAGGTGGGTCACTGGGGCCATGCATTTGGAGGGCATCTCTCTTGCTGGTGTTCTTTCCAAACTGCTCCACTTCCCAGAAGTTGTGAGTGAGCAGCATTTCTCTGCCATTCCCTCCCACCATGATGTTTCTCCTTTGGAGCTAGCTGACCATGAATTAAATCCTCTGAAATCTTGAGCCAAATAAACCCCTCTTCCTTTAAGCTGTAGGTGTCAGTTATTTTGTTCCAGTAATGGGAAAGCTTACTAATATTACCAAAAACAGATCCTTCTAGGTGTGGGGCTCTGTGTGACTATCCTGGATCATGTCCCATGAAGCTGGCTTTGTATGGGATATTTATACAATTAAACGATATATAGAAACAACAAATGAAAATGCTGAGCTGGACATGGTGGTGCATGTCTGTAACCCAAGCATTCTGGGAGACTGAGGCAGGAGGATCGCAAGTTTGAGCCCAGACATTTTAGTGATTTAGCAAGACTGTCACTAAATAAATAAATAAATAAATAACCAAAAAGAGGGTTGAGGATTGGAGGTGTAGCTCAGTTTGAAAGACCTGGTTCAATCCCTAGTACTGTAAAGAAAACAAAGCAAAACCTTTAGCTACATAAAGCAAGGTGTATAAATCTCATAAGCATAATCTTGAGTGAAGGAAATAGTTAAAAAGAAAACACATTATGATTATATTTATATAAAATTTGAGCATAGACTGTAAAACAAATCAAATAAGGTGCATGCATAAGCTGTAAAACAAATCAAATAAGAAAAAGATTATCATAAAGCCACGATAAAGGTTGCCTCTTAAGGGAATGGCGGTCTTGTTACCTCAGTTCTCTTCACATCCAGTCTGGATCCCTTTTTTTTTTTTTTTTTGTGGGTACCAGGGGGTCGACCTCAGGACCTCGCGCGCCAGCAGGCGCCCGAGCCGCTGAGCGATATCACCGGCCCCTTTTTTGTATGTGGGTTCCGGGAGTCGAACTCGGGCCCTCGCGCTTGCCGGGCAGGCGCTTAAGCCGCTGAGCCATCTCACCGGCCCTGGATCCCTTTTGATTACAGTATATATAATAAGCAGGACGCTGATAGCTGCCTGTCTCCTTGCCTCTGTGAATATCTGCTGCTGTTCCAAACTTATTGCTCACCACACTAATTATGCCCAATACTTCTGATGCTTAAGTGCTGTCCTGACTCCTGGTATTCCAGGATCCTGCCACACCTACTTCTGTAACAGCATCTTCTGTCAGTTTCCCTTAGAGAGAGAGCAGATATTACTGGACTTTCAACAGTGCTTACTCCCCTCTGACCAGCCCGATTCTTACCACCTTGGTTAATGATGATCTTCCAGGCCCTCCTGAGAATCACGGTAATGGGTTTTCCATTTTACATAATAGGCTTATTCTCACATTCTAACCTTGAGAAGCCATTTGAGCCCTTCCTCCACAGTTCGCCATAGCATTTCTGGAATCTAATTTGTTTACTATGGCTATGCTTCTTTTTTCTCCAGTCTTCCAACAGATACCTCAGCTGTGCATTAGAGGTGTCACCTAGGCTCCTCCCAGGTGTTAAAGCCCTTATTCAGAATTTTGATTATGCCGCTCTTGATCCAGTACCCCCCGGGTTTCCTCCCAGGCATGCTTTCCCAGTTCCTGCCAGTACATATGAGCTGGGTCATGTAGCTCCTTTGGTGTATTTTCTCTCTCTTTCCTTATCAAGCCTATTTCCCAAGTCAGGGTTTGGTGACACTTGATATTAACAAAGAATCTCCTAGATGGGAGGTGGGGATAGATCCTGAAGAGGATAAACATTGCCTTGTAGATAAAGTCTCCAGATTTAGCAAATAAAAATACAGGATATAGCAGACTATGGCACTAAAATATTCTTCATTGTTTATTTAAAATTAAAATCTAATTGAGTGTTCTGCATTTTATCTGACAACCATGTTTGCAAAGCACTGCCTCACTTGATACCTCTTTACAGCCTGTAAGCAAGAAAAGGACACTATCTTCCAGCAAGAGGGGTCGCTCACTTCTACAGACCCAGAGGTTTGGGTGACTCAAAATTCTTGTGAAATCCTCAGCCTGATCCTCAGTGCTATCTGCTCTCCCAGTGTCTTCAAATGCTATCAAGGAGATGTGCTGACTGTGACACTTTGCTTCAAGTTATTGATTCTTCTGAGACTATGATTTTTATCTCTACGAAGACTCAGTGGTGATTACCAATGCCTGATGCTAGTCCAATTCTGCAGTATTTCCTTACGGTCACTTTTGCTTCCATACTTTTCAGCTCCTGAGATAGTTCCTAAGCTTGTCACCCCATAGGAATTACCCGAGAGCTCCTAAAAATACTAGTACCTGTGTCCTAACCCACTAATTGTGATGCAATTAGTCTTGGGCATGGCTGAGCTTGGGCAGTTTCAAAAGATTCCTAGCTGACTTTAAATTGCAGTTTCCTGGAACCACTGGCCTAGGATATTGTACCAGTTAGCGCATCCCCCTGCACCTGTATCCCATCATAGCTCACTACAGGTAAACTTCTTAGTAATCCAGTACCATAGTGTCTTAGCCAATTTCTGTTGCTACAACAAAATACCTTAGACTGGGTGATTTGTAAACAACAGAAATTTATTATTTATAGTTCTGAAGGCTGAGAAGCCCAAGTTTCAAGTTCCAGAAGATTCAATGTCTGGGGAAAGCTTGTTCTGTTCTTTCAGGATGTTATCTTGTTGCTGTGTCTTCACATGGCAGGAGGCAGCAGGGCAAAAGGGACGAGGGTGTTCCCTTCAATCTCTTTTATAAGAGCACTAACCCTGTTCATGACAGCAGAACATTTATGACTTGATCCCTTCCCCCAATGTCCCTACTTTGAATACTATCACATTGGATGTTAGGTTTCAACACATGAATTTTGGAGAAATACATACATTCAAATCATACCACACTGCATCCAGCCAGTATCAGCATCTCCTCCATTTCTGTCCAGCTAATTATTAAACTGGAAAATCCCACCTCTAGTGTCTATTTTGTAGGAGCATTCCTGGGACTAATTCTTTTAGGTAGGCTCCCCTAGAAGCAGATCCTAAGGCAGGGAATCTTATCCAAGTGATGCGTATGGAATGCTCTCAAGAAAAGGAGTAAGAAGGTGGGCACAGGGCAGGAACAAAGAGCAGCAGGAATGTGGTCCTAGCTCAAGTCTAGCTTCAGAGCCTGCTCCTGTGGGGAGCTCCAGAACACAGAGTCTACTACAGAGTCAGCCCTACCTTGAGGCAAGGGGGGTGACCTCTTGTACCCCTAAATTAATCATTGCCTACAGTTTCTCTCCAGAGGTATGATGAAGGGCTGGATTATAGCTTCTTAGCTAGGGCCAGGACTAGGGTGAGAAAGAAGAGTAAAATTTGAGGGAGTGCCCCCCAAAATTCAGTAATAAAGATGAATACTATTTTAAGGCACTTTTCAGGCCACAGTTACAGCATCCAAGGGATGGTGTCTTGGTCAGGTGAAGGGGACCTGGGTGGAGGACCATTATAGCATCTTCCCCTCATTCCACGTACTTAAGTTTGATTTGACTCCACCCTCCTAGGATTTGGGACAGGGAACAGAGGAGAAGAATACTTGGATCTACTTGGTAAGGTCAAAATCTCCGGTCATGATGATTGCTTCCAGGATGAACTTGGAACCCAAACAAGGCCAATCAGCATCCCATCAAGGCTATTTTTGTTGGTGCTAACAGAAAAGATGCTGTGAACAACAAAAGCTTGAGCTTTCCCAGCTGCATGGAGGAATCTTCAAGGAATAAGAGAAAAGGAGATCAACACGAAAAGAAAATCTGAGCCAGGAATGAAGCTAGTGGGCCAAAGAAAGTGGCCTGAAAATATTGATTGTGTCTTTGGACCCAGCTGGGTCAAGACTTATTCATCATTAAGACTATTTTTGTTTTATGGAACAGAGCACCTGACTTGAGGAATTAAACAAGAGTGGGAAGAGAGAAGAAAAGGGGCAGTAATAGAAAAACAATGTATTGGCTCATGAGATTGCCCAGGAGTAGATTTGTTTCAGGTGTGACTCAAAACAGAATGACACCACCATGATCTATACCTTGCCTCTCCTTGCTTAAAGATTGACTCCATCTTTGGGCCAAAGAGACCACAAGTGAAGTTGCAGATCTCTGGTTTCTTCAATGTCTATGCATCCTCTTTGACAGCAGTTTGTTAAACATGATTCCTGAATCAAACTCCCAGCCTGGATGCTCTCTTCCGTTAGGATGAATTCTTTCCTAGTAGCACCCTCTTCTCACACTAGTTCTCTCCTTGTGATCACTTATACTTGGGCCTTAGCTGAGGACAACTTGGGCTCAATTTGTGCTTCCTAATCTGGCTCCAAAATAATAAAATACTGGCTCACTGTTTTGCTGCTTCCATAATTTTCTTCTTCTCTAAATTCTTATAACATTTGACTTTACCTACTTCCTTTTGCTTTCCCTTCTCTTTGTAAAACAATTTAAATTCTTCAAGATGATGCAGCCTTTCCTCTTCTTCCCCAGATGATCTATGTAAGCTGTTTATCGAGCACAGAGTACCTGGCACATGCTGTACTCAATAAATGATGATGATGATGAGGAGGAGGATGACAATGATGTAGTACCTGTCCTTGACTTAGGTCTACAATTTGACAATTATTTGGAATGCTTAACACCCTGCAGATGAAGATTTTCCTTATATCTTATCTATATTTCCTGCTGCAAATATATTATTATAGTAATTTTTGCATATGAGCAATTCCTCAGGGAGAAAAAAAAAATCCCCCAAATTCTCATAGATCTGCCGTCTGGTTTCTTTAAGTCTTGTTACAGCAACCGCCCCCCCCCCCCCGCATTCTTTAAACCCCAAGGACATCCACACATGTTAATGCGCATGGCCAGTTCAAACACAGGAATAGAAGTTATTTTCAATATTAGAGGAACAATTCCTTCTTTTTTCCTTTTCTTGTAATTTGATGAAGTTAAGTCTCAAATATAACATAAAGTCTGTAAAGTTTGAGAGTTCAACAGATACATTAAAAATTGAAGGAAAAATTAATAAAAAAGAAAGGGTAAAAGAACTGACCTGCCTGGGTTGGCCTTTCTTTCTTTTTAAAAATGAAATGGATTTGATGTTTTCCCATGAGGTGGACACAGCTTAACTGTTCTTACAGGGCTTGGGAGCCCTGAAGCCTGAGGGTGAATACGTGATGTGTGCAGTTAAACAGTGGCAGGATAACTGGTAGAAGCAGCATGTAACTAGTTTTTGTTACCAGTCAGCACAAGTAACTGTATCCTGACATGTTCTACTAATAAGCTTGTTCTAATAATAAGTATATGTTTTGGCTTGCAAAATATAAATTTAAGGAAAAGTTTTAATTATTTGGCAGTTGCTGACCTGGAAGCAGTCAGCCCCTGCATCCTGCTCTGTGGTGCGTGCTTCTAGCCATTCATGCCTGACATTAACCCCTGTCCTAACCCTGTGCTGGGCCTGTGGCAGAGAAAAAGATCTTTTCACTTTGGTGACTGAATCAAAACTGTGCATTCTATTACTAGTTCTAATTTGCTATCTGTGTGAGAATTCTGCAGCCTTTCTAACATCATATTTGGGGAGTTTTTTCTTTCCCTTTCTAATCAAGTGCAGAAAGCTCCTGTGGTCCATCTCCCTTAAAGCAGCTCCCCCAAGTTTCCATTTCCTTTGGATTTGGATCTGCTTTGGTCATGGAATCTACCAAGCCCTGGCCCTGGCATGATGAACCTGAGCACCAGGATCAAGGTGGATATGTCCGAAGATTTCTCCTTATTTGGCAGCTTAGAAATGCTGAGCCTTTAGGGGTAATTGTGCCAGTTACCTCCAATCTGCACAGCCCCCCTCCTTCAGCCCTCAAACCATCCTTTGTGTGACTTTTCTCAAGGCAGTAGTCTTGAAAAAGTTGGACTGGGAGCCCCTTTCTCTCTCAACCTAATGGCTTAGAATTTTATGTTATATTTAATAAGAACAAAACTTCCTGCCACCTCGACAGAGAATAGATATCATTGAGAGTTTGGAAAATTTTTGATAAAGGAAGATAAATGAGGCCCTTGGAAGATGACTTTTGCCTCAGACAGTAAGGATGGAAAAGTCCCACATACACAAGCTAAGAGCATGAATCATCTCAGTCCCTGGGTCCAGACGCTGAGAGAGGGACTTCACATGAGACTGATGTAGGAGGAATTGTAGGAGCATTTCTGGCCTTAAGCAGGGTGTCAGGGGACTTCTCCGCTGAGTGTTATGTGAAAGAATCCACACCCACCCCTATTACTCCATGTCGGCTTCCTGTTTCATTCTCCCATTACTAATGCTCACCACCCCCCCAACACCACCCTGCTAAAACAAGCTACCCAACTGCTTGTTGGCTAGGGTTTTCTTTTCTCTTTTTCTGCCCTGTGCTACCCTTTAAAAAAAATTGTATGATCCTCACACTTTTTGATTGCCCTTGGTCTCCTGAAGTAAGTAAATATTATTAACCCTATTTTGCAGGTAGGGAGATTCAGTGAGATTAAGTAATTTGCTCTAGGTCATACAGCCAACTAGTGGAGTGTCAGGTCTATCTGCCCCAAAGACCACACCCTCAATACACTCTGGTAATGTCTGTTTTCCAGCTGTCCCAGCTAATAGGAAGAATGGAGGGGCATTATCCTGGATGCTTTCTACATTTCTCCTGTTGCTACTGGACTATTAGGGCAACTTGGTGAGTTTTGTTCTGTCCAAATACATTCAGGAAGTCCACGAGTTCACAGTGTTTAACCTCAAAATCGATATATGTACAATTGGGTCATAGAAAGGAACCACTTTGCCTCATACCATGAGTAGTGCTGCCAGAACGCAGAGCCACTTTTAAAAATAAATTCATGTATATTTTTAAAAGGCATGTTTTCACACTAACACACTTAAAAATTACTGAGCACTATTATCTTTGTCAAGCAACACTTTATAAAAACACTTCATTGTGTTTGTGTCCATATGAACAGGGAACATAAGGGCTGACAGAATGAGAAAGGCAAGGGTATTTAATTTTTTCAGAAAGCATCATTAGTAGACAGAGTCTCTTTGGTCCCCCAACTTTATAATTCTGATTAGAGCCTACATGCATAAACTCTTACAGATACTGAGGTGTGTGTTTCTTTCTTCATCCACTAATGAGAATTTATACATCACTATAATTGAAAGAATAGATCAATAGGAAATAATTTGAGAAGTGAGAAGTTTTATGTGCTTCTTCAGAAGATATGAAAGTTACTGATTCTGATCTCTTTACTTCTTCTTCGTGATGCATGACTTTTATCCTAAATGCTTGTAAATACATTATCTTTAGGAGAATGTTCTCTTAAGAAGTGTATCAGGAACACACAAAGACAACTGCCTACACAATGAGAAGCACTTGCTACATGCTGGCAAAATTACAGAGTAGCCAGGTTCAGAAATTTTTCTGCAATGGACGTATTTCCTTTTCTATTCTAAGCTTGCCACACTCCATACATCCTTGTTCATGCCCATCTCCAAGTGAGTCTTTGTTTTCCATATCCCATTTCTCTAGACTCACCTTTCCAATACCCCTAGAGTACCCAGCCCTTATCTCTTGGGAGGGCCAAGAACTATTTGATTCTTTTTTTTTTTTTTTTTATTTGTTTGTGGGTACCGGGAACCAAACTCAGGACCTTGTGCTTGCCAGGCAAGCGCCTATGCCACTGAGCTATATCACTGGCCCCTATTTGATTCTTTTTAAGTTCTAAAAGTATACCATATTATGAAATGAGAGGTTTTGCTTTAGTTACTAAGGAGGTCTACTGAAATAGAGGGGTAGACACATGGCACATCTTCACCTCCTGTGTTGAGAGCTACCTAATTGCCATCCTGTTTCCTGTTGGCTGGGAGGACCTGGTCTGGAGGCTGAAATGAGTGGGTGGATGATTTTCCAGAAGCATAGAGTGGCCAGAAGCACCTTTTTTTTTTTTTTTTTTTTTTTTGAGAGTACACATAAGTCATATTTACAGGGGAAAACCAAGGTTCTAGCATGGCAGGAGGAACTGATTATCAGATCTAAGTGGTGTAGCAAGGACAGGTGACAACTGCGTGGTCAAAAGCCAGGATGGTTGGAGAAAAGTTAGAATGTAGAACACAAAACTATCCAGACCAAGGGCTTTGGATCACTTGTGCCCACAACATAAGAACACTTTGTTTTTCAGGAGCTTCAAGTTCCTCCTGGAACCCTAAAGGCCAACAGCAGAGGTCATGGATTTAGGTCAGGAAGGAGAAAATTGGGGTAGAAACTAATTTTTGTTAGGAGGGATATCCTGTGATCCAAGAATATGGTGCCAATTGTATGCAGTCTGGGTTGTAATGTGGTATGTGGCCTGATAGAGGTAGCTCTATTTAAGCTGTGCTTTAAAGTGAGCAAGGTTTCAATAAACAGAGATAGATAAGGAGAAATACTCTAGAGATATAGAATAGGATAAATGAAGTCAGCACAGAAAATATAAGTTACACTGGGGAACGATTAGTAGTTAATTTTGGCAGGATTATAGTTTTCTAATAGACTTAGAAAGAAAAATCAGTTTGGTAAATAGTTGAGTAAATTTGGAGTCACTTGATAAGTTTGAGTTTTAGGCTACAGGCATGAATGGTAGAGTCCTTGAAAACTTTAAATAGTAGAAATCCAGGTAAGACTGCAGATTAAATACACACATCTAATTCATTACCATCTGAAATTCCACTAAAACTAAAGAAAATGTACTTTTAAATTTAAATAGCAAACATTAGCCAAGTACAAGAATTGGAAAGGAGACAACAGTGACAAAAGTTTGGAATCTGAAAAGTAGATGGGTAACTGCCTTAGCAAACCAAGGCAGCCAAATCTTATCTACCAGTGAGAAAAACCTAATAAACAACTCAGTTTACAGACCACAATGCCTAAAAGCCTCAGAAACTGGCAGAACTGGGAGCCACTTGAGGCTGAAGGTTGGGAGAACATTGAGGGTCAACATAAGGAGGATTGACTGATAGCTGCTTGAATAGCAGTTAGAGTGAAAGTCCTATTTCCCGTTACCACTGAGCAACTGCCTTCTTTTATCCTGGCAGAAGTCTGTATCCTTCTTCTCTGGAGAGGATAAAGCAGAGTGTTTGAAGTGGGAAACAAGTGATACATTTGAGGCTGGGGCTACCATACTGAAAACACATGGACCAAGTACATTTATGCATACTGAATAAAGTCTGCAGACACCCCACTACTATCCACACCCTTTTTTCTTACTTGGATCCCAAAATACTAGACGCCAGGTTTTCTCCTTCCAAGTAAGATAGTGAAAAAAGTCTGGCTCAAGAGGAAAGGTGGTTTTCCAATGAATGCTCATTCCAAGTTCCTACAGTAAAGCTAAAGTTGACTAGCCCAACTTAGATCCTTCAAACAAATTTTTAATTCCTTACTCTTAATCATGAACAAATATTCAAGGATCATAGATATCTAAGGAATCATACAATATGAATGATATAGATCTAAGGAAGAAATAATTTGGAAAATTAAAAAAAAACAAGTGAATAAACATCCTATCATTGATATCCTTAGCATTAAGAAATAATACTGCAATCATTAAAAAGAGACTCCTTGCAAAAATGAAACATTCAGAGAACAAAGAGTTCTAGAAATATGACAGAGCAGAAATTTTAAAATGCATCAGAAAGTTTGGGAGATAAAATTGAGGAAATCTTTAAGAAGTGGAACAAAAGACAAAAAATGGACAATAAGAGAAAAATGTAAGTAGAAAGAGTGATCTAGGAGGTTCAGCATTGAGAAATTCAACATCTTAAAATGAGAGATTAGAGAAATGAGAGATTCAGGAAAATTTTTCTGGAGGGAAGGACACAAATTTAAAGATATGCTAATCACAGTAGATGAAAACACATCTTATGACAAAATTTCAGAATATTGGAGAGAAGTTCCTAAAAGCTTCCACATGAAAAGGAATACAAATATATGTAGATTTCTCAATAGCAACAGAAGCTGTAGAGAGTGGAAATGATTTTCAACCCAAAATTCTATACCAAGCTAAATTACTAATTAAATGGGAAGGTAGAATGAACACATTTTCAGGTATACAAAATCTCATTACATTTACTTCCCACATAAAAGAAATCTACAGAGGATATGTACTACCAAGGTAGGGAATAATCAAGACAGACAAAAATATAGAGCATAGAAAACGGGAGATCTAGTTCATGGAGTGGTGTGATTTGTTCAAATTGGAGCAGAGTTGGAAACATGTATAAGGCAGTGCAGGATTCATTATCTGTATGTATCTCCTTCTAGAGTGAACAGGAGGACAGAGTTAAGATAAGTACGATAAGATAGATGAGACTAAAATAACTCTCTAAGATATCGATTGGAGAAATTTTCATGCTCATATCTTGTACCCTGAGCAACTACTTTAAAGATAACAACATGTAATGTATTAACTACTATTATTCTCCTATTATTTTGTTATGAAATTTTGTTTTACCTTTTTTCCATAAAATAAAATTTAAAAAATTTTTAAAAAGGCTAAAATAAATAAGACTAAATAGATAATAGGTAAGACTAAATACATACAATAAAGACATATGCTTTTGATCTTAAGGGTCCCCATGAAGACTGACATCTCAATCACCCTAGCAAGACCCTTCTGATTTCCTTATAGTGTGGTGTATAAGCAAACTACATCTGCTGGAATAAGGGGGAATACACACACACACACACACACACACACACACAAGCACACACACACGGTATAGTATGTCCAGGGAAAGATACCTCAAAAGCTATATAAAGCAAGGTAAGAGAGACAGGAGATGGGGATCAGTTGGGTGGTGATCATCATACTCTTGGAATGAGTAAATAAGGGCTTGAATGAGAAAAGAAGAGGTCGGTGCTGGAGCTGGAGGAACCCTTGCATGACCTAGTGAAGACCAAAGGCAACAGGAGGGTGGGATGGGCAGTGGGTGGTGAGGGAAATGTCAGGGAAGGCCATACATGTCTCTCTGCTTCCAAGCCTGGGTTAGCAGAGGCAAGGACCCTGACTGGAGGAAACTGGCTTTAGAATTGTGGGGGAGGAAGTGGACTGCAAAAGAATAATAAGTGACGGGGGAGGAGGGGAAGCAGTGGGAGGCAGCAAATAAATGTTACCTTTCCTCTGACCAGAATCCCATTTTCACTGGTCTTATCATGTGCCTTATTAGCCACAGCTTATGACCTTATCAGATGATAGAATGGTTATGAAAAACTCAGTGACCAATCCTGTGGAGTTACTACTTCTGGGGGCTGAGGTACAAGATGTGCTGTGGGTACACAATCCATAACCAGCCAAACTGCTGTCTCCGCTATAGCTCCAGGGGATAGGAAATAAAGTGTATGTGTGTGTGTGGGGGAATGCTTCACAAAATGTCCCCCAGATCTACCTTCCAAAGTTAATGACACTGGGTAAATTACTCTGATGTCTCGCGGCTTAGGTTTTCTCAGCAAAACAGACAGAATATCCCATTAACCTACATCTCAGGGTCTTTGTGAGGATTAAATGGGGTAATGAGTTCAAAGGCTTCAAAGAGCTCCTGCACACGGTAAACATGCTGTAATGTGAGCCAGTACTGTTATTATACCCAGTGACCTCTTTCAACTCATTTTTTGCTTTCTTTCTTCCAGATTTGGAGCACAGCAGATCTTGCAAATTTAATATACAAAGGAGAGCGAGTTTCACCAAAGGGCATGTTAATATTTCATTTACTCTTTAAACAAATATATTTTTGAGGCAGTATCTTTGATGCCTGGGTCCATTGGTGAAGAAATTAGATACATCCCTGCCCTCATAGAATCTAGATAGTTTTCTTTTTTTCAGAATTGTCCTGGGTTTTCTTTTTCTTTTTTTTTTTTTGTGGGCACCGGGGGTCGAACTCAGGACCTCGCACTTGCCAGGCAGGCGCTTATGCTGCTGAGCTATCTCACTGGCCCTGTCCTGGGTTTTCTTACATGCTATATGTGTATATGTATGTATATATGTATTTCATAATCAAGGTATCTTCAGGAATAGTTTCACATTACACTTTTTCTTAGTGTACACACAAGCACATGCTTTAAAAATTATACAGAAAGGTTACAAATTAAAAATCAAGTATCCCTTCCTTATTCTGAATTTCCTAGTTGTTCTCGGAAAAACTACTGTACTATTACTTGATACTTTATGTCTCATTACTGAGGTAAACATATATAAGTATGATATATATATATATATATATATATAAGTATGTTATACGTGTATGAGTATATAAGCCTCCTTTTCTTATACAATGATTACAAGGAAGGATAAAGGAGATTTGGGATGAATCAGAGACTTTAAACCACAGAGATGATGAGGGAAAGGAAGTATATTAAGAGGGCAGAGAGGAACATCAGACTACAAGGCTTGGGCAGTAGTGTTGAAGTAGAAGCAGAAAATGTAGAGTTAAATCTGTAATAAAACTTTATTGAGAACTGTTCTGTACAAAACACATAAGCAATCAGCCAGATGTTAAGAGTCTAGTGTAGTCAGAAGCAGGGCACAAAACGGTAATATTACAAGAATGACCCTGACTAGCATAGCAGTCTACAACCCTCCAGGCCCTTTAAGTAAGAACAATTTTTGTGGCACAGGCCTACTAAAGCTCTCTTTAGGGGTATTGAGGCCGCTTCATCCTTTACTGATGCCACACTAAATGAGGTTCCTCCACTCATTTCTACTGGGCTATTTGCATCTTTTGTGTACCCAGTTTTCCTATCGTTGCCTTGAACATAAGCAGTCCTCAGTTTGCTAGGCCTACTTTGGGCCATCCCATACTTCCCTAGGAGATCTGCAGGCTAAGCAAGCTGCAGATGTGCATCCTGGTCTTTGTACTTCTACTCCAGCTCTTCCTCTCTGAACCATGAGGTGAAAGAGTCCTAAGCCCCCTTCTGTTCATGTCATCAGGATGGTAGCTCTGCTCTCCAGCTCTGCTTCCAGCCAGATGAAATGTAACAGTAACCTGGGTATCATCAAAATCCCTCACCAACTATCAAGGAGACTACTGTATAGGTCCACTTTGACAGACTGTCCATCTATGGCTTCTTACAAGACATGTTGGAGCATGGACTGGTCATTTATTTTGTGTGTATTTCTGTTTATCAAAATCTGTCATTTTTTTGTTTTTGAATATTTTAGTGTCTTTCTTGGTTCTTGCATAGCTTTCCCAGGCCATCGCCCGAGTCACTACTTTTTTTAACAGAAAAAAATAATTAGTTGTAAAGTTAGAAGAAATAGGAAAAGATTCCAGCTGAGGTAGCTGGAGAAGGCATACTCTGATACAGGGGTACAGACTGATCCACCCATAAAAGTGGGAGGCTAGTTTTCAAGAACTCACTGGTGGGATGGGATCCAGTTAATCATTTTATCAGCCCTCATGTCATAGTTCTAGAATCTATATGGCTGAGGAATGGTTTCATTTCCAGGAAAGAATTGTCTCTATTCATGGTGGTTTCAGTCATGTGGAGTGGCTCCAGCTTTCCTAGCACCCAGGTGATCACAGGTTTAGGACATGGGCTAGAGACTTCTGGGTGTAGCTGAATGTCCCTGCAAACCTGTTATCTTGGTGTCCTCAGTCTTGAAGAGGGATGAGATCATGTAAACTCAGGACTAATCAAATCTGTCTGGCCAGCTCTCCTAGACAGATATTCTCTAAGTGATCAATATACCCCTATGCATAGCTGAGAAGAGACCTTACCCAAGATTTACAGTAATAAAAGATACAAAATGAAGGCCAGCTTTGTTCTACTTTTAGTTACCTATTGGGCATCTGTAGGCCCAAGTGAAGAGTCATGATTCAAACCAAAAGTGGCTTTAAAGTTCCTGAGTATTCCAGAAGAAAACATAAGTCATACTTTTAATGAGAATAGCAGGCTAAGGGACCAGAATTCTCCCCATCCCTATGGTGGTTTCTGACTATGTTATGACTGCACCATTCCCCCTACCTGAGACTTTATCCTCCTTAATCTTAAGGAGGAAGGGCCAAAAGATCTGTCTCCTTGGGCCAGTGAGATAGCTCAGCGGCATAAGCGCCTGCCTGGCAGGCGCGAGGTCCTAAGTTCGACTCCAGGTAACCACATACAAAGGGAAAAAGGGCTGGTGATATCTTTCAGCAGCATAAGCACTTGCTGGCAAGCGCGAGGTCCTGAGTTCGACCCTGTTACCCACAGGAAAAAAAAAAAAAAAAAAAAGATCTGTCTCCTTCTCTTTTTTTACTTCTATAATATTAACTATTTTATTCTCTGGTTATAATTGGCCATTGGGTGTTTGACACCAAGTAGGTAATCAGAACTAACTTCTCTTTACTATTAAGATTAGTCAAAGCTTCTCAGGGGTTATTTTGGGTAACACAGGAAAAGCCCCTTTGTTCTCTCATATCTTTACCAGTTGTGTCATCTGCCAGGATGGGCCATGGTCCTGTTTGACCATGTGGCTTCCCTTGAAAGCATGGGGACATACCCTTCCTTAATGACCCTCCTTTTAGCACAATGCACATTGGTTGGCTCCTGTCCTCTGGAGTCTAACAATCTCCCCACTCAGGAGATTGGGTGATTCACCAGAGTTGCAGGGCCCTTTCAGAGAGATCCCATCATGCCCTGGCTGCTGGCTGACCTTGAAGGGCAAGAGTGAAAATATTGGCTGTCCTCTTAGCCCTTTTACCTTTCTTAGCTTTGG
This sequence comes from Erethizon dorsatum, assembly GCA_028451465.1. Taxonomy (NCBI): domain Eukaryota; kingdom Metazoa; phylum Chordata; class Mammalia; order Rodentia; family Erethizontidae; genus Erethizon; species Erethizon dorsatum. The sequence continues at coordinate 60,650,609 of CM051831.1, forward strand.
TCTCCAAGTCTCTGTTGTTGAACACTCAGATGGTCAGTTACACCAGTCTTAAATTAGGAGTAACAGGTCTGAATCTTATCGTAATTTCCTCTGGATACTGGACATCAATGTCATATCTCTTTTATCTTACAGGAAATGGCCCATCATGTTAAAATATTGTTTAGGTTGCCTACTAGAAGTCATACTCCTGAGGAATATTAACAGAGCACAGTTACAAAGTTTTACAAGAAAATGCAAAACAAAGATCATAAGAGCAAAACAATTCTAATTTGCATACTAGTTTAAGAAACGTAATAAGTCTAATTTTGTCAGAATTACAGTTTTTTCAAGTAGAATGTATTTGTTTGCAAATATGCCTTTTAGGTGACTAATTTCAAAATGCCCCATGTTTAGGCATATCTAATTATACTAATGCAATTAGGATAGAAGAAGTCTATCATTACAAACAGTGTTGGTTCTGGGGTATGGAGTGGGGGCACCCGTACATCATTGTGTTTTCCTCAAGCTCTATACTTTAGAAGCCTTGTATGCTTAGGGAAAACAAATGCCTTTAATGTACAAAGAAGTCAGTGGTAATTAGTATCACAGTTACAAAAGAAATGTTTACATATCAACTTAGCTTTTTACTTTTAAGGTGAAATTTATAATCCATGACTCAATTGTACAGATTAAATCATGTCATCTTTGTATTTAACATATCTACAAAGCTTAACAGTACTGATCAAAAAAACCAAAAGCAACCAAACAAACAAAAACAAACAAAAAACAACAGAGAATGGCTTTAGATTCTTACAAGCTTAGGAAATCATAAATAGACATAGTAGGTAATGTACAAGTGCATCTCATTTACACAACAAAAGGTTTATTTAGTTAAAGTCAGTAGATGTAGAGCATATTTTAAATGGCAGAATTATCCAAAAGGCAGGTTTTTCCCTCACCTGAATAGTACTGAATAACAGCAAAAATGTCGTTTTACTGACCATTTTATAAATTTAAAGTCCAGATACAATGCATATTGTATAAAAAAGAGTACTTTCTGATTACTGTGCATGTGTCAAATTCATACATCTTTAGTTTTACAAACTTTGGATATTTGTACAGCATATTTAGTCCTTGGATGTATACCTATCTAGTCTTGGATATATAGACTCCATCTATCTATCTATCTATCTATCTATCTATCTATCTATCTAGTGTCAAATGTAAATCTTTGATTCTGTTAAGACTCAGCTTACTTGGTAATCAATAGCTTAATAGAAAACAGATGACATTATCTTGATAAAACACAAACCTTTGTTTCTTGGCCAGTTTCTGCAAATTTTTAGTAAAAGTTAACATTTTAAGAAAACATAATTGTTTTAAAAATAGAATTTTGTTTCACATTAATGTTATAAACTTTGAGTTGAAAACTCTTCAAATACTCTTTGAAATTACAGTCCACTTTATCATACATACAAATTTCCTCTCATCAATTTCATCCCTCAACAAACTTTTTGCAATTTACATTAGCTTTCTGTTTTTGTTCTCATCTTCTTTTTCCATTTTGTAGGACAAAATCTCACCATACAAGGTCCTTTCTTTCAAAAAAAATTCTCTTATACATACTTTTCATTACATCTCAATTTTCTACTTACTGGTTCCATTCTGTCTTTTTCTCATCCTTTAAATTTACCTTTAAAACAAACTTTACAAAATTTACAAATTTGGACAAATTTCTCTTTTTCTTAATAAGACAAAATATATTCTTTTAAAATAGAAACATAACTCCCCTTATTTATATAATTACATACTAGGATTTAGCTTTTAGTAAACTTACATTGAATGAAAAACCAAGAAAAAAGCAATCCTACACTCTCTATTTTATACAAGTTATGAAAACACATTTAATAGACCCACGTATACTTAGAAGTTCTATTATAAAAACTTATAAGCATTTATGCCATCTAAATTTAATTTATCTATGAAAACCAAGATATCAGTGCAACATAATTAACATCATTTCTTTGCCAAAGAAAACCCTAAAAGTCACTGCATTTGAAATACAGAAAGCAATGAATACTGTATCTTAAATTCTAAAAAGATAAATATTATGCTAATTGGCTAACAATCTAGGTAAAACATATTTTACCAACTTTAGCAATTGTTGGGTTTTAAAGAGGCCTCCTTTCACATTTTTTTTCTCTTTTAATCAAAGCTTTAATCCTTGAATTTTAGTTATGGCTATCTGGGATAACCAGCAAGCAACTTTGAACAACCCATTTTTCAGTAAAGACAAAAGAGAAAGAAATCAGATTTCAGAAAACAAAAACAAAACAAAATAAAACCCCTGTGCACAGAAACAAAAGGGAAAGGAAATGGGCTAAAAACATAAAAATGGAGCAGCTGTAGTAGTTACTTTAGGAACTTTAGAGCAATTCATCATACTGAAATTTGAGTTAATTTATGCCCAACATTGTTCTTAGAAGACAACTTGTTAGAAACTTGTCTGTTCGCTGTCGCAAGAGTCCATGTTAGGGAAATGCTTTGGGTCAGAGAGTGTTGCTTGTGGAGAATCCTTCCCAGAGCGTCACCAATGAGCTTAATATTCCCTTTTATGTGTCCCAGAAAGTCCCAAATGCCAACAGGCTTGGATTAGCTCAAGATGCTGGGCAACCATCCCTTTATTTGGACCTTTCGGATGAGGTACTAGAGTTCCTTCTAACCCAAGAACGAGATATATTCTTCTCAAACAGTTCCCTATGAGACTGCTGCACGTCCTGGGATCATTCACCCAACACCCCCTGAAGACCCTTGTCACTTAGGGCCACACAAATGGGCCAAAGGGAGCATTTGTCTCTTTTCTTCTGAGTCTAGAGACCCTCGTATAGATAAGTTGATTGGCTGTTGCTGAACCTACCAGATTTTTAGCCTTTATCAAGTCAATTGTCATAAGCACAGACTAAGAAACAAAAGAACACATAAGAAAATTATATTAATAATCATCACAAACACAGATTAAAAGGGAGACAGACAAACATACGGAACACACAAAACAATTACAATAAATCAGACTATACTTTTAGATGTATTGGTCATGTGATATTACAATAGTAAGTCTCTTTGCTAAACATAGGTTATAGCTATAATTTAGAAAATTTACCTAGAATTTTCCCTAGGGTGTTACTGATGGTACAGACATAAACTTCAACAGAGTTCTCTTGTACACCCTGGTTTCTTAACTTCTTTTTTTTCATATGGGCCAAGCCATACCATAGTATTTACCTTGAGGACTACAGTGATGCAGTCAGTCAGCCTGGAGACTGTGGGTGCTCAAGCCAGTTTCACAGTGGCCCAGTCTGTGTTCCCTTTGATGTCTGCCAGCCAGCAGCAAAACGGTGGTCTCAACCTGTCCTCCCCATGAGTGTCTAGGCGCCACTACAGAAGGCCAAAAAAGCTCCAATAACAAGGCAGATTCCCTTCTCAAAACCAGATGGCCTAAGTTCAGAAGCTCCCAAAGTGCTCAAAGACAACCCATTTGACAAGGCAAATTTCTTTGTCAAATCCAAATGTACAAATCCCAGTATGCCAAAAGAGCTCAAATGACAAACGAGAGACATCAAGGTCCAGGGTCAGAAAGGGAGTTACCAGGGGTCTAAATCTGAGGGCCTGTCAAATTTTAGGGTTTATTGTGTGTTCTACTAAATAGTAGTAGAAAACAACTAATGTTGGCCAAAGTGGAAAGAAAATGAATAAAAGTAATAAATAATAAATAAAAGTAATTTCCCTGAATAAAAGTAATTTCAGAAGCCTCATACATGGGACCATCCAATCTTTTCTCCTCATCTGGGATCTAGGCTAGCTTGAAAGGTTAATGCCTAAAGGTATGCTTTTTCCTGGTGCAACTTACAAGATTTGTTTCTGAAATTTTAGGCAAAAGCTTCAGCTCTTGCATTCCCAAAAGACTGGGCTCAGCCACCTGTCCCATAAGCTCATTAAGGAGATTAGCAGTGGTAAAGGACAGGAAAGAAATTTAATCAGCATGACCAAGCTGGGAAGCACAGAGAGGTTCAAGGTCTGTCTTTGAGGGGCTGACAAAGCTGTAGAGTTGACAAAGGGTGGAGTTCGGGGTGAACTCCCGAAGCTGAAGAAGGTGTCATGTGTAGAAGTTCCCAAAAGTGCAGCAATGAATGAACTAAGCCTACCTCATAAAATCAGCCTGATGGCACAGGCTGAGGAACTACTAGATTCTTTGTCTTCTGAGACAGGGTCTTGCTATGCAGCCCAAGCAATCCTCCTGCCTCAGCCTCCCAAATACTGGGATTAAGGCGCCACCACACCTGGCTAAGGAACTAGATTTCTAACCTGAGTGAAAGAGTGGGGGACTTTTACCTACTGTGAGTGAAAGGGAAAAGGAGTAGGAGATTTTCACATGCACCATAGGATACGTTTTTCCCCAGATAGTGGCAGACAACACAACCCAAGGGAAGAAAGTTATGAATCATCAGAAGAGAGGGGGGTTGGTTCCCTGTCCAAGAAGTGTGAGTGCTGAGGTGGAACAGAGCAGATAGCAGCTAGAGAGAAAGTCAGAGATATTTGGATGCCTTGCCCAATGCAAGATCTGTCTCCAATAAAGGGGAGTTTAGGAAAAAAACCAATGCCCCTCCAAATCAAAAACCAGTGACTGAGACAACCAGCAACTGAGCAGGACAGCCTACTAGGCCCTGCAATTCCTGATTAGTGAAAGTCCCAGTCAGATCATTCCCCGGTGCCCCGGGGGCCTAAACAACAGAGAGGTCAGGGAGATGGTAAAGAAAGGGTGTTTTAGGAAATGAGCCAATGCCCCTCCAAACCCACACCCTGGATGAAATAATAATTAACCAGGATATCCAACTGCAGCCTGCAATTCCCAATCAGTAAGTTGACAGATTCCCTGGTGTCCCAAGAGAATTAACATGGAGGGATCAGTGGAAGGGAAAAAGGATTAGAAGACTAACTGTGGGGCTGATTTTCCTGCTGGGGACCCACCTGTCCTCAGGGACGAGTGTCAGTCAATTATAGCATCAAGGCAAATTCTGGAAGAGCCCCATGTTTAGGCACTAGACCTGTCACCAGCTAACACGGGTCTTTGCTTTAGTAGAAATGGAAATTAAAACTAAAGCACAAATTTATAGGAAAAAAGCTTTAATTGGAAAGTTAGAGGGAAGATAGGAAAGGACTCCAGTTTAGGTAACTGGAAGGGGCGCACTCTGATACAGGGGTTTAGACTGGCCTCGCCACAGAGGCCCAGAGCCCAGATTTCAAGGGTTAGCTGGTGGGCTGGGGCACAGTTGATCATTATCGCAGTTGCCTCAGTCATTTTTCTCAAGAGGAGAACGAGGACTCAAAAGTGACAATGATTTCCTGCTTTCTCTAGTGCTGTCCAACAAGGCTTGCTAACAACTTCTGGGGGAGCTTTACCTTTCCAGTATCAGCAACAACTCCGGGAGAAGTGGTACCATCTCCCTCTCCTGATTCCCCAGAGGTAGGTGCTCTGCTCACTGTTTCCAGTACAATAAATAACTAGGTCACCGTACACGTTACTGATCTGGCAGAGGGACAAGCACCCCTTAGAAGGGGTAGGTTTTTCTTTATAGCATAGTAACTACATTATCGTAGTATACATTTTTTTATGAAAGCATTTTTTTCCTTTTAATTGAGTAGTTTAGACTTTGGTTGACATGATAAATATTTTGTGGTTAGACTGTTGTAATATTACACTATGCATTAAAATGTTTTTGGTGTTTTTTCATTATCTCGAGTGTATTATGAAGGTTTGTATTTATGCACAATTCATGACATTTATAACACGACTTTACATAATCTTAACTATCTACTACTTTAAAGATCATAAGTAATAACTAAGAGTAAGTATTTCTTCTTCCTTCTTTCTTTCCTTTTATTTTTTTAACCCAGTCTCTTTTCCATTCAGTGTTGACTGGTTATATCCTTTTTGCTGTTTAGTTTTAGTATACATTTATTTATAGTTTCAAATATTACGGTGAACACTATATAGTTGTAAAATACATTTCTGTACCTCAACCAAAGAGGTAGTTGTTCAATATCAGGTACATAAGATGAAATGGGACACTAATTTAGAATTTAGGGCAGATAAAAGCCAGTACTCCCAGAACTAAGAGTCCCATATAAAAACATATTGTGTAAACTTAAAGAGAGGAACTGGTCTGAAGCAGGACATGTTAGTCCTAAATGTTATTCCCAGGCCAGGAACCATTCAGGTGGGACTGGCTCACGAGTGTGCTCTGAAATTAAAAGAAGCAGTTAGAGAATTAAAGTCTGTCCTAGACGCAGGGAACGGAACTGACATAGGGAGGTTCCTGCATTGACAGGGAGTCCTGCACTCCTCACTATTACTAAAGGTAACATTCGTTTGGCTTTTGAGAGAATCCCAAACGTTTGCTCAAAAACTTGTGAAGGAAATGATATAAAAATGGATACTCATAGGAAATTTTTTCTTTAATTAACACCATGTAGCATTTTCGACGACTAAGGTTGAACAGCACACTGGACTTCTTTATCATTTCTTTCAGGTACATGGATTTTCATTCTGCAAAAATAGAAAAAAAGAATTGGGTGAGATTTCACTGTAGAGCCTTTCTTTTTCTAGATTTCAATGATAGGGCAGCTCTAGGAGGCCACTGTAATAGCAATGAATAGAAGTAGGTTATTGATGAGAGGGGTGGAGAAGGCAGGAGGAAAGAGTCTCAGTCTATTTTGTCATCCACGCTTCCTCCAACAGCTGCTCTGTATTCTCTCTGGCCCCGTTCTGATTCCTTCAGACCATTTCTGAACAGAGTCTGACAGAGCTGGTAGGAGCTTAGCACCTCAGTCCCCCATCCAGGATGCCTGCGATTCCTTCTGCTGCTAGAATCACTGTGGCAGGTGAAGCCAGATAAGTGCTGGGCACCTCTGCACCCTGGAGTTATGACTTTGTCTGTGCAACCAGCTTTTGACTGAGGGCTGCTTTGACCCGATGGGCGTGCTTTCAGAGCCTTAATATTCTTGAGAGCCCAGCTCCTTAAGAGGGATGGAGGCCAGACAGCCTGACTGATCACCAGGAACTTCCCTCTGTTCTTTTATGTATACATTTATTCTCTCAACAAATGTTTATTGAGCGCCTACTGTATGCCAGGCACTACACCAGGCACTTGCAGCATGATGACGAGCTCAACTGACAGTCTTCACTCTCCACAGAGTTTAGTTTACTTAATAGAGCTTAATAAGATAATTTCATAAATATGCAAGTACAATCTGTTATAAAGAAAAAAATCAGGGATCCACATGATACTGTAACAGGTGGGCACTAACTACTTTGGGGAACTTTTTTTTTTTTTTTAAAGAAAGTGCTGCGTTAAGCAAGACAGGAAGAATGAGATGAAGAAATGGCAGAAAAACCTTCCAAGCAGAGCAGATGCAAAAGCACTGATGCTGAAGGGAACATGTTTTCACTCCTCACTTCTTCATTTATTTATTCCATATCTGTAGGTTGCCCAGTAGCCCAGGCACTGTGCTGGGTACTGGAGTCTCCATGGTGTACAAGAGGCAGCTCATGCCCACCACTTCAGAAGTTTGTGTATGGATTTTTACTTGACCATGACTTCAGTGCATCGATACCTTGCGTCCATCTACTGACAGATCACTTCCCTTCAGGTCTTAACTACAGCATTTCCTTTTCTGCCCCCTCCCCACTAGCTCATGCTTGCTGAGGTCTCAGCATGCCTCGGATGCAAGCCAACGCAACTTTAGCAAGTATGGGGGTTAAACCTCTTTCAACAAGGTTACAGGGTCAGGCCTCACCTTTCTTCAGTCTCTTCATTCTTTTCCTTCTCCATTCTGGTGGTTTCTGAAAGAGACCAGAATGACCTCAAGAACTGTATTCCTCTTAGATATGAAAAGGGGAGAGGGGAGTGCGGTTTGAAGAGGCTTCTAAGTCCTGGGACTCAGAAACTGCTATGATCTTACACATGGAAGAGATGGCTCCTTAAACCATGCAATTTTGGGGGGTCTGGGAAGGAGTTCTTTGATTCCAAAAAGGAAAAGCCTTCGCTTGCTCACTGTGTCATAAGAGCTAATGTTGGACACAGATTTTTTTCACTCACAGCTCTGTCTTCACAAATGAGAATACCAGTAGGAGGGGTAACATATTTAGTTTTAGCACTCAGTGATTAGAAAAGGGTTTCTAATCCTCTTGTGAAAGCAAGGTTTAGAAGGGGAGGAAAGGGAATCTCAAAGACATGAGTGCTTAAAGGGATTAGCTAGATGGTGCTGCCAAACACTACACACTGTTGCATGGACAGGATCAAGTGAGAACTCTCTAGCCAGCCAGACCTCCTGAAGCCTGAGTTTCTATTTGTATGGACTTGACTGTTGTGTCAGTACTACTGTCCCACTCAGAACTTCACAGGAAGGTTGTTAAGCCGGGAGTCTATGGAGGAATTTAAGGACACAGGAACCCTCTCAACACCACCATTGATACTTTCGCCAATCAGTCTTTACTGAACAGTGTCTTCTCAAAAACTTCCTGTCATTGGCATTTCCCTTTTATGTGTGTTCATATTTGAGAATAATTGTCTTTACGCAGGTATGATATTAAACAATAAAATTCAATAATTTTATTGAATTAAAAGAGAGAACACAGTCAAGAGAGAGAAAATTTTAATAAGCCCCCCTCAATTTTTCCTGCCTCATTTTAATCAATATTTTCCTCATCACATTCCCTAGTAACTTTTGAGCTGCTTAATGTCATAATAATTTTTCTTTTTCTTGAATTTCATATAAATAGGATCATATAATGTATAGCTTTCTTGTGCCTGGCTTCTTTCACTAAGTATAATGCTTTTGAAATTATCTATGTTGAGTATCACCAGTAGCCCATTCCTGTCTATTGCTTGGCAGTATTTTATGAATACATCCTTTTGTAAAATGATGGATTGTCTTCTTATTAATTAGTAGTAATAATAATTATATATTCTGGATACATATCCTTTGTCAGATAAATATTTTATGAACATTTACATTTTTTTCCCACTCTGCTTGATTTACTGTTTTCTTAACAAAATCAAAGGGCAAAAGCTTTTCATTTTGGTGAAGTCCAGTTTATCAATTTTGCCTTTTTTGTAATATGGTTTGTCCTTTCTGAGTCCTATCTAAGATTTGTCTACCTAGGGCCATAGAGAGTTTCTCCTATGTTTTCTTTCAGAAATCTTGAAATTTTAAGTCACACTTATGCTTATGATCCACTTTATTTTTTGTAGAATTGTGTGTATTTAATTCTCCCAGCACCATCATTTGAAAAAACTATCCTTCCTTTCCATGTGGGATTACCTTGGTAAATTTGTCAAAAATTAGTACTATGTGAGTTTATGTTTGACCCTGTTTTACTGCATTGACTGATGTACACTTTCATCAATCTCTGAAGTGATTACTGTAACTATTTAGTAGATCTTGAAATTAAGTAATACACATCTTTCATTTTTGCTCTTATTTTTCAGTATTGTGTTGGCCATTACAGGTCCTTTACATTTCCACATACCTTTTAGAGTCAGCTTTTTAATTTCTGCTTAAAAGCATTCTAGGATTTTGATTGAAATTTGTTATGGTTTAGATCTAAAATGTCCCCCAAAATTCTCATCTGTGTGAAAGGCGATTGGACCATGAAGGCGCCATACTGAATGTGCTGTTAGAAGCGGGCCTGGTCAGAGGAGGTGGGTCACTGGGGACACGACCGGAAGGGTATCTCTCCCTCCCTACCTCTTCCCTTTGCTCTCTGCTTCCTGCCCACCACGATGTGAGCAGCTTTCCTCTGCTATGGCCCTCTGCTATGCTGTTTCTGTCTTGGATCCAGCCAATTATAAACTGAAACCTCAAAAAATCTCCTTTAAGGAGGAGACCGCGGCGCCTTCGTCCTGTTCCAGGAACTGCGGCACGACAGAAGCTCAAATCTGTGGACACAAGGGTTTTTTTCTTGTTTTGTTTTGTGAGGTTTTATTTTTGTTTTGTTTGTTTGTTTTGTTGTTTTTGTCTTCGTTTTTGTTTCTGTTTGTCTGTTTGCTCTTTCCTTCATTATTCTATCTGGTTTTTATATGAGTGTAAACAGAGCCTCTAACCTCTTTGTAGATGTGGTTCTGATCTGTTCTTCCTTTTATCCCTTCCTTCTCTTTTTCCCACCAGTCCTCTGCACCAGTTTCCCAATGTTAGCGGGATCCCTCTTGGTCCTCCAACCTTACATCTAATTCCTTCCTCTTCTCCCAATACTCTATTTCCTCCTTAACTCATTTTAAACTCCTGAGGGCAAAATTGACATATTAAGGACTTGTACACTGCATATAATTTTTCTGGTGTGTTTTAGATTTTGTTATATAACCGCAACTCTACTTTATATAGTTAAAAGTAGCAAATAACTGGTTAGCTCAGTCTGTCATTTTCTAGGCTGTGTTTGATGCTTTAGGTACCATTATAGCCAAAAGTGAAATAATTGTTCTAAACAGCTTTCCTTCCTGATATTCCATGATTGATATTGACTAAGGGTCACAGAAAATACAGTGGCACAGTACCAAAGAACCAAGGACTGGGCCAAACAAGTAGCAACTTCTCATACCCAACAAATTGAAGAGGTAGGATCTAGCAGCAAGCTCCAAACCCAAAAATAAGCTACACTTGGAAGATAATGCAGAGAAGTAGTCATCTCCTAAGGATTTTAAACACTAACAATAAAGTAACCTACCATAGGTAATTTACAAACATCACCCCAGGAATTAAACTAAAGAGAAAAGAAAATGAGATGACACTTAAACAAGATGCAACCCCACACATCCAATTCACCAAAGGAAAACCTAGGGGGCAATGAGGTGGGACAATCCAAAAGCCACCTACCTGGCCTATCTGAAGTGGTAACAACAAAGCAACTGAATGAGGCTCTGGAAAAAATTAAATCAGAAATAATTTCACAGATAACTGCAGAGATAATGTCCACAATGAAGACCATGCTTAAGGACACTATAGCTGATACAGACAAAAAAATAGACGAGCTTAAGAAAATTATAGAAACCATGAATGCTCAGCATAGGAAAGAAATGGAATCCATAAGGCAGATTCAAGCAGATATCTAGGAGAACAAAAATTCCATTGAAAGTATTTGTAGCAGATTAAGACCTCTACACTGAAAACTACAGTACTCTGAAAAAGGAGATTGAAGAGGATATCAGAAAATGGAGGGCTGGTGAGATGGCTCAGCGGCGTAAGCACCTGCCTGGTAAGCGCCTGCCTGGTAAGCACGAGGGCCCGAGTTCGACTCCTGGAACCCACATACAAAAAAAGGGCCGGTGATATCGGTCAGCGGCATGGGTGCCTGCTGGTGCGCGAGGTCCTGAGGTTGACCCCCAGTACCCACAAAAAAAAAAAAAAAAAAAAGAAAGCAAATGGAAAGATATCCCTTGCTCCTGGATAGGAAGAACCAATATAGTGAAAATGGCCATACTTCCAAAATTGTTATACAGATTTAATGCAATTCCAATCAAAATTCCAACAGCATATCTCACAGAATTAGAGAAACCAATCCTAAAATTCATTTGGAATCAGAAGAGACCTAGAATAGCAAAGGCAATTCTGGGCAACAAAGGCAAGGCAGGGGGCATCACAATCCCTCACTTGAAATTATACTATAAAGCTACTGTGATAAAAACAGTGTGGTACTGGCAAAAAAACAGACCTGAAGATCAATGGAACAGATTAGAAGATGCTGAAACAACCCCAGACATACTAAGCCACCTTATCCTTGACAAAGGTGCCAAACACATTCACTGGAAGAAAGATAGCCTCTTTAATAAATGGAAAAACTGGCTCTGCACATGCCAAAGATTAAAACTAGACCCATATCTTTCACCATGCACTAAACTAAATTCAAAATGGATCAGAGATCTAAATATTAAAACAGAAACATTAAATCTGCTGGAAGGTAAGATAGGTAAAACCCTTGAAGACATTGGTGTAGGCAAAGACTTTATGAATAAAACCTCAACCACACAGGAACTATCACAAGGAATCAACAACTGGGATGTCATCTTATTAAAAAGCTTTTGCACAGCAAGAGAAACCACCAACAGAGTGAAGAGACAACCCACAACCTGGGAAAAAATGTTTGCCAGCTGTTCCTCAGACAAAGGATTACTATCGAGAACATACAAAGAACTCAAAAAAATCAGACCTCCCAAATTTAAAGACCCACTCCAAAAATGGGCATCTGAGATGAATAAACACTTCTCAGATGAAGAAATACAAATGGCAAATAAATATACAAAAAAAATGTGCAACATCACTAGTCATTCGAGAGATGCAAATTAAAACAACACTGAGATAGCATCTCACCCCAGAAAGAATGGCTATTATCAAGAAATCAACTAATAACAAATGCTGGAGGGGCTGTGGGGAAAAAGGAACCCTTCTCCACTGTTGGTGGGAGTGTCGACTGGTACAGCCACTGTGGAAGTCAGTGTGGAGATTCCTCAAAAAACTAGGGTTGGAGGTCCCATTTGACCCAGCTATTCCCCTTCTGGGTATCTTCCCAGAAGAATTAAAAACATTGTACCACAGCAATATATGTGCACCTGTGTTTATAGCAGCACAATTTGTAATAGCCAGATCTTGGAAACAACCCAAATGCCCATCAACTGAGGAATGGATAAAAAAGATGTAGTATTTTTATACAATGGAGTAGTATTCAGCCATAAAGAAGGATAAACTGGAGACTTCATAGGTAAATGGATGCAACTCGAGAAAATACTCATAAGTGAAATAAACCGGATGCACATATGTAAGCATCATATTGTCTCCCTAGTATGAGAAACTGAAAGAGTAAACAAGATCCAAAATGTACAATAGATATGGTGAATCGAAAAGAAACTGGTCAAAAGGAAAGAGAGACTGGGATGGGGGAATGGGGAAAAGAAAGAAGGGAAAAGAAAAAAATTGTGTTTATGTATAAGATGGTTAAGATAGATACACTACTAATTTTACTTAGTTCATTGAAGAGTAAGGTTTGTGCCAGTAATTCTTGAGCAACTGAATGCTGATATCTTGTACCCTGAATAACTAACTTAAAGATAACAACACGTAATGTATTAACCATTGTTACCCTCCTATTATGTTGTTTTGAAATTTTGGCTTTTTTTTAAATTTATTTTGTTTCGTTTTGTTTTTTCTTCTCTTTAAAAAAAACTCCTTTAAGTTGTGGGTGTTGGGTATTTTGTCACAGTGATGAGAAAGTAGTCAAGACAGGATTATTTTGATCAATTTGGGAAAACTCAATATCTTAATAATATTTTGTCTTCTAATTCATGAACATTGCATATATGTAAGTTCATATATGTATGTGTATAAGCTCTCTGTGTAATATATATACCTGTTTATTTATATTTTCTTTAACTTGTGTCAGTAGTAATGTTTCGTAGGTTTTAGTATATAGATCTTGTACTTGCTTGATGAATGTATTCTCAAATTTATAATATTATTTGCTGCTACTGTAAATGGCATTTAAACATTTTTTTCAGTCCTCAGGTGTTTGTTGTTACTCTACAAAAATAAAGCTGCTCTTGATTTTGGGTACTGACCTTTTATCCTTTCACTTTGCTATCTCATTTATTAGTTCTAATAGCTTTTTAATAGATTTAATAGGCTTCTCTGCAAATGTGATTGCTATCTGCCCAAAAAAAGATAGTTTTTCTTCTTCCTTTCCAGTCTGTGTGCCTCGTTTCTTTTTTTTTTTTTTTTTTTTTTTGTGGGTACCGGCGGGTCGACCTCAGGACCTCGCACGCCAGCAGGCGCCGGTGCCGCTGAGCAATATCACCTGCCCCTTTTTCGTATGTGGGTTCCGGGAGTCAAACTCGGGCACTCGCGCTTGCTGGGCAGGCACTTAAGCCGCTGAGCCATCTCACCGGCCCCTAGTTTCTTTTTAATGTCTTCTTTCACTGGCAAGGATCTCCAGTACAATGTTACATGAAAGTATTGAGTGTCAACATCTGCATTTTTCCCAGTCTTAAGTATAAAGTCTTTTATCATCAAATATGATGCCAATGAAAGGATCTTGGTAGATGTCCTCTTTTAAACTGAGGAATTCCCCTTGAATCCCTACTTTGTGAGAGTTTTTCTTTCCTTTTTAAAATTGTGAATGGGTAGTAAATTTTCAGCACCCATTGACATGATCATGGTTTTTCTTTCAGTCTCTTAATACAGTGAATTTTATTGCTTAATTTTTAAATGTTCAGCTTTCCTGTATTCCTAGAAAAAAACAGTATTTTATCATGATGTAGCACATTTTTAATATCCTGCTAGATTTTAGTTTCTATTTTGTTAAGAATTTTGGCATGTATGCTCACGAGAGATGTTTGTAGTCTTCTTTTTCTAGTTTTGGTTGACGATCTCCCCCATCTTCAGAGCAGCCTGGACACTGAGCCAGACAGTAAGCGGCCAATCATAAGGCTCATCTTATCTTTTCCCTTCTCTTAAGACTACATTTTTCTCCTACCCATTATCCAATGTCTGATAACAGTTGTTTTAAGAATTTTTCTCATTTATAGTTGTTTATGGAAGGAGGATAATTTTTGTAGCAGTTAATACTTCCAGGAAAAAAGCAGAAGTCTATTTCTTCCACACAATTTAAAGATCTGTACTTGCTAGAAGAGTGTCTCTTATTTCCTTATACCTTCATGTAACCTTCATTCAGATACACCCTCTGGAGCTACATATTTAAGTGTGAAAAAATTTTTGGTGGTGCTTGGAATTGAATTCTCGTGCATGTTAGGTAAATGCTTTACCATTCAGCTAAACTGCAGCCCTAAGTTTGATCTTTGCACCCTGTGGCAGCCTTCAGAGATCTGAAGGCAGAATTTCTGTCCTCCTAAGACTTTTTCTCAGGTTAAGCACCCTTAGTTGCTTGATGTTATGGACAGGATATAGTCTGTCCCTGAAAGGTTTAGGTGCTGGGCTTTTCAGCCTCCAAAATCACAAGCCTACATCAACTTTTCCTTATGAAGTGCACAATCTTGAGTCTTTCATTACAGCAACACAAAAGGAGCTAAAACACTTAAGATATTTCTTATTAATGGAGCTCCCAGATACCTTATAAATATGGTTAGACTATATTGTCAAAATTCCTTAAAATAATGGTACTGGGCCAGTGAGATGGCTCAGTGTTATGCATAAGCGCCTGCCTGGCAAGCACGAGGTCCTGAGTTCAACTCCTGGTACCCACATAAACAAACAAAAAAAATAATGGTACTTACAGCTGAACACAGTATTTTAAATATCTGTAGACCAACACAAAATAGTTACATTATCCCTCCATACCCACGGCAAAATCAGTGCCATTTCAAGAAAAATAAAGTTCCTATTTAAAAATGAAAGGAGACAATGAAAAGGCAGATTCTATACTTCAGGATTTGATTACAAATCTAGCATTTTGAAGGGCAAATGTGATGAGGTCACCAACTTTCAGTTTTTAAACTCTGTACAGTTTCTGTTTAAATGTTGGTTAAAATTATTTCTTTTGGAAAAGACACTTGGTCTTTCAGAAATCATTACTGAGAAAGCTGATACTTTTCTAAATTTGGTTAGGCAAGCAAACTGTAAAAACTGGTTGCTTGAGTACTTTTATATACAGATTTCTGTCACACAAGTCACAAATGGGTAAAGTGATAAGCTAACTGTTGATTGGCCAAAGACAATAATCAATACTTAGAATTTCTCATACTTTATCTGCCCTGTTTGTCAGAGGGAGGGAGGGAGGCAAAGAGAGAGAAGGAGAGGGAGAGAGGGAGAGACAGAGAGATTAGAAACCAGGTAAAATAACTATGGCATTTCTTTTCTATTCATCTAAATGGTCTAAACAAGGTAAATATGTATAGATAAGACATAGAAAAACTATAATTAAAGAACAAACTATGGACAGGACTTTTAATGACAGGTTAATTTGAGGGCTGTCTCTTCTGAGAAAAGGATTAATGTCAGGAGGAAGTTCCATATTTGGAGAAGTTCCTACTCGTTATCAATAAGCTTGTGTCTCCGTAGATGGACCAGGACTGCTTCCACCTCTGTCTGCTGGCAGAATTCAGTTCCTTGTGTTTGTAGAACTGAGATTACCACTTCCTTGCTGGCTGGCTGCTAGTTAAGGGGCATTTCCAGCCTCTAGAGGTGATCTGCATTCCTTGACTATGTCTTTCATTTTCCAAGTCCAAAGCCAACAACTCTCTCTAAACCACTTGGGTAAAGCTCTATAGCTCATTATGATTAGATTGGATCTGCCTGGATGATGCAGGCTAACTTCACCATCTCAAAGTTGGGGCTTAATTGCCTGTACAAAGTTCTTTTTGCCACATCAGATAATGTAATATGAGTTCTAGGGCATAGGAAGTGGAAATTTGGGGGGGTCAACATCCTACTTGTCACATAGCCAATGTAAGAATTATCCACAAAGAAAGGGGAGACAATGCTGAAGTTACAGAACTAAGGTTTACAAATACCTTTACCTATCTGGTCTGGTTATACATGGTACACGTCCCTCCCTCCAGGGATATCAAGGCTCTTTGCTTTGACCAATCACATTGGCACACTTGACTGTCTGACTCTACAACGCTTTCTTTATCCATAGTAGGGGGCTTATGTATCTGTTACTCTTTCTTGTTTTCTGCCTTTTACCAGTCATAGCTCAGTGCGACCATCTTATATGTGTAAACATAGCTTCTTTAACCCTCTTCCAACTTCTGTCTTGCATACACACACATTAGCACCCTTAGGTAATCTCCTAGATTTTTCTGATCGCCTCCAGGGAAAACAAACATTCTTACTCTCTTCTGCTACGTCCCTTCTTATTTGTTTTAATTGTAAGCTGGTCATTCCAATGTGAAAGCAAATTTAGGAAACAGCTTATTCCTAAGCCAAAAGTTGCCTCTGCATAATTGGTTAATTTTAAATGGCAATCGCACTGAAAGAGAAGCTTCAAACTCTCCTTTTGAAAAGTCATTTTTGATGAGTCAAAAATATTCACCTCACATCCCGGCATGCCAAACATACATCTGTCCACCTGATGCTGTGCTCTGAATATTACACTTCTTTTCATAGACCTCTCAGTACTCTCCATATTTTGGCAGTTTGAATGGCTCTGTCATATGCTTTGTATTAATTTATTAAAATTTGATAATTATTCCCCCAATTTCCTCTTTTTAAAGTACGGCAGGATGAAATGAATGAGTGTCATGTCATCTAGCTATTTTCTAAATAGACCTTAAAATCAGTACACTGAAATCTTATATAAGATGCTGGGCAGAGGCATTATTCATCTTGTGTTTTCTATGATGAATAAGGTTACCATAACTATTAGCATCAACCAAACTAATTACTACTGGAGGCAATTGCTGAGATAAAGTAAAATATTATCTTAGAACATTATCCAAACCAACCCAAGCCACAAATAGGCACAGGAGTGTTATAAGGTCAGGGGCCAGTTTGGCCTCATTAAAACACCTTCACAGTAGAAGCAGATCATTTAATGCAGTGCTATTTACAATAGCAAATCTTTTGGAAAAACCCAAGTGTTCAAAAAATGGAATATCTTGCAGCCCTTTAAAATGATGCTATAGAAAGATATTTATGCCATTGAAAATTGTCTTGCTACTTTTAGTATGATGAAGTTAGAAAACAGGTCATATGCTATTATATAGCTTGTGAAAAACAGCCCTTATAATATTATCTCAATTACGGATAACAATGTATGTTTATAGACAGAAAAAATCTGGAAGATATACACCAAAAATATTGTTTGCAAAATCATGTTTTTCTTACCAGTGGAATTATGATTGACTTTAATTTTTGGTATATTTGATAGTGGATATGCACTACTTGGTAATCAGTAAAAGTTAATATTGTTGTTTCTTAATCAATGGGGAACAATTTATCTAACTCATTTCACAGGAAATCTAGACCTTTAGAGGTGAGGACTAAGTCTTGTGGTCATCTGGCAGACATTGCTACTGGAACACCTCCAAGCCCATAATCTCTAACATTTAGAAATGTTTCTAGCATTTTACTTTCTTGAATCATCACAATAACTTCATGAAGGGAGGTAGGTAGAGAAAATGGTAATCAGCTTTGTCTAGAAACCAGAAGTACATTTGTAGAACTTAGATTGGAAATGAAACCTTTCTTAGGAGTCCAGGGCAACATTGTCAGCTGCTGAGTCCTATGGAGCCTCTAAACCCTGAGGAAAAACCTAGTCTGGGCTCAGCCAGTGAGCTCCAGAAGGCAGCTGATTCGGAAGAAGCGACTTCAAAGTGGCAATCTGCAGAGAAGAGAGTGAGTCACTCATCACCTTTGTTAGAGATGACAGCCCGTTGCTTCTTCTTCCTCTTCCATAGAAAGCATGCTGTCCCACACACGAAGGTCACGGGGATTAGACACGCAGCTATAATCCAGGACGGCTGGTGTGTAACAGGCAAAGGGTGACTAGGAACTGGAAATGACAAGTTTTTAATCAGCCCTAAATTCACTTACAAAAGTTTCATATTTGCTGCTGTTCTCTTTATTTACTTCCCAGCTTTTGCTCCAGAGGAGCCCAAAATCCACATAGGAGACCAGAGAAAGTCCCAGTCTCAGGGCCTCAGCAGATAACTAAGAATCAAGCCAGTACCTCTGCCCAAATGCTTGGATGGGCTGCCTTCCCTTCCCCAAGGCGGGTATGGTACTGATCTGGATCTGGAAGGAGAGGGTGAACTTGGCCACGAGACTGGAATCTGGGTAAAGTATTTAAGTGAAGGGTCTGAATGTACAATCATCTGGACAGTGCCTTGCTGCCCCAGCCCATATGCAGTCAGTTCCCAAAACCAGAAGATTCCCTTGTGATGGTTCCTGCAGCCACCAACATCTATAAATAAGGCTCGCTCACTTTGACAAATGGTGTGGCCTCCTCACAACTCGCATCTCCAGTTTAGCTTTATCGGGTCTTATTTTCCACTGAGGCCATAGCAGGCTTCCTCAGCATGGCTTTCTGCATGTGCTACTACTAGAAATTTTTGATATTTCCTCACACCCTGAAGAATCAGGGTCAGAATTAGCTCCCTAGGGGTCAGGAGCTATGTCCTTGCATGGGAACTCCCACGTTCCTGGGAAGTTGAAAATAGGTTTTGTGATGGAAAATTGAGTTGCTTACATTATAGACATTTTGGGGAGTAGTTCTGGTAGTCAGTTTCAAACTACAGGAAAAAAATAGGATCAGTTGATCTCCCTTTAGTTTAGCTATAATACGTAGATATATTCCCTGTTCCTGGGACGGTAAAGAAAGGAGTTGTTGTATTATGTGCATATTTAATACCTTTTGAATATATCCTAGTTTATCCTGCTTGAGAATGTTTGGCATTCCCAGTAAAGGAAGGTTATACTTGCAATGTGGCAACTACTATTTTTTGACACTCGCAAAGATTCTAGTTTGGCTCAGGGTCTAACCTATTTTTGTTCAAGGCATAGACTAGGGATATAGAGAGGCAAGGCCTATCTTCCTGAGGCAGCTAAAGCTGAAACATTTCTGAAGATAGTGCTACCTGGGGAGGTTTTGGCAGCATTTGAGAAGCAACAGAACAGTGAGCCACAATAAAGCTGCAGTGGTGGTGACTGCAGGAGCCCTACAGAGTGTTCAAGGTGTGTAAGGTATGGCCATGCTAGTGGCTACATGAAGGTGCTGAACTTGGAGAGGATGAGAGCGACTGCAGAAGAAGCAAGCAAGACAGGATAGGTAGTCCCACTCTTTAGTGGACTCTCAGAAACTGAGCTGACTGAGTAGAAGGAAGTCAGTACCAAGAGAGGGTGTGGGCCCAGTTGTAGAACTGGCTTATGTGGATAAGCCCTAGGGTCCCTGAGAGTGCATCTGTAGGCCAAATTATGTCTAAAACAGACGCCAGGAGCAAGGAGGCAGCAAAGACAGGGAACAGACAATGGGCTAGATGGATGCCACTGGAGGGGACAAACCAAGGGCTGGAGAAAGGGCTAAGGTGAGCAGAAGGCAGCTGGGTGGGGAGAGGGGGCTGGGCTCAGAAAAGCAGTGATGGGGGTAGTGCGGCTGTGGAGTGACTATGAGAGAAGCTTGTGGTTACTGCTCTTCAAGTGTAGAGCCTCAAACATAGATGAGACAAAGCTGAGATTTTAGAACGTCTGGCTCCTGTTAGTGAGCATTGCTTAGGCTCAACCTTTTCCTCCAGCTTCATGGGTTCCTACAGCCCATCATGCCATGATCATTTCTGCCGCTGAGTCTTTTTTTTGCTACACCTACTCTTACGTCAGATACGGCTGATCGATGGGGTCCTCTCGCCTGCTGACCCCTGAAGCTGTCTCCGAATTGTTTTGTGCAGGAAATCTCTGCAAATGTGAAAGTCTGTCATCTGGAATTCCCTCCCCTCTTATGAGCCTGATAATCTCTTTTATGGTATAAGGCTCGATTGACCTTAGGAAGCCTTTCCTGACCCTCAGAGATCTTGCCTGCCTCTCAGTGCCCACAGAAATGATCAATTTATATCAATTCATTTTAAATTTAGTCATATATTTCCACGGAATATAATTTAGATTCTATCTTTTTAAACATTCAGTTTTCCACGTGTGCACATCATGAAGTTCTGATTCTACTGGAAGATCTTCAAGAACAGAGGGGATGTCGTATACCTTTTAGTTTCTATCCTGTAACCAGCAATATCTAGACTGCTTCTGTACTCCTAATAGATACTGCATGAACGCACACATGTATGCATGGTGTGTGTGTGTGTGTATCTGTGTTTTAATCAATGGAATTATTCTAGACAGGAAGATTCTTGTATTTTCTGACCTAAACTCCAATCCTCCATTCAAAGGTATCCCCAGAAGGCTGGGTCTGTTTTGGGGGCTAAGAACACGTTTTTCAAGTGCAACACAGGCTCATGAACGGCTAGACCCTAGATCACTCGGATACAGCAGGAGCCCTCCATTTGGGTCCTTCCAACTGGCATCATAAAATGGCCTGGTAGAAGATTTTCTAGAAAGCAGGTGGCACTGGACAATTTGCCTTATATAGTACCTGATGAAAGAAATAGTGTTAGGAAGCAGCCTTACCTCTACAGAAAGGTTTGGAGAGAAGCTCCCTTTCCCTTGACTTCACTGACTTAGTTTTCAGGACACAGAAGATGGTCACATTACTCATGCCCTCAGAGAATGGAACATATGAGCTGATGGAAACGTTGTACAGCTCTGTATCATTATCTTGTGATGTCTGCATGGCACCATCATACTCCAGTTCAGTTGAATTTTCAAGTTTTAGCAAAAAGTACATCCTCACAGCTTTTGGATAACCTTGTCCAGATGAGCAGGTTAAATTTATGCCAGAATTTCCTGTTTCATTAGACATTTGCACTATTTCAGGTTCAGTGAAGTTAGCTGGACACAGAATAGAGATACAAAAATCAGACTATATTTAATTATTTACAAGAGAACAGGAAATAAGTACTCAATCTGGGAGCTCACTGGGGTCCATTGTCTAAAACATGGGCCTCAGCCTATGGTGTGGGTCACGTAATAATATTACCTTTATTTTTCAAGGCTCCTGTGCTCATTGGGTGACAGAAAGGAGGGCTGAAATTAGCTCACCAAAGATTTAAAATTAAGCCACTATTCCAGGGAGTGGAATCTTTGGAAGGAGAGTTGGTCTGATTATATGCCCAAGTTCCCCAAGGGCCTTATTCTAGCCTACCAGACTAAGAGAGCAAAAAAACTTGAGCTAAAGTCCTGCCAGGACTCAAAAGAGTTCATGACACCGGTTCAGAATCCCAAGGATGATGGTGGTGAGTTGAGGCGGGTTGGATTTAGAAATTCAGAATATTGGATTTTGGCACAACTGTCAAGGTGTCTGCATCACATATTAGAAGATGAAGGCCAAATCCAGCTATTTTTAGGGAAAGTGCATGATCTTGATGAGCGCAGTGCTTCTCTTGCCTTTGTTTGCCATTCTTGTTTTAATGGCTGTTGAAAATCACTGGCAAATAGGCCCCAGACCTGATGCATGGGCCTTCTGCCAGCCAAACCTTTTGGTCTTCTGTAGTTATGAGGCAATTGGCAGGTTCTACATACTAATTTATAATTTAGTATATTGTTTCTAAACTGGCAGTCATTGGCATCCATTTTTTCCAGTTTTGCTGTATCAACATGCTATTTGAACACTCTTTTTGTGCTTTATGTGCTCTGTAGAAGGTAGCTTCTATAGAGCTTAGTTAGCCTTAGTAGCAATATCTTTGAAATCACAGGTTGAATAAGTTATAGTCCTTCTAATACTTTCTAATACACATATAAATTGCTTTTTAAAATCCTTCTTTTCTATCCTACCTAAAGTACACCATGTTTCTCCAGGAATACATGGCCACACTTTGGAAACACTGTTCCAGCTTTTGTTGAAATGTTCTGAGAGCCCTGCAGCCTAGTTTGAATCACAAAAGTCTTGAGATGAGCAGCTCTCCATTGTACATCAAATTCTCCATCTGCTTTACTCTGTGGTTTCAGAATAGGTGTTGATTTGCCTTTTTCAGTTTCGATAAGAATTAATCTGAATCTAGTAATATTATCTATCTATCCTAGAGAAATACCAACTTAAACACAAAAGCCTGTACATGAATGTTATAGCAGCTCTCTTCATAACAGCCCCAAACTGGAAACTGCCCGATCTCTTTCAGTGGGTCAAATGGATAAGCAACAGAACGCAACTCAGTAATAAAAAGGAACATATTTTTGATATATGTAACATCTTTGATAAGACTCAAAGGCATTGTGCTGGATAAAAGAAGCTAATCTTTAAAGGTTACACATCGCAGGGTTCTCTTTAAATGGCGTTCTCAAAAAGACAGAACTATAGGATGCAAATGGCTATGGGTAAAGGGAAAGTATGGCTACAAAGGGATATCATGAAGGATTCTTTAGGGTGGTGGAAATGTTCTGTATTCTATATCCTGTAAATACTGGTTGTTACATAAATCTAAATATCTATACAATTAATAAAAGTATGTACTAAAACAAAAAAATTAATTTTACTGTATGATGATAACAGAAAAATCTGCAGTGACATTTAGGCTTTTGAAGGCCCAGTGGAACAGAGGAGCTAGTTTGTCAGTTTGTGGGTTTTCTTTGCTGGGTTAGTTCCCATCTGTCTACTGGGTTCATGATTAGGGCAGCAAACAATTCATAAGTAACCTACAGAAGATTAAAGGAAAAACCCAAACCAGTCAGATTTCCCCCTTCCTTGGAGCTCCAGGGCACGATTTAGTGGATAAGAAATCTTGGACTGAAGGAGAAAATGAATGTAAAAATTTGAGGCTGGTATGGCTATAAAACTTAGCAATGGGCAAATTAATTTACCCACATTACTTTCATTAAGTTAGCTCTATTTTGTCTCCAAAGAAAATTCTTACTGGTGCATCAGAAGCAAACTATAAAAGTATAAAGGACTTCAGTTCTCTACTCCCAGACCTTGCACTCCCTTCCAATGGATTTCTGAGAAATGAGTGTCTTCTGCCTGCTTGCTGTAGTACCCCTTCCCCCAGGCCCTTCAAGCGCCCATCCCTGAAGTTTCTCTCCTCAATTATGGACCCATCAGAGAAGTCCAAAGATCTGGGCACATCGCGGGCCACATACCAAACACCGACAGCTCAGAATCCTTCTGGTGGAGGGAAACCAGCCCTGTGGGTCTCTTGTGATGGATGATACATTGATAGATGCCCTTGTCCTTGATTTGAGCTCTGTGAAGTCGCAGAGTCCAATTGCTCTGGTCAAAACTTGTGCGGTGCATATACTTGGGATCCACATTATTCAAGTTTTCTTTCGCTAAATAAAATTCATAGAGGACAAATTTTTTCTGGTCCTGCCAAAATATAACCAGCTCATTCAGGCTGAGGTTTTGAGAGTTTGAAAACTGGCATGGCAGTTCTGCAGTCTCATTGAAATAAGCTTCACTCTTCAGGAAGGCGACGCCTAAAAAAAGAAAGGTGAGGATTAGGGAAGGAGAAACGAGGGAAGGAAAAAACCCAATTCCATTTAGCTTTATGCACTATCCAGATTTTCAGTCTTATCAATAACGATACTAAAGAACTGGACTATTATGATCTGGTACTGCACATCTATCCTGGACATCCACAGACTAGCATTTTTGTTCTTGTTTCACCACTAACTGAGAGCATGGCATTGTGCAAATAGCAACCTTTATAAGCCTTATTTTCCTCATCTGTTTAAAGAAAGGGAGAACTAAATGTTCTAAGGGTCTTTCTAGTACTATGATTCTGTGAACTTAAATGCCAGGACAGGGAAACCCTGCAGAGTTAGGCAATTCTCTTACCCACCTGTCACTTTCCTACAAGCTGAGGGTTGCTGTTCATCGCTGCAGCTGTTACAGGCTCCACAACTGCTACACTCTCTGTCCCCCAGAGTCCTCCCTGTCCTACCCTGTCATCTTGGTCTGCTCTGGCAAAAAAGATTGTTAATAATGGTGATAAGTTTGCTATCTCCTATCTCTTCTTTTATTATGTTTCATTAGTTGGGGGTCACATTGAGTAACATCTTTGAAATTCAAGTAGTTCTTTTCAGAGACCTTCCCCCACAGCTGCTGTTCCCATGGCCAGGTCTCCTAAGGACAGTTTGGGAATGACTCAGTGAACCAAGGCTTCTGTCTTCAGTGACCTCTCTAAGCTCTTTCAGCGACCAGAAAGAGAACTGGGAAGGTGAGGATGTGCTTGGGTAGTCCTGGGGAAACCCCAGGCAACATGGACTTGCTGCTGCAAATATGTGCTGCCTCTGCAAGTGTACAACCCACAGGGAACATGACAGGAGAGTTCAGAGGAAGGCTTTGGTCCTTGAAAGGATATTGGGGGCCAGTGAGATGGCTCAGCGGCATAAGCGCCTGCCTGACAAGCGCGAGGTCCTGAGTTCAACTCCTGGAACCCACATAAAGAACAAAAAGGGGCCGGTGATATCGCTCAGCGGCACAAGTGCTTGCTGGCACGCGAGGTCCTGAGGTCGACTCCAGTACCCACATAAAAAAAAAAAAAAAGAGAGAGAGAGAGAGAGAAAAGAAAAAGAAAGGATATTGGCATTTGTGGGAGGGATTTGGGCCACGCTACTCCTTGAATGTGATAGATCTCAGGGTTTTAGGAGGGTCTTTTCTGGGTCACAGAAATACTTGAGACTTGGCAAAGAAATGAAGTAGTGGGGGACAAGAAGTGCAGGGTGGGAAGAACACTGTTTCTTAGTTAATATGAAGTTAGACGCTGCCTTAGGCAGAAAGTCAGAGTAGGTTCTGAATGAGTCATTATGCAGGATTTCAGTGAAGGGATGCGGACATTGAAAGGCCTAAAGGGAGAGGTGTCTTCATGAGAGACATGACGGGAGTTTCATTTCGTGTGGTTTTAGTGGGAGAAGAAATTCAGTTGATCTGATGAGTGGTTTTCTCTTCAAATAGGGAATAGATAGAAAAATAACAGTGACATGCATATGGCAAAATGGAATGTGCAGATTTCCCAGGGAGTGCTGTCAAGAGCTTGGCAGTGATGCTTGAGGCATTGCTGAGAGGTGCCAAGAGTTTGAATTGCTGCCTACTGCACTGCCCTCACTTAGAAGTCTGCAAAGCATATGAAGTGTAGGATGCATGCCATGTCGGAAGGAGGAAGGAGGGAAAATCAGCTGGGTACCTAGAACAGTGACAAGGGGACTTAAGAAAGCCTTAGTGCATTTGGCAATTATCTTACAAGACAAACCTGGGCCTTCTGCTGCAGACTTGCTTACCTCTAATAATCATGCAAGACTGCCACCTACTGTACAAGCTCAGAGCGCTGGTTTTGGCCTAATTTGCTATACGACATAGGGTGGATGATCTAATGGAGAAACCGAACACACAGCTGAATGTCCTTTGAACTATTAGTCAACGTTACATTATTGCTCAGCTATCAATTTTGCCTTCTGGAGCTGGAGATGATTTCACCATTGGTTTTTTCTTTCTATCTTCTCGATTTACAGATTTTTCTCTGCAAAGCCTTATAGTATCTTCTCTCCTTCCCACTCACTCTCTCCACTCAGACAAGTCCAAATTCTCTGACCCAGGCTGTTTCTCTCAAAAATTACAAGGGCTTTCTCTTCCACCCATCTAACTGTTCTCCTCTTCAGCTATCAACAAAAGCACTATTTGTGGACCAAGGCCATCGCCATCATCTATGGGATGGTCTGGCCTCATCCAAGACCACCTGAATCCAAATCTACATTTTAACAAGAGCTCCAGTTTGAGAAGCTGCGGTAGATGATCTCTGCTTCTGTCTCTAGATGGGACAAATTTACTTCCACCCACCTCTCCCCAAGCCCCTTTTCATTCCCATGAGGTGAAAACTACTCTGTAACCCATCTGAGTGGAACTGAAAGTATTTCACAATTTACACTGTGCCTTTCCTCACCAGGCACTGATTTTCATGATATCACCCAGAGCTAGCCATGGGCACCCTGCTAATCCCCTCTTAACCATATAGGGAAGATTTGACTCAGGTCTGTTTTCCCCAAGTGGCTTTAGTTCTCCACTGTTATGATCCCAGAGCTTACATCCCCTAGCAACTGGACTCACCAGGACTCCACTGGTGAAAAACATGGAGAATCTCTTCCTTCTCCAGCACTTTGGTGGGAGAAATGGTCTAGCCATAATCAGCTGAAGTGATGTTATCAGGAGATAGGCTCTCAAGAATTCAGATGGACATACCCTTAATTAGGAGTTTGTTTCCAAGGAGACTTAAGGCCTTCTTCTGTAATATACGTTTGAACGCCACATCCATTCCATGGTCTGCTAACCCTGTGAGTCTCTGACCCCATTAGGACTTCAATCTTCCCTGACCATTACCCCAAATGGCCATACATTAATTCCTCATATTACTGTGCTTACTTATACTCATTAATTTTTCTTCTTTTACTAAATTTCCTTCAAAGCTTTATTAGGCCCTCCGGAAGCCTCATTCAATTGTAATAAACTCCTCTATATCCTCATCCTCTTCAATACATATTTTCCTCAATGTTGTTCTTTCATTAAAATCTGGCCCTACCAAAGGAAGCCACTAGGCTTCCAGCCACTGCTGGTGTTGTCTACTTCACAGGTACCTTGAGCAATGCCTTCCCCATTTGGAGGTATCTCCCTCTCTCCTTGTTGTTAGCCACTAATCGTCAGTCACTACCCCCTTGCTCAATGAGGATTTTTAGCATTAGATGCAGGGTTTTTCTTTTGAATCAATTTTTACCATAAATTTGGTGACTTCACCCCAGCTGAGTCATTCCCAAATATTTTCACCCTCATATTATTTCAGCAGCCCCCCTCCCATGCTATAACCCCAAACATTATTACCCAGAACAGCTCCAGCCCTAGAATCTCCTCTCTGTTCACAACCTCCTCTTCCTCCAGGTTTTGCTTTCACTTTCTCACTCTACATTTGTTTTTCAGCCACACCAAGACCTCAGCTTTACCTGATCTAGACCCTCTGCTGGAGTGTTTTCTAGAAGAACTCTTGGAGGTGATAGAAATGTCTTTCTCTGTGGAGAACAATGTGGTAGCCTCTAGCCACCAGCCATTGTAGCTACCCAGAGTGTGTGTAGGTGGGGAGCTAGGGAAAGAAACTCAATTTTTAAATCTTAATTGAAGTGTAAATAGTCATACATGGTAGCAGCTACCAAAGACAACAAAACAGTAAAATGTATTTTTAATCATTTCATGTCAACAACCTCAATAAACGTAAGCCTTTGTCTCTGTAGAATTCCTTGTGAGGACACTTTGCTTTCAATTTACAGATCCTTTCTTACAACGGGAGTGGTGGAGCACTCCTGGAGGAAATGACTGTATGGTTTAGACTGCTGACATTTTAAATCTATGGTGTCCAGTCTCACTTAACTTGGCCGCCAGACTCACTGCCCTGCTTCAAACACTTCCCCTCTGCTTCTGCTTTTAGTTTCTCTTTCTCTTACAGTCAAACTCCCTGAGTGAGCAGAAGCAGCTACCTTCACTCCCTGCCTCCCACCCCCGCCTCTCTAGTAAAACTGCCCTGACAAGGGTTGCCAGTGACTTCCCACGTGGCCAGCGACCCCATCTCATTTGACCCCTCTGGTGGATGTTGGCAATTCTCCTTGAAATGCTCTAGTCTTCCCCAATCTCTGACTTCCTGGTTCAAGTGCTTGTTGTTGGACTTCTCACTCTCTATCCTCTTCCTGGTTTTTTTCATCTGTCCCTATGGCTACACTGCCAAGTATAAGCAATAATTTTCCAGCCTACAACTTTCATAGAGTTCCAGACACTCATACCCAAAGGTCTTTTGAATTCTTGCACTAGATAGCAACAGAGCTCGCCTTCTTCTCTTTCAAACCCCCCTCTGTCTCAGTGAACAGTTCTGTGACCGCTGCTGTCCTCAGTCATTTTAATTGTCTATAGAAAACACCAGAAAGAATCTGTGCAGGTGCGGTGGAGGAAAAGTGGAACTCCTCCAGCCAGAGGTGAAATGCAATATGCTGAGGGAAGAGTGAAGGCTCAGTAGGAAGCAAAGAGAAGGAACAACCAGAGAAAACAAAAAAATTATGTGTTTATCTGGAGAACTTAGGGACTTCGTCCTTTAGGTTAGTAATGAGAAATTCTCTCTTATGGGGCAGGGATGGTCCTCTAGGAATTTTGATGACCTAGATGATATTTATGTCAAGACTAGCTTTGTTCTGATTTCATACTTACCATGCATCCCATTACATAGATAAATTCATCATAAATGTAACTATATAGACGCTATAGCACATGATATTTTATAAAAATATATAACAATGCAGTATTATATGAAATATTATCTATTCTACTAAAATATATGAAGCAGAATATAATGTGTAAAACGTACCACTATATGTTTAAAACCCCAAGCTCATCGGAAGCACGTGTCATCCATGTCTTCAGACCACACACCCACTGTCCTTTGTTGCTGTTACCCATCTTGCTCCCAGGTGCCCCCAACTCACTGAAGGTCCAAGCACCTGGCTTGATGCTATCGGTTGCTTCATAACTGAATTCTCTGCTTCCATCTTTGCCCCCAGACGATGATCCTTTAGAAAGCTATTTCTGATTATACAACTCTTTGTTCAAAAGCCTCTGATGACTTCCCACCACACTGAAAATTATATCCCCATTACCTGCCAACACAGTAAGGACCATATCCAATATGCAGACCAGTCTCCGGTACCTTGCAGACCCGTTTCCCTCACTTACCCTGTCCCAGCCACACTGGCTTCCTTGCCAGTCCTCCAAAAGGCCTGCCACACTCTATCTCAAGTCCTCTTCTCAAATTATCCCTGCTGTATGGAAGACTTTTCCTCCACTCAGGCTGGTGGTAACTCCCTCACCTCATGTAGGTCGCTCATCAAATGTTACCTCCGAGGAAGATTTCCCTGACCTTCGTATTGAAGATAGCGTTCTTGTTACTCTCTATCCCTTAAGATGACTTAAAATAAATCATGGTACTTATTATGATATGGTATGTTTGGTTATTGTCTATCTCTCCTGAGGAATCCAGCTCCTGGTTTAAAAACTATGTGTGATTTTTCAGGCCTGACCACAGGCAATTACAAAGGCTTTACCTGGCAGAACTCATGGAGGACATCTGGCCTCCCCACACCGGAACTGGTGCACAACCAATGCGCCGCAGTCTCTGAGGGGAGTCAAGGGTCTCAGCCCCTTGGCCAGTCATGCTTTTTCACATATTTGCATTCCTAGCCCAGGTACCTCGTTCCTAGGTCTCTTTATCTAAGGTCTTGGGCAGAGGTCATCTTCAGGTACCTCTGCTGGCCTCCATATATATGGTGGGGGAACCTGGAGGACCCTTTTCTCACTCTGACTCAGTACTCAGCACTTACCCACTCTTAGTCCTCCCCCTTTGTCTTCCTCCTCTGGTTTGCTCCTCCTGTGTGTCCCCTATCCCTGGATCAATAAAACTGCCACATCGTTTCATCTAGGGCTTGCTCAACAGTAAAATGACCCTCATGACTGCACTGTACTGACCCGTCTGACCTTACATGGTGTACATTCCATGGGGCAAGTCAGAATGGGGAAGTCAGCCCTTCCACTTTAGCCTCTTGCCTATATCGCTGTCTTAAGAGATTAAAATTTTAACTCATTTTTTTCTTGCTGCTATAATCAGCTGCTCTGACACCTTACAGCGTGGCTATTGCTCTTTCAGCTCAGCTGAACTTGACATCTCCCATTAGAATAAGCTCCAAGAAAACAGAGGCTTTGTCTTTTTTCTTCACTGTGCCATTTCCAGTATCTGCAACTGGAATATTAAACACTCATAAATACTCATTGAAGAAATGAATGAAAGCATCCAATAATAATCAGAAAAATGCAATTTAAACTTCAGTGAGATACCATTCTTTTTGCATGTCAAGTTGGCAGATAGTTAAAGATACTGAAATACCCATTTCCCAAGAGAGTGTAGGGAGATGTGTCCTGTTATGTGCAGTTGGTAAAATTCTAAGTCGGTATTACATTTTTGTAGGTAATTTGTAATAAATTAATTATATAGTAGGCTTCAGCCTTTACTTAGCAATTCAATTTCTAGGAATTCAATACATAAAAAGATACATATGCCCAAAATTGGATGTACATAGATACACACAGTTCATAAGAATGGGCCAATAGATATAAATTAAATGGTTTAATAAAACATTCATACGATGGAGTTCCACCTGGATATAAACAATGCCATAGGGCATCATTCATTATAGTTAAAAGTATGGATTTTGGACAGCATGAGTCCAATCTCAGGTCAACTGCTTGCTACCTGTGTTGCTGTGGGCAAACTACTTAATTCCTTTATGTCTCAGTTTCCTCTTGAGGAATGCAGGAATAATAACGGTACCTACATCTGAGGGTTGTTTTAAGGGTTAAATGAGTTAATATCTCAGTTAACATTTAAGTTAATACCGGTACACAGTAAGCATAGTTTAAACATTCCTCATTTGTAAGAGTTGATCTCATAGAAGTTGAGAGTAGAGTAGTGCTTAGTAGATGCTGGGGAGAGAGGGGTGAGGGAAGGATGGGGAAAGGTTGGTCAACGGGTACTAAGTGTGCAACACAACACCAGAAATTAAATGTGCAATATATTGTAAAAAGCTGTAATACAAGATAGTAAATGTTTTCCCTGTGAAAAAATGATACACATTTAAGGAGATAGATTGCTTTCCCTGATTTGAATATTATACAGTATATACGTGTACTAAAATACCATGTGGTACTCCATAAATATGTGCAATTTTTTATATATCAACTAAAATTTTTACAAGTTTTTTTTTAGTTTTTCATTTATTTTTAGCATATTGTTATCGATGGGAAAAAATGTCTGTGGACCAAAATCAATAATTTATACATGAATTTATTTTAAAAAAAGATTTTGCAATAAATATAATTAGGATCCTCAGAAATATGAGGATATAGTTTATTAAAAAGTACAAAAAATTATGAAACATTAAAAATAAGAGAAATGCAGTGGTAATATGTTTATGAATATGCTAGCAGTTCTGGAAATAAAAATAGAAATTAAGAAAAAACAAATAAATGAATAAAGTCTAGATTAAACATCAGCAATATTAGAAATTAAAAATAGAGATTAGGAAAAACAGAATAAAGTCTAGATCAAACATAATATTAAAAAGATTAATGAATTAGATTAGATTGAGAAATTCACCCAAAGGGCAACATGGACAAAGGAAGAGACAAAAAAGAGAGAATACAGTAAGAGTCATAAAATATTAGTTTGAGAAGCTCTAGCAGTTTTTAGAGCAAGACAACAAAAGGAATGATAATAAATAATATTTGAGGAGGAGAACTTGCAATCCATAAAATTAAGAAATACATGAGTCTCTGAACGAAAGTGCATTTTTAAGCACTAAGCAAGATAAGTGAAAATAAATCCTTATCTTGAAACATTGTGGTGAACCTGCTAAACATAAAGTATAAATTTTTTTAAACTCATAAAGAAGAATCAAATTGATTCTTTTTCTTATCTAAAGAATATAGAAAGAACAAGGAAAGAAGGAAGGGAGGACATTTATAAAACAATGCCCATTATACAGAAAGCTTCTTAGCAACCATAAACTAAAAAAAAAACTGTACAGTACATTCGAATGAATAAAATACACACACAAAAAACAAACTATAATTTTCAGTTCAAAGGACTATTATGATTTCAAACATTATAAAAATGAAAAGCACTTAGAAACTTGAGAAAGTATGTATAAAATGATATTGAATAAAGCATTCAAACATTTGCATATATATTGCGTTCATAATTGCATATATCTAATTTTTATTCTCTTGTCTGTTTCTTCCTTATGAAGGTTATAAAAGTGAACTAAAAGGCCATTAAAGTGATTTTGAGACTTGAGGAATGATTTGGAGATTTGAATATTTTTAATAGATCATTTATC
This sequence comes from Erethizon dorsatum, assembly GCA_028451465.1. Taxonomy (NCBI): domain Eukaryota; kingdom Metazoa; phylum Chordata; class Mammalia; order Rodentia; family Erethizontidae; genus Erethizon; species Erethizon dorsatum. Next base: position 60,683,150 of record CM051831.1, read on the forward strand.
TATCCAGGAATGAAAGAAGGAGTAAAAATGAAATCAAGAAAGGTCAAGTATTAAAGGGTATTAAAAATGTTTCCCTAAAGGGTATTAAAAATGTTTCCCTAATTTTAAGATCCTAGAACCTGGCAAAGAGGGTGCCTCTTTGGGATAGATCAACTGGAGAAGCAAAATCTTGGTCATAAAAACAGGGCTACAAGGTATTTTTCTTTCCATTGCTGAAAAATCAAAATGGAGTCAACCATGCTAAAGTTCCATGTCACCAAACCAAAATTAACTTGTTATCTGACCTTCCAAGAAATCAGGAACATGGGGATATTCCCAAATTTCCCAAACAGGCTAATCAGTATGACAATGAATTTCCCCTCTCCTTAATCTATCTTTTAATTCTTACCAAAAAATTACTGAAAGTATTCTGATGTTAGTTTTTTCTATTGTCATCTCCCTGTCTCCACCTTACAAGGAAAATAGCTTTGAAATGACCAATCTGCTTTTTTTTCCTGCTTTTTTCAACTCTTCTCTGTATATAAAACCAACTTTTGCCTGAAGTATTGCCTGACTCCAGGAATTACAAAATCAAACTAAGATCTTTAAACTAAACTGCTGTAAAATTGCCCTTGGACAACAAAAAGCTCAATAATACTGAGGGACCAAAACCCCAGGTTATATATAGTATAGAAATGGTGTTAAGATTTCCCCTTTTACAAAGGAAAACTAAGTCTCGAAGGAGGGAGGAGCTGCAGTGGAACGAAGGCAGTGGTCTTGCCTCATTGTGGTTAAAATAGCTTACTTATTCAGATCTCATCAAATCGTTAAGATATAGGAGCACACTGCTCAGGCCGGCCCTCTGTGGGTTCTTTAGGGGGATTTGGAAAGGACTTGTGCTAGCGGAGAACCCTGAAATGTCAGCTTCATTAGCTTCATGGTAAGTCAGCTGATGTGATTAACTGAAGGGCTGTAGCTGCTAGGGAGCTGCGACTATGATCTGTGGGTACGGGGGAGTGGGAAAGGGAGTGGGCGTGGGAGAGGGAAGGCGGAAGCAAACGCTCTGTCACAGAAGAAGGCTTTTGGAAGCCTATGAGCAGTTTCCTAAAGGCCTAAGAATTCCAGAAATGGGACAGAGAAGACCGGAGAGGGTATGTGTGGAGCAGAAGAGTAAATATACACGTGCTCCCGACTGGGAGCCACTGCATGCATGGGCCAGTCCACTCTATTTTGTGCACCCAGGCCCCTTGCGGGTGAGGTGGCGGGGGTGGGGGGGGATATGCAACAGGGGAGGGCTCCTTCCCAGGCGAGGCCTGCCCACTGTCACCTGACACTTGGTCTTAGTCAGGAGAGCAGAACCTACTCCAGGAAAGACTTTTGGCACACAGTATTACGCAACACAAGTCATATGTGAGCAAAACCCACCATGTCCCGGGATGGATTTGCAATGGTCAGACCCATTGGGTGACAGTGGAAGGATTTTGGGACTTTACACGGAGAAGAAAAGTTTCTTACCAGAGTGCAGGAGGACCATCAAAATGAGAATGATACCTGGTCCCATGGTGCTAGAGTCAAAAAAAGGAAAGATAAAACTTGGTTAGAAAGTGAAATTGTAAATCAGTGTTCACCAAAGTATGAGCTGGAAGTGGAGCCTGGGATTGAAGTGGAGCCTGGGATTCGCTTGGGTTCCCAGGTGTGGCAGGACAGACAATGCTATGTGCTCACCAAAGCCATTTCTTTCCTTTCAGCTCCAGAGAGGCTATATTTCCCAGCTTCCCCTGCAGTTAAGCAAGGCATGTGACTGGGTTCTGACCAATGAAACTGTGGGTAGAAAAGATGGATGTTAGTTCCAGCCATGGCCACTAAGATGCACAGGATGCAGAGAAAAAGCCCAAAGGTCTAGAAGATGGCAAAGCCTCACAGTAGAAGAGGCTTTGCTGAATAACTTAGTGAAACAGCTCTTTCCCAACAAATGACCCAAACTGGCCTGTGACATTAGCAAAAAATAAACTTTGATAGCATCAGGTAACGAGACCTGATGGTAGAGATTATTTACTGCAGCCACTGGCATTCTTTCTTTTGAACCCAGTGGGTATGATACAGCCTATGGAAGATATTTATGTTTAGAAATCAACCCTCCTTTGGTTTCTCACTGATTTTCAAACTTGAACGTGTGTTAAAATCACTGGAGAAACATGTAAAACAAGTTCCTGGGCCTCATCCACAGAGCTTGATTTACTAGGTTGGGAGGAAGGCTGTGAATTTGTATGTCTAACAATTGCCCAAGTGATGATAATGCTTTGAGAACCACTGCAGTAGAGCATTCCTTTCATCTGCATGATGGAACCAAAGAAATGATCTGCATTCTTTTATAACCGCCATCTTTGATTTCCTCCTTTCCCTTTCTCCTTCCTTCTCCTCTCACATACATACTCAACTTATACCAAAATGGCTGTAGAGTGGCTCACAAGGAAGCATAGAATAAGGGAAGGACCAACAGTAGAAACATCTGGAAAAGGCAGGCAAATAAAGTACAGGAATATAAAATACAGCCAGGGACAAGGCCAATGTATACACTTACCACAGAAATCTGCCTACTTTGCATTGAGTGGGATACAAGTTTGGCTTGTAGATTTTGTTATTTTGTTTGGTTTTTTGAGACAAAGTCTCAGTATATAGCTGAGGGTGGACTTGAAATCATGATCTTCCTGCCTCAGTCTCCCAAGTATTGGGATAGTGATGTCCACTACCACACCTGGCTGGCTTGTAGATTTTTAACAGCTAAGGTGAAAAGGAAAACCCAACTGATGAATTAATTCACAAGACTGTCCACTAATTTACAGGTTGGTTGATGAAAACAAACCAATGCTCAGGAGAACATGCACAACTATTTTTATCCAATAGCAGAAATTTCTTCCTTTGGGGTGGGGGCGGTTGTTAAAAACTAGTCCTGATCCTTTGGGCCACACTAGACACCCTTCCCCTCTGTTCCCATAGCACCCAGCACAGGACACTGTGCTAAAAGCATCTGTGTTGAGTTTCTTCCCTTTCTTTTTTAATTAAGTTGATTGAATGGATGATACCTATATAAGAACCAAGTTTAAAAAGTAAAGGTGGTAAATAGTAGAAAGCAAGTCTGTCCCAGCCCTATCTAGCTTTCTTCCACAGACATAACTTTATTACCTGTTACCAATTTCTTATGTCTCATTGCAGTTACTTTAGGTCAAACAAACCAAAATGAAAACATAAATCTATAGTCTATTCTCTTTTTTTTTTTTTAATGTGGGTACTGGGAGTCGAACTCAGGACTTTGCGCTTGCGCCGCTGAGTGATATCACTGGTCCGTTTTTTCCTTTATGTGGGTACTGGGAGTCAAACTCAGGACCTCACGCTTGCCAGGCAGGTGCTTACGCTGCTGAGCCATCTCACCGGCCCTCTCATTTTATTTTTAAACACAAATAGTAGCATTCGATACATAGCCTTACATACTCACCATCATCTTGGAATTGTTCTGTATAAGTACACAATGAGTATTTTCACACTAGCAGTTTCATGCTTTTCTACTGTATTTTATTGGAGGGTAATAATTTACTTTGCCATACACTACAGATGGATGTTTAGGTTGTCCATTTAAAACGAACATTTGGGGCTGGTGAGATACTTCAGCGGCATAAGTGCCTGCCTGGCAAGCGTGAGGTCCTGAGTTCCACTCCCGGAACCCACATAAAGGAAAAAAAGGGGCCGGTGCTATTGCTCAGCAGCACAAGCGCTTGCTGGCAGGCGCAAGGTCCTGAGGTCGACTCCTGGTACACACATAAAAATAAATAAAATAAAATAAAATAAAATGAACGTTTGTTATTATGTCTGAATATCTTTTCAAATGTATAAGGAATATTATTCCCCTTTCCGTGTACTGTCTATACATTTCTTTTGCCCATTTTGAGTCTTTCACTTTGTAAAAAGTGGGTTTGTAGGGAGCTCCTTTACATATAGAAAATTAGCACTTTATGACAATGTTACAAATGTATTCAGTTCCTGAAACACACAGTAGGTATTTGATATGTGAACTGAATGTCTGGCTCCCAGTTGCTCTCTCCCTCTTTTGCAGTGATTTTAATAGGTTTTAACCCAGGCATGGTGGTGGTTCCTGGGATGGTTATCTGTTGACCCAAACCTGATGCCACCCCAGGGTTCAGCCTGGAAAGTTGATTCCTGTGTACTTCCTCATACTGAATCACTAACAGCATCCTATTTATCACAGAATCTGAGGACTGTGGCCCCTTTGCGTCTAAATTCTCATCTAAAAATAGGACTCCCTCCTTGTTTGCAACCTAAAAATTAGTTTGCTTAACCTAACCAAAGACAATTTTTTCTGGGGTGACATTGCTAACAGGGACACAAAAACAATTATATTTTGCTACAAACTTAACAAATAACTGTTAGTTCAAATAATTACCTGAAATCTGTATGGTCCTAGGAGATCTTGGACAAAAGGTTCTTGTAACTCACACAGTGTGGGGGAGCACTGCTCCTGACCAGGAAGTCAGTACCATTTTAGATTTCTCTCTTTGGAAACTCTCTTCCCCTGGGTTAGAAACGGCCTTTCCTTCACTTCCTCTCGCTGATACTGGCTTTGTCCTCTGAAGCTATCCAGAGAAAGCCTACCACACTTCGGCCCGAATCTTTCTTTGAAGATTCAGGGATAGCGGTCATATGCTTCCTCAACACCATGGCCTGGCCCAGCAGTAAAAGTCCTTCCAAGGAATGTCATTAATATTAATTTAGAGACTGCACACCATCCTGGAAAATACTCTGGACACTTAGATTGTCAGCGGCCTTACTAAAATATGATGTTAAATACTTAATATTGACATGATCCTCTATTATGCAGTATAAATGTCCCATGTGAAGAATACTCCTCACCCCTAGCCATGGTGTAAGGGTGTGTGGGGTGGGGTGGGGTGGGGTGGGGCAGAGGCTGAGTTAGAAATCCACTTCCTCCAAAGTCGTTGCCTCAGAAGAAGAGCAGAAATGTCACTGTTTCCTCAGGAACAAACTCCTGACCCCAACCACAAGTCATGGCTTTCTCCAGAGAGCTAGGAAATGGAAACACTTACTCTTAGAGGGAGCATGTGAAAAGGGGAATGGGAGAGGAAAGAACCTAAGAATTTATAAGGGGATTCTCTGAGAGGAGGTTTCTGTCAGCTACAAATAGAATAAGGTCTGTGAGGTAGGTGAGCCAGTCAAAAACCTAAAAAGAGTAGGCTTCACATAAATACTTTTACCCAAGAAACCAAAGAGCTCCTGGCATATATCATTTGTACTTACTTTACATGCCCAACCCATCATAGAGCATCAGTAAGAGTTGGGTGAGTGATTAATTACACTGTCATCCCTCATGGTGAGATGAGATTATTCGCCCCATATCAGAGATGAAGAACCAGTGTTTGAAGAGGTTAGGTAACTTGCCCTTGGTTACCCAGCTAGTTAATTGTACAGTTGAAATTTAAATCATCCCGCTCCATTGATTTCTATTCAACACTGGCAGAGCCCCTTTTAAAATGCCAGCCAGCTGAAGAGCTGGGCTGTAGGAGCGAGTAGGAATGTGAGCTTCCATCCACTCCCAGAGCAAGCGTCTCTGGGACCAGGCATGGTGGTGGCTCCTGGAATCACAGTGGGACACTCAGGGAGACAGACTCGGATTTAGGTAGAGGGTCAAAGTGTTCCTTGGCTATTCTGGGCTGCTAGTCATTCCACAAACATTGCTTGAAAACCTACCACATGCCAGGCACAGAGAGCTCTTCTCTGATCTAACCCCAGACAGGCAATCAGATTCCTGGTGGTGGTGGGGTCTTGGTTCAGGCGCACCTAGAAGAGCTCCGGGGAAATAGGAATATTGGGATAGAAAAAAGGAAAAAATATCTCTAGTGTCTCAGATCTGAAGGAGCATGTGGGATCTAGTATGGACAAAAGGCAGATGAGGGGATATGAAGTGGTGGTGGCCAGAAATTCAGCGAGACAGGGAAGTGCAGACATGATGAAACAGGAAGTGAGAGAAGGGTTCCAGGGTAGTTTCTACTGCAGGGAAACCAATAAAAAGGTTTCCTCTCTCACAGCTTTGTCTGGAACATTAGTGATACTTAGAGTGCCATGAGAAATGCTGATACATTAACTGGTGTCTCGGGAAGGTTATTCATTCGAATGTCTTTTAGGTGAACATTTATTGAGTTTATTCAGCATCAGGTTAGTCCCTAGCGACTTTGAGAGATAAAAGGATGTGTAGGCCGTGGTCTCTCACCCAGTACTAAAAAGAAAGCATATCCATGAAGAATGATAAGTCAAACAGAAGGCAGCAACACTTAGCATCTCCCAGGGCAAGTGGAATCTGGCTTCAAGCAAAATAGGAGACGCCATAAACTCCATGGAGGAAAGACCAGGTCTGCCTCAACCCAGCAGCACGGGAGCATGGCCAGTTGCCTCTGCCAGTGCATTTCTGTGGCTGGACAAGCCAGGCTTGCTGGATGGATGCATCCTCTGGTGGGAGGAGTGGGGTCCAGCAGGAACACAGCTGCCTGGGGCCTTGGCTCTCCTCTGGGTGTGATGTGCTGCGTGAAGTGCTTCTCAGAGGCCCAGAGCCTGAAGCTGTATATGTAGAGCAGCTATTATTTTCCTTGAGACATGGGAGGAGGAATAGGGTAAACTCATTTCCCATTTTTTAAAGATAGTTTCTGAACTCCAAAATAAGAAGGCAATTGGATGCATCTGAATTTTAAGAAAGCTCGAGAGCAATATAGAGAAATGTGAAAGCAATGCAATCAATACTAGAACAGTTATTAATCATTGGTTTGTTTAGTAATTCAACTAATATTTATTTATTGAGTCAGTCATTGTGCTTGGTGCTGGGAATCCAGAGATGAGACGCAGCTCCTCTTCAGGTGGTTCTACACAGTTTAGTAGAGGAGCAAGACGAAGATCAAAGATCATATAAATAAATGTGAATTATAACTGTGATAAGTACAACAAAAGGGGTTCTTGGTACTTTGAGGTTCTAGCCATGGGATTAGTCTAAAGTGAGATTTAGAGAATGATGCGGTAGATTAAAGGTAGACAAATATTCTTTACCACTCCCATGAAGAGGGGAGTCTGAGCTCCTCCCCTTCCATCCAAGCTGGCCCTTTGTGACTTGCTCAATTAATAGAATGAAGTAGAAAGGATATTTTGGGACTTCTGAGACTAGATCATAAGAAGCCTTGCAGATTCTACCTGTCTCTCTTGAAATGTATTTTCTGGGGACCTGAGCTCTCCATGTAAGATGTTCTACTACCCCGACTCCATAGGGCAGGAAAGGCCATGTGTGAGTTTGGGTCAACAGTCCCAGCTCAGCTCAGCCTTCCAGCCATCTCTGCCATGCCACCAGACACGTGACTAAAACCTGGGTCCTCCGGACCAGGGGTCAGCAAACTGTAGCCTGCAGACCAAATCTGGCTTCCCCCTATTTTTTTCTGTTCTTGTTTTGTATTTTTTAAAAATTAGTGTGTGTTTTAGTCACTTTCTCCTGCTGGGACAAAATACCTAATACCCACAATTTAAAGGAAGAGAGCTTTATTTGAGCTTATGGTTTTTACAGGTTTCAGTCCGTAGTTAGCTAGCTTCAAGGCAGGGTGGCATGGCGGAAGACTATTGCAGAGGACAGCTGCTCAAGAAAGTTTTACTGGAACACAGCCAGACGCATTTAATTATCTCTATTGCTGCTGTCACACCACAGTGGCAGACTTGAACAGCTGTGACAAAGACTACTATGGCTTGCAAAGCTAAAAGCATTTTCTATCTGGCCTTTTATAGAAAAAGCTGCGTGCTCCCTGCTCTAGATCAGCCCTGTCTAATAGTAATACAATGGAAGCCACGAATGCAAGCCATATTTGAAATTTTCTAGTAGCCATGTTAACAAATTAAAAAGAAATAAGTGACATTAATTTTAATAATATATTTTGTCTAATCCAACGTATCTAAGATATTATAATAACATAATATAAAAACTACTAATGGATATTTTAAATTCTTTTTTGTACTAAATCTTCAAAAATCCTGTGAGTATTTTACACTTAAAACACAACTTGATTAGGACTAGCCACATTCCAAGAGATCAACAGCCACTTGTGGTTAGCGACCACTGAAGTAGACAGTGTGTGTCTAAACAGTGTGTCTCTAGACCAGCCCATCTACCTACTCAATACCACGAAGGGATCTCAGCCGAAGGCCATGAAGAACAGAAGAAGCACTCTGAGACCTGCTCAAATTCCTGACTCACCTACAGCACTGTGACAGGAAATACTTATTGTTGTGAGCTGTTACATTTGAGGGCAGTTTGCGGATATACTAATATATAAACCAAACAGATCGAACAGGTGCTAAGTAGTGAAGGGTTGGGAGAGGGTGATGGGTAGGAAGGATTCTAGGCAAAGGAAATAGCATATGCAAATACACAGAGGCAGGATGGCACCTGAAAGTACAAGATCAATCAGGCTAAATGCAGACAGAGGTGGAGACAAAGCTGCAGAGGTCAGCAGGGGCCAGACCATCCTTGCCTTATTGGTCAGATAAGGATTTGGGGCTTTGTTCTGAAAACAACGTGAGCCATGGCAGAGAAATAGCCTAATCAGGTCTGCATTGTGAAAAACTGGCTCTGGTTTTTGCATAGCAAATGGATAGTAAGGGAGCCAAGACCAGTGTGGGAAGATCAGCCCCTGTTGTCACTGAAGTGAACAGAGACGGCTGTTTGGTCTAGGATGGTGACAGCAGAAGTGGAGATAAATCACTAGATCATGAAATAGGATTATGGTCAGCAGGCTATGGTGATGGATTAGATGTGGGGGATAAGGACAAAGTATTGCTCTATTCATTCATTCATTCTTTCTTTCTTTCATTCATTCAACAATTGAGAGCCAAGAATCACCCTTAACAGACTGATAACGTTGTGCTGTAGGACTCTCTGGTTTTTAGTTTTTCACTTTCACATTGTTGGTAAAACTATGAATGAAAGCAACACAATTAATACTTCTATTTTCAAATGTGCAGATGATGAGGCCAGCCCGGGCTACACGGTGAGTTCAAGGCAGCCTGAACTGCATAGCCAGACCTTGTCTCAAGCAAACAAACAAACAAACAAACAGAGCCAAAAGTCAGTCAGCTGAATTAACATTCACAAAGCCTAAAAAGTAAGACTATTATGAACTAAATGACTTCAATGAGGGTAAGTTAAAGATCTATACTTAAGTTTTAAAATAACAATTGTGTAAGAGGAAGAGGAGGGTGTAGAGAAATAGCTTATCCACATCACAGGAACGTTAGTGTGGCCTGACTAACCAAAATAAGCTCAGTTCTTTTTGGGGTGGGGGTTGCTGGGCATCAGACTCAGAGCCTCACTTATGAAAGGCAAGTGCTCCAGCACTGAGCCGCACCTCCTGCACGATTAATTCAATCTCACCATAAAACGCGCTCGCTGTAGTCTGTGTTAATCAGACCACATCCCTGTGGTGTCACGTTCCGTGAGGCTGGTTGTACTTGAGTGACACTGATGAAATCAGGGTTAAGTGAAAGGGCAGCACAGCTCACTAGGGAATATTGAAATTATGTCAAATGAGGAACATTAAAAAGACTGGGGGTAATGAACCTGAAGAAGACTACAACTACGTGATGGCCATGTGCACACATTGAAAGGCCCTTCGTGGGAAGGCACATACGCTCTTACTGAAGGGCAAACAGTCCTAAAACACTGGAAGTCATAGGGAGCAAGATTCCAGCTCTAGAAGATGAAAGCTTTTGACGAAGAGCCACAACCAAGGACTGGACTTTCTTGTGAGGCAATCAGCTCCCCATCAACAGCACTGCTCAAGCAAATGTGGGGTAATAATGCAGAAGAGACATTTCAGGGGGATTCTTGAATTGGTTGTGTTGTTGAACTCCTTAGCTTCTAAGTTTAACCCTTGAGATTCTCATTACATTCCCAGGAAAAAGGAAAATGAAAGGAGAACCCCTGGAACTCCATCTTCATCGCAGACCTTGAGTCCTTTCCTGTCATTTTACATGGTAGACAGTATGGCGCATTGAGAGGACCCCTCATGTCTGGGAGAGTCTGTGGAGCTGACTACTGATGATTCAGGACTTCTACAGCCCTGAAGGGTGGAGAGCTGGTGGTGATATTTGAGCTGGGCCTTGACAGGTGGCTTAAATTTGGTCTCAGAACTACCCTGGTGGCAGGAACAAAGCAATCCAAGTATGTCGGTGACTGCAGTAGTCAATTTCTATTAGAGCAGGTGAAGCCCTACCCAAGATGGGCTCCACCTAAGTCCACTCATTCTGATACTTCTACTAATGAGAGTTCAACCTGGGCCACGGCAGTCACCGTTTTCCTTTGAGAGTTGCTCCCCTCCTTTAACATTAACAATTGTTAGCTTCCTAGAACTCTGTGTGGTGGCCATCTGCCTCTGCCCTTGAAAGGTTTTGCAAGCTTCCAACACGTCTTCCCTAGACAGCCCATAAAAAAGATTTTCATAACGCACCATGCTGTGTCTCATAGCATTGGGATGGAAAAACTACTGCCAGCTGATGAGCCACTTTTAAGTGTTGACTGAGTTTAACTGTTAAATATTTCAGCCACATTCTTTTTTTTTTTTTTTTTTTAATGTGGGTACCGGGAGTTGAACTCAGGACCTCGCGCTTGCCAGGCAGGCGCTTATGCCACTGAGCCATCTCACCGGCCCTCAGCCACATTCTTGATGCACATATATATGTACACATGTAAAGGCATCAAGCTAACCCCGTATCGATGTTTTTTATGAGTTTGACATTCTTTGGCAATTTTTTCCTAAAAATTTTTTGTGTGTGTGTTACTAAATTTAGCTATTTAAGACATTGAATCTCAAACAGGTCACATTGTTCTTAGTCTTGCGCTGCACACTTCCCTGCAGGTTGAAGGGAGGATGGTCATGGAACGGCCATGCTTCTGACATAGACTACAGCACTAGTTCCAGCACAGAGCTGCAGGTGAACAGTGAGAAATAAAACGATAACCGAGCCTCTTAACTAAATAAAGTTAACATAAAGAAAATTAGAGGGCTGGGGAGATGGCTCAGTGGTGTACGCGCCTGCCTGGCAAGCGCGAGGGCCCGAGTTCGACTCCCGGAACCCACATACGCAAAAAGGGCCGGTGATATCACTGAGCGGCACAGGCGCCTGCTGGCACGTGAGGTCCTGAGGTCGACCCCCGGTACCCACAAAAAAAAAAAAAAAAAAAGGAAATTAGACTCTTCCTATGGAATAGAAGACATATCTAGGAAATGTATTCTATGTGAGAAAAATTGATCATAGAAATCAGACAGAAAAAAAAAAAAGGAAACATATGCCCATTTCTTTACCTGAAGTCCTACATCCGTCCCTGGAAAGCAATGCATACTGTTGGTTTAGTGTGCATTATTTCCAGATCCTCTCCTATGCTTGTACATACACATGAATATGAATTTTAATAAAAATGAAATTTGCTATACATATTGCTCTGCAACCTACATTATAGAAGGTAATCTGCTTTACTCAAAGTCTACTGTTTTAAACGTAAATCACATATTTAATGATACCTTCACAGAAACATTTACACTGGTGTCTGACCAAATATCTATCTACCATACTATGGCTTAGCCAAGTTGCACATAAAATTAACCATCATAAGTGCACCTGTAGTCAACTTGAAATCCATAGACATCTCTTTAAACCATTTAAATCTCCAAATAAAGACAGTAAGATTATACTTCTGCCTAACAGGATACAATTATCCTGTGTATAGCTGAAAATGCACTAACATTCTCCCCAGAGGAGGATGCAAAGTACAAGGGTAATGTTTGCTCTCTTTTTGTTTTTACCTTACACACCAGGATTGAACCCAGGGCCTTCACACAGAGCTACATCACCAAGTATTTGTGGGATGCAGTGTGATATTTTAACACACTTACACAACATGCAATGATCAAATCAGGATAACTGGTATAACCATCACCTCAAACTTTTACCATTTTTTTGCATCAGGAACACTCAAAATCCTCTCCACGATTTTGGCAAATTTTCGAGATACAATAAAATACAATCATTTTTATGGACGTATGGAAATGGAGGAATGACCATGGTGTTTTCTTAGGACAAAAGTAGAAAAGGTGAATGGATTGGAGAAGAGGTTGACTTTGAGAAAAAAATGGGAAATTAATTTTTATAAGTAGAACAGAAGAGTTTAGTGGGATTTGGAAAGACAGGGAGTTTATATTTGATTCAGTAGAAAATAGGGAATTTGGGATTAATAGTTTGGAAGCAGAAAATGATGTGATGAAAGTTTAAAGAAAATAAGCCTGTCAGTCCCCCGGGGAAAGGGGAAAAGGACTGTTATCAGCGTGACCAAGAAAGCCAATATTAAAGGCTCATGGAGCTGAGATGAACAGGAGGAGCCAGCGACAAGCACTGGGAATGACAAGCGCTGGGAATGAGTGACTTCTCAGTGGGAACATGGACACTTCCTGGAGTATGGCGGACACAGGAATGACTGGCTATGTATATGTGCCACCCATCTGGAGCTCCACATCCTTGGAGATATCTCTGCAGCCCCATCTGCTGGATCATCCATCTGAATTGGTTTCCAATCTCTCCTTGGAGCAAAGCCCCCTTTGGCCTCCATCTGTGGAAAATTTTCTTATCTAATTTTTGTTCCCTTTTATTAGCTAATCTTGCCCTCACCCATTTGGGAGCATGGCATTTCCATACAGAAATGAGGAGAGCGGAGTCAAAGTCGCGTAGGTACAAAGAAGAAACATCTGAGCAGATTCATACGGAGCCAGATGACGCTTTTACTCAACCTCTGATATTGCAGTAACTAAAGTCTTAAAATTAAGAGTACATTCCCATCACTGGCCCAGAAGGGGCATAGCACGGTGAAAGCATTTGCTCTTCCTGTCCCCCAATAGCATGTCTGTGTATAAGACAGATACGCATTTCTCTTGGTTGTATCTAGAATAAGACCTTTTGGAGTCAAGGATCATATTGATGGTTATCAAGGCCATATTTTCTGTTTTGCCAAAACACAAAAGAAAACAAACAAACAAACATGCCTAAAAGTAAGTGTCACACAACATTTTTTGGGTGCCTCTCCAGGTCTGTGCATGTCTGCTCAAGGGCTCTGTCTGCCAGGAACGAGGCCCTCAGAACTCACCAAAGAGCAGCCATGCCCATCCTGGCCCCTTTGTTGTCTCAGAACCAGAGTCATGGTCAAAGAGAGAAAAGCCAATGTTATAAGGGCACAATTTGAGGGACGGCCCCCTTTCCCCATTCTGTGTGCAAGGCTCTACTCCAAAAGCTTGAAATTCCCACATTACTCATTCTTTGGGTCAAGTTTTTTTTTTTGTTTTTTTTTTTTTGAAAGCCCAAGTTGAAATGAAAACGTTGGCTGGATGGTAAAAAAGAGATTGTTTTTATTTGTTATTTGCCATTAGGAATTAAGTTCAAGTTAATTTATATTAATAGGACAGGAACTCAGAAAAGATTCACATCTGTGAACGGAGGAGGATGGATAGGGCGTGGAGTGTGTCCCTTGTTGAGGTCTCAGGGTCTTGATGGAGATATGCAGTGTGCTGACAACATGTTCTTTTTCCTCTACACATGCTCAGCATGCAGCCTGAGTGAGCGCCAATGTGTGGTGCAGAGGCAGCTCTCTACAGGAGAGCAGAGAAGAAGGGCAGAGCCCAGTAAAGCTCCTGTGCCCAGCCTATGGTCTTACCCTTCCTCTGCCCCCAGATACTCTTATCTGCCTGGCCATGGAAGGTAGATGGCCAGCACCTGCCTGGACTCTGGAAAACTGCCCAGGAGCCTTCCCGCCACCCGCCTCATTTGCTTTAGATGTGATTTTGCTCTCCTTCTAGATCCTCACTGCCTCAATCTCCTGGCCCAGGGATACCTAACCTCAAGCCCTATGTCTATCTGATTTTTTTTTTTTTTTTTTTTTTTAGGTTTATAAACACGGTGTCTATCTGATTTTTGGAACATGATGTTTGAACCTTGATTTTTCTCCTAAAGAATCACCTTTTCACCTTTCACGTTTTTTTCTTCTCACCCTAGCTCAATTTCATAAAATCCTGTCTTCATCTCCACCCAGGAAGGGGCATCCACTATTCAGGGATTGTAGAATGATCAAAATATCAAACACAAAGACATGATAGCTAACCAGTCAGCATAGTCACATGGAACTACCTCCTTTCCTCTCAAGCACTGTTATTAAAGTCATGTTAATGTGATTATTTAACTGGTATGATTTTCCCACTGGGAAAATAGAAGCTTCAAGAGTACAGCTTTCCTTTTACGTCTTTTATGTTCCCTGTTCAAAACCCAGTACCTAGGACACAGTAAATCTTCAATAAACGTATCCTGAATACATGAATGAGCAGAGATTCATAAAAGCTTTCATTATACAGATAGCTCACATAAATAACATTAATGATATCTGTAGAAGCAAACAGCACACATAATTAGAATTGCAAATGTGAACACATAAATACACTCATTTTAGTCCAGAGTCTTAGTCCCAAGATTGAAGTTATTTGTAAGAGGAGCAGGCCATCTCCTTAGTTACTACAATTTGAGAGGAGTGGGAAGTTCCCTTGGCCAAAAATTATTTTCACCTGTCTCTCCAAAACCTTGCCTTACTATTGAGAGAGGCAATATTTTAGGCCTATTTGCAAATGCAAATGTGTTCAGAGTGTGGGGAGCATGTTAAACCACTGCCTGGGCTCTTTTTGGACCTAAGAATATTTCTTTCCAAATGAGCAATTGGTCTCTAATGTAGGGATGGGGCAGTTAGGTGGGAAGAAATCACAGGAAAAGGTACCAGAGAAGGAAAGCCAAACAGAAAAGCAGAACTACTGCAGAAAGACCATGGATATCGCCTCCCTTCTCTAGATTTTCCGCTCATACTGGGGCTCAGGCAGGGCCAGCATCCTTGGACAACTTCTCCTAGAGCAGGGCTGCAAGGAGCCCCCAGCGCTCCAAGGCCAAGAGCAGCTGCCAGCTATTTGGTAAGTGGCATTTTCTATTTCCTGCTTGTCCTCTCTCCTGGCTCATTCAAGCAGACACAGGGATCTGACCGGAAGAGTTTAATTTTTGTAATATCCCACTTCCAGCATAGTCTGTGAATCAAGCCTCCTGGTCAAAGGTTTCAAGCATGTACCCTGCCCTCTCTCCTCTCCTTGCCAGCCATCAGCCCCACCTCCGCACATCGCCCCAGATACAGCTTCTCTCGAACCACTCTCCCAGATTACGGGCTTCATAAGGACATACCTGTCACCAGTGCCCATCCACGACAGCGCCTGGAGACCAGACCCACAAGCACAGCAGCATTCCCGAGGAACACAGGAGCAAGGGGTTAAGAAGAAACGAAAAGGAGCCTTTGCCAGCTCCCCAGGCCTTCTGACTCCTTGTACAGTGAGAAATAATCTCAGGACTGAGACTCAAACACAGAAAGGGGAACTGACTAGACAGAAGCAACACCGCAGATGGGGGTGGCGTTCTTTCGTGGTTCCAGATAACTTCTCCTGGCAGGTGGGCATTTCCACTGATGAGAATGACTGCAAGCGCACCCTCGGACAGCGAGCTGGTGTAAAGCCCTGAGGAAACCCCCGAAGACAGCCCTGTCCACAAATACAACAGGTGCCTTTCCTGGAGGAATCGTGGAGATCCGGGAGTGCAATCCTTCAAGTCCACAGACAGAGTCGGCTCCCCTCAGCCTGTGTTTCCTGAGCAGCCATGTGCTGGCACTTAGTGTGGCCTCACAGCGCGGCAGGAGACAGACCTCACCAGAGACAGCGGAGCCGAAGCATTCGCTAAGGACCTCTCCAAGGATCCTGCTAGAAGCTAATTCACCTGTACAGCCCCAACTGTCAGAATTTCTTCTGTCCTAACTGTAGCAATCGAGACAGTTTCTTCCACTATTCCTGGAAGCGGGTGGTATTTTGAGTTTGGGGGCAAGTCGTAAGCAGAAGTGGGAAAGGTGCGTGAATGCCCGGTAGATTTTTCTAAACCTAGTGCTTGAGATGGGATGAGCATCATGTGCATATATTATGCACATGATGTTTGTATGTATATGTATTCCTGCCCCAGGCCCAAGACTCCTTTTTTGGGCCCAATCGGGCACTGCAAAGCCCTCGGCTCAGTGGTGGACATGGGGGCAGGTATGAGCCTCTTAGGGCTGCAGCACTGGAGCCCAGGAGAGAGGCAGCCCCAGTGAGCGTTCCCCTTGCTTTCTCAGAGGCTGGCTGTGGCCTACGGGGCCGGAGATATGAAAAGTGAGAAAGTGAAAGTTGTTTGTTGTTGCCTGGGTTGAGGAGGCTCACCCAAGAAAGGCATGTGGTGCGGGGGCTGGGAACTGGTGGCCCCACATCAAATGGTGACTTGATCACTGGCCCCTGGGCAAGTTTTATTGACCATCCCGGAGTCTCAGCTTTCTCCCCTGTGAACTGTGACGAGTAATAGCTTTCTTGGCTGCGTTGTTGGGAAAGACAAGTGAGCTCTTGCATGCAAATCATCTGGCACTGAGTCTGCCATGCAGCTATTCGGTCTTCATGATTACTTTCCTATTTTCTTTTGAGTCTTGACTATTTCTCATTTTGACCTTGCCACAAAGATCTTCCTCCTATCACTAAACGGGCAGTGATAGCTCTTCCCAAACAGGCCCGTAAACCCCTTGCCTGGTCCACAGCCTGGTCCTGACTCACTGGGCTACTTCCCCTCAGCCACTCTGTGTGCATATCTTGGAAACTTTATCCTTTATTCGGATAGGCTGTACCTGGGGTTTTCCTCTGGATTTTACAATCACAACCTTCTTTTATTTGAAAAGATCTGTATGATTTTCTTATTGTAACACATGAGATTACCCACCTATCAGGGCACAGGAGAATTCATTCATATTTCCCTTAATTTTCCAGGGTCCTCTTTTTCTTTGTATTTTGTAGTCAAAATACAAGATAGGCTAAACTGAAAGTGCTGCTATCAAAATATTTGAAGCAGTATTTCCCAAACCAGGCATTATAGCTACTACTATTTATTTTTATGTCAAATCTTTACATCATCTAGCATTTTTCTCCTAATGAAAATTTATTTTAAATCTTTAAATTAATGCTAAAAAATTTAGAAAGCAGTATTCTTTGCCATAAATAAAAGATGAGTAAAAATAGCACATCACTCTGGGTTTATAAGATCTGTGTTCATATCCTGGCTCCACTACTATTACTTAGTGTTCCTAGGGAAGTTGACCTCTCTGAGTCTTGGGTTCCTCATAGAAGAAGTACTGTAATGAACCACTCATAGGCTCGCCATGAGGTTAAACAGGACGACACAGACATGAGACCTGGCACAAATCCTGGAACATAGAAGGTTCTTTTCCTTTTAAAGGGCTATTTTCTTGTTTTCCCTTTTCCATATACTTTCTCTTTTCTACTCCAGTTCCTGCTTAGAGCAGCTTCCTCCGATGCTGTAACAGAAGTATGTTAAAGGAAGTGAAGGGGGCACGAGTGGTGAGGCAGGTACCAGAAATAAGGGATGCTGTGGTGCCAGGGAATTCTCTATGATTTAGAGTTGCACAGCTGTAAGGGACTTCAGAAGCCTTCATTCCAGTCTCTCTGCAAGGACCCCTCAATGTCATCTCTGCTACATACACCTCTAGCCTTTGCTCACTCACCTGACATACCAAAGACTACCTTATAAAAAAAGGTTAGAAAAAATCTTAAAAATCATTACAATTCTACCACTCCTTACTTCCCAGATGCACAAGCACCATATAGTTGGTTCTGTCTTGTTTTCTAGGATTATCAGAATATATTCTTGTACCTTTTAATATAAAACTGTCCAAATACCTGAAAGCAGATATTACACATTTCCCCTCAGCTAAATATTCTCAGGGTCCGAGACTGCTCCTCCTGGCTGTGGTCTCTAGGACCCTAGTCCACGGCGGCTCTCCCACCATCCATCCCCCTTGTCCCTGAGGGAGTCAACCTACCTCCTAGCAGAGAGGGCTCGCAGCATAGAGATGACTTTCGTTAGTGAGTCAGAGATCGCATCAACCTTAAAACATTTACAGGAGGTTGGCTGACCATGATTTTTTTTTTTCCACACAAATCACATTGCCACCCCCATACACTGTCTTGTTTGTGTCAGGGTTTCAGGTCACCAGCGTTCAGCCAATCAGAAGGCCTCTGCCCCGTCCATGTCATCAAAGCCAAGGGCTGGACAGGTTGCCACAGTGAGGGAAGGGAGGTTGAGCAGAATGAAGATCAGGTCCTTGTGCTTGGTGAGGAGGAAGTTGCTGGTAACCTCAGAAAGTTGCTTTCTGTGTGGGCCTGCTTCCTCCACTGCAGCATCCCCGGATGTCCTCAGGTCTGAGGCCCAGGCTGCAAGGAAAGAGGTGGGAAGGGGAGAAGCCATAGTGACTGCAGGTAGGTGGAGGGCAGATATCTTTCTGACCACCCAACCATTACCCAAGAGATCGTTCTCTGGATCTACACTGTGTGACAAAGCCAGAAACCTGCAAGCTATTAAAAACATCCAAATACTTAACTAAAATTTCCCGTTTTAGCCATATGTTAGTTGCTGTGCATACATGACTTCCTGTGGCCTTAAAGTACTGTAGATGGCAGTGGAAGTGATGGTTCCAATATAGGATAAAGTCATTTCCACAAATAATGATAGCAGCATTATTTAGTGAAATGTTTGTTTTCTAAACTTTCTTGACACAGGGATGGAGGGGTGCAGAAGAGAGCCAAAGTCAAAGGCTCTTCTTCACATTTGTGAAAGCTCATGGAAGAGAAGATACAAGGGTCCTGTATTTTTAACTCTTTCTCTTTTTGAGATGCAAAAGGAAGGCAGGGCAGCAGAGAAAGTTTTGGGTCCTGTGAGCAGTGGAAACCCAAGTTCCCCTCCCTTGGTTCTCTCTGGGGGACGGGTGGGTAACAGATCACTCTAGGGGTGGTGGCTCACTCCAGAGAGGCCGGTCTCAGTCCCCACTGTGGCACAGGGACACGGAGCTGCCAGACTTCCTAGGGTCTCAGGTAGTGAGGGTACCACTGGCAATTGGTACCGCATAGGCAATTGAGGCCCTGGTATGGTTTCTCAGGCACCAAGTGAACTTGAATTCTAGCTGGGCTGCTGGAGAGGAAGGGGACACTGCATGAATAAGATGAAGTCTTCTGTCCAACTGACAGAATGGAGACTCACAAGTGGGATTTGGTTGAGCTAAAAGGAAATAAGGAAAATGATGACCTCTTATGCACTTGGATGCATGGACAGAATTCATACTGTAGGCAGAGTATAATCCATGCTAGGGGAGCAGGATGCTACTATAAACAGAATTCCTGAACTGTTCTCAATTTAGAAGCAATGCAGCTCAGGGCTGGGTCTTTCTTTGATCCCCAGGCCTGCTGTGCAAGCCATCCACAGTCCCCAGGACCTGACTCTTCCCTTCTAATAAAACACCGTGGGGTCCACAGGTCACTGATACCACCTGAGGGTGAGCACATAAGACATTCACAACGAATTTGCCTTTTACTACTGCTATAAAACTGTTGACTGTAAGAGCATGAGAAAGCAAGGCACAGACTGGGAAAAAATATTTGCAAAGCAGATTGATAAAGGAGCTTGTATCCAAACTATGCAAAGAACTCTTAGAACTCAAAGATGAGAAAACAACCCAAATTTTAAAAGGCCAAAGACCTGAACATCTACCTCATCAAAAAGTATACAGGTGGCAAATAAACATATGAAAAAAGGTCAGCACCATACCCTAGAGAACTGCACATTAAAACAACAATGTGATATCACTACATGGAGAGTAGAATTGCCAAAACCCCAAAATGTGATAATACCAAATGTCGTCAAGGATGTGGAGCAACAGGAACTCTCACTCATTGCTGGTAAGGTGCAAAATGACAAAATGACTTTGAAAGATGGTTTGGCAGTTCTTTGCAAAGCTACACGTACTTCTACTATACCAGCCAGCAATCGCACTTTAACATATATTGAACCAATTGAGTTAAAAACACATATGCACAAACGCCTACACACAAATGTTCATAGTAGCTTTATCCATAATCGTCAAAAAACTTGAATCAAATAAGATGCCCTTCAACAGGTGAATGGACAAACTGTGTTCATACATACAATGGAATATTTTTTACTTATAAAAAGAAATAATTGAGACATGCAAAAACATGGAGAAAATCTAAAACCTGATTGCTTAAGGATAGAAGCCAGTCAGAACCGGCTACACACTGTCTGATTCCAATATGATGACATTCTGGAAAAGCCAATGTCATGGAGACAGTAAAACAAGATCAGTGGCTGCCAGGGGCTTAGAGGGAGGTAGGTAGAGATAAATAGGTAAATCATGGGATTTTTAGGGTAGTGAAGGTATTCTGTATGATACATTAATTGTGGGTATATGATATTACATTTGTTAAAACCTATAGAACTTTACAACTCTTAATGAAACCTTAGCACGAAGCATAGACTTTAGTTAATAATAATGTGTCAATATTGGTTTATTAATTGTAACAAATGTACCACACTAAAGCAAGCAGTAATGATAGGGGGAACTGTACACTGGGCAGAGGGTCGATGGGAATTCTCTGTACTATCTGCTTACTTTTCTTTCTTGGTAAATCTAAATCTGTGCTAAAAATAAAAGCTATTAATTTTTTTAAAACACACATACTAACCACAAACACTGATTCCTGGCAAAGCAACTAAATTAATGATGTGACATTTTAGAGAGCTCCTAGACTAGTGGGAAAAAATAGCATCAATTTCACTGTCCAAAGGTTCACTTCCCCATGTTGCCCACTCATAATCAAATGCCACACATATAATGTTGTTGAGAAAAAAAATCTCTAGTTTTGTATCTCTGCCCTCTATTTTGACATTTTATGCATATTTCTGGTACAGAAACATAGATTTTTATGTTAGCTTCTTGGGTAAATTAAAGAAAAGCTCCACTGTTCTTTAAGGCCCAGATCAAATTTTTTTTTAAGGGGCTTTCGGTTCCATTTTACTGGAGGAACATTCTTAGAAATGTAGTGGGTTTCTCTGTTCTCTGCGGGGGGATACGATTTTATCCTACACTGAGAGCAAATTTTATATAATTAAGCATTAGAGGGTGAGTACTTTTCTATCCCCAAAGTTTGCAGCTTGGTATTTATGTCATGCAAGTGATTCACCAAGATAGCAAGGGACCCTCACTCTTACAACCTCTCACATAGATGCCACCCTGGTCCCAGGCTGTTTTTTCTGTCTCTCAGGCTACCTTAGGGTATCTTCTTTTATTTGCTTTCTCATGATGCAAATTCATACCCATCATTCATGCATGCTAGGAAAGAGGCAACATGCATTATTTCTTAACTTGCATTCTATCAATTGTCTTCAAGAAAAAAGTCAGAAAAACTAGGGACACCAATAGGTATTTGCAGAATTCTACCAAAGGAATGCCAAGACTTTGTCTGTGCTTTCTTGCAATATTACATGGTGGCTTAATAAAATAAACCTGAACCTCACCAATAAAATACACTTATTTGGTTTGAAGATGGCATTTGGTTATATTAAAATTGACACTCAGGGAAAAAACTGTCAAAAGGGTAAAAGTTTTCAACAGGATGCAGATTTTAGAAAAAGTACTGCTGTTCCAGGAATGGGTGTGGCCTCTTAATTTGCAGTTGCTTGTGGGGTTTGGGCAATGGGGAGGATGAAAAGGGTGGGGATGGGTAGACCTCAGGCTACTGACCATGACTGAAACAGGTGAGGGACCCACAGTCTAACACCCAGGGTCTAAGCAAGGCCTGTGGTCTGGTGGAGACACAGCAGGATGGGCAGGTGGTGTAATGGAGCACTCAGAATTAGGAATTTCTGAGAAGTGTGTGGAACAAGGCCTGCAGGGGCGATTCAAGCCACAAGGGCCTGCGGAGAATTGGATCACAGGTCAGGAAGTGAGACTAAGCCAGAGGAGGACTGCAGTGTAGGGGAACTGATGGACTCATGACTCATGCCATGGATACTGGGGACCAGGATATAGCAGCGAGACCACATCTACAGCATCCTTCCCACTTGCCTGCTTGCTGCGTATCCTGACACCTCATGGAAGGAGCTAGGCCAGGTAGCAGGGTTGCATGGGAACTGGGAGAAAGTATGGACTCTACTGACCCACAAAGACACACACTTTTTGCTTTTCTTTTGTCCCTACCCAACTTTGTATCTCAGTAATGTTTCCCACCTTCCAGTACGATCTTAAAATCCACAGATATCATTGCACCATTTAGAATTTCTGTTTTTAAATCTGCCTTCATTCATTCAATAAATGTTTAACCAGCCCTGACTGAATACCTTACACTGGCCCTGACATCCAAAATGAGCTAAAGAAGAGTGGTCCTGCCTTCCTGGAGCTTATAGTTGAGTGCAAAAGACCTATATCCATCTAATAAGGTCAAGGGATTGGCCACCAAGGGATTTTCAACATGCGTGACTTCAGTTAGGTATGGCATCTTCACGATTAAACACCATGGTACTAAGACTATGAGGTGGGGTCTAACTAGGTTGTGTAGGTCACAGCTAAGAAAAGTTTCCCCAGGCTGTGTGGCTCAGGAACAGGCTGGTTCTCCTCCTCTTCATATTTGAACCTGTCTTGGGGTCTTTATAATCTTTATGCAGGGAAAGCACAGTGGAGATCTTCAGCTTCCCCTCCGGTTTATTAATTCTATATTCTATCTATTCAGTACTTTACAGGACTTCTGAGAGTTCACACAAAAGATGGCCTATTACATAATAACAAAACTAGATAGAATCTTTCCAAGATGAGCACAATATACAGCAGCAAGTATAAAAATTGACTCCAATAAACTACCAACATCTGTGAGATCACTTTTTCAGCACTCAAAATAATTAAATGATTTCAAGCTTATCCTTTCAATCTTTAGTGTTACCTGGGTTAAACCCAAATTCAGGAGACTGTGGCTCTGAATCTAAAGGGGCCTGATGGCTTAAGGGTACGCCCTTCCATATTCTGAGAAACTGTCCCTTCCTTTATAGTCTGAGTTAGGAAAAATAAATTAGGTAATATTCTAACTGCAAAAATTACTTGAAGAGTTAAGCGCATATTTTTTTATTTGTGTGTAGAGAAGGACATATCATACATAACAAAACTAACACGTTTTAACAAATGGCAGCATATTTCAAATTTAGGGAAGCATGAGATCTGTGAAAGCACCTTATGCAAAATATTTATGTAAGAGTATAAATAAGATATGCACTGCAAAGTAAAGTAGATTGGGCCATATAGAATACAGCTGATATGACTAAGCATGCTTTAAAAAAAAAAAACACCGAATTTTTTAAAGCTTCCCTTTCACATTGGGGTTGGGGAAAGGGCACTGCACAGAGATTCATCTTCCAGCCGCATCTTTGTAACCAGAGAATTGTGAATCTTTGAACTATGCATTCATTCACGTGGACTTGCAGTTTTCCAGTTGGTGGTGAAGAACCACTGAGGTATAGTTTTTGCAGCCTCTTTCTACTCTCTTCATTGTTTTTATCTGGAAGATTCTAAGCATCCACCACCTGCTACCAGAAGGAAATTTTCCAGTAAGACAAGATGTTGCTCTTCTCACATCTCACTTTTGAAAAATGACTACATTTGAGCTTTATGCAAGTCTTATTATAAGGTTGAAAACAATTGGAAATAAGGCTTGCACTGGCTGGCTATGGGTTTCATGTAAGCAGTTAGAATTTTGAAGAAGGACAGCATTTGTAAACCAGTTTCATGGATTGGAGACAAATAGTGCCTGTGAATTGCACTTTCATTATTCATAGCTTATTTGCATACAAACAAAAGAGATTACTTTTAAAAGAGGTTTTCTGTGTTTTTGCTTTGGTCCCTTGGGGTGACTGTGGACAGAGAGAAGGGCCCTGGCCATTTTTACGCTGTGGATGGCACACTGAGTGTTACATCACCTTTCTTCCTCACCACCCACTTCCAACTCATTGGCTGCTAATGGAGTCTTCATCATCCTGTTACGACAGCCTCCTGGCTGGTTGCCTTTATCATCTTTCTTTGAAGACAATCTGATTATGAAACTTCCTTGCTTTAGAGACTTGGTCCTTGTTCCTCCCCAGTTAGTGGTCGCACTCCTGAGCAAGACACACAAGGCTCTCTACAGCCGGAATCCAGTATTTTCTGTCTGTTTTTATCATGTAGCCCATGTGACTTACCTGCGGGTCACCCTGGCACCATACACTGTCCCCTGACCGATCTTGCCAAGCTGTTCCTTCTGCCTGGAGCTCCTGGAGCTCATCTTCCTTCTCCGCTGCAAATCCCTACTCTTCCTCAGGAGCCAGGCCACTCTGCAGTTCAGGTGCCCGTCTACACTCCCTGCTCTTTCACCAGGTCTGTATGTTCCTCACTCCCAAACCACACTATTGATTCTTCTATTGTTATAGTTCCCTCACTGTGTGACAGTTTCACTGCTTATATGGCCACCGTGCCTGAGACCCCGTAAGAGTGGGAAACATAATTCATTCCCTTCGCAGTCTTGGTACTTGGCATAGTAACAGCTTCAGAGTGGAGCTTGGTACATGTCTACTTATTAAAGTCAGTATCTTGGGGGCTGGTGAGATGGCTCAGTGGCATAAGCGCCTGCCTGGTAAGCGCGAGGGCCTGAGTTCCACTCCCGGAACCCACGTACGAAAAAAGGGCCGGTGATATCGCTCAGTGGCATGGGTGCCTGCTGGTACGCGAGGTCCTGAGGTCGACCCCCGGTCCCCACACACACAAAAAAAATAAATAAATAAAGTCAGTATCTGTTACCTGATTGCTATAAGGCAGGCATTGCATAGTACTCTAAAGCACTTTACATATTTTAAATGCATTGCTTCATTCAATCTTCACAAAGGAAACAGCTTCAGAGAGTTTAGGCCACTTGGCCAGGCCACACAGCTAGTGACCTCAGGTTTTTAGCAGGGTATAGAACTGAATAGTTTTTACCTTCTAGCTGATAAGTGCTGTGTGACTATTGCAAAAATGTCAGATGGAGGTCCGTGTACTTTTTTGACATAATGCTGAATGGTTTGGCACTTTTTGACTGTGTCTCTTTACTCTGCTTCTTACTAATTGTGCAACCTTGAGTAAGTTACTAAATCTCTCTGAACCTCAATTTCCTCATTTTTTTTCCATTGGGGAAAATATTATCTACCCCATGTGATATTATATCTAACTTTTTTTTTTTTTTTTTACTCCTGGCAACCACGAACACTTAACAAGCCAGAGGATTCTGGAAACAGAATCTTGGGTCAGCCACTGTGCGGGGACATGAACTGTCCTTCTCCCTGCACTCCTAAACTCTCCATTCCCTTCGCAGTCCCACCTTCTCCACTGAGCCCTCAGTTGAGTTCCCCAGTCTTTCCCTGTTCACTTGCTTTCAAGCCTCAGGCCGAGATCTCAGAGAGAGAAGGTACAGGGCCTGTGCTGTAGGATGTGCTTCTTCGGGGCAGTGGGCTGGCGGGGTGTGGACTTGCACAATATCACGCGTGGACCCCGGCTGCTCACCTGCCTGGTTCACTGCTTGTTCCTTCTGACCTCTGCCGTCTAACTTTCTAGGCTGCAGCCCTTAGACTCAGGTGCCTGCAGGGTCTGAGCAGGCCATAAAATTGAGTGTGACCAGCCACGTGGGAGGGGCGCTAATTCCTCCAGGGAAGTCGGGCAGCCGGGGCCAGATCCTCCGGGGCCCACTGTAGTCAGGTCTTCTGATTCTCCAGAGCAGCTGGAAATCCAGGCCTATGTCAATTCTCTCCAGCTTTTTGAAATATTGGCAACTAATTATGATTATGTCTTCTGCTTTTGTTACTTTGACTAATCTCTGTCTGTAGACCATTTTTAATCCACCAGCCTTTAATTTTCAATCTCTGGTTTGGACTTTGTTCCTGCACAAGAGCATTGGCCCCGCTCCCTTGCTCTGTCTGTCATTTAGTTGCCCGAGCTTGCTTTATGTTTGTTTGTTAGAGACAGGCTCTTGATATTCCAGGCTGGCCCTGAACTTCACTCATCCTCCTGCCTCGGCCTCCTGAGTGCTGGAATTATAGGTGTGTGCCCCAGAGTTTGCTTTGGACCTTGACTCAACTCAGCTCTCTCTGAGTTTAAGTATTTGTATCCACAAATCCTCCTGGTTGCAAGAAGTAATCTTTTCATCCCCTAATCTTTTCATATGTTATATCTGGTATAATATATAGATAGCATGGCAGGTCAGAGCTTGGGTTTGGAATCAGATCAGACTTTGGAATTCTGGCTCTGTTACCAGCTGGGTGATGGGCAAGATTCAGTTTTCACTAGTGGAAAAACAGGTGTCACAACAGTCCCTACTTCCTGCAGTTGCGAGGATTAAATGAGGCAATATGTGATGTAATACCGTGTGCCATAATTCCGGCCAGATGGTAAGAAATGCCGGCTATGGTGGTATTTCCTTCCTGTAGCTTCTATACAGGATATCTGATTCATCTTCATTTTCCCGACGTTAAATAAAACTTCATTGAATAATTTCATGAACAAATAGTCCCAGCCCTCTTCACTCTAGCTCTGACTCACTACAGCTTGGGCTCCAAATAGAATACATTCGGAAATCACTCCATCCAGAGTTACCTCACTGTCCTCAGAGAGAGGCCACCAACAGAGCCCAGGGTGAGAACTGGTGGCCTAGGCCAAAGCAGCCCCCTCCAGATACTGGGCGATTATGGGAACAGCAAGAGATTTCACAAATAAGTTCATTTTTCTGATTTCTCTGGACAAATAAGGCTAAGCTGTCCTGGCCCGCATCCTCACACACGGGCCAGCAGTGTGGTGACCAGCAGCTGGGGGCTGGGGCTGTGAGTGCGACTTCCACCATTCATAGGTCATGGGCCTAGGCAGAAACCACAAGCTGCCTGTGTTACTCACTTCCGCACTCTGGGGTTCTGTGTTGGCCCCTCCTGGCTTAAGGGCTGTACTTTACCACTCAGTCACTTCTTAATTTGACTTCATCCAGCTGAGCAGGACAATATAAGTTCACTGCAGATGTGGCAATTCCTGCCAAAGACCTCTATTTCCACAATTCCATCATCAATCTAGAGTTAACCACTCGACCTATTTGACGTATTTGCTTATTATTTCATTTCTCTGCATTATTTTCTTTATGATTTCATTGTCTTATGTTGTCTTCTGTTCTTACAAAGTTACTCTCAATTGTATTTTTAATTACTTAACTATCCACCCACAAAAATTTTTATTTTATATTTTATTTTATGTGGATACTGGGAGTCGACCTCAGGGTCTCACGCTTGCCAGGCAGGCACTTATGCTGCTGAGCTATCTCACTGGCCCCATCCATGAAAAATTTAAGTTGATTCTTAATTTTCATTATATAAGTAATGCTGTAATAAGCACTTTTGTGCACAATTCTGTTTCTATCTCTTATTATTTGATTAGCTAGACCCCTACAGGCGAGACTATTACAGCAAATGTACAAATATTTTCTGTTTTGTTTTTGTTTTTGTTTTCTGTTTTTTGAGATAGGGTCTTGCTTTGTAGTCCAGACTGGCCTCGAACTCACAGCAATCCTCCTGCCTCAGCCTCCCGAGTGCTGGGATTACTGGTGTGCGCCAGTAATCACATCTGGCAAATATTTTCTATAATGAGGGAAACTGGTAGTTCATATCTTCTAGAATTAGAAGTACAAATGTGACTAATGTGCAAAAAAGTTTTTACAAATTAGAAGCAGACATAAATGAAGTTCAAGAGGCTAAAAGGCAAATTTTTGTAGACAATTTCACAAAGTTACCAATTTATAAGGTAGGATTTTATTTTGGCATCCTACCTTACATAAAATACAGTTTAGGTGGCCTTGTTTGGCTTTCACCTTACTCACTTGCACCTGGCCTGCCCATCTCTTATCTATATGGTCAACCATAGCAACTCGTAGGTCACAGGTAAGATTCCATTTCCTGGAACCACTCAGAAATCCAAGACTTGATTTAAAATGTAGGAAATAATAGATTTAAAAAAAATGAGTGTGAGTCCTAAAATGTTTTACTTCCACAGAAAATTACACCCATTGTAGTTTTTTGTTTTTGTTTTTTTGCAGTACTGGGGATTGAACTAGGGCTTTGCAAGTGCTCTACCACTGAGCTACACCTTTGGTTCTGTTTTAAAATTTTATTTGGAGACAGGGTCTTGCTCAGCTGCGCAGGCTAGCCTCAAACTTGCGATTTTCCTGGCTGGGCTTCCTGAGTAGCAGGGCCTAGATGTCCCACTAAAGCCTCATGCAATCACAGTCAGGGCTTTTGAAAGGTGACTGGATTATGGGGTGCTACACCTGTCTTGCTGTTAGCAGGTGGTGTCCGGTAGGAAGAGAGAGCTCACTGGGGCGTGGCCTGAAGGGTTCATCTACTTGTCCTGCTTCCCTACTCCTATAATGTGAGCAGCTGTCCTCTGCAGGCCCCTCTGCCGTGCTACCCTGCCTTGGAACCAGCTGACCATCAACTGAAACCTCTACAAACTGAGCCAAAATAAATCTTCCCTCTTTTTTTTTTTTTTTTTTTGTGGGTACCGGGGGTCGACCTCAGGACCTCACGCACCAACAGGCACCCGTGCCGCTGAGCGATATCACCGGCCCCTTTTCCGTATGTGGGATCCGGGAGTCGAACTCGGGCCCTCGCGCTTGCAAGGTAGGCGCTTACGCCGCTGAGCCATCTCACCGGCCCAAATCTTCCCTCTTTTAAACTGCGGGTGTCAGGTATTGTGTTCCAGTAATGAGGAAACGTGAGATTACAGGTGTGTGCTACCATGCCCTGTCCATTATAAATTCTTATAACTTTCATGGCATTGGTAAATTGCCTTGTTTTACAGAGAAGGACACTGAAATTCAGGGTGTTAGATACTTTCCCCAAGTCGACACCACTGGTACATTAGTAGAGAACTATGTATTTTATTGTTTGATAATTACAGCCAACTAATTCAAAACCCTGGCATCATCTAAGACACCCTCCAGCCTACAGACGATAGAAAACAGCTACCTTTGAGCACTGTGAAAACTTGCACAGTCCACTGCCATGAAACAACGCATCACGTTTGATATATTTACCCCTAAAATGAGCTTCTCGAGGACAGATACCACATTTACTCATCTTTGGTGTCATTCTAATGTGTAGCAAGTGCCTAGAACAAAGATACTGAATGAACAGGAGGGAAAATAAATACTGGAAACAGAAACGGGGACTGCTCAAAATGGGCCTGAGCCTTTTAAGAACTTGCATGCAGGGGCCGGTGAGATGGCTCAGCGGCTTAAGCTCCTGCCTTGCAAGCGCGAGGGCCCGAGTTCGACTCCCGGATCCCACATACGAAAAAGGGGCCGGTGATATCGCTCAGCGGCACGGGCGCCTGCTGGCGCGCGAGGTCCTGAGGTCGACCCCCCGGTACCCACAAAAAAAAAAAAAAAAAAAAAAAAGAACTTGCATGCATAGGGACAAATTGCTTTCCAGAAAGTTTATACTGCTTCATATTCCCATAACCGGTAGCATATGAAACACCTCTTATCGTACACCCATTAGTGTCAATACCCCTACCAACCCCCAAAAGCCACAATTGTTAATTTGATAAATGAAAATGTCTTGCGGGTGTTTGAATTGGCATGCATTTCATATTTAGTGCAGATGAGCATTTTGAATTTTTAAATTGCTTTTTATAACTTTTATTTGAAAACAATTGTAGACTATCTCTGCACGTGTATAGTTCTAGGAAATTCCATCACATGTAAGTTCATCTGATGACTGCCATTACTGAGACACAGAACTATGTCATCCCCGCAAGCCTGACTCCTGCTGTCCTCGTGTAGCCACACAGCCCTGCTCTTCCCAACAACCCTCCCCATTCAGACTGCTAATCTGTCTCTCTCCCTGTGATCGTGTGACTTCAACAACGTCATGTAAATGGACTCAAGCAGTATGTAACCTTTTGGGACTGGTATTTTCACTTAGCATAATTCCATGGAGATTTATCCGAGTTTTTGTGTGTGTGAGTAATTCTTTCCCTTTTACCACTGGGTATTATCCCTAGTATATGTACCAGTTTGCTTGATTATTCACAATGAGAGATTTTTTTTTTCTTCAGTTTTTGATTATTATAAATGAGGCTGGCATGAATATTCATGTACAAATTCTTCTGTGAACATGATTTTTTGTTTCTCTGAGGTAAATGCTCAAGAATGCAATTGCAAGGTCACATGGTAAGTGCATGCTTACTTTTTGTAAGAAACTGCCAAACTGCTTTCTAGAGTGACTGTACCATTTTACACTCCCAGCAGCGATATATGCAAGATCCTGCTTCTCTGCCTCCTGCTAGCAATGGTGTTTATTTGTATGATTTTAACCATGCTGATCCGTAATGATTATTTCCATAATCATTAATAGTGTTGAACATCTTTTCAAGTGGTCATTTGGCACATGTATATCTTTTTTGGGAAAATACCTTTTTATATCTTTTGTCCAGTTTTCTAATTGGATTGTTTTATTGTTTAATCTGATAAATCAAAATATCTCATTAGTGTCTGAATTCACATTTCTTTAATATTTAGTGAGTGAGCTTTTTTGTCACTTAGATCTCTTTTTTTAAACATCATGGAATGATTAAATACATTTGAATTTCTTTTGTCATTTCATAGTGGTTGATTTCTCTTTCTAATCAGACTAAAAAATAACATATCAGTTATTTCATCAGTATTCTGCACAATTTGTTTAGTTGATTGAAAACAGTTTTAAGATGGGTGTTACAGGGGCTGGTGAGATGGCTCAGCAGTGTAAGCGCCTGCCCGGCAAGCGCCAGAGCCCGAGTTCAACTCCCGGAACCCACATACAAAAAAAGGGCCGGTGATATCGCTCAGCAGCACGGGCGCCTGCTGGTGCGCGAGGTCCTGAGTTCAACCCCTGGTACCCACAAATAAAAAAAAAAAAAGAAAGATGAGTGTTATGATCCAGGTTCACCTTTTGGGTAGGTGTCTTTTGAATTTACCCTGTTTTATCAGTGTTTGGCTGACATAGACTTATTGGCTTACTTACCTAAATGTTCATTCATTTTCGTTAGATCTTTTGTGCAATTAAATCTTATTACTTTGATTCTCAACAATATAGAGCTGTGATATTTAGGTGGTTTATCCTATATTTCCCTGACAGTACACAAAGCAAATTTCAGACTCATTTTGACCCAAAGCTTTCTAAGAAAATGCTTTAATGCTTCTCTATTCTAATTCTACTTTGGTTTTTTCTGCTTATTGATATAAATTATATGTGACCTCTGAAATGCCACTTGGCTTGTTTTCCTCCTTATACCACCAAATTCACCCAAGCCTTCATCTCTGAGAATCCTCAAACAACAACTTTGGTTAGCAATACAGGATGGAGTCCGTGTCCATAGCAAAGCTTCAGCATGTCAAATGACAGCTGCAGAAGTCCTTTTGTTCTTGAAATCCTTCCCAAATCAGTGTTGGGGGGAAAAAGAAGCATTGACTTTCCTCTCATTTGCTTAGCTGTTACAGTGGACAAGGAAAGGCTCCAGGTGTGGTGGACCTGACTCTAGGTCATTGCCATGTGGCTGTTAGTGAACAGCGGAGAGGCTCCCGTGAATGGGCCCTATTTTCTCACCAGAGTTTTTATAAGAGTGGTTTCTCCTGGCTGCCTCCAGATTCTCAACTGTTGAAGCTCCCTTTTTTTATTCAACTGCAAATGCTTTAAAGGTCAGTGAGTACCTCTGGACTGACATTTTCAGTCATTGTCCTACTTCACATTTCCACAGAATTTGACACTGTGACTACCCTCTGCTTTGTGAAATATTTTTGTCCTCTTAGGTGACCTAATCCTTTTTGATTTCCCTACCATCCGTCTGATACACTTGTCACAGTTTCTCTGGCTGTACGCACTCTTACCAACTGCATCCATTTGCCAGCAGTGTATCACCAACTGAGTGGCTTAAACAGTAGAACTTTCTTTCCTTCCTATAAGCTAGAAGTACCCAATGAGGGTATAAAGCGTGTCGGCTCCTTTTGAGGACTGTAGGTAGGGACGGCTCTGTTCCAAGTCTCCTTCCTTGGCTGGTGAATGCCATCTCGTCTTCCCTCCACGTGTGTTTCTCTCTGCAATTTCCACTTCTTGAATTAGGGCCCACCCTAAGGGTCTCATGTTAACTTGATTATCTCTGTAAAGACTCTGCTTCCAAATATGGTAACTTTCTGGGGTCTTGGAGTTTAGAATTTCGACATATGAATGGGGAGGAGGTTATGATTTAACCTTTCATGCACAGTCATTTAGAGTCACCTTAAATGCCATCTCAGGTGTTCAGTGTGGAATTTGGTAAATATGCTTTGTCTTTCTGTGGACATGTCCTCTTCTTACATCTCTCTTATCTCTTGGTTTCCATTTTTCTCCTAGTTTCCTCCAACCTCTCTAGTCTCCCTCATGTGGACTCTTCTTCCTCATCTCCTTCTTCATCTGCCAAGGTTTTCCATGTCCCATTCATGACTTCGCAATCCACCATCCTGTCTCCCTGATAAACTCACACACACAAGAATCTCAACTATCAACTATACCTAGGCCCACCCCGCCCGTGCCTCCTCGAGATGTGTAGCTGATTATCTACTGTTTACTTGAACATCTCCATCCAGCTGCTCCACGGGCATCTCAAATTCAACCTGTGAGACCATGAACTCACCATCTGTCCTCCCTCCCCATATCCAAACCCACTCTACTTCCTATGTCCCCCATTTTGTGAAGGATGCCACTGAGCACTTAGATCTCTGTTCCTTCCCCAACTTCCATGTGTGAAAAGCCAAAGCGTGTCACTTCTACTGCTTAAATTTCTCTTAAATGCATCCTGTCCTCTCTGACTGCCACCATGACCGGCCTCTGAGTCATCTCCCTCTTGCACTAACTCTTTCTCCAGACTTTACCTAAGCACCTAACGTGGTCTTCAGCTCCCTTTAAGCCCTCTTTTCCAGTATTTGGTTCCATTATGATCAGAGTCACTCCCTGGGGGTTGGCCTTGTCCTTGGGCACTGCCAGTTTCAGGTCAGCCCCTAGGAGCCCAGCCTGGAAAAACAAACAAACAAACAAACAACTTTCTGCATTCTAGTCCTAGAAATGCCATTAAGTAGTTGTGTAATCTTAAGTTACTTCCCCTCCTTTTCTTAATCTTTTTTTTTTTTTTTTTTTTTTTTTTTTTTTTTTTTTTTTGTGGGTACCGGGGGGACGACCTCAGGACCTCGCGCGCCAACAGGCACCCGTGCCACTGAGCGATATCACCGGCCCCTTTTTCGTATGTGGGATCCGGGAGTCGAACTCGGGCCTTCGCGCTTGCAAGGCAGGCGCTTAAGCCGCTGAGCCGTCTCACCGGCCCTCTTAATCTTAATAGTAATAATAAGATAACTAATAATAATTAATGAGTACTGACCAGAACAAAGTTTTAAGCACTTTAAATGGGTTGTCACATTAAAACCTCACAACCACCTTGTTGACATACCACTACCATCCCCATTTTTACAAAAACAAAAACAACAAAAAATTGAATTTGGCCAGTTAAGCAGGGGGACTAGAAGTTCAAGGCCAGCCAGGGCAATTTAGAACTTACACCCTGTCTCAAAATAAAAAATAAGAAGGACTGAGGGTACAGCTCTGTGTGAACCCCCAGGTTCAGTCCCCAGTACTGGGGGGGAGCCTAGTGGGACTGAGTGAGTTATGGGTTCAGTGTGTGTATTTCCAAGGGGAGTCCAGACATGAGAAAAGTTAAACATTGAGGGCTGAAACCCTAACACGGAATTCCACAAATTATGAGTGATCACACACCAGTAAACAGTTCTAGGCAAGGCAGCACAGCTACTGGTTTCTTTTTTTAAAAATGTCTGGTTTTTTCAGTCTGCACACATGATTCAAGTTCAAAATCACACAGTAGAAAATAAAAAGCCAACTATATTTTTTATTAACATTGTGTTCATACATGTATCATGTACAAAAGTGGTAGCATTGTATATTCTGCTTTTTTCTCTATTAGGCTAAACACATTAGGAATAGTTCTATAACAGAATTTTTAATGATTTCATGATATTTCATTATGGATGATCCACAATTAATGAATAACTTATTTTTAGATATTTAAATTATTGGTAAGGTTTTTCCACTAGAAACAATGTCAAGAAAAAGATCCATGTCACTAAAATCTTACAGACATATATTATTAAATTCCTAGGATAAATTCATAAAAGGCAAAGTGTTTTGTTAAAGGGTATATACATTTGAAGGGCTCGTGATATGTTTTGCCAGATTATTGTCTAGAAAGATAACACCATCATCAGTGGACAGTAAGGGTTTCTCTCTTCTTAGCAACATTGAGGATTCTTGCCTACTTTTTTAATGTAATATTCGCCACTTAGAGAAAAAAACAAAACTTCATTGTTTTAATGTGCACTTATTTCCGATAAGACTCAATATTGTTTGTTAGTATTTGTTGGTTCATAATCAATTTTGAGGCACCAAAACAAAAAGAATCTTAATAAGAACAATATAAGCGATACTCTGATTCTATAGACCTTTGCAGGCAGTGCCAGCATAATTAAGTAGTATCACTTCTGCAGCAGTTCCACAAAAATGATAAATTCTGGTATATATATCAAAGATACGTAGATAAGATGATAAGATATTAATTTCAAAATTCTGCTTCCAGGGAAAGGAATCTTTATCTGGAAACAAAAGCAGCAAAGCTATTTCCCAAGCCAGCAAGTAATGGTAGGAGAGTTCGACTTTCAAAGAACAATACTAATAAGAAATCGTGACTGACTCCAGCTGCCGCCTTGCAAAAGAAGAGCGGGTGTGGCTTCCCCCAGGAAGTTCCTGCCCTGGGAACTTGCCACATCAGGAAGGAATCCTATACTCAGACAGGCGGGCAAGAAAGATTTTAGGTCTACCCCTTATGAGCGGTGTGACTTTCAGTGAATTATTTAGCTTCTTTAGCTCATCTGTAAAACGTGATGATAACGTCTCTTGGAAAACTATTCTGAAGATTAAAACTCAGTGCAAATAACACTAGTAAAGCACACAGAGCACATCATGAACGTTCAATACACAAGAGCTGATTGAATTACTCTACCTCTTTCCATTTACCCCACCCTACTCAGAATCTCCCACAGCCTGTTTGTGACTCATCCGAGTTTTGTATTTTCTCCTTACACAGTCATTCCTTGGTATTCATGGGGAATTGGCTCCAGGACCCTGTGAATACCCGAATCTTGGATGCTTAAGTCCCTTATATGAAACAGCATAGCATTTGCACATATCTGTGTACAATCTCCCACATGCTTTCCATCATCACTAGAACACTTACAACACCTAATGAAATGTAAACGCTATGTAAATAGTTGTTACAATGTATTGTCTAGGGAATAGTGACAAGAAACCAAAAGGTGTACATATTCAATCCTGACACAACCATTGCAGGCCTAGCTACAGCTTTCATCTTCAGTTGGTTGAATCCACAGATGGGGAGCCCGTGGATACAAAGGAGCAACTGTTCCCCTTCTTCTTCCTTTCTGGACCTCTCTCCTTTTGTCTTCTCTGATTCCTCCACCCTTAGGCCAAACTGACCCTGAAATACTAAAACCTTTTCCTCCAGACATATGTCAAATTTTGTGCAGGCATTTAAAAATCTCCTCATTCCTAATTTAAAAACCAACAACTGTAAACATTCAATATTCAAACAACAAGTTTACAAAGCCAAAACTAACCACTTAAATAAACCTGCCAATAAACTGATTTTGGCACCTCAAATAATTCCCACTTTCTTGGGACATATCTAGTATGAAATAAATAAGCAAATAGTTAAACAAAAGAACAAATAAGCCTCCTTACTCCAGGAGCGATGGAATCAACCTCGAGTGTGCGCTCCAAGGAGGGGCTGACTTCCTGCTTCAGTTGAAGTTTCCCATGACAAATCCTTCTCTGCCACAGGGGTTCTCACTTTTGGCTTTTTAACAGACTTGTGTACCCTGAATATATGTTAGGGTCCTGAACCTCAGCCTCCCGCTGAGTCCCATCCCTAACAGCCTTGCAAAGAGGTAAGAGCAGATCACTCACCATCCTGGACCCATCTCGGTGGCTTCTGCGGCGCCGCGGAGAAGGAGTCAGAATCAGCGCTGGAGCGGAGATGAGCGCAGCGACCCTCTGCGCCCGGCCTTCCTCCGCAATGACCCACAAGCTGTGCACTTTCTTTAAGAGCGGTTCCTCTTTTCGCTTCGGACTTTGCCCACACTTGAGGAAGATTATTTAACCCTTTTTTTTTTCTTTTCAAAATATATTGACCTGGGTCTAGAGAGAGAGAGAGAGAGAGACCTATAAATAAGTATATATGTATATATATAAAACAATCAGTGGCTTGAGTTCTGGGCAGGATGAGGCTAAAAATTCCTTTTGAAGATTTCCCTCCCTAGATAATGAAACAACTAAAAAGAGAAGAAAATCTCCGTAGCTACAAGACAGAACAAAAGAACTTACAGATTTTGGTAAGTCATTTAAAAGTGTGATTTATAATGGGTGTGGAGCCACAGTGAGTCAATTTCCACCAGTCAATTTCCACCACCAAGATGAGGAAGGATGCAGGTGGGCCTGGCGTAGGAGCGCTGTCTTCCCGGGAGGCCGCACAGCCCAGAGGGAGAGCAGACTACTGTTTTCCCCCAGCTCATCCCTGCCGCAGCCTAAGGTCGCCTTGATGAGGGACAGCATTCTGAAAAAGAAGCCTGAAAAAAAAGCAGCATTACAAAAATTAATAGATGAACTAGAGAAACATAGAAATCATCAAGCAGAAATGATACGGGAAGAACGCCGAGCTTCAAAGCCAGTTAAACATGTAGATATAAGATTGCATAATTGTTGCAAATTAGCTTAGTCCGGAATGGTAAGAAAAAATCATTAGTAGTAAATTATCTAAATTATTTTAATGAAGTTTAACAATAACATGATATTATATACACTAACTGCAACAAGGAAGCAAAATTGACAAATTATTAAATTTCAAGTTAAAATTTAGAGCATTTATTCTTGTGTCAACTCTGATAATTTCATCCATACTTGAATTTATTTTTAAAAAGCATACAGACAGCGCTAGAGATGTAGATCAGCGATCTAACATGAGGCCCTGGGTTCAATCCCCAGCACCAAAATAAAAAAAGAAAAGAAAAAAAGAAAAAAGAAAAAACGAAGGAAAAAGAAAGGTGAAGATAGCAAAATACAATTAAAATAGATAATATACCTTCCAAATTATTTCACAGCAGGAGTGTAAATAATTATATAATTATATTATATAATTAAATAATCTAATGGGTTTTTATAATTAAATGACCCATTAGATAGAAACTGACGTCCCATGACAAAACAAAACAAAAACAAAGATCGATCTATGTAAGGCTCATGTCATGATTTAGATCTGAGATGTTGCCCACATTTTCCCTTGTGTGGAAGAAGAGGGGATTACGGACGCCATACCCATCAGTGGTCTCATCCATTGAGTTTTGTTGCTGAACGTGCTGTTAGAGACTGGGGCCTGGTGGGAGGTGCCTGGCTTGAGGCATGATCTGGAAGGTATGTCCTTGTCACTGGCTCTTCCTGCCTCTCTCTGCTTCCTGGCTGACCCGGGTCGAGAACCTTTTCCTTCCCCACACACCTCTGCCATCCTGTTTCTTTGGAGTCTGCTGATGATGAATGAAATCCATGAGATGAAATGAACTTCTCCTTTAAGTTGTGAGTTCTGGGTGTTGTGTCTCAGCAATGAGGAAAATGATTAAAAACTCCGCATGTCATAGATGTTAAAGATGTGGAATAATTTTTCAGCTTTTCAGTATCAATGTATACTCTAATTTTTACTTCAGATAGAATAAACATTTTCATAAGTTATTATAAATGTTTTAATAGTCATTGAGTATTAATAGCACATCAAGTAGATACATTAGGGTAAAATTATCTCCCTAATGTCAAACAATTTTACTTTCAGTATTTTTATATTCCTAACAGCTTTGTAATTAGTGTATTTGTATGTGAGTTCTTGGTATTCATTTGTCACCCAATGGTGCAAAAAATTTATCCCAAAACTTAGGTGCTCAAAATCACAATTTTTTATCAGTACATGTTTGTGTATATTCATTGTGGGTAGTTGGTACATGTCCATGATATATCTTAATTCTTGTTACTGTCTCTTTCTTCCTCCACGCTCCCCCCTCCCTCCATGTCTTGTTCTCCTTCCCATTTGCAAAAGATCTATCTTCCTGTTTCCTATTATTTATTTTTTATTTTGCTATTAAACTTATTTATACTTGGGGTTCTCATATAAGAGAAACCATTCAATATTTAAGCTTGTGTGTCTGATTTATTTAACTTAATATTATGGATTCAAGGTGCATCCATTCTCCTATAAATGACTAGTCTATTCTTCTTTATAGCAGAGTAGTACTCCATTTATATAAACACCACATTTTCTTTATCCATTCACCTGTTGATGGTAATATAAGCCACTTCCAAGAGTTAGCTATTATGAATTGTGCTGCTATAAACATGGGTATGCATGTATCACTGTGATATTATGTCTTTATTTTTTATGTTTTTGTATATTTAGATATTAGTCCTCTGAGGAGTAGCTGGCAAAAATTCTTTCCCACTTGGTAGGTTGTCTCTTCACTCTGTTAGCTGTTTCCTTTGCTCTGCAAAAGCTTTTTAATTTGATATAATCTCATTTGATGATTCTTGATATTGTTTCTTGTGCAATTGGGGTTCTGTTCAGAAAGTTCTTGCCTATGGCTTTTGGGAAGATACCTAGTAGGGGAATATTTGGGTCGAATGGAATTTCTATTTTTTAGTTTTTGAGGAAACGCCATACTGATCTCTATGGTTCTATTGGTTCTACATTTTCCACTGGCAATGTAGAAGTGTTCCTTTTTCTACCCTACCTTGCCAGCCTTTGTTATTTGATTTCTTGATGATAGCCTTTCTTTCTGGAGTAAGATGGAATCTCAGTGTTGTTTTAATTTACATTTCTGTAATGGTCACAGATGTTGAACATTTCTTACATATTTATTGGCCATTCGTACCTCTTTTTCTGGGAGGTGTCTATGCATTTCATTTGCCCATTATTTTTATTGTGTCTTTTATTTGGAGGAAGGCTAATTGTTTTTTGGTTCTTTATATATTTAGATATTGGTCCTCTGAGGAGTAGCTGGCAAAAATTCCTTCCCATTTGGTAGGTTTTCTCTTCACTCTGCTAGCTGTTTCCTTTGTTCTGAAAAAGTCTTTAATTTGATATAATCCCACTTGATGATTCTTGATGTTATTTCCTGTGCAATTGGGATTCTGTTCAGAAAGTCCTTGCCTATGCCTATGACTTCAAGAGTTCTACCTATTTTATCTTTCACCAGGTTCTTTCTGTTTTAACATTTAGATCTTTGAACAATTTCAATTTTATGGTGAGATATGGGTCCAGATTCAATCTTCTGCATGAAGATAGCTATAGTATACCCAGCACCATTTACTGAAGAGATGATTTTTTTTCTCCAGTGTATGTATGTGGTCCCTTTTTCAAAAATCAAATGGCTGAACCTGCCTGGGATTGTTTCTGCATCCTTTATTCTGCTCTTTTGATCCACATGTCTGTTTTTGTGCCAGTATCATGCTGTTTTTATCACTGTAGCTTTGTAATATACCTTAAAATCCAAGTTTGTGATACCTCATGCTTTGCTGTTGTTGCTCAGGATTGATTTTGCTATTCTGGGTCTTTTATGGTTCCATATGAATTTTAGAACTGTTTTCTCTAGCTCTGTGAGAAATAATGTTGGTATTTTGATTGGGATTACATTAAATTTATGTATCAGTTTTGGAAGTATGGCCATTTTGACAATGTTGGTTCTGCCTCCAGGAACAGGGGAGGTCTTTCCATTTTCTGATGTCCTCTTTGATCTCCTCTTTCAGCGTACTGTAGTTTTCATCATGGAGGTCTTTCACTTTCTTGGTTAGGTTAATTCCTAAGTATTTAATTTTTCTTGATGCTATTGTGAATGGTATTGTTTTTCTAATTTCTTTTGTTGGGTTCATTATTGGTGTACAGGAATGTGATTGATTTTTGTTTGTTGATTTTGTATCCTGTTATGTTGCTGAATTTGATTATTATTTCTGTGAATCTTTTGGCAGAATTTGTTGGATCTTCTATGTAAAGGATCGTGCTATCTGCAAATAATGACTTGACTTCTTCCTTTCCTACCTCTTTCATTTTTTTCTTTTTCCAGATTGCTCTGGCTAATGTTTCAAGTATTATACTGAACAAGCATGGTGATAGTGGGCATCTTTGTCTTGTTCCTGATTTTAGAGGGAAAGCTTTCATCTTTTCCCTATTTAATATGATGTTTGCCACTGGTTTGTCATAAGTGGGTTTATCAGATTGAGATAAGGTTCTTCTATACCTATTTTCTCCAGGGATTTTTTTCTCCATCATGAATGGATGTTGGATTCTGTCAAAGGCTTTTTTTTTTCTGGGTCTATTGAGACAATCATGTGATTTTTTTTTCCTTGCTTATGTTTATGTGATATATTACATTTATTGATTTGCATGTGCTGCACCATCCTTGCATGCCTGGGCTGTCATAGTTGGTTATGACATGTGATGTTTTTCGACTTGTGGCATTCTGTTTCCCACTATCTTATTGAGGATTTTTGCCTATATGTTCCTTAAAGAGACTTTTTCTTTTTTAGTTGGGTCCTTATCTGTTTTTGGAGTTAGGCTAATTCTAGTTTCTAGGAATGGCTTTGGGAATACTCCTTCTCTTTCAATTTCATGAGTTCTAGGAGTATTGACAATATATCCTGAAGATCTTCTAGAATTCAGCAGTGAATTCATTGGATTCTGTGCTTTTCGTAATAGGTTTATTATTATTACTATTACTCCCTCGATTTCATTGCCTGCTGTTGTATTGTTGATAGTTTTTATGTCTTGATTTCATTTTGGGTAATTTGTATGTGTCTATGAGTCTATTCATTTCTTCAAGATTCTCCAGTTTGGTGAAGTACAGTTTTTCATAGTAGTTATTAATGATCTGGATTTTGATGGTAAGCATTGTGATTTTTCCTTTTTTCCTTACTAATTGCATTGGCGTGGGTGTTTTCTTTCCTGCTTTAGGTAAATTTGTCTAAGGGTTTGTCTATTTTGTTTATTCTTTTAAAGAACCAGCTGCCTGATTCACTGATTCTTTGGGGTGTTTTTTGGGGGGGTTCTGATTAAGTTTCAATTTTGTTAATTTTTCCTCTGATCTTTATGATTGCCCTCCTTGTACTAGATTTCAGTTTGTACTGTTCTTGCTTTTATTGTTTCCTGAGGTGCATCAGTAAGTTATTTATTTGTATTCCCTCTTTCTTCTATGAGCATTCTCAGCAATAAATATTCCCTCAGCAATAAATGAAACAAGGACTGATTTCATTGTGTCTCATAGGCTCTGGTATGTTGTACTGATATTATTGTTAATTCTAGGAATTGTTTTATACCTTTCTTGATTTCTTCTGTGACCTAATCAGTGTTCAGGACTATGTTATTTAATGTCCAGGTGTTTGCAAAAATTCTGGGGTTTCTCTTGGGGTTGATTTCTAGTTTTAGTTCACTATGATCTGGTAATATACATAGGATGGTTTTGATTCCTTTGTATTTATTTAAGCAGGCTTTATGGATTAGTGTGCAGTCTGTTTTGGAGAAAGTTTCATGTACTGCTGAGAATAATGTGTATTCTGTTGTAGGAAGGTAGAACACTCTGTAGAGATCTATTAAGTCCATGTGTTCAAATGTGTAGTGCAGCTCTGATATTTCTTTATTTATTTTTTATTTAGTTAATCTATTTCTCTGTGAAAGTGGGGTATTGAGGTCACCTACAACGTGATTGTGCTGATGTTTATTTGATCTTTTATTTCCAGCAGTATTTGTTTTATGAAGTTAGGTACACTGATATTTGGTACATATATATTTGCAATTGTTATCTCTGCCTGTTGAATTTTTCCTTAAGTAACACGTAGTGGCCTTCTTTGTCTCTTCTGATAAGTTTTAG
Organism: Erethizon dorsatum; assembly: GCA_028451465.1. Lineage (NCBI taxonomy): Eukaryota > Metazoa > Chordata > Mammalia > Rodentia > Erethizontidae > Erethizon > Erethizon dorsatum. Next base: position 60,725,356 of record CM051831.1, read on the forward strand.
TTTGAAGTTTACTTATTCTGAGAATAAAACTATTACCACGAAACTGCTTTTGGGGTCCTGGTACATGATTCTTCCTCTATGAATTTCTTTGTGGATTAGATGAGTCTCTTGAATGCTACAGAGAATTGGGTTTTGCTTTGATTTAGTCTGACAATCTGTGTCTTTTAATTGGGGAGTTGAAGCCATTTACATTGAGTTATTACTGAAAAGTATTAACTTATTCCTATCATTGTGTTCTTTTTCTGTTGACCCCTTTATTTTTCCCTTTTTTTTAAACTATTCACCTTACTAGATATACTCATTCTACCTGATATTTTGTCTCTGTTGGCTTCATTATCTCTGTCTAGATATTCTTGAGTACTTTTGGAGTGTTGGTTTGGTGTTCATGAATCTCTTAAGGTGTACTTTTTCTCATGAAAGGTACTTATTTCTCCAATCTTAAAGATAGTTTCTGCAGGATATATTAGTCTGGGTTGGAAGTTACTCCAAGTTATCCTGGCCTTTAAATTTTGTGTTGAAAAGTCTGCTGTAATCTTAGTTGGTTTGCCTTTATAAGTGAATTTTTGCTTTTCTCTGACAGCTTTTAAGAGTCTGTCTTTTTGTTGGACATCTGGGACTTGGACTGTGATGTATCGTGAGGAGCCTGTTTTTTGCCTTGTAGTTATTTGGCATTGTGTAAGCCTTGCTTACCTGTATGTTGAAACATTTTCTGCTACTATTTTTATGAAATGAAACATTTTATGAACTTGAAACATTTTCTGCTATTATTTCTATGAAGAGATTTTTAAAAATTCTATGTGTGCTGTCTTCTATTTTCTCTTTAACTCCAATTACCATTGGGTTAGTCTTCTTAGCGCCATCCAGTAGCTGTTGGATGTATTTTTCTTGCTTTCTTATCTTTTTTAAGGTTTTTTCTGAGTAAATCATCATGTAATTTCCACTTTGCTCTTGATTCCTGAAACCCTATTTTCACATTAGCCATTTCTTCTGTCTATTAATTCAAAGAACTTCTTATCTCTGGGATTTCTGTTTGGCACCTTTTTGTGTAGTCTGTTTTTTGGTAAATTTGTCATTCATGTTTTGAACAGTTTTGGTCAACTCTTCCAATTTTTTGATTGTCTGTCTCATAACATTGGTCAAACATTGGTCCGTTTGTATGACAGTTCCACTGTCATGTGAGTTATATCCTCTTTGAACTCAATGAGTTTCTTTGCTTCCTCTTTAATCATCTCATACTGCTCAGCTATCTGGTGTTTTCTTGGTTTCTACAGTGGTGCCCCTTGGGTCTACTTTAGGAGTGTTGGGTATTTCGTTATTTTGTTGCCTTGTTTTTTCATGATCTGTGTATGTGCTGAGGGTTGAAGTCAAATAGAGTAAAAGAGAGTTTGTTCTTGATATGAGAATATCTTTAGTTAGGTTGTGTTTTCTATGATGCATTCTTGGCTTTATTTGTCAAGAGGTACTGTTTACTACTTCAACTTATTCAAATAAATTATGTTGGACCCTGCCACTGTATTGCAAGAGGAGAATTTCTCCTGGATATAACAGTGTCAATAGCTCCAATCATACATCAATCATAAAACATTAAAACATTTCACCCTTTTGTCAGTACCCCTTACAGACTATATTAAACTGCCACTTGTGGATTGTGGGGGATGTGGAGGGTGGGCAGATGGAGATAGGAAGAGGAAAAGGAAGGGGGCATTTCACTAGAAAGAGTGAGAGGTAAAAGAAACGCCAGTAGGTAAAAAATGGACAGGATATTGGACTCTGTTGGAATTTTTTCATAGCTGCAGTGAAGGCTAGAGTTTGAGGGAATTTGAGAAAATATTTATGTCTGTAGGAGGTATGCAGATGGGTGGATGAGTATTTAGAGATTGAAGGAGTCTATTGGAACTTGTTAATACATTTGTAGGTAGTTTTATTTGGACCCACTAAGCCAAATTTTGTTAAGAATTACCCTGACATGCCTTTCTGGTATTATTTCTGGTATTATTTCATTTATAGAACTACTTACTTGTAATTCTCTAATGCACTTATACAGGCCTCCTATTACAGCTGTGCCATTAGATAGGTGGGAAGGAGGAGAAGGAAGGCAAGGAGACAAAATAAAGAGGAAGAGAGGAGTAGAAAGAATAAGGAAAGAAAAGAGTCAAAAAATACCAGGGAAGAAACACTGAAAGAGGGAGCAGATAAAAGGGGGAAACCTTGAAAATTAAAGTATAGTGGATGTGGTGGAACACACCTGTAATCCCAGCACTTGGGAGGCTGAGACAGGAGGATGGTTGCAAGTTTGAGGCCAGCCTGGGCTACATAGTGAATTCGATGCCACCCTGAACTACAGAGTGAGACCCTGTCTCAAAAACAAAAAAGAAAAAGAAAAAAGAAAATTAAAGTACAATAACCAAACAATACCAATAAAGAAGCAAGAACCAGAAAAAGAGAAAAAAAAAAATCTGTAAGAAAAAAAATGAAAACAGAACAAACAAACGAACAAACAAACAAACCAAACCCAATGACCCAAATTAAACAAAGCACTTTCCCCCTGTGGGCTACACAATTGCCTGCCTGAGCTGTAAGGGCTGTCGCTCCCTCTGAACATGTGTCCTGCTTAAAAGCTGTGCTCTGGGTTTGCAGGCCTATGTAGATCTGATTGCCTTAATCAATTGGATGGACAAATATCATCCATATCTTCCCTCTATAGGCTTTCCTTGCCTAATATGTGACCCAAAAGCCACTGGCTCAGGACCTTTCACCATCTCTCTGCCAGCAGACATATCTTATCTCAGCCCCACCCACAGAACCTAGTGTCACCCCCCAGGCTCGGCCTAGGGCCTCCCTTTGCCAGCACAGGGTGGTGGGTGGAACTTCATGCCATCTCAGGCCTGTCAGTTTTTGGAGAAACAGTAGGAGAGTACCCATTCATTTCTGGCTCCATCAAGTCACTTTCTGACCTGGGTACCCATGAGTCTCCTCTCCCACAACTCCTCTACTGGACTCTGCCCCACATATTTGTCACATAGCTGGTTTTCCCTGCTCTCTGCAGTCCATAGCTAGGGCGTGCTGGTGGCCTGCCACGGGAGCCCACCGTCCCTTGTGGGTAGAGTGCTCAATGTTCTCTGTTGTATGTGGGAGCAATGGGTGGCTTATTATTATTTTTTCTGTTCAGGCAAGCCTTCTGTCTCCCCGTAGTCCCACCACTCCCCAGCGTTAGAGCACTGGTTCATCTGACACAATGCATCCCATAGCTGGAGTGCTTGTGTCCCGCTACTCACAGGCCCCTGGAGTGCTGCTGTTTATAAGACATGAGTGTGTGGAAATTTGCTCTGCCCCATTTTGCTTTCAGCTTTTTTGAGTCCCCAGGTTGGATAAGTCTCCCTTTTCAGAGTACAAGGGGGAGGATGGAGTGACTGTGAATCTATTCACTCAGCCAGGCCATTGTCACTGAAGGGCTGGTTCCCTCCCTTGGTTTGATCCTCTCCCATGATGGTGTATCTGCTTGGTCTGTGGTGGGAGATGGTGCGGAAGGAATGGTCCAGGAACAGCCTGGTTTGCCCTCACGCATTTTTTGAATAATGAATTTTAGTTCAGCTGGATTTTCTTGGTATTTGTCTTCCTGTATCAGTCTGTCTTTCACCCTGCCTCAGGGTGTCTGCTTTTCCCCAGCACCAACGCAGATACTTACCCTTGCTGTTGCCCTCTAGGCAGCCATCTTCTCTCTCCCAAAATCACAAATGTTTAGGGGTTGATATCCAGAATATGTAAAGAACCCCTACAATTCAACAACGCAATTTCAAAAATGGACAAAATACTTGAACAGGCATTTCTCCAAGGAATACATGCAAGTAGCCAATAAGCACATGAAATTATGTTCAAAACCACTAGTCATTAGGGAAATGCAAATCATAACCACAGTGAATTTTGCAAGATGGCAGAATAGGACTCCCCGACACATCCCGGTCCCTCCTTTCTCCGCGGAGACACAGGTTCAACAACACACAGACCGATTCTCTTTGTGAGAAATCTGGATTGCCAGTCGAGAGGCTCCTTCACATCAGGTGAGCTAAAACCAGCTACATCAGAGCCAGTAGGAAACTTCATCCTACCCTCTCCCCATAGTCTTCTTCTCTCCACAGCACCGTAAAATTGGAGAATATTCCCAATTCAGGCTTCTTGCTCAGGAGGGAAAAAGAGCCTGGACCATAGAGTCAAAGTTCTGATTTGGGAGGGTTGTCTGAGGACTTGCTTCTGTCTTGTATGTCTCAGACAGCGGATGGGCTCCAGCAGTTTCTAAAAGCCGGAAGTCCACTGAAAACATGGAAGAGCTGGGTGATGTGCCACTGCTCTAGAGGACCCTGGACGCAGCAGACAGGCAGATGCAGCTCAGCAGCCTCTCCCTCAGGAGGAAGGAGAATATCAGAGTGTCCATGCAAGGTTCCAGATTTTCAGGAGGCCAAGAGGATGCCCAAGGATTTGGTTTCTTTCTTATATGTCTTGGTGCACTGTCAGGACCTAGTGTACTCTAGAAACCTGGGGGCCACTGAGAAGAAAGGATGAGCTGGGTGATATACTGCTCCAGAGGACCTGTGGTACAACACAGTAGCTTGGTGGCCTCTCCCTCGGGGAGGTCAGAGAAACATGGGCATGTGTCTAACATTCTGGCCTTTCTGGCCAGAATTCTGGCTTCTGTGCAGTCTGAGATAGGACATTGACTAGGCTTTCCACACTCTAGATGACCGAGGGCTGCTAAGAACAAAAAAGCTGGACAGTGTGTGGCTACTTCAGAAGATACACGGTACAGCAGACAGACATCAGAGACCAAGAGATTATGAGGATCTAAAAAATGATAAACCAATAAAGTTCTCTAATTAGGACTTTATCACACAAATCCAGAGAAGACACACCATCAGAAAAGTTTGAGAAACACCCAGAATCTTTAGCCAGGATGCTAGGTAAAAGTTTCCCTCTAAAAAGCCAGTCAGTAAAAACTAGGAGAAGTAGCTGCTTTTTTTTAAATGTACGGATATCAGCACAAGGCTATCAGGAACATATATAGGCAGGGGGAAATGGCCAAGTCTAAGGACCAAAATAAATCTCCAGAAACTGACCCTAAAGAAACAGATGAAGAATTCAAAATAACCATCAAAATGATGCACAATGACTTTGGGAAGATTATGCATAAATCAAGTGAAAATTTCAACAAGGATACACTGCCTTTTAAAGGGCCAAACAAACTTTGGAGCTTAAGAATGCAATAACTAAACTGAAAAATTGGCAAGAGAGGTTCAATAGCCAACTTGATCAACCAGAAGAAGGAATCAGCAACTCAGACAGGTCATCTGAAATTCTACAAAGGAGCAAAAAGAAAAAAAAGAGTAAAGGAAGCCTAAGGGATGTATGGGACATCATCAGATGGGTTAATATATGAACTGTGGCAGCTCAAGAAGATGAATGGTGGGGCCGGTGAGATGGCTCAGCGGCATAAGCGCCTGCCTGGCAAGCGCGAGTTCCTGAGTTTGACTCCCGGTACCCACATACAAAAAAAGGGCCAGTGATAATGCTCAGCGGCACGGGCGCCTGCTGGCGCACAAGGTCCTGAGTTCGACCCCCGGTACCCACAAAAAAAAAAAAAAAAAAAGAAAGAAAAGAAAAGAGAAGGAGAATGGGCTAGGCATGGTGGCATACATCTGTAATCCCAGTACTCTGGATAGCTAAGGATTGCAAGTTCCACCCCAGACCAGGCAAATCAGTAAGGCCAGGTCTCAAAACAAAAAGGGGTAGAGATATAGCTCAGTGCAAAGGCCCTGTGTTTAATCCCCATTTCCAGGGAGGTGGGGGTGCAGAAAACTTATTTAAAGAAATAATTGGGGGGCTAGTAAGATAGCAGCATAAGCGCCTGCCTGGCAAGTGCGAGGTCCTGAGTTCAACTCCCGGAACCCACATAAAGGAAAAAAAGGACTGATGATATCGCTCAGCGGCACAAGCACTTGCTGGCAAGCACGAGGTCCTGAGGTCAACTCCCAGTACCTGCATTAAAAAAAAAAAAAAAAAAGGAAAAAAAAGAAATAATGGGGGAAATTTTGCCAAATCTAGGAAAGGAAATAGACATACAGATTAAAGAAACCCAGTGGAACCCAACAAAATGAACCCAAATAAATCTGAGACATATTATAATCAAACTGTTAAAATTCAAAGACAGAATTCTGAAAGCAGCAAGAGAAAAGCAATCCATGCTATATGAAAGTACCTCTCTAACAGCCCTGCATCTCTCATCAGCAGTAGCGCAGGGCAGAAGGGAGTGAGGTGATATATTCAGTGCTGAATCTTGCCAGCAAAGACCACTGTCTCGGCAGAATGGTCCTTCAAAAAAGGAAGCAGAAATAAAAACTTTCCCAGATAAAAGCTAAAGCAGGTCATCATCACTAGACCTGCTTCACAAGAATTCTAAAGGGAGTACTTTGAGTTGAAGTAAAAAGATGTTAAATGGCAGCAGGAAAGCATGTGAAAGTATAAAGGTCACTGGTAAAAAATGTATACACAGATACAAAACATTGTATCACAGTGACAATATTATGTAAGTCACTTAATTCTGATACAGAAGTTAAAATACCAAAATATGAAAAAGAAGTTTCACTATAAAAATGAGGTAATGGAAATGCAGTACAAAAAGACAACATCAGTAACAATGTATGTGTTGGAGAGATGTATTAAATGTAGATCTTTTGTATGTAATTGAGGTAAAATTTTTGTCAGCTTAAAATAGATTTTCTCCTATGTCTTCTAGGAATTTTACAGCTTTGCATTTTACATTTAGGTCTATGAGCCATTTTTAATATGATCCAATTTTTGTGAAAAGTATGAAGTCTGTGTTGGGATTCACTTTTTTGAACTCGCATTCCAAGTTGTTACTGTATCACAGGTTGCAAAGACTATCTTTTCTCCACTGTTTTGGATTTGGTCGTTTGACAATGATCAGATGACCATATTTGTGTGGGTCTATTTCCGGGCTCTCTCTTCTGTTCCACTGATTAGTTTGTCTGTTCTTTTGCCAATACCACATTGTGTGGATCATAGTAGCTTTATAGGTCATCTTGAAACAGTAGCGTCAGTCCTCCATGTTTGTTCTTCTCCTTCAATTTTATAAGATATTAATTTTTACATTTTCTTTTCCAAGTATGTTAGCATTAAGGACATCTTTTGAAATTCAGATGTTTTACACATTTTGTTGTAAAACTATGTATGTTTTTCCTGTTATATTTTCTAGTCCCTCTTAATCTGACAGTCTTATTTCCTGATTGGAAATGTAAGTTTTATATTTTATATTTCTGGAAAAATTATCTTCCATGAAACCAATCCCTGGTGCCACAGAGGTTGAGGTCGCTGTTCAGGGTATCTGGTAGGATGCATTGACTTTGTTTCCAAAGGGGTACAGTAGTGTAGTGGAAGTATAACTTTAATCGATGTAGTGCATGTAGCAGTGGGCAAAGAAGCCCATCAGTCTCCATGGACCACACAAGGGTGGGGCTATGCCAATGGGAGCGTGCAGGATCGGTGCACACAGTATTGGAGGCAGGATGCCTTTGACCAGCCACTCCGGTGGTCCCAGGCGGGTGTCGCACAGCATTTGCCCCAGTGGCAGCAGATTTTCCTTCAGTCCTCGTGAACAATGTGGGGGCCAGGTCCCACCAGGGGGCTCAGCTAGTTTGCCCATCTTGAGACCTGCTCAGAGCAGTCGCCCAGCTGCCCCTTAGGCTTACAGTGGCTGAGCAGAACCACCCAACTACTTCCCAGGGACTGAAGCCCTCAGAATAGGCTACCTTGCTGCTTCCCAGGGGTGTGAGATGCTTTGCAGCATGGGTCGGCTGAACTGCGGGGTGTGGCTGTCCTGCTGTCTCAGAGGACCCCAGGTAGGCAGGGTCTCAAGATGGCATTGTGCGGCAGGAGCTTGGGCAGGAGAGGGCACAACATAGACTGAGTTCTTTCTCTATCCCTGGCAGCTCCACAAACATGGTTCAGGGTCCGTAAGGGCTGTAGGCTTCTCCTAAAGCAGATGCTTCATGTGTTGCTGGTGTTAGTGAGCACTTCTGGGGACTGCTGTTTACCCTTTCCCCGCTGTGGAACAGTAGATGCTCCGTGCTTACTGGTAGTTTCTTTCTTTGTAAGGCCATTGTGCATGCCCATCTCTGTAACATCTCCGTGCATTTGCACTGTAGACAGGGACTCTGCCTCAAACACTCCCATAGAGTCATAGGTTTTTCTTTGTGTTAGTCCATTTTTGTAGCGGGAAATAGACCACGCACCTCTAGTCATCTATCTTGCTGAAGTCACAGCCTATTATCAGGCTTATGACAGGGTAGGGAGGTTCTCTGATGTTCTAATTAGGTTTCTATTTAACCAGATATCATGAACCTTTTAGGAAGCCTCTGCTAATGTCTCCTTCCCTCCTCCACACTCACTGCTAAGCCTAGAACCTGTCCCTGCCTTTCTTCTGGGGGTAAACATTTTTCTTCTGTTCTAGTGGCAATGGGTTGCCACAGTTGCCCTGTGTTAGTTAGCTTTCCATCACCATGAGAAAGTACCTCAGAAAGACAAATAAAAGAGGTTTATTTTGGCTCACCATTTCTAGGCTTCAGTCCACCACTAGCCAGTTTCATTGCTTTAGATCTGTGGTGAGGCAGAAACATCACTGCAGAAGGGCCTGGTAAAAGAAAGCACTCAATTCATGGCAGCCAGGAAGCAGAGAGAGAGAGAGACAGAGAAGGCAAGGTGCTGGGGAAAAGATATACCCTTCAGAGAAACCCCCGGTGGCCTACTCCTCCAAGTGGGCCTCACCTCCTAGTAGCCCATTCAGCATCGTTCCCTCCTGGTCCAAACACCTTCTCAGGCCCCACTGCTGAACATCGCTGCGCGGTGATCAATCCCTCCATACATAAGTCTTCGGGAGACACTTCGTATTGAAATGATAGCATGTCTTAAGGATTTAACTTTCGGGCCGGTGAGATGGCTCAGTGGCGTAAGCACCTGCCTTGCAAGCGTGAGGGCCTGAGTTCGACTCCCAGATCCCACATACGAAAAAGGGGCTGGTGGTATCGCTGAGCGGCACGGGTGCCTGTTGGCGCGCGAGGTCCTGAGGTCGACCCCCCGGTACCCACAAAAAAAAAAAAGGATATAACTTTTGTTTCATTATCCTTACAGATTAAGTATTCTGTTCCATAGGGTAAATGGAGTACGTGTATCTGCGTAGAGTGTTGGTGGTGGCTGCAATTCCTTTCATACAACCAGAAAGTTTTCTGGCTGGGGAGAAAAGCTTTCTCAGGATTGCTTCCAATTTTCCTTGTGAGGACCTGGTAGGATTCTTAGAGAAAAAAATGCTGCAAGAAGCTGTGAACTCCAAGAGTTCACTGTATCATACTAACCCACGCTCAGCCTTCAACAACTTATTAAAAAATTTCCAGCTCGTTCTTGCTTCTGGCTTATATGGCATCTGGATAAATATTCTGATCTTGCTCTTCCTGTGGTGAGGCAGAAACCTGTCCTCCTAGGTTTTGGTAAATTTTTTACCTATGACCTCAGTTCTCTTAAGCATGTAAGAAAACTTGATTAATTTGCTGTTTGTCCAGCATTTCCTTGTTGTAAGAATGAAAACAAACATTTCTAGCTCTCTACCTCCCTGAGGAAAAGCCAGAATTAATCTCTATAATTTCCCACATATAATTTCTAAAATTCAACAAAAGAAAATCAGAAACAGGAAGCTATGAATATACAGCTAATACACAAAATCAATTGTATATCTGTGTGCCAACAACAAACACTAGAAAAAAAAATGCTAAATGTTATTGAAATAAATAATAAATATCTGTTTATCAATATCATTAAAAGAGCAAAAGACAAATCTCAAATTGGGATAACATGCTTTTTTTTTTTTTTTTTGGTCTTTAAAAGCAATTGCTTTTATTTTTTATTTTTTTTATTTTTTTTCAAAAGAAGAACAAATTTTCAAAACAACATAATAGGAGGGTAACAATGGTTAATACATTACGTATTACTATCTTTAAGTTAGTTATTCAGGACACCAGACATTAGCATTCAATTGTCCAAACATTATTGGCACAAACCTTACTCTTCAATGAACTATGTAAAAATGGTAGTGTATCTATCTTAACCATCTTATATATATATATACAATTTTTTTTCCTTTCTCTTCTTTCTTTTCCCTATTCCAGTCTCTCTTTCCTTTTGACCAGTTTCTTTTTGATTCACCATATCTATTGTACATTTTGGATCTTATTTACTCTTTCAGTTTCTCATACTAGAGAGATAATACGATGCTTACACATGTGCTTCTGGATTATTTCACTTATGTGTATTTTCTCGAGTTGCATCCATTTACCTATAAAAGTCTCCAGTTTATCCTTCTTTATGGCTGAATAGTACTCCATTGTATAAAAATACCACATCTTTCTTATCCATTCCTCAGTTGATGGGCATTTGGGTTGTTTCCAAGATCTGGCTATTACAAATTGTGCTGCTATAAACATGGGTGCACATATATCGCTGTGGTACGATGTTTTTAATTCTTCTGGGAAGATGCCCAGAAGGGGAATAGCTGGGTCAAATGGGACCTCCAACCCTAGTTTTCTGAGGAATCTCCACACTGACTTCCACAGTGGCTGTACCAGTCGACACTCCCACCAACAGTGAAGAAGGGTTCCTTTTTCCCCACAGCCCCTCCAGCATTTGTTGTTAGTTGATTTCTTAATAGTAGCCATTCTTTCTGGGGTGAGATGGTATCTCAGTGTTGTTTTAATTTGCATCTCTCGAATGACTAGTGATGTTGCACATTTTTTTGTATATTTGTTTGCCATTAGTATTTCTTCATCTGAGAAATGTGTATTCATCTCAGATGCCCATTTTTGGAGTGGGTCTTTAAATTTGGGAGGTCTGATTTTTTTGAGTTCTTTCTATGTTCTCGATAGTAATCCTTTGTCTGAGGAACAGCTGGCAAACATTTTTTCCCACATTGTGGGTTGTCTCTTCACTCTGTTGGTGGTTTCTCTTGCTGTGCAAAAGCTTTTTAATAAGATGAGATCCCAGTTATTGATTCTTTGGGATAGTTCCCGTGCGGTTGAGTTTTTATTCATAAAGTCTTTGCCTACACCAATGTCTCCAAGGGTTTTACCTATCCTACCTTCCAGCAGATTTAATGTTTCTGTTTTAATATTTAGATCTCTGATCCATTTTGAATTTAGTTTAGTGCATGGTGAAAGATATGGGTCTAGTTTTAATCCTCCACATGTGTAGAGCCAGTTTTTCCAGCACCATTTATTAAAGAGGCTATCTTTCTTCCAGCGAATGTGTTTGGCACCTTTGTCAAAGATAAGGTGGCTTAGTATGTCTGGGGTTGTTTCAGCATCTTCTAATCTGTTCCATTGATCTTCAGGTCTGTTTTTTTGCCAGTACCACACTGTTTTTATCACAGTAGCTTTATAGTATAATTTCAAGTCGGGGATTGTGATGCCCCCTGCCTTGCCTTTGTTGCCCAGAATTGCCTTTGCTATTCTAGGTCTCTTCTGATTCCAAATGAATTTTAGGATTGTTTTCTCTAATTCTGTGAGATATGCTGTTGGAATTTTGATTGGAATTGCATTAAATCTGTATAACAATTTTGGAAGTATGGCCATTTTCACTATATTGGTTCTTCCTATCCAGGAGCAAGGGATATCTTTCCATTTTCTGATATCCTCTTCAATCTCCTTTTTCAGAGTACTGTAGTTTTCAGTATAGAGGTCTTTTACATCCTTCGTGAGGTTGATTCCTAGGTATTTCATTTTTTTGGATGTTATTGTGAAAGGTATTGTTTCCCTAATTTCTCTTTCAGTAAGTTTGTTATTTGTGTACAGGAAGGCTATTGACTTTTGAGTATTGACTTTGTATCCAGCTACACTACTGAATTTGCTTATTAAATCTAGCAGTTTTTTAGTGGAGTTTTTGGGGTCTTCTGTGTAGAGTATCATGTCATCTGCAAATAATGATAATTTAACTTCTTCCTTTCCAATCATTATTCCTTTTATTTCTTTCTCTTGTCTAATCGCTCTGGCTAAAGTTTCCAGAACTATGTTGAATAAGAGTGGGGACAGTGGACATCCTTGTCTTGTTCCTGATTTTAGAGGGAAGGCTTTCAGTTTTTGGCCATTTAGTATAATATTGGCTGTTGGTTTGTCATAGATAGCTTTTACCAGGTTGAGATAAAGACCCTCTATTCCAATTTTCTGTAGGGTTTTTATCATGCAAAGGTGCTGGACTTTGTCAAAAGCTTTTTCTGCATCTATTGAGATGATCATGTGATTTTTGTCTTTGGTTCTGTTAATATGCTGTATTACATTTATTGATTTACTTATGTTGAACCATCCCTGCATCCCTGGGATGAATCCAACTTGGTCATGGTGTATAATCTTCTTGATGATTTGTTGGATTCTGTTTGCCAGTATCTTATTAAGGATTTTTGCATCTATGTTCATTAGGGAGATTGGCCTGTAGTTCTCTTTCTTAGCTGGGTCCTTCTCTGGTTTTGGTATCAGGGTAATGCTTGCTTCCAGGAATGAATTTGGGAGTATTGCTTCCCTTTCAATTTCATTGAAAAGTTTGAGAAGTAGGGGCGTTAGGTCTTCTCTAAATTTCTTGTAGAATTCGGCAGTGAATCCATCAGGGCCTGGACTTTTCTTTGTTGGGAGGTTTTTAATTACATCTTCAATTTCATTGGTTGATATTGGTTTATTTAGGATTTTTAAATCTTCTTGATTTAGCTTTGGTAATTCATACGAATCTAGGAATCTGTCCATTTCTTCTGCATTTTCCATCTTAGTAGAATATACATTTTCAAAATAGGTATAGATGATCTTCTGGATTTCTGCAGGGTCCGTCGTGATATCACCCTTTTCATTTTCAATTGCATGGATTTGAGTCTTTTCTTTTCTTTTTTTAATAAGGTTGGATAAGGGTTTGTCAATCTTATTTATTCTTTCAAAGAACCAACTTTTTGCTTCATTGATTCTTTGTATTGTTTTTTTATTCTCCAATACGTTAATTTCTGCTCTGATCTTTATAATTTCCTCCCTTGTACGGGCTTTTGGCTTAACCTGCTCTTCTTTTTCTAGAAGCTCGAGGTTCACCCTTAAGTTGTTTATTTGCGCTTGCTCTATTTTCCTGATATAAGTATTTAATGCTATAAATTTCCCTCTTAGGACTGCTTTCATTGTATCCCATAAGTTCCGGTATGTTGTACTGTCATTATCATTCAGTTGTAGAAAGTGACTAATTTCTTCTTTAATTTCATCTGTGACCCATTGGTTGTTCAGGAGGATGCTGTTTAATTTCCATGTGTTTAGGGAGTTTTTGCAATTTCTTTTGCCATTGATTTCCAGTTTCATTGCACTATGGTCTGATAATATGCATGGGATAATTTCAATTCCTTTGCATTTACTTAAGCAGGTTTTATGAGCTAGTATGTGGTCTATTTTGGAGAACGTCCCATGTGCAGCTGAGAAAAATGTGTATTCTGATGTTGTGGGATGGAACACTCTGTAGACATCTACTAAGTTCATTTGTTCAAAAGTTTGGTTCAGTTCTACTATTTCATTATTGATTTTCTGTCCAGTTGATCTATCTTTTTGTGACAGTGGAGTATTGAGATCTCCCAATATAATTGTATTAGTGCTTATTTGATTTTTCATGTCCTTTAGTACTTGTTTTATATAGCTGGGTGCATTGGTATTTGACGCATATATATTTATGATCGTTATCTCTTCCTCTTGGATTGTTCCCTTTACAAGGATGTAATGACCGTCTTTATCTCTCTGAATCCTTCTTGGCTTGAAGTTCACTTTGTCTGCAAAAAGAATAGCTACCCCTGCTTTTTTCTGGGTTCCTGTGGCATGGAGTATTGTTTTCCAATCTTTGACTTTCAGTCTATGAATTTCTTTCTGAATTAAATGTGTTTCTTGTATACAGCATATTGTTGGATCTTGCTTCTTGATCCATTTCGCCAGTCTGTGCCTTTTGATTTGTGAATTGAGACCATTAACATTGATGGTTAAAACTGATATGTATTGACTTGTCATGATAATTTCCTGTTGTTGGTTCCCACTCTTTGTTTTTCCGCTTTCCGGCTATTTAATTATTTGCCCTGCCTGGTGGATTCCTTCTGTTGGGGTTCCTATCTCTTTCTAGAATGTCCTTCAGAACGTTTTGGAGTGCTGGTTTGGTGGTCATAAATTTTCTCAGATGTTCTTTGTCATGAAAGTATTTTATTTCTCCATCAATTTTGAAAGATAGTTTTGCAGGGTACATCAATCTGGGCTGAAAATTATTTTCCTTTAGAGCTTGCAATACATCATTCCAAGCTCTTCTTGAATTGAGGGTTTGTGCTGAAAAGTCAGCTGTGATTCTGATGGGTTTTCCTTCATAGGTGATTTGTCTCTTCTCCCTAACAGCTTTTAAGATTCTGCCCTTCTGTTGAATTTCTGGGATCTTGACTATAATATGTCTGGCTGAAGTTTTTTTTTTATCATGTCTAGTTGGTGTTCTAAAAGCTTCACTTATAGGGGTGTCAAATTCCTTTTCTCTTCCAGGAAAGTTCTCCCTGATTATGTCTTTGAACAAGGTTTTAATGTCGTTGATGCTATCTCCTGCTTTTTCATTTATTCCAATTATTCTTAAGTTGTTTATCTTTGAGTCATCTAGCAGCTGCTGAATTGATTTTTCATGGTCCCTTGCTATTTTTAAGAATTTTTCCATTTCATGATCACTAATTGCAAGCCTGTCTTCTATATCTGAGATCCTGTCCTCGCATTGGCTTATTCTGCTACAAATACTTTCAATGGAATTTTTTATCTCTTGGATATCTGCTTGAATCTGCCTTATGGATTCCATTTCTTTCCTATGCTGAGCATTCATGGTTTCTATAGTTTTCTTAAGTTCATCTATTTTTTTGTCTGTATCAGCTATAGTGTCCTTAAGCATGGTCTTCATTGTAGACATTATCTCTGCAGTTATCTGTGAGATTATTTCTGTTTTAATTTTTTCCAGAACCTCATTCAGTTGCTTTGTTGTTACCACTTCAGATAGGCCAGGTGGGTGGCTTTCGGATTGTCCCACCTCGTTGCTCCCTAGGTTTTCCTTTGGTGAATTGGATGTGTGGGGTTGCATCTTGTTTAAGTGTCGTCTCATTTTTTCTTTCTTTAATTCCTGGGGTGATGTTTGCAAATTACCTATAGTAGGTTACTTTATTGCTAGTGTTTAAGATCTTTAGAAGATGACTACTTCTCTGCAGTATCTTCCAAGTGGAGCTTGCTTTTAGGTTTTGAGCTTTCTGCCAGATCCTACCTCTTCAATTCGTTGGGTATGCGAAGTTGCTACCTGTTTGGCCCAGTCCTTGATTCTTTGGTACTGTGCCACTGTATTTTCTGTGTCCCTTAGTCAATCTCAATCATGAAATATCAGGAAGGAAAGATGTTTAGAACAATTATTTCACATTTGGCTATAATGTTAACTAAAGCATCAAACACAGCCTAGAAAATGACAGACTGAGCTAACCAGTTATTTACCACTTTTAGCTGTATAGAGTTGCGGTTATATAACAAAATCTAAAACACACCAGAAAAATTATATGCAGTATACAAGTCCTGTGTATGTCAATTTTTCCCTGAGGAGTTTAAATTTAAAATGAGTTAAGGAGGAAATAGAGTATTGGGAGAAGAGGAAGGAATTAGATGTAAGGTTAGAGGACCAAAAGGGATCCCACTAAAATTGGGACACTAGTGCAGAGGACAGGTGGTAAAAAGAGAAGGAAGGGATAAAAGGAAGAACAGATCACAACCACAATCACAAAGAAGTTAGAGGCGCTGTTTACACTCATATAAAAAACCAGAGAGAATAATGAAGGAAAGAGCAAATACACATACAGAAACAAAAACGAAGATAAAAACAATAAAACAGACAGATCAAAAATAAAGCCCCACCAAAAAACAAAACAAAACAAAACAAAAACAAAAAAACCCTTCGCCAGAACAAAAAACAAATCAGTGAGAAAAAAAAATAAAAATAAAAATAAAAATAAAATAAAATAAAATAAAATAAAAAGAATCAGTTCCAGGTGTTGACTCTGTTGTAGGCAGGTACCTTGTGGTGACAGAGTCCTGTTCTGTGCAGGTCCGTCCCAGTAAGCCAGGAGCGCCCTCTGGCGGGCGGTGAGCAGAGGCGCTTACTTTCAGGCAGAGACCAGTCTAGCTCGCCTCCGCTCTCAGCGCCCTTTCACGATCCCTGGGCCTGAGAGGCTCAGCGCGCTGTCCGGAGCGCGGGTTCCCTGCACTGGTTCCCGCCGCTCTGGTTTTTCGCCACTCCCCCCACAATGAGGCCGGGCCAGTCGCTCTCTGGCGCGGGACAGGTGTGGCTGAGAGTCCAGTCTCGTTCGCCTGCTGACCTCAGCACACTTTCGTGGGCCTGAGAGGCCCCGTGCTGCCCTGTCCGGAGCACAAGTTCCCAGAGCAGTTTTCGAGCCGCTCTGAGTTTCGCCACACCCCCCACAATGGCGCCCGGCCGGTCGCTCTCTGGCGCGGGGCAGCTGTGGCTGAGAGACACTCACCGCCCGTCAGCGTCGTTCTCCACCGCTCCCCTGCCCCGCTGCTGTCTCAGGATCCTCCGTGGGGGCTCCCTGGGCGCCAGCTGCCACCGTGTGTCCATAGAATTGAGCCTCCGTGGCGCTGCAACTCCCGGGATAGTAGAAGGTGCGCGCGTGCGGTCTGCTCCTTCTTTCCTTCTTCTTTGTTGGAAGTCACCCGTCACTGGTGCCGGGGGTCCCAGATTGCGCTTCAGAACTTTTCTGGGTTTCGGGGAGGCATCTCCCCCCCTCCTGCGCTTTCCGGGTCGCTATATTCCCGTGTTCCAATGGTAACTTTTAGAGAGAGTTTCGCTGCCTGCTTCTTACTCATCCGCCATCTTGAGGTTCCTCAACATGTTTTTAATATAACCACAGAAAGGACTTATATCCAGGGTATGTATGAAATTCCTACAAAATGTAATTAAAAAAAAGATAGAAAACTGAATAGAAAAACCAGCAAATTATTCCACCAAGGCCCCCAAAATGACACCTAGAAGTTAAAAACTACAATAACCACATGAAAAAGTACTCAGCTTCATTAGTCATCAGAGAAATACAAATTAAGCCACAGTGTTATAACACACCCATAAGTAGAGCTATTATCGAAAAGACTGTTGATTCTAAATGTTGCCAACTATATGGGACAACTAAAATTTCAAACACAGCTGGTTTGAGGAAAATCTTTTGCATTTCTACAAAGGTTGAACATATGCATAATATATTTGGTTTTTTTCTGCTACATGATAAATCACCCCAGGACTTAATGATTTGAAACAGTAAGTACATGTTTTTCCATAGTCTCTGTGGGTCAGGAATTTGACAGTAGTTTAGCTGTGTTTTTTGCTTAGAATCCCTGATGAGTTTGCTATCAAGATGTCAGCTC
Source organism: Erethizon dorsatum (assembly GCA_028451465.1). Lineage (NCBI taxonomy): Eukaryota > Metazoa > Chordata > Mammalia > Rodentia > Erethizontidae > Erethizon > Erethizon dorsatum. The sequence goes on from CM051831.1 coordinate 60,742,893, forward strand.
TGCTGAAGACTTGACTAACAATTTACTTTCAAGATAACTCTCTCAATGAATAAAGAAAATGTGGTATTTATACATAATGGAATACTACTCTGCTATAAAGAAGGATAAATATGAGTCATTTGTAAGAAAATAATGCACCTTGAAAACAATGTTAAGTGAAGTCGGTCAGACACACAAGCTTAAATACCATGTGGTTCCTCACATATGAGAAACTCAGAGTAGAAATAAATTAAAGAGCAAAATAAAAGATAGATAAAATGATAGGGGGAGATAGATGTTTTGCAAATGGGAAGGGGACCTTGAGATAGAAGGATGGGTGAAAGGGGGAGAGGAAAGCGGACATAAAAAAGAAATAATATGTGTCATGTCTATATACCAAATACCCACAATTAAAGTAGTCATTATGTATTGCAAACATGTGCCAATAAATAAAAAAGATAACTCTCTAACATGATTACTGGCAAGAGGACTTAGTTTCTCACCATGTGGACCTCTTCATAGAGCTGCTCGGATCTTTCCATAACCTGGCAACTGGCTTCCTCTAGATTAGGCAAGTAACTATAATGCTCTTTATGATGTAGTATTAGAAGTAACGCACTGTGACTTCTGCTATTCTATTCACTAGAAGTGAGTGACTAAGCACCGTTCACGTGAAGGTCATGGATTATCTTTCCACTTTGGAGGAAGGAGAGTTGAAGAATTTATGGACATATCCTGTGAAGAAACAATTTCACCCTGAGCTACAGAAACAAGAGTGGGTGGATGTGTGGCCCCCAAAACATGTACAAGGATGTTTATGAAATCATTATACATAATAGACAAGTACTGACAAATCAAATGTCTATCAATAGTAGCATGGGTAAATAAATTTTAGTGTATTTTAATACTATGCAGAAATGAAAATAAACTACAAATATATCCCCAGAGACAAATCTCCCTAATATACATAGAGCAAAAGAGACAAATCCAAAAAATGTGTGCTAGATTATTTCCTTTATATAACGGTTTAAAAAATGAAAGCAATATGTAATGGAAAAGTCAAGATGGTAGTTACCTTTGACGAAGAGGAAAGGGGATGGACGAGGTGGGCTCCCGGGAAGAGCTTCTGGGGTGGCAACACTCTTATCTATCTTGCTCAGAGTTGTGGTTGCAAAGGTGCTTTTATATCATAATACTATAATTCAGTGAGCTGTAGATCACTGATTTGTATATATTTCAGAATTGTCTACTACTTTATTTTTTAATTTTTATTTTTGTTAATACATGTTTGTGGTACATAATGATTGCTTTCATCTTGGGGAGTTGGTACATGTATGTAACACATCTTAATTGTTTTTTAATGCCCCCCCTTCCATCTCTTGGTCCCCTTCACTTTTGCAGAAGCTCTATCTCCTTATTTCCTATTATCTATCTTTTATTTTGCTATTTATAATTTGGGTTTCTCATACAAAAGAAACCATGTGACATTTAAGCTTTTGTGTCTGATTTATTTCACTTAACATTATGGTCTCAAGGTGCATCCGTTTTCCTATAAATGACATTAGCGTATCCTTCCTTATAGCAGAGCAGTATTCCACTGTGTATAAGTACCACATTTTCTTTATCCATTCATCTTTTGATGGGGATATGGGCTGCCTCCAAGATTTAGCCATTATGAGCTTGGTGCTATAAACATGGTATGCATGTATCACTGTAACGTGTTGTCTTTAACTCTTTGGGGAAGATACGTAGAAGGGAGATACCTGGATCAAACGGAATCTCTATTTTTAGTTTTTTCAAGGAATCTCCATACTGATTTCCACAATGGTTGTACTAGTTTACATCCCACCAACAATGTAGAAGAGTTCCTTTTTCCCTGCAGCCTCACCAGCATTTATTATTTGATTTCTTGATGATGGCCATTCTTTCTAGAATAAGATGAAATCTTGGTGTTGTTTTAATTTGCTTTTCTCTAGTTGCCAGAGATGTTGAACACTTTTTTCGTATATTTCTTGGCCATTTGTACTTCTTCTGAGAAGTAGCATTCACTTTAGTTATCCATTTATTGATGGGGTCTTTTATTTGGGGGTTACTTTTTTCTTTTGAGTTCTTTATATATTCTAGATAATAGTCCTCTGTCTGAAGAATAGCTGGCAAAGTTTTTTCCCATACTGCAGGTCATCTCTTCACTCTGTTGGTTGTCTCCTTTGCTGTGCAGAAGCTTTAATTTGATATCATCCCATTTGTTGATTCTTGGTTTTATTGCTTGTGTAATTGTGGTTGTGTTCAGAAAGTCCTTGCCTGTGCCTATGTCTTCAAGAGTTTACCTATTCCGTCTTCCAGCAGATTAAGTGTTTCTATTATAACATTTTGATCGTTGATTCTTTTTATTGTAGTTTATTACATGGTGAGATATGTGTCTAGATTCAATCTTCTGCATGTGGATGGCCAGTATATCTAGCACCATTTATCAAAGAGGAGATCTTTCCTCCAGTGGATGTTTGTGGCCTCTTTATCAAAGACCAGATAGCTGAATGTACATGGAATTATTTCTGCATCCTTTGTTCTGTTCTTTTATCCACAAGTCTGTTTTTGTGCCAATACCATGTTGTTTTTCTCACTGTAGTTTTGTAAATATAGCTTGGGGTCCAGGATTGTGAGGCCTACTTTGCTCTGGTTGTCCAGGATAGTTTTTGCTATTCTGGGTCTCTTCTGGCTCCATGTGAATTTTAGGATTATTTTCTCTAGTTCTTTGAGGTACACTATTGGTATTTTGATTGGGATTGAATTAAATATGCATATCAGTTTGGGAAGTATGGCCACTTCAACCATATTGGTTCTGCATATCCAAGAACACGGGATATCTTTCCATTTTCTGGTGTCCTCATCAATCCTTTTTCAGCCGGGTGTGGTGGTGCATGCCTGTAATCCCAGCACTCGGGAGGCTGAGGCAGGAGGATTGCCATGAGTTCGAGGCCAGTGTGGGCTAGACAGTGAGTTCAAGGCCAGCCTGGGCTACATAGTGAGACCCTGTCTCAAAAAACCAAAAAACAAAAACAAAAAAAACTCCTATTTCATAGTATTGTAGTTTTTCTGTAGAAAACTTTCTTGGTTAGGTTAATTCCTAAGTATTTAATTTTTCTTAATGCTATTGTAAATGCTATTATTTTTCAATTTTGATAATTCATATGTATCTGGGAATCTATCCATTTCTTCTGGATTCTCCAATTTACTGTAGTACAGGTTCTAAAAGTAGTTATTAGTAATCTTACAGATTTTGATTGTGTCCATGTGATTTCACCATTTTCATTTCTGATTGCATTAATGTGGGTCGTTCCTTTTTATTTATTTATTTATTTTGTAAGATTAGCTAAGGGTTTGGTTATTTTTAAAAATTCTTTCAAAGAACCAGCTCTTCCAGTCATTGATTCTTTGTATTGTTTTATTAGTCTCAATTTTATTAATTTCTGCTCTGATCTTTATGATTTTCTTCTTTGTACTAACTTTGGATTTGGGTCGGTTTTTTGGATTGTTTTTCTAGTACTTTAAAGTACATCACTAGGTTATATACTTGGGCTTACTCTGTTTTTCTGATTGTGGGCATTTGCAGCTATGGTTTTTCTTCTTAGCACTGCTTTGATTGTGTTCCGTAAGTTCTAGTATGTTGTACTGGTATTATAATTTAATTCTAGGAATTAATTTTTTCCTTTAATTCTTCTGTGACACATTGATTATTCAAGAGAACATTGTTTACTTGCTATTCATTCTTATAATTTCTGTGATTTCTTATGCATTGATTTCTAGTTTCATTGCACTATGATCTGATAATATGCATGGTATAATTTTTATTTACTTAAGCAATATGGGCTAGCATATGGTGTATTTTGGAGAAAGTTCCATATGCTACTGAGAAGGTGTATTCTGTGGTTGTTGAGTGGAACACTGTATATATCTGTTAAGTCCATTTGTTCAAAGATTTGGTTCAACTCTGTTATTTCTTTTTTTTTTTCTTTTTTTTATTTTAAAGAGAAGAAAAAACAAAACAAATCAAAAAAAGAACAAATTTTCAAAACAACATAATATGAGGGTAACAATGGTTAATGCATTACGTATTATTATCTTTAAGTTAGTTATTCAGGACACCAGACATTAGCATTCAATTGTCCAAACATTATTGGCTCAACCCTTACTCTTCAATGAACTAAGTAAAACTGGTAGTGTATCTATCTTAACCATCTTATATACATATACAATTTTTTCCCTTTCCCTTCTTTCTTTTCCCCATTCCAGTCTCTCTTTCTTATTGACCAGTTTCTTTTTGATTCACAGTGTCTATTGTAGATTTTGGATCTTATTTACTCTTTCAGTTTCTCATACTAGTGAGACAATACGATGCTTACACATGTGCTTCTGGTTTATTTCACTTATGAGTATTTTCTCGAGTTGCATCCATTTACCTATAAAAGTCTCCAGTTTGTCCTTCTTTATGGCTGAATAGTACTCCATTGTATAAAAATACCACATCTTTCTTATCCATTCCTCAGTTGATGGGCATTTGGGTTGTTTCCAAGATCTGGCTATTACAAATTGTGCTGCTATAAACATGGGTGCACATATATCACTGTGGTACGATGTTTTTCATTCTTCTGGGAAGATACCCAGAAGGGGAATAGCTGGGTCAAATGGGACCTCCAACCCTAGTTTTTTGAGGAATCTCCACACTGACTTCCACAGTGGCTGTACCAGTCGACACTCCCACCAACAGTGAAGAAGGGTTCCTTTTTCCCCACAGCCCCTTCAGCATTTGTTATTAGTTGATTTCTTTATAGTAGCCATTCTTTCTGGAGTGAGATGGTATCTCAGTGTTGTTTTAATTTGCATCTCTCGAATGACTAGTGATGTTGCACATTTTTTTGTATACTTATTTGCCATTAGTATTTCTTCATCTGAGAAATGTGTATTCATCTCAGATGCCCATTTTTGGAGTGGGTCTTTAAATTTGGGAGGTCTGATTTTTTTGAGTTCTTTATATGTTCTCGATAGTAATCCTTTGTCTGAGGAACAGCTGGCAAACATTTTTTCCCACGTTGTGGGTTGTCTTTTCACTCTGTTGGTGGTTTCTCTTGCTGTGCCAAAGCTTTTTAATAAGATGCAACTCTGGTATTTCTTCGTTGATTTTTTTCCTAGTTAATCTGTTTGGAGTTTACCATGGTCCTGGGCTTTTCTCAGGACCTGTGCTGCTGGCCTGGTCTGATGCTTCTCTCTGCAGCGGCTCTGGACGCTGGAGGTTTACCTTGTGTCTGAGGAGATAGCTCGCCTCCCCAGGAGCCTGGATGACCTTCTAAATGGCTTCATCCTTTTCTCTGCATTGTGCTCCATTTCTCCAGCTTCTCTATAGTTTCTAATTTTCCCATCAGTTCTTCCCCAATTCCTGCAGAACTTCTTCTTTCTCTTCACCAAATTGTTATATTTCAGGTGTCTGGATTCCTGGTCTTGGAGAGGCTATATTTTGCCACTCATAGCTACTCCACCATTTTGGTTCTCTGAGAATTGTTTTTTACTTCAAATTTCAAAAGTCATCAAGAAATATCAATGAAAGAAAAGAGCATTCGTTAGACACACACACACACACACACACACACACACACACACAAATGGGTCTGTGTGATGGATTTGGCCCACAAGTAGCCAGTTTGAAATACCTGATGAAACAAAAATTGGTATCTTAGTCCGTTTGGGCTGCTATTAAAAAACCACTACAAACTAGGTGGCATATAAACACCAAAAATTTATTTCTCGCAGTTTTGAAGGCTGGGAAATCCACAATCAAGGTGCTGACAGACTCAGTGTCTGATGAGAGCCTACTTCTTAGTTCAGAGATGGCCATTTTCTACTGAGCCCTTTCAGGCATAAAGGGAAGGGAGTTCTCAGGTGTCTCTTAAAAAGGCACTAATCCAATTCACGAGGGCTTCATCTTGGTGACTAATCACCTCCCAAAGACCTCATCTCTGAGGGATGAGGTTTTAACATATGAATTTTGTGGGAGCGTCACATTCTGTCTACAGCAGTTGGTAAGTACAATCTTTGGCAGGCCTCAAACCATAGGGTTTATTTTAGACTTTAGTGTAGCTTCAATCTATTCCTATAGAATTTAGAAATATAGAATATTGATTCTGGAAAAGACCCTCTAGACCAGTGGTGGCGAACCTATAGCACATGTGCCTCCGTGGGCTGATTGTTATCACTGGAAGTTCTAAAAGGTTCGCCATCGCTGCTCTAGATCATCTGGTCCTCTCTTCCTGATAGAATGTCAGAACTTCTAAGAACACAGTATGAAAACCACGGAGGGAGCTAAATACTTTGTGTTACAAATAAAGAAACTAAAGTTTAGAGAGACTTTGTTACTTGTTTAGAGTTAAACAGCAGCTTGAAAATAATGTCCTGAGATTCATTCCTGTCTAAATGTGCCAGGAGTTTGTTATGCTGTTTTGATGGAGAAGAACAGGGGAAAGTTACGCATCTCTGTGCCATGCTCTTCGGAGTAGAAATTCTCCTATTCTGTCCGTATAGGTAGGTGGTGGCTAAGCAAAGCTACCAAAAAGAAGCTGAGATAGGAAATGTGTTGGGAAAGTGTTCCATTTAGCGACTGCCCTGGGGAATACCCTATTTGGTCACCAATATGTGGGGCATTCTCTCACTCAACTCACCCTTTAACTGTATTTTCAACTTTGGGTAGACATTAGAACCACCTGGGGACTTTTTAAAAAATAACTGTTTCCTGGGCCTCCCCATAGATTCATTAATCAGACTTTCTGGAGTGGGATGGAAGAACTGGATAGTCTGACCCTTATCAAGCTCTACTGAAATGTTCGGGGACTGAACTCTTATTGTCAGAAGAGTCCTGAGTCTGAACAGCAATGTGCACTTTGCTAGAAAGGCAAGAAACACCATGTGGTGGGGGGATCCCCATGACTTCCTTGTTCTGGGGCTGAGCTCACAAAGATGATGGAAAACACACTATCGAAACCAGCTTATCCATTGTTGGCTTTAGTGAGCAGGAGCGTGATTCAACAGGAGGAATTCTATCCACTAATCCCAGCCCCTTGCATTTCAGTCAAGAAAAGGATGCACAGAGATGGGGAGGGTGGCAAGTGGCAATGGCATTGAAGGGGAAAAGCATTTAGAAGAGTGGTATTGTTTCTGTTTGACCACTGCATTTTTATACCCCCCATTTAATGAACTTCACGTTGTCTAGGGTGGGGTGACAACAGACAGTGTCTAGGCCTTTGTTGCTATAACCTGAGGACTTGGACCTTTTATCTATGGCTCCAGCCCTAGCCTGTTAAGTCAGTTTTCCATGACTAAAACAAACATCTGAGATGAATCAAAAGAGGAAAGACTGATTTTTGACTCAGAATTTTGGAGATTTCAATCCATGACTGATTGGCCTCATGGCTTGTGGAGACACACGACATCCTGGCAGAAGCATGTGGTGGAGCAAACCACTCTCCTCATGGCAGGGAAGTGAAAAAGAGAAAGAGGAAGGGGCAGGGTTCTACTCTCTCCTTTGAGGGCACACCCCCAGTGACTCAGTGACCTCCTATCAGACCCCATGTTTTAAGGGCTCCACCACCTCCCAATACTGCCGCTCCAGTGATCAAGTCTTTGGAAGCATTAAAGATCCAAACTGTAGAATCTAGGAGTGCAGCTCTCCATTTGGACGTGGTGGCATTTGCTTGTAATCCCAGCATTCCAGGAGGCTGATGCAGGAGGATTTCAAGTTGGCAGTTTAGTGATTTAGTGAAACAAGATTAAAAAAATAATAATAATACTAAAAGACTGGGGATGTGTATCTCAGTGCAAAGTTCTTGGTTCAATCCCCAGTATTGAAAAAGAAAAGAGGGCTGGTGAGATGGCTCAGTGGCATAAGCACCTGCCTGGCAAGTGCAAGGGCCCGAGTTCGACTCCCGGAATCCACATACGAAAAAAGGGCCGGTGATATCGCTCAGCAGCACGGGCGCCTGCTGGCGCGCGAGGTCCTGAGGTCGACCCCAGGTACCCACAAAAAAAAAAAGAAAAAAAAGAAAAAGAAAAAGAAAAGAAAAGAAAATGAAAAGAAAAGAAAAGAAAAAAGAAAGAAAATGTTGGGAGAATTGTATTCTGAAGTGTTGCACGGGAAGTGAAAATTCTTTGGTTTCATGCCTTAGGCAGAGCATGGATCTCTGCTTAGAATGATTTGATCCCAGCCAGTGTCTTCTCTGAAGGAGGTCACCCTTAGAGATACTTTAGTTCTGCCTTTCTCCTCTCCCCCGAGTTTCCTAAGTAGTCCCCCTTCTTTAGATCTCAATTCCCACTTACCGTTCTTCTCTCTGCTGCCACATTTATCTTTTAAAATGCTTCTGATCTGGCCTCACCCGATTTTAAATGCTTCTTTGACTCCCTGTTTTCTACTGCGTGAAGTCTGAGCTGTGCAGCTGGTCATATAAGGGCCACTATTCAGCCTGGTGAGCTCTTTAACATACCAATCCAGCAAACTGAAGTACTTAGAGTCTGGCTATGCTGCTCCCTGGTGCTGTGCTTTTTGTGCATGCAGGTCTTTCTGCTTGGACTGCTCTGGCAAAGTCTTACTCATTTTCAAACCTGGATCAGATATCACTTCCTACAGGAACTATTGATAAAGAGCTGAACAAATATTTGTCGAGTGTTATCTATACGGCAGCTACCGTGCTAGAAGATGGGCATATAAAAATGCCTAAAGCTTAGTCCAAATCTTCTAGCATTAGTTAACTACTTTCATTTCTTACCTTCCTTTAGCCCTGGTGCCTGGTGCATGCTTTTTATTTACATCCTTCTTCATTTTCTTTCTTGTGGGCTCAACAAATAATTTCTGTTCTTAGAGATGAACAAGTATTACACTGTATCTTAAATTCATAGGCACGTGCCCAGTATGCAGAAAACATACAGTATTCCGAAAGATTCATGGGCATGGTTTCAACTAGAAAGTACGGCTATAAGCAGCGAGATCACAGCTCTGCACTTTGTAATCAGGCCCCTGCTCTCTCAACACAGAAGCACAGCACGAACAGGGTGCCGATTAAAGATATATGCTCTGAGGACAGAGCGCCTGAGTTCCAATCTCAGCTCTGCTGCTTATAAACTGGGTGAATAAGGGTAAGTGAGTGAATCTTCATCCCAAGTTCCTCATCTGTAAAATAGAGACAATGGTAGTTTCTGCCTCATAGAGTTGTTGAGAAGATCCGTACAAAAAAATGCTTCGAACAGGCCTAGAACCATGTAACTGTTTAATCAATGGCAACTATTATCGTTACTTTGTACAGGAGGATAGTTGTATCTCGCTATCAGCAGGCTCAGTGACTTTTATATTTAGCAATGAAAGAACTGTTTTGCTGAGAAAAATATGTATCTTTACCAAATTTTTACTGAACCGGGGACACGTGTCAGAACAATGACTGGCCTGGGGCAGCCCAGAGCCTGTAATTGAGTTGTTTGCATAGAGATAAATGACATATGTGGGGAAAAAAACTGGATTAGCACACACTGATTGAGTCAGACAGCTATAAATACAGGCTGAGACATAGCGGGTGAAGGTTTATGGTGTAACAGCTAAGAGCGTAGGGTCTGGAATCTGACTGCAGCACCTGTCTCGTTGCGCCACCACTTACCTGCTCTGTGACCTTGTTATTTCTTTGTATCTCTGTTTCCACATGTATAAAATGAGATTGATAATAAAAGCTCCTGTTTTATACAATTATTGTGGGAACTTAATGAGATAACACATGTAAAACACTGAGAACATTGCTTGGTACTAAGTAAATAAAGTAAATAAATAGTAAATTAAAAAGGTGCATGTAGTGGACAGAAAACAGAAATAAAATTAATCACTATGAAAGTATTCAACGAAATGAGTAATTGCCAAGAGAAAATAAGGACATTTTTATTATAATTACATGCGTGCAATAATCTTTATTAAAGACTTTTTTTTTTTTTTGGTTTCTACCAAAGTGTCCAACTTATCCCCCTACTACCACTTATGTTGGGCTCAGACCACCAGAATTTCCCAACATGTGTTCCATAGAATGTCTGCCCTAAAATATATGTGAGAAAAAAGGGCTTTTGTAGTTGAGTAACTCTGGGCGATGGTACATGCCATGTTCCCTTGGAGCTTCAAGTGTACAGTAACTCCCTGAGGGCTTAATAAGTCTTGAAAAAATTTTTGATTTAGTTTAATCCAGCATTTCTCAAACTGATTTGATCTTAGAGTCCTTTTAAAAATATGCTACCTATTAAAATCCCTTGACTACTGTTCCATAGAGCAAGCAAAGAGAAATGATTCCTTAGACAATTATCAAAATGGCCTTTATACTAAAGCAAGGGCTGAGGGGTATGGGAGGAAAGTGAGAAGGAGAGGGCTCCTATTTTTTAGACTGGCATTGCTGAGTTCAATTCACAAAGTCAGAAGCCACAGAAATCCCTCAAGGTTACAGACATTCAAAGAAATATGACGTCCCTGGAGTATGTGCAAGGTCTTTGGAGAGCGTCCAGCGGGCCCCTCCAACTACTGCTTCCCTCTGCAGCTGAGGTGCTGGGGTCAGAGAAACCATGGAAGTTCTCTCTGAAGGCTCCGACATATACTTTGTCATCTGCCTTTGGCCACACACTTCCTGAATTTACTTCCTATTTTCTGGAAGAGGAGACTACAAGAAAAGCATTTAAAGTGAAATGGCCCATTGGAGAAACCAGAGGTCAAATCCAGGTGTGGAAGGGAGGAAGGGCTGATGGAGTCCTTAGCCCAGGTCCAGGACAAGCGTTCTTCTCTGGGAGGAGCAGAGAGAAAGGTCGCCAGCAGCACTGGTGTAGAGGACCCGTCACAGCAGGTAGGGCAGGAAGGGTGCTTAGGAAAAATAGTAGTGACCCCGAAGGTCCGGGACAGAATGAGAGCCTCCTGAACTAGGTTTAATGCATCGTTGGACTTCTATTCTTGAAGAGAAAGGTGACGTCTGAGGAGGGGAGGATGTTTGTTACAGGAGGGGGAGTAGAGTCAGTGAAAAATCCCTGATGAAAGCTATTATTGTATGTGTATACAATGGCTGCTATCTGTCTGCACTGTCCAATGTAAATGCGATTTTCCAAGACAATGTCCTTCCTTGGCTGCTCCCTGAAGGCAAGTGCGCCCTCCTCCTGATACCCTTCCCTTCTCCCTCTGGGTTCCCGCTGCAGAAGAGACTGGATTACATCCCGAATGGCTTGGTGCAGAGACTTAGCTGTCTTTGCAATCGAAGGTCAAGACCTTGGCCCTGGTGGGGCCCAGACTGCGAGGGGCTGCTGAGTGTCGATGAAGGATGGAGAAAAACAAAAAGAAACGTTTACCAACATTAACAATGCCTACCTTCGGGTGGTGGGAGAGTTATATTTTTTTGTAATGAGCATCTATTAATTTTATAACTGTGGAAAATTAAATTTGTACCTCCAGGTCATACCCTATTTTATAGAATCGTCAATTTGTAGAAAACCTGAACAGACATTATATATAAGCTTCATTGGTGTGTTTTTAGAGAAAAAAAAAGGCATAGATTAGGGACGGAAATACACCCTACAAAGTTGTGTGCACATAATTCTACAGAGGGGGAGAAATTTGCAGGGAAGGAGATGGCCCGAGAAGTTTGGGAAGAAAACTGCAACTTTCTCCTGCGGCGGGGGGACGGGGCAGGGCGGAGGGGACGCACTTGGCAGCCCGGGGAGCGGGGGGGGGGGGGGGGGGGGGGGGGCAGGAAGCCGGCGTGGCTCCGGGCGGGGGGCGGAGCCTCCGCCAGCGCTGCAGGTGCGGAGGGGCGGGGTGGCACCAGCGGGAGAGCAAGGCGACCTGGCTGCGGTGCTGCTCCCGGGGACGGGAAAACCCAGGGGTTCTCTGTGGATGTGCGTCCTGAGGCGGCAGCTGATGGAAAAAGACACAGTGCCCCGAAGCCCCTGAGCTGAAAGGGGCCAGACAGAGGCCGGCATGGGCCCCGAGCTGCCCACCCCTTGGCTGCTACTCTTCACCTGGCTCCCAGCAGGTGAGCCTTGGAAAAATGGGGCCCACCCGGGCCCAGGGAGACAGGAAGCCATTGTTGCCTGGCCTTGCAGAGCTGGCCATCGGCAGGGCAGTGGCGGCCTGGGCTGAGCTTCGCTGGCACTTGGCACAGACCCCAGCAGGTGTGGGGACTGGATCGAGTTTCTGCCTGTGGGAACCTGTTGTTTTCCTCTTTTATAAGCCCAGGCCCTCTCGAAACAGGTGCAAGCCAGAAAGAAATCCAGAGCCTTTGGACTCCCCTCCAGTAGTCAGTGGGCCTTTCTTGATCTCTGAAGCCGAATCTCAAAAGCATGATTCGTGAAATTCCTATTTTTCCCTTTCATCTGATACTTGCTCTTAGGTTCTAGAAATGGTGACGACCATATTGGCCCAGCGTGGATTTATTCTTTCCTGGGAGGTTCTGTGTCGTGAGCAAAGGCAGGAACGGTCGCACAATTCGCGGTCTGTGTTACGGGACCCCGACGTGTGCCTCGTTGCTAACCGTGTCCAGCCACTGTTCTACTTTCTCTGTATCCACCACTTCCTTCACTTTACCTCTTGTTCCTTCTCTTCCCTTAGGTGCCCGACCACCTGTCTCATCATCTTCATCGTTTTAACCTCCACACTAACGCCTCTCTACTTTAAAGCACGGTTTTGTGTGTGTCTCGCCGTATCTCTTGGAAGCAGGAGAGAAGTGTGTATCTGTGTGAGTGAAACCAGGCAGAAAAGGGCAGCCGAGTGACAGAACGTGCAGGCACTTTCAACTCTTTTCAAATTAGGGTGGAGGAGTGACTTTGCAAACAAGAATTTGAAGTTCCCTTGGAAGTTCCACCCTGTTTTATTTCATTTTACCTTTTTCTCCACCCTTTTATGAATAGCTGCCCTCTTACCTTTATGTCGTCAGTGGGAGGTCAGCTTGGAGTTTGCTTGCAGACCAATTTGAGTCTTGAATGTTTTTTAAGGGAAAAGATGTAATATGAAGATGGAGGCAGAATTTCCTTTTATAAGCTTGAGAGGACCTGAGAATCACTCGGGTGAAACCAAATCTTGCTCAGATAGGATTCTACAATAACTCAAGATTAATGCTAAGAATAAAAGGAAGGGAGGATTGCAAAAGAGTAAGAAACCTGGAAAATTAGTAGCCCCAAGGCCTTATAAGACTTTTTTGCAGGACAGAGGTCCTATTAATTGTCTGAAGGTAACAAGACTAGATGTTGGACACTCACAATGCACTAGGAAATGGACTAAATGTCGCCTAAATTTCAGTACCTCAAATTCCACCGTCTTAGACTGTGAATGCACATTCAGAAAACTCCCACAGCTTTGCATCATCTTTTCACCTTTGCCTTGCGTGTTCATCTCAAATTCCATAGCAGCTGGACATTTCTGAAGCTGTTTGAGCTGTATTTTCAGAAAAATAGAGGTCCATTCCCACCTCTGTCCTGGGGTTACCCCATCTGTAGAATTAAGATTTCAGAGACAGCGTTTATCTGGGTCAATAGAATAAGAAAAGAAGCCTTACAGACAAAAATCCCATTAGGTTATAAACTCCAATCTTTAAACCACCAGCATAATGTTTTAAAAAGCTGTCCAACTTTTATGAAGAATGTTGAACACTGAACCTTTTTCAAATATAGTGATTATAACCAAAGATCCAAAGATTATATTCTTACAGTAGGCAGCTGGGCAGTGCCTTTAGAAAGCATGGCTCCCGGTATCTATGCGCCAGCCATGCCGTGTTGGTAGCAAGGACACTGGAGCAGCACGGTTGTACTGACTCTGGTCTTTGCCCGGCAGTCCTTGAATGGAAACCTGCCTGTGTGACATGTTTCAGAATCATAGAGTGCCAAAAGTGAAAAAGTCTTAAGTGACCATCACTTTCATTTCACAGATGAGAAATTGAAATTTCGACTGTTTGACTCCAACACTTAGAGGGGGAAATTGCTATTTTAGCAGATACTTCCCTGAATATGTGCAGATATGTGAATAAAACTGTACTCAGCTATTTCATATGTTTTGTATCAGAGGCGTTTATGTAACTCTGGGCAATATACTGTTCAAAGCCTCCAGTAAATAGGGATGATAGAGGTACATATGTCATAAGGTTTTGTGAGGTTTAATTAAAATGAAAGTGTTAGGCATGGTGGTGCATGCCTGTAATCCCAGCACTTGGGAGGCTGAGGCAGGAGGATCGCTGAGAGTTCGAGGCCAGCCTGGGCTACATAGTGCATTCAAGGCTGGTCTGAACTACATGGTAAGACCCTGTCTCAAAAAAATATATAAAATAAAATGAAGGTCTTAATGTGCTTCATACAGGGCTTGCACAGTGAGGGGAGCTTCATAAATATTAGCCATGGTGATAATGGTGGTCGTGACTTAGTTCCATGTAGGATTGCTTAAAGCTAATTTTTTTTGTGTGTGTGTGAGTACCGGGGATTGACCTCAGGATCTCGCACGCCAGCAGGTGCCTGTGCCGCTGAGCGATATCACTGGCCCTTTTTTCGTATGTGGGTACCGGGAGCTAATTTTTTTTTTGTGTGTGTGAGTACCGGGGATTGACCTCAGTACCTTGCACTTGCCAGGCAGGTGCTTATGCCGCTGAGCTATCTCACCAGCCCCCAGCTAATCTTAAAGAAAGTAACTCTTCCTTTGCCTGTGGCTAAGAAACTGAACAGTGAGATGACTGATGGTAAGCTTTCCACTATTGTAACAAGATACCTGAGGTAATAAACTTAAAAAGAGGACAGGCTTATTTTGGCTGTTGGAGTTTCAAGGAAGAAGAATTGAGAGATGAACAGCAGTGTAGAATTCACACGGAGGAGAGCTGGTTAGTTTGGCTAAGGGGGTGTGCAGGCTGGCAATAATGGTAGCTTGCACTAACGTGGTTATGAAGATGGATAGAGAGAGAAAGCCCCAACATATTTAGGAGATAAATAAACCCAATTCAGTGATAGATTATGTAGGAAGAGTGAGGGAGGAAGTGACACCAAGGATGGGCCCTAACGTTTGATCTTGCCCATCACTAAGATGGGAAGCATGGGAGAGGCCCAGGTTTGTATGGAAGGATGACACTTAGATTTTGGGCTTGAATTAGAATTTGAAACAACCAAGAGGAGCCGTCAGGGCTATTTGAGTACATATATCTGTCCAGTTCCTTATTGTACGGTAATAGGATTTAATATACAAAGCTCTAGTGGTTTTTGAGCATTTGTATAAGATTTATTATCCATGATAGAAATCACTTCATCTATGTGTTTACTTGTTTATTTTGACTTTTCTACCAAGAGTGTATGTTCCAAGAGTACAGGGACCTTCTCTTTGTGCTTTCTACTGTAACCCCATCCTCTGGACCAGTGCCTGGCTCAGAGGAGGCACTCAAAAATGAGCGAAAATGTGTGCATTCTGGTGGGCTCCAAATTTGCATGTGCTCTGAAATTAGTGTGTGGTGACATGAGTCACTAACCTGGGTGAATGACTTTGGGAAACCCCAAGTATCTGCCTCTCAACAGGTCTTGTCTTCTTCCTGTGGTAATCAAAGGAATGTCAAGTTCAAAGCACCTGAGTGGCTATTTTTTTTCACCTAAATTTTTCAGGTTGTAATTTTCCCCTTTTGGAAAGATTTGTGGTACAGAACGGGGCTGTCACTGTTTTGGGAAATATAGATTTCTTTTCTGAATTCTCTATTGAAATATAAAGGGCTTATTCTCTTTGAGGATAAGCTTGCTCTGAGAAACATATTCTGCTGGAATAAAAGTATGCGTGTGAAAGAGATACTTATATAAAAATATTCATTTCAGCAATTCATATCAGCCTTATTTGTAATAGTGAAAAATCAGAAGCAACCTAAATGTGGATAGTTAGGAAAACGTGTTTATCCACAGACCAAATTTTCATGCAACCACTAAAATGTTAGATCTGTATGTGCTGGTAAAGAATATAATTATATGTATGTCATTAGTCTGAAAAAAAGTTGCAAAATTTATGTACATAATATGATTAATATATAAAAATAGCATAGGAAAAGGTATGGTGAGTTATACACCAAATTATCAATAGTAGCTCCTCTAGAGTCTAGAGATTAAAATGCATGGTGAGCAAGGAGGAACTTTTTACTTTTACCCTTCTTTATTTCAAGTTTTTTTTCTTATTATTTTATATTAACTTTTGTTAAGGGGGAAATGTTGCTATACGAAAGGTTAAAATAAGTTTGTGAATATACCTTAAGTTTGTGACAATTCCTCAAAGGGTTAGATCTAAAACATTTAGAAAACTCTGAAAGTCAGAGTGACAGAGTAGAAACGGTGTAGGCTGTCGGATTTTAGAGAGCTAAGCTTAATCTGTCTTTGCCAGTGACTGGCTATGTGGCCCTAAGCAAATTAATCTCTGAGGATTTTTTTCACTGTTGAAACTGAGAAAAAATATCTCCTATAGTTTTACAAATTTTAAATGAGATAACATGTAACAAGACACTCAATGTCATATAAGAAAACAGTAAGTGCTCAGTATGTATCACTCTCCTCTTTAGGGTAGCAACATATTTAGTTCTCCTCCTCCTCATTCTAGCACATTCCAGACCTTTGTTAAACACACAAAATCTGGCACAATTCCTCCCCCACTCATCCCACATTCCTCATCCCCATTTCTCCTCTCCCAGTGCCCCCTCCCTTCCTTCTATTCCATTCCTCATTGCCAGCCCTTTTCCCCTTGATTCTTCTCATATTTGCACTGTTATCTAAGGAAATGTAGCAGATACTGATGGCAAATATACTTGGGGAGATAACTTGCACAGACGTAAACTCTGATAGGATTGAAGCTGTGTACTTTTTGTTAACCTGCTGAATGGAGTCAGGGTGCCTATGTATTTGAAAAACATGCAGAAATCAAGAATTCCCTTCAGTGTCAGCACCAGACCATCACCACCCCCAGGAAAAAACCATGCTTTGAGTCCCTGTGTTAGTCAACTCTACATGACTGTAACAAAATACCTGAGATTATTAATTTAGAAAGAGGAAAGGCTTATTTTGGCTCATGGTTTTGGAGAATTCAGTCCGTGGTTGGTTGGGCCCATTGCTTTTGGGCCTGTAGTGGCAGGCAAGCATGGTAGAGCAAGGCAGCTCACCTCAGGGTGGCTGGGAAGTAAAGACAGAGAGGAGGAAACCAGTATTCCACAGTGCCCTTTGATGGCACGCCCCCTGATGACCTGAAGCCACCTCCTGATAGCATGCCTTGCTGAGTACCGAGCCTTTAACACATGGTCTTTTAGGAGATCCCAGGTCCAAACTCTAGCACACCCTCTTTCACGAAGAACCCTTGTATGGAATGGAGGGATACCATCTAGTTCCCCCAAAATAGTTCTTAATTTTTTTTTTTTATGCGGGTACGGGAGTCAAACTCAGGACCTTGCGCTTGCCAGACAGGCGCTTATGCAGCTGAGCTATATCACTGGCCCTAGTTCTTAATTTAAAAAAATTTTTTTTTGTTTTGTTCCTGTATCTCTATGCTGTGTAGATGATATCTTCTAATACTGTGGTATCTTGTCCAATCTGATATTACACAAAGGAGATCAACTAAAAAAAAAAAATGCATGGGGGCCGGTGAGATGGCTCAGTGGCATAAGCACCTGCCTGGCAAGCGCGAGGGCCCGAGTTCGACTCCCGGAACCCACATACGAAAAAAGGGCCGGTGATATTGCTCAGCAGCATGGGTGCCTGCTGGCACACGAGGTACTGAGGTCAACCCCTGATACCCACAAAAAAAAAAATGCATGTACGAAGCTGTATGCATATGTGAAAATATGTGGCATTTAGTTGACAAAATCCTCTGCTTTCATCAGTGTATTTTCCTTCTGTTTTGGCGGAGGATGGTAGTCCCCACTTAGCACGGCAGTATAGTCTTGGAAAGCACCTCATGGTGGGAAATAGAGAATCCCCTTTCCCTCCCCTCCTTCCCATGACCTCTAATAGCTCATCTAAAGTTTCCTTTCTACCCTTAAGTGACTGGTCTCCCTCCCTTCCTCTTTCACAAAGGTAAACTGTGAATGAATTTGCTGGAGTACAAAGCTACAAAGCTTTTAATCCATTAATTCATTTTGCAAAGAGAAGACTGTAGTGGTGGTTTACATTTGTATAATTTTAATTCTTTTAAAATGATTTTTTTATATATTGGCCTTAATAGATCTCAGTCTAAGTGAGACAAGATAAGTGCAAATGATACAAGTGAGGGCTAATGTTTATTGAATGTGTGCCTGTGTGCCAGGGTCTTTGCTAAGTGGCACATGTTTATCCTCACCATAACCCAAAGAGGCAGAAATTGCTGTCATTCCAATTTTGCACACAACCAGAAACCAAAGTTTGGAAATAACTTAGTTATATAACTTAGGATGGAGTATATAACTTAGGGAGTAAAGACAGAAAATAAAGGTAGAATTCAGCTCCAGACTTAAAGTTTTCAGTAGAAAAATATGATAGAGACAGCTGGGATTTATGTGGCAATGAATTGAGGAGAAGGAAATGCTATAGGATGAAGAGAACTCAATACTTTAGAAACTTTTGATGCTAAGTTTGAAAACACAAAGATGAAATGAGGATGTCTATAAACAGGGTATTTCTCTTTGTGAACCTGTTCATATTTTCAGCTCAGATTCTTCTGGGTTTTGGTCTCTTCTTCAAAACCCTACCCATTGAGTGCTGTGGGTGTCTAGCATGATTGGTCTCATAAATTGGTTAGAGGCTAAAGAAAAAGAAAAATGGGGCCGGTGAGATGGCTCAGCAGCATAAGCACCTGCCTGGCAAGCGCGAGGGCCTGAGTTTGACTCCCGGAACCCACATAAAGGAAAAAAGGGCTGGTGATATCGCAGCGGCATGGGCGCCTGCTGGCACACGAGGTCCTGAGGTTGACCCCCAGTACCCACAAAAAAAAAAAAAGAAAGAAAAAGAAAAATGGAAGTTGTTTGCCTTTCAGATGGGCTTCTTGCTACTTCCTTTTTCTTCCTCCCAATCTGGAGAATCCTACTACTTTTTGAGAGTTGGGTGCCTGGCTTGCACCTTTGAAGATGAAGTTTGCCAGCCTGGGAAAAATTATGTTTCGGTGTCAGCAAGATCTGACACTGATACTACTTAGGTTAGCTGTATGCTGTTGAGCATGTGGGGTCTTGGATTAAGCCTACTGGACTTTTGTCCACATGGGTGTGCAGAGCTGATACCCACTCTTGCGGGGGGAGTGTGAGAGAATTATAGATGAAGAACATATTATCAGCTGGTGCATAGTAGATGCTGAGGGCAGCAGAAGCAGTGGTTGGGTTGTTAGTACTTGGGACTCTTCCTCACTGTCCCTGTCCACGTGTGTGTATATGTGGCAGGGTACAGAGTGAAGGTGTAAGATCTGTGCACGATGCTATGGGGTTAGTGGACCCCTTAAAGGAATTGTGAGTGGGCTCACTGTGCTCAGAATATGTGGGGAACTGGCATGTTTCAAGCTTCAAAATTCATGCTGGTGATGAAATAGTAGAGAGGATCAAAGAACGCTCTGGCAGCAAAGTCCGCACTGACGTTAGTAAAGGTGAATTGGTCACCACACATGGTTTGCCAATAATAAGGGCATTCATGTAAGGGGAGCTGACTGTGTGTTTGTAATCAGGGTGATCGCCCTCATTCCCATTCTCCTCCCACAAAAGGGTCAGATTCAGCAATCTTCAAAGGTACAGTACCGTAGAGCAACTTTTGCTCCAACAAGATGCCCTTTTCTGACCCTTAGCAACTCCCCCTTCCGAAATGCTCCTTCTCTGTAGAAGTAATGTTGACTAGTCTTTGAGTAAACTACTACTCATTAAATTACCCTTCAACTAAATAAGAAATATAAGTTATTAATCACCATTACTAGACTGACTGCTGCCAATAATGTTTTAATTATTGCTTGCATAGCCTGGCTCCAAGCTCCAACTATCAGAAAACTTATGAATACCAGTCGTCTTCTTTTGTTTAAGGAACTGCTATACAGAGTGGCAAGAACACTGCTCAGGGACAAAATATTGACTCTGATCTGCATAGAAACTAAGAATGACCACAGACAAGTCTCTTAGCTTTTCCAAGTCTCATTTTTGTTGGATGTGAAGTGGGAATAGCTTGACTCCTCCCAGGATCGCACTTAAAGTATAAAAGAAAATATTTAAAGGTGGTGGTATGTGAACATAAGGTTTTGTAGACCCAAATCATTGGATTTTTAAAAAAAATTTTTTGGTCTGTCCCAATCCCTATGTGTTGCTGAACAAAATAAGCCGGTGTTGACAGTGGCGCTCTATTCACTGTCAAAATCTTATCTGTAGCTCTTTCTACTGTTCAGTTAAAGCTGAGATGGTCAGAAGCTCCAAGGTCTGTTTCAGGTCAATTCTGGGGAGAAAAAAAAAAAAAAAAAAAAAAAAAAAAAAACCCACAAAGAGGTGGCGAGAGAGGAGGAACAAGAATAAAATAGCCAGATTGTGAAATAATCTATGTAAAGTTTGAGCTGCTGGTCACAGCCTTTCTGTTCTGATTGGCCTGAGCTCTGAGATTCCTACAGCTGGAACAGACAGCAGCTATTTCCCCCCAAACTCCTGAAGGCTTATTCTGCAAATGATGGCTTTTTTCCATTTGCAGCTGAACAAGGAAGTCTTCGGCTTCCTAAAAACATCACTTTCACCCTATTGCTCTTCTTCAGAAAAGCCTTCAGTAATTTACATGAACTAGAAATAAACATTGGATTGTAATCTAGGGCCCGCCTCCCACTCACCACCACCAGCCTCTCCTTATTTACCTTCTGTCTCTTTTACAGCCGGAGACACCAGCTAGGTTGGATTCCTTCAGCTCCCTAAATAGCCGACCTTTCCTGCTAAGTAACTTTGCTCACTCATTTTTCCTCCTTCCTGAAACAGTGGGTCTCCCTACTTTCTACTTCTCATGCATAATCTTACTCCTACCTGAGCCTTAGGAACTACCTTAAACCTCCTCCTTCGGTGCAGTCTTTCCCACCCACGCCTCTCCTGCCCTGCGATAGCCTTTCCCTATCACATCTGTCACCGGGCTTCTTCATCACAACTCAGTCCCAGAGACCAGTCAGGTAATTTCTGCCGGCTAGAACCTGTCCCAGGCATCATTCAGCTTTCTCTCCACGGACGTGAGAAAACCAGGTGAAGATGCCCTTGCTAAGCTTCAGAGGACTGTGGCCAGAAGGGGAGGCAGCACCTAGAGTTGTGGACTCTAGCCACCGAGGTAGGCACGCCTAACTGCTCTGTTAGGAGATGACTCAGTCAAAAAGAAGGTGGTTACGCCTGAGAACTCACCAACTCCCCAAGCTGGAAGAACCCCAGCTTGAATCCCTTTTTCCTTGGCTCTCATAATAAGGAAAAAGAGGGAAGAGATTCCAATACTAACATGACAGCATAGGTACCAGGCGTCACGCCCAGCACCAGAGGTGGATTATCTTATCCCGCAAGGATCTGATGAGGTTAGTGCAGGTTGAGTATCCCTTATCTGAAATTCTGGGTGTTTCAGGTTTCTAGTTTTTTGAGTTTTGGAATATTTGCATAGACTTTACCAGTTGAACATTCCCAACATGAAAAAACGATGTCTGAAATGAATTAAAATTAGAACTCGTTTGAGTGTCATGTCAGCGCTCAAAAAGATTTTAGATTGTAGAGCATTTCAGATTTGGGTTTTTCAGATTAGGAATGTGCAGCCTATGGTGCTGTCTTTATCTCCGCTCACAGCTGAGGAAACAGGAACTCAGGGACAGTAAAGAACCTGCCCAGTGTCTGAGTGAAAGACAGACTGGGTTTGATTTGAACCCAGTTGTATCTGAGTCTAAAGTCTATGAGATATTTTTTATTGTTTTGTTTTTATTTTTTAAAATTTTTGGTAGAGAAGGTGGAAAGTTATTTTTGTTTCCATTTTAATTTTAATTGGTTTTTGTTTGTGATTCATAATAATTACAATCATTATGGGGAGTTGGTAATATACATATTACATCTTAATCATTTTTTCTTTCCTTTCTCCTCCCATCCTTCCCTCTCACCTCATCCCAGATCCTCTTTCCATCTCTTACAAAGTCTTCCTCCCTGTTTCCTCTCATCTCTCTTTTATTTTGCTGTTTAAATCATTTATATTTTGAGTTTCTCATATGAGGGAAACCATGTGATATTTAACTTTCTGTGTCTGATCTATTTCACTTAACTTTGCAGTTTCAAGATACATCCATTTTTCTACAAATGACTCAAATTTGTCCTTCATTATGGCTGAATAGTACACCATCTTGTTTGCACCCACAGTTTTCAAAGTGTGGTCCTCAGAGCAGTAGCATCAGCCTCTCCTGGAAAATTGTCAGAAATGTAAGTCCTTGGGCCTCATCTAAGTCCTGCTGAATCAGAAACTCTTGACATAGGGCCCAGAAATCTGGGCTGTCACAGGTCCTGGTGCTGTATGCTCCAATTTGAGCACTACTTTTCTTCACTATTCCTCCCACCAGAGGACCCCCGTCTAAGTTGGCCTGGAAACCATACTAACATGGGAAACTTTCAAAATGCTAGTTACTGGTGGACCCCTGACTGCGCCACAGTCTCCCCTGAAGCATCTGTGCCACCTGGCTCCTTTCAAGGCACACGCAGAGCTCTAAGAATGCCTAGTGAATCAGATGGTCTTGAGATGGAATTTAAAAAGAAAAAACTTTTAGTTCCCTCAAGTCTTTCTTTTTTTTTTTTTTTTTATTTTAAAGAGAAGAAAAAAACAAAACAAATCAAAAGAAGAACAAATTTTCAAAACAACATAATAGGAGGGTAACAATGGTTAATACATTACGTATTACTATCTTTAAGTTAGTTATTCAGGACACCAGACATTAGCATTCAATTGTCCAAACATTATTGGCACAAACCTTACTCTTCAATGAACTAAGTAAAAATGGTAGTGTATCTATCTTAACCATCTTATATATATATATACAATTTTTTTTCCCTTTCCCTTCTTTCTTTTCCCTATTCCAGTCTCTCTTTCCTTTTGACCAGTTTATTTTTGATTCACCATATCTATTGTACATTTTGGATCTTATTTACTCTTTCAGTTTCTCATACTAGAGAGATAATACGATGCTTACACATGTGCTTCTGGTTTATTTCACTTATGAGTATTTTCTCGAGTTGCATCCATTTACCTATAAAAGTCTCCAGTTTATCCTTCTTTATGGCTGAATAGTACTCCATTGTATAAAAATACCACATC
This sequence comes from Erethizon dorsatum, assembly GCA_028451465.1. Taxonomy (NCBI): domain Eukaryota; kingdom Metazoa; phylum Chordata; class Mammalia; order Rodentia; family Erethizontidae; genus Erethizon; species Erethizon dorsatum. Next base: position 60,766,182 of record CM051831.1, read on the forward strand.
TTTCTTATCCATTCCTCAGTTGATGGGCATTTGGGTTGTTTCCAAGATCTGGCTATTACAAATTGTGCTGCTATAAACATGGGTGCACATATATCGCTGTGGTACGATGTTTTTAATTCTTCTGGGAAGATGCCCAGAAGGGGAATAGCTGGGTCAAATGGGACCTCCAACCCTAGTTTTCTGAGGAATCTCCACACTGACTTCCACAGTGGCTGTACCAGTCGACACTCCCACCAACAGTGAAGAAGGGTTCCTTTTTCCCCACAGCCCCTCCAGCATTTGTTATTAGTTGATTTCTTAATAGTAGCCATTCTTTCTGGGGTGAGATGGTATCTCAGTGTTGTTTTAATTTGCATCTCTCGAATGACTAGTGATGTTGCACATTTTTTTGTATATTTGTTTGCCATTAGTATTTCTTCATCTGAGAAATGTGTATTCATCTCAGATGCCCATTTTTGGAGTGGGTCTTTAAATTTGGGAGGTCTGATTTTTTTGAGTTCTTTCTATGTTCTCGATAGTAATCCTTTGTCTGAGGAACAGCTGGCAAACATTTTTTCCCACATTGTGGGTTGTCTCTTCACTCTGTTGGTGGTTTCTCTTGCTGTGCAAAAGCTTTTTAATAAGATGAGATCCCAGTTATTGATTCTTTGGGATAGTTCCCGTGCGGTTGAGTTTTTATTCATAAAGTCTTTGCCTACACCAATGTCTCCAAGGGTTTTACCTATCCTACCTTCCAGCAGATTTAATGTTTCTGTTTTAATATTTAGATCTCTGATCCATTTTGAATTTAGTTTAGTGCATGGTGAAAGATATGGATCTAGTTTTAATCTTCGGCATGTGTAGAGCCACTTTTTCCAGCACCATTTATTAAAGAGGCTATCTTTCTTCCAGCGAATGTGTTTGGCACCTTTGTCAAAGATAAGGTGGCTTAGTATGTCTGGGGTTGTTTCAGCATCTTCTAATCTGTTCCATTGATCTTCAGGTCTGTTTTTTTGCCAGTACCACACTGTTTTTATCACAGTAGCTTTATAGTATAATTTCAAGTCGGGGATTGTGATGCCCCCTGCCTTGCCTTTGTTGCCCAGAATTGCCTTTGCTATTCTAGGTCTCTTCTGATTCCAAATGAATTTTAGGATTGTTTTCTCTAATTCTGTGAGATATGCTGTTGGAATTTTGATTGGAATTGCATTAAATCTGTATAACAATTTTGGAAGTATGGCCATTTTCACTATATTGGTTCTTCCTATCCAGGAGCAAGGGATATCTTTCCATTTTCTGATATCCTCTTCAATCTCCTTTTTCAGAGTACTGTAGTTTTCAGTATAGAGGTCTTTTACATCCTTCGTGAGATTGATTCCTAGGTATTTCATTTTTTTGGATGTTATTGTGAAAGGTATTGTTTCCCTAATTTCTCTTTCAGTAAGTTTGTTATTTGTGTACAGGAAGGCTATTGACTTTTGAGTATTGACTTTGTATCCAGCTACACTACTGAATTTGCTTATTAAATCTAGCAGTTTTTTAGTGGAGTTTTTGGGGTCTTCTGTGTAGAGTATCATGTCATCTGCAAATAATGATAATTTAACTTCTTCCTTTCCAATCATTATTCCTTTTATTTCTTTCTCTTGTCTAATCGCTCTGGCTAAAGTTTCCAGAACTATGTTGAATAAGAGTGGGGACAGTGGACATCCTTGTCTTGTTCCTGATTTTAGAGGGAAGGCTTTCAGTTTTTGGCCATTTAGTATAATATTGGCTGTTGGTTTGTCATAGATAGCTTTTACCAGGTTGAGATAAAGACCCTCTATTCCAATTTTCTGTAGGGTTTTTATCATGCAAAGGTGCTGGACTTTGTCAAAAGCTTTTTCTGCATCTATTGAGATGATCATGTGATTTTTGTCTTTGGTTCTGTTAATATGCTGTATTACATTTATTGATTTACGTATGTTGAACCATCCCTGCATCCCTGGGATGAATCCAACTTGGTCATGGTGTATAATCTTCTTGATGATTTGTTGGATTCTGTTTGCCAGTATCTTATTAAGGATTTTTGCATCTATGTTCATTAGGGAGATTGGCCTGTAGTTCTCTTTCTTAGTTGGGTCCTTCTCTGGTTTTGGTATCAGGGTAATGCTTGCTTCCAGGAATGAATTTGGGAGTATTGCTTCCCTTTCAATTTCATTGAAAAGTTTGAGAAGTAGGGGCGTTAGGTCTTCTCTAAATTTCTTGTAGAATTCGGCAGTGAATCCATCAGGGCCTGGACTTTTCTTTGTTGGGAGGTTTTTAATTACATCTTCAATTTCATTGGTTGATATTGGTTTATTTAGGATTTTTAAATCTTCTTGATTTAGCTTTGGTAATTCATACGAATCTAGGAATCTGTCCATTTCTTCTGCATTTTCCATCTTAGTAGAATATACATTTTCAAAATAGGTATAGATGATCTTCTGGATTTCTGCAGGGTCCGTCGTGATATCACCCTTTTCATTTTCAACTGCATGGATTTGAGTCTTTTCTTTTCTTTTTTTAATAAGGTTGGATAAGGGTTTGTCAATCTTATTTATTCTTTCAAAGAACCAACTTTTTGCTTCATTGATTCTTTGTATTGTTTTTTTATTCTCCAATACGTTAATTTCTGCTCTGATCTTTATAATTTCCTCCCTTGTACGGGCTTTTGGCTTAACCTGCTCTTCTTTTTCTAGAAGCTCAAGGTTCACCCTTAAGTTGTTTATTTGCGCTTGCTCTATTTTCCTGATATAAGTATTTAATGCTATAAATTTCCCTCTTAGGACTGCTTTCATTGTATCCCATAAGTCCCGGTATGTTGTACTGTCATTATCATTCAGTTGTAGAAAGTGACTAATTTCTTCTTTAATTTCATCTGTGACCCATTGGTTGTTCAGGAGGATGCTGTTTAATTTCCATGTGTTTAGGGAGTTTTTGTGGGATCTTTTGCCATTGATTTCCAATTTCATTGCACTATGGTCTGATAATATGCATGGGATAATTTCAATTCCTTTGCATTTACTTAAGCAGGTTTTATGAGCTAGTATGTGGTCTATTTTGGAGAACGTCCCATGTGCAGCTGAGAAAAATGTGTATTCTGATGTTGTGGGATGGAACACTCTGTAGACATCTACTAAGTTCATTTGTTCAAAAGTTTGGTTCAGTTCTACTATTTCATTATTGATTTTCTGTCCAGTTGATCTATCTTTTTGTGACAGTGGAGTATTGAGATCTCCCAATATAATTGTATTAGTGCTTATTTGATTTTTCATGTCCTTTAGTACTTGTTTTATATAGCTGGGTGCATTGGTATTTGACGCATATATATTTATGATCGTTATCTCTTCCTCTTGGATTGTTCCCTTTACAAGGATGTAATGACCGTCTTTATCTCTCTGAATCCTTCTTGGCTTGAAGTTCACTTTGTCTGCAAAAAGAATAGCTACCCCTGCTTTTTTCTGGGTTCCTGTTGCATGGAGTATTGTTTTCCATCCTTTTACTTTCAGTCTATGAATTTCTTTCTGAATTAAATGTGTTTCTTGTATACAGCATATTGTTGGATCTTGCTTCTTGATCCATTTCGCCAGTCTGTGCCTTTTGATTGGTGAATTGAGACCGTTAACATTGATGGTTAAAACTGATATGTATTGACTTGTCATGATAATTTCCTGTTGTTGGTTCCCACTCTTTGTTTTTCCGCTTTCCGGCTATTTAATTATTTGCCCTGCCTGGTGGATTCCTTCTGTTGGGGTTCCTATCTCTTTCTAGAATGTCCTTCAGAACGTTTTGGAGTGCTGGTTTGGTGGTCATAAATTTTCTCAGATGTTCTTTGTCATGAAAGTATTTTATTTCTCCATCAATTTTGAAAGATAGTTTTGCAGGGTACATCAATCTGGGCTGAAAATTATTTTCCTTTAGAGCTTGCAATACATCATTCCAAGCTCTTCTTGAATTGAGGGTTTGTGCTGAAAAGTCAGCTGTGATTCTGATGGGTTTTCCTTCATAGGTGATTTGTCTCTTCTCCCTAACAGCTTTTAAGATTCTGCCCTTCTGTTGAATTTCTGGGATCTTGACTATAATATGTCTGGCTGAAGTTTTTTTTTTATCATGTCTAGTTGGTGTTCTAAAAGCTTCACTTATAGGGGTGTCAAATTCCTTTTCTCTTCCAGGAAAGTTCTCCCTGATTATGTCTTTGAACAAGGTTTTAATGTCGTTGATGCTATCTCCTGCTTTTTCATTTATTCCAATTATTCTTAAGTTGTTTATCTTTGAGTCATCTAGCAGCTGCTGAATTGATTTTTCATGGTCCCTTGCTATTTTTAAGAATTTTTCCATTTCATGATCACTAATTGCAAGCCTGTCTTCTATATCTGAGATCCTGTCCTCGCATTGGCTTATTCTGCTACAAATACTTTCAATGGAATTTTTTATCTCTTGGATATCTGCTTGAATCTGCCTTATGGATTCCATTTCTTTCCTATGCTGAGCATTCATGGTTTCTATAGTTTTCTTAAGTTCATCTATTTTTTTGTCTGTATCAGCTATAGTGTCCTTAAGTATGGTCTTCATTGTAGACATTATCTCTGCAGTTATCTGTGAGATTATTTCTGTTTTAATTTTTTCCAGAACCTCATTCAGTTGCTTTGTTGTTACCACTTCAGATAGGCCAGGTGGGTGGCTTTCGGATTGTCCCACCTCGTTGCTCCCTAGGTTTTCCTTTGGTGAATTGGATGTGTGGGGTTGCATCTTGTTTAAGTGTCGTCTCATTTTTTCTTTCTTTAATTCCTGGGGTGATGTTTGCAAATTACCTATAGTAGGTTACTTTATTGCTAGTGTTTAAGATCTTTAGAAGATGACTACTTCTCTGCAGTATCTTCCAAGTGGAGCTTGCTTTTAGGTTTTGAGCTTTCTGCCAGATCCTACCTCTTCAATTCGTTGGGTATGCAAAGTTGCTACCTGTTTGGCCCAGTCCTTGATTCTTTGGTACTGTGCCACTGTATTTTCTGTGTCCCTTAGTCAATCTCAATCATGAAATATCAGGAAGGAAAGATGTTTAGAACAATTATTTCACATTTGGCTATAATGTTAACTAAAGCATCAAACACAGCCTAGAAAATGACAGACTGAGCTAACCAGTTATTTACCACTTTTAGCTGTATAGAGTTGCGGTTATATAACAAAATCTAAAACACACCAGAAAAATTATATGCAGTATACAAGTCCTATGTATGTCAATTTTTCCCTGAGGAGTTTAAATTTAAAATGAGTTAAGGAGGAAATAGAGTATTGGGAGAAGAGGAAGGAATTAGATGTAAGGTTAGAGGACCAAAAGGGATCCCACTAAAATTGGGACACTAGTGCAGAGGACAGGTGGTAGAAAGAGAAGGAAGGGATAAAAGGAAGAACAGATCACAACCACAATCACAAAGAAGTTAGAGGCGCTGTTTACACTCATATAAAAAACCAGAGAGAATAATGAAGGAAAGAGCAAATACACATACAGAAACAAAAACGAAGATAAAAACAATAAAACAGACAGATCAAAAATAAAACCCCACCAAAAAACAAAACAAAACAAAACAAAACAAAAACAAAAAAACCCTTCGCCAGAACAAAAAACAAATCAGTGAGAAAAAAAAATAAAAAATAAAAATAAAAATAAAAATAAAAAAATAAAAAGAATCAGTTCCAGGTGTTGACTCTGCTGTAGGCAGTTACCCTGTGGTGACAGAGTCCTGTTCTGTGCAGGTCCGTCCCAGTAAGCCAGGAGCGCCCTCTGGCGGGCGGTGAGCAGAGGCGCATACTTTCAGGCAGAGACCAGTCTAGCTCGCCTCCGCTCTCAGCGCCCTTTCACGATCCCTGGGCCTGAGAGGCTCAGCGCGCTGTCCGGAGCGCGGGTTCCCTGCACTGGTTCCCGCCGCTCTGGTTTTTCACCACGCCCCCCACAATGGCGCCGGGCCAGTCGCTCTCTGGCGCGGGACAGGTGTGGCTGAGAGTCCAGTCTTGTTCGCCTGCTGACCTCAGCACACTTTCGTGGGCCTGAGAGGCCCCGTGCTGCCCTGTCCGGAGCACAAGTTCCCAGAGCAGTTTTCGAGCCGCTCTGAGTTTCGCCACACCCCCCACAATGGCGCCCGGCCGGTCGCTCTCTGGCGCGGGGCAGCTGTGGCTGAGAGACACTCACCGCCGGTCAGCGCCGTTCTCCGCCGCTCCCCTGCCCCGCTGCTGTCTCAGGATCCTCCGTGGGGGCTCCCTGGGCACCAGCTGCCACCGTGTGTCAGTAGAATTGAGCCTCCGCGGCGCTGCAACTCCCGGGATAGTAGAAGGTGCACGCGCGTGGTCTGCTCCTTCTTTCCTTCTTCTTTGTTGGAAGTCACCCGTCACTGGTGCCGGGGGTCCCAGATTGCGCTTCAGAACTTCTCTGGGTTTCGGGGAGGCATCTCCCCCCCTCCTGCGCTTTCCGGGTCGCTATATTCCCGTGTTCCAATGGTAACTTTTAGAGAGAGTTTCGCTGCCTGCTTCTTACTCATCCGCCATCTTGAGGTCCTCTCCCTCAAGTCTTTCTTGATATGGCTGTCACCCTCTAATCATTCTTGTTGGATTTGCTCTATGCCTATGTTGACCGCCTGTACCACCAAATTTCCACTGGTTTTTGTGTTCTTGGTCATTCATTCTTTCATCTATTTAACAAACACTGTGGATGCCATGCGTGTGACAGACATGGCCAAGGTATGTGTTTGAATAGTGAGTTAGAGACAAATGCAGGTGCTGTCTGAGAGCCTCGCATGAGCAGGCAGTCACCAAGAAACAGGAAAGAGCTGCCTGAGGGTCGGGCAAGGTACTCTGGGAAACAGGAAGGCCTGTCTTCCAGTCTCGCAGTCAGCAAGCTGCTCGAGAAGGTGAGGGTGCAACTGAGGAGCCATGGAAGGGCTGGTCATGGAGAAGAGTGGAGGGGTGGCAGGTGATACAGAAGAGGATTATAGGCTGAGTGAGCTGCTCAAGTGAAGAGCTGGAGGAGAGAATCATCCAGCATGGGGAGCTAAGTCCAGATTGGCTGCAGCCTTGATAGGGAGTGGGATGTCAGGAGAGATGAGGCATCAGAAGAAGGCAGGAGGCAGACTGGAGGGGCTTTATAGGTCTGGTGGTGGAGTTTGAACTTTAGGAAAATGGGAAACCACTTTATGAAGAGAAGTGATGTGGAAAAAATACATTAACAAGATCACTCCAGGATAGATATATCTTATTTTCATACAATGCTTGTTGTTGGATGTGTTATCACTGCCAATGCACTATAAGCTCTTGGGAGTTTCCCTTTCTCCTTTTCTCCTGTGCCTCGCCAGGGTGCTGAGGGCCATCTCCACCCCATGCCCTGCCCAGGGAGAAGTCAGACCCTGCCTGTGGGCTCCTAACCAGTCAGGAGGGAGGGAAGGCAGGGTGTTTTGCTCATTTGCATTGCTTTATTACTCCATGAGGAAGTAGGTCGCCTTCGGCATCATCTTCTGCTTTTATCTGCAGGATGCCTGTCCTTGCTGGTGACAGTCCAGGACACAGAACGCTATGTCACCCTGTTTGCCTCCGTTACCCTCAAATGTGACTACACCACCTCTGCCCAGCTCCAGGACGTGGTGGTGACATGGCGTTTCAAGTCCTTCTGCAAGGACCCCATCTTTGACTACTTCTCTGCCTGTGAGTTCCCTTCCACTTCTGATCTGCCTGGGCCCAGGCATCTCTGTGATGTACCATCACTGGGGCTAGGAATTATTTGAGATCACAAATCTTCATGGTGAGAAGCCACAGAGATACCTGCAGTTTATAGATAAACAAACTGAACCCAGGCTGAGAAAATAACTTGCTCAAGGTCAGATACAAGTTTATTTTCAAAATGTTGTCCCACCTTGTTCTAAAAAATATTTAAGGCAGCTCAGATATTCTATAAAAGGCAGGGCAAGTCTTGCCACCTCGTCCATTCCTGGTTGATGCCAGCCCGATGAGGCAGACCTGCCCCCCATCACCCCACTGCCTTCGAATGCAGACAGGAAGACACCTCACCTTCCTCAGGATGCAAGACCTGAGTGGTCACTGGTGAGGCCCTGCCATGGCCGCATCCCCTTCCTGGGCCAGCCTTCCTGGTGATGGTCATTCCTTGGATGAGCACTCGGAATGTTGGAGAGTTCTCTGTCCCCAGCAGCCCTTTTGCAGCTGGGCATTTCAGTGCTGCCCAGCCAGGCCCTGCCTCTCAGTAACCCCTGCCTGCATCCAGAGCTCTTCTGTAGCTGCCCATTTCTTCCCTCTCTCTAGAAACAGAGGAGCTCAGAACCCCACAGTTAGCTGGAGACAACCTCTTAGAAATTTTGAGAATAAAAGTAGACACCTTAGAGCAGTGGTGGTGAACCTATGCACACGTGCCTCAGTGGGCACGCAGAGCCCTCTCTGTCAGCACGTGAGCCAAGTTACCCCAGCCACTGAGACCATCAGATAACGGTTGTTTTTTACAAACCAAAACCTCAGTATTCAGGTTTATTTGCAGTGTTGGCACTTTGTGATAAATAAGTTGGTTTGGGGTTGCAATTTGGGCACTTGGTGTCTAAAAGGTTCACCATTGCTGCACTAGAGGGAAGAAGTGTGTCCTGAGGTGGGGCAGAGGGAGCCAGAGGCATCAGCGTTTTACAGCTGTAGCCGGGGGCTGATGTCTTCAGTAGGATTTGAGTAGAACCAAAATATATAATTGTTTGAGCCACTCACTGTTCCTGAAATTGTCCCCAAAAGACTCTCCAAAGAAATTATTTCCTGGGGGTTACTCTTAAAGTGCCTGGGCTAGGTGGGAAAGGAGGAGAGATTGGAGTAGAGGCATGGGCCCCCGCCAGATTAAACAACTCCCCCATCTTCTGCTGCAAGGACGGGTGAATCGGCGTTGTCGGAGCAGAGGCTGTAAGAGGTGAGATGGGGAATACAGCCAGGACTTGCAAATGATGGTCTCTTAGGGGGTCTGGGGTCTTGTTGCTGAAAGTGGGGTTTCTGTCATCACTATGCTTGATGGGCATCAGCGGGGGGCTTATTCTGTGGACTCAAATGTGGCTTCTCTCCTCAGCATACCAGGCAGCGTTATCTCTGGGCCAAGACCCCTCCAATGACTGCAATGATAACCAGAGGGAAGTGCGCATCGTGGCCCAGCGGCGGGGGCAGAATGAGCCAGTGCTGGGGGTGGATTACCGACAGCGCAAGATCACCATCCAGAACCGTGAGTGCGGGGGAGGTGGGGGGAACTAGACATGGCGGGGTACAGACACAGGCCTGGTGGGCTGAGTCAGCACGGGATTTCCCATTCTCTTCTGATCTACTGGGGCACTGTCATTGTTTGAGAAAAGTGCCAGATTCTTAGAATGTGCTGCGCTGTCTGAAGTAACTTCCCTGGGACTTGCTCTGGGTCGGAGGATGTTCTGTGGGGCAGGCTGAGGATCTGGGTGTGAGTGGGTTCCTTGGCTTTCTTGAGATTCAGAGTGGGGTGTGGATTGGTTTCTTTGATCCTTTCCACAAATTTCTGTCAAGGTCCAATCAAACCCCTGGGTCCCATTCTGGCCACTTCTGTTGCTTATACAAAGGAAATAGGGGCTTGTGAGTAGGCGACCACTTTAGCCCACTGTTCTCCACTGGTAGAAGAAGGAGCACTGGGCCTATATAAAAAGCCCTGTGTGAGAATCCCAGAGCTTCTGCTCACTAGCTCAGTGGTCAGCGCCAGATCAGTTATCTTCCCTGGTTTCTGTTTCCTCATCTGCGAGATGAGGATCTGGCTCCCCACACTGAAGTGCACAGTGAAGGCAATGTCTATAAAATAGGATTTGTGCTAGTACCCAGCTCACAGAGAATGGAGCACTGAGCAAAGTATTGTGTAAAAATCACTCAGCAAGCAGTGAGTATGCAGTGATCATTAGTTATCAGTCAGTATACTGGGTGGACGGGTTTGTGCCCCTTGTTCCTAAACTGTAATCCAGCATTGCTGCAATGAGTCACTGGCATAGTGTCAAAACCTTATTTCAGTGAGATTGATGTACTGTTTTAAAATATTTGCTAGTTAAAAGAAAAAAATGGGTGAGGGCACCCAGCTAGCCGCTCATGGGTCCCACAACCACAGTGTGAGGAAATCAGTGAGTAATCTACTCTATGACCATTTAAAGGTAGACCACTTAGTCAGTTTACTCATCATTGCTTCCAACTTTGTAATACTTAAAGCGGATCCTTTTACATCCAACCCCTGATTTTCCTAGGATACCCTTGAACCCTTATCCTTAGGGAATATCTGTTTCAGTCTCCAAGTGCGAAGATTCAACATGACTCTACTTTCTCCAGACCCAGGAGAATTAGTTCGGATCTGACCCCAAAGTTTAAGCCCTCTTTCATTAGCAAGTCTCATTTATAGGTTTTTTTTTTTAATGCGGGTACCAGGAGTCGAAATCAGGACCTCGCGTTTGCCAGGCAGGCTCTTATGCCACTGAGCCATCTCACCAGCCCCTCATTTATAGTTTTTGTAGGATGAACAAACCCATGGATAAGTCTCTGCTCTTCTGATTTTATCTAACTCTAAACAGCACCTTCCATTTCTTTACTCCCTCTACCACTTTTGGGTCAAACCCTGCCTTTTTCTCTCTCCTACAGGGAAGCAGTATTTCCCCTTGGGTTTTATTTCTACCTCCAGGCTTGTGACTTCCTGGAGCCCTTGTTTTCTGATACTTTCAGGCCTGTGTTTTTATGATTTGAGATAACTCTGTCAAATGAGTTGTTGGATCTTCTAAAATATTGCCATACCCAAGCACCCTTATTATGCTGACATTATGCTCATCAAGCTTTGGGAGGACTTTTGCCCAAAGCACTTTCACTCTTTCAAGTCTGGCGTGAGCTTGTTCATTGGAAAGATGGTGGGTTTGGAAAATTATAGATATGAAAAAGTTTGCAGGGATTGACGTAAAAGAGAAGGAAACAGAAGTCAGAATTTGCTCCAGTGTTGCATGACTTCATGTTTTTGTTTCATTTCCTCAATAACTATTTCTTGACAAACAGATAATAAAGAATTACAGATATAACCATTAACTAAGCAAGAACAAGTTTGTCTTGCTAAGGTCTTTAAGAATTTAAAGATGTCCTCCTGCACTTACTGAGGCTGAGAGCAGGCGTGGCCATCCCTTTTGGATGTGGAGGGGCCCTGTTGCCTGAGACTAGCTTTTAAACCTTTCTAGAACAGAGAAAGTCCTGTTCCTTTTCAGTGTTCCCACAGTGCCTGACACAATGCTGAAGCTACAAAAGGGTCTTTAGTAAACATTTGTCCAATTTGCTAAACTGGAACATATGTTATTCATTTATCTTAATGGGGTATCAAACTATGCAGGGCTCATATGATTTAAATTCTTTTGTTGGGTACGATTTACCCTTAAAAATATTAGTATTCCATCCATACTGATTTAACTTCATCTTATAATCTTTTCCTTCACAATCCAGGGGTATTTGCTTATCTTAAGCTGGTAAAGGGTTCAGGCTGTGGAGTTTCTACCCAGTTTGGAGAATGTAATAGAACTTAATATTAAAGAGCCACCAGCTTTGAGTCAGAGAGACATGGGTTTAGGCCCACCTCTACTGAGTACTATTATCTGTATGTTATTTGGTCAATTCTTTAGCCTCTTTGTGTCTTTATTTTCCTCATCTGAAATGCAGCCAAATAATCCTACACCTCTATCATTTAGGATTAAGTTTGATTGTCCGTAAGCAAAACCCCCAAATATTAGTGACTTATGCAATAAAGAAATTTGTTTCTCTCTCATGTGTAGAACCAGAGGCATATACAGTCTGGACCTAGGATGGGATTTCTGTTCCATTAAGTCCTCAGGGACCCAAGTTCTGTCCACCTGACCAAGAATGTCATCTTCCTCCTCATCCAAGATGGCAGCTGTCATATTTGCCTTCCAGTGTTAGTAGTCCATTTTCTGTTATTATGACAAGATGCCTGAAGCTGGATAATTTTGTAAAGAAAAGGGGCTTAGTTAGTTCATAATTTCGGATGCTGAAAGTCCAAGATTAGACAGCACCAGAGCCAGGTGCTGGTTCAGCCTCTAGTGAGGGCCCCTTTGGTGGGATCCCTACATAGATGATGGCATTATGGTAGGAGTATATTCAAGAGAGATCACATGGGAGGGTAGGAAGCCATAGAGCAGCGAGGGCCAGTTTTGCTTTTTTATAACAAGCCATCCTTTCTGAAATTAACTGGGGTCTCTTCCCAGGGTAGTATCTTCAGTGACCTAGCCACCTTGCTCTTGGTGCCTCCCCCCAAAAAAGATTCCACTACCTCCCAACATTACCACACTGAGGCCCAAAGTTCCAACACATGAACCCTTGGGGACATGCTGAAATCTGTCTAAACCATAGGACCAGATAACAGAGTTGGAAGGAAGAAGAAAGGGTGATGGTGTTCGCCAGCTGGTTTTAAGAAAGTTCCTGGGAAACATTATGTGACACTTCCTATAATCTGTAGGCCAGAACTGAGTCACTTGTCCATGTCCATACGTAAGAGAGGGTGGGAACATGGATTATATTCCAGGGCCCCATTTTAATCTGTTTTGTGCTTCTATAACAGAATACCTGAGACTGGGTAATTTATGCTCAGTAGAAATATAGTGCATTTGCTCACTGCTCTGGAGGCTGAGAAGTTGGAACTTTGGCAAGGGTCTTATTGCTGTGTCTTCATGTAGCAGAGAAGGCAGGAAGGTACCAGACTCACCCTTTCATCAGGGCACCAATCATACCTTTCAGTATGGATCCCTCACAGCCCAGTCATCTTTTAAAGGTCCCACTCTTAACACTGATACAATGACAATAGAATTGCAATATGAGGGCCGGTGAGATAGCTCAGCGGCATAAGTGCCTCCTCGGCAAGCGCGAGGTCCTGAGTTTGACTCCAGGTACCCACATACGAATAAAGGGCCAGTGACATCGCTCAGCGGCCCAGGCGCCTGCTGGCATGCGAGGTCCTGAGTTTGACCCCCGGTACCCACAAAAAAAAAAAAAAAAAGAATTGCAATATGAGTTCTGAAGTGGACAAATATTTAAACCATAGCAGCTGCATATATGGCCAAACATTCTGCGATCATAGGAGAAAGGGAAAATGTACACTGGAAGACAACTGGTAATCTCTACTTCACCTGCTTACAGGGCTGTGGTGGGAATGAATTGGAGTAATCTGTCCAGAAGCCTTATAAAGTACACAGAGGGACCCAGTGAGTAGTAAGTTCTGTCATCACTCTCCTGTTCAGAGAAAGAGGGAGGCCTCAGAGGAAGAAACGGAGACCTTTCGCTCATCTACCAGGGTTCCTCTTAGGACATGGAAGGGTGACGCCGAACCCTTGAAGATACCACTGGTCAGAAACCATGCTTTACCCTCTGGTTCCTGGCACTTTCCCCTTCCTTCCCGTGTAGGAGCGGATCTTGTGATTAATGAAGTGATGTGGTGGGACCACGGAGTGTATTACTGCACCATTGAGGCTCCAGGGGACACCTCCGGAGACCCAGATAAGGAGGTGAAGCTCATCGTCCTGCGTAAGTGCTGTTGGCACTTTCTGTGATGTCACCATAACATTTTTAAGTGTAGGAACAGCAAGAACCCAAAGCAAAAACAAAAACAAACCGATATTATTGTCATTTGTGAGCCACTGAGTTCCTTTATCAAAGCTAAGCAGTTTTGTTTGTTTGGTTGGTTTTTGTTGTTGTTTGTTTGTTTCTTTGCCAGTCTGTTGCTCAATGTTAGCCTGTAGATCAAGAGTGTGAGAACTAGAGACGCCCTCCTGCACATCATTCACCCCGCTCGGCTTCTCCCCACAGACTGGCTGACAGTGATTTTCATCATTCTGGGCGCTGTCCTCCTGCTGCTGCTGATTGGAATATGCTGGTGCCAGTGCTGCCCACAGTACTGCTGCTGCTACATCCGCTGCCCCTGCTGCCCCACCCGCTGCTGCTGCCCCGAAGAAGGTGAGCAGGGACAGACCAGCTGTGGGGTGGGGTGGAACTGGTGTGCCCAGTACTCTAAGCAGATTGGCTTACCTTGTGCACAACAAAGCCCTGGGTTCTTCCGGGTTCTCCTCTGTGTCTATTTCCATCACAGCTTCCAAGAATACTAGCCTCAGCCCTGTAAATGGTGCCTCTCGAGCTGTAGAGCCACATGGAAGGCGGCAATATGAGGATTTCTCCCTGCCCACGTGCTAGGCTGCCTAAAGCCTCTTTCAGGTGGCTCTGCCTACTGATGGCGTTTCCTCAGTGATCCTGATTTACCTGGGCTATAGCCTTTGCCCCTAATACTGACCCTGCTTAGACATGAGGTGGCCAGAGGAATAGTATGAATGAAACAGTGAGAGAGAATGAAGCAGTGAGACAGAAGTCTACTTTAAAAATATACCATTTAACATCATATATATATATATATATATATATATATATATATATATATATATGTATATACACACACACACACATACATACTTTTGACACCAGGTGTGTGAACCCTCCCCACAACACTGGCCAGTTCTCCACCAGATACCAACTGGGTGTCCTGTCATTTAACCCTCTGACACTATCTACTTGGAGATGGCAACAGATCCCACAGTAGTGCCACAAGACCGCTCCCCACATCAGATAGTAGTCCCAAGTAGAAGGTGGTTACCTAAACTTTTGACCAACTGGCTGTAAACTGAGGGTGCCTAAAACCCCTTCCTGAGGTGGTTTTAATCTGCTAGAGCAGCTTCCAGAACTTAGAAACACTTCACTTACATTTACTAACTTATTACAAAGGCTTTAGTAAAACCGTAGCACCACGTGGAGAGAGACGTGGCACTTCCACGCCTTCTCCAGGGCACAGATCCCCAGCACCTCTAAATGTTCAGCTACCAGAAGCTCCCTGAACATAGCCCTTTTGAGTTTTTATGGACGCTTCATCACAGAGGTGTCATTGATTAAGTCATTGGCCATTGGTGGTCAGCTGAACTTTCAGCCTCTCTCCCCTCCCTGGAGGTTAAGGGATGGACCTACCTGAAAGTCCCCACCCTGTAATTGCGCGCTGGTCTTTCTTGTGGGCAGCCCCCATCCTGAAGCCATCTAGGAGGTCCCCAGCCACCCGCCATCTCATTAGTGTACGGAAGATATTCATCACTCTGGAGAGTCCAAGGATTTTAGGAGCTATGTGTCAGGAACCATGTGCAGAAATCTGTATTTTTTATTATATTTTATTTTCATACCATTGTTTAAAGAAGACTTGTAAAGCACAGAGTAGAAAGGTGTTAAAGCAGTGACTCTTAAACTGAAGCTCTACATCACCAGCCTTTTTTATTTTTTTGAGACAGGATCTTACTAAGTTGCCCAGGCTGGGTATGAACTTGCGTTCTTCCTGCTTCAGCCTCTCTCAGTGCTGGGATCACAGGCACGCTGCACTGCACCTAACTTGCTCTTGATGGAATCTTTTTTTTTTTTTTTAATGTGGGTACCAGGAGTCGAACTCAGGACCTCACGCTTGCCAGGCAGGCGCTTATGCCGCTGAGCTCTCTCACCGGCCCCGATGGAATCTTTATTTGGATTAAAAACCTGATCCTTCAAAACAGAACCATAAAATTTGGCAAAAGAATAAGTGGCAAAGGCAAAAGAATTAATGAATTATTCCAGAAGATCTTTTATTAGTAAATAGATGAAGTAGAATCAGTTGTTTTAAAGGGAAGTTTTTGTTTCCATTTTAAGTAACAATTTCCTTTTCCTGATGATATGCTACCACATTGTAGAAAATTTGCAGAATTCAGAAAAAGGTGAACTAATCTGAGCAGCCACAGACAACCACTCTTACCATTTTGGTCCACTTGAAAGAAAAAATTTTTTTTTTTTTTGGTGGGTACCGGGGGGTCGACCTCAGGACCTCGCGCGCCAACAGGCGCCCGTGCCGCTGAGCGATATCACCGGCCCCTTTTTCGTATGTGGGATCCGGGAGTCGAACTCGGGCCCTCGCGCTTGCAAGGCAGGCGCTTATGCCGCTGAGCCATCTCACCGGCCCTTTTTTTTTTTTTTTTTGTGGGTACCGGGGGGTCGACCTCAGGACCTCGCGCGCCAACAGGCGCCCGTGCCGCTGAGCGATATCACCGGCCCCTTTTTCGTATGTGGGATCCGGGAGTCGAACTCGGGCCCTCACGCTTGCCAGGCAGGCGCTTATGCCGCTGAGCCATCTCACCGGCCCTGAAAGAAAATTTTTAAAAAGGAAAATAAGGAATTGCCCATTATAATAGAAACAAAAACCTAATCTTCATTAAGAAGGTCAATTGTCTGAGTCTGGTTTCAGGCCTGTGCTCCAAGATTGTTGTCTTACAGGAAAAGAGAACTAACTTTTATTGGATAGCATCATGTGTGTGGCCTTTGCTTATATTTCCTCACTGAATCTTCACAATAACCCTAGAAGGCAGATGTCACCCCTCTTTAACAGGGGAGGAGCCAGAAGGTCAGAGAAGTCTCACAACTAGTAGGTGGCAGTGGCAGTGCAGGGTTTAGTGCATGCAGCTGTGGCTCCTAAGTGTCTGTGTTTCTCACCCAGGTGCCACCCCAGTATATGTGGGTAGATCACTCTGGGATCTGCAAGGACAACATGAACTCCTTAAAGAGGGCCAAATAGCAGAGGACTCGGTGTTGGGCCATGGGGTCCTTACTGTTCAGAGGCATCAGGGGGAGAGGCCCTGGGGAAACCTCTGTTGCTGGAGTAGTGATATGAGAGATGAATTGAGAGTAATTTCCCAGGACGCCTTCTTAGAATCTGTAGGCCCATGCAACACTGAAATCCAGCAAGACTGGGGACAAAGCTATCACAGGCGACAAATGCATCCAGTCAACTGACAAACAGGTTCTGGGGGGAGTGTTTTTTTTCCCAGGTGGTTGGAGTTCATTTAAAAGAACTGGTAAAATGAAGAAATGCAGGCCACAAAGAGCTCTGGACTTGAGATGATGAGGTCACTTTCAAAGTGAGTCACTGTTCTGAGAAGTTTGGTGACAAGAGAAATTACATCAAGGGGCAAGGATTGTTAAGGAAAGCACTATGATTGGAGGGGGGAGGTTTTTTGTTGTTGTTACTGGTTCTTTTAGACCAAATTAACCCTAAACATATATGTAAGCAAAGAACCAAGGCCAGGAGCATGAGAAGAAAGTGAAGACTTAAGAAGGGAGTTAGTCACTGATGCGTGATGGCATCGGGGCTGCTGAGAAAGAAGCAGCCTAAGAAAGGGAAGGGGAGGGAGGGAAGGTGGCTTGACCTCTGGAGACAGAGAGGAAGTCATTAAGCATAGAGGATGATTCAGGTAGAAGGGAGGAAGCTTACATGAGCCTGTCTTGATTTCAACAAATGAGGGTAGTAGGTATGGAAGGGAGCTTTGAGGAGGAGGCCAGTGATTCTGGAACTTCTCTAACCACAGTCCAACTCCCCAGCCTGCTCCCACTTTCCCGTGAGAGTTATCACAGGATTGGAGGGGAAAACAATGAAAATGACGCCAAATTTTTGTAGCCTTTGATAATCCACGTAGTCCTGGTAAGCAATCCTCAGTAGGATTTACAGATGAAAATTTTGGAAATTGAGTCTTACTTTTTCCATGAGAACTAGAGAAGCAGCTTTCACCCCTAGGTGGGTCACTGGCCCTATTCCCCAGAGAACCTGGAGACACACTCCACGTGAGCCACAGGCCACCCTGAGGATCTCTGACCTCTCCCTCCACAGCCCCCACAGCCGAGGGAAGTGGGGCCCAGAGAGACTTGTCCGCAATGACGCAACCTCTTTGTGGTGGGGCCCAGACTAGACTTACATCTCTTGACTCCTTATGCAGGGTTGGTTCCTTGCCCTTAACAAAGACATCATCAGCCGAAAGTTCACAGGGAGGGGAAGACCTGAGATGTGGGGAGTGTTTAACCTGGTGCCAGAGAGGAGGGAACATATAGTCAATTGACAGATCAACCAAGGAAAGCCCTATCGGGAAGAGGGCTACTTGAAGTCAGCGTCTGAATGGAGCCAGAATGCACCCACTGGTGGTTCCCTACAGCTAAATGGCAAGAGCTCAAAGGGACACGGGTTTCCAGGAAGTTCCTGAGGATATCGCTGAAATGACTGACCAATGAAGTCAGGGGAGATGTATAGTTTGGAAAAAGCAAAGGACTGAGTGGCCATGGGCTAAAAGACGGGCAAAGGACAGGTTTTTTGTTAAGGGCATGGGAAGTTCGAAGTCTGAAGTATACCAGTTCTGTGTGTTTGTGGACACAGAGGATGCCAGGTGTGAGGGAGAAGAGGTACGGGTCTGGAGCAGGGTGAGGTGTCGAGTGTCATTTCTGTCACAAAGGGGTGTCTTAAAGAATATGCCTGGGTTTTCCCTCAGAGATGGAAATTAATATGCCTTTGGTGGTTTAGTCTCTAAATGCATGTGTTTGTCTCCTCCAATGGGATCTAAGGAAAAAGATGCAGTTTATTATAATAATAAGAGCCACTATGAGTTCTCTGTCATCTATTAGGCATTTCACGTGCATTGCCTCATTTAATCTCAACAGCCCTGTGAAAGAGTTCTCTTTACCTTACAGATTAGAAGAGTGGGCCAAGACTCTGGAAATTTACTCAAAGTCACACGGCCAGTATATGCCAGTGTGTAAACTGAAGTCTGTCTGATTCTCAAAGCCTGTATTTAAGGGCATATATGTGAAAGTATTAGGAACCCTCAGTAGTCAGCTCTAGGTTGCCTCCCAGCACTGAATCAGGGACTTGGTGAAAATGCACATTTTCTTGCCTTGTGTCAGAATAACTGAGGTAAAGTGTCCAGAAGTGGGACCCAAGGAAGTAGCTAAATGGTACCAGGTAGAAGAAGCCAGGGTTCAGTGAAAGGAGTGGCAGAGGGCAGGGTTGTTCTCAGTGGAACCGGATGTCTGTGGTCCTGGGGACAGAGACTAGTCTGAGGTAGGTTTTTTTTTTTTTTGTGGGTACCCGGGGGTCGACCTCAGGACCTCGCGCGCCAACAGGCGCCCGTGCCGCTGAGCGATATCACCGGCCCCTTTTTTGTCTGTGGGATCCAGGAGTCGAACTCAGGCCCTCGCGCTTGCAAGGCAGGCGCTTACGCCGCTGAGCCATCTCACTGGCCCCTGAGGTAGGTTTTGAAAGGTGTGGGGCTCAGTTTGAGAGAAGTAAAGCAAGGAGGTTCTGCTGGCAAAGGTTTTTTTTTGCGATTTTATTATTGTTTTGGTTTGTTTTTTAGCTTCATCACAGGCAGTAAAGAAATCTGGGGACTTGGCAGTGTGGCAGAAAGAGACAGATACAGGTTTGCACCCTGGCTCTGCCAGTCACTGGAGGACCTTGGGCTAGGAAGGCAACCTCTCTGATCCCAACTTTCTTGACTGATCCCCACGTTCAGAGATTTCTCGGAGGATTAGTTAGCTGATGACCATGTGTATTGAGTAGTTTGTGTGTGTCCATGGTGGCCAGCAGAGGGAGCTTGGGAGAGACATCCATGAGGGAGAGCAAAGTGCTGAGTAGGATTTGTCTTCAGGGAGGCCGAGTGCTGTCGGTTGGAGTGAAGGTGTGGCAGCTGGCTAAACTGTGAGTTTGCATCCGATTTCCTCCCAATCTGGCTGTGGTTCACCATCAGGGCTGGAGCTCAGACACTTTTGGGGGCTCTGCAGCAACCACTTCCTGTTGTGCTGGAAGTTGTTTCACAATGGAGCCACGCATGACCCCTCAGATGGCCCCTTTGCCACTAGTCTTAGCAAACCTCCCACTAGGCATAGCTAGACTGCCTGCCTTCTGCCCCCTCTGCTGTGCCAGGGGAGCCTCGGGCAGCACCCTGCTGCTTTAGGGGAGTCCACAGGGCCTGGCACACCGAGGAGGGTGTGAGAGCATCAGACTGGGCCTGTCATTCATAGCCCAGCGTGCAAGTGCATCTCCTACACGCATGAATGGGCAGCACCCTTGGGAGCCATGCGGTGCTCAGCCGCAATTGCTTCAAAATAGAAATGCATGAACAAAAACAAATGTGTTTATTTTTAATTTGTGCTCATTATAGTTTGTGTGCTTCAGAACAGCTGCACCTAGGAGACTGGACTGACATTTCTCTGGACCCCTGGTGCTCCTTTTTGCACTATTTTCTTTGCTCTGAAAGGGGTGGTATTTCCCTTCCGGCTTCCCTGCCCTCCGCATCCTTTAAAGATTCCCCCGTCTAGAGGAAACCCCAGTGCTTAGTAAGGTGAGGAGAAGAGTGGAAAGGGCCCACTGGGCCCCACTTCAGCACCTCACATTCCCTCACCTTCCTCTCACAGGTCCTTACCGACCAGGGCTGGGGTTCCAGCTGGAAATACTCTTCAGCGTCGTATGCTTCCCTGTTCCTTCCACTCTGAACAGACAGCCCCGAGCTTGCCTGGCAGGCCCCAACAGTCCCTAGTCCCTGACTCACACCTCCCTTTGACCCTTTGCATTTGTACCTTCTATTTCTGGCTTTTGGTTTCTGATTTTGCTGGCCCGTGGCCTGAGATTTCATTTCTGCTACTATCCATGTTATGTACCTGTGCACTTTAGGTGTGCTTGGGAGTGGGCAGGTAGGATGATGAAATGGTTTTGAGGCTGGGAAGTCAAATTTTAAGAGTATTCCTTTCTAGAGGATGGAAATTACAATCTTTTCTAGAGGACGTTTATTCCCAGCTCCTTGCCAGAGATGCAGTTGGTAAGTTTCTCCCTTCATGCCAGATGAGGAGTGGTTTGGAGGAGAGCAGCTGGTCTCGTGGGGAGACTGTTAGGTGGACAGAAGTGAAGAGGAAGGTGTGGCTTGCCCTGGCTGAGGGTCTGCATTTCTCCTTCTCCCCCTGCAGCCCTGGCCCGCCACCGCTACATGAAGCAGGCTCGGGCCATAGGTCCTCAGATGATGGACAAACCCCTGTTCTGGGGTTCGGACAGGAGCTCCCATGTCTCATCTTATGCAATGAACCCGCTGCTGCAGCGAGGTAAACCTTGCAGAGCCTTGGGCAGGGGAGGGCAGGGGGCAAGGGTAGGAGCATGGGCTTCATCGGGCCTCCGTGGGTCTCTTTATGATTGAAGATGGGAGGGAGCGGAGTCAGCTAAATAACGTGATATTTTGATGTCCTGAATCAGAGGAGCACGGTTTGGGCCAGCAGTTTGGCATGTTCTGTCCTTGTTTCCATTCAGATTTGTCCTTAAGATCCAGCCTCCCACAGATACCAATGACTCAAACTACTGCTCACCCTCCCATCATCAATGGCGTCCTGGAGTATTTGGAGAAAGAACTACGGAACTTCAACCCAGCGCAGCCTTTGCCTTCTGACTTGGAAGCCAGATCTGGCCACCCCCACAGCGTGCTGTCCTCCCTGGGCTCTGAGGTTGTGGAACGCAGAATCATCCACCTGCCTCCTCTGATCAGGGACCTGCCATCCGTGAGAAGGACCAGTGATGCGTCGCACCAGCAGTGGCTCAACCCCGTTCCCTCCAGACCCTGGGATCTGAGGGAGGGGAGAAGGCAGCAACATTACTCTGATTTCCACCAGGAGCTCCAGGACCGAGGGCCAAAATCCTGGGCATCTGGAAGAAGGGAGCTGGACCACCCAGGGAGGGGAAGGCACTCCAGGCGGCACCGGTCACCTGCGGCCTGGTCAGACCCGGACAGCCTCAGTGATGGTCCCTCGTCCAGTGAGGCACATTGGCGGCCCAGCCGTCCTCATCCCAGGAGCCACCACAGAGAGAGGTCCCGCAGGCCTAGCCCAGGGGACGATGGCTGGAGGGCCAGGAGACGCCGGCCCCGTAGCTACTCCCCTCCTGTGCCCTCTGGCCTCAGTTCCTGGAGCTCCGATGAGGAGAAGGAGACATTGCCCAGAGATTGGGATTCCCGGGGCCACCGCGGCCACTCCCGTTCCCCAAACTGGCCTGAGGAGAAGCCACCCAGCTACCGCTCACTGGATGTCACTCCAGGCAAGAATGGCAGGAAAAAAGGGAATGTGGAGAGGCGCTCGGTGAGCCTGGGGTGTCCTGCTGAGGGTCGGGTGTGGGCAGAGAGGATCCTCCAGCCAGGCCTGGGCACAGGGGGACACAGGACCCTTCATGGGCCACCAAGGAGGGTGCCTCCTCCCTGCTTGGCACAAACTTTCCGGCAGGCTGAGTGAGCCACCTCCCGTGAAGGCTGAAGGGATCTAGGCAGTACGGGGGCCTGGCTCACAAAGGGCCTTCTCAGACTCAGTGGCCATCCAGCGCTCCCCATAGTCCCTGCAGCAGGTCAAGCAGGGGATGCTGTTTCACAGATGAGGAAACAAGTGTCCTCATCTGAATGATTAAACACCTTGTGAGTAGTGGATCTGAGACTTGAACACAGGCCTGTATGCCTTGCACTTTACCTCCTGTCACAGCTGCCTAGCTTTACTTAGCAAGCTATTTCCATACCCCAAATTAGAACAGGCAGCTGGGCTGGGGACACTCAAGTGAGTATGCAAAGCCCTGGTGTGTCTGAGGATGAGGCCCTCTTTGTACCCCCTTGGGAAGGATCACTGATAAACAAACAAATCTTGATATCCAAAATATGGGTCCAAACTTTAGGAAGCTGTGAACGGACAAGGTGCCAGTCATAGCTTATCAGCCAAAAGGGGAACACAGTGGGACACAGGCCTTTTGGGGCCTCTGGATATAGACGTTTCTCCTGTTTTTAAACATATGACTTAAAAAAAAAATCATTTTATAATGAATACACCCGAATGACAGCGTTAAAGGAACTTTGTAAAGCACAGCCACGATTACTCAAAAGCATTGATGAACTGCTGAGCCAACTTACAAGCTACTATACCCACAAAAATCTTTTTTTCTCTATTTGACCAAAATCTTTTTCCCTTTTGCTTCTGTTGAGATAATTGGAGGGAACCGTAGTGGGGTCTGAGGGAGGATAGTGTAAGAACCGTAGTCTCTCATGTACTTTGAAGGATACGCCTCTCACTGGGAAGTAGTGTTCAGCTGTGATTTTTAAAAAATTCTTGCACACATGGAGTGTGTAAAGGAGCAGCCCCCTGAGTGGACCCACAGGCAGCTCTTTCTAGAGCAGACCTTGGAGAGAACAGATTTGTGAGGAAGGCAGGGAGCACCGGCAGGCATTTCTGAAATAATCGGTAGCAGTTGTGTCATATTCTCACAGGTGTCCCATGAGAGGCAAAGATCAGCAATAGTTCAGTGCCCCCCTGCTAAGGGCACTGAGCTGTGGACATCTTATGCACATTTTATTTAATTCCTGTAGCAGCCCTGTAATATAAGTCCATGCAGGACTATGATTTTTCTGATAATTACCCGCAGCTCTGAGATCCCTCTGACTATGTGAACAGAAGCAAAAGAGAGACTATTGGTATTATTACCCTCATTTGCAGATGACACAACTGTGTCTTCCGTGTTACCATTAAGAAAATTAAGACCCGAGTGGCACTGTTTTTTGGAATTATCACAAATGCTTTTTATTCTGCATACTTTTGTGTAATACACTGTGCATCATACACTTAGAAGAATGGCTAAAATGTACTCAGAGTACATACTAATCATGGACAAAAGACTCTCTTACAAAGAAAAAACAGAGAAGAGTGCTATGGATTTTTATGTATGTGCCACATTTCATTGCCATTTGTATAACAAAGCCCTAATTTTGTTAAAAAAAAAAAATTAAATCCTGAAAAATACCAGAATTAGTCAAGGCTGGGAGAACCACAACTATACGTACTTATATAATGACTGAGCACGTCTCTTTATTTTAGCAGGAAAAAAAAGTAATTTAAAAAAGTTTTCAGCCCAAGTTCTAAACCTTATTTTTTCCTAAGTTAAAATTTTGTAATCTTGGCCGGTGAGATGGCTCAGCGGCTTAGGCGCCTGCCCGGCAAGCGCGAGGGCCCGAGTTCGACTCCCGGAACCCACATACGAAAAAGGGGCCGGTGATATCGCTCAGTGGCACGGGCGCCTACTGGTGCGCGAGGTCCTGAGGTCGACCCCCCGGTACCCACAAAAAAAAAAAAAAAAAAAAAAAAATTTTGTAATCTTTATTTTAAGTTAAATTACATAGCTTCTTGTAAGAGAAGGGTAGGAGGAACATCAGGTATATGCAAGACACTAGGGTAAGTCATTTCCAAATCCTGTCTCTGAAATCCTCACAACAAGCTTGTAGGGCTCAGAGTGGGTTAGGAACAGGCTCAGAACCACACAGCAATGAAGATGAAGCCTAAGTTTGAAAACAGGCTTCTGATTCTCACCCCGTTCCCACTTCAATAACTCATGCTGCCTCCTTCAAAAGGGAGAGAAGTGTCATTAGGCCCAGAGGTATTTTCTACTGACTTTATTTCTTCCTAATTTTCTAAAAGTATCACAGCCTCCTTTATCGTCATGATGAGCACAACAATAATTCTACCAAAAGTGAGCCAAATTTTCAACTGTAAAGTCACTCCTGAGACAAAGACTTGGTCCGGAATCATGGAAGAATCCTCATTGTTTCAGTTTGTCTCTGAGACCTTCGTTTAGCATTTGAGCACGCTCAACCTTCCATCATATTCCGACGGCAACTAGAGCCCAGGACCGGGGCTTGATTTAGCAGATTGCTCAGTTTGAAGGACAGCGTTTTATTTATCGCTTGAATTCTGAACGCCTTCAAGGCGGCAAAGGTCTCCCAGCCAAAGCCTTCCTCTGCCCCCTCTCCGCGGGGCTGGGCGCTTTTCACACAGGCTGCCTTCGCTCACTCAGAAGTCATCAGAGCTTGCTAAATTCAACATTATAATACAGCCGGGCCACTAGATGGTGATCTTTGATCGTGTATCCCTTGAAGTTCCGTATATTCCTTGTGTTAATAACTGGACCACTATTTTCTTGTAAATCAGGCTTTATTAGGTACAGCTTTACTGTAATTTCTTACAAAATATTTATTAAAAATACTGCGTTAGGTATTCAGAGAAGTGGGAATTAAACATAATACGTTTTAGCTCACAGGAAAACCTCTTTTGCAGGAGTAATGTTTGAATAGATACAAACAAGAACTTTGGGGCACATGATCTCATGGGAGCCCAAAATAAGGCAAAACTATTGTCTATATAGTGCTCGGGAGAAAACCAAAGTTGTGTCGAGGGATCTTCCACCCAATACAGACTCCAGCTGTCTCCCTTCAGGTGTGTTGGCCTTTTCACTCAGCCAAACTACAGTCTGAGAAACACAAGAAGCAGAAGCTTCAAACTCTCAACGCCAGTGCTTACAGACCAAATTTTCCTGGCCTCCTTGCAGTTCTGGGCAGTTTCCTTTAACCCCATTTCACTCTTTTCCTCTGTGTCAGAGGAAACATGCATCACAGAGTACTCACTTTTAGGATAAGTTGGAAACATTTTTTAAATAAAAACATGAAAATACATGCCTTTAGAACAGTATATTATAGGACACATACCTAGCTTGCTATTTCAAACAAGATGAGGATGGTCACATTCATAGATTCAAGTATAGATTTTCTTTTTTTAAATTTTAATTTTCATTAGTACATGTTTGTAGCACATAATAATTACATTCATCAGGGAAGTTGATACATGTGCATAACACATCTTAATTCTTTTATGTCTCTTTCCTCTCCCTCCATCCATCTCTTGATTCTCTTTCCACTTGCAAAGATCTATCTCCCTTTTCCCTATTATTTATCTTTAATTTGCCCATTAAATTATTTGTACTTTAGGTTATGAAATGATCCCCTACAATACATAGTTAGATACATAAATTTGAGAAATGTAAACCCTAGCTTTTACTCCATTGAAGAAATAGGAAAAACCCAAAGATCAAGTGAATAACTTTTGAAGAAAACCCACTGAGTTTGTTAAGGAAGAGGTAATTAGTGATCTTTGATCACTAATTAGCTTCAGAGAAATACTGATACAAAACCAAATGTTTTAGAAAAAGGCTGCAAAGAAATGATTCAGGAGAACATAAATAGGAAAAAGAGTCACCTTTGCAAGCAAATGATACAGAGATGGCCTGATTAATAGAACAGAGGACCTGTTCTGCAGTCTATAATAGACTAGAAAATGTTCAAAAAAACCCAGCAAGATGCAAAGTGATTAAAACGAAGTTTTCAGAAATTAAAACTATTTGAGGGATGCTGTAGAGAGAGAAAGCTAAGCCTATGTGACGAGACTGGTTTCACAAAGAGTTGGAATAATTTTAGGCTCAGGTCTGCTGTCCCAGAATCCACCAATCACCTAGGATTTGTACCTCACACTTTGTGTATTGTATGCACAGACGATAGATTCTGGCTGACTGGATTTTTTTGTGTTTTGTTCCTCAGGAGAGAGACAGCTCCCATAGTGGAAAGAGTGTGGTCATTTAGTCACCAGGCACAGCACTACTTCTGTGACTACTTCTCGCTTCCTGTGTATCATCAGCATCATCTAGATTTCCAGCTGATTTGAGAGAGACACTGCAAGTCTACCTAAGAATTTTGGCTTCAATTCTGAGAATCAAATAGAGGAATTTTAAAAACAAGATCAAAGAATTAGTGACTAGCCTTAGCCCTGGTTCACACACTCTGACTATTTATATAGTCCCTTATGTGTAATGGAGCCTGGCTGGGATGTGATCCCTCAGGAGCTTAGTAGACTGAGTGTCCAAGTAGGTCACAGTCGTTGGGACCATGGCCATTCTCAAAATGAGAACTCAGGAATTGTATTGGTAGACTTTCTGTTGCTGGAAGAAAATACTTTGCATATACAATTTAAGAAGAAGACTTTGGTTTATGGTTTCAGAGATTTCAGTCCATTGTCAGCTGGGTCCAAGGCAGAAGCGTCGTGGTGGAAGAGCACAGTGGAGGAAAGCTGCCTACCTCATGGCAAGCAGGAAGCAAAGAGAGAGAGAACAAAGCCAGAGAGGAAAGAGGCTGAACACAAGAATGTACCCTTCTATGTAATGCCTCCAGTGAGCTACTTCATCTGACCAGGCCTTATCTCCTAATAGCACATTCAGTTATGAGCTCATCAGTGGGTTAGCCTAATGAGGTTAGAGCCTCCTATCACCTCTCAAAAGCCCCACCTCTGAACATATGGGTGTTTTGGGGGACATTCTTGTGCAAACCATAGCAGTAAACTTTAAGAGGTCAAACATGTTTCAGGAACAAGAAATCTATGAAGTATTAGGGAAACTCCCATGGGAACTGGTCTGCCTCCACTGAGTATCTTGGGGGTCTTTATATGTTAGGAATCACTGCTCCCATCCCCAGTCCTGAGACTCTTGAATTTCCAGTCTGCAATGGCATGGAAATTCTGCGTGTATGTGCCCTTTCACAGGTTGTTTATTATAAGGAAACAGGGAAGCATTTTTGCACCGATCTTATTCCTGTATCTTGCTTTCCTTTTGCTCATTTTCCCCTACATCTAATTTATATTTTCTTATATATTATGTTTCCATTAAAATCACTTTATATGCTTCTTGGGAATAATACAGTGTAAATATATAAGAAAAAATAAATGTACTGGGCTGAGGATACTGCCCCAAATAAATACCTGATTTTCTACTTTGCTACACTTGATTGGTTTAGACCTTCTTCCCCACTGAAGCTCAGAGAAGAGCCAGACCAACCTAAGTAGTTCTGAAACTACTCTTCTCCTGACCTTTCAGGGTTGAGATTTCCCAAGCAAAAGCATTCAGGCAAGTATTGCTACTCAGAGTCCCAGGAGGAAAGGACTGTTCCTTTCCTAAATCATAAAGCTCCTCCCGTGTTCTATTTTTATGCTTGATGTAGAGGCCTTCTCTGAGCAGGCTGGAAGGAGATGGGCCAAGCAGAGGTGCAGGTGTGTGTGTGCCTCAGTATCCAGATGTGCAAGGCCTTAAGTTAATTTAGAACCTGTTGTATCAACACATTCATTTTTTCCCCAGTTTCATAACTACATGTGGAGAAAATAAAGATTTCTTTGGGACTTTCGATATCCTTATGTAACTGGGCTTAAATTAGCAAATTGGAGGGGAAGAAAGTTTAATAGTATAGTCATGAAGTTCAATCAGCAAGGGATTTCTGGCCTGGAAAAGATAGAAGAGCCCCACTTTTCTGTGTTTTTTTCTTTTTTTTTTTTTTTCCCTGTTACCCACAACTTAATAAATGTTGGAAATGGCACAAGAAAGAACCAAAAACATTCTGAAGAGCGCTAAGAATGTGGTGAGCTGGCTTGAGAATTCAGAACCAGAATAACAGTACAGAAGCAGGGCAACTCATACGTGTGCACACGCGTGCGCACACACACACACACATGCACGTATCAACAGAAAGTGTCCCAGTAGCTCAACCTGTATATAACAGGGTCTCTCTGACAACCTCACGTGAGGGCCAGTTGTTGCGAGCCCTGCCAAATACAAACAACTAGGGGAAGACTCTCCTCTCCTGGTCCAGCAATTCCTCTTCTGAGGACAGATACTAAGGTGAGCAAGAGGAACCAGTAAGAGAGACCCAGGTAAAGCCGGTGGCTTAATCTGGAAGCCTCATTGTCTCCACAAGCCTGAGACTCTCTTCCCCTACCCAGAGTTGTAGGGCTGACTGGTGGAATCAGGAAAAGGGGCAGCCTGCCACAGCGAGCAGCCCTGCAGCTAGCAGTGTGGTTCCTGAAAGCCATTTTATGGAACCAAGACTCTACTCCCTGGACCAGAGAAACTCAGCAACTGGGGGCAGCAGCAGGAGTATTCCCCTTTCAGCAAAAGATGTAACTACCCAGACAGAAGAAATTCCTCCCGTCCCCTCAAAGGGGCATCAACAGAGACCACTGGGAGCCCAGGCAGCACAAGATAAACCAAACAGACCAAAATAACACTGCAAGGACTTTCAAAATTAAACTGCCTGGATGCTAAACCCAAAGAGAGTGACTCCCTGTAAAATATTTAAATATGATCCAGAGTCTCCTAACATAATAAAAAACCCAGAATATAAACCAAAAACCTAGAAAATCACAAGTTGAATGAAAAGACGAAGTCAACTAATGCCAACACTGAGATGAATGTGGTGTTGGAATTATCAAGAATTTTAAAGCAAACATCATAAAAATGCTACAGAAATCAATTACAAATTCTCTTGAAACAAATAAACAGAAAATCTCTGAAGTTTTAGAGAAAGAAATGAAAAGTATAGAACTGAAAATAAAACAGAAATTAAGAACTTGGCAGATAGGCTCAATGGTAGAGATGATGGGGGACAGAAATTGTGACCTGGAGGGTAAAATAATAGCAATTAGGCTAGAAAAAAATGAACAGAGCCTCAGGGATCTGTGTGACATTAACGAGATATTCAACATTCAGATCATTAAAAGCCCAAAAAAATGAAGGAAAAAGAGGGTGGAGATGATTATTTGAAGAAATAATGGCTGAAAATTCCCACATTTGATTAAATACTTCAACCCCAGGATTCAAGAAGCTAGTAAATCCCAAGCAGGATAAATTCAAAGAAATCTATGCCAAGACATCATAATTAAAAATTTGAAAACTAAAGAGAAACTCCTTAAAGTATCTAGAGAGAAATAGTGCATAGCCTGTGGGGGAACACCCATTTGAATGGATTTCTCATATAAAACCAAAAGCTGTACACGGAAATAGCCAAATATGTGTAAATGTTGAAAGAAAAGAACTGTCAACCTATAAGTCTATCTTACAAAGCTAATTTTCAAGAAGGAAGTGATGATTCTAAAAATTCACAGACGACTGAAAACTACAAGATTTTGGGACCAGCAGACCTACCCTTAAAATACTGTCTAAAAGAAGTTCTTCAGCAAGCAAAAGATAAAAGGAACTGTAGATGACAGGAGAGGCAACAGAACGAGCAGAAATATGGGTCCACACAGTCTTTTCCTTATGAGTTTTATGAATGACATTTGATGATGGTGAGAAAAAGTTAATGCTGTGTAATACTCAATGATATTTAAAGAGGGGGAAGCCAAACAGACCTAAATGGAAGTGAGTTTTCCACACTTCATTCAAGGTGATAAATGTTGATACCAGTACCTTGTATAGTGTGTGAAACACCCAGAGCAACCACTACTTTTTTAATATAGACAGACCCAAAAGTACTGTAAACAAATCAAGATGGAATCCTAAAGCATATTCAAGTAAATGCAGTAAGGCAAGAAAGAGGAAAGAAAAAGAATGAAGATCAAAGAAAACAAATAGAAAAACTAATGAAATAACAGACTAAAATGCTAACAAATCAGTAATTATCGTAAATATAAATGTTTTAAATATAACAGTCAAAAGACAGAGATTCAAAGAATGAATTAAAAAAATATATATAGTACCTAGAAGAGACTCCAAATTCAAAAACAAGTTGAAAGTAAAAAAGGTGGCAATAGATATACTGTGTAAATATTAAGGACAATTTTTAAAAAGTATGAGCAGCAGTAGTAATGTTCAGTAGATTTCAAAGCAAAGTTCCAGAGACAAAGTTATTATGTAATGACAAAAGGATCAATCCACCCAGTAAACACGATACACTGAACGTGTACAAGCTGAGCTACAGAACCTCAAATACATAGTGAAAACCAGAAAGCAAAACGCTGAAACATCGTATGTGGTAATCGAAGAGTTAAGACTCTCAGCACCTGGCCTTCTTTGATAACACACTTTTGCTCAGCATGTACCGGAGGGTCACGAAGCACTGCACTAATGAGGGACTGAACAAAGTACGAGATAAAAGTAAATACAAAAACCATTCTTTTCTCCCCCGAGCTAGTGTTTTATCTTTCCCCAAAAGGTCAAAACATACAGATATCTTTATCTAAATCTAAAAAGCTTCTTTTGAGACCTAAGTGAGAGGCCTTGACAATTTCCAGCTTGGATGTACAACTTTTGTCATGATACAGGTGTTCCTGGAAGATCCACAAAGAACAGGATGCTCTAGAAAATGCATTTCTAAGATACCTACATTTGCCAGCTCAGCCCCTTTCTCATGTCTTCATTCCCTTACAAAAACCCCAACCTCTCACCCTGATTGCATGATTCCTCTCCTGGAAACGCGCCCGCTGTCCCTCTTGACAGTGTACTCAGTGATGTCAGTAAACTTCTGTCTTTCCTATATTCCTGTCTATTAGTAAATTCTTTTATTGCCTGCATCTCAGGCCCTCTATATGCTGTCTAGCACAACAACATGAGAAATAGAAGAATCTACAATTATTGCTGGAGACTTCAACACCACCTTCACTTCCACCCCAGTGACGGACAGAGCTATGAGGCAGAAAATCACAAATAGAAAATCTGAACAATGCAATCAACCAACAGATCTAATAACATGTAAAAGAACATAACACCCAACACCAACAGAATACATGTTTCTCAATTGCCCATAGAACACTGACCAAATAGAAAACTAAATAAAACATACTAAATGAAACTTGAAGAAGGTAAAATCACACGTTGTGTGCTCTGACCAAAATAGAAGCGTTTAACAAAAACAACAAGAAACTCTCAAAACATTTAGAAACTAAGCAGCACACTTCAAAATAATTTGTGAGTTAAGAGGAAGTTAACTTCCCTCAAAGGAAATTAAGAGTATATAGAACTAAATATAAATGAAAACACGTATCAAAGTATATTCGATTTTAATTCGAGATATTTTATTTCATAAAACAGCCCTCTCAGACTATGAAAAAAAGATGAAGGAAAAAGTCAAGCAGTTAAAGTCATTGTACTGTAAAACCTCAGGTTTCAAATGGACTTCCTGGTATCAAAATGCAAATACTAGCACTCATATTTCCTCTAATCTTACAGCCCCTCAGCTCCCAATTTAGTTTTATTATTAAACAATAACTCCCAGTTATGTTTATTTTAGATAAATAACCTAAAATAATTTTTATTTAAGGTTATTTTGGGACCTCTACAGAAAGGAAACCAAGAATCTTGATGGTCATCTTTTTAAAAAGCTATCCTTGTGAATATTTTAGAGAGAACAGAGTTCATAGAGTTCATTTTAAGTTCAAGTACATCAAGACATAAACTAGCCAAGCCTTTGGACTTCTTTTAATTATTTCAAACACATTTCACAATTCTTGAAAAACAATGGTTTACATTTCAGATAAGTCATTAGACAATTTGACAGCATAAGAATCTTAATTTCTTTACCTCGCATGGAAGGGAAATAAGTAGAGAAATAGGTAAAGATAGAGCACAGTCAAGTTTCGTGTTACTTGCAGTCTTACCTATATGTGAATCAGTAAATGCAAGCTTTGCTCTTATACCCAGGTTATAAATATGCTGTGCTTCCCTAGGTCCAATTATCAGAAAAAAGCAATTTACAGCATGGTGTCTGAGTTTTAAAAAGTACTTCTAGCACCTGTCACTTACTTTGTTCAAGTTGGCAGCCTTCTAAGAAAGGGTCATAAATTTTGACTTGCGTATTTTGTTCCTTATAAAGTGACATATTATTCCATTTACATATATGTATTATTTTATCAAAATTTATAATACAGCAAAACTTTGGTTCATGAGCATAATTCATTCCAGAAGCATGCTTTGTAATCCAAAGCACTTGTATATCAAAGCGAATTTCCTCATAAGAAATAATGGAAACTCAGATGATTCATTCCACAAACCAAAAATATCCATATAAAAATGATTACAATACTGTAATATAATACAAAATAATAAAATACAAAATATAAAGAAAAAGTAAATTAGCCTGCACTTACATTTGAAAGCCTTCGTGGCTGGGGTGTGTGTGGGAGACGAGAGAGAGGAGGGTTCTTGTGTAGGACGACTTTCACTATCACTAACCTAATCACTG
This sequence comes from Erethizon dorsatum, assembly GCA_028451465.1. Lineage (NCBI taxonomy): Eukaryota > Metazoa > Chordata > Mammalia > Rodentia > Erethizontidae > Erethizon > Erethizon dorsatum. Next base: position 60,798,977 of record CM051831.1, read on the forward strand.
CTATCTGTTGGCTCAGTGGAGTCTTTTTCTTTCTGTGCAAAATTTAACAAGGAATCCATCCAATGACACTCGCTATTGCTTCCTTTTGAGGATTTCATGGAAATGTGACATTGCATTGTTGTTAAACAGATTCATCTCTCGTACCGCTACAGCCTTATTGGGGTGATAGTTTTCTACAAAATTTTGCACTGTTTCCCACATTTTACACATCTTCCTAATATCATTTGAAGTGAGTGGTTCCTCCGCCCTTTCCTTCTCATCCTTTGTAGACAAGATCTCCTCCATAACCTCTTGCTGTTGGGAGACGATCGCCCACAATCCCACAGAGAGAGAAGAGGGAGAGGAGAGGGAGAAACCATTGACTGAGTTGCAATTATGTGATATTCAGCACCAAGTACTACTTGTATTGTAAGACAACACTTGTTTATCAAGTTAAAATTTATTAGAAATGTTTGTTCATCTTGCGGAACACTCACAAGTTACTTGAAATCCAAGGTTTTACTGTAATTGGTATCTGTTTTACACTCATAATTATACTGTACAGGTTTTATATTAACTCAGTTTCTTCATTTCTGAGTTCTATTTTTTTTTTTTTTTTGGAAGGGGGATTTGAGACAGGGTCTCACTATGTAGTGCAGGCTGGCCTTAAACTCACTTATTTAGCCCAGGCTGGCCTCAAACTTGGGGCAACCTTCCTGCTTCAGCCTCCCAAGTGCTGGGATTCCAGGCATATACCACCATGCCAGCTATGAGTTCTATTTTTGTTCACCTTTCTTACCTGGATTTTATCATTAAAGATCTTTTGCAAAAAATTCCCATGCTGGGTGTGGTGGTACACACCTGTAATCCCAGCACTCCCGAGGCAGGAGGATTGCCTTGAGTTCGAGGCCAGTCTGGGGTACATAGTGAGTTCAAGGACAACCTGAATTACATAATGAGACCCTGTCTCAAAAAAACAAACAAATTCTCATAAAGGTAATATCCTTGAGTTTGTTCATATATGCAAATGTTGTCAGTAGCCCTAAAATTTCAACCCCACCTTGGGATAATTTCTTTAGACTACTGTAGCAATTGGTCAATCATCTTTTGATATTGTATGTTGCTGTGGGAAAAACAGAACTGTCTGTTGGGCTTGTTTTTATTTATTTGTTTTCTTTTCTCTGTAGATCAATTGTATCTTAAAGTCAGTCCCTGAATCAACTGCATCAGTATCATCTGGGAATTTGTTAAAACGTGATTTCCCAGGCCCTATTTGTAGTTTTGAGTTAAGAATTCTAAGCATAGAGCCTGACAATCTGTTTTAACAAACTTATCCAGATGCTTTTCATGCACATTGAAGACTGATAACTGATTAAACATTTGCTTTTTCTTCCCAAATACAGATGTCTTGCCTTGAAATTTAATAACCTAATTCAGGATCAAATTGGGAGCACTTTGGCTGGTGGAGGATGCAGAGTAAATAAATACATCTCTTAGTTCTTAGGACTGGATGGCCATTCATCTTGAGATAGTTTTAATTTATGCCTGTTGTCTCAGCATATTTTGACAGTGTCTTCTTTCACTCTCAGAACCGTTCTAATTTGACTGATAGGTTATGTGGTTACCCTGTTTATACTCAGAGTCCAGTGTTTTTTTGAAATATCAGTGGCTTGGAGTTGGGGTGTAACTCATTGGTAGCATGTTTTCCGAGCATGAATGAGGTCTTGGATTCCATCCTCTGACACCTCAAAAAAATAAAATAACAATCTATGGCTGATCAAGATGTTCCGTTATTACCAGACAGAGAGCCTCGTAAGGCTTCTTTCTATGTTCTTGGTGTCCTGAACAAAGAATTGGACAAGACACACAGAAAAGGCAGAGAAAGTTTACATTTACTGAAGGCAAAAAGTGGGTGCTCTGAGTGGTGGATGAGAAGGCCCACAGTGGCCCTGAGGATAAAGGGAAGGGGTCTTTTTTATCCAAAATTCCCCAGTTGTGTCTTTTATGTAAATTAGTCACTGAGACAGTCATTCTGTCAAACACTCACGGGCATCACACCATGTATAAACTGTCCTATCAAAACCTCCTTTGGCTTCTTGTTACATAAAAATGAAGGATCAAAAATCATGTCTTTTGATTGATCGTGTCCTCCACATGCACAGGAAGGACTGAAAAGAGCATCTTCTGATGTGTCCTGTGAACAGCATCAGATTCAAATGGAAGATTGAAAACAGTAAGTCTCCGATTGGCCCCAAATCACACTTTTCTGATTGGTGCTGTGGACAGTGATGATGGCGTGACTGTATTGGGAGTGTCCTCCCCTTGGGGTGTCCCTCATGCTGTTGCCCTGTCTTACCATGGACTCCATGGAAGCCATGCTAGGAGACGCAGGATAGAGGCCCATGGGGTTTTAGAGCAAAAAAAAATTATCCCTGTTTCGAAAGTTAATTATCCTCATTTTGAAAGCTAGCTTTGGACTTGCTATCGGACCATAGTTGAGAGTGGACCCCTCTCTGGCCATAGGACACCAGCTGCCTCGCATGAATTTGGTGTCCGATCTACTAGATCAGAATCCAGCACACCGTTAACCCACCTTCATCATATGAGGTACTGTACTGGGATGAGGCCTGAGCAGGTCCTAAAAGTAGTTTGGATGAGTGGGTGGCTATCACTCTCGGAGACCCTACTCTTGCCCACATCTATGCTTAAGCCACAAAGAGTGTTCTCTATGACCAGCTGACTGGGAAAAATAGAGGGCTGGGGGTGTGGCTCAGTGGCAGAGCACTTGCCTGGAACACATGAGCCCCTGGGTTCAGTCTCCACCACCACCAAAAGAGGGGAGGACTAGCTTATAGTTTTCCATGAAAGCTGGAAATGGACTTCTGCATTGCAGCAGCCCTACAAAGGGTTGACCCTGCATCAAAGAATGGGGAATTCCTTCAGGGGGTGGAATTTTAAGCAAAACATCTCATTTCCTGTTTTGCTGAAAGGAAAGATGGTCTGAGGAACAGCTCTATAATAATACATAGTTAGGAGTGAATGATTTAGTAGGATATTCAGGGAAAGGAATAAGATATGAGGACTGATAATGAATTGGAAAACTTGTCCTCAGGAGAAAGACCCATGTGAAGAGATCTCTCAGAAAGAGCAGAAAGTGTGATATTTGTATCCTAAGCAAGTGTTCACCAAAGGCTCTCACCGCAGAGAAGGCTTTCTTTAACCAGGTAAAATGATGACCCTCTTATTTCAGCACGAGGGACTCTATGGTCAGTTATTCAGTGCTAATGACTCCAGTGTGTTAAACTATTGTGATTACTACATGAGCCCTCCCGCTTATTAATCAGTCCAAGCTGATAATCGGGTGCTTCTCATTAATGTCGCTGCCACCCTAAAATGACATCATCCTTATTGAAATCACAGAAACTCCTTCAAGTATTTTCCACCTTCACCTCTGGCATAGAAGACAGACACAATGGTGATTTCAAATATGTCGCTACTGCCTTATCTTCATTAACGAATTTCTCGATGCTTTTATGACACGTTTATCTTCAGGGCTTCAGTGTAATAATAAATCCACTCTAACATTCTCATCTCCTTAAATCCTTCCATTTATTTATCTACAAGGGATTTCTGGAATCTCAACTCAGTATAGGCCATAAGTAAATCCAATTTTCAGTCTGCCAGCAAGAGCAGAAGAAAAGAGAACTCTACCAACTGTGTGTGTCAGCCAATTGGGTGTAGAATCTCTGATAAGTACACTTATATGATCATTTCAGCTGAATTTCAATTTGTAACCTGGTGTAGTGCCATTAGAATTACATATTTTGCTGATCAAAACTAATGCAATTTTAGAGATCCTTTGCTATGTAGGCCTTTTGTTCCCAAGTTTGACTCTGTAACTGGCCCTAGGGTCATTTTAAAGGATTTACTTCTACATATACATATGGAGGCAGTGAGAGTGAAGTAGGGCATGAGGAGAATTGGGACTCATTTGCCAAGTAATCACCTAAGTGAGATCTCTAGGTTTTTAAACAAGGCAAGATCACCATCAGTCAGGAATTAGAGGCTGCTTCTGCTGGCAAAAGAAGCTCAGTGGTGTTTGCAGTTATTAATGGTGTCATCTGAATCCTTCTAGGACCTTGAAAGTGAAGATTTTTCTCCCCACTCACAAGCATGCAATAAATTCCACTGTAGCAGACACCAGCTAAGTGTCCTATAATCCAATTCAGTTCTGACACAATCTATTTGGAGGACTCCTGTCCCTCTGGGCTTTCATGGAAACTTTGTTGCATGTATAATGCTAATGGACCAAGTCAAGAAACCCTGCAAAGCCTATCTGTGCAAGTTCCTCCCTGTCTTGTGCAACATTCATGCTTTCAGGTATGAGACAGGGCTTCTTCAGAAATAGAAACCTTGCCATCCTCTACCAATCAAACAAGGCAGGTTGGTGAATGCAGAGTTTCTAAGACCCACTCTGAGGAAAAAACAACAACAACAACAACTCTATTTTGAATGGCCTGCATGAGGGTGAGGGGTGTGATCCAGGAACCATGCACAAACCCAATAATATATATCATAATATTAAAGAACATAAACTTTTGGTTAGAATGTAAACTTGTAGCTTTAAAAATCTACTACAGTAGGAGAGTGACCGTGAAAAATGAGCTTTTATAATTTTATTTATAATGCACCTTTTAGAATACTTCAGAAATTCCTGCTCTAGCCAAGATGGAGTGTCCTATTCTTTTCATCCCTCCTTGTACCTCTGAAATCCTGGACACAGAGCTGGCTGTGGTGGCACAACCTGTTATCCCAGCATACTGGAAAGCTGAGGCACGAGGATCAAACATTTAAGCCCAACCTGGGCAACTTAATGACTTAGCAAGACCCTGTCTCAAAGGAGGAGTGGGGCATGTAGGGGATGTAGGCCATGCAAAGACCCTGGGTTCGATCTCCAGTACTGGGAAAAAAAATCGTGAACATAGTACAGCAAGCGAGAGAGAGAAAGAGAGAGAGATATCAAAGATGGAAAGAAGAAAGTAAACTCCTAGGGCTCTTTGGATTTAAGGAATAATATGGAATAAATTCCTTCAGTTTTCTTTTTGCCTCCTACATATCCCAGATAGGTGCTGGAGAAACCTTCAACTGAGAACCACCAATAGATTCAGTCAAATCCTCCATTTGTATTTCTATCATCTTCAGCTTTGTTCTGAAATACAGTTAAATTATTTGGAAACAGTGTGGTCCTTTTTTATTTTAGCTGTATGATTTGTCAGTTGGATCTAGAGCAGTGGTCATTCTGCTAATTAATTAGTGAGTGCTAATTAATTCCCACCATGTGAGTACCAACTTCCATAGTACTCTACCCAGTGCCCCATGAGTCATTAATTTTCCAGGCTAGTACAATATGTAGGAAAATGTACTATTCTTTGCTCTGCAAGCCCCAGGCACTTTTCCCTCTTGTCTTTTCAAATTCTTCTTTCCATGGTTTTGGGTAGTTTCCTCCCATGCTCACATTTCGCACACCCTTGAATAGTTAAGTGACCTTCTACAGATCTCTAGGTGTATTAATTACTTTTCTTGTTGCTGAGACAAAATACCTAATACCCAAAGTTAAAGGAAGAAAAGTTTATTGTAGCTCACAGCTTGTAGAGGTTTCAGTCCATAGTCAGCTGGTTCCAAAGTAGGGTGGCATGGCAGAGGGGCATCACAGAGGAGAAACAGTTCCTGGTGTGACAGGCAAGAGGAAGAAGGCAGAGAGCAGCAAGCAGCAGCCTGTCTCTCTCTTCTATCCTTTGCAGGCTATTGCCTTTTGAATGCCACCCACACCCAGTGTGGGCCTTTCCATTGGTCACACCCAGAACTATGCTAAATCAATCATTGGACTAATTAAGTAATTGCATGCCCCTAATCCCAGCATCACACACCCTGGATCCAACCACCTCCAAAAAGCTCCACCTATGATTGCATGAGGCTTTGGGGTAACATCTACATATAAGCTATAACACTAGGATTCTCTCATTGACAGCTCTTTTCACTCTGGTACTCTGTCCTTTGAATTCTTGGTGTCTTAGTGCTCCTGGACTCCTCTCAGGGAGTCCACTGGGACTCCCCTCCCAGTTGTATGGCTCATTTCACTAGTTTTCCATCTCAGAGGTCACTGCCTTTTGTTGCCTGTTATCTTGTATATTAACCACTTGCCAGTCCAATTATTTAAACATAGGATGACCAAAAATTGCATATTTTTTCACTAATTTTATAAGATAATATAACAGGAAATAAAAAAATGACAATTTCATCAAATTTATTCAATACAAGAATAGACTGGTTGAAATAACACCTCCCTGAGCAATGCTTGGGATGGTCAGTGCATAAACAAACATGCTGCCCTAGTGATGCTTGGGGTAAACTATTAAGTGGTTAAAATACGTTCTACATATTTTGTTCTGCTCTTGTTTGTTTCAGGCAGGGGCAAATTCAGCCCATATTCTCCCACTTGGCGAGAAGCTGAAGACTCTACTTACAAAACTATGTTCCGAGGCCTGTCATATTTGTATGCATATTTGGTTAATGTCTCTAGAATAGAAATGTTGTTTGTTAAATTCACTTCAAAAGAAGCCCTAGTGTAGACAGAAAAATGCTATTTAAAATAGCTTAAACACATTAAAAAACTAGGAATAACTGTAATGATATGTGTGAAAGAGCTTTCTGGAAAATGTAAAGCTTTATTACAAGGCACTAAAAGATCTAAAGATCTAAATACAACAAAAATATAACACATTTATTGATTGAGATATTTGTTTTCATAAAAATGTCCAAACTGGTCCATACTTTATTTATATCTGTATCTAGTTCATGTACTTTTTTGACATTTGGATTGATTTTCTAGTTTTCATATGTAAATCTTCACTCTTCTGTGAGGTACAATTCTATGAGGCTTTGACAATGCCTAGATCACAGTTTCTCAACTCTAGCACTGTTGACATTTAGAGCTAGATAATTCCTTGTTGCAAGATTAAGTGTTATCCTTTCAATAGAAGATGATTACAAGCATCCCAGGCCTCTATCCACTAGACGCCAGTAGCACCCAGTGTCTCCAGACATTGCAAAGTCATTCTCTGTTCAGACATACTGGCAAAGTCAAAAACCCTGTTACTGGGTCCTGGGGTGCTGGAGTCTCTTTAGTGGTGGTTTTCAGGGGTTTTTTTTTTTGTGTCTTGGACAAAGAATCAGGCAAGACAAGGGCAAACAGTAGCAAGGTTTTATATTTGTTAAAGGTAGGGAAAAAAAACAGGCTCTGCAGAGAGAGTTTGGGCCAAGTAAACGTAGGAAAGCAAGTAGACTCTGCAGGATGACAGTGGGCACAGTAGGTGCAGGCTCAATACCTGCTGTCCTTTTGTATTTCCCCCTCCTCAGGCTGGCATTGGGTTCAGGCCATTCTGTCGAAAACCTGCTTGAGTTGTCAGGAGAAGCCCACATGTAGGGCTTTGGGAACTGTTCTGCACCTGGCATTTATAATGAACGGGTTGCACCTACTTCTCCAGCCAGTCTGCCGTGCCCTGTTCTTCTGCCTCACTTCTCCCCCAGAGACACATATTCCCATAATTCTTTACGGGGTACTGAGGGAGTGGAGGTCTCTGTCTTTATAGCTACTGCTTGCTGGAAGGGGCTGTAGGTCCTACCTGCTGGGGATTAGGTGCTCTCCAACTACCTCGGGGTATTGTGGCTCACTGGCAGGGTTGAAGAAAAAAAAATGTCAGAAGACAATGAGAAAAGAGTTAGTGTTTATACGAGCCATGTATTTGATGTGAGAAAGCTTGGTGAATTTGTCAGGAGAGTGATTTTACTATTAGACTGGGGATGTAGAGCCCAAATATGTGTTTTATAACTATTGACATAGATGAATTTTCCCTGCCAGATATTCCATTATACCATGCAGCAGGATCCACCTGTTGGCTAATTAGGTCAGAGAGACCTAGGGTAGTCCCAACAGGTAAAACCCACTTTGGCATTTGCCAGAATTTGAGAATTGCCCCCAATTTTGCTAGTAAATTTCTTTTTAGCAAGGGTAAAGGACACTGTGGGACAATTACAAACTCGGGTTTACACATTTGGCCTTTGAAGTGACATGTCAGAGCAAGATTAAAGAAGCTCTGACTAGGGGTCCCCTTGACTCCAACTATGGCTATCGATCTAGAGGAGGGTTTTCTAGAGAAGGAAGTTAAAACAGAGTGAGGCATCCTGGAATTGGTCACTTGTGACATCCAGGGTCACCTGGGGTTTCTAACAGGAGGTGGTGATGTTCAAGAACAGGGTATTACAGGTTGCCCCCAGCCGCTCCTGTCTTCATCAGCCTGGGAGATGAGGGTTGTAGCTGGCCTAGTGCTATTTTGAGAGTGGGGACAGTCAACCCTCCAGTGCCGTGAGTCAGGCACATTGGGACTTGACACTCAGAGCAGGGCCCAGGCAGTGGCTTGGTGCAGTTGTGTGCCCAGTGTTCAGTCTTCTTGCATTTAAACAGGAACTTTCTCGATTGTCCGTGGGTTTTCTCTTAGACAATTTGAGTGTGTTTAAAGCACTGTCGGGGGAAGGGAAAGAAGGGAAAAGAAAAAAAGTGAGAAAAGAAGGAAAAAATGGAAACAAAACTTTTATAAATGGGGAGGGGAGGAGGGGTTGAAGGCAGGGTAGGGGAATGAGAAAAAATAATCAAGTTATATCATGTACAGGTACAAATTCTCTATGATGAATGTGATCATTATGTATATCTAAAACGTACCAATAAAATCTGATTGAAGAAAAAACAAATAAATAAAAAAGAAAAGAAAGAAAAAAAATAAAACATTGCCAGTTGCAACAGCTGTAATTCTGGCCCTTCTCTTTTCACCCTTATCTGGATCCTGCCTGTTGAATGCAAAAAAATCCATGTCCAGCAATTGGGTCACAGGTGACTGAGGACCCATCTGAAGTTTTTGTAATTTACACCAAATATTAGGCTGATTGACAAATGAAATGATGTCCCACTAGTCCCTGGACCTCCCTGGAAGATGGGTCTATATTTGTATATTTACAAAAGACTTCATTCATCTGTGTCATTATGAAAATAAATAGCTGGTTCCTTTTTATTTGTTCCATCATATGAATGTTGCACATTTTATCAATTTAATTATTGAAGAACACCTTGGATTCTTCCAGTTTTTGGCAAGTATTGATAAAAGCTTCTATAAATATTTTTTTCTCAAAGGAAAAAAACAAAATACAAGCAGGTATACAATTAGTTTCTCTTAGTTCGTTGAAAAGAAAGTTTGTGCAGCCGGGTGGGATAGCTCAGCGGCACAAGCGCCTGCTGGCACACGAGGTCCTGAGTTTGACCCCTGGTGCCCACAAAAAAAAAAAAAAAAGAAAGGTTTGTGCTAATATGGTCTGGAGAGGTTTTTTATGCCCATATCTTGTACTCTGTGTAACTACTTTAAAGATAACAATACTCAATGTATTAACTATTGTTATTCTCCTATTATTTTGTTATGAAATCTTGTTTTACTTTTTTTCCATAAAGCTAACTGTTTTGGTATGATCAATTCAATCACCTGGCAGGGCCCAGACACCATTTGGATCTACAGTTGCTCCTTCCTGTTGTGCCCGTTTTATTTCCTCTTCAGTATAACAGAGAGGTCCCTTTTGCACAACCATAACAGTTTTTGGTGGAATCTCATGTAGTCTTCTAAGTTCTGAACCAAGTCATTGTCTCCCATGTTGAGCCTTCTGCAGCCAGTTTGGCAGCCTCATCTGCCTTTTGGTTTCCAAAGGTGATGGTGTCTTTTACCTTTTGATGCCCCTTGCAGTACATGACAGCTCCCTTTTTGGGTTTCCCTATAGCAGCCAGAAGCTGCAGGATTTCATTCTTGTTTTTAATTTGTTTTCCTTCAGCTGTCAAAAGGCCATGCTCCTTGTACAGTACCCCATGAACATGAATTGTAGCAAGTGCATATCTGGAATCTGTGTATATATTTACCTCTTTATCTTTTGTCCAGTTGAGGGCTTGTATAAGTGCCCAGATCTCACTCACTGAGCAGACCAATTCTGGGGAAGAGACCCCACTAGAGCACTTCTTTGGTGGTAACAATGGCACAGCCAGTCCTACATTGTCCATTTTTAGCAGAGCTACTTCCATCCATGAATAGGGTGTATTCAGCATCTGTTAAAGTCTCCACCTTAAGGTCAGGCCTACTAGCATACAGCTCATCGTCAACATAAGGCAGTCATGATCTGGCTGGCCAAGCTCTGTGGGCAAATAGGTGGCTGGGTTCAGAACTTTAACTGGCTGGAAAGTGAGTTGGGGATTTCCAACAAGCAGTCCCTGACACTGGCTGATGCAGCTATTTGAAAGCCATCAGTGTCCCTGACTGCTGAGGAGCTCAAGAACAGCATGAGTCACCTGAATGGTCAGGTTCTATCCCAAAGTCAATGTATCTGCCTCCTTCACTAGGAGGGTGGTAGCAGCAAGTGCCTGCAAATGAGGAGGCCATCCTTTTGACACTGAGTCCAGAGTCTTAGACAGGCAAGCAGCCGGCCTTTCCCAGGGTCCCACGGTTTGAGTTAGGACTCCTGAAGCAATATGTTGTCTTTCATCAATGAACAGGTTAAAAGGGCGGGCCACATCTGGGATTCCTAAGGCCAGAGCTGAGGCTAGAGCCCTTTTGATCTGCTTGAAGACTTCAGTTTCTTCGAAAGTCCAATTAATCACACCTCTCTCTGTTGTGAGTTTTTTTAAATATATCATAGAGTGGCTTTGCCTTTTCAGCAAACCCAGGTATCCATGTCCTACAAAATCCAGCTGCTCCCAGGAATTCTCTAAGTTCCTTTTTGCAATCGGGCCAGGGAATGGAGCAGATGACTTCTTTTCTCTCTGGACCTAGGCTCTGGAGTCCTTGTTTCAAATCAAATCCTAAATACCTGACTTTTTGGTTACAGATTTGAGCCTTATTCCAAGAGACCTTATAGCCGGTGGCCAGCAGGTGGCAGAGGAGGGCTTTACTTCCTTTCCAACAATTTTCTTTCATAAGGCCCCCATTAGAATGTCATCCACATACTGCAGGACTGTACAGTTATGATTCCCATGGGGGAACTTGGCCAGGTCTGCAGCCAGAGCTTCCCCAAACAGGGTGGGAGAATTCTTAAAACCTTGTGGTAATTGTGTCCATGTAAATTGCCCCTTTTGCCCTGTATGAGGGTCCTTCCATTCAAAAACAAATAAAGGTTGGCTGGCAGGGGCCACTGGCAGGCAGAAGAAAGCATCTTTTAAGTCTAAACAGGTGAACCAGGCAACATCAGGAGGAAGCAGACCCAGAAGGGTGTACGGTTTCGGGACTGTTGTGTGTAAAATCACAGTGGCTGTATTTACAACGTGAAGATCCTGCACTGGGCGAAAGTCAGCATTTGGTTTTGTTTACTGGGAGCAGGGGAGTGTTCCATGGTGACTCTCAGTCTATTAAAATCCCTGCCTGCTTTAATCTGGAGATGTGGAACAGGATCTCAAGGTGAGCTTCTCATAACTTTGGGTATTGTTTCACAGCAACAGGAGAGGCACTGGGCTTGAGTTCATTTATCAGGGGGCATGCTTAATGGCCAGCCCCTGCAGCGAGTCTTCTGCCCATACACTGGGAAACATATTTTTTAAAACCTCAGGATAACAGGCCTTTTTGATTGATATATTTGCCATTCTTTTTCTCAGGGCACAGTCAGTGCCAATATCAAGTCTGGAGCTGCAGACTTAAGTGTGAGAGACACTGGCTGGTTTGGAGCAAAGGAAATAGTTGCCCCCAGCTTTGAGGGGAGGTCCCATCCCAGAAGAGGGATGGGACATTCAGATATGTACAGAAATTTGTGTTTGACAAAATGTCTACCAGTCTCACAGGTTCTGCTCTGGCAGAATTTTTCTCAGTGGGGGTTCCTATGGCACCAACTACTTGAATCTTCCAGGAGGTTAAAGCAGCAATGGGCCGAGTTACCACAAAATGTTCTGCCCCATTGCCCACCATGAAGGTTATTGGTTTGCCCCCATTTTAGCAGAGACTGTAGGCTCCCAGGGGCCCAGAATCAATCTGGTAGAGCCTGGTTGTCCCTATGTGTCATTGTCACAAAGCAGGAACAAGGATTCAGGTGGAGCGTCCATGTTTGGCTCCCTGGAGGCTTTTTGATCCCTCAGGCAGAGGGACATTTGTCTTTCCAATGTCCCAGTTATTTACATCGCACATTGGAAGAGTTAGGGTCCCTGCGGGCCTTTGTTATCTTTTCCCCGAGGGCAGTGTTGATTTGCCTGGGGTTTCTCTGGGAGTGGCTTTTCTGAGATTGTAGCCAAAAGAACAGTCTCTGTGATATTTATGTTCCCTCTTTTCTTCTCTCTCTGTTTGTAAAAATCTTTTGGAGGATCTGAAGTAGCTGGGAGGCATTCATGCCAGAAAACCCATCACTTTTTTGAATTTTTCTGCAGATGTCAGAGGCACACTGGGTCACAAAGACTGAATTTACCATGTGTTGATTTTCTGGAGCCCCAGGGTCAAACGGGGAATAGGTTTGGTAAGCTTTGCACAGTCTTTCATAGAACCTAGCTAGACTTTCAGTCTAGGTACTTGGGTAACTTCAGCAATCTTGGACATGTTAATAGGCCTTTTTTCTCCCTCCTTTATCCCTGCCAGAAGAGCCTTGCGATATAATTTCAAAGCATCAAGGCCCTCTACTGTACTGAAGTCCCAGTCTGGACAGGTGGAGGGGAAGGCTGTGTTTACCCAAGTGGCAGGGTCAGCAAGAGTCTGGCATTCTAGTCTTTATTCAAGTTCATCCCCCTTCATAAATACAAGTGCGCTCTTCAGTGCTGAAAAGGGTCAAAAGAATTTGCTGGCAATCTTCCCAGGTGGGCTGATGTGTCCAGAAGATCAAAGTCAGGAGACTGATCATGGCTTGGGGCTTCTCCAAGTAGGAGGGGATGTGATGTTTCCAGGTGAGGAGATCGCTGGAGCTGAAAGGCTGATAGTACAAAGCGGTTGCTGATTAGGTCCCCTCTGGGCACTGGGATATCCTCAGAGAGGCATCTGGAGATGTGCTCAGCAGAGCTGGCAGCTGACCAGACTTGGTTCAGGGGACCTTCAGGGACTAGGCTGAGCCTGGGGCAGTGCAGATGACAAAGACAGAGCTGGCTGAGGCACAGGAAGTGCCAGCAGTGGTAATGGAACTGGTTGAGGCATGGGGAGTGCCAATGGCAGGGATTCCGGTGGATTCAGGTTTTGCCCATATAGTGGCAGAAAATACTCGTCAGGACTTTCAGGCAGGATGGATAAATCTTTTTAGCCTTTTTGTTCTTTATTCATCTAGGGTATCGGTGTTCTGCTTTTATTATCAAGAGAGTTCCCTTTTCCTGGCAAGCACAAGGTTGAAGCCAAGGTGATAGATTTTGACATAGGTTCAGCCAGTCAATACAGGGGAACTCGTCCAGACTATTTTTGGCGATCTGGTTCCAAACTTGGCAAACAATTTCTATGTTCAGAGTGCCTTCTGGTGGCCAAGCAGGATGTAGGCGTGGCCATTCAGTTTTGCAAAATGTGCGAAGGTGCTTTGGTTTCTGTTTCTCCCTGTAGTCTTCCACAAAGCCTTTCTTGAAATTTTTTACCATGCACTTCAGGGAAGTCAGCTTACTCTGACTAGCGCCCATACTGTCTGGCTCCCTATAGTGGGTGTAATGCCCTTGAATGGAGTCACCACAGACAAAGGGTGGGAGTCCCTCAGAGAGAGATCATTCAGATGTCTGCCTGGCCACACCCCTCATGGGGACTTAGGTGCAACTTAGCTAAGGAGGGTACGTATGAGGCCTCAGTTGTGCCATATGTCAATCACCACAGAAATGCAGGTGAGGGCCCAATCAAGCACCACCAACAGTGCGTCCCAGTCTTGGTGCACGGACAGAATAGCCTATTGCTTATGCTGTCTGCTCTCACTCAGCCTACACACTCACAGACATACAGAGGTTAAATACATTCCTGCCCCCAATCCCTCTGACTAAATCTGAAACAGAATCTGACCGTCCTGGCTAAGGCAGGTGAGGAGTGATCAGTGCCTCCATCATCTCACACAGGAGGCAGAAACAAACAGGCTGGCAGGATAGCTAACGGACATTCCCGGGGCAATCCTACCTTATCCGTCGGCCGGCCAGCTTCCTTGCGTTCCACGTCCTCTTAGGGTCCAATGAGGTCACTGCTGCCACACAAGGGCTTTCACTCCTTGACTGCTAAGGAGACTCTGAGAGAAAAACCAGAGGGTGCCTTCTTGTCTGCAGTTCAGAGAGCAAGTCCCCAGCAGCCAGCAGACCTCCACCAATGACCAAATGGTCAGCACGGTATATCCCAGATGAGCCCCCAGTAAAATGCTACAGAATTCAGGGACAGACCAGACAGAAAACAAGGCACCAGAAGAACTTTGGAGGGCAAACAGGTCTATCTATTATGCTAGCGGGCTGATGGGAATCTCTGTTCCAAATCATCAGCCCTGTCTTGGGGTAGGGTAGTTTCTTATATAGGTTTTCAGAAGGAAGTACAAAAGGCAGACAACATGATATTCTACAGTTGGTTACATATGTCTTGTCATATATTGCTAGGCAGGATTTACTCTACATAAAACTAAATGAGGTTACTATCGTATAACATGCAGAAAGAATCAATCATTGTCTGAGACTGGGCAGAGTTGCCCTTGAAATGATGTCTCTGGGACTCGAAAGTAAGAAAAACATCACTGTCTGGCTGAGTTACACTTGTCCTGCAGCTGGCACCTGGAATGTTAAGGCTCATTAAGTTTTGCAGCTTTTTAATTATGGGAACAGGTTGTGTTTCAGTCTCATCCTTGAATAGTGTTAGAAATATACTAGTAATAGAAATATAAGTTTAAAAATGTCCTTTACATTTAAAATAGCCTCTACACTGACACCCAAAAAAACAGCCCAAAGCAAAAGGCCCTAGGATCTTCTCTTTTTGGAGCCCACTACTTTGATTTACCAGGATGGTGTGCTCTTCTCCCTTTTCTCCCTTTCCAATAAAATGTCCAGTAAAATGTCCTCTCTTTAAACTTTGTATTTTAGTAATTTACTGATACTGAAGTTTTCAAATCCCATTGAGCTGCCTGCCTACTGTGAGCTGCAGCGGTGCTTGTCTCCCAGACCTGACATTGTATAATAATTAGCTGAAGCTTAGTTTTTTAATCTAATCCATCAGTTTTTGCCTTATGATTAAATGGTTTAATCCACCTACATTTAATATAATAATGGTTGGATTTATTCCTGTCATTTTGTTGTTTTATACATGATTTTTGTTTAGGTTCCTCTATTCCTTCTTTGCTCCCTTCTTTTCTGTCAAATACATTTTTTATTATGTACTATTTTACTTCCTTTGGTGGTGTTAGCTCCACCTTTTAAAATTAATTTTCTTAGTGGTTGCTCTGGGAATTAAAATATCTAAGTTAATTTAAAACAGCTGAGTTCTAATTAATGCTAACAATTTCAGTAGTACTTAGAAACTTTGCTCCAGTATTTTTTCTCTTTTGCTCTCCCTTGTGTGCATTATTATTGTCCTACTCATTAAATTTCTGTGTCAAAATCCCTAAATAAATTTTTATGATTATTGTTTTATGTAATTGTCTTTTAAATCTATTTAGAGAAGAATAAAAATATATTTATACTTTTTTTATATTTATGTATTTATCTTTATTTCTCCATAGGGATTAAAGATTTTGCCATCTGGTGTCTTTTCTTTGTGTTAATTAACAGTGCATGAGGAAACACCTGGAAACCGAGACTGTGGGAAAGACTAGATTTAATTTTGTCTAGGTACAGGCAGGCTGAAATCAAAGTGATAGCAGCGAATATCTGGAGGGGAGGTTATGTGTGTATATAGGGTTTGGGGTTGGGGGTCATAGTCCCAAGGAATCTGGATGGAACGTTTGAGGTCAAAGCTGCAAGGAAGATCAGCACAGGTGTGCATATAAAGCTGGGTCTTCCAGTGTCAGGTAGACTGAAAGTCTAGTCCTAAATTTCTTTATGGTCATCAGTTCTGTTTTCTGAGGGGCAGCATGGATTCTGGTTGTTTGTAGAGGGCATCATGTTTACTGGGAAGGTTGTCAAGGACCATTCTACATAATTTTTGGAGAAAACTCATTTCATAATTAAATTGTGATTAGGGCTTCTCTGAGGCCTAGTGCCTTGCCATGCGGGCCAGCTATGCTATGCAGGAAGATAACTCCTCCGTGTGCCTCTGACTACAATTGAGGCCTCAATGGTGCCAGGAATCTGTGATGCCCCCAGGGCAAGACTGCATCAGCTGAAGATATCCTGGCTCCTTGAGAACCCAGTAGTAATAAAAATAGGGTTTCACCTCAGGGAAAGGACATATTCCTTCTTAACCTGCCATCTCTCCCCACCATCCTCATCAACATAAAGATCCTCATTAGCATAACGTTACCACCATCCTCCAAATCATCGGATAATCCCTCCAATTATTGTATATATCCAATAAATAGTGGCTATATTGGAGTGTCTTTGTCTTCGCCCATCCTGAGGCATTGACCTCCCAGCCCCCCTGTCATGCATTACTAAATTTGTCTCTGTTTCTTATTTCATCCTTTCACCATACCCCTCATGCAGGCAACTGGGGATCTTGGCCAGGTCCCCAGTAAAGGTCTTTCTGAGGTGAGGCCTGACACTTTGCAGCCTGGAAGAATTTAGAATTTTTTGTAGGGAGCATGTATTAGTGGCAACTTCTTTTACTCTTTGCTTATGTTGCAACATCCTTATTTTGCCTTCATTTCTGAAGGACAGTTTTCTGAATATATAATTCTTAGTTCCTTCTTTTTTTTCTTTCAACACTTTGAAAACATCAGCCCACTGACTTCTGGCCTCAGTTGTTTTTAATAAGACAATGCTAATCTTACTGAGCATTCCTTGTATGTGGTAAATATTTTTTTCTGGCTATTTTTAAGACTTTCTCTTTTTCTTTGACTTTTGACAGTTTGACTTTGCTGTGCTGGGTCTCATCATGTTTATCATATTTAGAGTTCCTTGAACTTTTTAACTATATAATTTCTTTTCTAGCAAATTTGGGACATTTTTAGTCACTATAACCTTGCTATGATTTGGGAATGGTATGTTTCCCAAAGGTTCATGTGATGGAAGCTTGGTCCCCATGTGGCAGTATTAAAAAGTGGTAGAGGGCTAGGGATATAGATCAGTGGCATGGCACCTGCCTGGCAAGCACGAGGTCCTGAGTTTGATTCCCAGTTCCCAAAAAAAATAAATACATAAACAAAAAGTGGTAGAATTTTTAAGAGATGGTACTTGGTGCAAGGTAATTATGTCACAGGGTAGCTTCCCTTGGAAGCGATTAATGTAGTTTTTATGAGAATCCAGTTAGTTCTTATGAGACTGAATTATTATAAAAGAGAAAGAGTGGCCTCTTCTTGCTCACTATCTTCTTGCCTTGCCATGCAGTACTTCCCTTCTGAATGCAGCCATTTCCCTTTCTGCTTTTCTGCCATATTGTGATTCAGAGAAGGGAGCCTCACCAGAGGTGAAATCAATAAGACCACCCGATCTTGGGTTTCCAGCATACAAATTGAGATAACCGTCTTCACTTTATGAAGTCCTCAGCTTCAGATATTTTGTCGTAGCAATGAGAAACAGTGATACAGTCTTAATTAGTTTTTTTTTTTTTTTCCTTTTCCCTTGCTTCCTCTCTCCTTCTGGGATTTCTATTTTTCATATGCTTGCATACTAATAGTACTGTACAGGTCTCTGAGGCTGTATTTAGTATTCAAAATTCCTTTTTTCCCCCTCTTTTGTTTCTTTAGATTACAAAATATCTATTGACCCATTCTTAAGTTTGCTGATTCCTTCTTCCTTCAGCCCAAATTTGCTGAGTTCCTCTAGCAAAATTTGTATTTGTTACCATATTTTTAATTTCAGGGTTTCTATTTATTTGTTTTCTGTAATTTCTCTCTTTTGATATTGTCTATTTGGTGAAGGATTGTTTTCATATTTTTATTTAGTTCTTTAAGAATTGTTTCCTTTAATTCTTCTAACATATTTGTAATAGCTGATTTAAAGTTTTTGTCTATTAAGTCCAAGGTCTGGTTCCCTTAGTATAAACCATGTTATTATAGACAGCTAAGTTATTTAGAAATATTCTAGGCAGTCAGGGCTAGGCCCCCAGAAGAAGTCAGTGCAAAAAACAACTGTGGCTGGAGGCACATTCCTTGAAGGTCAGGCCTCAGGATAGAAATGACTACACCCACATACCTCCCCTAGGGATGAACAGCAGTGATTGATATTCTAAATAGGCATCAATCATCCTGGGTGGGGGATCAAAACCTCCCTGCCAGGAGAAGTCCTTGTTCCAGTCCCACGTGCACTTGCTACCTGACTTGCTTCCCCATTTGATCCCATTTAATCAATATTACCTAAGCGATTATACTCATAATCTTATTAGTTGACCATAGTTTTGTCCCATCTCATATCTACCTTATGATTTTCCATTGGGTCAATGTTACCTAAGTGACTATACTTGTAATCTTACTAGTTGATTATAGTATTGTCTCACCTTATACCCACCCCTCCCCGTGGTTTTGCTCTATAGAACTCCCTTGAGAAGCAGAGACCCCGGCAACCCACTTTTGCGCCCCCCTCTGTCTCTCTTAGACAGAAGCTATGGTTCCTTCAATAAATATATGCTACTTTTAACCACCATTGTTCCTAGAATTCGTTGATTTTAGAGAACACAAACTCTGCGGATATTTCCCTCACATTATTTGGATTATTTGGAGGTCCTATATCATCCCTATATCAGTATGTCCTATTTCTTTGCATGCCTCATATTTTGCTAGAAATATATATATTTTAAACAACTCTAAAATTTCATCCCCTTATCCACACGAGGGTTTGTTATTGTTTGGGGGCTTCTGTAAGCTAATCCTTGCAGTGAATTCCCTGCAGTGGGCTGCCACTATCTCATTTTTTAAAAAACGTGTTGTTTTACACTTTAAAGCCTATCTTCCCATGGATTGCTTCTGTGTCTGCATAGCTCTGTAGTCAGACAACGAATGGGTAAAAGATTTACTTAAATGACTTGAGGAAGTAAATCTGCACTTTGCTAAGGGGATCTGTTTGTGGCTTGCACGGGGCTTCAAAGTTCGACAGTTTCCAAGTCTTACGCTTTGCTTCCTGCGTGTACTGGATACTAAAGCTAGTCCTGACACAACAAGGTTCCTTCAAGTTTTGGAAGAGATCCCCGCCCTGACTGGCCCTAAGTAGCCTAAAATGTGGGAGGCAAAAATGAAGCCATAGGTATGGGGCGACGATGACCCAGAAGGGAAGGCAAGGACTACAGCAGGGTCCGCGCGGGACCCCTCAGTGGACGTCGGCAAAGGCAGGGTGTGTTTGCACGTGTGGCTGGGGACCAGCTCCCTCTCCCCCATGGACTTCCCTTGCTTGGCTTCTCCTGCTCCCACTAGCTCCTTCCCCCTCTCCTAGGCGCAGTTGGTTCATTCGGCCAGGCCCTGCCGGGCGCAGGCGCGGGTTACGCTGTCGTCGCCATGGATACCGTCTACCAGCTGGCCCTGAAGTCGGAGGAGGTCTGAGGGCTCAGGCTGCAGGGGAGGCGCATTTTTTCCCAGTGTCCACTACCCCCTGCCAGCGCTGGCTCCTTCCGAAGGAGGAATCCGCGGAGAGCTGGGAATCCTCATCGCCTCTGTGAAGTTGCCCTGCACAGTAGACTGTACCGGCCGTCACAGCGTCCCCGGGGGCCCCGGAGCTCCTAGGATCCCTGTCAGGCCCTCTGTCTCTTTGGCTTCCTAGATGAGCTCCCGCAGCTAGTTGTTACATTGCCTGGTGATGTTCAGCCTGGGCCTGCTTTTAATGGACTACCATGGGAGCCTGTGTTTCTTAACTGGTTTCTTGGGCATTGTTTCCTTTGTCACTTTTTTCTGGAGAACTGTTCTCGCTCCAAAGGATAGAGTATATCAAGGCACTGAACAGCAAATTTCTGAAAAGGTAAAGAATATTAGGAAGGAAAATGCAGAGCTTGTACAAAAAGTGACAAATTATGAACAGAAAATCAAGGAATCAAAGAAATGTGTTTAAGAGACCAAGAAACAAAATACGATTCTCTCAAATGAAGCAATTAAGTATAAAAATAAAATACTTGAAGAAACTAATGAAATTCTGAACAACACAGCTAGAACTCTTCGTTTTA
Source organism: Erethizon dorsatum (assembly GCA_028451465.1). Lineage (NCBI taxonomy): Eukaryota > Metazoa > Chordata > Mammalia > Rodentia > Erethizontidae > Erethizon > Erethizon dorsatum. Next base: position 60,819,232 of record CM051831.1, read on the forward strand.
TGTTAGAATCAGAACAGAACGTCAAAAATCAGGCTTTGATACTGGAAAACAAGAAATCTATAGAGAAGTTAAAGGATGTTATTTCAACAAATGCCTCAGAATTTCCAGAGGTTCAAATTGCTCTTAATGAAGCTAAGCTTAGTGAAGAGAAGGTAAAGTCTGAGTGCCACCAGGTTCAAGAAGAAAATGCCAGGCTTAAGAAGAAGCAAGAGCAGCTGCAGCAGGAAATTGAAGCCTGGAAGAAGTCATATGTTGAGCTCAGAGAGTAGATCAAATCCTTTGAGAAGTTTCAGAGAGATTTAGAAGTAGCACTTGCTCACAAAGATGATACTATTAGTGCTTTGACCAATTACATTACACAGTTGAACGGGTTAGAGTGTGAATCTGAGTCTGAAGGTCAAAATAAAAAAGGAAATGAATTAGATGGGTTAGCCAATGGAGAAGTGGGAGGTGACCAGAGTGAGATGAAAAATCAGTTAAGCAAATGATGGATGTCTCTCAGAGTCAAACTGCACTATCAATAGTTAAAGAGGATCCAGAACTTTCACAAATTAAGGGGGGTGATGTTCATTAAATGTAACCTGGAAGACCAAATAAAGAAATTAGGAGATGACTATGGCTCACTGCATTCTGCCAAAGCTGGGCTGGAAGAAGAGTGCAGAACTGCAGCAGAAAATGGAGATTCTGAAAGACCTTTTACCAGCAGGAGATGACTGTAAAAGAAACTGAGTCAAGAAGAATATGAGCAAGAGGAGAGAGGGCACTGGCTATTCGCTTTGGATCAGAAGGTGATCCTGGCTGTGGAGGAAGTAAAAGTGTACAAGTGACGAACTGAAGAAATGGAGAAAGAATTACAGAAAACAGCACTCATTCAAAAACCAGATTGCTACTCATGAGAAGAAAGCTCATAACAACTGGCTCAAAGCTTGAGCTGCAGAAAGAGTGATAGCTGAAGAGAAAAAGGGAGCTGCTAACTTGAGAGGCAAATTATGTGAAATTACCCTAAAGATGGCAATGTGGCAAGATGAACCTATGATTGTAAAACCAATGCCAGGAAGATCAAATACAGAAAACCCTCCCAGGAGTGGCCTGCTGAGCAAGAACAGCTGCTGTGAATGGTGCAGAGTATTCCCCTGCACTGACTGCGATCCTCCTAGGTGGCCCCTTTCTGCTACTTTCAAGCAAAGAGATATGCCTACGAGTGAGTTTGAGACAGTAGATGGCCCTTTGCTATATCCTCAATGGTCATCTGAGGTCTCTGGGAAACCCTCTGCCTCTAATCCAGGGTCTGGTCCACCTCACATGATGAACAGCAGCTCCATTAATTCTTCCCCAGCGAAGGCAATGATGAGGGCAAGGTTAATATGGCTATGAAAGGGCCCCCTCTTTTCCCAGAGGTGCCACTCATGGACTCCCCTGTTTGAGGCCCTCTACCACCATTTGTTCCATTTGGGCCACAACTTCAGCTTCGTGAGCCTTTTAGGCCTCAGCCATTTCCTGTGTCTCTTCCACCATTTGGTGCTGGTATGTGTCCACCACTAAGCTTCGGAGAATACGCACTTCGCCTACCACTTGGAAGAGGAGACCTGCGCCTGGATCCTAAGAAGTTTTTACCAGAACACACACCATTTAGACCTCTAGGCTTGTTTGGTCCAAGAGAGTATTTCATTCCTGGGTCCCAGTTACCACTGCCATATCCTGGCACCCAGACTTACCCACCATTGCCTGCTGCAGGAGACTTACTGCCTTCAGGGCCCCCTCTACGTGCCTCTACTTGCCTCCCCAAGCAGTGGCCAGGACTGTTCATAGGCTTTGAACACATAACTTTGACCTCTGACATTTAGTCAGACAGGAAATGGACTGCACGCTATTCTTTATGATAAAGGTTTTCATTGGCTTTGAAATGCAAAAGTTTAAATGTTAAGTTTGTAGTGCTAAGCTGCCTTGGGCCGTGTGCATTTTTGAGCCAAACAAGTCAAAAATATTTTCCTCTAAAGATCGCCTCTTTAGTCCTTCCAACTTTGAAATGTGCAATGAAGAATGCTTGAGTTTTAATGTAGCATATATAATTGCTAAATGATTTAGAATATCAAAAAATAAACATGTTCTGTGGAAATGCTTTAATGGCATGTGTTTACATTATCCTATTTTTAGTGTGCACCCGTTGAATACAGATCCGTGGTGTTTATAAGTTTAACCCCACCACCACCATATCTGGTTGCGAAGACTGTTACATAAAAATGTTTACTCAAGATGATAAACTTTATCTCCTCTTGCTGGAGTCCTTTGTAATAATAGTTAATAAAATTTTATCAATAAAAAGACTGAATAACTGGGGTTCCTGTCAGTAGCTCTTGACCATGCATGCAGTGCTGAAGATGCAGAGCCTTCCAAATTCCTTTAGAGTTTATCAGTGTTTAAAATTTTTTTTAATAGATGCATAATTATATTTACTTATAGAGTACATTGTGATAGCTTAATAATGATTAAATCAGAATAATTAGTATGTCTTGTTTTGTTTTGATTTGAGACAGGGTCTTTCTATCTAGTTCAGGCTGGCCTTGAACTCACTGTGTAGCCGAGGGTGGCCTCGAACTCATGGGGATCCTGCCTCAGCCTCATGAGTGCTGGGATTACAGGCAAGCACCACTATAGCTGGCTAATTAGTGTTTTTTATCTCCTTATTATTTCTTTGTGTTTGGAGACTCCTCTCTTCTAGTTCTTCATAAAGTATATAATAGGTTGCTATATACTATTCAAAGCCTTGGTAGAATTTATCAAAACTCCCTATAGTTCTCTTGTTCCCAAGGTTTCTCTAAAATTTTTGCTGTCTTCAGTAGATGGAGAATGACTCCAAATAAATGCCTGGAAATACAGGAAGTGAAATGCAAGAGAAAGTGTATTATATGGAAAAATCTAAATGAATACTGAGGATATGAAACAATGATATATTTTCTTGTATGGTATAAAATATACAATTAAAATGAATGAAAACAACACATAAGTAAATGTAATCACAATGTTCTAAAATCTAAGCATTGCCAAGCTGGGTGTGGTGGTGCATGTCTGTAATCCCAGCACTTGGGAGGCAGAAACAGGAGGATTTCCTGAGTTGGAGGCCAGCTACATAGTGAGTTCAAAGGTCAGCCTGAAGTACGTAGGAAACCCTGTCTCAAAAAACAAACAAACAAGGGCCAGTGAGATAGCTCAGCGGCACAAGCACCTGCTGGCAAATGCGAGGTCCTGAGGTCGACTCCTGGTACCTACATAAAAAACAAAAACAAAAACAAAAAACGCAAGAAAAATTAAGCATTGCCAGAGTAATTATGTATATTTACTATAAATCCAGGATGCATGTACTAATCCTAAGGGTAATCACTAATTGAAAAGTAAAAGTACATGTAACAGAAAAGGCTAATAGGGAGGGAATGAAATAAAAATATTTGATTAATCAAAAAGAAGTCTGAAAAGGAAATCAAAGGAGTTATGAAAGAGATCAGTTCATCTCAATAAATTTCTTAAGACTTCATTTCCTTCAGAATATATTCTCTCACCACAGTGGAACTAAGACATTAATAACAAAAGGATAGTGTAGAATATCTTCAAATGCTTGGAAATTAAGCAATGCACTTCCAAATAACCCATAGATGAATGAAGAAATCACAAAAAATTAGAAATCATTTTACAATGGATTTTTATGAAAATAAAACTAATTATAATGGATTATAATGAAACTAACAGGATCCTATAGTTGAGTAAAGCAAATAAAGCATACTACTCCATAAAGTAGAAGATAATGAACATCTTTGCCAAATAACAAATAGATCACTACTGAGGTTGAGAAGTGGGGGCATTGATATGCACTCTAGAGAGAGAACATGAAAGGGCTCATAGAAGTGATGAAACTTGAATGGAGTTTTAAAGGAAAGTGGGGGCATTCATGTGTACCCCAGAGAGAGATCATGAAAGGCCTCATTAAAGTGATGAAACTTGAATAGAACTTTAAAGCAAAGTTATGAGGGAAATGTGAAACTGTAGTATAAAGATGAGGGGGGAAAAGTCTAATAGGTAACAGGACAAATTGTGATTACAGCAAAATTAATAGTTCAAAAAATTATAGTTTAATACATCTATTAAAAAGAATAAAGATTGAGGGCCGGGGATATAGCTCAGTGGCACAGTGCCTGCCTGGCAAGCGCAAGGTCCTGAGTTCGATTCCTATACCAAAAAACAAAAAGAATAAAGATTGAAAAATCAATATAAATATCCATCTCAAGAAATTACAAAGAGAAAAGCATATTAAACCCAAATGGAGAAGAAAGAAAATGAAAAATGATGTTCAAGATTTGGAAGACTTCATATTGGAAAAGATACCAAATTAAGCTTCAGATGCAATGCAATCCCGACTGAAATCTCAACAGATCTGTGTGTATGCATGGGTGTGTGGAGATACTCAAGCTGACAAAGGCTGATGTCTCTAGATAGGTAGGTAGGTAGGGCCAAGTCATATAGAGCACTGTTGATCTTGTTGAGTAGTGGGAAGTTTATTATTAAAGTAAATAGGGAAGAATGAAGGGCCTTTAAGCAGAAAAGCAACGTGATTTGCATTTTTAAAAACATACTGCCAACATGTAAGGAAAAATTGATTAAGCATAAAAGGCATTGTAATAATCTGGAGACATGATTGTAACTTTTACCGTTGCAGTGGCAATGGGACAGAAAAGAGTGGAAAGATTCAAAGCCTACGTAGACTTTTTGAGAGTTTGAATATGTACAAGTTGGCAGAGGTGGAGTCATGGATAATGCTTATGCTCTTAATTTGGAAAATGACTAGTGTTGAATTTTGAGCCATAAGATCCTAGTCTTATGACTTTCTCTTACAGTTTCATTCTGCCCAGGAGGAATGGAAGTAATGTTTATAGATTTGTGCAGTGGTTGATGGAAGGTTTGGAAGGTAAATATTCTGAGATGTAGCAAATGCATAGCTAAAATAATTGATCATGAGGCCTAGGCTAGTTTCAAAGCAAATGAAACCAGACCAGAATGTAATTTGAGAGAACTGAGATGTATCAGTGGGAAGTTATAATGCAGAAGGGCAGTGAAATTAATGTAGGGGAGGATGAAGTTGTAAAAGTTCAGATTAAGTATTTCAAAAATAGAGCATCTGAGGGTAGCATCTTTAAAAGGATATTTACATTTGTGGCAAAGCTTAGTCTGAGGATGACTGAGTTACCCTTGGACAAATTGGAGGTCACTGGAATTAAAAGAGGCCAGAGAATTGTGAGCTCTCGGACTTACTGGTTTTTGTCTATGGATGACAAAGATTCCAAAAGTGATTGCAGAAGGTAAGACAAAAGACTTGAGAGCCAAATACTACAATCAGGCAAACATGACCTTTTGAAAAAAACTATGAAGATTGAAAAAAGGTCTGAATTCACTGATGGCAAGAATTGTATTTCATTCTTCTTTGTCTTTTTTTTGTACACAGCATACCTGAAACATAGCCAGTGCTCAACAAATAGTTACTAATTGAACTGACTCCATTGCCCTTTTTCCCATAGAGATTTACACTTACACATGCTATACTAGGTAACTATTTCAAATTGAGAGATAAAGGGATAGGGAGGTAACCTATAAAATAGCAATAAGAACAAAGACGATCAGAAGAAAGAATATCCCAGGTAGTGGAAAGATCATGTCCAGGAATAAGTGTGGCATGTTTGAGAAGCAAAGATGGCTAGTGTAGTTGTATTTTAGTAGTCAAGTGAACACAGAATGGTAATTATTAGGTTAGGAAAACCCAGATCATGTACAGCATAACCTATACATAGGTTAAATAACTTGAATGTTATTCTAATTGAGACAAGAAACCATGAAGAGTGGTAGTTAAGAAATGGATTAAATTTGATCTGTTTACTTGGATCTATTGCATTAACATTATTAAACTTCTCCAGCCTTATCTCCTATTACTACTCTTCACATAAATCAGGCCGCTTATCATTTCCCCAATCACACTCATGTTTGCTATCTGTCTCTTCATTGTGTGTGAGAGACTGTATACCTGGAACGATTTCTTGTCCTTTGATTCGTGCCCAAACTGTAGTTACCTTCAAGGTCAGCCTAAAATGATATGTACTCCCTGAATCCTTTCCAAATTCCCATGGCCAGAAATAATTGCTCCTTTTTATGAACTTATACAACATCTGGAAAATTCATTTGGTCTATTAAATGGGATTTAGACAATGCATGTGAAAATGAGATGTCAAGTAAAATTATCATTACTATTTAAATGATATTTATACGTATCTAATCCTTCAAGAGACAATTTATAATCATGTATTTATCCCACAATTCCTGACACAATGCTGAAAAGAGAGAGAGAGAGGGAAAGAGGGAGAGAACAAGAGAGAGAGAATTAAACTAAATTGAATTAAATTTTGGAGGAAAAAGGAATCACAGTTAGTTAAACTTGAATAGAAATTAGCATAACCCATAGAGGGGAGGGGGAAAAGAAAAAAAAAAGAAAAAAATTGAGATGCATTGTGTATATGTACCAATTCCCCAAAATGAATGTAACTATTATGTAGTGCAAAACATGTACTAATAAAAAAATTTTTAAAAATTACCATAGCCCAGATTTGCTAAGAGCAACAAGTGCTTCCTTTGGGTCAAAGATTATGTTTTCATGTTGGTTTTTATTATAAAGTACGTGTCACTTATATTAAATCACATTCTTCTAGATTTCCTCACATTTCATAGGTCACTCACCTCGTTGTCTTAATATTCTCCCTTCCCTTAGACCCCAGGACTCAGTTCTTCAACCATTTCTCTAGATATAGTCACTTCCTATGAAATCTTTTCCAATTTCATGGCTTTAAATATTATTTATATGCTGATGGCTCTTAGTTTATACTTCTAGCCCTAACCTCTTAACTGAACATCAGATTCATATGAGAAACTGCCAGCTCGAAAAAAAAAAAAAAAAGAAAAAGCCAGCTTAATGTTTCCAGTTGTATACCACTGGCATCTGAAACTCAACATGCCCATAAGATTGCACTGTAATTCATCTTCACTATTTACATCTAAATCTAGAGATTAGCATTTGTTTATTTCTTTCAAGCTACGTATCCCAATCTTATTCAAATCATTTCAGTTTCAAGTTTAATTCCAAGTCAAACTATTTCTAACTCCACTGCTAGCACCTTGTCCAAGCCATGATCATCTTTTGCTTGTAGCATTGCAGAAGTTTCTTACCTGGATTCCTGATCCTTCTCCCTTTTGTTTTTAGATAATTCTCCACTCAGCAGCTAGGCTAAACTAGAGAACCAGATTATGGCACTCTCATGTTCTAAATCTCTAATGGTTTCACATCTTGCTTGGAATAACCTCAAAATATCTTATCATGGTCACAAGGCCCACACATGCTCAGATCCTTAACCTCCTCTTTATCTTTTACCTCTTTGCATGGTACTCTTGCCACACTGTCTCTACTGCTCTTCCTCATTACACCATGACTTCCTCAAAACCTTTGGACTCTCCAGGCTCTTCACAGTCAGTCAGGATTAGCAGGGTAACTTTGAGAACAGACATAGTAGAATATTCATCTTCATTTCTCCAACAGTTAACTCAATGCATGGAATTCACAGATGTGTATATATGGATAAGTTTCAGGTAAGTATACACTGTGAAGTAGTTTTCATAAACATCTAATGTTACCTTACTTGTTTTGACAGAGTGCTTTGTTTAGAGAATGGCAGGTGCTAGTTCTTCCAGTCAGACAACTTCTGGAATGTTGTATTTGATGCCAGATATCACATATTAAGATACCTTAATCTTAGGACAGAGAAACCAGTATGGAGAAAGGAAAGAGCTGTGCCTTGTGAGGAACTATTACAGAAATCAAAAATCGTTAGCTTGATGAACACTAAAGGAATTCATACTAAAGAAAGCCCTTGCCAAATAGCTGTGAATCTGCCATCTGAAAGAGGGTGTTATGCTTATTCTTGTTTGCCATAAAGGAAAGAACCAATAGTAGGAAGTTTCAGAGAAGAAGGTGGTAGTTCAGCATAAGAAAGATTGACCAATAGTTCTGTGGAAACCAGTGTTCTGCAGGACACTATAGCACATTGCATGCCCAGCTCCCACTGGTAGATATTTTAGCAGTCCTTTCTCAACAAGTGACAGAACAAGGATATTTAAAACAAACGAATGAATGAACAAACCAAGTGCCGTTAATGCAGGATATCTCAGAATCTTTGATATGCAAATATTGTGAAGATGATATTTCTCATTTTCCAAATGTGTTTGTCCACTGACACTTTTATTCACAGAACAGTATTAACATCTCTTGGAACAAAATTATAAAAGAGTTCGGGTTAAGCTGGCCAAGAATGAACAGATTGTCTTCTAAAGAAGTAGAGACAGGTTTATATCAGGATGTCTGGGAAAACTGGATGGTATCATTGGTACTTCTGTTTTTCTGAAATCTTGATCATTCAGATTGAGTGATACAAAGCTTGGGGAAATAGAAAATAGCAGATGCTAGCTCTTCCAGTCAGACAAATTCTAGAATGTTGCATTTGGCTCCAGGGATCACATATTAAGATACCTTAATCTTTTTTAATTTTTTTATGTGGGTAGCAGGAGTTGACTTCAGGACCTTGCGCTTGCCAGCAAGTGCTTTTGCCGCTGAGCGATATCACCGGCCCTTTTTTTCCTTTATGTGGGTTCCGGGAGTCGAACTCAGGACCTCGTGCTTGTCAGGCAGGCACTTATGCCGCTGAGCTATCTCACCGGCCCTAAAATACCTTAATCTTAATTGCTGCATTTCAGGTAAAGAATAGTTACTTAGAACAGAAAAACCAGTAGGTGAAAGGATAGAGCTGTGCCTTGTGAGAAACTATTACAGGGATCAAGAATCAAATTTGCTTACCTGTTACATTATTAACACCAGGAGACCAACACTGTTTTAGATGAGACTGGAACAAAAAGCACAGAAGCAAAGCTTTCTAGTACAGGGATTTTGAACTTTTTCCTCTGGTGACACAGTACACATTTATAATATTCCCCAGGTCTGTCCCTGATTCATTCACTGTGGGCAAGGTAAGGTTTCTCATCTTTTTTCATTCATACACACACAAGCAAAACACTCTCATGCTCTATTCCACCACACACAGATTTTGATAAGATCCTCATGCAGGGCCGGTGAGATGGCTCAGCCGCCTAAGCGCCTGCCTGGCAAGTGCGAGGGCCTGAGTTCGACTCCCAGAACCCACATACAAAAAAAGGGCTGGTGATATCGCTCAGCGGCACAGGCGCCTGCTGGTGTGCGAGGTCCTGAGGTCGACCCCCGGTACCCACAAAAAGAAAAAAAGATCCTCATGCAAAACTATGCCCTTTCATTGAGTATCACCACTTAGAACTTCAAACCCAGACATTAATTAGCCTTTTTTGAACAGACAGAAAATTTCCAAGACTAAAGGAAGAAGTGAGATTTCAAAATTACGGGAAAAGTAAACCAGGAAAAACTTCAAAACAAAGCTACTACTTTGAGGCTAAGTGGAAAAATCAAAAAAGGAAGTTGCATTTATAAAAACAATGTTATTGATGATTTGTTTCAATAAGCGAGACAAGATATAATCAGAAAAAGCAGTCCCAGCAATGCTGAAAAGATTAGATTGCAAAATTATACTCTCCATACAACTACCTACCGAAGGGCCTAGTGCATGGCTGAAACATCATAATCCCAGGAAGAATGTTCACTGTAGAATGAATGGCTGATCAGGATTTCTACAGTTTATGAATACTCTTGTTCTCCAGGACTGTATTTACTAATATTTACTATCTTTAATATGGTTTCTAAGATCTATTAGTACTGAGAAAGGAGTATTTCAGTGAGTATATACAATATTATGGTAATCAGATACATATGTATATATGTATTATATACATATATTAATAACATAGCTTTCTGTCTCTTGCTATAAAAGACCCTATCAAACATGGAGAGCTGACAAGCCAGCTCCCACACCAGATCTACCTACCATACACACCATCTTTGAGGTCCTTGTGAATAGCACAATTTCAGTGCTGATTAAGCAACTTGAAATACCATGTTTTTATTTTCCACTTTTGCCCCTAAACCAGCACCCCAAAAGGTGAGGTCATCAGTTCTAAGTGGCAGGGACCTGTGAAGGAATCACACATAACTGCATACCCACAAAGATTTATCTTAACTACGCATTTGTATTTTTGTGGCCATTTGAGACACCAGACCAGCTTGAACTACAGGATTGACTGTACAGGATTTACTGAGTTTGCTAATAAATGGGAAGACACAGAGTATAGGTGCCTTGTTTAAAGAGGAACTGGAAACCCCAGTCCTAAAATTACCTCTCTCATATAAGAGAGGTGGAGATCAGCTCAGATATGATGCTACCTTTCTCTACTAACCCATTCGGAGAAACAAACGCTTGCAGATGAGGGATGGCCAAGACTGTGGCCAGGAATTAGGAACAGTGCAGGGGATCATCAGAGCTTTGTATTCTTGGTCTCTAGGTTGACCATGTTCCCTTGCATGTGAAGATGATGCTTATTTGCCGGCCCATGAATCTCCTCTGAATTTACAGGAACATAGTAGTAGCTCATGATGGAGAAGATCAGGCAGACCACCAGCAGAAGGCAGGAAAACAAAATGAATTCAGCCCACTGTAGGAAGAAAAAAACATAAGAGAAGAATATGGGGAAAACTGAAACAAAAGGTATCTTTACAAAGTAGGCAGTGGGGAGCAGACTGAGTGATCATGTAGACAGACTTCCTGAAAGAACACTGGATTCACTGGCCTTTCCTCACATAGGCTTTATGGTGGTCACTATTGCCACCTACATATGTCTATTTCCTGGTAAAGTCTGTGTATCTAACCCATTCACACCATAGCACTGAGTGGGAGATAACAGCTACAGAGAGATGCGGGGAAGGGATAAGAGGGAGTTGGAGGAAGAGCTTTGGGTAGACATACAATCCTGTTTCCCCCAGATCCATACCTGTACCAGGCCACTGAACTGTGCAACAACAAGCACGATGATATTCCCAAATGCAACTGTCAACAACCAGGCTGCCTGGAGTACAGATTTCATGCTAGATGGAGCCTAGGGAGAACACAAGTTTGTAAGTACACAAACTAACTGCACCACTCTCCTGCCCTATGCGGCCTATGTGGGCAATTTCTCCCACAGAATCTTCCAGATTTGAACTTCGCCCACTAAGTTCAGCTATCACATTGATTTGAAGGATGGCAATAGTGTTAAAAGTAAGAATAAAATACAGCTTTTAATGAAATAATTCATTATATCATATAATCTTTATTGTAATCCTAACATAAATTCTATTAGTATTTCTAAAATATAAGAAAAATAGCATAAAGAAAAGAAAGACAGCCGTAGCAAGATGATAATTTACTTGTGCAATTTTACACAATAAGTCATGCAGCCAAAATTTGAACTTGAATAGTTTAACTCCACAGTCCTTCCTCTTCATCTTTCAGTGATCTTTTCCAGAACCCAAGCAGCACAGACACCTACGCTGCACTGTCATCATCCTGGGAGTCAAGATGAGTGTTCAGGGTCATATACAAGGAACCCAAAGCCAAAAGAGATGGAGATCTTGGTTGGGGTCACATGACCATTTGAGGCAGTGCCAGAATTAAAACCTGCTATCTTTCCAGCAATGACTCTTCTTCCACATTCATTCACAAAATCTTACCTGAGAATAAGAAAACTCAAGTCCTGTGACAGAAAACATGACCTCTGCAGCTGTAACTAGGGCATACTGTGGTAGTTGCCATGCAATGGACATTTGATTGGCAAGAATGTCTTCTGTCTTCCAGGCCTGAAGGCCTTTGTTGCTGATCTTATTGAAAGAAAGAGGAAATAAGATTGGTCAGCAGTCTCAAGTATATACTAATGATAGTATTCTATAGATCTATATCCATCCCCTCTTTTTATTTTTATCATTCTGTTACCTTCAAAAGACTGAAGGTTCTACACAATGCCAGCGCTTTCAGATTTCTTTTGATAACACAATACTCACCTGACTTCAGTTAGTTGGGTTAAAAGTCCTTGAGATCAGGTCTTTCATGTCCACATGCCTTTGATTTTGAGTCAAAAGGTCATTTGGGTTCAAGATCATAAGGTAAAGCCATTCTGTTATCTTTTTAGTTGAGAATTTAAGCAAAATCTGGGAATCTAGATTTTTGTTTGTTTGTGCTTCTCATCATAAAAGACTATGACTAGTCAAGGAAATTAAACTGAATGGGAGTAATGAGGACTATGGTGAACTGGATATCACAGGCCTTATGTCAAAGGCACAGCTACTACAACATCAGCCGATTGACATCTGTTATGGAATCTTCAGACTTTTCCAAGAAATTTTAGTAATCCAAATTCTTAGGTAAAATAGCTTGATATGAATACTGGCAATTAATTCTTTTACTATTGTTATCAACACCATGCAGGCCTAACAAGACAAGACTATGGATAAAACTGGGCACTGAGATCTCCAACTTATGACTTCTACTCTAGCTGCCTATTAGAACTTGGTATTCAGAATTATCTACAGCTTCAACTTTGAGCGGATTACACAGGTCAATGTAAAATGAGATAACACCAAGAATGTAACTTTTACAGACTGAATTGTATAAGTACCGCGCGCTAACCGATTGCGCCACTGGAGCTCCTACAGACTGAATTGTGTCCCTCAAAACTCATGTGCTAAAGTTCTAACACCCAGTACCCTATTTGGAAATAGAATTGTTGTGAATGGAATTAGTCAAGTTAAAATGAGGTGATTAGGATGAGCCTAATCTAGTATGATAATCCTTATATTAAAAAGGGGGAAATTTTGACAGAAACAGGCATATAAAGAAAATGCCATGTGGAGATAAAGGCAGACACTGAGGTGATTATACTACACAAGAAATACCAGATTTCTGGCAAACCAAAAAGCCATGGGAGAGGCATGGAACAAACTCTTCCACAGCCCTCAGAATGAACCAATCCGACCAACACCTTATCTCAGATTTCTAGCTTTCAGAACTATGAGACAATAAATTTCTATTTGTAAGCCACTCAGCTTGTGGTATTTTTTATAGCAGCCCTAGAAGGTTAACAAGCCTAGGTTGGTTTAATATTTGAAAATCAATTAATGTTATATACTGTATCAATAGCATAAAATACAAAAATAAAAATGTCCTAAATAAATGCAGGAAAAGTATTTGGCAAAATTCAACCTCATTTACAGTAAAAATAAACAAAGAGGCAGACAATCAACAAAACTTCAAAAAAAAAAAAAAAACTAGGACTAGGAGGAAACTTCCTCAGTCTGATAGAGGTATCTATGAAAAACTGATAGCTACCCTACTTAATAATGAAAGACAGAATGCTCTCCTCCCCTCAAAGGATGTCTGCTCTCACCGCTTTGATTCAGTACTGTACCAGAGCAATTAGGCAAGGAAAAGAAATGCAACGCATCCAGACTGAAAGGAAAGTAAAGCTATTTCTATTTGCAGATGACATGATCTTGTATGTAGAAAGTCTAAGTGATCTACTAAAAATGTGTTAGAATTAATAAATGAGTTCAGTAAGGTTGCGGGATAATATACAAAAATTAATATACCAAATCAATTATATTTTTCTAACTTGCAATGAATAATCTGAAAATGAAATTAAGAATATTTCATTAACAACAACTTCAAAAATAATAAAATACTTAGAAATAAATTTAACAAATACAAAAGTTATACTCTGAAAACTACAAAACATTGCTGGAAAAAATAAATGGAAAGGTAGGTTCACTGAACAGAGACTTAATTTTTTTTTTTTTTTTTTTTTTGTGGGTACCGGGGGGTCGACCTCAGGACCTCGCGCACCAACAGGCACCTGTGCCGCTGAACGATATCACCGGCCCCTTTTTCGTATGTGGGATCCGGGAGTCGAACTCAGGCCCTCGTGCTTGCAAGGCAGGCGCTTATGCCGCTGAGCCATCTCACCGGCCCAAGACTTAATATTTTTAAGATGGTAAAACTTCCTAAAATGATCTTTAGATTCGGTGTAATCACTATTAAAAACCTATTGGTTTTTGATCCTAAAGTGATTGCAAAATTCATGTGGAAATTTGTGAAACCGAGAATAACTAAACCAGTCTTGAAAAAGAAAAACAACGTTGGAAACTCACCCTTACTAAATTCAGGAACTGCAAAGCAACAGGAAATAAAATAGTATGGTACTGGCAGCAGATAGACATGTAGATCAAGGGGATAGAATTGGGAGACCAGAAATAAGACCTCACATTTATGGTTAACTGATTTTTGACAAGAGTATCAGGACCATGTAATGGGAGAAAGAACAGTCCTTTCGATACATATGCTGGGGCAACTGGATGTACATATACGAAAGAATGAAGATGATCCCTTAGCTCATGTTACATGTCAAAATTTACTCAAAATGAATTAAAGATCTAGATGTAAGGTCTAAAACTATAAAATTCTTAGAGGAAGCTACAGGCATGAATCCTTGCAAACTTGGATTAGGCTATAGTTTCTTTAGATATGATAGTAAAACCACAATCAACCTAAGAAAAAGTAGATAAACCAAACTTAATCAAAATTTAAAACTTTTGTATTTCAATAGACAACATCAAGAAAGTTAAAAGGCAACCTGTCTATTGAATGGGAGAATTTATAAATTATATACCCAATAACAGATATATCTAAAATATATAAAGAATACTTACAACCCAATAAGAAAAAGACAAATAACTCAATTAGAAATTGGGCAAAGGCTGTGAATAGATATTTCTCCAGAGCAGATATACTAAGGGCCAAAATATACATGAAACGATGCTCAATGTCATTAGCCATCAGGGAAATGCGACTCATAACTACAATGAAATACCATTTCATGCCCACTAAAATGGCTATAATCAGAAAGGAAACAAGTGTTGGGGAGGATGTAGAGAAATTATAACTCATATGTACATTTTTGGTCAGAATGTAAAATACTGTAGTTACTTTAGAAATGTCTGACAGTTCTACAAATGGCTAAACACAGAGGTACTATGCAGCCCAGGAATTCTATTCCTAGGTATGTACCTGAAAGAAATGAAGATATATGTCCACATAAAAATATTTATATGAAGATTCATAACAGCATCATTTGTAGGCATCAAAAGGTAGAAACAATCCAAATGTATATCAACTGATGAAAAAATAAATAAATAAAATGTATTATATCCATACAATGGAATGTTATTTGGCAATAAAAAGAAATGAAGTAATGGTGCATGTGACTTCATGATTGGCCCTTGAAAATCATGCTATAGGAAAGAAACTAGACAGAAAAGGCCACAAATCACATGATTCCAATTATATGAAATGTCCAGAATAGGAAAACTGATAGGCACAGTAGTTGCCTGGGACAAGTAGTGAAAAGAAATGGGGAATGGCTGCCAATGGGTACAAGTGTTCTTTTTGAGGTCATGAAAAATGTTCCAAAAATGCACAACTATGTAAATGTATTAGTAGCTACTGACTATGTATTATTGAATATTATTTCTCTATGTATAGTAAATACATATCAACATATATTGAATATACTAATATATTTAAAACAATTGTATGCTTTAAATGGGTGAATTACATGGTATATGAATTATATCTCAGTAAACCTACTACAAAAATAAATAATCAAAGGGGTCAAGCTAATTAAATTCACTAACCAGTAAAATAAATAAAATTTTATAGATTGAGTTCTCATCACATCTCTAGAAATGTTCCCTCTTTTATCCACTCTTTATCTTTAATAGAGTCAAAAGTTATAAAATAACAAAATTAAATTCAAAGTCACCATCAAAAGTAAAATTCAGAGTTACCCTGCCCTTGTTGCTTATGCTGGACCACAGTTAACAGATCCCCAAACTTCATGTAAAGATTAACAATTACTACCAGTCTTGGTATTTCAGGCTGTGATATGCTAGCTGATCAAATTTCCAAGGAGCTAGGAAAATAGGAGCCAAGAAGACATAAATAATTTTGCATAATAATCTTTGGTTTCTTAGAGTTACAGTGAGACTGGAATAAACTATGTGATCACATAGTGATGGCTCAAGAAAAATTGTCTCTCATTCCCCAATACTCTTTGCCTACTGCTGATGCCTATCTCTTTTCATATTGCATAGAGAGAGGGGCTTTCTAAAGTCACTGTAGAAACCTATTACCTTACACCAGAAATAACTCACAATCCTGTCTTGCAACAGAGTCCTTGCCCTTTGTCTCTGTCAAGAGGATTCCAGGGTGTGTGTGTGTGTGTAAAGAGAGAGAAAGAGGGAAAGAAAGAGACAGACTAGACAGATGAAGGAGAGGAGAGGTGGTTGTGAGCTACTTACGTTAGTAATAACAAGCAGATAGGATGCACCAAAGTCTAGTAGACCCAGATTCAGAGAAAAGTCCTTATCTTCTGTTTTACAAGGCACCGCAGGATATCTGGGACAGAATGAGTTTAGGTTAGAATAAGCAGCACAGTTTACAAAATACTCCTATCTTGGTGTGCGTGGGGGGTACTAAAGAGTGATCTCAGCTGTACTGGTGGTGAGGAAAGCAAGGCAGCCACCATTTCTCTTTGAAGAGAAATGCTTTTAGGAGTAAGTTATTTTTATGCTAGGTTTCTGCTCAGATCTGAGCTCTTTATTGCCTGTCAGGTGTTTGTTGTTGCTATTGTTTGCTGTTTTTATTCTAAACCTGAATAAAGAAGACACAAATCGCCTTCTTTTGTAGATTTCAGGCCCGGGTGAGTTTTTCTTACGCAAATCTTATGACATAGTGGAACAGCATAACACAGTAAATTCTAAGTAATAAAGTACCACTGGAGGCACCGAAGAGTAGGAGCCAGAACCCATAATAAACTGTGAACCTCACAAAGATGGGCCATCTTTAACTACACAGGATGGCTATCCCAATTACTATTGTGATGCATCAGAGTTTGTCTTCTCTCTTCCTCTCTCTCTCTCTTCCCCTATATATATAGGGAAAAATATATATGTATATACATGGAAATATATATGTGTATATATATATCCAAATCTCCTACCTATATACAAAGGTAGCATTTAAAAAACAATTGCTGATAACAGTAAAATGTCCACAGGGGCAATGCTCTTACTCTCCTCTTGGGACGGTTCTGTAAGCAGACACACCATAGTCTTTACCAACAGTGAGGGGGCCATCTGTACCCAGGGAGATGGTCACATCTTTGTGCAAAGTGTTAATAAACCTGAGGTAGAGAAATTAGTTACATATCAGACAAAATACCCAAAAGGGACGCCTGATAAAAGTGGGAGTTGAACTCATACTAGGCAAGTATTCTAGTAGCTGTCTCCAAACCCTCTTCCCTTTTTTGCAATGAAGATTAAACCCAAGGCCTTCACACTGGGATACATCCCCATTCCTTTTTAAATATTTTAGTTTAAGACAGGGTCTCACTAAGTCACTACATTGCCCAGGCTGGGTTTGAGTTTACAATCCTCCCGCCTCAGCCTCCCAGACTTCTGGGATTAAAGGTATGTGCTGCCACATTTACCTTTTTAAAAATTTTACTTTGATGCAGGGTCTCACTAAATTGCCCACGTTGACCTTAAACTTTCTATTTGCCTGCCTCAGCCTCCCAAATCACTGGAATTACTGTGCACCATATCTAGCTGGTAGGGGCCTTTTGTTTTGTTTATCATTACAACCCTAGTGCTGAGAATAATGGCTATCACATAAAAGGTACATAATATCTAGCATTCTCCAGCTTTCTTTCTGGAGTATTCGTTATCTGTCCCATCCTCACCAGATCTCTAGCTGTATAGATGTTATGATCACCCCTGACAAGCTGGGTTTTCTTTCTAATCCAGTTTAAATGCATCCATTTTCATTCCTTCATAATGATGGAATTAATCAAATTAGACTAAACTAAGTAAATAATATAATTATGTATAAAGATGTAATAGTGTTTATATAAAACTGACATCTTATCCTTTTACAAATAAAGTCTGATTTGACTCACACAAAATTTAGACTCTCAGTCTATAGTTGGTTGTTACTACTGTTTGGGGTGTCTGCAGAAATCTTGGACCCTTCCAGAGCCATCTTAATAGTCTTCTAACCTAAGTACCTAGATTATCTGCTCAGGATGGGGTTTTGGAACATTTATGTTTTGATAGTTTTTGCTTTGGTCTCTGGTCTAAGGATTAGTATGGCAGTTCCCTCCAGAGTCCTAAATGTTTACTCCTGGACTTTAAATCATCCCGTACGCACCTAGAAAATACCTTTTCTGCAAGCCTATGGAAAGTAAAAATCAGTAACAACTAACAAAAAAGAACCTATAATCAGAATATCTGGTCATCACACAGATCATTGGTAAGATGCTAATGGGTCAGCCGGTTATCTCGCTGTCAGATGACAACTTGGAACTTAGGCCTCATTCTTATCTTGTTTCAAGCTGTTAGCTTTTCTGAAGTATAATCAAAAGCATGTTATTATGAATGTTCTACCCTTCAGTGGAATTCAGACTTTTCATCCACGTGCTGTTCTCAACCCCTTCATCTTGGTGACTGTAGGCATTTGTATCTGCCCATTTTATATACAGGAGGCAAGTGACATCTTTGGACCTCCATTTCTGGATTGTCCCTTGCTATTGGACAAGACTTTCAGCCTTACCTAAATTCTTTTTTTTTTTTTTTTTGGTGGGTACCGGGGGGTCGACCTCAGGATCTCGCGCACCAGCAGGCACCCATGCCGCTGAGCGATATCACTGGTCCCTTTTTCGTATGTGGGTTCCGGGAGTCGAACTCGGGCCCTCGCGCTTGCCGGGCAGGCGCTTAAGCTGCTGAGCCATCTCACCGGCCCCTAGCCTTACCTGAATTCTAAACCAAGTCTTTTGATTGCAGATATGAACTACACCATGCTGCCTCTACAGACTTGCTATAAAAACTACACTTCAAATGGTAGATATCCACATACTAAAACTTAAGGGAAAATTATTTGCTCATTTGTAAACTTCTCTCTGGCAAACAAACAAAAAAAAAAGCACTGTTATTTTCTTGAGAACAGGATTAATGAATGAAGTTTCAAAGAAATTTTTGCAGTGGGGCACATAGGTTATCTTCAAACAGAAAAGAGCAAATCTATTCGCCTCTCACTGTCCTGAAAAATCCCTTTAGATACCGGTGCCCCTGACATTCTAGGAGAGATAATTCCTCTTCAAAACAAGTAAATTGTGAGGCCTCTTCGTCTGAAGCCCCAGAGATCAGAAGAGACCCAAGATTCAAGAGAACACAGTGGCCTGGGATCTGCTTCACATCCAAACCTGACAGCTGTCATTCCATTGGTTGTTTTGTTTTCTACATCTTTTACCTACAATAGAGGAAAGTAAAAATCAGTAACAACTGACAAAAAGGGACCTATAATCAGAATATTTGATCATCAAACAGATCATTGGTAAGGCACTAATGGGTCAGCCAGTCATCTTGCTGTCAGATGACAACTTGGAACTTAGGCAATTCCTCAACTTACCATCGTGCTGGAGATATTTTTCCCATCTGCACGAAGGATCACAGTGTACCAGTTATTCTCCACTACAGAGTGTTCAGTGTAGACAGACAGATTGTGATACTTCAGATGGAAGTGGAAATCCTGCCTTTTTGAGTTCAGGTGCAGTTTGAAATAGTGTGTTGGTTTCTGGAGAATGAAGTACCTGTGTCACTTTCTATCCCAGCTGGGACATTACAATCTCGTGGCATTTCAGGGTGAGTGATACGAGTAATTTTTTTTCTTTAGACTAGTTATTTCACATCTAGGCATCTATCATAGGTAATAATTAGAGGCATGGATAAAGATTGATGAGTAAGGATGTTTATTATAGGATTATGTATAATAAAAACTTGAGTATCTATAAAAATGCTTAAATAGACTATAGGATGGAATATTATATGGCCATTAAAATCATGTTATCAAAGATTATCTACGAACATGCAAAGTAGCTTATGAGACAACGTCAATCAAAAAAAAAATCAATGTCAATACAATACATAAAGTTTCTAATTCATTCAGAACCATACCTCACCTGAAAAGATTTGATGGACTCTGCCAATAGAGAATCATTTCCATTCCCCAGCACTGTCACTTTCACCTCATCATCTGCCAAGTTTAAGACTTGCAGGAAAATTTCTTGGGACCCAGGCTGAGGTGGGGCCATTCCCTTAGGACAGATAACATATATTAGAATCACCAACAAATGACCCTCCAGATACAACAAGAACATTCACCTTGGTCCTGTCCCTCACAACCCAGCCTATCTAGCCAAGAGGACAGCGTTTTCTCTCGCTAATGAGCATCTGACTTAGAAAACCCGAAAAGCAGCTTAGCAGGGAAACACCAAGTGAATGTGGCAAGCACTAACGTCAGGTAGTGAACACGTGCTTTTTGATGCATCCCCAGTGGTGGTTATTTGGCTGCCAAAAGAAATTTGTTCAAATATCTGGAAAGGCATCGTGTAAGCCTGCATTCCCTAGAGCTGGCCAAATATCTAGGATATGAATGTTTGGAAATTCCCTGAAGAGAACCTCTGCATCACTTAGGAGATGGGTGGGCCTCATTTTGCTTTGCTGCTCTACCCTGTATCTATTCATTTATCATGAATACTTACTATGCGTCTCCTATAAAACAGGCACTGAGCTGGGTCCCAGGGAATCAAGATCGAACAAATCAGAATGACCAAGACATACAGCCTTGCCCTCCTGGAACTTATAATTTATAGGACTCACATTTATTTTTATCTCCACAATAGCTGCAACTGCAAATGCCAGGCATGCTAGAATCATACCAACAGCCATTTTCCTAAGTGATCTGCAGAGGAAAGGGAGAGACGATTTTATCTATTATTTAGGCTCTAGAGTATAAAATACAAACTCCTTAACCTATCACAGAAGACCTTTCCTCATTTAATCCCAATTACTTTTCAAAGTACTTCCTAGAACTTCTTTTCACACATCGTTTTTCCCTTTTTACTTGAGTCACATAGAACTGCTATTCTAATACACCACATTTGCCTACTGCTACCTTTGCTTATATGATTTTTCTACCTATTATAGCATAACATAATACCAAAAGTAATAGCAATACGACCAGATTTGTTGAGCATTTACCATATACCACGTGTTGTACATACTTTGACTCATTTTTCTCTTCAGAAGTCTTTGTTGACCCTGGCAGCAAGAAGGACTCTATTCCTTCTCTATACTTCCCTGGCATCTCAATCTTCCCTTCTTAGATCAATTAACATATATTACCTGTGTGATAGTTACTCCAGCATGTGCTCTAACTTCCTTACTTATCAGTAAACCCCTTGAGGGAAAGGTTTATGCTTGACTTACATATGTATGGCACTTGGTCCTGAATTCCCTGATATCTGTTCAATGAATGAATAACTGACAAAAGGCTATTTGAATGTGGTAACGTGGTCATCACTTTGCCATCACAATTAAATTGCTTTTAAATAAATTAGAAATGAAAGGAGGTTTGAAACCCACCTCTGCAAAACTTTACAAAGAATAACTTCTATTTAGAGTAGGGGAAAAGTAGTAACTGGGAACAGTTATATCCTTAGTCCTACCAGGTCCCCATTTGTTTCATAGAGACAATCGAAACCTAAAGGAATGAGTTATCATTAATGGTTTTGGATTTCTTGGAAGAGGCAACATTCATGAAAAAAGCAGCAAGTTGGTTTAGAAGCCTAATATTATATACTGTATTTTTGACTTTTCAAAAAGTGTAGACATACTCCTTCGACGTCATACACAGAAGTTCAGACTGTTGGCCTTAACTCTCAGTAGTTAGATCTAATTCCCACTTTCCAGTAGAATAGGCACTAGTTCCACAGGGGAAACTAGGAGCAGATAAATGATAAACCAAAACATTAAGCAGAAACATACTGATAATGAATCTTTATAAAACTGGGCAAAGATTGAGACAGTTTGGAGTAATGTACTTACGAGAAGTTGATTCCACATTTGGCAATCAGCCGATAAATGACAAGGTCAAACAATGGGATGAAGATAAGAACCAGAAAAGGATTTAGCACCTGTAACACCATAGTAAAAAGGATTTGCCATAAGCGTTCTCTCCTGACCGTGAGCATGTGCTTTCATTTGCCTGAGTGTACTCTCCCACACACACTTTCACCTTTGTAAGTACGGAATGAGTCCATATTTCTCAGTCCTTTTATATCCAAGACTCTATTTCCTGTGCATGCACCTTAGCTTCCAAATATCGCAAGGGACTAGTTTCTTTCTGAGCCTGTTTTTCTTCTAATCATATTAGGAGGTCTTCTTTTCCATTGTTGTTTATCTTTAGTTTTACAGCCCATGGGGGAAATGTTGCAGCCAGAAGAAAGCAAGGAGAGAAGAAAGAACTGGGGATTGTTGAATGAGGAGCTAAAAAAAGAACTAGAAGTTGTGAATAAACAGATATTCTGACTTCAGAATATCTGAACATAACAAAGTCTTAACACTTTTCTTTGACCATATTTCCATTATATTACATTGAAATAGAAAAAAATCCAATGCTTATACTTTACCTGCGGGCTCAAACTCACTCTCCCTAGATTACAGGAATTACTTATTTAAGAGAGGATGGAAGGGAAGGTGTTATGGTTTGTGTCTAGATGTCCCCCCAGAGCCTCACGCAGTCAGAGGGCAGCTGAATATAGAGTTTGTGATTGATTCATTGTCTAGTGCTGGGATTATGCATGTGAGTGCTACACCCACCCTAGGGCAGGTAGCCTACATACAATATAAGGGACAGAAAGAGTCTTCTCTCACACTCCTTCCTTTTTGCTCTTGCTGCTTTTGCTGTTTCCCACCTCCATGAATTGTTGCCCTCTGCTATGTGCAACTCTGCCTTGGAGTCAGCTGAGTATGGACTGAAACCTCCACAACCTGTGAGCTAAATAAACTTTTCCTTCCTTAATTTTGGGCATCAGGTATTTTTGTCTCAGCAATGAGAGAAAAGTAACCAACACAGAAATTGGTACCAGGAAAGTGGGGTCATTGCTGTAACGTTGCATGGCCATGTGGCTTAAGAGCCTTGGGAATTAATTGGGAAAGGTTTTGAAAGACTGGTCTAGAAGCAGCCCCTATATGCTACAAACTATATTGGAGACTCTGGTCAGAGCCTGGAAAATCAGAGTACTAATGGAAATGATGCTGGTTAAGATGAAGCTCAGGAAGCTTCTGTTTGAGACAGACTGCATTGGCTGCTGGATCCTAGTATATTGTGCTTTGGCAGGAAGTTCTGCATTTTGCTTGTGTTTAGAGATATTACCTGGGTGGCAGAAAAATTTCAATGTAGTCTACTGTTGGGATGGTGGCATGGTTACTGTTGAGAACTTTTGGCCAGATCTATGTTTGAAATTAAGACTGAAGTGCCACCGAGGTGAATTGAAGCATTTGGCCCCATGGAAGGTTCCAGTGGAACTGTGTATTGCAAGGATGAAACAGAGGAGAACGTGGTTGTTGAGAAGAACAGGACAATGGAAAAATGAACTGAAGTCTTTCACCTCAAGGGAAGAGTGTATTTGAATTGCAGGAGATCCCCATTTTTCATCTTGCCACGTCCTGTTGTTAAAAATTAATAGGAAGCAAGGATTGTAATAGTTCTTTTAATATGATTTTTTTTTTTTTGTGGGTACCAGGGAGTCGACCTCAGGACCTCATGTGCCAGCAGGTGCCCGTGCCACTGAGCGATATCACCGGCCCTTTTTTCGTATGTGGATTCCGGGAGTCAAACTCGGGCCCTCGCGCTTGCCAGGCAGGCACTTACGCTGCTGAGCCATCTCACTGGCCCCCTTTAATATGATTTTAATGTAGTTTTTAGATATATGTTTGTACTCAGGTTAATTATTCAAAGTATTGTCATTTTAACCTTGAATTTTGATCACCCTTTGAATATTTTGCTTTTGGTGCAGAAATGAGTGCAATAAGAGTTGTATATATGCAATTGTTATATTAATGTAAATCTGAATAGACTGAGACATGTTAACTTTTCACAAATCTGCCACTGGAGACTATGTTTTAAAGAAATGTGTGTGGTTATCAAGTTGACCAGGGGTGGATTGTGGTGGATTGACAGCTGGTGGTCAACTTGTAACACCCAGCTGAACTGAATCAGTGTGGTGCTGGGTGTGGAGGGCCTACCTGAGGACTGTTGCCCACAACATAAAAAGGAGAACTGGAGAGGAAGAGGTGGTGCTGTTGGTTCTCCTGGAGGAGCTTGTCACGATGGCTTTCTTGATAGGAAATCGGCTATTCTCATCATTGGAGGAGCTGAGGATTGCTGTGGTACTTTTTGGGGGAGTTCTGATCCTTACTTTAAGCATCACTTCCTGGCTCCAGAGCAGATCCCTCAGCCTGCTGGCACAGAGCCTTCATCCCGTTGGCACAGACTTTCTAGCTTCCACCACTGACCTTTGGGCCTTCCCAGCATAGATCCATGAAACAAACTTACATGAGACATTGTCGTGGGCTCTGGGCCTCCAGTTGGACTCATGGGGGGCAATGCCATGGGCTCTAGGTCTTTAGCTGGACTCATGCAGGACATTGCTGTGGAATCCAGGCTCTCAGTTGGATTCTTTGGGTCTTTAGTGTGTGGATAGATTTCCTGCACTCTTTTTGTATATGACTCTTTGGGTGACTACTATAAAGTAATCTTATAAATTATGCATCCTGTATTATATCTGTTCCCTTGCAAACCCTGACTACAACAGAAGGTATAAGATTTAAAGAGAATGTTTTCATATCTATGCATAGCTTTCCTCAGCATACAAGGAGAAACACATCAGATTATGGTTGTTAATCTGACAGGTAGAAGCACAGGTGAGGAAGGAAATACATCCCCATACCCATAGAGAAGTCTCCTACCTGCATCTGGTCTGGCTGAAGCACAAAAAAACCCTGAAACGTTATAATAAGTTATCATTAAACGGTAGCAGAAGGTCAATCATCTTGGTAATTAGCAGGTTAAAAGCATGTAAAAAAAATCCATTAGGTCTTTAGTTCAGGGACCTGATGGATCTTGCCTATAATTATATTTAGGGCTGAGAACAGATTTTGGGTGGCTTCTGGCTATGTTCGCTGAGGGCAGATGGGCCTATGGGAGAGTATTCTTTTCTGAATACATATTGAGTATCCTTTACCCAAAATGCTTAAGATTTTTAAATATTTTCATACAGAATGAAATAGGGAAGAGATCCAAGTCTACAGACAAAATTCATTGGTTTTACATACACCTCAGAAGCATAGCTTGAAGACAACTTTATATAATATTTGTAATAATTTTGTGCATGAAACATTTTCATGGTATGGAATTTTCCACTTGTGGCATCATTTTGATGCTCAAGAAGGTTTGGATTTTGGAATAACTCCAGTTTTGGATCTTAGGATTAATAATGCTCAACCTGTACTATGTTTTCCTTGGCTTGAGAGAGAAGAGAGTTGGTGTGTTTTTTTTTTTGTTTTTTTTTTTTTTTTAATTTTATTTTAAAGAGAAGAAAAAACAAAACAAATCAAAAGAAGAACAAATTTTCAAAACAACATAATAGGAGGGTAAGAATGGTTAATACATTGCGTATTACTATCTTTAAGTTAGTTATTCAGGACACCAGACATTAGCATTTAATTATCCAAACATTATTGGCACAAACCTTACTCTTCAATGAACTAAGTAAAAATCATAGTGTATCTATCTTAACCATCTTATATATATATATACAATTTTTTTTCCCTTTCCCTTCTTTCTTTTCCTTATTCCAGTCTCTCTTTCCTTTTGACCAGTTTCTTTTTGATTCACCATGTCTATTGTACATTTTGGATCTTATATACTCTTTCAGTTTCTCATACTAGAGAGACAATACGATGCTTACACATGTGCTTCTGGTTTATTTCACTTATGAGTATTTTCTCGAGTTGCATCCATTTACCTATAAAAGTCTCCAGTTTATCCTTCTTAATGGCTGAATAGTACTCCATTGTATAAAAATACCACATCTTTCTTATCCATTCCTCAGTTGATGGGCATTTGGGTTGTTTCCAAGATCTGGCTATTACAAATTGTGCTGCTATAAACATGGGTGCACATATATCGCTGTGGTATGATGTTTTTAATTCTTCTGGGAAGATGCCCAGAAGGGGAATAGCTGGGTCAAATGGGACCTCCAACCCTAGCTTTTTGAGGAATCTCCACACTGACTTCCACAGTGGCTGTACCAGTCGACACTCCCACCAACAGTGGAGAAGGGTTCCTTTTTCCCCACAGCCCCTCCAGCATTTGTTATTAGTTGATTTCTTTATAGTAGCCATTCTTTCTGGGGTGAGATGGTATCTCAGTGTTGTTTTAATTTGCATCTCTCGAATGACTAGTGATGTTGCACATTTTTTTGTATATTTATTTGCCATTAGTATTTCTTCATCTGAGAAATGTGTATTCATCTCAGATGCCCATTTTTGGAGTGGGTCTTTAAATTTGGGAGGTCTGATTTTTTTGAGTTCTTTATATGTTCTCGATAGTAATCCTTTGTCTGAGGAACAGCTGGCAAACATTTTTTCCCACATTGTGGGTTGTCTCTTCACTCTGTTGGTGGTTTCTCTTGCTGTGCAAAAGCTTTTTAATAAGATGAGATCCCAGTTATTGATTCTTTGGGATAGTTCCCGTGCGGTTGAGTTTTTATTCATAAAGTCTTTGCCTACACCAATGTCTCCAAGGGTTTTACCTATCCTACCTTCCAGCAGATTTAATGTTTCTGTTTTAATATTTAGCTCTCTGATCCATTTTGAATTTAGTTTAGTGCATGGTGAAAGATATGGGTCTAGTTTTAATCTTCGGCATGTGTAGAGCCAGTTTTTCCAGCACCATTTATTAAAGAGGCTATCTTTCTTCCAGCGAATGTGTTTGGCACCTTTGTCAAAGATAAGGTGGCTTAGTATGTCTGGGGTTGTTTCAGCATCTTCTAATCTGTTCCATTGATCTTCAGGTCTGTTTTTTTGCCAGTACCACACTGTTTTTATCACAGTAGCTTTATAGTATAATTTCAAGTCGGGGATTGTGATGCCCCCTGCCTTGCCTTTGTTGCCCAGAATTGCCTTTGCTATTCTAGGTCTCTTCTGATTCCAAATGAATTTTAGGATTGTTTTCTCTAATTCTGTGAGATATGCTGTTGGAATTTTGATTGGAATTGCATTAAATCTGTATAACAATTTTGGAAGTATGGCCATTTTCACTATATTGGTTCTTCCTATCCAGGAGCAAGGGATATCTTTCCATTTTCTGATATCCTCTTCAATCTCCTTTTTCAGAGTACTGTAGTTTTCAGTATAGAGGTCTTTTACATCCTTCGTGAGGTTGATTCCTAGGTATTTCATTTTTTTGGATGTTATTGTGAAAGGTATTGTTTCCCTAATTTCTCTTTCAGTAAGTTTGTTATTTGTGTACAGGAAGGCTATTGACTTTTGAGTATTGACTTTGTATCCAGCTACACTACTGAATTTGCTTATCAAATCTAGCAGTTTTTTAGTGGAGTTTTTGGGGTCTTCTGTGTAGAGTATCATGTCATCTGCAAATAATGATAATTTAACTTCTTCCTTTCCGATCATTATTCCTTTTATTTCTTTCTCTTGTCTAATCGCTCTGGCTAAAGTTTCCAGAACTATGTTGAATAAGAGTGGGGACAGTGGACATCCTTGTCTTGTTCCTGATTTTAGAGGGAAGGCTTTCAGTTTTTGGCCATTTAGTATGATATTGGCTGTTGGTTTGTCATAGATAGCTTTTACCAGATTGAGATAAAGACCCTCTATTCCAATTTTCTGTAGGGTTTTTATCATGAAAAGGTGCTGGACTTTGTCAAAAGCTTTTTCTGCATCTATTGAGATGATCATGTGATTTTTGTCTTTGGTTCTGTTAATATGCTGTATTACATTTATTGATTTACATATGTTGAACCATCCCTGCATCCCTGGGATGAATCCAACTTGGTCATGGTGTATAATCTTCTTGATGATTTGTTGGATTCTGTTTGCCAGTATCTTATTAAGGATTTTTGCATCTATGTTCATTAGGGAGATTGGCCTGTAGTTCTCTTTCTTAGTTGGGTCCTTCTCTGGTTTTGGTATCAGGGTAATGCTTGCTTCCAGGAATGAATTTGGGAGTATTGCTTCCCTTTCAATTTCATTGAAAAGTTTGAGAAGTAGGGGCGTTAGCTCTTCTCTAAATTTCTTGTAGAATTCGGCAGTGAATCCATCAGGGCCTGGGCTTTTCTTTGTTGGGAGGTTTTTAATTACATCTTCAATTTCACTGGCTGATATTGGTTTATTTAGGATTTTTAAATCTTCTTGATTCAGCTTTGGTAATTCATACGAATCTAGGAATCTGTCCATTTCTTCTGCATTTTCCATCTTAGTAGAATATAAATTTTCAAAATAAGTATAGATGATCTTCTGGATTTCTGCAGGGTCCGTCGTGATATCACCCTTTTCATTTTCAATTGCATGGATTTGAGTCTTTTCTTTTCTTTTTTTAATAAGGTTGGATAAGGGTTTGTCAATCTTATTTATTCTTTCAAAGAACCAACTTTTTGCTTCATTGATTCTTTGTATTGTTTTTTTATTCTCCAATACGTTAATTTCTGCTCTGATCTTTATAATTTCCTCCCTTGTATGGGCTTTTGGCTTAACCTGCTCTTCTTTTTCTAGAAGCTCGAGGTTCACCCTTAAGTTGTTTATTTGTGCTTGCTCTATTTTCCTGATATAAGTGTTTAATGCTATATATTTCCCTCTTAGGACTGCTTTCATTGTATCCCATAAGTTCCGGTATGTTGTACTGTCATTATCATTCAGTTGTAGAAAGTGACTAATTTCTTCTTTAATTTCATCTGTGACCCATTGGTTGTTCAGGAGGATGCTGTTTAATTTCCATGTGTTTAGGGAGTTTTTGTGGGATCTTTTGCCATTGATTTCCAATTTCATTGCACTATGGTCTGATAATATGCATGGGATAATTTCAATTCCTTTGCATTTACTTAAGCAGGTTTTATGAGCTAGTATGTGGTCTATTTTGGAGAACGTCCCATGTGCAGCTGAGAAAAATGTGTATTCTGATGTTGTGGGATGGAACACTCTGTAGACATCTACTAAGTCCATTTGTTCAAAAGTTTGGTTCAGTTCTACTATTTCATTATTGATTTTCTGTCCAGTTGATCTATCTTTTTGTGACAGTGGAGTATTGAGATCTCCCAATATAATTGTATTAGTGCTTATTTGATTTTTCATGTCCTTTAGTACTTGTTTTATATAGCTGGGTGCATTGGTATTTGACGCATATATATTTATGATCGTTATCTCTTCCTCTTGGATTGTTCCCTTTACAAGGATGTAATGACCGTCTTTATCTCTCTGAATCCTTCTTGGCTTGAAGTTCACTTTGTCTGCAAAAAGAATAGCTACCCCTGCTTTTTTCTGGGTTCCTGTGGCATGGAGTATTGTTTTCCATCCTTTGACTTTCAGTCTATGAATTTCTTTCTGAATTAAATGTGTTTCTTGTATACAGCATATTGTTGGATCTTGCTTCTTGATCCATTTCGCCAGTCTGTGCCTTTTGATTGGTGAATTGAGACCGTTAATATTGATGGTTAAAACTGATATGTATTGACTTGTCATGATATTTTCCTGTTGTTGGTTCCCACTCTTTGTTTTTCCACTTTCCGGCTATTTAATTATTTGCCCTGCCTGGTGGATTCCTTCTGTTGGGGTTCCTATCTCTTTCTAGAATGTCCTTCAGAACGTTTTGGAGTGCTGGTTTGGTGGTCATAAATTTTCTCAGATGTTCTTTGTCATGAAAGTATTTTATTTCTCCATCAATTTTGAAAGATAGTTTTGCAGGGTACATCAATCTGGGCTGAAAATTATTTTCCTTTAGAGCTTGCAATACATCATTCCAAGCTCTTCTTGAATTGAGGGTTTGTGCTGAAAAGTCAGCTATGATTCTGATGGGTTTTCCTTCATAGGTGATTTGTCTCTTCTCCGTAACAGCTTTTAAGATTCTGCCCTTCTGTTGAATTTCTGGGATCTTGACTATAATATGTCTGGCTGAAGTTTTTTTTTGATCATGTCTAGTTGGTGTTCTGAAAGCTTCACTTATAGAGGTGTCAAATTCCTTTTCTCTTCCAGGAAAGTTCTCCCTGATTATGTCTTTGAACAAGGTTTTAATGTCGTTGATGTTATCTCCTGCTTTTTCATTTATTCCAATTATTCTTAAGTTGTTTATCTTTGAGTCATCCAGCAGCTGCTGAATTGATTTTTCATGGTCCCTTGCTATTTTTAAGAATTTTTCCATTTCATGATCACTAATTGCAAGCCTATCTTCTATATCTGAGATCCTGTCCTCGCATTGGCTTATTCTGCTACAAATACTTTCAATGGAATTTTTTATCTCTTGGATATCTGTTTGAATCTGCCTTATGGATTCCATTTCTTTCCTATGCTGAGCATTCATGGTTTCTATAGTTTTCTTAAGTTCATCTATTTTTTTGTCTGTATCAGCTATAGTGTCCTTAAGCATGGTCTTCGTTGTAGACATTATCTCTGCAGTTATCTGTGAGATTATTTCTGTTTTAATTTTTTCCAGAACCTCATTCAGTTGCTTTGTTGTTACCACTTCAGATAGGCCAGGTGGGTGGCTTTCGGATTGTCCCACCTCGTTGCTCCCTAGGTTTGCCTTTGGTGAATTGGATGTGTGGGGTTGCATCTTGTTTAAGTGACGTCTCATGTTTTCTTTCTTTAATTCCTGGGGTGATGTTTGCAAATTACCTATAGTAGGTTACTTTATTGCTAGTGTTTAAGATCTTTAGAAGATGACTACTTCTCTGCAGTATCTTCCAAGTGGAGCTTGCTTTTGTGTTTTGAGCTTTCTGCCAGATCCTACCTCTTCAATTCGTTGGGTATGCGAAGTTGCTACCTGTTTGGCCCAGTCCTTGATTCTTTGGTACTGTGCCACTGTATTTTCTGTGTCCCTTAGTCAATCTGTTCTGTGCAGGTCCGTCCCAGTAAGCCAGGAGCGCCCTCTGGTGGGCGGTGAGCAGAGGCGCGTACTTTCAGGTAGAGACCAGTCTAGCTCGCCTCCGCTCTCAGCGCCCTTTCACGGTCCCTGGGCCTGAGAGGCTCAGCGCGCTGTCCAAGCGCGGATTTCCTGCACTGGTTCCCGCCGCTCTGGTTTTTCGCCACGCCCCCCACAATGGCGCCGGGCCAGTCGCTCTCTGGCGCGGGACAGGTGTGGCTGTGAGTCCAGTCTCGTTCGCCTGCTGACCTCAGCACACTTTCGTGGGCTCAATTGAGAGGCCCTGTGCTGCCCTGTCCGGAGCACAAGTTCCCAGAGCAGTTTCCGAGCCGCTCTGAGTTTCGCCACACCCCCCACAATGGCGCCCGGCCGGTCGCTCTCTGGTGCAGGACAGGTGTGGCTGAGAGTCCAGTCTCGTTCACCTGCTGACCTCAGCACACTTTCGTGGGCTCAATTGAGAGGCCCTGTGCTGCCCTGTCCGGAGCACAAGTTCCCAGAGCAGTTTCCGAGCCGCTCTGAGTTTCGCCACACCCCCCACAATGGCGCCCGGCCGGTCGCTCTCTGGCGCGGGGCAGCTGTGGCTGAGAGACACTCACCGCCGGTCAGCGCCGTTCTCCGCCGCTCCCCTGCCCCGCCGCTGTCTCAGGATCCTCCGTGGGGGCTCCCTGGGCGCCAGCTGCCACCGTGTGTCCGTAGAATTGAGCCTCCGCCGGCGCTCCAACTCCCGGGATATTAGAAGGTGCGCGCGCGCGGTCTGCTCCTTCTTTCCGTCTTCTTTGTTAGAAGTCACCCATCACTGGTGCTGGGGGTCCCAGATTGCGCTTCAGAACTTCTCTGGGTTTCGGGGAGGCATCTCCCCCCCTCCTGCGCTTTCCGGGTCGCTATTTTCTCGTGTTCCAATGGTAACTTTTAGAGAGAGTTTCGTTGCCTGCTTCTTACTCATCCGCCATCTTGAGGCTCTTCTCGAGTTGGTGTGTTTTAAATTAATCTCTGCAACTACAGTTATAAGCAGCAATAATGAGAAGGACAAGATGTTGTGGTTGGGCAATGATGCCCACTGACACAAAATGCTGCTAAAGTTGCTCTGTAGAGAGTCAGCAAGAGAACCACCTCTTGATGATGTCTTAGGGAAAAAAAGTCACCACCCAAATCTGTGTCACTTATTTGCTATCCTCTCAATATATCCTTCTATACATTTAAATGTTTCCTACTTTCTTCCATTCCTGATTCTAAAGACAAGATTTTGGTTTTTTACTTCTGGACTAGTTAAAAAAAAAATTTTTTTTTTTTTGCCTACTTAATGCCTTCAGGTTAAATGCACCTCTCTAATGGTTTTAATTTAGTTTTCAGACAAAAACACAAATAAATTAATTTTTCTTTAATATGGATGATGAGAATAATTGTGTTCTCTGAAAAACCTCTTCTACTTACCAAATCCCCATTCATCTTAGTGGCTTGTAGGGTCCATCGTGAGCCCTAGGGCAAACAGATGCTATTATGAGAAATCTCTCTCCTATGAAAAGAAAATAGCTGGATTAAGAGGTAGCTTTGAAAAGAACTATTCCTACCTGCTGATCCAAAAGTGCCCAGAACATGGGCAATGGGATATACAGGAACAGTATCCTGGTCAGTGCCTTCACATCCATAATGAGCTGCTTCTGCAGGGAAGAAGAAAGAATAGGTAGAATTTCCTGACATTCCCAGTGTGGTTTGCTTGCTTACAGCAAAAGTGCACAAGAACAGTAAAGAAGAGGTCAAACACACCAGAAGAAATTCAGTTGGAAAAACTCCATAGAGCCACAAAATGTTTCTGCAGTTTCAACTTACTGGGTAGTTCTCCGCTGCCCAGTCCAGCCAGTGCTGGCGCCTTGGAATGTTCTGAGAACGGTTCTTGAAGCGGTTGGAAATGGCAAACTAGGGCAGAGCACAGATCTCAGGCAAGAGACAAAGAGAAGCCATCCTTCGTATCTTCCAATTCATTTTCCCTTCCCTCAGATGCACATACTTTCAGTGACTTACTCCAACTCTTTAATCTCATCAGACATTGAATTTCAGAATATTTGAGGTATATAATTTTATTTTTCCTTATTTCCAGTTGACATCATATAAACTACACATTATAAGAGTTTTGCCAATTTAAGAAAAATGTGGAAAGAAATGGAAGATGAAAAATGTGTTCTTTTTTTTCTTAATGGCTAATTAGAAGCATGGAGGAATGTGAGTTAATCTCAGCTTGTCAGATGGCATGCAAGTAGAACAAAGATCATTGAGGAAAATATATGCACATGTTTGAAGATCTATATCCTCACATAGGATCTCTTTTCTTTTTATTAAAAAAGATGAGTAAAAAATTCATGGACTCACCCCAATACATTTGATAACTTGAGACACTATGTTTCCTTCAGGAGGTGGTTTCTTGTACATTTTGCTTCCCATCGCAAACACAACTGCAGTTGATACACAAACAAGGTTCTTAGCTACTCATTTAGTACATTCAATATTTAAAGACAGGCTGCAGAGCTGTAGGAGTGCCTGGCAAATCTCATAAAGAGGGAACCTACTTAGACTTCTTGATTTTGAAGTTATATAAATTATGGGAGCCAAGAAAAGATAAAATGGTCAATTGCTAAGAGGTATCTGTCGAGACATTCATGTGATCACAGAGCTGGAAATCATCTTTGGCTTCTCATCCTACATTGTTCACTTCCATATCTGATACATTACCAACTTTCTTGGTTCTCTTTCTTCAGTGGATTTCTATATGCTTCTTTTTTTCCATTACCACTGCTACTAACCTGTTTAGGATGTCACAATTTCTTCCTTGGACTATTAAAATGCCCATAAACTTGTTTATCATTCTCTTGTCTCTTTTTCCCTTAATCTGATGACAAATTAAAACCTTTCTAGTATTTTTCCAGCCCAAATATCTAGCAGAAAACCTTTTCTAAATTCTTTATTATACTATAACCTATTGAAGGGTTATTTTATAAGTAAATTATTAAGCACTTTATATATCTCAACAGAGATATATAATATATATACATATTTAGCCTATTTCCATTTTATTTTTTATTTTAATTAATTAATTTATTTTATTTTTTATTTTTTTGAGACAGGGTCTTGCTATGTAGTTCAGGCTGGTCCTGAACTCACTATGTAGCCCAGGCTGGCCTTGAACTCACAGCAATCCTCCTGCCTCAGCCTCCCCAGAGCTAGGATTACAGGTGTGCACCACCACACCCAGCCTCTTATCTCCATTTTATATAGTAAAAAATTGAAGGTTAAAGAAATTAAGTAATTTATGTAAGATTACACAGCTAAAAATTGCCATAAATAGCATTTTTTACCTGAGGCTTATCTGACTCAAAAATCCATGCTCTTAGCCACTATAAAGCATCTCATCAACTCATTGCTACATAGATACTGCTGTGAGAAAGACATGGCCCTGTCCTCAAAGTAGTGCACTTTAATTTACTATTTTCCATCTTATGTTTCACCACTCTTCTTTAGGTACTTTATGCTCTAATCACTACTCATGATTTCCACAGAAAATCCTATTCTGTGCTATTTCTATTCTTAAGCTAATTCTGTTTCCCATAGTCACATCTTTATTTCTTATTTTTCCTTTTATTTTCAGAGTTACTGGCAATTAACTAGTATTTTATAATTATAAAATAGTGTTATATTTTTTCAAGTTTATTAAGTTTAATTAAAATCAATGGAAAGATTCCACCTTGGTTTCCCTCCAGATATACAGATTCCCATTTGCAAGATGCCCCTTTAATAGAGCCTCTGCTAAAGAATTCTTTTTCAGTGACCAATAGCATTTTCTAGTGTCATTACACACCAAAATTTATAAATCGCCTTATTTTTCTCTCCTTTAACTTTCTAATTTCACTATTTCTCTCAGTCAGTTACCACTTTTTCTTTGTTCATTCTTTCGGTTTCTTCAAAAGCATTCATTCTCTATAAAAGCCTTCTTATTGTTGAAAGAAAGGTTTTAGGGAAATAATGATACTACTGGGAATCAAGTGGGCAGATAAAGAGATACCTAGACAAAAAGGAAGATATTTTTTTCATAGGAAGTAAACTGCTCCTGAAATTAAGAATGATCCTACAAAGGAGCTGAACCCCTCCAGAATGCTGGCTGCGACAGTGACAGTGAAGTGATAAAAGGAAGATGCGATCAACTTGACAAGTCACGCTTAAATTTTATGCTCACTTAACTAAAGAAGATGAGTAGGAAATAACTCTTTCCTCCTCCTAGTAGATGATGTAGCCTCTTACTTCACAATGAAAATCTCTCACTATCTCAGTTAATGATCCCACTATCTACCCAGTTGTTTACATTAGAACCCTGCACTCAACACAGGTATCTTCTCCCTCATTTCACATATCTAATCATATAAAGGTTGTTAGTTCTACCAAGGCTAGGACAAGGTGAGCTGAATGAGGCACTCAATTTAAGCATAAAATTTAAGGGAATGATAGAAAATGCAATAATCAAGATAAATATTATCCTTGCCTTACCCTAAACCCCATCCTTTCTCCACATTATAATGATGTCATTGAAAAATGAAAATCCAACAATCATTCTCTGTTCAAAACGTTTTGTAGATCCCCACCACCTCATAATGAAGTTGTAGTTCCTTAATGGCTTAAAAGTCATTTCCTTGGGCCAGGGATGTAGCTCAGCAGCACAGGTGCCTGCCTGGCAAGTGCAAGGTCCTCAGTTTGATTCCCGGTACCAAAAAAAAAAAAAGACATTTCCTTGTCTTGTTTGTACTAATATTTCTTTATCTTTCTCATTTATGCTCCAGGTAATCTGAATTCCTTGATGGCCTTTGAAAATGTCATACTATCTTGCACCTCCTTGTCTTAATACTTTGTCCTCTTTCTGCATCACATATAACCCTTTCTTTGTTTAACTGCTATTCATGCCTGAGGTCTGACCTTAGAAGTCAGTTCTTTAGGCAAATCTTTTACAACCGTCAAAGTTTTAGGTTGTTGTTGTTGCTGTTGTTTTTTTTTTTTTTTTTTTGGGACAAGATCTCACTATGTAGTTCAGGCTGGCCTTAAATTTACTATGTAGCCCAGACTAGCCTCGAACTCACAGTGATCCTCCTGCCTCAGTCTCCTGAGTGTTTGGATTACAAGCATGTGCCACCATGTCTGGAAACATCCCTCAAAGTCTTAATCACCCCTCCATAAACTCCCATACCTTTCTCTATATTTCCCAGTGGTAACATAGACCTTGCTATGTCTTAAATTCCTTTTTACTTGTCTGGTCTTCTTCTTTTTACTGGTCTATGGTCTTTGAGAACATGAACTCTGTAGCTATCTAATTCATCACTAGGGACTCAATAGCTAGCACAGAATCTGTCCCATAACAGACATAATGATAGCACTTAACAATTCATAATTTATAAAACATTTCACTTACAGCATTTCTTTTGGGCTTCATAATTATTTTGATATATAAATACCACTATTGTGCAATGATACAGAGAAGGAGGTGTGTACTACTCAGTGGAAAACCCAGAAAATACTTGGAAAAACATTTGGTGTAGAAAGGAAAAAGGAGCAGGGAGTGTATTGTAGCTCTTCTTGAACACAGTTCCTTGGAATTGGAGACTCTGAGTATTGCTACCAGCCACTTCCCACCCCCTGTAGAAAGTAATCAGCCTGAATACTGAGTCTCTGGGCTCTTTTCCTCTGTTGAGCTCTTTATGTGTTTAGACTGGACGTCTTCCAGGGGGTGTCACCCTAAGTTCAGAGTGAGAGCAGGTTTCCAGGCCAATGATTAGAAACAACTATGTCCAAATTTCTCCTTATGCTGCCTAAGCTATGCAACCACACACATCTCCCTTTTCTTCCAGGACTGGTTTCTCAGGGCTGGTAAAAAGAATGCCACTTGATCTAAGTTTATACCTACTTATTCAACTCCTCTTACTTTCTTTATTCAAGGGCAAACTCTTTGGGAGCATTATAGAGTAGAGTGGAAATAGCTAAACCTAGAACTCCTTTTTATTTTTTATTTTTATTTTTTTGTAGGTACCGGGGGTTGAACTCAAGACCTCGCACGCCAGCAGGCGCCGGTGCCGCTGAACGATATCACCGGCCCTTTTCTCGTATGTGGGTACCGGGAGTCGAGCTCAGGACCTCGCGCTTGCCAGGCAGGCACTTATGCCGCTGAGCCATCTCACCAGCCCTAGAACTCCTTTTTAAAAGGCCCAGAGAGGGGCCAGTGATATCGCTCAGCGGCACGGGCGCCTGCCTGGCAAGCACAAGGTCCTGAGTTTGACCCCTGGAACACACACACACACAAAAAAAAAAAAAAAAAAAAAAGGGCCCAGAGAATTGAAAATGTCTTCTAATTACCAAATGAATAAGCAGCAGATGATGTAGACTAATTTAGGGGAAAATTAATTACCTTCCTTCTTATTTTAGTAAAGAGCAGTGTGCCTCAAACTTTACTACAGTATATTAGAATCACTGGAGATAATTTTAAAATTATAGAGCCCGGACCCCTGATTGGTCCTATATACGGCCCAGTGATTGATCTTTCTTTAAGCTCCTCAAGAAACTTTCTAATAGGTGTGTAATTTTGGGCACTTTTAAAAAGATTTCTGACTTAATAGTTTATCTTCAAATCCAAGGGGGAAACCCCTAAAATAACACCTATCAGGGTTACTGTGAAGATTGTACAAAATAGTTTATGCAAAGCAATCACTTGATGCTCTCTTTGTGTCAGTTATCAGTGATTGTTAGTTTCCTTTGCCTCACTGTACTTACCAAGTGCTATTACCATGAGCAATCCTGGAATTCCAAAAGCCAATGCATAGCAGTCTTCCCCAAAACACTGCACATCTCCTAAAGAAAATGAGGAGGGGATAACTCTGAATCTTGAACCTTTGATATTCAAGGTATTCAAGATCAGATTCTTGATGTAGACACAGCCATCCTCTGTTCTTATGTCACTTAATACATAATCCTTCTTTTGGGGCAGACAAATCAGGGCAAAATGAAGTTCTCACAGATTTCCAAGCTCTTATAAAAGGAGAAGATGGACTACGGGAAACCTGGAACAGATTTTTAGCTGGCTGGAGTAAAGCCTTAGACAGGACCCCACAGGAAATGATCCTAACCTCTCAGCATGGGTGTGATAAACGTAGAAATCAGACTTCCTGCATTGATGGAGAGGTAGAAGATTGAGAAGTATCTAGTTCGTTCCTCTGCCTGAAACAAAGAGGATAAATCATCACTGCAATGTGCTCCCCAGCTCCATTCCCACCTCATATTCAAAGTCGGGGGAGGCACATACAAAGAGACAGAATATATATATATTTCCTCTATGGTAGATATTTAATGGCTCGCTGATCCCAGAAAAACATTTAGCCATCCTTTAATCTCCAGTACAGACAGGTTTAACATTCTTTTTTTTTTTTTTTTTTTTGTGGGTACCGGGGGTCAACCTCAGGAACTCGCGCGCCAGCAGGTGCCCATGCTGCTGAGCGATATCACTGGCCCTTTTTTCGTATGTGGATACCCGGAGTTGAGCTCAGGACCTCGCGCTTGCCAGACAGGTGCTTATGCTACTGAGCTATCTCACTGGCCTGCAGCTTTAACATTCTTTTAACCCTTCATATGGGCAAAAACGATCATCTCTGATGCTACTATTGTGTCCTGTACATATCTATTCCAGTAATAATTTATTTGTACTAAATGTTACTTTCAGTAAGTCCTGAGTCTTTTTTGGGGCAAAAATTGTATCTTGCTCATTTCTGTAATCCCTAGTATCCAGCCTAGCATCTGACATATATTAGAAACTCAATGGATGTTTATTGACTATATTAATTAAATGGATGACAGAGTTAAACAATAGATTTTGTGGAGTATGATAGGACCAGGACAAGAACACAGGGTAGTGTAGTGAGCTGTTGATCAAACAGGACAGTTCAACTAGTGCTTAACAGAGATCTGCCAGAAAATATAAAAGGACATCAGCGGGGTTAGAAGTAGCTAGCAGAATCTTGGAGGTGGGTGTGTCCTATTAATTGAAATATATTTGTAGGCCACCACTCAATCATACAACTTTTGAGTGCATATGCTGTTGAGTAAGTCATTATGTCTTTCTGTGCTTCATTTTGGTACCTCAGATCCTTTCCTCACAGAGTAGCACAATCAGTCCTTCCCCATGTTCAATTTACAATGTGTTTTATTTCTGCTTCTGCTTCCATTTAAACCTATTCCACTAATCTAATTTGTATAGTTCACTGAGCATAGAATCCCATTTGCCCAAGGTTGGTTATTGCTCCAAAGCCAGCAAGTAATGATGATCTGTGGACCTTGGGATAGATAAAGAGTATAAGATAGTCCACATAGTCTGTATGATAAGAGAAATACTTGAAAAAAAGAATGCAGAGAGAAAATAGAAAGAGATAGCAGGCTCTGTGTCACGGAGAGGGTGGGGGAAGAAAGAGAAAGAGGAGGACAAGGAAGATAGGCTCTAATCAGTCTTGGCAAATGGGTAACTGACAGTAACCCCTTTTGATACTGGC
This sequence comes from Erethizon dorsatum, assembly GCA_028451465.1. NCBI lineage: Eukaryota > Metazoa > Chordata > Mammalia > Rodentia > Erethizontidae > Erethizon > Erethizon dorsatum. The sequence continues at coordinate 60,858,980 of CM051831.1, forward strand.
TATACATTCTTGAAAATATAGAAATAAGAGGGATCTTACATGTTTTTCTTCAAACTGGTCTCCACCAAAAGCTGCCACACAGGGTTTGATACCTCCTGTCCCCAGAGCTATTAGACTCAGGCCAATCAATGACAGGATTCTGAAATGGAGAGGTGAGAATGCTCAGTATGTTGACAGTTAACACAACTGTATAGAGATGGACTACAGAGCTGCAGAAGGGGAAGAACATATACAAAAGAGTAAAATTCTTTCATCACATTTCTATCCTGTAGGCAAATTTCATTTGCTTTCACCCCAAGAAATACTCATGAGCACTTTACATCTTTATGATGTTTGAGCCTCTGCTAGAAAATATGTATCGCACGGGAAGATTTTGTGCCTGGTACTCCTATTTACCACTTACACGGATCAGATGGAAGTAGATACCGAAGGGACTCTACAGCTAACACATGGATTCTCAATCTTATTTTAGTCAAAGGGACACTTCAGTAGAAAGACATTATGGGCTCTAATCCTATACAACCTTACTAACTGTAAAATAAAATGTTAAAATCCATCATAATAAATAGAAGCAGTATCAATGATTTTTATGGGACATCAATATGAAAGTACCTAAAATTTATTAAGTTTCAAATAAAATCCCTAATTTATAGAATAAATACATGTATAGGCACATTATAACGTGAGTACATCTGACCTGCCTTTTCAATAACTGTTATCCTCTCTACTGACTGAACCAAAAGACAGACTCTATTTAATGCTTCTGACACTGTAAACACTGATGATACCTTAAAAGTAAGGAGGGACAGCTATGGGAATATATGGAACTATACACAAATGGAAACAGCCAGGCACTGAATATGACTTGAAAAATATTGAATAATATAAGGAAACACAAATCTGTTTTTTAATTCCTGCTGAAGTACAGATACGTGGATGAACAGAAAAGGGAATGTGGAGGATGTGAAGGTTTTATTTTTGAGCATATGAAGAGTTTTAATGAAGAGGATTCCAACTAGGCATTCTGCAAATGCTTAATTAAAAAACAATCGAGCTCAGATAAGATAAAGAATTCAACTGCTCATAAAACTTTTGTTTTTCTTAACCAATTTGGTAATAAAACAGTAACTGGAAAATAAAGGAGCAATTCTGGTAATGAAATAAATCTTTGTAATGAATACGGTATACACCTGTCTAGTAGAAGAAAATTGGCTCAATTGATTGCGTGATTTTACTCACGTATGTGCTGTTTTCCCCCCCAGTATTGGAATCGCACCCAAGGACTTTAACACGTGGCCAAGCACATACACCAGGGAGAGATAGATGATTGTCCTGTGGAGAAAGTTAAATCAGTCAGTCAGTCTGTGCATTACTCAGGGACTTGAGTCATATGGACTCAGGATTCAGGCATTCTCACTAAACACAGATGGAGACAGGAGTGGAAGCGGAAAGGATTAACTGAGAAACACAAATAGCGACAATAATAAATGAAGTAAACAGACTAGGAAAAGGGAGTAAAATCCTTCACCTGTAGTGTTTACTTGAAGGTAACATTCTTTCCAAGTTCCCTTCTCTTCTCAAATTACCCCTCCCTCTCCTGCTCCATAGTACATATACGGAGATGCAATAAGAACTGGGTGGATCTGTAGCGAGAGTTGTGATGTTTTAAATTAGTAAAACCAGCAGAACAGGACACCTTATCCTAAGGTGTTTTTCTGAAAACATGTCTTCTGCTCTAGAAAGCAAGAGGGATGAAGGATAAACTCCAAGGAAATAGGGATGGGTAACACAAATGACTTTCTCTAAAAAAGCACTGGAGGGGCCGGGGAGATGGCTCAGCAGCATAAGCGCCTGCCCGGCAAGCGTGAGGGCCCGAGTTCGACTCCCGGAACCCACATACTAAAAAAGGGCCGGTGATATCGCTCAGCGGCGTGGGCACCTGCTGGCGCGCAAGGTCCTGAGGTCGAACCCCCGGTACCCACAAAAAAAAAAAAAAAAAAAAGGCACTGGAATAGAGAGAGGGACAAAGGGCTTCTAGGTTTGACCTGGGAAATTTGGACACTTGGGTTAATTGTAATCACCACCACAGTTTCCTCATGGACAAGTTACCAAGGGTAAGAAAAGACTGTTGGTAATATAAATTATGCAGTGGGTGGGAGCTCTTCCTTTATATTGTTTTTCCAAGGAACTTGAATGGCAATTAGGAAGTATAAGAGTAAGGAATTTCAGTAAGACCATATATAGAGATATACACACTGAAATATGGTACATTACACACATACACTCCTTATGTTGAAACTCCTTACACCAGTATTGTAATGAGCCTTGGGAATTATATAGTTTACATCTGTGATTTCAAAGTATTTTGTGCTAATATAAAGAATGGAATAAATTCGACAGAAAGAGGCTAAAGGTGCCAGAAATCTTAGGATGTAGATTCCTTATTTTAAATGTCTAATCTTCCTAGATTGGCTTTCCACAGAAGTGATTTCAAAGGGTACATACTGGTGGGTGGGGGTGGGAATTTGGGTGACTAATCTAGAGATAATTAGGGGAGGAGGAATGTTTCCCAAAAGGCCTTATGTCATCTTCTAGAGAAAATTTCTCTTTGTTGAAATAAAAAGAACAAATAGAAAGGGAATAATAAGAAACTGAAAAAGATCAGATATTGTGAATCCAGAAGAGATGGCCCATGCTGGATTATTAAAGAGAAACAAATAAACAAAGGAATCTTAGCTGCAGTGATAGAGTCTGGATAGGAAAGTCAGATCTGGACTAAATGAATGATAGAAATATAAGTGGTTTACAACAAAAGTAGGCAACCTTCTAGATGAAAGACTCACAGGAAATAGTCTAGGTATGCAGGATGTAACAGGAAGTTAATATAAAAAAGGAAGCTAATTGTACTTTTAAACAAAAACTGTAGCTTATAATTTTTTTCCTTTCTAGTCTACTCAGTACTAAATTCTTAAATCTGAAAAAGTTGCACAGATTTCCATCCCCCAAAACACATACCCAGCCCCAGACCATAATGCACTTTTCTCTAATGCCTGTACTCTATTCTCTTTGAGTGTGTACTTCCTTAATTCTGCCTTAATAAACCTTTCAAATGGCTCTCACTGTAATTCTTTTCTATGACGTATGTCAGCAAACCTTCAATCTAACCCATGGGTAGGGTGAGTTAAGGTCCCCATCTCCTCACTGGGGGACAACTCAGACCCCACCCAGTGACATTAAGAAGATACAAAAGGAGTTAAAATGATTTAGTCCAGAGGAGAGATGGGGAAATTATCAAGTAGCTATATTAAAATGTCTAATTTGCTGGTGAGTAGCAATCTCAATCCTCACTGAGATCAATACAATATTTGGCTTTACTAAATGGAAAAATAAAATTACTTTTAAGGGGGGAAAAAAAAACAAAAACCTCTTGACTGAAAAGAATGTGAAAACATTGAAAAAACTGATAATAGAAAGAATTAGACTTTCTGTGCTATCAGTGTTAGAGACTCCTATCTGTTGTTTATGACCTAAGTAAGTTTTTGCTTGGAGGCGGGAGATTAGAAATGTTAACCTTCTGGACAATGAATCTTAGAAACTTCTGGAGATGTAATCTATCTTCCTTACTTGAATTTTCCCAACCATGAGTCCGCAATAGCTGCTCCCAGGATGGGAGTAAAATAACAGAGGCTGCTGAATGCATGGTATACAGATGTGGAGGTGTCTTCACTCCAATGCAGGAAATACAGGAAGTACAGGGTCAGCACAGCTAAGATAAAAAAAAAAAAAAAGAACCCAAACAACAAAACAATAAATAAAACAGGAGGCAAAACAAGACAGATACATTAAAAGGATGCATGGAGAAATACATTTGGTTTCTGGTCTTTGAAGGTGGTTTTGGCCTCCCATACATCTATCAGTGAAGTTACCCGAGGAGTAACTGCTAGGTAGTTGAAGCAGTGCCCATGAGAAGCGTAAGAGTAAATGGGACTATGCTGAATATACAATATAATATTCCTCCCTTCAGTCTATGTACACCCATAACCTCCTCTAGGCCAGTAATGAAGATAGCATAATGTACAATATCCTTTCCTCCTCCTTCCAAGGAAAAATACAGCTCACAGACCTGAGGAAGAGGTATGAAGAATGGAACTCACATGACAACAACTTTTCCATTTCTATTCACACAGGTTGTGTTCTGGTTTCTATCAGACCATTTTGATCTTGGCCAGGGTAAGTTATTAAGTGAAATCCCATCAGGCATTTACTGGAGGTCTTAGTCAAAGCAAAGGACCAATTTGTATTAAGGCAGAAGTGGATAAGGAAACTAAGTGTATTTAAGGAAACCAGGCTGCTACAACATGGGGTGAGTTTCAGTGGAAAAGACTCTGGGACACAAAATTACCTTTCATGCCATAATAGGAAAAACGCTCGCAGAATTCATTCACCACAATGAAGGCAATGCTTAGTGGATAGCTGGAACCACAGATTTTCTATTCAAGAAAAAGGCAATGGTTTAAGCATGAGTTGTTTTCCTTTTTCAACCACTAGATTGCTCCAAAATTTAATTTATTTTAAATAGCCATAGTAGGTAATATAGAGCAATGGCCTCTCTATGAAATAGCTATTATTACACGAGAAGTGCTTATATTGCTGACTTAGAAGCTAATCTGAATATTACCTTGTTCTTTATTTAACCTGGAACTGCTCAGACATCCTTTGATCCAAGACCTGCTCTTCTTCCCACAATTGCTAAATGAAAAGCTGAGGCTCTGGTCAAGAGAATAATCATGCTTATTGCTAGGAGCAGAATGAAGAGCTGGTCATAAAGTACTTGATATCAAGAGTATTAGATTCTGATGGCAGTATTCTGCTTAGTTTCACTGCGGGGAATAACTCCTCTTGCCCCCAAGTGCCTTGTTCACCATGCTGGGAGGAATCCTGGCAATATGATGGCTTGCCCTTCAGAGACTGCTGGAGCCAGGCACAGAACTCAATATCAAGGAGAGATTCCTAAAGTTAAGATGATTAATCACACTGACTTTGGGCAGAGAGTTCTGAAATCTTGTAAAACTAAATGTCTACTCTTTCTACCAACGATATTCTGTAACATGTTCATGATAACCCTACTGGACATTAGAAAAACTATGTTATTTCATGTAGTATACCAGTAAGAATATAAGGGATGTCACATTTTATTTCAAATCCCTACTCATTATCATAGCTCAACTAATGTGAGAGGTGGGATGGAGGTATCAGTCCTTGAGATTGTAATGTGAAATTTTATGAGCTTTATATTGCCTATTAGTTCATAAGATATGAACTGTGTGTGTGTGTGTGTGTTTGTGTGTGTGTGTGTGTGTGTGTAAGCATCCTTAAATTATTTGGGACCAGAAGAGATATAATTAACTAAGTAGATATTACAAATATATGTTAATGCATGAAAATAACTTGCTTGAAAACACAGTGAACTAGACTTCTTACCTTCCCAGCTCATAGTTTGAGAGCTATACAATGTACAGATTAGTTAACATACTGTCACTAACTGTGTAACACTGTCACTGACCGCATTAACATACTGACCCTGGTCATGTCACCATGCCTGCTTGTATCTCAGTTCTGTTATTATTCCAAGGAAATGAAAGTAATACTTTTTCTTAGTTCATAGCAAGAATGCATCAAATGTTGGCTATTATTACTAAAACCTTTCTATAGGCTTTTGATAGAAGGATTGAATGAAATAATAAATTTGGAAATGCTTTAACAAGTATATAATGTACAACATTATGTGTTGTTTCTCTTTCCTATCCCCTACTAAAAACTGAGTACACTTAGTAACAGAGGTTGAATCTATTCTAAAACTTCTGATAGTATCAGGAAGAAGGTTCTGTACACAGGGGGAACTAAAGGCTGGGTAAAAAAGGAACAATCACACACAGTTCTCCAGGCGGAAATGCTTGCCAAATTTCCCTGGACATTCTACTTGCTTTTCTTTCCCTGCCGGAGAAGCTCAGAATATGCAGTGAAATCCACAGCAAAGCCCTGAATCCCAACTGAGGAACTCTGACTCCCTCTTCCTACTGCTTCTCCTGCTAAGTAAAAGAAACTTCTGTATAGATTTGGTTTTCAGGTGAATTTGAACTGCATCAGAGAATCGTTTTATACCCAAATACAGCTCAGCATGATGTTCTAGACACCAAGGAGGAAAGACAAGAAAGCAAGGCTTTTACTTTCAGAAGCAGAACTGAATTGGGGGACTCACCGGAGGTGACTGCTTTGGTGGGCTGGGAGGTCTAGGCGGCACCTCTTCAGTGCAAACAGGTGGAAAAAGAATCTCCTTGGACTCATTTTTCTGGAAAGGATTCATGGCTGGCTCCTTACTGTCCTTCTCCTCAAGCATTTGGCTTCTGTAGGCAGTTAGGACAGTTGCCAGCCTACAGTGAAAAGGGGGACTGGGAGGAGGAGGGGTGGCGACAGCAACTAGGTTTAACCCTGTGGTTGTCAGTTTTAGTAGCTGCCTACTCAGATCAAACCTGGAAGCTATAGGAAAAGAAAGGGTGGTGCACAAAAGAATGGTTGTGTAAAAGGTAAAGCATGAGGAAGTAAAAACAATCTGTCCGAAGTCATGAGATGGGATGAAACAATCCCAGAGAAACATGTGTATCTTTAAGAAAAATTAACTTTGCAAATGTGTATAGGATTCTTAAGAATGCAACATCTTGAGCACAGACTAAAAAAATTCATTTCAGATGACAATAGCTGCTATTTAATGGACACCTGTTTTATGCAAGGTTAATGTATATATGAATTACATACACATTATATGTATATATAAACTGTATATTTATTTATTCTAACTCTTATTACTATCTCTATTTTACAGAAACAAATGTTCCAAGAGGTTAAATTAGTTACCCAAAATCACATGTCCAGATAGCAGATATGAAAGGTAGAGATTAGTATCAGTAACTATTTTGGCCATTATTCAGGTATGGAAACTATGTAAATGGAAATGTAGGAATTTAGGGAACTTGAAATGCTTTGAAGAGGGAAAGTCATCACAAAACTGAATTTGAAAGACAAGAAAGGTGTTTATTTTGGTTTTCTTCATCATTAAGCTCTAGAAAGATTCTATAAGCAATTTAAAAGGTGGGACTCAAGAGAAGTGTTGGTGATGTACATTTGGGAAATACTCTTTTCCTTTGCTAAAGTCATTCCTCTTGTTTCTTTCTTTTTTTTTTATTTCAAGGTAAATCAATCCATCTTTTCATTTAAAACACAAAATTTAATTTGTGCAAAAATTATCAACCAGTTACTTTCTAGGTACTGTTGCGAACATTTTCCTTAATTTTTAGTGGATGAACTCCCTAATGACTCCAGAATATCATATTTAGTCCTATCAGAAGAGGAACAAGAACAAGCATGATGACAATAGATGGATTTTATACTGCATTATTTTTGCTAAGTCAAGGAGATAAGAGAAGAACAAAATAATGTGTTGTCAATCAAAAGAAAAAGGAGAAGAATGACCAACACCCATGAAGACTAAACCATGAAGAGGTCAGGCAACACTGGAATGTATTATTTTATTTGAGAATACAAGAGAGAAAAATCTATGTCTCTATCCCTTGCAAAATTCTTACATTATCTATCTGAATAACTTATCGACACATAAAGCCTTTTCTTCCCTAAACTTTCACTTAGATTTTGACCATGTTTTCTCAGCTTCTCTTATACTCATTTACTCTCTCTCATCGAACTTTACTCAAAGAATAACCAAGCTTCATTTCTGACTGTAGCATTAATGATTAATCTGTAGTTACTCTTCTAGGAAATATTTCCTTTTCTGGTTTATTTTGTTCAATGACTCTGAATGCAAAATAAAAAACAGAAGTTATAGTCCAGCTAACTAGTAAAGACACAGATACTTATGTCAGTGGTTTCTCTTGTGCTGGCCCTGTACCTCTTGGCCCTTGAGCTGGCAGAGCAGATGGAATAGCACATGTGTGTATGCAACACTCGTTTGTACTCATAGGTACCTCAAATGCCAAACTTCAGAGTATAGACATTGATTCCTTTGTTTATTTGAAATTCTTTTGTTTATGGCAATAGAATAATAGTATTCACAGAATCAAATAATGTCAGAGATAGAAGGGATCTTAATTTTGTCTTATGTAAACAAACTTCACTGATAAGAATAATTTGGGGTAATGCCTTTCCCTTGAAAATTCTGATTCAGTAGATCTCAGTAGGGACCTAAGAACCTGTATTTTTTAAATTAATTTTGTGTAACACTTTAGATATACATAATGATCACATTCATTAGAGGAAGTTTGTACCTGTACGTGATATTTCTTGATTCTTCTTTTTTCCCCTGAACCTATCTCTTCCCTTCAAACCCTCTTCCCCTCTTTATTTACAAAAGCTTTGTTTCCATTTTCTTCCTTCTATTCTTTTTTATTCTTTTCCCTTCCTTTCCCCCTCCCCATCTTTGTTCCCCTTCCTATTTGAATATTTTCTTCCTATTTCCCAGTATCTGTTATACATTTTGTCCTTATTTACCCTTTCAGTTTCTCCCACTAGAGAAACAATGTGATATTTAAACATGTGTGTTCGATTTATTTCATTTAAGAGTACTGACTCTTTTTTTATTTCCCTTCCTTCCTTTTCCCCGTCCCCCCTCCCTAGTTCCCCTTTCTTTTGAACAATTTCTTCCATTTCACAATACCTTTTATACACTTTGCTCCTCATTTACACATTTGGTTTCTCATACCAGAGAAACAATGCAATATTTACACATGTGAGTCCTATTTATTTCAGAGTATGAAGAACCTGTATTTTGTGTGTGTTTGTGTGTGTGTGGGTACTGGGGGTCAACCTCAGGACCTCGTGCGCCAGGAAGCGCCTGTGCCGCTGAGCGATATCACCGGCCCTTTTTTCATATGTGGGTTCTGGGACTCGAACTCGGGTCCTCACGCTTGCCAGGCAGGTACTTACGCCGCTGAGCCATCTCACCAGCCCAGAACCTGTATTTTTAATAAGCACTGTTAGTGATTCTTACTGCAGGAATTTAGAAAACACTGGTTTTAAATCTCTCTCTTATTCTAGCTTCAAGAATATTTCAGAGGAGCTCGGAGGGGACAGAGCAAAGACTAGAACTCTAGGCTCCCAAAACATAGTCTAGAACTTTTTATGCTATATCAAGGTGCCTTTGATACCTTATTATTTTGTTAGTAGCCAACATAAATAGGAGGATAAAAGAAAAAAGACAGATGTCTCATGTAGGAATGAGTATAAAGTCTTCAGAGGCACAAAACGAAAGTGGAGGAATTTAAGTATTTTAATCAAATATCAGTGATAAAAGAATATTTCTGGCCTAATGATTAGTTATATGTATATGTGCTGCTGAAGCAAGCACTTGATTAGTTATACATAGAAAGGAGATTGAAACTCTAAAATAATAGATACCAATAGTCAGAGAGAAGACAAAAATATGAAATTAAAAGAGAATGTATGTTTAACAAGGCCCTTGAATATAAAATCAGCATATACAAAAATATATTTAAATACAAGCAAAGAAATAGAAAAGGGAATTTTATAATGATGCCAGCTTCAATAGCATGAAAATACCTAGGAATAAGTGTAGTGAAAGACACTTAAGAACTCAACACTAAAATCTATAAAATGTTACTGAAGAAAATTACAGAAGATCCAAGTAAATGGAGATATATCATACTTATGATTTGGAAGGATTGCATTGTAAAGATGTCAATATTCTCCAGTTTAACCTACAGTTTTGACACAGAATTCCAGCAGGCTCTGTGAATACAGAAAGTGACAATTTGATTTTTAAAATTCATACAGAAATGCAAAAATCCACGAATAGCAAAGTCAAGCTTGAGGAATAATTGTGGAGGTCTTGTACTATGCAATCTAAGACCTATTCTAAAAGCAAGAGGAATTAGAACAGAAATGACACAAAGACAACCAAAGCAATCAGTGGAACAGAGCGGAGTTCAGAGAAAGATCCACACATACTCTTTATGACAAAGGTGAACTTCAATGCAGAATGAAAAACTGATGATTCCAATAAACACCCTATGCATATCCATATAGAAAAACTTATTTTGACCCTTTTATGATACATGCAAATCAATTCTATGTAAATTACAGATCTAAATATTAATTAAAGTTTTTAGAGAAAACCATAAGAGAACAATATCTTCGTATCTGTGCAGTATGCCAAAATTTCTTAAGACACAAAATAGGATAACCATAGAAGAGAACATTTGGTGTGTTAGACAATATTAAAATTAAGAATTTCTGTTTACCAAAACGTTATTGATAATGAAAGGAGGGCTGGGGATGTAGCTTATTGGTAGAGTGCTTGCCTAGCATGCACAAGGCCCTAGGTTCAATTCTCAGTATCACACACAACACACACACGTACACAATCTTACAAAGTATAAGAAAATATTTGCATTATGTACAAAGGATCTGTCCACACTGTGAAAATTATCTCCAAAACTGGTAACAAAAGGATGGATAAGTGAATGGAAAAAAGTTCAAATGATGTGAACAGATATTTCACAAAGAGGGTACCCAAATAGCCAATAAATCTATGAATAGGTGAGCAGCTATATGGATGGAGATACAGATTATTTAACTAGCTTTCAATTGATGCATATTCAGATTTGGTCTTTTGCTAATATTAATAATACTGCAATAATAATATGGCACATAAGTTAAATTTCTTTGTAAGATAAACTTTGAGAAGTGAAACTGTTGAGTCAAAAGTATATGCTTTTTTTTTTTTTTTTTTTTTTTGTGGGTACCAGGGGGACGACCTCAGGACCTCGCGCGCCAACAGGCACCCGTGCCACTGAGCGATATCACCGGCCCCTTTTTCGTTTGTGGGTTCCGGGAGTCGAACTCGGGCCCTCGCGCTTGCAAGGCAGGCGCTTACGCCGCTGAGCCATCTCACCAGCCCAAAAAATATATGCTTTTGTAAGCTTTGAAACTCCCAATAATTTTCTTGCCCTTTTTTTCTTACTTTAAATTGTTCTTATTTTATTGCTACATATTTGCAATTCAGACAGTTTACAAACACCTTGGGGAGTGGTTACATAGCTTGTTTCTTTTATTTATTAATCCCTTTCCCCTTCCTTCTCCCTCCCCCCTCCTCCCCAGGTTCCTCTTCCCCCTTTTTTGTACCTGTTGATATACTTTGTCTTAGTTCATGTTATGGCATATAGTGTTTATATTAATTAGGAATATTAGGTTCCTGTACATGGCACATCTTTATTCCTCTTATTTCCCCTTCCCCTCCTCCTCACCCCTCACCCTTGTTCCCTTGGACCATTTCCCTAATGCAAGAGTTCCATCCCCTGTCCCTTTCTATCCTTTATTATTTTCTTTGTTTGTATTTTGCCCCACTCAAATGATACCATATGGTATTTACTTGTGTGTCTGGTTTATTTCACTCAACACTATATTTTCCAGGTGCATCCATTTTCCTACAAATGTCTCAAATGTGTAATTCTTTATAGCTAAGTAGTATTCCATTGTATAGATACCATTTTTTCTTTATCCAATAGTCTGTTGATGGGTCTACAGGCTGCTTTCAGGATTCATCTATTATGAATTGTGATGCTATAAACATTGGTATGCATGTATCACTGTATTATGATGACTTAAGCTCTTTGGGGAAGATACCTAGTGGGGGGATAGCTGGGTCATATGCAATTTCTAATCTCAGTTCTTTGGGAAATCTCCATAGTGATTTTCATATTGTTTATACTAGTTTGCCTTCCCACCCACAATGCAGGAGGCTTCCTTTTTCGTCACAGCCACACCAGCATTTGTTATTGTTTGATTTCGTAATGATTGCTATTCTTTCCAGAAAAAGACGGAATCTTAATGATGTTTTAATTAGCATTTCTCTAATGGGCAGAGATGTTGAACATTTTTTTCATATATTTATTGGCCATTTGTATTTCTTCCTCTATGAAATGTCTTTTCATTTCTCTAGCCCATTTCTTGACTGGGTCTTTAATTTTAGGTGGTTTAGTTTTTTTGAGTTCTTTGTATATTCTAGATATTAATCCTCTATCTGAGGAGTAGCTGGCAAAATTTTTTTCCCATTGTGTAGGTCGTCTCTTCACTCTGTTGATTGACTCCTTTGCTGTCTAGAAACGTTTTAGTCTGATATAATCCTATTTGTTGATTCTTGCTGCTATTTCTTGTGGGATTGAGGTTCTGTTTAGAAAATCCTTTCCTACACCTGTCTTCAAGGGTGTGACCTATTTTATCTTGCAGAAAGTTTAATGTTTCTGTATTAATGTTTAGATCTTTGGTCCATTTTGATTTAAATTTAGTATATGGTGAGAGATCAGGGTTCAGTTTCATTCTTCTACAAACAGATAAACAGTTTTCCCAGCACTGCTGGATGAATAGGCTTTCCTCCAAAATATGCTTAATGAAATTGAGGCTTAAAAAAACTGTGGAAAAAAAAAAACAATGAATCAAAGAGGTGATTCTTTGAAAGAATAAATAAAATAGATAAGCCCTTAGGAAGAATCATCAAGAGAAAGAGTGAAAAGACTCACATCAATGCAATTAGAAGTGAAAAAGGTGAAATCAAAACAGATACTGTCAAAATTCAGAAGATAGTAACTATTTTGAAAAATTACATTCCAACAAATTAGCAAATTTTGAAGAAATTTTGAAGAAATACATATGATATACATAGGAAAGGAAGAACTCAAAATTATCATTATTTGCAGATGACACAATACTCTACATAGATGGCCCAAAGAACTCCATCATGAAACTCTTAGAATTAACGAACATCAGCAAAGTAGCAGGATACAAGGTCAACACACAAAAGTCATTAGCATTTGTGTACACCAACAATGAACAGGATGAGAAGGAAATTATGAAAGCAATACCATTCACAGTCTCTTCAAGAAAAATGAAATATCTAGGAATTAACCTAACCACGAAAGTGGAAGACCTCTACAAAGAAAACTACAGTACACTGAAGAAGGAGATTGAAGAGGACATCAGAATATGGAAAGACGTCCCTTCCTCTGGAATAGGCAGAACCAATATTGTTAAAATGGTCATACTTCCAAAACTTTTATACAGATTCATGCAGTCCCAATCAAAATACCAATAGCATATTTTATAGATCTAGAGAATACAATCCTCAAATTCATATGGAATCAGAAGAGACCCAAAATAGCAAAAAGTAATTTTGGGCAATAAGAGCAAAGCAGGTGGCACAGCAATACTTGATTTCAAGATATACTACAAAGCAATAGTGATTGAAAATGGCATAGTACTGGAACAAAAATAGACATGTGGATCAATGGGAAAGAACTGAGGATATAGAAACCTTCCCAGACATATTCAACTATTTGATCTTTGACAAAGGGTCCAAAAGCATGTTTGCCCATTTTTCTACTGAGCTGTCTCCTTCTTGTAAATCTATAAGGACTATTGGTATATTATTGATACTAATGGTCTGCTATCCTCCACATATTTTTTCCTATTGATTTGGTTTATAGACTTTTAAAATTAAATATAACTTATAATGAAGAGAGGGGAACAGGAAATAAAAAGGATAAAAACAGAATTTTAAAAACATAACGAAATAAAGTACACAAATCTTAAGTGTAAGACCCCATTAATTTTTATGTTAACTCATGCAACCACCACACAGATTTTAAAAATTTCTAACACTTCAATGCTAGAAATCCATCACCATAGATTTGTTTTGCCTCTTCTAAACTTCATGTAAATGGAATAATACTGTTCATATATTTTGTATTTGATTTCTATTTCTCAATACTACATATGTGAGATTCATCCATGTGGTTGCCTGTAACAAGATTTTCCCAGTCCTTTGGTAGAATTCACTACATAAATATGCCAGCATTTGTGTACCCATTCTTCTGTTGATGGACATTTAGGTTGTTTTCAGTTTTCGTGTTGACTATTGTTACTTAAGTTATTTTTGTTTGATATTACTATAGGCAGCTAAGTTAGCCACAAATTAACATCTAGTCAGAGAGAGACTGGGCTCTCAAAGAAGTCAACAGAAAGAATGAAGACACTGGAATTGTGGCTGGAGGCACAGGCCTCCAGATAAGATGCGTGCCTCAAGATAAGATGCAGGGGCTGGGCATGTAGCTCAGTAGTAGAGCTCTTGCTTTGCATGCACAAGGTCCTGGGTTTGATCCCCAGCATCACCAGGAAAAAAAAAAAAAAAAAAGATAAAGATGCAATGGCCAGACCTGCATGCCTCCCTAAGGGATAAGCAGTAACTTGGAATTATATTTTAATTAGCAATTAGCAACACCTGATCCAGAAAGTCTGGGAAGTCCAGATAGGAATCAGTCACCCAGGTAGGTGATCAGAGCATCCAGACCCATCCCTTCCCTCAAACACCTCTGTTCTTTCCATATACACTTGCTACGTGACCCATTTCCTTGTTGGACAAATATTAACTAAGCAACTATGCCTGTTATCCTACAGGTTGATTATAGTTTGATCCACGTTGTACTCACATTGTGACTTTCCTGTATAAATTACCCCTGACAAAGGGCCTCAGTGGCAACCCACTTTTGGGACCCCCTCCTCTCTCTCAAGAGCTATCTCTCAATAAACCTTTCCTACTTTTGACTTCCTTTGTCCTTTGTCCTTTGATTTCAGGGGACATGACTTGGCACATCTGACATCTAGCAGGTTGGGAGTTATATTTCTTTTATACCAATATTTTAGAAGAAGAAGTGAAGCAGTGGGCGTTGCTCTGAGTGGTCAATAACGAGAAAGAGGTTGTGCTCTAAAACCTTGAACCAACAAGGCTTGATCCTTTGCTAATGGAGGTATATGTGTAGGGCAATGCATTCAAATTTCACACTGTTTTCAAGTCTTCCCAGGTTTTATTTCTTATTAGACCCTTTTGAGTTTGGTTTTCATCCATAGTTCCTGGTTCACGACTCCCATAACCCTTGTCATTTTTCAAGTCATTAGAATAATGTTGAGGCACTTTAGGCCTCAGATACAGGCCTCAGAAAGCACGCTCTCTCTCTCCTGCATGTGTGTGTGTGTGTGTGTGTGTGTGTGTGCGTGTGTGTGTATCTGTCTCTCTCTCTCTCTCCATCCCTCCCTCCTTCGCTCCTTTTACCTGGTCCGTTTTCTCCCCAAGGTAGGAAACAGAAACTAGAATTTCTCTTCCCCAAGGTGAATCATAGAAACTATAATCTTCCCCTACTTTTCTTAAAGCTGACCATAAAATTTTCTGACCTACTTTCTCTGATAGTAGGTCATGTAACCCTTATTCCAGAAGGGTTTTTCCTCATACCCATGAGGCAGAAATGCTGAAGGATTTGAACAGACAGGCCTTGGTGGGTGTCCTCCTCCAGTCTCTTAGCAATCACGCCTATACAATGAAGTCTTCATAAAAACCCCGAAGAACAGGATGTAGTGAATTTCCTGACAGCTGAACATATGAACATTCCTCGAAGGTGATAGACCTGGAGAGGGCATGAAAGTTCCATGCTTCTTCTCCCATACCTTGGCCTATGCATCTCTTTATCTGTATCCTTTGTAATATCCTTTATAATGAACCAGTAAACATGTTTCTAATTTCTGTAAGCCACTCAAGCAAATTTATCGAATCCAAGGAGAGGGTTGTGAGAACCCCAGTTCAGAAGCACGGGTAAAATAACCTAAGGTTGCGATTAGCATCTGAAGTGGTGGTGGAGACGCATTCTTGGGGACTGAGCACTCAACCTGTGGGATCTGATGCTATCTCCAGGCAGTGTCAGAATTGCCTTGAGTTGGAGGTTACTCAGCCTGCGTCTCTATAGAATTGCTTGTTTGCTTACTGGTGGGAGTAATTGACATATATTTTGGGATCACAAAATTTTCTGTGTTGATTGTTGTGATGTGAGAGTACAGGAAAAAAACCCAAAAAACCCTTTTTTCCCAACTCAGTGTCCTAAGCACATACACATAGTCTCAGGAGTAGTGAGGAATTCCTGAGTCACTTGGGGACATATCTGGCCTCCGCCGCATAATCTCAGCCCAAAATATGGTTGCTCAGCTAGGACAGCAACATTAGTATAGTAGGTTTAAGCTCTTGACATTCTGCCTCTGGCCAGCATCCAGGATGTCATTTCTGTTTAACATGTTTCTGGGATGAGCGTTGCCTACTCCTTTAAATTGAGAGAGTCTTCTTCAGGGGACAGAGAAGCACTCAATCCTCAGAATATTGATGTTTCAACCTTTTAAAATTACATTTTAAATATTTTTTTCATTCTTAAGTCCTTTTGATTCATCTATTAGTAAGTTGGAAATTACTAAAATAATTATTATAGGAAGAGTACTAAGTGATTTAATTCCTGAACTCTGACATGCCTTCTTACCAAACTACGGATGACACTTCATGAATACATAATTTGTAGACCACACTCATATCCTGCAGCAGATGCAGCATTATCTTTAGAGTTCTAGAATAGTTCAAAGCCCTTTGATTTTTGTTCCTTCGTAAGCTTACTTTTCTTGCTTGCATCCTTAAAGCACCGTCCTGGGTTTAATCAAACCATTCAGAACAGGTCAAGCTGAAAGGGTATGTGCTTAGAATCTATGTTAGGATTATTAGCTGTTTCTGGCAGTGAACCTTGTATGTGAGAACTTGTCTAATCCACAAGCTTTCTACATTTTAGGGTCTGAAAGCACATCAGATGAGATACAAAAACATGGGAGTTATACTGTATATATTTGGGGGGGTATAGGAAATGATGATGTAGTAAAAATGAAAAACAGAATGACGAATCCATAAAAATAGTCTTTAAGAATGCTTAATTTACAGAGGAAAGAACAAGGAGGAAATATGAGCAGTTTGGATAGTAAGAAGTTTGAGAGATAGTGTATATTATGTAGCCAGCATTCCACCCCATCATGGTCTCATTTCTTGTAGAGTTAACTCTAATAAAAGAAATCCCAGCACAACTTTCAGTAAAAACCACTATAATTTGTATTACTATATTAAAATGCTTAGCATGTTTTACTAGTTACTCAATGTATAAGCTTGGTTTAGTTAAGTAATAAATGACATAGTCGTAGATCTTGGCTAAGTACTGATGAGTAAAACAAATGAAAATGAGAGATGAACTGAAGGTAGGTTAGAGAAAAAAGAAGAGAGAAAGTAGGAGAGAATAAAGCCAAAACTTATATAAATTAAAAAAAAAACTACAGAAATTTCAGTGGCAAGAGGTAAAGTTAACTAAAAATGTTTTCCGTAATTTCCAAAACTTGAAGCAAACAAGCTTTTGGCAGGTGAGTGGTAGATCCAGACATGGAACATGATTTAGCCTTAAAAAATGGGTGAGCAAGCCATGGAAGACATGGAGGAAATGTACAGTACAGTAAGTTAAAGAAGAGTCTGGAAAGGCTGTATGTTCTATGTGTCATTTAATCTTAATTATCAACTTGACTGGATTCATACACTTCTGGAGAGGTGACTGGATCATGGGGGGACTAAACTCATGGGTGGATTAGTCCCCCGATGTGCACAGCTGAATGTGCTCTTTAGAAGGCGGGCTCACCGGGGATGCGCCTTTGGAGGGCCCGTCTCTCACTGCCACTCTTGTGATTTGCTTCCCAGCTGCTGTGGAATGACAAGCTTTGCTCCACCCTGCCCTTCCGTCATGACATTTCTGCCTTGGAATCAGCCACCCATGGGCTGAATGAAACCTCTCAAACTGTAAGCCAAATTAAACCATCTCCTCCTTTAAGTAGTAGATGTCAAGTATTTTGTCCCAGTGATAGGAAAGCTGACTAATACACTAAATGATTTTAGTTATATGACATTCAATAAAGGCAAAACTATAGAGATATAAAACTATTAGCGGTTGTCAGAGGTTAGAAAGAAAAGAGAGGGGCCGGTGAGGTAGCTCAGTGGCATAAGCGCCTGCCTAGCAAGTGTTAGGTCCTGAGTTCGACTCCCAGTACCCACATATTAAAAAAAAAAGAGTAAATCCTAATGTCAACTGTAGACTTCAGATAATGATGATGAAGGTTCATCAGTTATTACAAACACACCACTATTCTGGGGTGAGGCACTCATGGTGGGGTCAGAGGACACAGGAACTCTCTAAACTTTCAGCTCAATTTTGTTGTGAACCCAAAACTGGTCCAAAAAAATTTAAAAAGAAATTGTAGGTGATGACATTCAACTATGATTAAATATTTATCATTTCTTCCAAGTTCAAAGATATTATAAATGTTAATTATCTCAACACTTAACTGCTTGTTTTTCTCCTGAAAGCAAAAGAAAATGATAACAGAACAATTACTTCATTGAAATAATTATTTAACTTTACCCTAAATGATAGCTTAATTTTGTCAAGAATTAAAGTATTTTCAACCAGAATTTAAGGAGCATCAGCTAGGAAAGGCTCAGGGATACAATTAAAATGATGGATATTTATTATAAATTAATAGTTTCGGTGTTTCACAATTGGAGACAGCAGTGTGGTAAGACAGAGCATTGAACTTAGGCTCTAGAACACCTGATCTACCACTTGTTAACTAACAATGCCTGAGGCAAGTCATCTACTCTCTGGCTCTTTTCTTACCAATATCTATCACTGTCATAATAGTTTTGTAAAATTAAATGAAGATAATACATCACAAGTCTGGCGCTCAATAAAAGTTTAAAAGTCTCAATCACATTTAATTTCTTTTATCTTCAGAAGTTTCATATTTTCCTCACTTTTAGGAGTTTTTATTTTAATACAAAATAAACACGTGCCGTGTAAACGTTATATTTATAGGTACATATTTCTTCAGTCATCACTATCGCTTCCTGAGTCACTCAGCTGCAAATCATTACCTGAATTAAAAAAAGGACAAAGCTGTAATTAAATATTTCAAATATTAAAATTTAATACACAAATTTTTATAATAACAAGTATACAACATGTAACAAAGGGATTCTGTCTAGCTACCATTTTGTAATTAATAATCAGATTGCTTATCCAGTAATTTAGTTACATAATTAGTAGCTCAATACTACCTGGAAAGAAAAAATATACACTATCAAACTTCAGGATAATTTTAGTATCACCTAGCATTTATATTAAGTCTTTTTTACATACCAACATCATCCTTCTTTATATACAATTCACTTACTACATAAGGAAATGAGAGAATGTTGGGGGTTAGAAATTGGGCTATCTTTTTTGTGGTTGTTCTTTGTTTTTGAGACAGGGGTCTCACTATATGGCCCAGGCTGGCTTCGAACTCACAGTGATCCTCTTGCTTGAGCCTCCTGAGTGCTGGGATTATATGCGTGTGCCGCCATACCAGCAGGCTCAGGCTATCATTTTGAAAAATGAAAACATGTTATATAACTTTTTACTTAAAGTGCAGTCAAAATCATTAACACATCAAGAATACAAGTATATCATCGTTTATTGCTTTGTAACTCTTCTGTGTGTTGAGTCATAGAACTTACAATATCTTTTTAGTATATTGTTCATAGTTTTTTGACTGATATAGCACCTTCTGGGCTTTTCTCTTGTCTTCCTAGATACCCTTAAATCTTTCTCTTTACCTGAATTTTAGATTATAAACAGTATGACTACCCCATGAATTCTTTTCCTAATTACTCATGTTTATATATACTTACGTAAAGTATTCATCAGAAGGCCACTGCTGTCATGAAATCTATTATGACCAGGGTCTGTATCAGACGTCCTGTACTGTGGTATGGCAGATATGGTAGGATGTCCTGAGAGACAGTTCCCTGGGTTAGAAGATCTGCCCCCTTCGTCGTCTGATTCACTAGAACTATCCTCACTACTTGATGACGATGAACTTGTGGAATCTGATGAACTATCACAACTACTCATCTGGTCCATTAGACTAGCTTCTGCCTTTAGTTCTGGAAATAAAAGAGAAATAGGTACATTAAATAAAAAATATTGATTAAAGGTAATAACATTTGATTACATTAGTTTCTAAGAAATCCTTAATGAAAAATAAAGAAAACCAAATACATTTATACCATCTAAAGCTTTCATTTTAAAATAACTCCTAAATCATTAAGCCACACTTCATTGATTAGATTTATAAGAATTAAGACATAGGCAGTGTCTAAATTTAAACTCCTCATGTAATTACACCACTGTCCCTAATATGCATGTAACTCAAATAATATATAATGATGTGAACAATTAAAACTGTGAAAATAAAAATTTATTTCAGCAGAAACTGTCTTCCAATTCTTTTCTTAATCCCTTACTATATACAATGCAAATGATACACACAGATGAATTTCATTCTTCCCCTGTCCTGGATAACATTTCATGAAGCATCATTTTCGGTTTTTCCCATTTCCTTAATGAGGGTTTAAAATATTCTAAAAATTTTTGAAAAGCCAGTTCCCATTATAACTTTGGTTGTAAGTATTTCTGTAGATAAAATGATCAATAATGGTGATACCTTCTTAGGTTTAGTAAGACACACAAAATCATGGTTGCAAAGATTAAAGCTACATAATTACTCAAATTTTTCAAATCGAGTAGATGTGGGATGGCAAAAATTTGCTAGCTGCTCAGTAGAGCCAAGTCTACCGACTTCAGATCAGTATTTGTCTAGTATATGATACAAATGTCAAAGAGTTGAACAGAAATTTTTAATCCAAAAAACCCTGAGGAAAAAAATGAGTAATATACTCAGTTAACACACTGTCATTTAATGTCCTTATTAGTACACGTCCATATTAAGTTAACTGATAATTTCTCGCTTACTCCCTCATTCTCCTAGATACACTTGGTGTTCACTTTATCATTTGACTATGTCTAATCCACTTACATCCTAAATTCTTTTTTTAAAATTGGTACATGTTTGTAGTACATGATGATTACATTCATTGTGGAGAGTTGGTACATGTACAGTACATGACATTTCTTAATTCTTTTTTTAAGCTCCCCCCTCCCCTCCCCTCCGCATGTCGATATATACATGATAATCACATTTTCCATAGGAATATGGTACATGTACACAACACTTCACAACCTCCCCCCTTTTATCTCCTCCCCCCTCCTCCACCATCCCTCTCACTATTGCCTATTTTCTCATTTATTTTTTTCCTGAAACTTCAATCTTCACATTCATTCTACCTGAGACTATTGCCGATTTTCTATCTTTATTTTGCACTTTATTTATATTTGGGTTCTCATGTAAAATAAACCATGCGATATTTAAGATTGTGAGTCTAATTTCACTTAACATTATAGTCTCAAGACACATCCATTTTGCTACAAATGACTCAAGTTTATCTTTCTTCATGGCAGAATAGTACTTCATTGTGTACAAATACCAAATTTTCTTTATTCATTCATCTGTTGATGGACATATAGGCTGCTTTCAAGATTTAGCTATTAGGGATTGTGCTGCTATAAACATGGGTAGGTATGTATCACTTTAATATGATGTCTTTAACTCATTGTAGAAGATACCTAGAAGGGAATAGGTGGGTTGAATGAAATTTCTAGTTTCACATTTTTGAAGAATCTCCATACTGATTTCCATAGTGGCTATACCATTTTACATTCCCACCAACAATGAAGAAGTATTCCCAATTTCCCTACAGCCTCTCCAGGATTTGTTATTTGATTTCTTGAAGATAGCCATTTTTTCTGGAGTGAGATGTAATCTCAGTGTTGTTTTAATTTGCATTTCTTGAATGGCCAGCAATGTGGAATATTATTTCATGTATTTAGTGACCATTTGTACTTTGTCACCTGAGAACTGTGTATTAACTTCAGATGCTCATGTTTTGATTGCATCTTTAAATTTAGTGGGGAGGTCTAAATTTTTTGAGTTCTTTATATATTCTAGATATTAGTCTTTTGAGGAGTAGTTCCCCCCAAAATTTTCCCACTCTGTAAATTGCCTCTTCGCTCTATTGGTGGTTCCCTTTCAGTGTTGAAGCTTTTTAATTCCATGTGAACCCATTTGTTAATTCTTGGTGTTATTTCTTGTGCAACTGGGGCTCTATTCAGAAAGGCCTTGCCTATACTGATATCTTTAAGAGTTTTACCTGTTATGTCTTAAGCAGATTAAGTGTTTTGGATTTAATAATTTAAGTCTTTGATCCATTTTTATTTTAGTTTAGCGCATGGTGAGAGAGATGAATCTAGGTTCATATTTCTGCAGGTGGATAGCCAGTTTTCCCAGCACCATTTGTTAAAGAGGCTATCTTTTCTCTAGAGAAAATATTTTCCTCTCTTATCAAAGATAAGGTAGCTGAATGTACCTGGCATTGTTTCTGCATTCTCTATTCCAATGATGGTGAACCTTCTAGAGACTGAGTGCCCAAACTGCAACCTAAAACCCACTTATCGCAAAGTGCCAACCCTGCAATTAAACCTGAATACTGAGGTTTTAGTTTAGAAAAAACCAACTCATACAACTTGTGACATCTTTGCAGAGAGGGCTCTATGTGTACGCTGCAGCATGCACGCCATAGGTTCACCACCACTGCTCTATTCTAGCCTACTGATCCCATAAGTCTATCTTTTTGCCAAAGCCATGCAGTTTTCATCACTGCAGGTTTGTAGTATAACTTCAAATCTGGGATTGTGATGCCTCCTGCCTTGTGCTTGTTGCCCAGATTGCTTTTGCTATTCTAGGTCTCTTATGGTTCAATATGGATTTTAGGATTGTTTTCTCTAGTTCTATGAGGAGTGCTATCAGAATTCTGGTTGGGATTGTATTAAATCTGCATATCAGTTTTGGAAATGGGCCATTTTGACTATATTGGTTCTGCCTATCAAGGAACACAGGGTATCTTTCCATTTTCTTTTTTTTTTTTTTTTTTTTTTTTTGTGTGTGTGTGTGTGTGTGTGTGGGTACCAGGGGTCGACCTCAGGACCTCGCGCACCAGCAGGCACCCGTGCCGCTGAGCGATATCACCGGCCCTTTTTTTGTATGCGGGTTCTGGGAGTCGAACTTGGGCCCTCGCGCTTGCCAGGTAGGCGCTTATGCCGCTGAGCCATCTCACAGGCCCTCTTTCCATTTTCTGATATCCTCTCTGATCTCCTTTTTCAGAGTATTATAGTTTTCACTGTAGTGTTGTAGAGGTCTTTCACTTCCTTGGTTAGGTTAATTCCTAAGTATTTAATTTTTCTTGATGCTATTGTGAAATGTATTGTTTCTCTAATTCCTTTTATGGTGAGTTCATATTGGAGTACAAGAACACAAATGATTTTTGAGTGTTTACTTTGTATCCTGCTACACTACTGAAACTGGTTATTAATTCAGGAGCTTTGGTAGAGTTCTGAGGTCTTCTATGTAGAGGAACATGTCAACTGCATGTAATGATAATTTAACTTCTTCCTTTCCTATCCATATCCTTTTTATTTCTTTCCCTTGACTGATTCCTCTAGCTAATGTTGTGAGAACAATATTGAACAAGATTGGTAATACCAGACATTCTCATCATGTTCCTGATTTTAGAGGAAAACTTTCAGTTTCTCCCTATTCAATATGATGATGGCCACTGGTTTGGCATAGATGGTTTTTATCAGATTGAGATAAAGACCTTGTATACCTATTTTCTTCAGGTTTTTTTTTAATCATGAATGTATGCTGGATTGTGTCAAAGGCTTTTTCTGTGTCTATTGAGATGATCATGTGATTTTTGGTCCTTGCTTCTCTTTATATGGTGTATACATATATTGATTTGCATATGTTGAACCATTCCTATATCTGTAGAATGAATCCTACTTGGTCATGATGTATGATCTTTTTGATGATTTGTTGCATTCTGTTTGCCAGTACCTTATTGAAGATTTTTGCATCTATGTTCATTAAAAAGATTGGTCTGTAGTTATCTATTTTGGTTGGGTCTTTTTTTGACTTTGGAAAGAGGGTAATGTTTGCTTCCTGGAATGACTTTAAGAGTACTGCTTCTCTTTCAATTTTATTAAAGAATTTGAGGAGTATTGGTGTTAGATATGTCTAAAGTTTTTGTAGAACTCGGCAGTGACTCTTTCAGGACCTGGGCTTTTCTTAGTTGGTAGTTTTTTTATTCTTCAATTTCATAGACTGATATTGAACTATTCAGAATATCTGTATCTTTTGGGTTTA
The DNA here is from genome assembly GCA_028451465.1 of Erethizon dorsatum. Taxonomy (NCBI): domain Eukaryota; kingdom Metazoa; phylum Chordata; class Mammalia; order Rodentia; family Erethizontidae; genus Erethizon; species Erethizon dorsatum. Next base: position 60,883,151 of record CM051831.1, read on the forward strand.
GCTTTGGAAGCTCACGTGTATCTAAGAATCTACCCATAGCTTCTGATTTTTCCATTTTATTATAGTATAGATTCTCAAAGTAGTTACAAATGATCTTCCAGATTTTGGCAAATCCCTATTTCTAATTACATGGATTTGGTGCTTTCTTTCTTTTTTGGTAAGCTTGGCTTTGGTTTGTCTGCTTTGTTTATGCTTTCAAAAAACCAACTATTTCATCCATTAATTAGCTGTATTTTTAGTCTCAATTTCACTAATTTTTGCTTATTTTCATAATTTCCTTCCTTACCTTTGGATTTGGATTGTTTCTGTTCTTCTGGGACATTGAAATTAGTTAGATTATATACTTGACCTCGCTCTGTTTTTCTGATGTGGGCATTCACAGCTATAAACTTTCCTCTTAGGACTGCTTTCATTGTATCCCATAGGTACCAATATGTTATACTGGCATTACTGTAGGAACTGTCTAATTTCCTCTTTAATTTCATCTGTGACCCATTGATTATTTGAGATGGTATTATTTAATTTCTATGCATTTACATAATTTCCATGGTTTCTTTTGCCATTGATTTCTAGTTTCCTTGCATTATGATCTGATATATACATGGGATAATTTTGATTCTTTTGCATTTACTTAAGCATGCTTTATGGTCTACCATGTTGTCTATTTTGGAAAAAGTTCCATGTGGTGCTGAGAAGAATGTATATTGTTGTTGGGTGGAACACTCTGCAGATATCTATTGAATCATTTGTTCAAAGATTTGGTTTAACTCTGGTATTTCTTTCTTGATTTTTCATCTAGTTGATCTATTTGTAAAAGTAGGGTATTGAGGGCCCCATTACAATTGTGTTGGTGTTTATCTGATTTTTCATGTCCATAGTGTTTGTTTTATGAAGCTGGGCATGCCAGTGTTTGGTGCATATATGTTTATAATTGTTATCTCCTCCTTAATGGATATGTAGTGACCTTCTTTGTCTCTTCAGATTAGTTATGGCTTGAAATCCACTTTGCCTGAAAGTAGGATAGTTACTCCTGCTTTTTTTATGGGTCCCTGTTGCATGGAATACTGTTTTCCATCCTTTGATTTTTAATCTGTGAATTTCTTTTTGAACTAAACATATTCCTTGAGGCTCTGCCCCATACCCACTGCCACTGACACCAAGTACTTTGTGTGCCCTGAGGGAGAGGAGGAGAGAGGGCTCACCCCATCTCTGTCACCACCAACACTGGACACCTTGAGCACTCCACAGGAGAGAGGCCCTAACTCCTCCCACTGACACTGGCTGCCTTGTGAGCCCTGCTTAGGTGAGAAATCCCTGGCCAAATCCCTACCAAATCTCTACACCTTGGTTCTCAGCATAGGGAAGCAGAGGTGAAAACCACAAGACTGACCTGATTGAGGATGAGACCAATACCCAGAAAGAGAGTTTCACAAAGACCAAATTAGAGACAGCCTCGGGAGTCAGGATTTTAGAGGGTGAGAGGTAGGTGGAGCTCTTCTGAGATCCCCTGAGGAGCTCAGGCTCAGATCAGGAAGACTATGGGACCAGTGTTGTGTGGTGGGAGGCCAGGTTTACTTGTAATGTTCAGAGGGGTGGACTGAAGGAAATGGCACTTAGTCCAGTGGTCTGCTTGAGCTCTTGCACCACTGCCTACATCCAGCAGAAACTAGTGGTCTGATCTACCATACATCATTATTTGGGTTGCCTAAGTGTCTACACTAGAATCATAGACCTCTTTTCTCTGGATAATGGTGGCTCATGGGTGATTCTTAGGGTTTATTAGTATCCAGTTTACATGTTTGACACATTTGTTCTCACTGACTTCACTACCACAGCCAAGGTAACATAGTTGTTGCTGTTAACATGCTTCTGCTAGCTTGAAACACTGGTGGTATGTGGATGACTGTCCCATCTGGTGGCTTGCGCCATTGGTGGTACAAATGAATCTAATCACTTTTATTGGTCTTTTTAGTAATAAAATTAATAAAAATTCTATAAATGGACCTACTTAGTTGCTTGAATTTGAATAATTACTGCCCAAATATAAATATTAGTTAGTGCTATTATATCAATTAAAATTTATAATAATCAACAAAATTATTTCCTTAAATTAACAATTTTATTTATATCTGTGAATTTCTTTAAAATATTTATACTAAAGGCAGCTGATATTTTCAGAGTGCACAAAGTATATGGCTTTTTTGCAGCCACATCAGCACCCATTTTTTCACATAGTCATGTGTGTATCACTGGCAGTCAAGCTGGTGGGTTCAAGCCAGTCTTTTGGCTTTTACCGTTAATTTGGAAGGAAAGTTTTCAGGATATTTAAGTCAGGGCTGGAAGCTGGTGTCTTTTAAGAGTTGAAATACTTCACACTGAGCCCTCCTGGCCTTTAAGGTTTGTGTTGAGAAGTCTGTTACAATTCTAATGGGTTATATGTGATTACTGCTTTACTCTAACAGTTTTTAAGATTTTGTTCCTGTGATGGACTTCTGTAACTTTATGATGTGGCATGGAGTGCTTCTCTTCTGGTCTATATGCCCCAATTACCTGTATGTTTCTATTTTCTGCTATTATAGTATTTATTTGAACAGTTTTTTTATGCCATTCATGCTATCTTCTGATTTTTGACATATTCCAATAACTCTTAGGCTAGTTTTCTTTGCATTGTTTAGCAGGAGTTCAGTAAATTTTTCCTGTTCTCTTCTTGCTTTTAAGGTCTTTGTGTAGTTTGTCTTGAAGACATCTCTGTGTTCTACTTCTGAAATTCTGTCTTCACATTGGTCATTTCTGGTGACCACACTTTCAATATAATTTTTAACCTCCTGGAGTTCTGCTTGAAACTTTTTAATGAATTCTAATTCTCTATTAACGTGGTTATTCATATTTTGTATCATTTTGTTTAGCTCAGCTATCTTTTCATTAGTATCTCCTCTATTAACCTAGTTATTCATATTTTGTATCATTTTGTTTAGCTCGTTAGTAAACAATCTTTTCATTAGTATCTCCTGTAAGCTCTCATTTTCTTTATTACCTCCATTATCTAATAAGTTATATTTTCTGTGAGCCAACTAAGAACCTCGCTGATCTGTTTTTAATCTCCTTTTGTTATCCTTTCAAATAATTTGGCTGTGTGATTTTTGCTTTGTGAAGGCTGTAATGCCAAGACTTTCGAATCCAGAGCAACTCAGGCTGTTTCTGGCCTCTGGCTACGTGGGGTGGTACCTGGGTCCTTTCCAGCCAAGCTCAAACCTCTCATGGGGTCCTTTCTAATCTGCTCTCTGTGGCTGCCTCCCATGGCTGTCTCTCACCTAGTCACTGTGGAAAGGTAACACTAGGAACCCCAAAGTGAAGCCATTCTATGGCTGCTCTGAGTCTTGGGTTCAAACAATACACTCTTCCCCAGAATGGTGCCTGACCAAGCACTTTCTCCAAGAATATGGTGGGCACCTTGACTGGGATCACTCACCAGCTGTTGCCTGTGGAAGCACTCTTGTGGGAGCAGAATCTTGTGCTGTCCCTGAAAGATCAGAGCAACCACTGGTCCTCTCCACTGCCTCATTTCTCCCTGGGGTCCCCTGAAGGTCCAGGATTTACTTTGTTTCTACAGGTTCAGTCTCCCTTTCCCACAAGCTGGGAACTGGGAGCTGGGCAGAAAGTCCAGACTGTTTCATCCCCTTCTCCACCTTGTGTGTTCTGTCTCTTCAATTTCTCCATAGCTTTTAATTTTCCTGTCAGTTTCTTCCTGGTTCCTGGGCATCTATTTATTTCTCTCTCCTTTCTCTTCTCTCCTATCCTCTCCTCTCCTTTCCTCTTTTCTATCTTCTCCTCTTCTTCCTCCTCCTTTTTCTTCTTCCTCTCTCTCTCTGTTTCTCTCTCTTTCTCCCTCCCTCCTTCCCTTCCTCAAGTTGTTATTTTTCAGCATCTAGATTCTCAATCTCAGAGAGGCTGAGTTGTTGCTGCTCGCCACTACACCATTTTTTTTCCAGTGCATACATCCTAAACTCTTTGCACTAGCTGTTTACTTTGCTTGGTATATTCATCATTCAGGTCTTTGTTGTTTAATACATACTTTACATACAGCAAAATGCAGTTAGATTAATTTTAGCATATGTATAACTCGTGTGTCTACCACTGAGATCAAGATTCATCTCTATAAATGTTCTCTTATGCATTTCTCCAGCCAATACCATTTTGACTTCCATTACTAGAGATTTTTGTCTGTTCTCGAACTTCATTTAAGTACGTTCAATTGACATGTACTTTTTTGTGTCCAGCTTCTTTCATTAACAAAATGGCTTTGATACTCATTCAGTTATTGAATGAATTTGTAGCTCATTCTTCTCTACTATTATGATACTACATTATATAAATACACAAGTTGGTTATCCATTTTCTATTTATGGGTATTTATTTTTTCACAGTTTTTAGCTATTTTCGTGTGTGTGTGTGTGTGTGTGTGTGTGTGTGTGTGCGTGTGTGTTTGAGACAGGATCTCACTATGTAGCCCAGGCTGGCCTTGAACTCACGGTGATCTTTCTGCCTCAGCCTCCTGAGTGCTGGTGTTACAGAGTGCACCACCACACCTGGCCCAGTTTTTTAGCTATTATAAATAAGGCTGTTATGAAATTTCTCCTATGAGTCTTTTTGTGAATACATGCCTGCATTTCTTTTGGGCAGAAAGAAGAGAAATCACTGAGTTTTAAGATAAGAATAGGTTTTATTTCATTAAAAACTGCCAGTTTTCAAAGTGGTTTTATACTCATACTGGCAATATATGAGTTACAGATACTCGTATTTTCCCCCATCTTGGCATATACACACTTAATATGGAAAATCATTCGAGTGTACAGTGGTATCTCACTACAGTTTTAGTTTTCATTTCTCTGATAGGTCATGATATGAAGCAATTTTTCATGTGCTCATTGGCTACTTGGTTATCTTTTGTGAAATACCCATTTGAGTCTTTTGTTCATTTTCATATTTTGTTATTTTTCTCCTAGCATTCTTTATAGTAAGTTCTTCTGGTTATAAGATCTTTGTCAGAATTGTGAATTTTTCCACTAAGTTCCTTCTAGTGTGTAGCTAACTTTCTTACTATATTAAGTGTCTCTGATGAAATTCTAGATCTCCGAAAGCCTATTTCCTTCTCAGACTAAAATTTAACCTCCTCAAAGAATTCTTCTTTCCCCCAAAATCCACTACCTGTTTTATTTTCCTCAAGACACATTTCTGAAATTCACTTGGATACGTACTTGCTTATTTATTACATGTCTTCCCCATTCTCATTCCACACTCAAATACAAGCAATGTGAAAAGATGAATGTTGTCTTGGTCATGTTGCATAATTCTTCTTCTATAATATTAGATTTGTTAATATTTCCCTTAGGATTTTTGTGGTATGAGAGATTAAACTCAGGGCCTTTACACTGAGCTACATCTCCAGCCCTTAAAAAAATTTTTTTTGTTGTTAATTTTGAGACAGGTCTCTCTAAGTCACTAAGTTGTCCAGACAGGGCTCAAACTTGTGATTTTCCTGCTTCAATCTCTAGAGTGAGGTAATTACAGGCAAGAATTTTTTTATTTTAAACTTAAGAGATAATGGGCTATAGTTTTCTTTTCCTTGTATTGTGTTTATTTGGTTTTAGTATCAGGGTACTACAAACCTCATAAAATGAGTTTGTTAATGCTCTTTCCTGTGTTATCTTTCCATTATTGTAACACACACCTGAGGTAATCAGCTTATAAAATGAAAAGGATTATTTTGGCTCATGCTTTTAGAGATTTTAATCCAAGATCAGGCAGACCCATTGCTTTTTAGGCCTCTTGTGGGAGGAAGCAAACAGGGAACACACAGCAAATCAAACTCTTCACCTCATAATTGGGAAATGAGAGGAAGAGGGAGGAACTGGTGTCCCCATATCCGCTTTAGGTGCATGCTACCAATGACCAAAATCCTCCTACTAGGCCCCCCTCCTGAAGTTCCCACCACCTCTCAATAGTGCTATGGGTGGGAGATGAAGCCTTTAACACATGGGCCTCGGGAGGACACTTACCCCAACCTTAGCTCTTCCTTTTCTACTTTTTGAAAGAGATTGTATAAAGTTGGTGTTAATGCTCTTTAAATGTTTGGCAGACTCCACCAGCAAAACCATCTGGGCTTGGCAACTTCTTTTCTGCATGCATTTAATTACTAATTAAACTTCTGTAATATTAATAGACATATTCAGATTGTCTACTTCATTTTGGTTAAGTTTTGGCAGTTTAGTTTTTGAGAAATTGGTCCCTTTAAATTATTAAATTAATGAGGATTAAGTTGTAACATTCCTTTATAATCTTATCAATGGCTCCTGAATCTCATGACTCTCCTGGGTTATAGAAGTATACATTACATTTCTGATAATAGTGGTTTGTATCTTTTTGTTTTTATCTCTTTCTAGAGGTTTATCAACAGTATAAATTTTTTCATGATCTGTTTTTTGCTTCATTGATTCTCTCTGTTGTTTTCAATTTCATTCAGTTTACTTTTTATTTTTATTACTTGCTTCTCCTTTGGGTTTAATTTGCTTTCCTTTTTCTAGTTCCCTGAGGTAGGAATTTTCTTTTCTAATGTAACATTTAGTACCACAAATATACTCTCTTCCCCTCAGCACTACTTTAGCTGCATCTCATATATTTTTGTATGCTATTTAGTTTATATATTTAGTTATATGCATTTCTAATTTCCTTTTTTTTTTTTGTGGGTACCGGGGGGTCGACCTCAGGACTTCACGCGCCAACAGGCACCCGTGCCGCTGAGTGATATCATCGGCCCCTTTTTTGTATGTGGGATCCGGGAGTCGAACTCGGGCCCTCGCACTTGCAAGGCAGGCGCTTACGCCACTGAGTCATCTCACCAGCCCTCTAATTTCCTTTGATTCTTCTTCTTTAATCCATGGATCATTTAGATGCATGCTAATTTCCAAGTGCTTAGACATTTTTCCTGTTGTCCATTAATAATTTTTAGTTTGATTCCATTACAATGAGAGACCACAGCCTGTATGATTTTGGTTTTTATAAATGTGTTGCGGTTTCTGTTACAACCCACAATATGATCTAGCTTGATGAATACTCAATGGGCACTTGAAAAAAAAAGGTGTGTTCTGCTACATTTAGTGTCATTTATATACTGTTGGTTTATTGTGTTTCTCAGATTTTCTATATCCTTGTTGATTTTTTGTCTATTAGTATTAATAGTTGCTGAGAGCAGAGAGAGGAGTAATTCAAGCCTAACTGTGAACTTTTATACTTCTTTCAGTTGTGTCTGTTTTTGATTCTTGAATTTTCCAGCTCTGTTGTTAGATATAAACATATTTGTCTTCTAGATTAATCCTTTAATTATTATTAATATACTCATATGTAGTAATTTTTTTGCTCATAAGTCTATTTGGTGCTACTTCTTTCTCATCCCCTGGGTTTCAGCTGAGAAATCTGATGTGCCATTTCTCTCTTGCTTCCATATTTTACCTTTGCCTTTAGTTTTTAAAAATTTAATTATGAAGCCTCTTGATATAAATTTCTTTGGGCTTATCCTAGTTAGGATTTGTTCAGCTTCTTGAATCTATGGGTTTAAGTCATTCATCAACTTGGGAAGTTTTCAGGCATTACTTCTTTAAGTGCTCTTTCAGCCCTACTCTCCTTCTCCTCTAAGACTCTATTTTATTTCTTAAACTTAAATTCCAGATAGCTCAAAGATATGAATATAAAACTTAAGGTATAAAAATACTAGTACAACTGCTAATATAAATTTGAAAATATGATTCAACCATCTTAGCAGTAATCAGTGGCACAGTGAGGCTGAGAAAATATTTTATAGATTACAATCTAAGGAATACGTTATATAAACACATCAAAGTAAATGATTTTCCATTTTCATACAAGGTTAGAAGAAAACTTTATGATTAGATTATGTCAGCTTATCTTCTGCAACTGTTTTCCATTGTTTTAATACAATGCTTTAATTAAGAAACTTATGTGACAAAACTGCCACATGAGGTAACTTCTACTTGCACTATAAAATTATTGTTGAGTACACTATGTAGTTTAATGCTCTCTAGAATATGTTCCACACAATGAATTCCTTTTAGGATTTAGTAGGAAGGAAGATTCTGATTTTTTGAAACCTGTCTTAGATAATATAACGTGCTACTTGTGTCTTCATTATTGTCTTGATGGCCAGGAAGTTTAGAGGTAACTTTAATATTTTAACAAGCAAATTTGCTTCAGCTTCCTCTTCAATCTCTTGACTCTCTATCTCAGTATTTCATTTTATATATATATATATATATATATATATATATATATATATATAGAGAGAGAGAGAGAGAGAGAGAGAGAGAGAGAGAGAATGACATCATGATTCAAAACCAGTTTGGAAGCAGTCATAATGTAAAAAGAAAATTTAAGATCTCTTTTAAGAACAAGGGTTCTAGGCTGATGATTTCCTTGCTGTTTGTATAAGGACTACTAACCCATAAGAGAATGAATACTATAGTGGTACTAGAAGGGGAATTGGACAGCTACATGCTAATTGTGAAGGCAAACTATAGTGGCAAATATATTTTGGTGACTGGGGTCTCACTGCTGCCACAATTACTATAATATCAACATCCTAACTTTGGCTAAAAAAAAATGGAGATTTAAGTTTTCTTACTTTCAAAAAGATTGTACATCCCTAGAAACGCCTTCCTGCTGAGAAGTATGCAGCAGTTCAAGAGACTTGTCTGCAGCTTCTGCTTCCTATATCTCATTTTCCCTGTTTTATCGTGGCATCTTAGACATCTACAGTCAGCCTATACGTAAAGTTTTAACAGGAAGAAGCTGTGGAAAATTGAATTATGAATAATCACAGCTGCCAAAAAGTAGAAAACTCTAGTTGCATGCAAGTACACAGTCACATTTTGCCGAGAATAATGATAAAAAGATATATTATTTACATAGATACAGCCTTAGTTACATACTACTTTAAATCATAAGCTTGTCACAGAAAAATGCATAGTTACAAAAATTTATGCTTTAATTAAAGCTTATCATTAATTTCACTGTTAATCAAAGTGAAATTTTTTCTTAATATTTCTTAATTATCACTTCTAAAGGGGACACTATATACATGTAGATTTTACCTCTTTCAATATCATCCATTAGAGATGTTGGGGACATCTTGTCCTCAGATGGTGAATGCTTTACAAAATTGGGAGTCCTACTTGAATTTTGCATATGTTGCTGCTGCTGTTGTTCCACATGATGGTGAACTTTACTGCTTCCTTCAACTCTGCAATTAAGAATCTCGAAAATCAAAACAACTGTGATAGCAATGTAACAGTTTCAACTCACAAACTTACTAAGTTTGATCATTTACTGTTTTCCTTAGAAATTGTTAAAATGACATTCAAGAATTAAAATGTTACTTAATTTAACAAGTTTTTTTTTTTTTTTTTGCTTTGTTCTGTTTCTATCAAGTACCTACTATATACATAGCATGCATACAGATCAGGTGATGGATACAAATATGAATGAAAACAAAATCACTGCTCAAATGGAGCAGATAGCACATTCACTAATGACTAAAATAAAAGGAAAAACGTAAGTGTATAATAGTAAAATGTTTTCTCTAAGTTCTAAATTTATCATTTCTGTTAAAACTAAAACTTCCACATTCATGATTTTAATTCAAATCCAATTTATAATTTTAAGTCAGACATGTTAACAAATGAGATTCATATATTTTTCTTTCAACATCTTTAATATAAGAATATGTAACAAAATTATGCTTGACCTCTGCCACTACCATTTCCAGCCACCAAATACTGTCAATTCTTCTTTCACAAAGTATTTAACAGCTCATTTTTAATGTTCACTCTCAAAAATTCTGGTTTACACATTTACCTGTTCTCCACATTGTTTCATTTAGTTTCTTTGATGGATCAGTGTTTCAAAACAGAACTGTAAACATGCCAATACCCAGTTAAAAAGATTTTAACATGTAACCACTGCCTACAAGAAAATGTCCTAATTTCTAAGTTAATATTGAAAGCATTAACCTCAACCTACTTTCACAACCTTACCTCTAACATCCTTACCACTATTAACATCGTCCCCTACTTTCTAATATTTGTACCCAAGTAAACAGAAAATCTCTGCTCTGTTCAAAGAGGTCTTACTCATTGGCCTTGAAAAGTTGGACGTATTTCTGCCTTAAAACCTTGCTTATATCCTTTAACCTTGTATCCTATCCAATCAATTTTAATTTTTTTGTGTGTGGTACTTGGAGATTGAACCCAGGGCTTCACATTGAGCTACATTCTCAGCCTTTTTTAATATTTTATTTTGAGATAGGGTCTCATTAAATCCTAAGTTACCCCGATGGACATGAACTTGACATTCTTCTGCCTCAGCCTCCCAGCTGGGCACAAATTTTAATAGTAAGAATCAAGGAAGCTGGGGGAAGGGTAGATGAAGGGACATTAACAAATATCTTTCCAAGTTCCTTCTGTGAACTGAGGTTGGACTTTTTCTTATTTTTAATAAGCACTCAAAGTAATTTTTATGATCCTAATTAACATCCTCTCAAGACACGTCATCAGTCAGGTTTCCCTGAATGTCCTAATTAATCATGACCTCTTCCTTCTCTTAATTCCTAGAGCAATTTTCTCTGTACTGTTTGTACAGCTTGTACAGCAAGTGCCCTCTCACCACATGGTAAATAATTCATATCACCTATTTCCAAAAAGGAGGTGAGATGGTTGTACTCTCTTGCTCATTGGTCTGTTAATCTGATTAAAATGCAAAAGTCTTGAGGTTACTGTTTATATAACGAACTCATTTTTACAGGGCCTTACATAATCTGGGAGCAAAACATATTTTTACTAGCAAAGATGAAATTATTTTGGAACATGTAAGTGGCTCCTTTTAGTCCAATTCTGTGAAAGCATCTACAATAGAATAAAAGATATACCTATACATATGGCAAGCATTCAATAACAAAACAAGCTTTCATATGTCACAGGGCAATGTGGTAAAATCTGGCTAAGGATCTCCAAAAAATTTAAACTGAAACATTAAAAGATTTTTTAACATGCAGAAATAATCTTACATAATAACCGGACTTTAATCTGATAACTTCTTTCCTGCCATTTCCTTAGAAATTGATGTGTTGATAAAATAATTTATCTCACTGAACCACCTACCTTGTTTTTTTTACAGTGATGTTGCTGCTTAGTTTTTCTAGTCGACATTCTCCAGTATCATGGTTAATAATCAAAATGCATTCTTTTAAGTACGGTTTCTTTGAACCTTTGAAAACGGTTACTGGTGCAGTTGAACCCTGTTTAAAAAGTTAATTATCATTATTTGAAATTTATCATAGAAATTCAGGTGGGCTGGGTTTGAGTCCTTATGGTACTGTATTTCTCAATTCATGTTATACATCACTTATAAAGTAGTTAACTTTACTACCCTGTAACCAAGGGGCTTGGTTAAAAAAAAAAAAAAGACAGAGGTGGTATAAAAAAAAGACTGAACACTCAAAGCAGCTATTATTGAGGAAAAGGAGGAGATACTTAGCCTGAAACCATAAGATTTGTTACATTGGTTTATAATGGGCATTGGGATTCAATCTAATATAATTAATATATTTTACAGGTAAGGAAACAGAAGCCTTGAATCACATTTCCTATACTTCCTCTCTTTCCTTACTGCTTCAGAAATTTAATTTTAAAAATCTGGCATTTTCTTAAAATGGTACCTTCCTATGAAAATTAAGAAAAATTAATGTTAACAAGAAACATCTGTTAAATAAATGCACTAATTTCAGCTTCATTAAAAGTGAGAAAAACATACATCACATGCTTCATAATATAAGAGAAAGTACACTGCATCATCCATTGAGTACTTTTGCAAAAAAAAACTAAACCTCCGAAGAATCTAATTTTCATCAAACTCCAAAGAATCTGTAATGCTTATCAAGCCCTTATATCTGTAACTATCAGGAATGTAAACATTATGTACTACGAATAGATATCAAAAAAAAAAAAAAAAAAAAGAAAAGGAAGGTGATCAAGGGGTCAAGGGGTGGGGGGGAGGAAGGGAAAGGGATGAATAAAGGTTTTAGGATGTGTTACGTACGTGGACCAACTCTACACAAGGTATGTAAGCGTTATGTACCACACACATGTACTAATAAACCAAACAAACAAAAAAAGATCTGTAACAACCATTTATAGGTAATATGAGGAATACAGAAACAAGTTAAATAATACCAGATGGAAAGAATTCTAATCCAGTTTCTCCAATAAACCAATGGCTTAAAAAATAGAAAGGTCTTTCATAAAAGAAAAGAGACAGGAAATACAATACCCAAATACAGTGAAGGAACCTTATTTAGATTCTAACTAGGATGTTTTAGTATATGTGCTGCCAAAGTGAGCACATAAATAAGATGTTTTAAAGACAAATGTCTTAAAAAGAAATTTTTGCCAGGTGTGGTGGCACATGCCTATAATCCTGGCACTCAGGAGGCTGAGGCAGGAGGACCACCTGCGAGTTGAAGGCCAGCCCAGGCTAGAAGTGAATTCAAGGCCAGCCTGACTTGCAGAGTGTGAGACTCTGTCTCAAAAAAACAAAACAAAAAAACCCAAACAAACAAAAATGACATTTTTGAGACTCTCATGAAAATGTGAATATAGACCAACTATTATTATTATGTTAGGTGTGGTAATAGCATGGTTTATAAGTAAAAATAAAATTGTCCTTAGAGAATCATAAATATTAATCTAAGGAATGGCATAATGCCAGACAATTGCTTTAAAATATGTTGGGGGTGGGCACAGTGGTGAGAAAATAATTAGTGACGGATACATGGAGATTCTTCACACTGTTTTATCTTTCTACTACATCTACCTATGTGCATCCCCAAAACTGAAGAAATTTTATTATTTTCTTGCTTTATTCCACATATATGTACTCCTAAACAATATTCTATGCTTGATTTTGAACTTTATATGTGTGTTAAATTTGTAAACCATTTGTTATGATAATTTTATCAGATAAAATAATGTTATTACATCAAATTAGAAAAAAATGACTTAAAATGACTTATTAAAGAAATTAATAATTATTAAAGATTTACTAAATGACCACTAGAGGGAGTATAAGTTTAGTGACAAATTACATGGGGAGGTGGGTTATCAACTTGTGAGCGGTATGAAGAGAAAATGATGAAAGTGAAAGAAAGGAACAGGTTTGTTTGGTTTTTTAAAAACTTCTCCCTAAGACTAAAGTAATCTGTAGGAAATCGAGAATGCACAGCACATAAATAAAGACATATCTGGGGTGGCTCTAGAAAGGTTGGTTGTAGAGCACTTAATTGAAGCCCTGATAAACCGGAGGGCTAAGAACACGATCACGACAAAATTGGCTCTGGGGCTGGTAAGTTAATTTTTTAGATGTCTTACTTGAAAATAAGTAAGATATCCCTAAACAGCAACCCAAGGGCTCCAAATTATAGTTAACAAGAGATTTTTGCCATATGTTTTTCTTAAAGGTGATTATATGTAGAAGTAAGAGCTTTACAAATATGTAATGAATATTCAGTTCAAACAACATGAACAATTTCTGGTCATAGGTCACAAGTTTTCATAATTTCTATACTTGTCTTCTATCCTTTAAGCAAGTTTTACAAAATAAAGCTTTCTTTCTCATTAAACTGAGCAATATTCCTAAACTTTAATTTCTGCTGATAAGGAAATCTAATCATATTGGTTCCCAACAATAAACATCTTTATGTACTTAAATATATACATATACTCAGGAGAACAGCCATATTCCACAAACCTGTATGTGGGTCCCATCATGATATTCTCATCTCCTCTCCAACATTCTTGACTTGCCACTCACTCATCACAAATTATATACATGTATAGTTTGGATGTGCTATAAGGTGGATGTCGAATGTCTGCCAAAGGTCCATGTGTTAAAGGGCTGCTTGTTCCCCAGAGTGGGTCTATTAGGAGGTGATGGAAAATTTAAGAGGTAACGCCTAGTGGAAGGTTTTCCAGTCACTGAGGGTGTGGCCCTGAAGTGGGCGATTTTGTGGGTTTCTATGAAATAGTCCACTGGAAACTTCCTATTATCCAGGGAATGAATTTCTAGTGGTTGCTTATAACTTTATAACCCTCAAATCTTGGACTTATGAGAGTTGTGTATGTATAATGGGCCACTATTGCCACTCTAGATGACACTCATGGACAAAATGCCTTTCAAGATGAACCCGGTCTAGTTCCCTCCACTGGATTTACTTACATCACATGGGAAAACAGCCCACCACATACTTGATTCCTCAGCCTATTTTAGTAAAAGGTGAAAGATTTATACAATCTGAAGAGAAACCAGAATATTCAGCCTATTTTAGGATCAGTGTCTGATTTGAATATCCTGTTACAGTTACATTTTTTTTTTTTTTTGTGGGTACCAGGGGGTCGACCTCAGGACCTCGCGCGCCAACAGGCACCCGTGCCGCTGAGCGATATCACTGGCCCCTTTTTTGTCTGTGGGATCTGGGAGTCGAACTCGGGCCCTCGCGCTTGCAAGGCAGGTGCTTACGCCGCTGAGCCATCTCACCGGCCCTACAGTTACATTTTAAGTGTATTACACAATTTATCATTTTGTAATGTGCTTTTAATACTGTTTTTATGTTTTTTAAGCCTAAAATGCCTCATGTCTAATATTAATATTGCCACTCTTGCTTTCTTTTTGGTGGCATGTCCATAGAATCTTAATTTTCCATGTTTTATTTAGCAGACATTTTAAGTACATCTTTCGTTAACAAAATGCATTTCGTTTTTAAACCCAGTTTGACACTTTCTGATTTTGTTTTGATTAGGAAATTCGTGTGTGTGTGTGTGTGTGTATGTGTATGGCATTTGGGATTAACGAAGGCCCTTCTCACTGAGCTACATGCCCAGCTCTTTATTTTTTATTTTGAGACAAGGTCTAAGTCACTGAGTTGCTCAGGCTGGGCTCAAACTTGTGATCCTCTTGCCTGAGCTTCCCGGAGTGGTGGTACTGCAGATGTGCCTGGCTGATTTAGTAGGATAATTCTACCTATTCAGTCTATTCACATTTAGTTAAAAATTGATATACTTGATTTTTAAAATTTATTTTATTTTTGTTGAAATTTTAATTTTTTGTTAAGTGAAATAAATCAGATATACAAGATTAAATATTACATGGTTTCTCTTATACGAGGAACTCAAAGTATAAATAATTTAAAGAGCAAAATAAAAGACAGATAATTTTTTTTTTTATGTGAGTACTAGGAGTCAAACTCAGGACCTCACGCTTGCCAGGCAGGCGCTTATGCTGCTGAGCCATATCACCAGCCCAAGATAGATAATTTTGAAACGGGGAGGTAGATCTTCTGCAAATAGGAAGGGGACCAAGAGATGGGGGGAGAGAGGAGCAAAAGGTAAAGTAAAAAGAATTAAGATGTATTATGTACATGTACCAAACCCCATGGTGAATGTAATTGTTATTTATTGCAAACATGTGCCAATAAACATTTGCAAGTAAATTAAAAATTTTTATTTTATCTTTTAACTGATACATAAAAACAGATGTTCAACACATGTATACATTGTGTAATGTCTAAATCAGATTAAACATATTTATCTCCTTAAACATTTATCATTTCATTGTAGCAGAAACTTTCATAATCATTTCTCCTAGTTTTTTGAAATATATAACATTGTTTTCTATAGTCACAATACTATATAATGGCACGTCAGAGCTTCTTGCCCTTCTCTAACTCTTAGTACCCGTTGATGACCATCCTTGCTCCAAATTCTGCCCAGAACCATCATTCTACTCTCAACTGCTTTGAGATCAACTTTTTTAGATTCAATATATGAGTAAGGTTATGTGATACTTGTCTATGCCTGACTTATTTCACCTAATGATCTCTAGTTCTGTACATGTTCCAAATGGCAGGATTTAATTCTTTTTTTTAAATGAATGAATTGTATTCCATTAAGCATATGTACCACATTTTCTTTATCCATTCATTACTTGGTAGACACTAAGGTTGTCTCCATTTCTTGGCTATTATGAATTATGCTGAAATGAACATAGGCTTGCATGTGTCTCTTCAACATACTGATTGCATTTCCTTTGCATGTATAACAAGGAGTGAGCTTGTTGGATCATATGGTAGTTGTATTTACAGTTTTTTTGTATAATCTCCATATTGTTTTTGCATAATGCCAACACCAGTTCGTATTTCCACTAACAGTGCACAAGGATTCCTTTTTCTTCACAGCCTGGCCAGCATTTATTTTCTTTAGTCTTTTGATAATAGCCATCCTTACTTGAATAAGGTGATACCTCATTGTGGTTTTGATTTGCATTTCCCTGATGACTAGTGACACTGACCATCTTTTTCAGGTGCCTCTTTGGCCATGTGCATTTCTTTTTTTGAGAAGTATCTATTTAGATCTAATGGCTATTTTTCAACAGATCTTTTTTTTTTTTGTGGGTACCAGGGGGGTGACCTCAGGACCTCGCGCGCCAGCAGGCACCCGTGCCGCTGAGCGATATCACCGGCCCCTTTTTTTCGTATGTGGGTTCCGGGAGTCGAACTCGGGCCCTCGCGCTTGCCAGGCAGGCACTTAAGCCGCTGAGCCATCTCACCGGTCCCTTTTTTTTTTTTTTTTTTTGCCTGAAAATCCAAAATCTGTAACTTTTTGAACACTAACATGACACCACAAGTGGAAAGTTCTACACTCTGAAATTGTTTCATACATGAAATTATTACAATGTTATATAAAATTACCTTCAGGTTGTGTGCATAAGGCATATATAGAAAATAAATAACTTAGATCCCATCCTCAAGATACCTTATTATGTATATACGAATATCCCCAAATCCAAACAATTTAGAAATCTGAAAAACTTTTGGTCCCTAGAATTTCGGATAAGGGATACTCTGAAATCCCTCCAATACCACAAATCTAATCATTTTACTTTTTTGCTTAAAAACTTCTAATGGTTCTCAACCACCTATAAGATAAAATCCAAATTCTACGTTACACCATAAAAGATCCTTCACAATCTGATCTTGTTCTGTTTAACTAGATTATCCTACTTGTCTACCTGTTAAAATCTCTCTTGTACTTTAAGGGCCCAGTTCAATTATTGTTTGCATTGTGAAGCCCTTTGAGATTCCATCAAGTGGAATATTTGGTTCCATTTATGTGCTTGCACAGAATTTTGGTATTTACAAATTTAAACCACCAGATGTTTTCTGTCTGCATGCTATAACAAATTAGAACAAAAAGCTGGGGGACATGTTATTGCCCTTACTTCAGACTATAAAATCTGTCACATAATCAGAATTTAATGAATATTTGTTTAGATCTTCTTTTTTTTTTCAAATCATTTGCTGATAGTTCTTAAAATTATTAAATGGATAAGAGTATTTTAAGATTGTTTTGGGCCGGTGCTATCGCTCAGCGGCACAGGCGCCTGCTGGCGCGCAAGGTCCTGAGTTCAACCCCCGGTATGCAAAAAAAAAAAAAAAAAGATTGTTTCATCCAAAATAGTTGAAAATATGGGTTTTTACTGTTCTGTGCTTATTAATTAATTAATTAACCAACCATTACCACATGAACTGTGCAACTGTTTTCATTTAAATTTAGGGGATGGGCCGGTGAGACGGCTCAGCAGCTTAAGCGCCTGCCTTGCAAGCGCGAAGGCCCGAGTTCGACTCCCGGAACCCACATACGAAAAAGGGGCCGGTGATATCGCTCAGCGGCACAGGTGCCTGTTGGCGCGTGAGGTCCTGAGGTCGTCCCCCCGGTACCCACAAAAAAAAAAAAAAAAAAAAAAAAAAAATAAATTTAGGGGAAATCCAGCAAAAAAGAGATCATTTTAGTCTAATGTATAGAAATACTTACTTCTATATTGGGCAGAGTTATTGTCACCTGTTCACCTTTGCCAACCTCCAGATGTCCTTCACAAGAAGTGTCAATGGAAGCGGGTTTGAAGTCATCTAAAAATAGATATAAATTTTATGTGAAATTACCTTCAGGCTACAGGCATAAAGTGTATATGGATGATAAATGAATTTCATATTTAGACTTGGATCCCATTGCCAAATATTATACATATGCAAATATTCCAAAATTCAAAAACTTCAGAAATCTGAAATTTTTTGGCACTTCTGGTGCCAAAAATTTTGGAAAAGGGTTATTCAACCTATACTCTGAAATCTTTCCAAAACCACAAATCTCATTATATCTTTGCTTAAAAACCTCTAATGGTTCTCTAAAATGTATTTTTATAAAATAGAGCAATAACTTGATATAAAAATAAGCATATATCAGAGTGGTAAATTGTTTTGAGAAGTTAGCAATTAAAATGGTTTGGAAGAGTCTTCATATTAAAAATAAAATACAAAGCTGGGTGTGGTGGCACATGCCTGTAATCCCAGCAGTCCGGAGGCTGAGGCAGGAGGATCACCGTGAGTTTGAGGCCAGCCTGGGCTACATAATGAGTTCAAAGCTAGCCTGAACTGCACAGCAAGACCCTGTCTCAAGCAAACAAACACACAAACAAAAACAAAATGATAATGCAACCCAGTTTATTTTTTTTTTTCTCTTTTTTCTTTTTGTCATATCTAGGATTGAAACCAGTGCCCATGCACTTAACTACATCCCCAGCACTTTTTAAATTTTTAAATTTTGAGACAGGTCCTAAGTTACTTGTTGCTCAGTCTGGACTCGAACTTGTGAGTGCTGGAATCACAATTGTGTGCCACCATACATGGGTCCCAGTTTTTTTCATACGCTTAATTCTTTGAAAAAAAGAAATAGCTGTACTCTAAAACAATATTCATCAAACCATGTTAGAATTCTGTTTAAAGTGAACTAGACTAAGATGTTCTACTGCTAAAAGCTAAATAATGTTAGTATTTGTGCAACTTGCTAAAAAACTAATACAGACAGAGCATTTTTAATTTTCCGTCTTTTTCTCCCATAATTTTTTTTTATACATTAATTTTATTGGTGTACTTTATATATATATATGATATATATATATATGATCACATTCATCATAGGGAATTTGTACCTATACATAGTATATCTTGATTCTTTTTTTTTCTCAATCCCCTCCCCTCCCTTCAACCCCTTTTCTCCTCCTTATTTATGAAAGTTTTGTTTCCACTTTTGCTTCTATTCTCTTTTGTTTTGCTTTTCCTTTCTTTCCTTCCCCCCTTTCCCCTGCCTTGTTCCCCTTCCCATTTCCCATAATTTTCTTAAACCATCTTCGGCACCTACTACCACTTGTCTGCCATTCTAGCAGAATAATCCAATACACAAAATGTTCTTAAATTTCTCCAAAGTATTAACAGAGAGACTTGAGAAAAAGTTATCTTTTTTACAGTTTGAATTTTCATGAATAATTATACCACTAAAGGATGTGCAGGCCACTGTGTTCTCTCTCGTACAGTGACCCGCTCTCATGCTGTAGGATGTGCTACCTTTCTTACTTTTACTTGGCCCAGACTCACTCTGCAGAGCCTGTTTCTTTTCTTACCTTTAATAAAACTTTGCTACATTAAAAAATTGTATAAATTTAACCAAATCTAAATTTGCCACTTCAGAAGCATTTAAAAAAAACTATCATTTTGAATTAAATCATATCTCAAATAATGCTATTAAAATCTATCGTTTAAAAAGAATTTAGGGTGCTAAGATGTAACATACTAAACAAGTTTAAAAACTTCTAAGATATGGCAGCCATTTAAACAATTCATATCAATATACATAGTAACTGAGTGACTGATGATTCTGATACATAACTCCTCAGGTTATATTTATTTTTTTAAGTTAACACTTTATTAACTTAAAGGAGGGGGAAAGGAAGGAGGACAAAGAGGATGGTGAGGAAGGGGAAATGGAAGGAACAGAGGAAGGGGAGTAGGAGTAAAGAAGGAGGAGGAGAAAGAAGGGGAAAATAGAACATTACCAGCCTCTTGGAAGGCCCTCCCCATAATTAGCCTGGCCTCAAAGATTTATCTGTATACTAACAGCCCAAAAGGCAAAAGTCTAAATTCAAAGTAATGGATATTTATTGGTCGCATTTAGGGAACTTTTGTGAGCAGATGTTGTCAAAGGAGAACCCTCCAATACTTATCAAATCATCACTATCAATAAACAAAGGCTGGCCCTTGCTTCACAGTGACAATTACTATAGCTGACATTTATGGAACACTTCCTATGTGTCAGGCATCATGCTTAGTATCTCACGTTTAATTCTTATAATAATCCTATGAAAAGAAATAAAATCTGTTCCTTCCTTAGAAAGGGTAAGTGGAAATGAATATAAAATGCATCCAATTATTCTTAATAACGTAGTTCATTCTTCATGCTGCTTTAATTCAAAACTGAATATATATGTGATGGTTCATCTTGATTATCAACTTGATGGATTTAGAGATGTCTAGCACATTACTAAAGCACAATTCTAGGTGTGTGTGTGTGGTGGTGTTTCCAGAGATGACTGGCATGTAGACTAACAGATGGAGGGGGAAAACACACGCTGACTGTCGGTGGCACCATCCAATAGACTTACGGCCTGGGTGGAATGAAAAGGGGAAGAAGAAGGAAGTCAGTTTGCAGCTCCAATTCTGCTCAAGCGCATATCTTTTGCTACTGCTGTGGCCTGTGGACATCATACTCCAGCTTCTCTGGCCCTGAACACAGACTCACACCAGCAACTCTCCAGGGAGTCCCAGGCCTTCAGTCTTGGACTGGCATGGTGTCCTTGATCTCTCCTGTTCTGAGGCTTCCAGTTCTTGGACTGAGCATCTGAAGTGTCTGGCATCCTAGTGTGCAGATGGCCACTGTGGACTATACCACTTCTGAACCTGTAAGCCTCTCTAATAAATCCCTTTGCACTATTCTATAAAATATACATAATTTACAGGTATAACTATATATATTTTCTACTGATTCTGTTCTCCTCCAAAACCCTAACCAATACAATATGTAATAGTCATCTCTTAAAATCTCAATGTTTCCTCCCAGATTTTAAGAAACAAATACAAAAAATACAGGCAACATGAAAAATGTGAGTTTTGATTTATGATGTATCGCTAAGAGGGACAACTGAGGAACTAGAGGATAAAGAGTAGGCTGAAAGTAAACTGGAGAGGTTGTTAGTAGGAGAAAGTGAGAAGAATGTAAACCATAATTAAGGTGTTAAGTTTTAGATGCCTGAACAAGGATTTGGACTAAAGGAAACAAACATTAATGTCAACTAATGAAAAGACAGTGATATTGAAAAATTAATATTTGAGCATCACAGAGATAATGAAAAAGTAGAAAGCAGAAAAAAGTCAGAAAAAATCTAAGAAAACAATAGTTGTTAAAAACAATAACAACTATTACTTACATGTGAGCCAATGTAAAAACTTTTTCCTACTCATGTTTGTCTCATAGCATCACAACAATCCTATATGGTGTGAATCTCTATCTTACAGATAAGAGAAGTGGGGGTAGAGAGATCATGCAACTAATATTTGCTGAAGACAGAATAAGGAAGCACAAAACCATTTAGAATAAAAAGATAAGAGTTTGTCTAAGATATATTAATGTCAATGGGGAGGTATGAAAACTTCAAGTCCAAACTAGCAAACATATGTGAACCAAGTCATTTCATAAGGATGTATACAGTGGGTCCCCAGTGGACAAATGAAAAGACTTTCTACTTTCAATTCTCCTTCAGAGTCTGCTCATCAATCTAATTATTCCTCAATCTCCTTCATTACTCACATGTAATCATTGTATCATGTTTCATAACTTTCACGGCGATCCCCTCCCAATCTTTTTTTTTTGTGTGTGTGTGTGTACCAGGGGTCGAACTCAGGACCTCGCGCTTGCTAGGCAGGCGCTTATGCAGCTGAGCTATGTCACCGGCCCTTCCCTTCCCAATCTTGCTGAAGACAAACTAGTTTTCAATCAACCGAAGGCTAAACTATTAGAATACCTGTACTCTGCCCCACCTTTTTTCTGTGCTTTTATGCTCTTAGAATTTGAGTCATATTTCAAAGTTCTTCCTTCCCTAAAACCATTTCTGAGTACAGCCTTTTCTCTATTGTCCAGAGCCTCAATTTCTTCTTCCCTCCTGTAGCATTTACTATACTATGCATGAAAACCTAATGTAAACTATGCAATATTACTTCTTTGTGGATATGTCCTGTTGTAGGTTTTTTTAAGCACAGTGCTTCATACTTTATTCCAGAACGGCGTTGCTTGCATACTGTCTTTAACATAATAACTATATAAAAAAATCTTTGTAACTGACTTGGGTTCATATTGTTTACCCTTTTCTAAACCACTTCCAAACTTACTTTCAGGGTATATAAAGTGCTGAATTACGTGTAACACACTTGTTTTCTAATTATTTCCTGTGAATCAGATTCATTGCTGCTTCAAGACTCTTACCTCCTTTATAGTAGATATTGCTATATTTCTTTTGCTCTTTCCTTAGTAGACTTCTGTTCTCAGAGAAGGCACCCATTACTTAACATCTAGGAATTCTATATGATAACTACACAAAACACTAGAAACAGCATCCTAGAGTAAAATCATGACCCTCTGACCTCCAATATTTTTGACAGTGACAAAAGGGCAATACTGAGAGATATGACTGTCATTTAACTACAGCTAAATGATGCTTTAAAGGAGAGGCCAGTCAGATAACACAGCTGGTGACACAGACCTGTGGGAACCATGATGATCTAGAGATTGAATAACCCCTCTCTTAGGGGGCAACCATAACTCTGCTCCAGTCAGCTGCTGCTGAGAGGAGACATGGGCTCAGTGTTGCCAAGTTACCTTCTGATTTTCAGAAAAGCTGGAAATCTAGATTTTTATATAAAATATCCTGACTTTTATGTACTTGGAATTAATTCAGAATTAAACAACTATGTGGGCCAAACAAAACATCTCTAAAGTCAAACTTGTTTTATATTCTGTATAATTTATAACAACTATTTAGGGTTTACGAAATAACTTCTTTATTATATATTATCACTCTTGATCTTCACAACAAATATTTATGTTGAATTTCACCAATGGAGAACTCCTTTAAACTAACGAAGTCAATAAATGATCAATTCAGGAGTCTTAAACCATATACTCTATACATCATATTATACAACCTTTTTGCCTTATAACCACAGTTCTTAACTTTTGTATGGAGCAGTCTCAGGAAATAAGGGACAGTTATGAATTTTGTGAGAACCTGACAAAAATTATAGACCAATTACAGATCATTTCCATACAAAGCACATTTGAACATGCATATCAAATACTGTATAATTTCAAAAGATTTGCAAGCCGCTGCAGTCTATGTAGATACCTACAATACATGAGATTAATTGCAAAACATAAATATACTCAAAAGATCTATATCTTTACTTAATAAAAGCCCACATTTATTATCAACAACTCTACCAAAACTATTCTGAATCAATTTATATCTCTAATTATCCTACTGTTAGGATTAATACATTTCACTTTTTATTAACCTGTTTTATCAAATAATGCTGCGTATTTGCCTTTAAGCAAGTTTTAATTATACAGTGTTTGAATTTCAGGAAGTTATACTTCTAGAATTAAAGAATTTGTTGAATAATTTCATATTCATGCTTTCCATATGCTCTAAATGTCAAATATATTCTTTTCTAAATTGTCTAGTTTATTTTTTAATGCTCCCTGGGAAACCCTACCACCAATTTTACCATTTATTTATTCTCTCTGAATTTATTTATTCTCCTCTAAATTACAGGTTTCTATTATAATTTCTTCAGCTTTATAATGTAGTTACTTATTATACTGCATGAAGAATAAAAAATATTTTCTACTTTATATTAATGCTTTTCTATTAATGTTTAACACTTTTTTGATTATTTCAGCTGAGCATTATAAAATGTCACAGTGTTTGTCATTTTCCTCATTGCCGAGATACAATACCCAACACCCAAATCTTAAAGGAGGAGAGGTTTATTTTGGCTCACAATTTGAGAAGTTTCAGTCTGTAGTGACAGGCTTCAAGACAGAGAGCGCATGGTGGAAGGGCTAGGTGGAGGAAAGCTTTTGTAAATAGGGAGGGGAAGAAGGGTTGAAGGGAGGACAGGGCAATGGGGAGAAAAAAAGAAACAAGATATGTCATGTACAGGTACAAATTCCCTGTGAGGAATGTGATCATTATGTATACCTAAAATGTATCAATAAACTTAATTAATTAAAAAATAAAATAAAAGCCCCCTCTGAACACAAGAGGCTTTGGGGTGACATTCTTTTTTTTTTTTTTTTTTTTTAATGTGGGTACCGGGAGTCAAACTCAGGACCTCGCGCTTGCCAGGCAGGCACTTACGCCGCTGAGCCATCTCACCAGCCCTGGGGTGACATTCTTGATCTAAATCATAATAGTCAATATCTTCACAAAAGAATCCATAATTAGCATCAGTTTATTTCCTACAATTTGAAGTAATTCAAATAACTCTAAAACCCACTTTCCAAGATACCATACTTGTCAGAGAACCTTAACTATAAAGACAATTTTAATCTTATTTTCCATTAGTATAATTTCTGGTATTTTCTCACAGTGAAGCTTTACTACTTTTTAAAGAGTGGATGTACTTGAAGAATGACAAAAATATTTCTATATTCATTGCTCATTATTTTGTGATAGGAAAAATTGTTGTCATCAAAAACTTAAGAATTTTACTGTTTATTAACATTTATCCAGACATAAACTGTAAAGCTAATACTAGACTAAAGCCAAAATTAATTCTAGTGATTCGTGTTATTCCAGCTCTTCTACCCAGTGAATCACGTGTTGCTAAGCATTTAGTTTATCATTGTTAGAACATCCTGTGCCCTCCCTACCACAAGCCCGACTATCTTTTTGACAGGTCTTATTGCTAAGCTCTGATATATGCTTTTTAAAAGTTTAAGTAAATACATTCACTGGCATTCCTCATACACACAACTATAACTCTTCAAAACTAACTGTGACTACTATTGATTTTGTACCATGTGCCAAATATAATGCTAGATTTTTTATGGTACTTACTTTGCCATACCATAATTTGGATATTATATTATTACCATTTTACACACAAGAAAACCAGACCTGAGAGTTTAGCATGTTCCCAAACTCATATATATGACATATATGTATATATATATATATATAGAGAGAGAGAGAGAGAGAGAGAGAGACCACAACCAGGTGTGTTTGAAGCCTTAGCACTTTAGATAGGCAAAACTACTCCAGTACATAATGACAGAATACAATTTCTCTCAAATTACATTGGCCCAAGTGCTTGTTATAAAGTAAGACTCACCTACCCTATATAAATGTCAGAGTGTCTATTTTACAGTTTCCATTCCTTACTCTGAGTTCTTAAGAGTGAAGACCACAATGGAAATGGTCACATTGGTAATGTCCTCGAAGATAATGACAGGTTTTATTTTTAAAAATATAAAATGATTCTGTGCCATTAGTATGCCTGTTCGACCACAAGAGAAAGGCCTAAAAACCTTTCTAAAGTCTTCCATAGGACTAAGTGTATATTCAAACATCTAGGTTTATTATTGTTTATTATTTTTAAATTTATTATTCAAACATCTAGGTGTATTTATTTATTGTGGTTATTACTGTTGTTTAGTTTATTGTCATTCTCCAACTCTATCGTCTGACTCTCTGACTGAAGATGATTCCAGTATTTAAGAACCTTCTTACAAATGAAAGACTTTTAAGCACCTGCAAGGTACTTTTCAAAGGCTACTTTCTACTCAGTTAATTTGGGAGTCATGCCCTTGAGAAGATTATGTATATCCAAATTATATATAAATATATATCCTTGAGCAAATTTTTATAATCTTAAACCTTATAACTTGAAAAATTAATACTAAAATTACTATATACCTGAGAAGGAAGAGGAAAAGAGAGAAGGTACTGGCGGAGCAAAGGGCATGGAAAAACCAGGTAAGAACCGTATCTTACTTTTGGAGAATGGAACTAGTGAAAAAGAGAGACTCAGAGCCAGCACAGCACTAGCTGTCTCACTGTGGGAAACTTTGGATGACAGAGTATGGTCACACAAAGAAGAATAAACAAGCGACAATGCTGAACATCTGTTGGCAAATATCTTATCCATATACTCTACCAAATGGATGCTACTTTTGCTTAATAAAACCCTTTTATAAAATATAAATGTATCCTTGGAGGATTCAAACCATTGGTTCTTCCTACCTTTGTATGAGATTGGAGTCTGTGATTTTTTAATGGAATGTTTTGATTGAACCATGGAACACGTCAGAGCATAAATCATAAAGGTCTCCGGACAACCTGACAAAATGAGCACGGTGGAACCATGAGACCGGAAAAGGGGGGCTGGGCTGGAGAAAGGAAGTGAAAAAAATATCCACTTTATAATTTTGCCACAGAAAAATAAGAGGTTATGCTTCAATGATCTCAAAGTTTCCTTCCTGCCTAGAATTCTACTAGGACTACTATGCAAAAAATGAATGTTTTACATAGAAAATAATACATGCTATTATTTTTCTTCCTGGAATCTGTGTCATTCAATTGCTAAATCAAGAGCTCTTTTTAAATCTATGTTTAAACAATATATAAAAGAAAATAATTAATTAAAACTAGTTCCGGAGAACATAAGAAAATGAAAGGTAGAAACTACAGGGAGGTAAAATCTTCTACATAAAGAAATTAATAACACACCTACCAATACGTACTTTGGTAATCAATATTTGACAGTTGACAATGAAATCTGGGGCCCAAACGTGACAGATTGGGATGGTTGAGAATGTCTCCCCAAGAACACTCTAAATAAAAACCCTCATCATCAGAGGTCAGAAAAAGTGAAGAAAGAGAATACTGTCCGACCAGCCTTGCCTTCGCCCTGCATTCCTTTGCTCCATTCATCACGTCATTTTCCCTTCCACCTGCGCATCCTCCACTTGTCACCTTACCTTCAATCATCCTGTCAGGTCCCCTCACTTTCCCTTCCCGTCTGTGGGTCTCGCCCAGCGTTTACCCACACCTGTTGCACACCACCTCCTTCCACGGATCCCTAGGACTCCAGACGGGACGGCGGATCACCTTCCCCGACCCCTTGTCCAGAAGAGCCAGGGGGCTGCAGGAGCAGAACTCCTCACCCCATCCCTGGAGGCCCCCCGTAGGTCCCTGGCGCAGTCCTCACTCACAGCGCACAGTGTGGAAGGCGTAGCGCGGTTGCTTCTCGAAACTCTCGCCTAACTTGAGAACTCGCTCGCGGCGGCCCAAGTACGCAAGTCCTGATGGTCCATTCATCACTCTCCTCCCGCTCAGACTTCGCCTAGGCTACCATCTGCCACCTCAGCCTGGAACAGCTGTGTTTGTGGCCGGCCGCCAGCGCAGCCACCACAGGCCCCGGCCCGTTCCTGATGTGCGCGCCCCGATTGGCTGTCTGGCGAAGGGCGCTCCGCCCATTGGCCCGGAGGCTGCTGGTCCCGCCCCTCGGCCCCCGCCAGCGTCGTGACGCACGCTGCCTCACCAAAGCGGCCTCGCTGTGCTTCTGGGTGCTTCTGGGTGGGAGCAGGGTCCTCTGTGGGGAGCGGGGGAACGTGAACCCAGGATTAGGTGAACTGAGGTGGCGGCCGGGGCAGAGAGGGCAGTGGAGTTCTGGGAGGCCCGTACGTCAGGCTCCTGGACCAAGTGAACCGCGTGTGTGACCTCTTAACGGGAGAATTGGCTGCTTCATGGCCTTTCTGTGGAGGTCTGGGATAGAAACTGAGGCCCGTGGAGGGGCAGTGTTTTGGGGCACAAGGCCTGGGAGGGCTAAAGCCGGGTCTGGAATCCATAGTAAAGGAGCCCGCGGTCCCAGAACCTGGGCTCTGGGACCTGACTGGAGGCGACGCCGTTACCCTGGCAATCGTTTTCTGACCCTTAAGTACCGGTGGAAGTTCTCAGTGCCATTAGGACTGGAGGAGGGGAAAGAAGCGGATTCGAAGTTAAGAACTGCAGACGATTAGGATCAACTGTAACTGGATAGTGTTGAATTTCTTTCTTTATTTTCATCAGAGTGATTCGTGGAAGCAGTGAAGAGCCCGGCTAGGGAAAGGTGATTCCTAAAGGATCAAGGCTGAGCCTGGAACTGGTGTTCTGGCAACAGGGTAATACCATTGAAAATGATCAGTAATTGTCTTTTATTGTGAGTGTCCGTGAATATATTGTGCAGATGGGAGAAGCATTGTATTAGAGAAACACAGAGATGGGAGAAACACTCAAGAAAAGTTTACAAATGGTTGTAATTTTAGATGGTTATTTTTCAGGGTAATTATGTAAACAAATTATACACCTTTACTGTCTTCTTAGTTAGATTTGTCAATTTATTGCTCCAGGTAGGTAAGTGCATGTGTCTCCCTCAAACCATATTTTATAACTTCCACTCTTCTAAGGTATACTGTTGCATAGGGAAGGTAAACATTCAGCTTCTGGAGCCTAAAACTATCATTAGTGGCGACTTTCTCTTGTAGGAGGTGTTTGCAGATAAGAAAACTGGTTCAGAGAACCAGAGTCCTTTGATTGTATGGTCTAAATTCTTACGTATGTCATCTATCAGGCACTTAATATATATTTTATATACTTAAGAATTTTATGCATATTTATTTATGTGTGTATGTGTGTACTCAAAACACACTGTTTTTTTCCCAACCAGACATTAGCAGGGAATATGCTCTGTATCAAGTTCAAGGTTGGTTTGACTATATAGTAAAACCCTGTTTTTAGGAAAAAACAAAAGACAAAACCAACAGAACCCTCGTGAAATCCACTTTCCAGATGCCAGCCAAGGATCAGCCTCATAAGCAGACCTCTGAAAGGATAGCAGTCTCAGGTCTGTCATATTAGTCCCTTTTTGCACACTCAGTTTCTCCTGCATGAATTCTATCCTAGAATTGTGCAGATTAGAGAGAGTGAATGTGTAACTCATAGCACAGTTCCTTACTTTTAGTACATAATAGTTGCACTTACTATAACTATTATATGTGGCTAGAGGGATCTAGAATTCTTTTAGAGTTGCACTTGGCTAAAAAAAAGTTTCCCTGGAAGGAAAACAAACAAATAAATGAACAAAATCTACCCTTTACTTCTCAAACAAGGCAAGAAAAGCTAAGTTTTCATTTATATTGATCTTACATTTCAAGAGTTATTTAGGGAAGGAATATTTGAGGGCCTTTTGATTTTTATTTTCTGATTCTGTTAAAATACAGGTGATGAAGAAATGAAGCCAATAGGTACAGACTCAAGGATCTTATCTCTGGCTGCTCAAGTTGCCAAAAGTCCTGAGCAGAATGTGCCTGTTATTTTGTTAAAGTTAAAAGGTAAGAAAATAATTTTCTGATTAAGTAACACTATAAGTTAAAAACAGTTCTATCCTTGATCTTAACATTTGTTTCTGATTTGTTTAGAGAAATCTTAACAGTGTGATACAGCAGTAGTTTTTCCTTTTGAATATAGTTTTAGTGATTGTTCCATATGTGAAAACCACGTAGCTCTTGAATGTATTAAGTAAAAATAAGTATATCTTATTATCTTTTGCCTTAGAAATAATAAACAACACACCATTAGGAAGCTCAGAGTTGAAGAAAATCAAACAAGATATATATTGTTATGACCTCATTCAGTACTGCCTCTTGGTCCTCAGGCAAGATTGTTCTCGAATCCAGGGTGGTTGGATTACCATTGCCCAACTTACACAGATAGTAAGGTAAAATGAAGCAATAAGTCAGCCTGTTCTTGAGGAATTTATATTTGTTTCTAATTTTTAACATTTTCTGCTTTTTTGTTTATCTTCCTAACAATAATTTGAACTTCCTATGATAAATTTTGTTTGTACTTTTCTTTCATACTACAGAGTCCGCCAAAAAAAAAAAAGTATAAACACTTCATGAAAAGAAAAACTTGTATAAATAGTTTAATACTAAATTTATTGAGATATGATGAGATTGATACACGTTACCTTTGCCTTCTACAAGTACAAGAGGTGCTCAAAGTTTTGGCTGTTTGCTTCCAGACATTTATTAATATGGCGAACTACTGCTTGGGTAACCTTGTTCATTGAGATTGCTGCACATACATACATTTTCAATTTATTCTCCAAGGGCTGGCAGTGTAGTAGGATTTCTGCGATATACCACATCCTTTAGGGCCCCCCATGTGAGGGTAACACCACCTGTTGAAAAAACATACTATTTTTCTTTTCTTGAAGTGTGTATACACTTTTTTTGGCAGACTGCGTATATGTTACTGTTACTGTTGGTAACTCTATGTGCAATCGTCTAAAAATCCCTCCGTAAGTTTTTTGAAGATAGTGATTGTTTCTTTTGCTCATCATTGAATCCAAAGTGGCTAGGGCCGGTGAGACGGCTCAGCGGCTTAAGCGCCTGCCTTGCAAGCACGAAGGCCCGAGTTCGACTCCCGGATCCCACATACGAAAAAGGGGCCGGTGATATCGCTCAGCGGCACGGGTGCCTGTTGGCGCGCGAGGTCCTGAGGTCGTCCCCCCGGTACCCACAAAAAAAAAAAAAAAAAAACAAAGTGGCTAATGTACTTTTTATTATCTCAGGAATATTTGAAGAAATATAGAAATTAAAGCACTGGCTCTTTACTTGAGAAAGCTACGGTAGAGAACGGGTAACAATTATTGTACATGTATGTATGACACAAGCAGAATAGATGCTAAACTTCATCTTGATTTAGCTGTCCACTGTATTCATTAGGTAACACAAATCCTGTCAGTAAAATTTAAAAGCAGCATTTACTTTTCTTTTGCCATGCTAAAAACTGAAAGAACAAAATCATTTTTTAAAAGATGGCAATAAAATAACCAGATGGTCTCAGTGCCTAAGCTACTTCCTGATCAAGTAACTGAAAATGTGCATTAAGTAACTATATTTTAGCTTGTTTTCTTTTCTTATTTTAACAAACCATTTGATTTTAATGAACTATCCATATTTACATTATGTCTTGCTCCTAACTTTCTTAACTGTTTATTCCAACTTTATTACTAAAGTCCAAAATAAAACTATACAGTTACAAAGAACTGCTAACAAATATACATAATACCCTTTTTTTTTTATGTGGGTACCAGGGGTTGACCTCAGGACCTTGCGTGCCGGCAGGCGCCTGCGCCACTGAGTGATATCACCGGCCCCTTTTTTCGTATGTGGGTTCCGGGAGTCAAACTCAGGACCTTGCGCTTGCCAGGCAGGCGCTTATGCTGCTGAGCTATCTCGCCAGCCCCATAATGCTCTTTTTAAGCTTTAGTTTTCAAGATTAATGATTTCCTAAAGTAAATAAAGCCTTACATTTTTATTTTGATTATATATACTGGCTCATGACAGTATTGATATTTATACTTAATATTCTCTGTAAAAGTAGATATTCTTAAATAATTAATTTTAAGAGCCAAAGAGAAAATAAAAGCTGATACATGTAAACATTAGCCAGTTTGGTTTTTAGTGTGTTTAATATATAGCTGTTATTGCTTATCAGTGTCTGCACACTTTATTGAAATGACTCAAACAGCAGTACTTACTCATCAGAATATAACCCATTCTTAGGCTGGGGCTCTTTTTGGTATTCTACTATGCAAATACTTTTTCTTATTGAGACTTCTGAATGTATTCAACTCATAATCAGGGAGTAGCTTTTATGTGCAATTTCAAGATGTATTTCTCTAAATGACTTTTCCCTTTTAATGTATATTCTAAAGGGATCTTGCAGGAGTTAGATTTTTGCTGTTTTCCCTTCTGATATAAAGAATATACAGGTAGATAATTTTCAGATCTTAGGAAAGTAGGTCTATTGGGAAATAGAATTGGTATAAAGTTACAGTAGAATGTTTGATTTCTTTATCTGTCCCATGATTGTTAATCCTGCTCTGGGCTCACAGAAATGCTATTCATGAATTAAAAAGTTGAGATATTCTGTGGCTTTTAGAATGATTATATTCAACTTGCTGAAAACTTGGCTCATTTTTGAGCCAAGTGACTTTCATTTCCCAAGGGCTGATATGTTGGTTTTTAAAATATGTGCATCCTGAACCTAAATACAAACAAGGTCCACACCACAGTTTACTTTTCTAGAAAGTTGTTAGATTTTCCAACAAGTTTTTTATTGGCTTGGCAACAGAAGATGGATGCTAAAGATACTCATTAAAGTACTGTGTCTATATAAATTTAATATTCAATTGAAATTTATGATTAACACAAACTTGTGCTCTTGTTTTAGCCATTGTTGTGTGGGCTTAGAGCCAGGAGAAGATGCAGAGGAATTTTACAAGGAATTACTTCCATCAGCTGCAGAAAATTTTCTAGTTTTGGGGAAAAGATTGCAAGCATGTTTTATCAATACAGCTAAGGTATGTGTTTATTTAGTGTTTTGTGTTTTGTAGCCAATCATTTAAATTCTTGAGAAGATGTCCCATGTTATTTTTCACATTTGCAATATTTGACAGAAAGTACAATTAGAAAGTGAATTTAAATATTTTTAAAATTAGAGCAAAAAAACTTTCTCTACATTTGAAAATTTTTAAATGCTAGCTGAAGCATGCTATATAACGTTTTGAAGAATCTTCCATACTAAACTTTGGACATCACCCATAGGTACTTACGTCTATAACATCTTCTTGACATACTTTCTCCTTAAATTTTATTGTCATTCCCTTCTACACATGGAGGAAAATTTGTTTTCTAATCCTAGGACTTTTCTTAGTAGCGCCAATGGTAAAGAAGAATAAAGGTATTTTTTCAATATGATTTTTCAAATCTCTTCTCTGATCAGCATAATTCATTTTAAATATTGGACTCTTCAACAAATATTTCTTGGGTGGATTATGCTAGATACTGTATATACTCTTCTTTTTGACATGTAAGTTTAGAAATATGTTGCTTAATTTTCAAATATTTGAAGATTTTCTAGGTACTTTATTGTTATCAAGCTCCAATTTAATTTTATTGTGATCAGATAACATCCTCTAAATTATTTAAGTCTTGTGTATTCTTTTTTCAGACTTATTTTATGGCCCTCCATATTTCATCTTGGTTTATTTTTCCTTTCTGCACTTTAAAGGTTTTGTGCTATGGTCTTCTTATATATATTTTTTCTGTTGTAAATTCAGCCTTCATTCCTATTGTCAGCCTTTATTCTCGTTATCTATTTATGTACCTTTTTATCTCTTACTGCTTTTAAGACATTTCTATTCTCTTTGTTTTGCGGCAATTTTTCTTTGATGAGCCGTGGTGTGGATTTCTTTATACTTAACTTGCTTGGGGTATTTTCAGCTACACTACTGAATTTGGTTATTAAATCTAGAAGTCTTTAGTTGGAGTTTTTGGGGTCTTCTATATAGAGTATCATGTCATCCACAAATAATGATAATTTAACTTCTTCCTTTCCTATCCTAATCCCTTTTATTTCTTTCTGTTGTCTAATTGCTAATGTTTCCAGAACTATATTGAATAACAGTGGTGACAGTGGACATCCTTGTCTTGTTCCTGATTTTAGGGTGAAAGCTTTCAGTTTTTGTCCATTTAGTATGATGTTGGCTGTTTATCATAGATGGCTTTTATCAGATTGAGATAAAGAACATCTCTTCCAATTTTGTGTGTAGTTTTTTTTTTTTATCATGAATGGGTGTTAGACTTTGTCAAACACTTTTTCTGCATCTATCGAGATGATCATATGGTTTTTGTCCTTGGCTCTGTTAATATGATGTATTACATTTATTGATTTGGATATGTTGAACCATCCCCACATCCCTGGGATGAATCCTACTTGGTCATGGTGTATAATCTTCATGATTACTTGCTGCATTCTGTTTGCCAGTATCTTATTGAGGATTTTTATATCTATGTCCATTAAAGAGATCAGCCTGTGGTTCTCTTTTTTGGTTGGATCTTTCTCTGGTTTTGGTATCAGGGTAATCCTTGCTTCCAGGAATGAATCTGGGAGTATTGATTCCCTTTCAATTTTATTAAAGAGTTTGAGAAGTAGCATCAGTAGGTCTTCTGAATTTCTTGTAGAATTCAGCAGTGAATCCATCAGGGCCTGGGCTTTTCTTTGCAACCACTGTGGAAATCAGTGTGGAAATTCCTCAAAAAACTAAAACTAGAGGTTCCATTTGACCCAGCTATTCCCCTTCTTGGTATCTTCCTGAAAGAAAGAGATATTTGCACACCCATATTTATAGCAGCACAGTTTGTAATAGCTAAATCTTGGAAACAGCCCAAATGCCCATCAACTGATGAATGGATAAAGAAGATGTAGTTTTTTTTATATAATGGAGTACTACTTAGCCATAAAGAAGGATGGACTTGAGACATTTCTAGGCAAAGGGATGTACCCTGAGACCATACTGTTAAGTAAATAAGTCAGACACAGATGTTGCAAATACTTCATTGTTTCCCTGGTGTGAGAAACTGAAGGTGTAAATAAGGACCAAAATGTATAATAGATATTGTGAAATAGGAAGAAAATGTTCAAATGGGAAGGGGAACTAGGGAAGGGGGAGGAGGAGAGGAAGGGAAAAAAAAAGGAAAAAATGGAAACAAAGTAAGGAGGGGAAGAGGGGTTGAAGGGAGGGTAGGGGAATGGGAAAAGAAAATAATCAAGACATATCATGTACGGATACAAGTTCCCTATGATGAATGTGATCATTATGTCTACCTAAAATGTACCAGTAAACTTAATTAAAAAAAAAATGTTTTCAGCCACTGTTTCTTCAAACATTTTTTCCCTGCCATATTCTTTCTCCTTTCCGTCTAGGACTTCAGGTTGTTGAGGCTCTATTTATCTTGTTAGCGTTTACTTCAGTTTGTGTAATTTCTACTGGTCTCTTTTCAAGGTACTAACCCTTTCTTGTGCTGTGTCTTATCTTCCCGAAACCCCATCTAGTGAATTGTTTGTTACATGTATTTTATTGGCACTATGATTTCTACTTACTTTTCTTTTAATGTTTTCATAATTCTGAAATTCTGTTTCTTTTTATTTACCAATTTTTTATATTTTTGTAATATACAGTAAATATATTCATTGTGGGGGAATTGGTACATATTTTATCCAGATAGTTTTATTTCTCTTTACCCTCCTCTTCCATCTCCCTCTTTCTCAGATCTTCATCCCATCCTTTTAAAGAATCAACTCTTTGGTTCATTGACCCTTTGTATTCTTTTTTAAGTCTCAATTTCATTTACTTTCACCCTAATCTGTATATTTCTTTCTTACTATTAGTTTCAGAATTGAATTGTTCTTGTCTTTCTAGGACCTTAGGATGCATCATTAGGTTATTTATTAGAGATTGCTCTGTTCTTTTATTTTCTTTTAAATTTAAAACAAACTAAAAAAAATTTTTTTTGTGGTGCTGGGGATCAAACCCAGGGCCTTGTTCAAGCAAGGCAAGAGCTCTACCACTGAGCCACATCCCCAGCCCTGCTCTGTTCTTTTAATAGTGCATTTACAGCTATAACCTTATGTCTTAGAACTGATTTCATTGTGTCTCACTGGTTTGGGTATGTTGTGTTTTCATTACCATTTGATTCTGGGAACTTTTTTATTTCTTCTCTGGTTTCTTCTGTGACCCATTGATTATTCAATAATGTATTACTTAATCTCCATGTGTTTGCATAGTTTCTGTGGTTTTGTATACTGTTGATTTCACTATGCTTTGATAGTATTTCAATTCTTTTGTATTTATTTGGAAATACGCATTTTGGAAAAAGTTCAATGTGCTATTGAGATAAATGTATATTGTTATTTTTGGATGAAACACTTGGTAGATATCCCTTAATTCCATTTGTTCAACAGTGGTTTAACTCTGATGTTTCTTTGTTGTTTTTTTGTCTGGGTGACCTGTGTGGTTGTTAGAGTGGGGTATAGAAGTCCCCTACCATAATTGTATTGGTGTCTGTCTTTACTTTTAAGTCCAGTAGATATTGTTTTATGAAATTGCTTGCGTCCACATTTGGTGCATAGACAGTTATAGTTGTTATCTCTTCCTGTTGAATTGTTCCCTTTACCAGTATGTATTGACTATCTTTGTCTCTTTTGATCAGTTCTCTTCCAAATACCATCACATGAATTTTTGAGGACACAAACAGTCCATTATAGTCACCATGTTACGTTAGGCTACATTTTGTGAACTTTGATTGTATGAAGAATAGATACTGTCTTGGACTTAAGGAATTTTCAGGCTAATTAAGTAGGTAAGATCTTAGCTGTTTCTTTTAGGACATTTAAGATAGATGTACATTTAATTCAAAAAAATCACTAAATAAAATAATTTTAAGAGTAGAATTGAGTGAGCAACACAACAACGTGGACAACATACTGATTTGAGTATAAGAAATATTATTAGCAGACAATTTAACTCAGTGGTCATGGATTCTACTTTTGGCATCTCTACTGGCATTTGAGGAACACTAACACTAAATAAACATTTACATTTCATTAGATTTAATTTAATTCAGGTGAGTTGAAGCAACATAAACAATGAGAAATATTGTTTCAGTCATTTCTTTTGGAAAATCATTTTTTTCTGGCTGTGCTGCAAACTAAAATTCCTTTAGGCAAATCACTTTATTTCACTTTACCTTATTTTTCTCATGTATGAAATGATTTTTGTCTCATGGATAGCTCAGACTATTATATAAACTTTTCTTCAAAGCACCTTTACTTGATGTTCCCCTTTTAAGGCTATTGATAATTATTTCTTTTCATTTATATAGCATACATAATGTATTATTAAATTACATATTACTAAGTGATCTAATTAGTATGTATAACTTATCTGAAATGCTTGGCACATCTACAGTTGCATGTGGTTTTCAACCCTGGCTGCATAATCAAATCACAGACCTTACAGATGTTCACACTTCACCTTTGGAAATTCAGATTCAATATATTTGGACTGATGCTTGTACACAGGTGTATTTTAAAACTCCACAGGTGATTCTTATGCATGGCAATTGGTAAGAAATCCCACTGTATAAATCGGTATTGTATAAACTACATATTTTACTGAATGACAACCATGGATAAAAAGGTAGAGTTAGTATTAATATTCTGTAACCACAAGGTTCACAAATGAAAACACTAAAAACTACAAGATCTTGTACTTCATAAATAGCTGTTAGGTGCAGAAGCTAGTTTCTTCTTTTCTGGCTCCCCAGAGAGAAGTCTTTTTTTTTTTTTTTTTTTAGTTAAAACAAATTATGTTAAAGTAAATTGGATTTTTTGTGTGTGTGTGTTAAGGGTGAAGAAAAAGTTGAATTACTACACTTTTTCCAAATTGTGACTGATTCTCTCTTATGGCTATTGGGAGGCCATGTTCAACTCATACAGAATGGTAAGATAAAAGGTTTTAATGTAACAGATAATCATTATAAAGTCAAATGCTAACAGTTGGACCTTTTTTAAAAAATACAAGTGCCTTATAAACTATACAGATAACCACAGTGAAGTGAAACCATGTTTAAATAAACCCACAATAAAAAAGAAAAAGCCATTTGGATATCCCGGATTTAAATAATAAGCACTGACAGTATGAATATTGTATTAAAATGAATTTGCTAAGACATAACTTTCTTCTTAGCTGTTTCTGTTTAGCAAATCTGCAGTAAGGATTAACTGAACAGTTTAAGAAAAATTTAATTTTCAAAGATTATAGTTAGTGTTTTAGGTCTACTGTGAGAGAAAGTACAATGGTACCTTGGTTCACAAACTTAATTTGTTCCATAATTCTGGGGAAGATGGCTGCATTTGTGTTCATGGGAGGACGATGGCCTCATTCATCACCCAATGCAGAGTTGGGGAATAGAAGCAAAATTTTGCCTAATGCTTTTGTTTGCGAACTGAATTGTTTAAGAACAGAAGCGCGTGTGAACTGAGGCTCAGTATTACTGTACTGTACTTAGGACCATGGATATAAAGACCTAGTAAAAAGAGAGAAAAATACTTGAATAATTTCAGAAATATACCATATTCCATTTTGAAAAGAACAATAGCAAAAGAGATACTGTTCCTTGAGTTAATCTATAGATGTAAAGCATCCATAAATAGGTATTAAAACTATATTAAACAATTGTAAAATTTATATGCAAAAAATAAATGGGGGGCCAGTGAGATGGCTCAGTGGCATAAGCGCCTGCCTTGCAAGCGCGAGGGCCCGAGTTCAACTCCCGGATCCCACATACGGAAAAGGGGCCGGTGATATCGCTCAGCGGCACGGGCACCTGTTGGTGCGCGAGGTCCTGAGGTCGACCCCCCGGTACCCACAAAAAAATAAAAAAATAAAAAAATAAAATAAAATAAATGGGTACATTGAAATTGTGGTTTCCTACAGCCTTTTCCCTGTAAAAGAAAGCACTTCCTTGGAGAAATGCCAGACTGTTGGCTTGGAATATGTAGTGTACATGGTGAGCCTGAAGTGTCTTAAATGTCCAGTGTAAAAGAAATACTCGGAGTCTATTAGGATTCTGTGAAAGGGACTCAGGAGCCAAAATAAGGATGATTCTATTAGACAAATAAAGGCAATTTGAATGGTAATTAGGATAATAACAATAGTGGGTTAAAACACACCAAATACAGTGAGACTTAAAAAGAAATCATCATTGGAGTCAGCTAGGGAACTAATTCATTTCTTAAAATTAGTAAATGAAGAATCCAGCCATTTAACTGCCTTTTCTTACACATGGATAATGAAAATTTTCCCTATATAAAAGTAATAAGTGAAAGATGTATGATAGGATAGTACCTATTTTATAACCCTTCATGAATTACCAGATTTAAGAATTGATTGGCCATGGCTGTCAATATCTCAAAAAGAGATAACCAGGCATTAAGTTCCTTCTGGTGGATTATCATAACAGATAATATGTATGTACTAGAAATTCAAACCTGAATCATTTTAGTTATCTAGCCCCAACTGCCAATTTACAGAAAATCAGAGGAACATTTTATACCTTGGAATGCAATTAACAAAACCAGACTATGAGAAGCTCATAGAGCAGTGATGGTGAACCTTTTAGAGCTTTCAGTGATACAAACAGCCTGCTGCAGCATGTGTGCCATAGGTTTGCCACCACTGTCACAGAACAATTGACACAGATTATTCAACAAAGAAATTACAAGGGAAATAAAAAAATACAGAAGAATAGTCTGTACATTTAAATTTTAAGAAAATTTAAATGTACATTTAAAGAAATTTTACATTTCTGTACATTTAAGAAATTTTAAAGGTAGCCAATCTTAAGTGGAAAATATATTTAAGTACAGAGAATATTTTTTCCTACCAAAATAGCAGAACATAAAAAGCTGTAGAAATATTTAATACTGATGCAATTTTTTTCTGAGTTTTTTTTTTGTTAAGTTTCTTGGTACAATTTAGAAATACATAATAATCACATGCATCATAGGGAACTTGTACCTGTACATGATATAGCTTGGTTCCTCTTTTTTTTTTTGCCCATTCCCCTCCGCTCCCTTCAACCCTTCTTACCCTCCTTATTTACAAAGCTTTGTTTCCATTTTATCCTCCCCCCCAGTTCCCTTTTCCTTTTGAACAATTTCTTCCTATTTCACAATATGTATTATACATTTTGGTTCTTATTTACACTTTCAGTTTCTCACACCAGAGAGACAGTGGATATTTACACATGCTTATCCGATTTATTTCACTTAAACATGTTGTATAGTGAAATATTGCACTATATACACAGAAATGAAGAACAGAAAGTAGTGTGGAAAAGAAATCAAATGCTACGTTCCCCCAGGAGATAAAAAGGGAAAAAGAATAAAATGGTTTTGTAGAAGCTAAGATAGGATCCACAGAGCCAGGCTGCCAATACACCCGATTTCACGTTAATCTCATTTGGTTGGTAGAGTGGAAGTAAACACTGGCATTTACTGGGAATGTAGCTGTTCTAGGACATTATGCATTGGGCTGTGCAAGAGCCATTTATTTCTAGTTTTCCAGAGAATGAAATGGAGGTTCTGAGAGGCTGAGCAAGTTGCTTCAGCAGCCAGTTACAAGTATTCGTACTTGGCTGCTCAGAGCATACAAGCTATAAACCATTAAAATGAAATTTTTGTATTTA
This sequence comes from Erethizon dorsatum, assembly GCA_028451465.1. Taxonomy (NCBI): domain Eukaryota; kingdom Metazoa; phylum Chordata; class Mammalia; order Rodentia; family Erethizontidae; genus Erethizon; species Erethizon dorsatum. The sequence goes on from CM051831.1 coordinate 60,923,416, forward strand.
ATGTTTTCATTATTATTTATACACTGAAATTCATTGCTAGATAAATTTAGGGATAGGATGGATATGTTATTTTATTTTCAATTTAAAGAGAGAGAATAAGTTATTTCCTTGGTATTTATAGATGCTTTCTTGACTATGTTCATAAAAGTGGAATAATTTTTATTTATAGTTATTTAAAACTGCCTGCATCTTAAAAATCTTTAATTGTATGGCATACAAAGTCAGGAAATCTAGCAGAAATGGTCATGTTTTGATTTAGTTTTAAAAGGACAAGATCCAACTTATGATGTTATAGAAGTTTTATTTTAATTTCTTTTATCTCCTCTTTTAGTACTACAAAGTGATCATTTCTTACATTTACTGCAAACTGACAATGTGGAAATAGGATCTACAGTCATGATTCTGCTACAGAATATATTACAAATCAACAGGTGACTTGGTTATTATTTATTTTTGTTTAGAAACTTAAGCAGTTTTATTCCAGTTTTGCTAAAATCAATTGCATATGACTTGTACATGATATTTAAGCTTTATTACCATTGTCTTTCAGAAAAAATTAATATAAAATATTGTTAAGGATTTGGAAATTTATTATCAAATTGGTACCTTATTCAGAGCTGTAACAATTCCCCAAGATGAATGTAATTATTATTTATTGTGAACATATACCAGTAAAATTAAAAAGATCTTAGGCTATATCTCAGACTTTGAGAATTGGTGTGATGTCCAAAGAAAAATATTGGGATCACAGTAAAAAACACTTACATAGTTATTTAACAAACAACAAGTTCAGCATTATGATAAGTACTAAAGAAGAGTATAAAAGAAGTAATAGTTGCTCAGATTAAAGTTGACAGGCAGAATGTACACAGCTGAAATAATTCATTCTTTCACTTCAGTATGGATTGATTAACCAACTACTATGTGTCAAGAACTGTTTGTCATTGCACTTACAAAATTGATTGAGATATAAACCTTCTTCAAAGATTCTACGATAGAGTGGAAGAGATAGACACCTGAACATAATTATAGTATATCACACTGCAGTGTTAAAGTTGTCCACAGGTATTCAGGAACTTCTAACCCAAGGTGAGGGTAGGTGCTTCCTGGAGAAAGTAACACTGAGATGAAACTTTAAGGAAGATAAATTGACCAGAGAAGATGAGGGGAAAGCGGTGTTTCTAGGCAGAGTTAATAACATAAGTAAAAGCACAAAGATAAGAAACATCAGGCTGCTGGTGAAAGGCAGAGACAGCTCATTGTTGCTTGGATAAAAAGTTCAGTGTTGGAGGTGGCTAGCAAGTTCTGCAGATACTTAAGTCATGAAAAATTTATGTACATGTTAAGAAAAATACATCTTACACTGTAGGCATTGGTAATTTTTTAAGTATTTGAAAATGGCCAGATTATATTCAGTTTTCTTACTCCAGTGACTGTGGAGAAAAGGTAAGGGGAACAGAACTCTAGACAAAGGCAGCGGTTGGAGGAAGCAACCGTAGCAATGCAAATGAAGTAATGAAATCTTGGCCCTGGGCACTAGTACGTGGGGAATGAATTTTTTAAAATAAGGAATTAAAATCATCATGACTTGATTTCCATTTTTTATTAAGATGTAATAATAGGGACAATTTATCCTCTCACCTGAAACAAAAAATCAATTTTCAAAATATTGAATATCAATGAATGAATGAAAATGATCCTAGAGAAAAGGTATTCATAAGGTTGTACTAGCCAGAAATACCTGATATAATATAATAAAATACTGAGATAAGAAACTTACAAAGAGAAAGGATTTATTTTGGTGCAAAGTTTAGAAGCTACAGTCCATGATCTGTTGGCCCCATGGCTTTGAGTCTACTGTGAGGCAGCACCTCAAGGCAGGAGCACATGGTAGAACAAAACCACTTACCTCATGGCCAGGAAGCAAAAGAGAGAAAAGGAGCCCAAGTACCAGAGTTGTCTTCAAAAACAAAGACTGAGGACCTCTCAGTAGGCTTGACCTCTCACAAGTTCCCACACCTCCCAACAGCACCATCCTGGGAACCAAGGACAGTCAAGACCCGAACTATAGCAAAAGCGAAGCTCACAATTGCCCTGATAGAGTATTGAAATTGTCTCCAGGCTGGGATATAGGGGAGAATATCCCAGCTTGAGTTGAAGAGAGACACCTGAGAGTCCAGGGAGAATAAGATTACCAGAGTTCACAAGACAGAATACTAGAGAAGAGAGAGCTATACCAGAGATCTTCAGAGAATTCCCTTGAAGTATGCAGTAGAGTACTGATGAGCACATATGTGTGAAAAAAACTATTCAATGTCAGGGAGAACAGTCATCAGAAAGGATAAGAGTAACAGTGTCAGCAGCTCATACAAGACTGGGTATAGTGCCTGTTGCCAACAGCCAAACTAGAAAATCTCATATATAATGAGGCATTGGGTAGAATATTCGGAAAGGTTTCACTTTGGTACTGGGGAATAATTAGCATTAAACCCAGCCCTATTCCAGACCATCCAAACCAATCCTAAAAGCAAGGCCTGAAAGGACTAAACCATTTCAAAGTATCTTAACTGAACATGGTTTTTTTTTTTTTTTTTTTTTTTTTTGTGGGTACCGGGGGGTCGACCTCAGGACCTCGCGCGCCAGCAGGCGCCCGTGCCGCTGAGCGATATCACCGGCCCCTTTTTCGTATGTGGGATCCGGGAGTCGAACTCGGGCCCTCGCGCTTGCCGGGCAGGTGCTTAAGCTGCTGAGCCATCTCACCGGCCCTGAACATGGTTTTTGAAACTGCCTACAGTTTAAAATATTTTTATAATAGGATATATAAAGGCAGGAAGTTAAGCAGAAATGGTCATGCTTTAATTTGTCTTTAAAAGGATGAAAAAATCTGAGCATGGTGGCTCATGCCTATAATCCCAGGACTCAGGAGGCTGAGGCAGGAAGATCACCATGCTTTCAAGGCCAGCCCGGGATATATAGTAAGTCCATGGCCAGCCTGAACTATATAGCAAGACCCTGTCACAGAAACCAAAACAAGCAAAAAAAGAGGAGAAAATCCCACTGGTGTCATCATAGAATATTGGCTTTGATCACTCTTTTTCTCCTTTAGCACTACAAACTAATCATTTCTTGTATTCCTGCAAACTGATGATATTCAGATAGAATCTGCAATCATGACTATGTTAAGAACATACTACAGCACATCAGTTGACTTGGTTTTACAAAATATTACTGATTTTGTATTCTGATCAGCCTCAACAAGGTAAAATGTTGTTTTACATGCAAAAAAGGACCAGGCATTCAAAGAAGCAGGAAAATAGTACTCATGATGAGAAGAATCAGTTGATCAAGACTGATACTATGTTAGATAAGGATATTATGATAGTTATCATAACTATTTTCTACATACAGGTATTTAAAAATTGAATAGAGATCTGAGGGACATAAGATCCAAACTGAACTTCTGGAGATAAAAACTACAATGTCTGAGATGAAAAATGCACTAGATGAAATTAATAGCAGATTAACGATGTTGAAGGTTAGTGAACTTTCAGACATATCAATAGAAATTATCCAAAATGAAAGAGAAAAAAGAAAAGGAAAGAAAAGCATATCAGTGGGCTGTAGAACAAATTCAAGCAGGATTGTATGGGTGTAATCAGAATACCTAAAGGAAGTAGTAGGGTCAGGAAAAAATTTGAAGAAATAATGGCTAAAATTTTTCCAAATTTGATGAAAGCTATAAACTTGTGAGATTCAAAAACCTCATCAAACCCCAAGAAAAATATATGTGAACACAGTTCCACATCAAGGTATATATAATTAAATTGCTTAAACCAGAGATAAAGAGAAAATTATAAAGGCAACCAGAGCAAAAACATACTTTATATAGAAGAATGAAAATAAAGATGACAGCAGTTTTCTTACCAGAAACAATACAAGCTAAGAGACTATTGAGCAACATCTTTAAAGTACAGTATACCCCTATGAAATTGCAGTTCAGAGTTTGCCTCAGTTGTTTGTGGATTTTTCCTTAGAACCTAATAATTGTTTGCAGAAGCCCCCACAATTTCTGGGATACCAAAAATATCATCTGCAATTGCTTTTTTGGTGGGAGGTTTGCAAGTAGCCAATCCGAGAGTGTTATTCTGTTCTCCTTGCTGTTGATTGGCTGCTGTCCTGTAACCCATTTCTAGTAGATGCTGCAGCATCTCTGCAACTTAACAGGTTGGTGTATGTAGCTATCTCAGCTATTCTCGGTATTGTTCTTTTTTTTTTTTTTTTTGTGGGTACCGGGAGTCGACCTAAGGACCTCGCACTTGCCAGCAAATGCTTGTGCCGCTGAGCGATATCACCAGCCCTTTTTTCCTTTATGTGGGTACCAGGAGTCAAACTCAGGACCTTGCGCTTGTCAGGCAGGCGCTTATGCCGCTGAGCTATCTCACCGGCCCCCTCGGTTTTGTTCTTGAAGCTCTAAGATCCCTAAGATACCACCAAAACCCCCTGTACTTTTTAAGGCTTCTGGCAATGAACCTAAGCACCAGAAGAAGTTTAAGACATTCAAGGAGAAGGTTGAACTTACTGGATTTGCTACAGGAACTAAAAAGTTACGCTGCAGTAGCATAACAGAAATTCACAGTATGCTCTCTGGGCTCGATGGAATTAAGTTGGAAATTAGCTCAAAAAGATCTCTGAAGAGTCCCCAGATATGTGGAAAATAGTAACACACATCTAAATAACCCGCAAGATAAAGAAAACAAAAATGAAAGTAGACATTGTTTTTAAATGGATAGAAATGAAAACAACAGGAGAACTTCTGGTATGCATCTTGATTAAGACAAAGGGAAATTCTTTTTTTATCACTAAATCTATTTTAGTAAAGAAAAATCTCAAATCATTGATCTCAGCTTCTCCTTTAAGAAATTAGAAAAAGAAGGGAAAAGTAAACTCTAAACCATAGAAAGAAAATGGTAAAAATCAAAGCAGAAGCCAACCACAGTGGTGCATGCCTGTAATCCCAATAGTTTGAAAGACTGAGGCAGAGGATTATAAATTGGAATCTCTCCTAGGCAACATATTGAGACCCTGTCTCAAGTAAAAGAATTTTTAAAAGGGCTGGGGTTGTAGCTCAGTAGTAGAGCACCCCTAGGATCCCAAGAACCAATGCACACACACAAAGAAGAAACAAAAATCAATAATAGCGTATAAAATAGCAAATGAAAACAATACAGCTAGTAAATGAAACCATAAACTGGGTCTTTGAGAAGATGTATGAAATTAATAGACCTGTAGTGAGAATGATCAGGAAAGAAAAAGAGTACAATCAATCAAACACTTAAGGAAGAAATAATTTAATGTTTTGTTCTAGAAAAATTGAAGAGGAAAAAATACTTCTCAGCCCATTCTACGATGTTACCCATTATGTTGACACCAAAAATCAAAGACATTATAAAAAAGAAAATAGCTCATTAGTATACTCATGAATGTAAATGAAAACATTCTAAATAAAATTTAGCAAGTCAAATCCAACAATATTTTAAAAAGCTAATATGTCACGAATAATTTAGGTTTATCTCAGGAATTCAGGGCTGGTTTAATATCCTAAAGTCAGTGTTACTCATCATGTTAACAAACCAGAAAGGAGCCATATCATTTTATCATTAGATATAGAAGAAACTTTTATCAAACTCTAACATCCATTTTTTTAAAAAAAAGAAGCTTCTAAAAGTAAGTGTTTGGTAAGAGTAGTAGGATGCAAGATCAATATAAAAATATTTTTATATCAGTTAACACTCAGAAATTAAAGTTTTTAAAATTATAATTTATAACAGCATAAAATATATATAGTATGAAATATGAAATATATGACTTAATCACTGAAAACTAAGACATAATGAAATAATGTGTAAGTTAGAAGATATATATGATAAACACAATCCCAATCAAAATCCCAACTTTGAAATTAAGTTTGAAACCAACTTTGAAATTAAGAACAAAATTAGAGAACTATACCTAATTTTAATACTTATTTATAAAGGCATTAACATTTTTTAAATATGTTGTTGGTACAAAGACTTACAAATATATCAATGAAACAAAATAAAGTCAGAAATAGACTCACATTGACATGGACAGGTGATTTTGAAGAGAAGTATAAAGGTCATTCAGTGGAGAAAGGATAGTCTTTTAAAAGGATGTTGGAACAATTGTTTATCAATATGCAAAGATCTGTATATAAAATGTAAAATATAAGTTCTTGCAGAAAAATAGTTTAAAAACCCTTTTGATATTAATTTGAACAAAAATTTTCTAGATCCTTAGTAAAGAATGTACACCCAAAGTACACCCAGAGTAAAAAAATCCACAAAATAAGAAAATGATTAGACTTCATCAAAAGTTTGAAAGTTTGTTCTTCGAAGACACTTGCAATGAAACAAAGAAGTACTTGAATCCAGAATATATAAAGCACTGTCGAAGTTTACTAACAGGCAATTTGAAAACTGGGCAAAATATTTGGATAACTTCATGAAAGAAGATATATGGATAGCAAATACTCAACATGAAAAGATTTTTGTTAGCGCCCTTAGTAAAGAAATACCACTACACATTCATTAAATGCCTAAAATTTAGAACACTAACTCAACTATTGACAAGGAAATGAAGGAGCTCGATTTTTCATACATTGCTGGCAGGAATGTACAGTCACTATGGAAAATACCTTGGCCATTTATTAACAACCTACAACTACACCTACCATATATATAATCTGTCTGTTCTACTCCTAAGTATTTGCCTCAGAGAAATGAAAATAGCCATATAAGACTTGTACACAAATGTTCATAGCAAGTTTACTTATAATGCCTACCAACTAGAAATAATTCAGATGTCCAGCAACAGGTGAATGAACAGTGATATATCCATCATAGAATACTATTCAATAATAAACAGGAGTAAACTATTCGCTTCACAACACAGATAAATATAAAAATAATGCTGAATGAAAGAAGCCAGACAACAATGTACATACTGTATTATTCCATTTATATAAAATTCTACAAAATACAAACTATTGTGACAGAAAGCAGGTCAATGGTTGCCTGAGAGTGGGGTGTTAGGGCACAGAGGGAAAAACTATAATGAAGTACAAGGAAACTTAGAGGATAATGGATATATTCATTTTCTAGTGTATTTTGGTGAAACATCAAACTGAACAAATTGTATCCTTTAAGTATCTGCAGTTTGTTATATAACAGTTACACTTTAATAAAGCTATTTTAAAAAATTTAAAACCCTCAGGATATGGTATCCTGATGTGGAATACAATGAAAGGTATAGTCAAGTGTGACATCAGGTTTTCTATAGGTGATTCAACAGACTGTAGCATGTAGTTTATATAAAGACTTGGTTTTATGAGACAGGTGATGAATTCATTGTTGGTTAAATAAGTAAAATAAGTGTGTATACACAGACTTGTACATAAATGTTCATTTTTGCTTTTTTTTGTAATACCCAAGGTCTAGAAATCACTCAAATGTTCCTCAGCATGTGAATTAATAACTGACTTATAGAAGGGATCTGGACTAGAATTACAGATTTACACATCAGCAGCTTATAAATGGTAGTTAAGAACATGGGAGAAGATGAGAACAATGGGAAATATGAATCAAGTATGAAAATACATATGTCGAGAATAGGATGCTGGGGAATAACCTTTAAGGAGTATACCAAGGAAGGGGAATCCATGAAGGAAACTGGGAAAGAATGGTCAGAAATATATGGGCAGAGAACAAAAGGGAACCAGAAGAACAGTGTATCACAAAGCAGAGTGGGCAGAGAAGATCTGGTAGAAACAGGTCCCAGAAGATGAACATTTAATGATAAATATATGGCTTGATATTTGGGAAGTTATATAAAGGAAATGAACTTATTAAGGGCAGTTAAGTTAAACAATGATAAAGAATACAGTCATTTGAGAAATGAATGGGAAGTAAGGAAATGAAGACAGGGAAGTTTGTGTTAGAAGAGAGCAAAGAAATAAGATGGTAGTTAATGGCCTGAATAGAATGTTTTTTTAAGGATTAGGAATTGCAGAGCATTGAAAAGTATTTGAGCTCATTATTACATACATTATATATTATAATGTAAAATAATCTCATGGTGTATGGAGGATAGACGTACTATGATAGGGATATGTATGGAAGGCTTTCTGAAATGAACATATTTTTTACATGAGTGTTGATACTGTAATGACAGTAAATGATGAAGAGAGAGTGGGGAGAATCCCTGGCCTATGGAATAGCATGAATCAAGGTGGCAGAAACAGTTTTGGAGCTTCCCATGTATTTTGAGCAGATGACTTTTAAAGTCTGTCAACTCTGAGATGTTTAAATTTAGGATAGGATACTGATCTCTTTTTCTCTTAAATTCATGTTGGTCATTGCTAAAGCATAACTTTCAAAAAGTTAACAATATAACTCATGCAAATACTAAATTTAACTGGTCAAAATTCTTATTCAACTTATTGGTTAATGAGGAGACCTGTAAGATACTTACACAGGCTCAGAAGAGAATTTGAGGAAGGGAGATTTATAGAATTGGTTTATCATAGGAACGTAGAAATGAATTTTTTCATAGACTTATTAAAATTTTACTGATAGAAAAAAAACCAATGTCTTCTAAAACAATCTATAATAGCCTTTAGAATTGCCTTTTCTGCTGCACAGAAGTCATTTGCATTGCTGTTGAGTAGGTCTATTTGCATATGTTCTACAACTCATTGGCAATACCCAATTTCTACCCTAAAACTTAAAGTATGGTATCTTAATAGTCAAAGGTACACCCCCTAGAAAATCACATAACTTCATAAAGGAGTTAGTGAAAGAACACTCAGTTTCTGTTTTAGGTAGTTTTTCATGACTTCAGTAATGTAAGGTAAGGTTGTTAGTGTAATAAAGGAAATAGCAAAGAAAAGGTTAAGTTCTTCCTAAATTAAGCATATGATCTTTGTACATCATTAATAGTTAACCCTATATTCGCTTGTGATTTTACTTATTGTTGCCTTGAAGCTTTTTGTTTTTTCAAGACCGGATTTCACTGTGTAGTTCAAGCTGGCCTTGAACTTACTATATACCCTAGGCTGGCCTCAAACTTGCAGCGATCCTTCTGCCTCAGCCTCCAGAGTGCAGGGATTATAAATGTGAGCCACCACCAGCACCTTGAAACTTTAAATCACTTGCTATTAATAGGTCAGAGTTTTTCTGAGGAGTTTCTTTGGCTACTTTGTATTCTCTGTTATACCTAGCACAACACCTTGTACACAGTATGAATTCAATAAGTATTAACTGACTTAATATGATGTATTCTTGCAACCAAGCTGTATATTTTAAAAAGTGGCTACCTTTTTGGGTCAGGCCACAGAGAGGTATCAAGATACTGTTTTATTTTGAATTTGTTGTGATAACTATGCATAAATCAGTCATGATACTTTTTTCTTTTGTTCTATTAGTGGTGATCTACTCAGAATAGAAGGGAACACCCTGTGTTTGATTTTAGATGAAGTTATTTCCAAGCTTTTATTAACTCCTTGTCCACTCATAAGAAGTACTGCTGTGAAGCTTCTACTGTTGATGGCTCAATCCCATCAGGAAATTTTGATTTCACTGAGACTAAGTACCTGCTACAAAGGTAGTATACACATACTTTCTTTTCTTGCGATTCTCAAAAAGAAAAATTTTATTGGTGTTTTACAACACACAAAAGTCTTATATTTTGAAAAGTGAGTCACTGAACTGTGCAGATAAAACATATTACAATAGATACCATTTCAGAAAAAAAGGCTTCATATAACCAAGCTATCTTCATGTCTCAACAGAAAGCATGTGGTACTTTGTTGATGAAGTTACAATAAATATTTACCCCCTCTTTGATAAAAAGGTTGTATGTTGAATATACCATATGTTGTAGTAAAATATTGACCAAAGAGATCAGTGACCTTATCAAGGTAGTTGAAAATAGAACTGTGCTTAAGAGTTGGGTAACCTTATCAGTCTTTATATCAGTTAATAAATTATTCTTTAATTCTTCATTGCCTTTCCTCAAAAAAACAGAAACAAAAACAAAACAAAAAAATGGAACAAAATCTCTTTTGCCTCCAGAATCAAACACATATGCATAAAAAGTCAGAAATTTTGAGAATGAAAGAATCCATTGCTTTACTATTATATAACAGCTTTCATTTAATTGAGCCTTTACTATGTGTTAAGACACTGTTCTCCATACTTTACATGTATTGAGATATTTAATCCTTACAAAAACCCTATGGGATACTCTTACTTCATTTAACAGATATGAAATAAGAGGCATGGAAAAACAGTAATTTACCCAAAATCACTTAGGTAGTTATTTTTTCCAACTTTCAAGCAAAATTATATATTTGCTTTATTTTATTTCTTTGCTGACTAGAGCCTTGTATTAATTGTAATATATTTTTACTAAGCATTGTCAGGAAATATATTTCTAGTTTATTAAATATACTTAATATAGGAATATATTATATATAGTATCTTTAAAAAATTATATGAAACATTTAATACCTAAACATTTAGAATAGCCATTTAATCATTCTTGATGATTTGAAAGGCATTTTAGTAACTTAGTTTGCATCAGTGATTACTGTGCACATTTTAATTATTCTGTGTGTTATAGAAATAAAGGGAGAGAAAGTACCAGTAATAGGACTCTAGTTGATATTATGCCAGATATACATTTTTCAGTTCTGCAATTACAACTGAAGGTAAATGTCCAGAAGAGTTCATTACAAAGGACTTTTACCTTAATCCTTCTTCCTTTCTTTGATATCTCTACAGCAGAACTTATTCAGGTTATTCAAGATACTTAAAGTTATCAATACGGTTGAGAGCTTGGGTCTTAAGAATAGGATGTAGAAAAGCCCATGTAGCAGTTTTCCCAACTGTACACTACAAGGCTATTTTATTTACTTATTTATATTTAATACATGTATTATAATATACCATTCTAACATGTCTTGGAAATAGTACTTACTTTGTACCTTTACTACTCTGTGTTATTTTGGGATAAAAATGCAGTATTCTAGGGTTATAGCACTTTTGTATTTGCTCAGAAACCTAATGATTTGCCCCAAAGCTGTATAAGTTAGTGTATTTTTTTATTTAATAATAACTTTTCTTAATTAAAATGACTGATAATAGCCTAAGTGCATTTATAGGGTAGTCATATACTGAGTATGTGTATGTGTTCGTAATGATTTATTTTTTAAAAAGTGTTTCAGTTTAAGGTATTTATAGTCAAATAAAAAATTATCTCTACTCTTCGACTCACTACAGTGATTCTACTGCCCCTCTTATATTTTTATTAAAGAGTTTGTTTAGATATGTATTTACATCAAGTCTTACACACAAGCACATAAGAATTCTCAGGACAGAGGACTATGCAAAAGATGTCAACCTTGAAGTCTTTAAAAGAGAAAAAGAAAAATCATATGATTGTTGTTGTGTTCATTCATTTCTAAACCAGACTTAAAATTCAAATTACTACTGATTAGATAAGAAAACCATATTTTATTGTTAATCTTTATACCTTTTATTATTCTATTTCAGGACTCAGAAATCTACTAAATAAACAAGGAATTGGGACAGTATTTAGTCAAGAACTTGGACAGCTCATTGGCCTTTTAAGACCTAAGATCTATCAGGAAGTAGAAGAGCAGGTATTAAATTTTAAAAATAACATGCTTGCTTCGGCAGCACATGTACTAAATTTTAAAAATAATAGTTTATGTGATACTTGCTAACTGATTGTATTGAACCTCAATTTTCATTAAATATTCTTCTTTATTAACATTTCAAGCAAAATGCTTCCCTAGAAAAACGGAAATATCTAGAAGATTTTCCATTTCCATTCAGCCTACCCGTAATTTCAGTCTTTCTTTTATAACTATTCATAGATTCTACCACATCAATTTTTAGAATTTTTCATGAAATCTACATCTCTGATATTTCTCTTCTTTTGTCTGTAAGATATTTTGCCGGGGTGGTGGCACATGCCTGTAATCCTAGCACTCGGGAAGCTGAGGTAGGAGGATCACTGTGAGTTCCAGGCCAGCCTGAACTACATAGTAAGACCCTGTATAAAAAAACAAAAACAAAAAACAAAAAACCAGAAAAGATACTTTAAAAAATGTCTAATTATAGAAAACTATATTTATGGCCACCTATATCTTGTCTTATTCTTCAAGATATAACAATAGTGCTGTTTGCCTCTATGTAAGAAACTGTATTAATAAAAATTAGAAGTTTGAGTCAGCAAATTACTATTTTACCACACTTAAATATGGAAAACAGATTTAAATCTAAAATAATAAAAGATATTTATCTAAAATCCCAAACCAAAAAGGTAATACATTTAAAAGTATAACTAGAAACCATGAAGAGAAATCTAGTTAGGCAGCCAGGCGTGGTGGCACACGCCTGTAATTCCAGCACTCGGGGCTGAGGCAGGAGAATCACTGAGAGTTTGAGGCCAGCCTGGGCTACATAGTGAATGCGAGGCTAGCCTGAGCTACACAGAAAGACCCTGTCTCAAAAAAAAAAAAAAGAAAAAAGAAAGCTAGTTAGGCAGGAGAACGATTGGGGCAACCTGAAAGAAGAGAGCAGAGGAAGAGAATTCCCTTCTGTGTGTGACCCTTTACAGCTCCCAGACTAATCTCTAAACTGTGCAAGTGCCGGACAGACACAAAACAGTGTACCAAAAGCATAGAGAACAAAACAGAGATTTGAACAGCCACCCACAAAAGGTCATCAGAGTTTAGGTTCTAAACCTTGCCAGGATGATAACCTATTAAATAAAAACATTAAAAGCTTATCTCAAAATAAACTATGACCGATTAGGCAAAGCTATTCAATCTTTGAAAAGGAAGTAAAATTAGACAGAATTTGGAGCTAATGAGATGCTATTTTGAATATGTTCTAGGTGTTGTCTAACTGAACGTAACAAACCTCTCTTGGGCGGTGAGCTGTAGTATTCTTAGGCCTTCCCTGTCCTGAGCCTAGGAACTTAATGTTGCTTCCCTACCCATCTTGTTAGAGTGGGATTTGACTGATACTTACCTGATATTTTAAGAGGTAAACTATATTTTAAAAGCTTTTCTAGGGATTCCTCTAAATTATTTCTGTTGAATTATTTCAGAAACTGCATCAAGCAGCTTGCTTGATTCAAGCTTATTGGAAGGGATTCCAGACTAGAAAGAGACTAAAGAAGCTTCCATCTGCTGTGATTGCTTTGCAGAGGAGTTTCAGGTGAAAACATTTTGTGCTAGGAATGGTGATCTGACAGTCTTACTAAAGTACAGTTGAAAACCTTGAGTTTTTGTTGCTTTTTTTTGTTTTGATTTTCAACTTCCTGTTCCATATGTTAGAGTAACAACACTCCCGTCAGTAACTAGGGGATAATACAAGGCAGGAATCTGATGTGTCCAGTATACCATCCTGTCTGCTTTTTAAGATTCGTTTGTGGGCCAAGTCTATAGACGAAGCCAATGATTTTTTTTTTTTTTTTTTTTTTTTTTTTTTTTGTGGGTACCGGGGGGTCGACCTCAGGACCTCGCGCACCAGCAGGCGCCCGTGCCTCTGAGCGATATCACCGGCCCCTTTTTCGTATGTGGGATCCGGGAGGCGAACTCGGGCCCTCGCGCTTGCAAGGCAGGCGCTTATGCCGCTGAGCCATCTCACCGGCCCCCAATGATTTTTATATTACTAAACACTCAAAATCAATAATTTATGTAAGCATTCATATATAATTATTATAAAAATGTATGGATATGTAAAAGTTAAATGTGTTAACCTGATTTTCCTGTGCACATATAGTATGGATTGATATGGACCTAGAGGTATGATAGTTTGTCATTTATTTCAAGTGGACTGAAAATGAAATACTGAAGTTATGGCCCACATTTTTTTTTTATTAGTGTTGTCCTGTTTTTTTAATGCAGTCAGCATTTTTGAAGAATGTCCAAAATTCAACATTATTAAAACATTCAAATAGTAAAATACAATGTGGAAAGGAGCACTCAAATGTTAAGTCCCCTAAGCTCTATCTGGTGGAACCCTGTGGGATGGCAGCTATTAGACTTATGTGGTTTAAAAGGATAATCGCAAGCAGAAGGGAGTCTCAAATGCCAACCAGCTGTCTAGGCACTGGGGACAGCACTTTGGTCTCCCTTTGAAATAGCTGGGAGATTCATAATGACTTGAGTAAGGCAATCCTCCTCTCACCCCAAGCTTAAAAGAGACCCTCAAAAGAAACTCCCATGGTTACCACTGGCCCATTTTCTGATATGAGTAACTCATCCAGATTCTTAGAGGTTTCAGAAACAATGAAGGAAAAAAGGAAAGGTTGGTTTAGCTCCTAGGTCATTTATGATAAAGTAGAGCCATCTCAGAGGTGGTATTTTCATGTAATCAAGTTTTAGTTCACTAAAACAAAACTGGTATATTACAGAAATAAACTCTTTTTAAAAAAGAAAACTGAAACTACTTTTATAGTACCTGCAGCTGCATTTTTCAGTTATAAAAACATTTTAAAAATAACTCTGGGGTTCAAAATCATATTTTGTCACAGACTTGAAGACATTGAAGTCATTCTGGTTGTGTCCCTTAGTGGATGTCCTATTCATTGATGAACGTTTTCTTCAGGGAAGACTGAAAGATGCTTATAAATATTATTTGGCATGAATATTGTTGGTGTAATTTTTTAAACATGCATCAAATGGTTAGTACATCCCAAAGGATGAATGGGGGGAGGAGAGGTGTGGGGAGAGTTTAAGACACTTGCATTTGTGTCCCACTCGAGCAGCTTTTTGGCTGAGTGTGCTTGGACAAGTTGCTACACCTCGCTCAGCCTCAACTTTCTGATCTATAAAATGGAGACAGTAGGTTACACACCATACAACATTGAGATAATATGTTTGAGATGATAGAGTTTTTTGTCGTATCACCTAGAACTTGGAAAGTGTTAAGAAGAAAATGCACATGGTATATTTTCTGCCTTGAATATACACAAATCTAGACAAATAGAGGCACTAAATAAATAGTACTCATGAGAGGCAGATATTATACATCTGGCATTGCTTGAAATGTATCACCTATCTTAACAAGGTGTTTGTTAAAAATGTTTAAAAGCATTTCTGTGGTCGAATAAAGAAATACTGAATAATTTGAGTACCACAGTGTATATTCTTTTATTAAAAAGAGTCTGAGATGCTCTGGGTATTGCCTTCTCATAATTCTACTTGCTATCATCCTCAGCCGTCTGTCCTGTTACATGGATTCAGACCTTTAATGTTTAGTCCCACAGTAGTTGCCAAATTTATTTACTTTCTCTTTCAATTTAAAAGTGTCCCAGAGCCAGGCACGGTGGCACATGCCTGTAATCCTAGCACTTGGGAGGCCGAGGCAGGAGGATCACTGTGAGTTCAAGGCCAGCCTAGACTACACAGTGAGTTTAAAGCCTGCCTGAACTACGTAGGGAGACCTTGTATCCAAAATAATAACAATAACAATAGTAAAAGAATTCCAGGGGTTTGGGAATGTAGGGGTATAGGAAGTGAAAGAATGCATTTTTAGCATGAGTCCTGTTCTGACTTATGTCTAGATGTCCCCCCAAAGCCTCATGAGGTCATAGGTGGGGCTTTTCAGAAATGGCTGGATCTAGAGTGTGTGACACTGGGATCGATTCATGGTGCAATACTAGGATTAAGGGTGTGTGATTACTAAATCAGTCAACTGATTGGTTTGGCACCTGCCCTAATCCTGGTAGCCTAGATAGAATATAAAAGGGGCAGAAAGAAGCAGCTAAGATCTCTTGGACTTGCTGGTTGCTCTCACATGCCTGTTTGCCATGGACTGTTTCTCCTCCGCAATGCCCCTCTGTCATGACACCCTGCCTTGGAGCCAGCTAACTGGGAACTAAAACCTCTACAAACTGAGCTAAATAAACCTTCCCTCCTTTAACTTTGGGTGTGGGATATTTTGTCTTAGCAACGAGAGAAAAGAAACCAAGACAAGGCCCTTTGTTAAATCTTCAACACACACACACATACACACGCACACAGAGAGAGAGAGAGAGAGAGAGAGAGAGAGAGCCAGTATCCCAGGATTGTAACTTTTATCCACTTAGAAGTATATCTATGGAATTCTAATTAATATTCCACTATTTTAAAACAGAAATTCCACTTTCTTCTTCCTGTAACAAAACCAGACTGGTTATTAGTATTTGCATTTTAAAAGATAAGCTGTAAATCCGTGGTGATTTATTTATCATTATATGTTTGTTTCCTGTCCAGTATTTTTGAGTTTGGGGTTCTGGAGTACACTGAAGTACAGTTTTAATTGTTGGACTGTATTTAATTTTTTAATTGCAAGTTTGCTCTAGGCTTTACTACCTTTAGTCTTCTATTGTTAAAAATTTATGCAAATCTCTCTTAATTCCTCTGTAGTTGGGCTTTCTGCCTCTTTGTGGTCTGACAGATCATTACCTGAGTTATTTCCCCTTTCTTGCTTTCTTAGGGGAGAGGGACTACCTGCTGCGCATATTTATGGGGCCAGATTGATAAGTGTTCTTTAGGTTCAGCAAGAGGCGCTCATTTTTATAGTCAAACCCTTGCTAATGTACTTTCTACAAAGTACTTGCTAATGTACTTTCTAAAAAAGAGGTTCTTTTTTATTTAGTCATTTCTCACAGTTAGAAAATTTATTTTCTATTAAGCATTCTTTTCCTCAGCAGGTGTTTCTGAAACAGCTAAAGTAACTCCGTTTATCTTGAAAAAAACCTCATAATTTACCTACCTTTATCATGGTGCTGATATTAGATATTTTAGTTACATTTGTTTGATTTCTCCTGGAAACTAAACTCTTAGAGCACAATATTTTTCTGCCTGAGGCACAGTACTGAGCAGGCAGCAATCACTCAGATGAGTATTTATTGATGTAATATCTGATCAGTTCCTTCTAATATTGGAGAAATATAAGTCCCAACCTGCTAGATGTCAGAGGTATTGAGTTTGTGTCCCATGAAATCAAAGAATGAATTCCAAGGAATAGTAGAAGTTAAGAATAGGAAAGATTTATTGAGAGATAGCGCTTGAGAGATAGGAAGGGTCCTGAAAGTGGATTGCCACCAAGACCCTTTGTTGGGGATAATGGATACAGCAAAGTCACAACATGGGTACAACATTGGTTAAACTATAATCAACCTATAGGATTACAAGTATAGCTTCTTAGCTAATATTGGTCCAGTAGAGAAATAAGTCACGTAGCAAGGGTACAAAGAAAAAACAAAGGCGTTTTGGGGAAAGGATACATCCTCTGGTCACCCAACTGGGTGTCTGATTCCCATCTGGACTTCCTGGACCAGGTGGTGCTAATTACAGTATAATGCCAAGTTACTGCTTATCCCTTAGGGAGGCATGTAGGCCTGACCATTGCATCTCTATCTTGAGGAATGGCCTTCTTCAGATGCAGCTCCAACCACAATTCTGATGTCTTTATTTTTCCACTGACTTCCTTGAGAGCCCAGTCCCTCTCTGACTGTATAATAATTTTTATCTAACTTAGCTGCCTATAATACTTCCTTTTTAAAACTGCGATATGTATGCCATATGGTCAGATAGATACTAGGTCTTGTGGAGAAATCAGATGGAAAATAATCTTTTGAGTGATTGTAGAAGCTCTTAGCAGAATAACTAGAATGTAATTAAATGGAAGAAATAACACTTAAAATCACCTCAATTCCTAATAAATGTTTTCAAGCATGAAACTGAAGTATATGAATCCAAGAAGCACACAATTTACAGCTGTTATTTCAATCACAGAATCCCTTTTTTATTTTCTTGGTTTGTATCTCCCTTCCATTTTCATGCTGCATGTTTTTTTCTTTTTCTTTTTTTTGCTATATTTCATAACCTATGTACCTAAATTGTTTCCCAAACTCAGTTTTCTGTCTGATTAAATGTCCTAGCATTGCAGCTTTAATGAGTACCACATTTCTTTTTTTTTTTTTTTTTTTTTTTTGTGGGTACCGGGGGGTTGACCTCAGGACCTCGCGCGCCAACAGGCACCCGTGCCGCTGAGCGATATCACCGGCCCCTTTTTCGTATGTGGGATCCGGGAGTCAAACTCGGGCCCTCGCACTTGCAAGGCAGGCGCTTACGCCGCTGAGCCATCTCACCGGCCCAGTACCACATTTCTTATGCTAATAGTATATGTAAAATATTAAAAACACAATATAACATTATAGTCTATAACCTATTAAAAGTTGGAAGTGGTGTTTTTAATTTTTTAATTTTTTTTCTAATTTTTATTTGTTTTTGAGGGTCTTGCTATGTTCAAGGTCAGGCTGACCTTGAACTCACTATGTAGCCCAGGCTGGCCTTGATCTCATGGTGATCCTCCTGCCTCAGCCTGCCAAGTGCTGGGATTACAGGCATGCTCCACCACACCGGGCTGCAAAATGTTTTTTTTTTTTAAAAAGATTTCTTTTTAAAGTTATAATTGTTACTAAAATTATTACACTTAATTGTGTTTCTATTTTTAAAACAAAACCCTAACTACAACATTATGAGATCTAGCCAAGCTACCACAGTCATTGGCAATTTAATTCCATGAAAAGGATCCAAGAAGAAATACACTCTTGAAGGAAACACATACAAATTAATTCTGTCGGGGCTGGGAGTGTAGCTCAGTGGTAAAGCACATATCTAGGAGGTATAGGCCCTGGGTCTGATCCCCAGCATCACCAAGAACGAACAAAAGAAAGGAAGGAAGGAAGGAATGAGAAAGGAAGAAAGGAAGGAAGAAAGAAAAAGAAAGAAAGAATTCTATAGAAGTAAAATAAATAGTATAATCTGCTTCCAGAAAGAAAGAAAAAATCAATTCTATAGAAGTAAAATAAATAGTATAATCTGCTTCCAGAAAGAAAGAAAAAATCAATTCTATAGAAGTAAAATAAATAGTATAATCTGCTTCTTTGTCCTCTTGGTTTTCCTTTCCTATAGAAGTCAGAAATTGTTTTGATATAGCTACTGTAGACTAGTATTTGTGGTCTTATAATACTGGTGTAGGAAGCAACAAAAACTGAGTTGGAATGGCTGAAAAAACTTAGTAAGTAAAAGCAGAGAATATAAAAATGATAAGTAAAATGTGGTCATATGAAAAATTTTCTAACTAGTTATAAAATAATGTTTATTATTAGTTACTTTTGAGAAATAAATAAACCTAAGAAGAAAATAAAAATGAGCCATAATCATAACATACAGTGATTACTGAAATTTTAGTTTTTTAATCATTTATTTTTCTATGTAAGAAAATATAAATTTTCAACATAATTTGAACCTCATTCTTTACTTTTTCACCTGACAGTCCATTACATGTCACTAAATATTATTTGAAAATTTTATTTAGTCATGGTTCATAGAATTGCTCCAGATAATGAATCAGTATTTATCTAACTCCCTATCATGGAACAAGTAGTTTGTTTTCAATTTGTTACAACTTATTGTAATACTGTGTTGAGAACATCCTTGAACGTAAGTCTTTTTATACATATTTCATTATTTCCTTAAGAAAATTTAAACTGTTTTTCCAGATTTTTAATGGATGTATTCAAATATTTCTCAAGAAAACTTGCACAACTGAAGTACATCACAGTGTATTTCATTATATCCCCAAAACACCAGGAACTATCTTTAAAAAATTTTTTCTGTCTGCATTTATTTGATTACTTGTAAAGATAAGCATTTCCTACATTTCTTGAATGGACATATGATTTGTGACATTGTGTGTCACTGCTTAAACTTACTGTTTCCATCACAGATCTAAACGAACAAAGACATTGCTAAAGCTAAATAGGCAGAAGGAAGAAAAGGATCTCAGATTACAGTTGCAACTTGAAAGACAGAGAGCCATGAGACTTTCCCGAGAATTACGGCTTAGTATGCTTGAAATAGTTCACCCAGGTGAGTGCAGTATCAGCCTTACAAGTATAAGAATGTAAATAAATAAACCAAATTTCCTAGCTACTTGATGATTTTTTTTTATATTTAGATCTTTGCCTTGCTCCTCCCTCCCTTTCTCTTTCTCTCTCTCTCTCTCTCTCTCCCCCCCTCAGATAAACCTTATTAAACCTCTTGAGTCAAAAAACAAGTTACAGTTTTTTCCAATTCAAACCTATTAGTTGATGATGAGCAATTTTCTTTTCTTCTTTTAAGGGTAATGTAGGCAAACAAAAATTTATACTCAAAAATAGGTGTCAGGGACATAAACTCCTTGCATTCAGTTAAGGAGTTAGAACATTGCTACATGCTGCCATCAGCATTTTACTTATTCTCTAGTACAAACCTTTCAACAGCACCTTGCCTCCTGTGAAGACTAAGCTAAAATTATTAATAAAGTGTGATCTGGGAGGGCTAATTGATTACAAGATTTTTTTTATTATTTTACTTCTTTTCTTATTACTCATTCCCAGAAACCTTCACTAGCCCCTTATTTCTCTTCCTTTCCTTTAAATATAGTTACATTCCAGAGTTCCATCCATACACAGTTATTCTCATATTCTGCCTGGTGTATCCCATCATAGCTATAGATTCAACTGTCAGCTGAGTGCTTAGCATTCTTATATCTCACCCTCTCACCTAAGCTCTATCTAGCAGGACCAATGAATAGAACTTTTTACATAAACAAAATGTCTGCACCATCTAATGTAGTAGCCAATGGCTAGAGGTAGCTATTCAGTATTTCAAATTTCCCTAATGCACTCAAGGACCTGAATTTTTACTTTTGTTTTCTGTAAATCTAAGTAGCCACTGGTGGTTATTGTATACTCTTATTAGATAGCACAGCTCTGTAGCCAACTGCCAGTTTTATTTAAATATCCAAATGCATCTTAAAATTAAACTCATCTTGCTCCCAGAATTTTTATTTCTTATTTCAGGCAATGGTGCCATCTGAGACATCCTAAAATTCTTTTCCTTTCACCTCCACTATCATTTTTTTTTTTTTTTTTTTTTTTTTTTTTCTTTTTTTAATGTGGGTACTGAGAATTGACCTCAGGATCATGTGCTTATCAGCAGGCGCTTGTGCCGCTGAGTGATATCACTGGCCCTTTTTTTTTTCCCTTTATGTGGGTGCCGGGATTCAAACTCAGGACCTCGCGCTTGCCAGGCAGGCGCTTATGCCGCTGAGCTATCTCACCGACCCCCACTATTAGTTTTTTATACTCTCTCAAATATATCTGTCTTAAATTCCATTGGTACTACCATTCCATGCCTCTCAGCAACTGTGAACCCGGAACTATACATGAGCCAGTTCTCAGAAAGTAAAAAGAAAGTCATGTGGAACCAACTAAAGAAAAACTTGGAAGCACACGGAGTGGAATAACACATAATACCTTGCCCTATAACAACATATTCATACCTTGCCCTTTCCTTCTGGTGGTACCAAATGATTTCTTTCCATATACTAATGATTTTTTCCCAAAAAATATTCTTACTATTGAATTTTCAGTCATTTTTTCACTACCCTACCACAAAAATATTTTGAGTCTTTTCTCTAAAGAAGTTTGCATAATCTGGGAAAGCTTTAGTTTTTTAAAAATCTTAGAACTATAAAATAATAAGATTGAGGAAATCAGTGGCAGTATTAAAAAAATAAAAAGACTGCAAGATTGTTATTACCATTGTCCTGATTCTAGAACTTGAGAAAACATAGCAGTGAGTATGTTGTAATAGTGTCTGTCATCTTTTTAGGTCAAGTGGAGAAATACAATCAGGAATTGGAAGAGAAATCAGCACTGATTATCCAGAAGCATTGGAGAGGGTACAGGGAAAGGAAAAAGTTCCACCAACAAAGGCCATCTCTCACGGAGTATAAAGCAGCAGTCATACTTCAAAGAGCGGTGAGTCTGATATAGCAAAAACAGCTCTAGCTAAGGAGCCAAAGTGTGTTCAGATCTGATTTTGCTATTTACCTGACGAAAAACTTGGTCGTTACTTAGATTTCGTAAGCCTTAGTTTCTTCCTTTATAAAGTAAAGCTGATTTGGACACCCAGTCCTTAGGACCACTGTAGAACCTTCACCACATAACAGTCCTGCAATATTGTTATTGTTAATTTTCTTCCTCTATTATTGGGGCTGCTAGTTCCTCAAGGATAAGAAGCTATGTATTATTTAATGTCGTCATCAGCTCTCAGTGCATGTTTGATGTATGAGTGGAAGTCTGCCCTACCTTTTTGCTCAGTTGTGTGGATCAGATGTCCTAACTCTTGGAAATGGTTTTTGTATATTCCAACATCCTGTGTAAGTGCAGCATATCATATTTGAATTTTTTAATGTATAGAGTATTTGATATAATTAGATAATTATATAATAACTCTTGTGTAGAATGCTGTTCTTAAATGAGCAAAATAGCAGAGTAATATTTTATTGATTTGGTGAAGCATAGCATGGGCTGCTTTATTTTTCCAGTTAATGACCAGTTCTCCCAATATATGGCTATAAGACAGTATAACATAACATGTTTCAGATCTTAAAGCATTTAGCTTAACAATCTGTTATTGTTGAACTTCTGCTCAATTTTCAGTTTTTCACCATAATAGATTTTAAATATTTTCTGTGGATTAATGATGTACAAGATATTATAAAATCATGTAACAACACAGTAGAATAAATACTAGAGAAATCAGAAGCGATATCTGGCTCTTTTTCCTTTGAGCTCTTCTGGGGATCTTAGTTTATATGTGCAACAAACAGTCCTGCACCATCAATGAATCACACATACTCCTGATATTTACCCTCTGCTAAACAAGGGTATCTAAGGCCTGTTGCTATCAAGGTTGGATATGTTTCCTTCCTGTACAGGAACCTTTGCCTTCTTTCTAATACTTTTACTTCACAGATACCTGTTTTTTATTGTTTTTGTTTTTGTTTTGTTTTATTTGTTTTTTGAGACAGGATCTCTGTAGTTCAGGCTGGGCTTGAACTCACAGCAGTCCTCCTGCCTCAGCCTCCCGAGTGCTGGGATTATAGGTGTGCACCACAACATACAGCTAGCTACCTCCTTTTTAAAGACTTTCCTGTCAGAGGGGCTGGGGGTATATAGCTCAGTGGCGCAGCGCCTGCCTGCCAAGTGCAAGGTCCTGAGTTTGATTCCCAGTACCCCCCCCCGCCCGCCCCGAAAAAAGGCTTTCCTGTCAGAATTAGCTGGGCCCTTGTTAAGCTGACTGACTGCCTTGTCTGATTTAGATGAACCCAGTACTTGGAAAAGGGGTCTTCTGTGATACCCCAGTTAGTTTACCATTCCCTGGAGGAGCAGTGATCATCATAAAAGAGTGTTTAAGGGGCTATGAGGGCAAAATTATTTTGACTTTCATACTTTCCATTGGTACCTGAGGAAAAGATTTAGTCACATTTGCTTCATGTCTACTCAAACAAACAAAAAGGGAATATTAGTCTGTGAAGTAAGAACAAAAAGATATAGGTCACGTTTATAATCTTTGCATCTCACTAATAGAAAGAACCGTTAAGTCAAAGCAAAGCTAGCAAAATGGAAAAGGAAATAAGATTACTTCAAAGAAGGAAAAGAGAAAGAAAAATGCTAGCATGTAGAGAGAAGAAAAAGGAAAGTAGTAGAGAAAATTATAACAGGGCAAGTAAAGGACACATTTTGCCATATTTTTAAAGCGTCATTTTCTAAGCACACTCTATACCTGCACTGTCTAATACAGTAGCCATTAAGCACATGTGGACATGGAGTACTTGACATGTTAACTAGTCCAAATTGAAAAATGCTCTAAAAATACCCATGAGATTTTAGAAACTTCAGATGAAAAAAGTATAAAATATCTCAATAACACTTTTTTAGATTGATTATATGTTGAAATATCAATGTTTTGTGTATATTGAGCTATCTTTTTATATAGCTCAATATATACAAAATACTATTTTACTTTCTTTTAACTTTTTAATATCACTGGAAAAATATAAATTATATATACGACTTGCATTATATTTATATTTATACCATGATAGACCTTGGTAAGAAACAAAGGGAAATAATTGATCAGTTTTTATTGAAAATAAGAGAAAGGAATAATCTTTTCAATGAACTTGCCCCATAGCAAGAACTGGTTCTTAGTGTCCTTGAAAGGAAATGGAAGGCTAGAACTGTTATCTACCTTCTTTCCTTCCATTACTTTGCGCGGAAGCATAGGCATTGATTTCCTAGTAGCTAAAATCTGAAAAACCCTATGAAAACTTGCCAGTTTCAAATTACATCCTTACATAGACAAGTTAGAATTCATGGTTATGGTACAGTATTGGAATTAAATTTGAAGCATTAACTGTCTTTTCCTTTTCAACTCTTTAAGATTTCTCTGTCGCTTTCTCACTTTTTAAAAAGAAAAGAAGCTCAGAAAGAAGGTGATATTTGCTGGTCTATAAAGCTAAAATGATGGCCAATTCTTGCTACTTGACTATAGCAGAAAAGTATCAACATCATTTTACATAATGATCACTGACACCATAAAAGGACTTAGTGAAACAAACATTGACAGTTAAAAAAAAAAATAAACACTTGGAGATACACAATGTCAGAGGGTACTGAAATGACAAAGATAAAGAAAATAGGTGAGAGAACAATGCTTCCTTCTCACTCCACAAAGAATGGCTATTATCAAGAAATCAACCAATAACAAATGCTGGCAGGGTTGTGGCAAAAAAGGAACCCTTCTCCACTCTTGGTTGCCTCCTGGGTTGCCTTTGGTGAGCTGGAAGTCTGTGTTTGCATCTTGCTTAAGTGTCTTCTCATTTTCTTTTTTTTTTTTTTTAGTTTAATTCCTGGGTTGATGCTTGTAAATTGCTATGGCAGGTAGCTTTATTGCTAGTATTTAGAATTCTTAGAAAATGAGTGCTTCTCAGAGATGTCTTCAAGGTATAGCTGGCTTTTGGATTTTGAGTCTGTTACAAGATCCTACCTCTTCAATTTATTGGGGATGAGAAGTTGCTGCCTATTGGGCCTAGCCCCTGGTTCTTTGGTATTGGCCTATAGTATTGTTTATGACCCTCAGGCAATCTCAGTCTTGGCATACCAGGAAGAACAACTGATTAGAACAATTGTGTCACCTTGGCTGAAGTAGTATAATCAGCAATAACAATAGCATCAAACACAGCCTAGAAAATGACAAACTATGGTAACTATTAATTTGCTACTTTTAACCGTATGAACTATATTTGTGGTAATACAACAAAATCTAAAACAAATCAGGAAATTGTATACAGTAAATATGCCCTCAATATGGTGATTTTACCTTAAGAGGAGAAAATTTAAAAGGGGTTAGGAGGAAAAATAGAAAAATAGAAGTAGAGGAAGAGATTAGAAGCAGGGTTGGAGTACAAAGGAAGATTATGCAAACTTTGAGAAACTGGTGAAAAGACAGGGTGGAAAGAGAGGGAAGAAATACAAACAAGAACAGAATAGAACAACAACAACAAAAAACTAGAAACAATGCTCACACTCATACAAAAACAAGAACAATAAAGAAAAAAAGAAAATAAAAACAAAAACAAAAGAAAAAGAAAAAATGTCTACTTCAGGGCATGGCTCTGCTGTCATGGTGGACAGAATGGGCAAGAGTCTAGATCCATGTTGATTAATTCCAGCAAGCCAGCTGTAGATTTATGGCGGGATAGTGGGTAATCCCAGCAAGCCTGCACCTTTAGTTCCACTGAAGTTCAGGCTGGTTTCTGGCAGTGAGGCTGGAACCCAATTTGTTCAGCCTGCAACACTCTGTGTGACCTCCTGCCAACTTGAACTGAGTTCTGCCTCACCCTGACACTGGGAGCCACTAGATGGAGCCAGCCTGCTGATGCTCTGAGTTCCAAGCTCAGTTGGCCCCTCTCCAAGTTGCCTCTCCTCCTAAGGGTTGTCTGAACCTGAATAACTCAACAGCTACTGCATGCATCCACTGCTCTGTTCCACTGGGGTGTCTCTCTGTGGAGGCCTCTGAGGTCACCAGTAGTCACCTATGTCTATAGGGTTGAGCTGCCTTCCCATTCAGTCAGGGCTCAGGGCGAAAGCGCTGCTTGCTACCTCCTCCTTCCACATTGGGGTTTCTCTCTTCACTCGCCCCGTGGGCTTCAACTCTCGCTTCAGATCCTTGCTGGGACCCACTTCCCTACCTCTTCTCTTCCTCACATTTTTTTTTTTTTTTATGTGGGTACCAGGGGTCGAACTCAGGACCTCGCGCTTGTCAGGCAGGTGCTTACGCTGCTGAGCCATCTCACTGGCCCTTCCTCCAGTGTCTGGACTCCAAATCTCAGAGAGGCTGTTTCTCTGCTTTCACCACTCTGCCATCTTCCTGGAAGTCCACATAACACATATTAATTCTTTTTGTGTCCCTTTCCCCTCCCCTCCCATCACCCTGCCTCCATTTCTTAGTCCCATTCCCATTTGCAAAAGATCTATCTCCTTGTTTTCTATAATCTTTTATTTTACTCTTTACCAAAGACATTTTTAGACATTAAAAATCTCTTAGGAATGACTCAAGAAAGAAGACAGCATGGAATCCAAGAAATGAAGAGAAAATGCAAAGAAGTTACCAAGATGATGTTGAATGGGCCATAGGAAGACAGTTATGCTACAAGCATAGAGAACAGTCAGATCAGAAAGCCACAGAAAATGTGTATTCAAGAAAATTAGTCTGGTAGAATGCCTGATACGTTTTAATGTCTTGACAATTAAGGCATAGTTTAAGAAGTAGAGTCAGTAATAAGTATACAGAAAACTAAACTCAAGTGAGCCAGTGGTACACACCTATAATCTCAGCACTTGGGAGGCTGAGAGCAGAGGATTGCCAACCTGGGCTACATAGCAAAACTAAACTAAACTAAACTAAACACAAGAAAAAGTATTAATTCCAGAGAAAGTAAATATGCAGGGAAGGAAAAGTAATCATAATATATGATTCTAAAGTCTTCACGCAGTAATAATTATGTAAACATTGAACACTGAGTTAGCTAAACCTATGATATAATGACACTAGATGGTTAGAATATGAAAAGCACAAGCAGTGAAAGAGCTAAATCCTGTTTTTCCATTCAAGAAAATTAATATATAACATATATATTTAAAAATCATGTATTTGAAAAGGTAAGTATCAAAAGAAAAACCTGAAAAAGTTAAAGTTGTCCTCTTTGGAGTTGGAACAGTGTTAACTGGATAGACTAGTATAGTTATTTTGGTACTGACTCTTGCAAAACAGACACTTTAAACAATAGAGTTATACCAGCAAACTTTTGTGGGAAGGGCCAGGTATAAAATATTTGAGGCTTTGCAGCATGCAGTCTGTCGGAGTTCCTCAACACTTGCTGCTCTTGGGGCCGGTGAGATGGCTCAGCAGCTTAAGCGCCTGCCTTGCAAGCGCGAGGGCCCGAGTTCGACTCCCGGAACCCACATACGAAAAAGGGGCCGGTGATATCGCTCAGTGGCACGGGCGCCTGCTGGCGCGTGAGGTCCTGAGGTCGACCCCCCGGTACCCACAAAAAAAACAAAACAAAACAAAAAAAAAACACTTGCTGCTCTAAAGCAGCCATAAATTATAGTAAACAATTGAGCATAACCATGTACCAGTAAAACATTATTTGCAGACGTTAAATTGAGATTTTGTTGTTTGTTTGTTCATTTGTTTGTTTTTGAGACAGGGTGTCACTGTGTAGTTCAGGCTGGCCTTGAGTTCACTATGTAGCCCCGGCTGGCTTCGAACTCAGAGATCCTCCTGCTTTAGCCTCCTGAGTGCTGGGATTACAAGCATGCGCCACCATGCCTGGCTGCAGACATTGAATTTGAATTTCATATAGATTCATATCACAAAATATTCTCTTTTTTTTAACCATGTAAAAACTCAGTTTTAGCTCTCAGGCCACAGAAAAACTGACAGTAGGCTGGATTTGGACTATGGGCCATGATTTACTAACCACCACTTTATTTTTTTTAAGCACTGCTTTAAACAGTATGAATATGTAACTTTGATGACAATAAAAACTGCAACGAAAGGAAAGGAGTGAAAAAAATGGGAAGAATAATTTCAAATATGTCCCAAATCAAGCCTGTTGTGAGATTTTTTTATTTTACTAGAAGTCCATTCTGAAGGACATAAGAAAGAACATTCAGATATTGTCAGCTGCCTTATACCTTATTTTATAATATTTTCTCATTTACCAAGGCTTTTTTAGATACTCTATAATGTTTATAATACTGTTGGCCATGTAGAATTAGGGTCCCAGTTTTCTAAAGACATGGAATTGGTTCTATAGAGATCAAGTAACTTGCCCAGAATCATATAGTTTATAAGAAAGTAGAATTGAGATTAGAACCC
Source organism: Erethizon dorsatum (assembly GCA_028451465.1). Lineage (NCBI taxonomy): Eukaryota > Metazoa > Chordata > Mammalia > Rodentia > Erethizontidae > Erethizon > Erethizon dorsatum. Next base: position 60,951,872 of record CM051831.1, read on the forward strand.
AATGCTTAATCCCTTTGTTCATCTTTATTGCTTACTGTATAAAAAAAAGTGAACATATCCTTGTGGTCAGATTTCCATTGCTGTGACAGAAATACCTAAAATATCAACTTACAAGGAGGAAAGATTTATTTTGGCTCAAGTTTCTGAGGTTCCAGTCTAGGGCCTGTGGCAAATCAAAGCATCAATGGCAAAGCTGCTCACCTCCAAGCCCATAGAAGGCAGGGAGAAAGAAGGGGCAAGGGCATACTTGTAATGACCTAACTTCGTTCCACTAAGTCCCATGTCTTAAAGGTTCTCCCACCTCCCAACAGCACCATCAGCTGGGAACGAAACCTTTAATACATGAGCCTTTGAGGAACATTTAAGATTCATACCATAACAATCCTTATAAAAAAAAAATGAAAGCACTAGAGAGAAATATCCAGATGATCCCTGTGTTACAAGGTGCTAAAGTGATAGGCATTCAGCAGAAACCATAGTATGAAGGTAAGATGTATAAAAGAGGTGAGTTAGATATAGTAAATGTATTTTCAATATACACTGGGTTTATTAGGAGATAATCACCTCATAAATTGAGGACCATCTGTATAGTTAAGAAGTCATGGCGCTTTCTTACTCTGTCACTATCCCATCCATTCCCATCGTCCACACTCAGAGTTAACCACTGCTGCCATGATGTCACTGCTATATGTTGTAGAGAAATAATAGCTGTATTAGATGAGAGAAATCACAAACCTTCTTTTTCTCCCCCCCACCCCAGGTTCTTAAATTCCTAGCAAAATGCCGTAAGAAAAAGAAACTGTTTGCCCCCTGGCAAGGACTCCAAGAACTCACTGATGCACAGAGAGTTCAGCTGAAGCAACAAGTGGATGACTATATCAGAAGACATCCAGTATGTAGGCTTCTGTGCCATAATGTCCACATTACATTACTTCATTGCATGATATTCACCAGCAAAGCAGTAGCTCATGTGCATAAGCCCGTTTGTTGCTGACATAAGATAATTCAGTGGCTTTACTGTATGATTAATGATTTGAAGTCTTTTTATAGTTGTGTAACTGTAGAAGTATAGTCAGTGGTGAAGAGGACTTCGTTCCCCATACTTTAAAAAGACTTGCTCATTGCTTCTTTTACAATACTACAGGAAAACTTTGGCTATTTTGAATCTTATAAGAGGAATATATGTAGCTGTCAGCCAGTGAGTATTCATTATTACATATGAGCACATACAAAACCCAGAGACTAGAAGATACAGGATTTGACTAAAATCCCTCCTAGGATTTTATTACTATGAAACCTTTTCCAAATAGAAAATATATATCTTTGATTATATAAATTATATAAAGCCTTATACTGTATATGACATTTTCCTAATCATACAAATCTTTTTGTTAGTACACGTTTGCAGTACATAATGGTTATATTCATCTTAGGAGTAGGTACATGATCTTAACATATCTTACTTCCCTTCTATTCCCTTTTACCTCCCCACCATCTCTAGATTGTTTTTATTGCCCATTTGCAAATGATCTACCTCCTTGTTTCTTATTATCTTTGATTTTGTTTTTTGAAATTATTTATACTTTGGTTTTCTCATATAAGTGAGGTCATGTAATAGTTAAACCTGAAGGTCTGTTTTATTTCATTTAACACTATGGTCTCAAATTGTATCCTTTTTCATACAAATGTCTCCAATTTATTCTTCTTTATGTCAGAATAGTAGTCCCTTAGGTATAATTACCACATTTTCTGTATCCGTTCATCTATCGATATCGAACGGATGGATATATAGGCTGCTTCCAAGATTTAGTTATAAGTTGTGCTACTATAAACATGGGTATGCATGTATTACTATAATATGATGTGTTTAACTCTAGGGAAGACACCTAGAAAGGAAATAATGGAATTGAATGGAATTTCTATTTTGGGTTTTTCGAGGAATCTCCATACTGATTTCCTTAAGTTTATATTTGCACCAACAATGTAGGAGGGTTCCTTTCTCCTTGCTAGCATTTATTATTGTTTGTTTTCTTGATGTCAGGCTCTCATTCTGGAGTAAGATGGAATTGCAGTATTGTTTTAATTTGCATTTCTCTGGTGGCCACAGATGTTGAACATTTTTTTCATTTGTTTATTGCCCACTTACACTTCTTCTGAGAAGTGTCCCTGTATTTTAGTTGCCATATTTTGTTTGGGTCTTTTAATTTGAGGGGTCTGATTTTTATTCAGTTCTTTTTAAATTCTAGATATTAGTCCTCTGTCAGAGCAAAGTAATTTTCCCATTCTGTAGGTTGTCTCTTTTCACTCTGTATTGTTTCCTTTGCTGTGCAAAACCATTTTAATTTGATATAATGCCATTTGTTGATTCTTGATACTGTTTCTTCAGTTGGGATTCTGTTTAGAAGATCCTTTCCTGTGCCTACGTCTTCAAGGGTTTAGCCGTCATGTCTAAAATTGTTTCTGTTTTAATAACTGTTTCATCCATTTTCAGTTTACTTTGGTATAAAGTGATAGATATGGTCTAAATTCAATCTTATACATGTGTCTAACCAGTTTTCCTATCACCATTTGTTAAAGAGGCTATGTTTTCTCCAGCATATATTTTTGGCCCCTTTGTCAATGATCAGATGACTTTTAATGTGCCTGGGGTTGTTTCTTCATCTTCTCTTCCATTCCATTGATCCGCATGTTTGTTTTTGTGCCAGTACCATGCTGTTTTTATCACTAGCTTTGTAGTATCACTTGAAATCCGGGATTGTTATGCCTCCTGCCCTGTTTTTGTTGCCAAGGATTAATTTTGCTATTCTGGGTCTCTTCTGGATCCATATAAATCTTAGGATAGTTTTTTCCTACTTCTGTGAAGAATACTGTTGGCATTTTGATTAGGATTGCATTAAATCTATGTATCAGTTTTCATCCATATCAACACTACTGGTTCTGACTATTTGAGAACAGGGGATATCTTTCCATTTTCTGATGTCCTCTTCAATCTCCTTTTTCAGAGTACTGTAGTTGTGAATAGTATTGTTTTCCTAATTTGCTTCTCAGTGGATTCTTTATTGATGTACAAGAATGCAATTGATTTTTGTGTGTTGATTTTATCCTTCCTTTTGCCTGATTCCTCTGGCCAATATTTTGAGTACTGTATGGAACAGGAGTTGTAATAATGGAAATCTTTGTCTTGTTCCTGATTTTAGAGGTCAGTCTTTCAGCTTTTCCCCTTTTAATATGGTATTAACAGTAGGTTTGTCATAAATGTCTTTCATTAGATGTAGGTAAAATCCTTCTATATCTACAGTATTTTCTTCAGGGTTTTTATCATGAATAATGTTACATTTTTGTCAAAGGCTTTTTCTGTGTCTAGTAAGATAATCACGTTATTTTTATCCTTGCTTCTATTTATGTGATGTATTACATTTACTGATTTGCATATGTTGAACCATCCTTGCATCCTTGGGATAAAGCCTATGTTTCCATGATGTATAATCTTTCTGATGATTTGTTGCATTGTATTTGCCAATGTCTTGTTGAGGATTTTAGCATCGGGAATTCATTAAAGAGATTGGCCTACAGTTTTCTTTTTTTTTTGTGGGTACTGGGGGTCGACCTCAGGACCTCGTGCGCTAGCAGGCGCCCGTGCTGCTGAGTGATATCACCGGCCCTTTTTTCATATGTGGGTTCCAGGAGTTGAACTCAGGCCCTCGCGCTTGCCAGGCAGGTGCTTACACTGCTGAGCCATCTCACAGCCCTACAGTTTTCTTTTTTAGTTGGATTCTAGTCTGGTTTTAGAAGTAGGGTATTGTAGCTTCCAGGAATGAGTTTGGAAATAGTCTTTCCCTTTCAATTTCTTTAAAGAGTTTCAGGAATATTGGCATTATATCCTCCCTGAAGTTCTTACAGAATTCAGCAGTGAATCCATAAGGTCCTAGGTTTTTCTTAGTTGGTATGTTTTTTATTACTGCGTCAATTTCATTGCCTATTATTGAATTACCTGGAGGTTTTATACCTCGTTTCAGTTCTTGTAATTCGTATGAGTCTAGGAAACTATCTGTTTCTTCTAGATTCTCTGATTTGTTAGAGTACAATTTTTCATAGCAGTTACTAATAATTTTCTAGAATTCAGCAGTGTCTGTTGTGACTTCACTTTTTTCATTTCTTTTTTTTTTTTTTTTTTTTTTTTTTTTTGTGGGTACCGGGGGGTCGACCTCAGGACCTCGCGCGCCAGCAGGCGCCCGTGCCACTGAGCGATATCACCGGCCCCTTTTTCGTATGTGGGTTCCGGGAGTCGAACTCGGGCCCTCGCGCTTGCCGGGCAGGCGCTTAAGCCGCTGAGCCATCTCACCGGCCCACTTTTTTCATTTCTAATTGCATTGTTTTGGGTCTTTTCTTTTGTAGGTAAGTTTGGCTAAGAGGTTGTCTGTTTAGTTTATTGTTTCGAGGAACTAGCTCTTTGATTCATTGATTCTTTGTATTTTTTTTTAAGTCCTAATTTCATTATTTTTTACTCTGATCTTTGTGAATTCTTCCCTTGTAACAAGTCTGGGTTTGAACTGTTCTTGTTTTTCTAGGACCTTAAGCTATATGATTATTTTTTCAGCTTAGTTTTTTTTTAATGTGAGCATTAACACAAATAAGCTTCCTCCTCGGGCTGATTTCATTGTGTCCCTTGAGTTCTGGTATATGTGGTACTGGCATTATTGTTTGATTCTAGTAGTTAATTTCTTTGATTTCTTCTGTGACCCATGAGTGTTCAGGAAAGTGTTATTTAATATCCATATGTTTGTAAAATTTCTGTGGTTTCTTTTGCAATTGATTTCTAGTTTCAGTGCACCATGATTTGATATTATATGTGGGATAATTTTGATTTGTTCATATTTATTTAAAGGAGGCTGTACAGGCTATTATGTAGTCGACTTTAGAGAAAGTTTTTTATGCTGCTGAGGTGTATATTCTGCTGTAGTAGGGTAGAACACTGTAGATATCTATTAAATCCATTTATTTACAGGTGTGGTTTAGCTGTAATATTTCTTTGCTTAGTTGATCTATTTGTAATAGTGGGGTACTAAGGTCCCCCACTATGATTGTGTTGGTGGTTTTTTAATCTTTTATGTCCAGTAGTGTTGTTTTATGAAATTGGGTGTATCAGTATTCAATGCATATATATTTACAGTTGTTACCTTTTTGAATTGTTCCCTCAACTAATATGTAGTGACCTTCTTTGCCTCTTCTGATATGTTTTAGCTCGAAGTCCACTTTGTCTGAGAATAAGATTGCTACCCCTCCTTGTTTTTGAGGTCCTGATGCATGGAATGTTCTTTTCCATCCTTTGATTTTTACTTTTTATTTTTAATTTTTTTTAATTTTAAAGAGAATAAATAAAAAACTGATACAGAATTTCAAAACAAGATAATAGGAAATTAACAATAGTTAATATATTGTGTATTATTATCTTCAAAGTAGTTGCTCAGATTACAAGATGTAGGCATGCAAAATTGATCAAACAGTATAAGCACAAACCGTTCTTTTCAATGAACTAAAAGAAATTAGTAGTATAATTATGTTAGCTACCTTGTGTATATATATATATATTTTTTTTTCTTTCTTTCCCTTCCTTGTTTTCTCCTTTCCCCCATCCCAGTTATTTTTCCTTTTGAGCAGTTTCTTTCCCTTTCACAGTATCTATTGCAGATTTTGGATCTTATTTACTTTTTCAGTTTCTTACACTAGTGAGACAATACGATGTTTACACATGCGAGTTTGATTTATTGGACTTATGAGTATGGTCTCTAGTTGCATCCATTTACCTATAAAAGCCTCGAGTTTATCCTTCTTTATAGCTGAGTAGTACTCCATTATATAAAAATACCACATCTTTTTTATCCATTCCTCGGCTGATGGACATTTGGGTTGTTTCCAAGATTTAGCTGTTACAAATTGTGCTGCTATACATGGGTGCACATATATCACTGTGGTATGATGTTTTTAATTCTTCAGGGAAAATACCCAGAAGGAGAATAGCTGGGTTGAATAGGACCTCCAATCCTAGTTTTTTGAGGAATCTCCACACTGATTTCCACAATGGTTGTACCACACTCCCACCAACAGTGGAGAAGGACTCCTTTTTCCCCACAGCCCCGCCAGCATTTGTTACTGGTTGATTTCTTGATGATAGCCATTTTTTCTGGGCTGAGATAGAATCTCAGTGTTGTTTTAATTTGCATTTCTCAAATGACCAATGATGTTGAATATTTTTTCATATATTTATTTGCCATTTGTATTTCTTCATCTGAGAAGTGTGTATTCACATATCTCAGGTGCCCATTTTTGGATTGGGTCTTTGAATTTGGGGGGCCTGATTTTTTTCAATTCTTTTTTTTTTTTTTTTTTTTTGGTGGGTACCGGGGGAACGACCTCAGGACCTCGCGCGCCAGCAGGTGCCCGTGCCGCTGAGCGATATCACCGGCCCCTTTTTCGTATGTGGGATCCGGGAGTCGAACTCGGGCCCTCGCGCTTGCCAGGCAGGCGCTTACGCCGCTGAGCCATCTCACCGGCCCTCAATTCTTTATATATTCCAGATAGAAGTCCTTTGTCTGAGGGACAGTTGGCTTAAATTTTTTCCCATTCTGTGGGTTGTCTTTTCACTCTGTTGGTGGTTTCTTTTGATGTGCAAAAACTTTTTAATAAAATGAGATCCCAGTTGTTGATTCTTTGAAGTACTTCCCATGCAGTTTAGTTTTTGTTCATGAACTCTCTGCCTACCCCTGTGTCTTCAAGATTTCTTTCTACTTTGTCTTCCAGTAGATTTAGTGTTTCTGTTTTAATATTTAGATATTTGATCCATTTTGACTTTAGTTTAGTGCATGGTGATAGACATGGGTCTAGTTTTAGTCTTCAGCATTTGGAAAGCCAGTTTTTCTAGCACCATTTATTAAAGAAACTGTCTTTCTTCCAGTGAACATGTTTGGCCCCTTTGTCAAAGATAAGGTGGCTGAGTGTGTTTGTAGTTGTGTCTACATCTTCTAATCTGTTCCATTCATCCCGAGGTCTGGTTTTTTGGCAGTACCACGCTGATTTTATCACAGCAGCTTTGCTGTATAATTTCAAGTCGGGCATTGTGATGCCTCCTGCCTTGCCTTTGTTGCCCAGGATTGCCTTTGCTATTCTAGGTCTTTTCTGTTTCCAAATGAATTTTAGGAATGTTTTCTCTAAATCTGTGAGATATGCTAATGTTATTTTAATCGGTATTGTATTAAATCTGTGTAACAGTTTTGGGAGTATGGCCATTTTCACAATGTTGGTTCTTCCTATCTCTGAGCAAGGGATATCTTTCCATTTCCTGATATCCTCTTCAATCTCTTTTTTCAAAGTGCTGTAATTTTCAGTGTATAGATCTTTTACTTCTTTTGTTAGATTGATTCCTAAATAATTCATTTTTTTGGATGCTATTATGAAGGGTGTGGTTTCCTTAATTTTCTCTCTCAGTGAGTTTGTTGTTTGTGTACAGTAATGCTATTGATTTTTGAGTGTTTTCTTTGTATCCAGTTACACTATTGAATTTGGTTATCAATTCTAGAAGTATTGTGGTAGGGTTTTTGGGGTCTTCTATGTAGAGTATCATGTCATCTGTGAATAATGATAATTTAACTTGTTCCTTTCCTATCCTTATTCCTTTTATTTCTCTCTCTTGTCTAATTGCTCTGGCTAATGTTTCCAGAACTATATTGAATAGGAGTGGTAATAGTGGATATCCTTGTCTTGTTCCTGATTTTAGATTGAAAGCTTTCAGTTTTTGTCCATTTAGCACTATGTTGGCTGTTGCTTTGTCATAGATGGCTTTTATCAGATTGAGGTAAAGACCATCTATTCTGATTTTCTGTAGGGTTTTTATCATGAATGAGTGTTGGATTTTATCAAAAGCTTTTTCTGCATCTATTGAGATCATCATGTGATTTCTTTCTTTGGCTCCGTTGATATGGTGTATTATGTTTATTGATTTGTGTACATTGAACCATCCCTGCATTCCTGGGATGCATCCCACTTGGGCATGGTGTATAATCTTCTTGATGATTTGCTGCATTGCGTTTGCTAGTATTTTATTGAGGATTTTTGCATCTGTGTTTATTAGGGAGATTGGCCTGTAGTTATCTTTTTTGGTTGAGTCTTTCTCTGGTTTTGCTATCAGAGTAATACTTGCCTCCAGGAATGAGTTAGGGAGAATTGCTTCCCTTTCAATTTCATTAAAGTTTGAGGAGTATTGGCATTAAATCTTCTCTAAATTTCTTGTAGAATTCAGCCATAAATCTATCAGGACCTGGGCTTTTCTATGTTGGTAAGTTTTTAATCACATTTTCAATTTCATTAACTAATATTGGGTTATTCAGAATTTTTATATCTTCTTGATTCAGCTTTGGTAGTCCAAACATTTCTAGGAATCTGTCCATTTATTCTGTGTTTTCCATCCTATGCGAGTAAAGATTTTTGAAGTAGGTATTGATGATCTTCGGAATTTCCACAGGATCTGTAATGATTGTACCTTTTTCATTCCTTATTGCATGAATTTGAGATTTTTCTTTCCTTTTTTTGATACGGTTGGCTAGAGGTTTATCAGTTTTATGTATTCTTTCAAAGAACCAACTCTTCGAGTCATTAATTCTTTGTATTGTTTTCTTAGTCTCCATTGCATTAATTTCTGCTCTGATCTGTATAATTTCCTCCCTTGTATGGGCTTTGGGCTTGACTTGCTCTTCTTTTTCTAGAAGCTTGAGGTGCAGCATTTGGTTGTTTATTTGTGTTCGTTCTGTTCTCCGGATGTGAGAATTCACCGCTATAAATTTCCCTCTTAGGACTGCTTTCATTGCATTCCACAGGTTCCAGTAAGTTGTATTTGCATTTTTATTTGATTCTAGATATTGTTTAATTTCTTCTTTAATTTCATCTGTGACCCATTGGTTGTTCAGGAAGGTGTTATTTAATTTCCATGTGTTTATGGAGTTTTTGTGGTTTCTTTTATCATTAATTTCCAATTTCATTGCACTATGGTCAGATAATATACATGGGATAATTTCAATTCCTTTGTATTTCCTTAAGCATGTTCTATGGGCTAGTATGTGGTCTATTTTTAGAGAACGTCCCTTGTGCAGCTGAGAAGAATGTGTATTCTGATGTTGTTGGGTGGAACACTCTGTAAACGTCTACTAAGTCCATTTGTTCACAGGTTTGGTTCAGTTTTGTTATTTCTTTGCTGATTTTTTGTCTTATTGGTCTATCTCTTTGTCACAATGGGGTATTAAAGTCCCCCGTTACAATTATGTTATTGCTCATTTGATTTTTCATGTCTATTAATATTTGTCTTATATAGTTGGGTGCTCCCATATTTGGTGCATACATATTTATGACTGTTATCTCTTCCTCTTGAATTTTTCCCCTAACAAGTATGTAGTGACCTTCTTTACCTCTTTTGACCATTTTTGGTTTGAAGTTCACATTATCTGCAAACATAATAGCTACCTGTCTTGGTTACTTTTCTCTCATTTTGGAGACAAAATACCAGACACCTAAAATTAAGGAAGGAAAGGTTTATTTAGCTCACAGTTTGTAGAAGTTTCAGTCTATAATCAGCTGGCCCCAAGGCAGGGTGGCATGGCAGAGGGGCAACAGTTCAAGGCAGCAGAAGATAGCAAAAGTAACAAGAGCAAAAGGGGGGAGAAAAAGAGCAAGAGCAAAAGGGCGGAGTGTCTTTTCCTCCCTTATTATTATATGCAGGCTACCCACCCTCGGCTGGTGGTAGCGCTCACACCATCTCTGTGCCCTCTTCTTGCACAGGATGAGGGTGTTTACAAAGTGAGAACCCTGGCCCCCTGCTGAATCACTTAGTTAAGCTTCTAGACTTCTCAAGTTGACACAATGTATCAACCATAACACTACCCCTGTTTTTTTCTGGGTTCCTGTTGCATGGAGTATTGTTTTCCATCCTTTGACCTTTCGTCTGTGAATTACTTTTTGAGTTCAGTGTGTTTCTTGTATACAGCATATTGTTGGATCTTGTTTCTTGATCCATTCTGATAGTCTGTTTCTTTTGATTGGTGAAATAAGGCCATTTACATTGATGGCTATAACTGATATGTATGGGCTTGTCTTTGTCATGTTGTTTTCTTTTTTTGTGTGTGTGTATGGGTACCAGGGGTTGACCTCAGGGCCTCGTGCACCAGCAGGTGCCCGTGCCGCTGAGCGATATCATCGGCCCCTTTTTCGTATGTGGGTTCCGGGAGTCGAACTCGGGCCATCGTGCTTGCCAGGCAGGCGCTTACGCCACTGAGCCATCTCACCGGCCCCATGTTGTTTTCTTGATGTTGGTTCCCTACTTTTCCTCTCTGTTTAATTGCTTGCCCTGTTTGGTGGTTTCTTTCTGTTCTTGTTCTTGGAATTGTCATTTTTGTCTCTGTCTAAAATATCTTTCAGTACCCTTTGTAGTGTTGGTTTGGTGGTCATGAATTTCTTCAGTTGTTCTTTGTCATAGAAGTATCTTATTTCTCCATTAATTTTTTTTTTTTTTTTTGTGGGTACCGGGGGTCGACCTCAGGACCTCGCGCGCCAGCAGGTGCCCATGCCGCTGAGCAATATCACCGGCCCCTTTTTCGTATGTGGGATCCGGGAGTCGAACTCGGGCCCTCGCGCTTGCCAGGCAGGCACTTATGCCGCTGAGCCATCTCACCGGCCCAATTTTTTTTTTTTTTTTAATGTGGGTACTGGGAATCAAACTCAAGACCTTGTGCTTGCCAGGCAAGCGCTTATGCCACTGAGCCATATCACCAGCTCTCTCCATTAATTTTGAAAGATAGTTTTGCCAGGTACATCTATCTGGGTTGGAAGTTTTTTTCTTTCAGTACTTGAAATATTTTACTTCAAGCTCTTCTTGACTTGAGGGTTTGTGTTAAGAAGTCTGCCATGATTCTGTTGGGCTTTCATTTATAGGTGATCTGTTTCTTTTCTGTAACAGCTTTTAATATTCTGTTCTTATGCTGAATTTCTGGGATCTTGATTAGTATATGTCTGGGTGTAGATTTATTTTGGTTATGGCTAACTGGGGTTCTATATGCCTCATTTATCTGTATGTCAGATTTTTTTCCCATGCTTGGGAAGTTTTCTGCTATTACTTCTGCAAATAGTTTTTTCTGTCATTTGTTTTGACTCCTGCTTTTTCATTGACACCAATTATTCTTGTATTATTTTTCTTTGCATTGTCTTGCAGCTTTTAAATAGTTATTTCCTGTTCTTTTGTTATTTTCAAGAGATCTTTCCTTTCATGATTGCTAGCCACGATCTTGTCTTCAAGGTCTGAAAGTCTATCTTCAGTTTTGTTCAGGCAGTTTTGCCAGCTTTCAGTGGAATTTTTAATTTCCTGGGTATCTGTTTGAATGTGTTTCATGCATTCTGTTTCCTTCCTATATTGATCATTCACTGTTTCCATCCTCTTTGTATCATCATCTATTTTTTTATCTATCACTACTCTAGATTTGCTGAGCAATTCTTTTATAAATGTTGATGTTTCTTTTTTTACCTGAGAGATTATTTCTGATCTGATTTCCTCTGTAGCCTCAGGGATTTGTTTCTTTACTTCGGTTACTCTCATTTCAGAAATTTCAGGTGTGTGTCTTTCAATTTCTTCTATGTCCATGTCTCCAGGACTTGCAGTGGGTGGGCTGCAGGTCTGAGATTGCATTATGCTTCTTTGTCTTGTCATTTTCTATTTCAAAAATTTTTTAATTTTGTTTTGTGTGATGATCCTTGTGGGTTTTTGTAATAGGTAGCTATATCACTAGTATCAAGGCCTCTCTAGGAAAAGTCTGTTCTTCAGGGATGTCTTCTGTGTGTAGGAGATTCTTGGTTTGTGTTTGTCCCAAGATCCTACCTTCCCAGTTAATTAAGAGTGGGACATTGGTATCTGTTTGGCTCAGTTCCCAGTCCTTTGGTGTAGGGCTCTGGTGAGGTTATTACCCCAGAGCTTCCCAGTATTGTTACAGAAGGGAGAACAACTGATTACAACAGATACGACATCCTAGCTAAAGTAGTAAAATTAGCAATAACAATAGTATCAAGCACAATTTAGAAACTGACAAACTGTGGTAAGTATTGATTTTGTACTTTAGACCATAGGAGCAGAGTCTATAGTTATATAACAGAACCAATCATAAATTAGGTGTTTGCATGCAAAGTGTTTCCCTTTGATAGAGTGGTTTTACCCTGTGGTGGGGAAATTTAGGGAGGATAGTGTATAAAACAAAGATAACTGGAAAGGAAGCAGAAGCAAGCCTGGAGGACAAAGGATGATCACACAAGTTTTGGGAAACTAGAGAAGGGGGTAGAAAGGAAAGAATGAAGGGGTATTCAAGGGATTATCTGAACTTCGTCTCTGGGTTTGGGGGATGTGATTAGTTTTCTGTGGCTGGAGTTCTCCCCAGCCATTTAGAAAAGAGAGAAAAAAAGAACAAAAAGAAAGGGAGGGAGGGAGGGAGGGAGGAAGGAAAATAGAAAAGGGCCAGTTACCAAGTCCTGGATTCTTCCCGAGCTGGTTGCCGGTCCCACGGAGGCCTCAGTCACCTGTTGGCTCCTGTTGTTATTGTTACTTAAGCCTTTTCATGCCACTAGTCTCACCTGTCCATCCTGTGCACTTTAGTTGGGACCCTAGTGTGTCACTGTCGTTCCTTCTGGTCTCTGGGCTTCCCGAGTGATTCACCTGGGTTGGGGGGGCAGAGATGGCACTGGGAGGGGCGGCCCTCCTCTGCATCTTTCACCTGTTTTCCTGCAGTGGCAAAGTGGTGATGGGAGGGTCTGCTCTCCTCTGGCTCAGCTCACCTTGGTTCTCTCAGTGGCGGAGAGGATTGGGAGGGGCCGCTCTCCTCCAGCCTATCCTTTGATTTTTAGTTCATGAATTTCTTTTTGGATTAGATGAGCCTCTTCTTTGCAGCCGAACCATTGGGTTTTGCTTTTGATCCAGTCTACCAATCTGTGACTCTTAATTAGGGAGTTGAGGCCATTTACATTGAGAGTTATTACTGAAAGGTATTGGCTTATTCCTTTCATTATATTATTTTTCTGTTGTTGACTCTTTTATTTTCTCCTTTTTACTTAACTGCTCACCCTACTTGATATATTCATTCCATCAGACTTTTTGGTTTTGTTGGCTTCATTTTCTCTGTCTACAATATCCTTGAGATTTTTTGAGTGCTGGTTGAGTGGTCATGAATTTCAGAAGGTGTCCTTTGTAATGGAATGTCCTTATTTCTCCATCAGTTTTTTTTTTTTTTTTTTTGGTGGGTACCAGGGGGTCGACCTCAGGACCTCGTGCGCCAGCAGGCGCCTGTGCCACTAAGCGATATCACTGGCCCCTTTTTTCGTATGTGGGATCCGGGAGCCAAACTCGGGCCCTCGCACTTGCCAGGCAGGCACTTATGCTGCTGAGCCATCTCACCGGCCCCCTGCATCAGTTTTAAAAGATGGTTTTGCATGATATATCAGTCTGGATTGAAAGTTGTTTTCTTTTAGGGCTTGAAACACTTCACTCCAAGCTCTCTTGGACTCTGAAGTTAGTGTTGAAAAGTCTGCTGTAATCTGATGGGTTTATCTTTTTAGGTCATTTTTTGCTTTTCTCTGACAGCTTTTATGATTTGTCCTTGTGTTGGACTTCAGGGTTTGGACTATGATGTGTTGGGGGGAGCTTTTTTTTTCATCATAATTATTTGGAGTTCTCTAAGCCTCACTTACCTGTATGTTGGGTTCTTCCCCGATGCTTGGAAAATTTTCTGTTATCATTTATATAGACAGATTTTTTTATCCCATGTGTGCTGACCTCTATTTTTTCTCTAAGTCCTCTTATATTAGTCTTAGCATCATCCAATAGCTGTTGGATCAATTTTCCTTGCTCTCTTGTTGTTTTTAAACTATCTCTAACTATATCATCATGTGCTTTCATTCTGTCCTTGAGGTCTGACACTCTCTTCTCACATTGGTCACTTTTGCTGCTGATGTATTCAATAGACTTATTTATCTCTGGGATTTCTCTTTGGCATGGAGTATATTTCTTTGCTAAATTTGTTTTTGATATTTTGAATGATTTTGGTCAGCTCTTCTAATTTTTTATTTGATTCATCTGTAACTACATTGGTCAATTTGTTTGTTACTTCTACTCTTTATATTTGGTTATGTCATCTTTGAGGTCACTAAGTTTCTTTGTTCCTCTTTAATCATTTTGTAGAACTCAGCCTTTTGGTATTTGATTTCCTCTCCATCAGGCCCCTTCAATCTGCTATGAGAGAATTGGGAGTCTTTGGAGCAATTTTGTTGCCTTTTTTTACATGTCCCCTCCCCCTTTTTGTGCTGAGGGTTGAGGTGAGAATGAAGAGATTTTTTTGTTGGTATAAAGATCTCCTTAGTTTCTGTTTTCCAGTGGTACAATTTTTATTTGCCAAGAAGTATTGCCTATCACCTCACCCTATTCAATTTAATTACATTGGATACAGTCACTATGTTGCAAGAAGAAAAATTTTATTGGTTATAATCAGCATCCACAGATCCAGGCATGTATCAATCATGAACCTTAAAACTTGTTTTGTCAATTTTACTTTTTTATAAGTCTGGAATGTAGAAGGAAAAGGGAAGGAAAAAGGAAGCAGCAAAGGAAATTGGGGCTGGGGCTATAGATCAGTGGCACAGTGCCTGCCTGGTAAGCACAAAGTCCAGAGTTCGATTCCTGGTACCAAAAAAAAAGAAAGAAAAGGAAACTGGTAAGTTAGTAAGAGAGGAGAGAGATAAGAAAAATGTTAGTAGGTAAAAATTAGATAGGAGATCAGATTCTGCTGGAGGTGTTTTTATAGCTGGAGTAAAATGTTAGTGTTGAGGGAATTTAAGAGAGTATTTGTGGAGGCAGGAGAAGGGGTACCAGGAGAGAGAAGTGTAATTAGAGATTGAGGCTAGATTGTCAGAACCTGTTAATATATGTGCAGTTAGTTTTGTTTGGACCCTGTAAGCACAGTTCTATTGAGGATTATCCTGAAATGGCCATGAACTCTACCATTCAAGTTGAAGCACTGGTCTATTCTTAGTTATATATACACGAAAGGTAGAGAAAAAGCAAGGCAAGACGGGGTATAGGGAAAATGAGGAAGGGGAAAGAGAAAAGAATAGGGAGGAAAGAAGGTTAAAAAGAGAAGAAATACTGAGAGAGCAGAATAAAAGCAAAAATAAAGTTAAAAAGTAAAATAAAACATACCATTGATAAAGAAGCAAGAACTGGAGAAAAGAGAAAAACAAAAAAATGAGAGAGCCCAGAATGGACAAATAAGCAAGGAAACAAACAAACAAAAAACTCACATGGCCAAATGGCTAGTGTCCACCCAGTCTCCTTCCCAGTGTAGTACTATAATAGTCTCCTTATAGACAGCCTAGCCAGTTTCCCCCCTACTTGAGGGCTGCTTAACTGCCTTCCTGGAGTGGTGAGGGCTCTTAGTCTCTCTAGACCCACCTGTTGGCTGCAAGTTGTGCTTGGGGTATGGCCAACTGTAGATCTTTGTCTCTGTCCCAAGATCCAGCTCTCTGGGAAGAAGAGGATATGAAATAGTTTGCCCTATTCCCAATTCCCTGTCAGCTTCTTCCAGTAATCTCCCATTCCTGGTCCCTTAACTACTGGGCAAATCTCACAGTAGTCTCCGTGTTCTCCCTCCAGGGACTTTCTACACGGTGTCCCCAGAACTCCTTCGGTTTCTTTGTGCTTAGAACTTTAACCATCCCTGACTCAAGAGCTCAGCTTTCCGACCTGTGGAACCTGGCGCAGTCCCCAGGCTCGGCAATGGGCTTCCTTTGCCTCTGCAGGACAGTGGACAGTGGATAGGATTTTTCCTTGTCTCACAGCTTTCTGTTGTTCAGGGAAACAATAGGATGATAGGGGCAAGCAACTGCATATTTTGGTGTTGCTCGTTTTCCCTTATGTTAGTTGCAAGCCAACACTTCCTTGGGACCCCAGCCACAGTTTTATCCCACACTGGGTTTCCTCTTCTAGGTGGGAAGGAGAGTATGTAAGGAGTCTGGCCTCTGCTATGCTGTCTCCTTCCCTCAGGCTGTTAGAATCACTCCTAAGATGGCATGTTCACTGGGTAAAGGATGAATGGGGAGATACAGACCAGCATCATGGTATAAATATTTATAAAATATAACTATCTCTTACAATGTACACCACATAGTAAATATTTTCAGTATTGTAGACAATTTAACCTCTGTGGCAACTGTTGATCTCTGCTATTTTAGGATTAAAGCAGCCATAGGTTATCTGTAAAACAATAAATATGGCTGTTTCGCTCTACTTTGCTGGCTCTTATTTTGAACAAAATTAATAGTAATTTCTAATAGTGTTTATAACAATAAAAAGTATAGTGCCTGGCAGCAATAGCATAAAAGCTGTGAGGGGAGAAACAGGTATATATGATAAGCTTTTCACATAAAATGCAGTGGTGCGATATCACTCAAGGGTAGATTGATAAGTTAAATATGTATAGTTTGAATCTGAAAGCAACCAGTATAAAGCAGATTTATAGCTAATAAGCATACAAAGGAAATTGAATCATAAAATATACTTGAGTAATCAAAAAATAGAAGAAACAAAGAAAGTGATGTGACAAATAGAAAATATCAAGATGGTAAACTTAAGAGTGACCATATTTTAATAAATGTAAGTGATTTGAATATGCCAATCAAAAGACAAGATTAGCCAGGCATTGTGGCATATGCCTGTAATCCCAGCATTCTGGCAACCTGAGCAGGAGAATCACAAGTTTGAACCCAGCCTGGGGAATTTAGCAGCTTAGTAAGATGTAGCTTAGTGTGATGGTCCTGGGTTCAATCCCTAATACTGCAAAAAAAAAAAAAAAAAAAAAGTCAAATTAAAAAAGACCTGAGTACATGTTGATTACAAAAAACATTTTATATGAAAAATAAAAAGCAAGGACAAGTATAATGATGGAGTCATTTTGTTACAGAACTGATACCAAACCAAATGGAAGACTCTCCACCAAGGAGGTGGAAGGCAACTTTTTATTAACACCAGTGGGCTGGGGGAACCAGGTCCAAATCACCAGCCTTGACTTAGAGTAAAACAACAACTTATATACATTTTGTAAGCAGGAAGTACAGAGCCGATAGCAGGTTATTTTATAATTGGTTACATATGTTTTGGTCACACATTGTTAGGCAGGTTTTTCCTGGGCAGGTTTTGTTAGGGAGAGTTGTTTATCATAAGGTGGGAATGTCTAGGGAGGGAGCTGGGGCTGGGCGGGTGATTTGTGTCCTTGGCTGGGCTAGGCTGGGCTAGTCTGTCCTGAGCAGAAAGTCCTTGAAACAAGATACATTCACAGGCTGGGTAGTACAGCTGGGCTAAATTATCTATGAGTTGCAGCTAGCATGCCAGGTCAAGGCTGGCTGAGTCTAATGGTCTAACAATGAGACAGGCTAGGCTAGCATAGTTTGTCTTAGCATGGTATCAGGCTGTTAGTTTTCTAAACTTTCTATTACAATTTAATCAAGATGATGTAAGAATTCTAAATGTTTATGTTCCTAATAACAGAGCTTCAAAACATATAATGCTAACATGGATGAACCTTGAAGAAATATTAAGTAAAATAAGCTAGACAAATATTGTGTGATTCCATTTATGTGAGATATCTAGAATAGTCATATTGATAAAAATAAAGAGAGTAGAATAGGAGGTGGAAGTTGGGGAAGCTAATCTAGAAATAAGCCCACATACATGACTAAATAAGTCAACTGTATGACCAGAGGTACATGTAGTTAAAGCAGTGGAGAAACTGAAGCAGTTGGATCTATATGTTAAAAAAAAAAAAAAAAGATGAACTTGGCTATATACATCATATCATGTATAAAATTTAACAGAGAATGGATCATAAGAGCCAGGTATGATGGTACATGCCTATAATCCCAGCAGTCTGGGAAGCAGAGGCAGAAGGATCAGAAATTTGAGCCCAGCTTGGGCAAATCAACAACCTAATTTGACCTTGTCTCAAAATTTAAAAAAGGACTGGGCGTGTAGCACAGTGTGAAGACTCTGGGTTTATTCCCCAGTACTGCAAATAAATTAAATAAATAAATTAATTTCATAAACTGGAAACATAAAACTATATAAAACTTCTAGAAGAAACCCTGGAGAAAAATGGTGACCTTGAATTAGGAAAAGATTTCTTAATTATAACACTAGAAGCAAAGAAGAAAAAATTGATAAATTGACTATCAAAATTTAAACTTCTCTTCAAAAGACACTGTTAAGGAAATAAAAAAAGAAGGCACAGATTGGGAGAATATCTTTGCCAAGCATAAGATAAAGGTTCTTTATCCATAATACATAAACATAAAGAACTTTAAAAGGTCACTAATATGAAAACATATGAACCAATTTTTTTTGGACAAAAGATTTGAACAGACATTTGACCCCCAAAAAATATATAGATAATAAATAAGCCTATTAAAAAGATGCATCATTAGTCATTGGAGGAAATACAAATTAAAACAACAACAAGGTACTCCACACCTACTAGAATGGCTAAAATTTAAAAGGGTGAACAACACATCAAAGGTTGGCAAGCATGTTGAGGAACTGTGACTGACACACAATTCATGGGAATGTAAAATAGTACTAGTACTTTGGAAAATAGCTTGGCAGTTTCTTTAAAAGGTAAACATATATCTACCACATGATTCAGTCATTTCAGTCCTAGGTATTTGGCCAAGAGAGAAGAAAATATATTTCCATATGACACTCATACATTAATCATGACAGCCAAAAACTAGAAACAACCCAAATGTCTAACAGCATATCAGTAAACAGTTATATATCACCAGTATGAAAGAATGAATTATGCTCATGATAACACAGACAAGCCTCAAAACTATTATACTAACTGAAAGAGGCCAGACAATGTAGAATATGTACTATATTATTCAATTTATACAAACTCTAGAAATACAAACTGTAGTAACAGAAAGTACATCAGTGGTTGCTTGGGAGGTGAGGAAGGGGGTGAAGGTAATGACACAAGGAAAGTGGGTGGTGATGAGTGTTTATTATCTTGGTTGTGGTGATTATTTCACAGATGTATGTCAAAGCTTAACAAAGTGTTCCCTGTTAATATTTGGAGGTTAATATATGTCATTTTTACCTCAGTCTGACTTTAGTTTTTAAAAATTAACCTAAATACTTAAATGAAATTCAGAGTCCTGAGCTTTTAAAATGCAATTAGCCTGGCCACTAATAAAATATAACCAATTAATCCTTTAGGTTCTGATCAATCGTATTAACTACTGTTCACTTAACCAAGAGCTGGAAGTGAATTGGAAAGAGTAGAAACACAAGTGACAGTTCTCTATGAGCAAAAACAGTGAAGAGACACAGAAGCATTCCTCCACGCCACCAAATCTATGACCAGTTCCTAAGCTCTGTACAGAGCGGACTATCTTGCTTTTTGCAGTTTTAGTCATTTATAAATTTAATCACCTTTATTAAAATTACATAACCAGGTAACATACACCACAAGAAATACTGATTCAGTAAGTTCAGTATAGCTTCATGTATCAATATTTTAAATTTATATTTAAATTTATTTTTATATGTACTGAAAATATACAAAACATAAATAGTATCATTATAACAATGTTTAACCTCACCACAGTTCATCTTTAGAACTTTTTTCATCTTGGAAAACTGAAACTCTATATTCATTAATCATTAAACTCTCCATTCTCCCTTTGCCAACCTCCTGGAAACCACCATTCTATATTTTTATCTATGAATTTGACTGCTTTAAGCACCTCGTGTAACTGGAATCGTGGTGTTTGTTCTTTCCTATCTGGTTTATTTCACTTAGAATAATGTCTGTAAGATTTATTAAAATTAACTTAAGAATATCCTTCTTTTTAAAGGCTGAATGATATTTCATTGTATGTGTATACCACATTTGGCTCATCCATTCAGCAGAAGCATACAAGGGTTCTGATTTCTTCACATTCTTGTCACCACTTTTTCCTGTCTTTTCTTATTTTTTTTAATGGATAATAGGTGTGAAGTGGTATCTGATTGTGATTTAGATTTGAATTTCTGTAATGACTAGTGATTTTGATTATCTTTTCCTATGTCAATTGTTCATTTGTATGTCTTCTTTACAGAAATGTCTGCTCAAGTCTTTTGCCTATGTTTGAATTAAGTTATTTTTTGTTGTTGTCATTGAGTTTTAAGAGTTCTTGGAATATATGATAGATACTAATCCCTTGGCATATATATGATTTGCAAATATTTTTGCCATTCTGTGAGCTGCCTTTTTATTTTAATAGTGTCCTTTGATATACTAAAATTATTTGATGGTCAGTTTGTCTGTTTTATTCTTTTGTTGCCTGGGCCTGTGGTCCAAAAACACTGTATTACCCAAACCAGTGTTGTGAAGCTACTCCTACATTTTCTTCCAAGAGTTTTATAACGGTAGCTCTTATGTTTAGTTCTCTCTCTTTCTCTCTCTCTTCATTAACCCTATATATGCAGTTGTCCCTCAGTATCTTCAGGAGATTAATTCTAGGACCTGCATGTTTACCAAAATTCACAGATGCTCAAGTCCCATATATAAAATGGCATAATATTTCAAAAGCTATATACATCCTTTTGTGTACTTTGAATCATCCCTAGTTTATTTCTAATACTTAATACTGTATAAATGGTATATAAAATGTTGTCATACTGTATCGTTTAGGAAACAATGCCAAGAAAAAAATTGTATCTGTACGTGTTCAGTTTTTCTAATACATACTTTCAATTTGTAGTTAGTTGAATGCAGGGGTACCCACAGATAGGGAGAGACAACTGTGATTCTGACGCATTCTAGTTTTTTGTTTTTGTTATTTTAAGTGCTGCTTTAGCCATACTTTAGTGCACTTGCTTAAGCACCTATGGCTGAAAAGGAAGGTATTAGCAGAAATAGAGTTACAGCAAAGATCCAGTAACTGGAGTATTTGAGAATGCTGTGGTGTCAGAACTATCAGCTCCAAAGCTAAGAATATTTCATCCTTAGTATCTAATCAGTTAACTTTCCCTTAAATTAGCTGACTAGCAAAGGAATATGGTTAGTTAGTTAGTTAATTATTTGTAGTAAGGGGATTTAACCCAGAGCCCTCACACTGAGCTACATCCCCAGCCCTTTTTGTTATTACTATTATTATTTTTATTTTGAGGCAGGGCCTCACTAAGTCATTAAGTTTCCCAAACTAAGCTTTAACTTATGATCTTCCTGCTTCATCCTCCCAGAGTACTGAGATTACAGGTATGCACCACCACTCCCAAGTGAAATATGACCCTTTAGCTGATTTTCTCCCATGTTCTGTGAAACCCTTAGATAAGTTTAGGAGTGGGGATGGTTAAGAAGTAAGACAGTCTTTCAGATGAGGTCCAGGAAAAACAGGTTGGCCTATTGCTTCTTTTCCAGGGCACTGTCTTTACCAAAAAATTTATAATTTTCACTACAGTCTCTCAATCTTACCCCTTCTCCCATAATTCCATACTATATAAAGAAGTGATATATGGGAGCATACCAAAATAAACTTGCCTTTCTGTGTTTTCATCTAAGGCTGTTTTTAAGAGACTATCCAGTACATTCACAGGAGTATCAGGTAGACATCAATCACAAGATTCTATTGATAAAATGACATTAAGCACCCTTGAATTTCTGCTAAGTGGTAAGCAAAATATACTTCATTATATATATCCTCCTTATGACAAGCTGTTGTGTCCTTTGTTTCCAGGGGTCTCAGATGTCAGATGTGGCAAGCAGGGAGCTCCATGCCCAAGCTCAAGAACGGCTGCAATACTACTTTATGAGCAGGGCCCTAGAAGAGAGAGCCCAGCAGCACAGAGAGGCTCTGATGGCTCAGATCAGCACAAGTATTGAACAGCTAATGAGTATGTACTCTTTCCATTTTTGTTTCATAAAAGGAATAACCTTTACAAGATATATGACATCTAAAATCTTCAGAAGGATAATACTACTAATAATCTTCTTGCCCAACTTCTATCCTCAAGGATTTTCTACATCTAGATCATAACAGCGTAATGTTTTCAAATGATACAGATTCCATAACCTCCTGTGTGCTTCCTCTGGCCTTGCTATCATTCATATGTGTTAGGTCGGAGTTACGAATTTCAAAGATGGTGAACCCTGTTAACCACTTTCTACTACATAATCCCAAAAATGTTTAGTCGTATTTTAGAAGTAGTTGATAACCATAGTGCCATTCACTTGTAGAACATTTTATAATTTTTAATGAAGTGCTTCCACAAAATCTTCTGTTAAGCCATTTAACAAAAATTATATTTTTTAAACACAGAAATGGCCAGGCAGTTGGGAGTGCTCCTACCAGGGAGTTAGAATCCTGTCTCTTCCTACTATAGCTGAGTTTGTAGCTCTGTAGTTTCTAAGTTCCTGCTTGTTTGGCGTTGGACTCTTCCAGTTACCTGTTTATTATCTGTTTACTGCAGAGGCACCAAGTCTGAAGGAAGCAGAAGGGAAAGAACCTGAGCTCTTCCTAAGTAGATCCAGGCCTGTGGCAGCCAAGGCCAAACAGGCCCATCTCATCACTCTGAAGCACACACAAGCACCTTGGTGGAAGAAGCTTGGGGAAGAACCAGGCAATGAGATTGATGTTCCAAAGGATGAGCTCACTGTAGAACTAGAAACCTTATTCATCGGTGGAACCAAATCCCCTTAGGGAGTTACCCTGAAAACTGACACTAATCTTATATTTCAGAAAACTATATTGGTTCTGCTCTGGTATACTGGTAGCCTAAGACTTTCCTAGCGTGTGATTTTCTGGAGATTTCTCTCTAAAAAAAGATTTATAGCAAACAGTTATCATCTACCTCTCAATTCTCTTTTTCTTTTCTCCACATCCCTGTCTCTGGCTGTACACACAGATTTGTGTTGCTTTTATTGTGGAACTAAACTGATCATGGCATTGTGTTGTTAACAAAATATTAAATTTGTTTCACTTTTGCTATTGTCCAGTGAAAGGTTTTTTAAAATATATTTTTAACAATTATTCTGAAAAACTTGGGATTATTTTAATTTTCACACTTGTTATTTAAAATTCCTGTATTATTATTATTATTATTTTTTTTTTTTTTTGTGGGTACCGGGGGGTCGACCTCAGGACCTCGTGCGCCAGCAGGCGCCCGTGCCGCTGAGCAATATCACCGGCCCCTTTTTCGTCTGTGGGTTCCGGGAGTCGAACTTGGGCCCTCGCGCTTGCCGGGCAGGCACTTAAGCTGCTGAGCCATCTCACCGGCCCTAATATTATTATTATTATAGATGTGTTTTGGTCATTATTAAGGTGAGGAAAAGAAGAGGTCAGTTGAAGGATGTGCTGGTTACTTTTCTCTCGTTGCTGAGACAAAATCCCCGACACCCAAAATTAAGGAAGGAAAGGTTTATTTAGCTCACAGTTTGTGGAGGGTTCAGTCCATACTTAGCTGGCTCCAAGGCAGACTGGCACACGGCAGAGGGCAACAGTTCGTGGCTGCGGAAAACAGCAAAAGCAACAAACAGTAGAAAGGGAGGAGCAGGAGAGAGCAAGCCTCTTTCCCTCCCTTGTATTGTATGCAGGCTACCCGCCCCAGGGTGGATGTAGCACTCGTGCCAGTAATCCCAGCTTTGGACCATGAATCAGTCATAAACTCTAGAAGCCCGCCTCCATGACTGCATGAGGCTTTGGGGGGACATCTAGACACATACCATAACAAAGGACTTACTGTTTTGTATAAAAAAAAAAGGTTGACCTTAATTTCTATTCTGTTATTTCTAAAAGGAACTACACACACATGCAAATCTAACTAGGACTCAATGTAAGAAAAATTTCTCCAGCTAAAATTCTTTTCTTTTTATTAAACTATGAGAACTACATAACTTGCTGCTTCCCTTTTTATCTAAAATAAACAGTCTGTCTGAGTATATTGCCATTATGTTATTTTAGTGTACTTAAAAGTATCCCTCAGATGAAGATTTGGTTTCTTGTATAGGTCTGCCTATTTGATAAAAAATGACAATATAAATATTCTATCAACTGAACTTTGCTGAGTTTATGGTAAAAATTAACTTTCTGATACCCGTTCCAGGCTTTATATGTTTATATTTTCTGAAATCAGTCATTACAAAAGGTTTTTCAGGTCTACAAAATAGAGGGCCGATCCTAGGTTCTGAGCTCTGAAATAAGAATTTCTTTTAAATTTTTATTTTTATTGGAATATGTTTGCAGAACATAATGACTACATTTCTTGTGGTGAGTTAGTACATGTTCATAACACATCTTTTCATCCTCCTTCTCCTTCCCTCCCTCCCTCCCTCTCTCTCCATGTCTTGGTTTTCTTCCACTTGAAGAATTTTAATGGCCAAATGGTCACATAGATACCTTTATTTAGTGTATTATTTGGCCATTGTTATAATTAAAATAGGAAGAAATTGGATTTCTTACTGAAAAAAATGGAGAAGTCTATGTTCTTAAATTCCAGTTATTGTTCTAGGATAAACACCTAAAAAGAAATAGAGATTAATATTAAAGATAAAAGGCTTATGTCAAATGCAGCCTAATTCTTTCTGAATTGTACCACTTTTTGGAGCCATAATTCACCAATATTCTTTTAATTTTTGGCCCTTGCTTGTTTAACATGGTTATAAAATGAAGTTTAAAAGCCAATGACTTGCTAATGTTCTTGTCCTCTTTTATCTTGTTTAGATCAATCAGAGAGAAACTTTTGGTTCCTGGTGGCTAGGCAGGGTCAGTGCCACAACCAGCCCAGCCTAAAGCAGACATAAGAAGGTGGGCCTTTGGCCCCTCTGCAGCCCTTAAAAATAAAGGATCAAAGGTAGGGGAGAGGATAAAGCCCGACAGAAAAAACTAAAAATAGAAAGGAGACAAGGAAAAATCATAATTTAAAAATTGTCCTTTTAAGACGATATCAACATCAGGACACGATCAAGTTTATCCAAGCTCACCCATATCTGTACCCATTAGACTTGTTTATTCTTTTCTTCCAGGTCCATCATATTCAATTTTATTTTATTTTATTTTTTTAAGTACTGGGAATCAAACTCAGGACCTTGCACTTGCCAGGCAAGTGCTGTGCTGCTGAGCTATATTCCCGGCAACATCCTTAAAGATACTTTAAGTCTGTAAATTAGCTTAGTTGATGATGTAAAGGCAGGAATCTGATGTTATGATAAAAGAATAAAGTGAAACATACGAAGCAGAGAGCAACCATAGCAAGGCACTCACAGCACTGTTGGGATAATGAGGCCTGGCAAATACAATCTGGGCCAAGTAGCGGAGTGGTAAACAACAATTCATCCTCTTTGAGATTTGGAATCCAGACATTGGAAAATGACAATTCGGGGAAGTGAAAAAAGAGAAGTAGATCCCCAGGAACTAGGAAAAATCCAGCAAGAAGATAAAAACCTACAGAGAAAGTGAAGAGACAGAACACAACGCTTCTGGGGAAAGGACAGTCTGTACTTTCTCCATTGCTCCTGGCTTGTGGCTCACAGGAAAAGGAGACCAAATCTATACAGACAAAGTGAAAGCTGGGGATTCCAGAGAAATTCAGGGAGTAACACAGCAATGGAACAAACTAGTGTATACTGTGCACTGCAAAGAGAGTGCAGGATTCTGCTTCTATGTGAGTCCTTTGACAGGCAACAGCTGGCGAGTGGCTCCAGTTCAAGCACCCACCATATCCCCTGGAGAGAGTGCTTGGTTGAATACCATTCCAGGAGAGATTAATTATTTGAACTTGGCTCTCAGCCATGGGACAACTTCAATTCAGGGTTCCCATTGTTATATTCCCACAGCAGCTGAATGAGAGACAGTTGTGGTCAGGGAGCCACGGTCAGGCTGGAAAGAGACCCCCTCAGGGGTTTAAGCTAAAGGTCACAGGCCTGACCCCCTGGTCAGAGGCTAGACTCAGCCTGAATGGCTCTGGATTTGAAAGCCACAGAATTGGCACCCTTGGCTTAATCCTACTGCCTGCTGACCACATTCGGCATGGATCTGCCTGCTTTTATCTACGAGCATGAGCAGGGATATATCTTGATTTGGACATTGCCCTAAAATTGTAGATCCAGGAAGAAAACCACACATATAAAAATCACGAAGAAATGTCTTTTTGGTTTTGGTTCTTTGTTTTTGTTTTGTTTTTTGTGTGTCCATTGTTCTTAGTTTTTATTTTCTTTTTTTTCTTCTTTCCTTGCCTCGTTGCTTCTTCACCAGTTTATTGGGTCTTGGGGAACTTTTCCTTTGTCCTTCTTCCTTGCTTCTTCTTTTTCTTTATTTTTTTCCTCTTCTCACTTAATTTTTCTCCCTTTAATTTTCTCTTATTTTTATTCCCTATTAATTTCTTTTTTCCCTCTTTTTCTTTTATCTTCTATTTCTCATCAGTTTTTTCTCTTACCTTTGCATAATTCTATAAACATCCTTCTACTCCCCAGTAGGATCCTTTGTACCACTTTTTCTCTCCTCCTCCTCCTATCATATAGTTTAAGGTTTCAAATACGTCCTCTTGCATTCTTCCATTACAAACCCTGTATCTTTAATTGTATAAGCATAAAGCATTGTTTGTTAATCTTTTGATAGTTTACTCTGTAAAAATGTAGTTGAATTCTTTTTTACCACTAACATAGATATAGCTGTCACATTTAGTACATATTAGCTGTAAGTCAATATCTGGGTTATCTTAATGTTTACATCATAATTGTGGTTTTCTTCTCTAGGGTTAAGGGTGGTACATAATTGTTTTTTATGGTGTGTTTATATTCAGTATGTCTTGGACAATACTACTATAGCCTATTTGCTTGATATGTGCAACGTCACATGATTGTCACTATTTCTCTGTAAGCCAACATTCAGATTACCTTTGTGACATTAGCAACACTAGAGTACGTTCCCAGAGAACTTGGTTGTTGGACTAATTATACTGCATCCTCCTCTCCCAAATTAACCAAGGTGGTCAGATCTTGGGGCTGAGGCAAAGGACTATAGCCAGGCCCAAAGTACATCACCGAAAAGCAACTAAAGAGATCTCTATACTAGTAACAAAGTCTTTACACTATAAGCCTCCACAAACTTCAGCAAAAATCAAAACTAGCAAGTAAAAGAAAAATAATAGAAACAAGAAGACAAGGCAACAAATGCCTCCCCAAAGTCCCAACTCCCTTAAAGCCAGTCCAAGTGGCACTGATGGGCAAAATAGCATAAGCCACACACCCAAAACACTTGAAAGGATAACAGAAGAGGTTAGAAAGGAATAATTGAGAAAGCTCAAAGAATTTTTTTAGGCAAAACATCTTAGATCAACAATTTTATAAAAATACAGACTGTGCTCATGCCTTTCAACTGTAAAATGGGCTATTATCTTTCTGTGGGTGGTCCATCTTTTTCTTCTATAAACCAAGATAATTCTTACAGATTTACTAATTCCATAATTCTAAACCCTCAAAAAAAAAAAAAAAAAAAACGAAAAATATTCCCATCTCCAGAAAATAATGCATCTCATTCTTTGAATGACCCTCTCTCTTCTGAGTATGTACATTTTTCTTCTAAATAAATCTTTTTCATGCCTCTTAAAAAATAAATGAGCTTCCTCAATTTTGAACCTTTCTCAAGAGACTTCAGAGGTGGGGTTGTATCAGACAGTGTTCAGTAAATCTCTGAGATCTCAGCCAACTTAAAGAGATGGAACCTGAGTTATCTCTGACCAACTTCAATTACAAGTAGGTGAGGAAGCATCTAACCTGGAAATATGCAACCTGAACACAGGGCCAAATAATCAAAGTGGACCTCAAAATCATAAAAGAGGCAAACAGCCGAATTCCTTTGTATAAGTTATTCCACAATATTTAGTGCCCTTTCCACCTCATCTTTCCCATCCATATGTTTCTCTTTGAAAATTTCCTTCTAAAGTAATTTCTACAAGGCATTACATTTAAGCACATAGATTCCCTATTAAGTCTGTGATACTTTGGGCATGTATAAATTTCTTTAAACTTACCTATATGCTGCTTAGGAATTATTTTAAGGTATTTTGTTTATATAAATAGCATATCTGTAACTGGGTTGCAAACAACTTGAGGGCAAAGAAGAATTTTTGTATTTTGTTATGTCCAACACAGTGCCAGTTATGTGTCTAGTATTCAGCAGTGGCTGACTAATGAACTCCTTTCCCCCAGTTTTCAGAGACAATTCACTTCTTGCTAGTTGTATGATTGCTTCCAATACTGTCCTAAGGTTCCTATCAATTGTCAGCCAGTATCATTCAGCTTTCAGAATGCTGAGCTTGGTGTTCTGTACCACAGTAACCCCTCTCTGGAGAGTTCCATTGCAAATTAAAAATAGAAAAGAAAGAGATCAGAGAGCACACTCAAATGGCTGGAGTGGTAAGGTCTGTTAGATGAACAGTGAGCAGAACATAGGCAGTAACACTGATAATGTTGATGTGGGCAATTAGGGCATGGCCAGTTGGCAGGACAAGTGGGTATGACCTGTCATTCATGGAGATCCACGACACATGTGCAGAAAAGTAGTTCCCAAGCCCTAAACCTGCAACCAAACATAAAATGCTATCTTCAATTCTTCTGGGATGAGATCAAGCAAATTTTTGATAGGACAACCTAGATCTCATGTCAACCTTAGGGGTGGGGGACTCAAAAGACCTCCACCGTTAACCTCATTTCTACTGTTTTTTTTTTTTTTTTTGGTACCGGGAATCAAGCTCAGCACCTTGCGCTTGCCAGGCAGACACTGGTGCTGCTGAGCTATATCCCCGACCCCACTGTGCTCTCTCATTAATAGTGGTTTGCTCTCACCCTGCAGAGCATACTTCTTTTCCTACTTTAATTTGCCTACACTCACTCTCCCCAGCATAATTCTCCTACCTTTAATTAATATAAAACTTTACTACCTTTTTGCTTTTCCTACCAGTTAATTTAGAACAAGAACCTGGAAAGAATCTCTAGGAGTCCATGGCACCCCAAGAACCCTGGTAACCATTTTGGCAAAGCCAGCTGGGAAGTAAGGTGCTTTGGGCAGTTTTGTTTCCCTTTCTCTGTTCTGTGTACTCAAGCCATGAAGGAAAAAACTGGTTTAGTTTTTGTCCTTTCTCCTCTTTCTCCTAGAAAAGCCCAAATCCTCTTCTTGTCCCTTGTCTCCCACTCTGGCTTTTTCTGTTGGAGGATCCAAATCCTTTGACTTTTTTTTTTTTTTTTTTTCCTGATGTTGGTTGCTGGGCAGAAGGGAGGGAGCTAGAGGGTGCCAAAAATGGAACGTGGGGAACATAGGAAGTTTTCTCGTGGCTCTGGGAACAGTTTCCTAGTGTGTCCCACCATGTGGGAGGGTGAAGGGGTAACACACGGCCTCTGTGTTTTTCCCAGCTGGTAAGAGAGGCCCACATGTCTACCTGAAGTTTTTTCCCCCTTTTCTTCTCTTCCCTTTTTCAGTCATTCATTGTGGACACCAGTCAGTTAACAGTTGACAACACCTGTTATCAACCAAGTCGTGTTCAAGTCCCATGTGTATGATGCCTTTTTGCCTTCATGTTTTTGTTCTCTGTAATACTTTGTTCAGCTTCCTTACTCTTTAAAAATTAGGTATTGGTAACTTGGTTTTCTGTTTGAGTTCCTGCTTACCCCAGCCCACCCTCTCTCGTGCTCAAAGCCTCATCTGCATTTTTCGCCTAGATGGCTATTTATCTCCAGGTATCTTTAGTGAGTTGCTTTCTCAGGGCATTGTATCCTAAGACCTCAGGGATCCATCCCAGTCGACCTTTCTGCCATGTTTGCCAGCCATTCTGGTTCATCGTATGGTTCAGCCACATGGTTCTGCCATGTTTGTTGGCCACTTTGGTTGGTCACATGGTTCCGTCATGTTTGTTCACTGTCTTCTTTCTTGACTGACCTCACAGACATCAGGAAATCTCACCCTCATAGATAAGGCCTAAAGTCTGCTTTTAGGGAACACATGGGCCTTCTCCCTGGTTCTCTTCTGAATTGGGTTACATACCCTCCCTGTTTCTTCTAACAGAAATTCAGGCCATTTAGAAACATGTGTCAGAGGGCCTGAGTGGAACAAAGGGAACAGCTAGTGAAGATCAACTCCAACAGCTGTGAGCTTGCAAAAGTAGATCTGGAGTCAACAGATAATAGCCCCTAACCTTGTACTTAGCACTTTCTATGAATTTTTTCTTTTTTCCTCTCCTAAATGCTTAAATAGAGGTTTCTATCTCTACCACCTTAAACAAAATAATTACCAAAGTTTTAAGATAAATGGGAGGGATGCTATTTCTCAAGTGGCTAGTTGAGCCCTTAGGGCTTCATGATGATATAATGAGTTGTAGGCTGTGGAGAGGTCTAAGGAAAGGCACTGGTGCCACTTTGCCAGAGATATCTGGTAGTGCATTTGATTCTCTCAGAGGATGCTCTGGGACTTAATGGAACTGCATCCTTCTGTTGGGGAAGCCCTCTGAAGGACTCCAGACTTAGTCGTGCCCCCCCCACATAGGCCACTCACAGGTAGCTAGTTGGAGACCTGGGGGCTCTATGCTTGTCTTTAACAACTCACCTTGTTGCAGTATTGCAAAATACTAGGTTTGTGTCCAGTTTGTCCTAGGAAATGGTGAGAGATGAGTGCAGAATGACAACTAAATTATAACACTATTCTTTAATTGGATTTTTTTGCAAAAGGCAAGGAAAGTGGTTTGAAATATCTTATGTTCAGGCTTTTTATGGCTCTTTATCTCTGTAAAGGCCCAAGAATTATGGTACTTAACAGGCCTCTAAGGAAGAGGAAATTGGTATCACTGATGATCCTGTCCTCAGATGCCTATCTGTCTCTTGGGAATATATGGCTCTTTCCCACCTGTTTAATGAAAACAACCACACTGAAAGTTCTCCTCAAACTCCTCCTGATAGTCGTCAGGCCAGTAAGTCAGTCCCCTCTTTGTACTACTCAGACAGCTTTTAGCTCTGCAGGACATCTCATCTTGCCCCTAAAAGGGTTCCCAGGAATAAAAGGGACTATTTGAGTTCAAGTTCTTTTTTCAGTGGCAAATACCCAACAATGGAAAGAATGGTTAGGCCAATTTCCAGAAGATCTTTGTAGGTTTGTAGACAGGTTTCAAACTTGGACAACTCTTGGCGAGATATCCAGTTTGTCTTAGCCACTATCTGTACTCCAGACCCCTCTGACCCAATTGCTGGATACAGCTTTCTCTGTGTTCAATAATGACGATCTAAATGAGGATGAAAGAAGAAGGGATGACAAAGACAGGCAGAAATTATGGATGTCACAACTGGCAATGCTTTAAGCACACCCAAGTTATCCAAGGGAAAACTCAAAGCAAGAAGACTGGACACTGGGCATATGACTGCACCAAGCCACCATCTAGGCCCTGCTCCGTGGGATAGGTTGCTAATGTGCTTGACTCATGGCACTGGAGGATTTACTGTCCCTACCCCCAGGGAGGAGCTAGGCCAGCCAAAACTCTCAACTGTTGGTCTGATAAAGAGAACTGAAGGGGCCTGGGGCAATCTACAGTGCTCCTGTCCACAGACATCTCTGTCTCCTGTGAGAAACCATAGGTGACCCTGGATGTCATGGTTAAGCAACTTCAATTCCTTTGGGTTCTATTTTAACTTCCTTCTCTGGAAAAGCTTTCTCTAGATCAATAGCCATAATTCAGGTAAAAGCTTCTTTACTCCTGCTTTTCCATGTCAATTCAAAGATCTATATTCAACCATGAGTTTTTAATTGTCCCACAGTGTCCTACTTCCTTAATAGGAAAAGATTTACTAGCAAAATTGGGGGGGGGCAATTCTCCAATTATGACAAGGCCAAAGCAGATTTTACCACTTGGGATGGCATCAGGCCATATTTCTAGATGCTCCTGAGGTCGCTATAAAAGATTTGCACTGCTCTTAACCCTGCCTCACTGATCCCTACAGGCTCAGTAGCCACTCCTGTGAATGGGTTATTTCCCAGACCTACACAAGCAGGCAGAACATCGGTGACCTGCCCCTCAAGACCCCAAGGAGATAGGGTTCACTGATGGAAGTAGCTTTGTTCAAGAAGGACATCAAAAGGCAGGTTATGCAGGTTTCATTTCACAATGGGTCACAGAGGCCAAACCCTTCCCCCAGGGACCTCTGCTCAAAAAGCAGAGCTCATAGCTCTTGCTCGAACATTGCAAAAAGCTAAATATTTACAGACTCAAAATATACCTTTCTGTTGCTACATGCCCATGCAGCAATCTGGAAAGAAAGAAGCTTGATCAATCATCTATAAAGCACAAGCAGAAAATGCTACAACTCCTAGTTGTCATAGATTTCATCTTTTTAGGATAAAGCCAGCTCCATTTGAACTGTCCAAGGAAAAAGAACACCCAGAAGGAAAAAAGATACTTCTGTGAACCTCTCTGTAAGATCTGAGGGTCCTCCTCAAACATATCTCCAGTACTGCTCCAGGATTTTTTCAACCCAGCCAGTGAACCATAACATTCCAAGGCAGTTGTTCAGAACATAATTCCCAGGAGGTAGGGTCTACAGACTTTTTCAGTCAGAAGTAGCTGTATGAAGCAGAAACCACCACATACTCATCATCTCTTAAAGAAGTATAGGGATTTCTCAGGAGGAAATGAGGCAGGAGGTTAGGACTGGGGCAGTCAGATGACCAAGTGGGTGTGACCTGTCAATCATGGAAATCCAGGACACACGTGCAGAAAAACAGCTCCCAAGCCCTGAACCTGGAACCAATCAGAAAATGCTATCTTCAATTCTTCTGGCATGAGAACAAAGAGATTTTTGATAGGATGCCCCAGATCTGATGTCAGCCTTAGGAATGGGTGATACAAAAGACCTCCATTATTAACCTCATTGCCACTGTGCTCTCTCTTTCACAGTGGTTTACTTTCACCCTGAAGAGTATTCTTCTTTTCCTACCTCTAGTGAATATAAAGCTTCACTACCCTTTGCACATTCCTGTCCAACTCTGTTCAGGACAAAAAGAGCCAGGCAAGAAGCTCTAAAGGGAGTTCACAGCAACCCAGGATCCTGGTAATAGTGTTACATATCATAATGTCTGACCTTCAATCCTGGCTCCACTGCTTATAACACGTGTGGCCTTGGACAAGATATTCAGCTTCTTTGTACTTTAGGTAATTAAAAATGGCAGTGCAGAGACCAGCAGCAAAATACAGCCTCTCTGGGACATGGAATCAAGATACCTGGAAAACAACTTCATGAAGAGAACAAGAAATAGATCTCTGGGGATTGGGAGGGAGCCAAAAAAGAAACCCCACAAAAAAGTAGAAACTATAGTGAAGTTGGAGAAACAGCACAACACAGAGGAAATCTGTGTTGCAACACGATGCAATCTAGAAAGTTTAACCCAGCTCCTGAGGAGGACCTGTTTCCACTGACACGAGGTAAGCTCAGAGAGCGTCAGCAGCTCCGGGGAGAAACGGGACTGAACTGACAGCCCTAACCCCATGAAAAGCCCGTGGCTATTGTAAAATGCAACAGCATGGGGTTTTACTCAGAAAATGACTGCTTCTCCATGGCAGGGTAGAGTTGGAGAAGAAATTCAATACAGTGCCTACCATATTTGAGAAGGTTTAATCAGTAGCTATTTTGGGAAGGGGTTAATTGTTTAATACTGAGCCACAGAACAACTATGGAACAGTTACACTTCAGAGTTTTCAGTGTCGGTCTACCGACAGTGATGGATAGGAGATGGCCACAAGAGAAATTTGTGGAAAGGGAGCAAGGTGAAATGGACCTCCTGAGAAGTTTAACCTCAGGCAGGGAAGGAGATGAGACCGTTTTCTGTGATGAGTTGCGAGGATGGTTGGGTTTGGCTTTTAGAGGGGACCAGATCTGAAATTGCAGGTATTAAGTCCAGCAAATTGCTTGAACCCCTGCCCTGCTGACTACATCCAGCAGAGAATTCAGTGGTCTGTTTTCTTTCCCCATCTACGAATGTGAGCAAGGATATGCTCGGAAGGTTTCCACAGCCTGGGGTGTAAGAAAAGGGGCCTCTAGAATAGGAGGCAGCACCTCAGAAACCCACAGGCCATGAAGCTATATGGAGAAAACCATGGCTTGGGGTGCACAAAGGGGCACAGAAAGGGTGTCCTGCTGCAGTGACTATAGCCTTAGGGCAGAAACTACTGACAGTGCTCAGCATGAAAGGCAGAGTAGGATTAAGCAATCACACACAAAAATGTGAGTGTGCAAAGAAAATAGGTCTTTTCTCTTCCACATATCTGGTGGATTCTAACACTGCAGACACTAGAAAGAAACCACTCATTAAAAATCTTGGATGATTTTTTTTTTTTTTTTTTTTGTGGGTACCGGGGGTCGACCTCAGGACCTCACGTGTCAGCAGGCGCCCGTGCCGCTGAGCGATATCACCGGCCCTTTTTTCGTATGTGGGTTCCGGGAGTTGAACTCGGGCCCTTGCGCTTGCCAGGCAGGCGCTTACGCCGCTGAGCCAGCTCACCGGCCCTTGGATGATTTTTTTGACTCATTTCTTTTTTCTCCCTTTTTCTTCACTGGTTTGGAGAATTTCTGTTTTTTTTTTTTTTTTTTTTGTATCATTTTTTCTTTTTTTCTTTTTCTTGTTGGCTCTTTTCTGTTACTTTTATCTACTATTTTTTTTAAACTCCTTAATACGTTCCTTTATTTCATTTTCTCTCACCTGTTCCATCTGCCTTTGTTCTATTTTTGAAATTTTACTTCTTTCATTCTCCCATTTCCTATCCCCTCCACCTTTACTCAACCATTAAGTTCTATTAATCTTTAGATATTTAGTTAACACTTTGCTATTATTGCTGAATTCTTTTCTATTGTTAATGTTGCTACAGTTTTTGCAATTAGTAGATGTTTACTCTATGTCAGTATTTGTTTCATCTTTGTGTCTATAATTATAGATCTCTTCTTTTTTTTTTTTTTGTGGGTATCAGGGGTCGACCTCAGGACCTCGCGTGCCAGCAGGCGCCCATGCCACTGAGCGATATCACCAGCCCCTTTTATCGTACGTGGGTTCCGGGAGTCGAACTCGGGCCCTTGCGCTTGCCGGGCAGGCGCTTAAGCCGCTGAGCCATCTCACCGGCCCCTAGATCTCTTCTTTATGGTTAATGGTAGTACAGTGATAACTTCTATTGGTTCTTATGGTATGTCAGTATCCAATTTGTCTTTGACTCTATTATTGTTGCTGATTGTATCAGTGAGGGTTCACTAAGAAGACCAAATTTAATATAAAACCTTTACATATATGATCTACAAAAAGGAAGGCTGCAAAATGGTTTACTAAATACTGGAAGAGTCAGAGGATCCAGTTGAAAGCTGAAAGCTTGCAGCTCACTTCAGAGTCTGATGTGAGTCTGCATTGGAAAGCCAAGAGTCTGCATTGGAAGGCCGAAGAGTCTGTGCTGGAAGCCTGAATAAGTAGAGATGAATGACCAAAGGGTGATGGCAAAGAGCAGAGCTCAAAACAATTATAGTGAGGGACCTCAATACCCCACTGTCAGAACTAGATCAACCAGGCAAAACATCAACAAAGAAATGTCAGAGTTGAGCCAAAGTTTTGAACAAATGGACTTAATAGATATATACAAAGTGTTCCACCCAACAACAGAATACACATTCTTTTCAGTAGCACATAGAACTTTCTACAAAATAGACCACATACTAGCCTATAAAGCATGCTTAAGTAAATAAAAGCAATCAGAATTACCCCATGCATACTATCAGATCATAGTGCAATGGAACTAGAAATCAATGGCAAAAGAAACCACAGAAATTATGCAAACACATTGAAATTAAACAATACAATCTTGAATAACTAATGAGTCACAGAAGAAATCAAGGAAGAAATTAGACAGGCCCTAGACAAACAATAGTGACCTTACAACACACCAGAGCCTATGGGGCACAATGAAGGCAGTCTTGAGAGGGATTACAGCTGTGAATGCTCACATCTGAAAAGCAGAATGAGTGAGCCCAAATGAATAACCTAATGATGCACCTCTTAGTCCCAGAAAAACCAAAACAATCTAAATCCAAAATTAATGAAAGGAGGGAATTATAAAGATCAAAAAAGAAATTAAAGGGCCAGTGAGATAGCTCAGCGGCATAAGCAACTGCCTGGCAAGCGTGAGGTCCTGAGTTCAGCTCCTGGTACCCACATAAAGGAAAAAAAAAGGGCCGGTGTGATATTGCTCAGTGGCACAAGTGCCTGCTGGCAAGTGCGAGGTCCTGAGCTTGACTCCTGGTACCCACATTGAAAAAAAAAAGAAATTAATGAAATGGAGACTAATAAATAGAATCAATGAATTGAGCTGGTTCTTTGAAAGAATAAACAAAACAAACAAACTCTTAGCCAATCTTACCAAAAAAGAAGCAAATCAATGTATTTGGAAATGAAAAATATAAAATAACAACAGATTCCACCAAAATCCAGATTATTGACAACTACTTTGAAAACCCATACTCCAGCCAGAGATGTAGCTCAGCAGCATAGCACCTGCCTGGCAAGCGCAAGGCCCTGAGTTCGATTCCTGGTACAAAAAAAGAAAGAAAGAAAGAAAGAAAGAAAAACCATATCCCAATAAACTGGAGAATTCAGAAGAAATAGATAAATTCCTACATACATATGAATTTCCAAAACTGAACCAAGATGTAAGAACCATGAATAATCTAATAACAGCCAATGAAAGTGAAGCAGTAATAAAAAAAATTTACCAACTATTGATAATTTTCTTTTTTCTTTTTTTCTTTGGTTTTTTTGAAACAGGGTCTCACTATGTAGTTCAGGTTGGCAGTGAACTCACTGTGTAGCCCAGGGTGGCCTTGAACACATGGTGATTCTCCTGCCTTAGCCTCCTGAGTGCTGCAATTATAGGTATGCACCACCACACCTGGCTAAAAGCTTGCCAACTATGAAAAGCCCAGGACACAATGGATTTATGTGTGAATTCTACAAAAACTTCAGGAAAGACCTAACACCGATACTCCTCAAATTCTTCATCTTAGTTACTTTTCTGTTGCTGGGACAAGTTACCTGATACCCACAAGTTTAAGGAGAAAAGATTTATTTTGGCTCACAGTTTGTGGAGGTGTTGGTCCATAGCTAGCTGGTTGCAAAGCAGGACAGTACGGCAGAGGGGCATGGCAGAGGAGAAACCATTCATAGCATGGCAGGCAGGAGGCAGGAAGCAGCGAGCCTTCCTTTCCCTTTTTATTCCATTCACTATACAAGGCTATTTGTTGGTGCCACCCACAACCAGGGTGGGCTGTCCCATGATCCACACTGAGAACCATGCTAAACCAATCAGTGGACTAATCCAGTTATCATACACCTACGATCCAGTATCACATACCCCCATGATCCCGTCACTCCCAAAAGCCCCACCTATGAGTGCATGAGGTTTTAGGGGAAATCTAAATATAAGCTAGAACATTTACCCCTGACCCCAACAGATTCATGTGCACCCCTTTATGCAAAATGCATTTACTCCATCTCTAAGAGTTGCCAAATCCTAACAGGTTCAGCCATTGCTGAAAAGTCCATGTCCGAAGTCTCCTCTGATGCACAGTGACTACTGGTGACCCCAGAGGCCTCTGTGAAGAAATGCACCACTGTAATCATGTACTTTAAACATCTAATAAAAATTTTAAAATTAACAAAAAGATATTCAGCCTCATTAAATGTAAATTTCTTTATTTGTAGTATACCACATAGAGGTGGGTTTTTAATGAGGATAAAGAGCATAATCTATATAAAAGTAGTTGACACGGTGTGTAGCAGTGTGAGATTAACATTCCATAAGCATCTATAAAGCTCATGGAGTTTCAGGGAAAACAACAAAATGATGATGTCTAAATATGATGCCTGATATAGAGTTTTGGCATTGGAGTTAATCAGAGTAAGGGTTATGGGGGTGAGGGTGGTCTATTATCTTTTAGGTGCTCAGTTTGTTACAAAAATACTGATATGCTGCCCTGGTTGGAGGTAGCTGGCATTCCAAGGCATTCATGATAATTCCAGGGACTACTATTTGATCATCACAAGAATAAAATTACTGAGTTCTACTGCAGGAAACTGTAAAAATTGGAGTACAAAGGGAAGGTAAAGAAGATATAGAGATAACATACAGGGCCACCTAGGCAGTTCTCATGGAATGTATGGCATTTCAGGTTTTATTCTCAAGAGACTGATTATTTCACTACAGCTCCATTCTTCCTCTATATGTTCCCCTGCCTTTAGCCCTGGGCTCAAGGCCCTTTCAAGCTAAGATCCATGACCCTGTTTTTGTTCTCCCTTAATTACCTTCTAACTGTGCTCTGGTTACAATGTCCTACCCTAAAGTCTTCTACCTACCAGTGGTTTCCCTTTCCTGCGTCTTTAGTTTATTTTATAGATCCTGAATTCAACAGACAGATGTCAGGTTTAGAAATATCAACTTCTAGAAAACTAGAACCTAAGTCAGCTAAGAAGGAAAAATCCAATTTAAGATCACTGCATCCATGCCTCATCATGTTCAAAAGTCCAGCTCAGAGATCTAGATCCTTGCTTCTCCAGATATCACCTGTCTCCTTTCTGAATGTGGATTTCAATAGACAGCAATCATCTGTTGCTCTTCCTGCTTCTCCCTGTCCAGCACAAGCACCTCCCCTTCTCACACAAACATGGGGGTGTGGCTCCCAGGCTTTCACTATAGGATGTTTGGTACACTCTGGATCCTTCCTGCGATTTTTGCCAAAATTGTTAGTGAAGAGAAGTGGTTGAAATGATCCAAGCTAAGGCTTTGCCAGGTGGATGCAATCAGGGATTTGAGAATATAATGTATTAATAAAAGTGCTACAGCTCTGGCACTGGATAGCTACTTCAAATCCTGGCCCCAAACTCATCTTGAACCTTATGCAAATTACTTAACCTTCCAACACCTTATTGTATCACGTGTAAAATGAGAATAATCATATATACTTTTTTGATTCAACAAATATTGAATATCCTAGAATGTTCTGGGACTTGGAGATAACAGCTGAGATCAAGAAACAAAACCCCTGTTTTCTTAGAATACTCCAATGAGGAGAAGGAAAATAAAACTAATAAAATACATAGGGGAAACAACAGCAATAAAGAAGTATAGTGCATATATGGTACTACAATTTTAGATGTGTAGCCAAGAAAGCCTTACTGAGCTGCCGTTTGAGCTTCAAAAGGTTCTACAGTCATTTGGATAAAAACGCACATATAGTGGGCTAAATGAATGCTTGGTACACAATAAAATGTAATAAATTCAAACTAACATTAGTTCTATTGTGAAGAAAGTGCCTGAGATGATTCTTGGTAGCTGGATGTCATTTTCCCCTTTCCCTAGGGACCCTGAGGTGAGCATGCATGATTTCAGTCTCTTGCTGGAGCTCTTCACTGACTCACATTCCAGAGCCTGAGCCTCACACCTGACCGTTTGCTTCAGGTCTAGCTGAAGTGCCACTTCCTAAGAAGCACTTTTTCCTATTCATTATTCTCTCTCATAGTCGTGTCCTTGAGAGTCATTGTCGATCCTCTTTCATACAGACGCCAGCTTCGAGTCTTGAGTTCTGTCACTAAATGGAGTCTGTGGGCAAGTCACTTTGCTGGTTTTCATTTTTCATTGCAAAATGAAAAGGTCATACTGAATGACCAACTTTTTTGGCTCTAAAACTTGCGACTCTAAAAGCAAAATCTACATTCCCGCTCCCTTCTCACAGGTCATTCAACAATCCTAAAGGCAGCGGGTGCCATCGATCCAAAGCCTTCGCAGAAGCCCAAGCCATAGACTGAGCCTATTCAGCCAACTTCCCGGAGGAACTACAGGCACCGGAATATCCACCTCACAAGCGAAACACCTGACCTTTCGCGAAACGCCCGCCCTCTCGGCACTTCCGGTCCTTCTCCAGATCTTCTTCCGGGACGCTTGCTCTCATTTGATCCCGCCCTTCACGCCTACTTAGAATCCATTGGCTTTTTCTTTGAGGAAGCAGAGGATTTTCCAGCGTTGATTGGTTTCTGTCATTGTGGACAGGTCGGTTACAAACAAGGCGTGCCTGGTCTCCCTGGTAACGCTCTACTCACAGCCCGGATTGGTCGATCTCCTAATCCCGTCTTCCGTCCCAAAGGCGAGTGGTTGAGTCCCTGGAGGGGCGCGGCGGTGGTAGGTGTCGCGTATGGGGTTACCGAGCTGACGTGGCTCAGATTGGGAGAGGGGTAATTCGTGCTCCCCGCGGCTGCGGCTTACAGGTGAGTGGGGGACACTCCCGAACTCCTCCCCTCGGCGAGTGCTGTAACGGTCACCCCCGCCACCTGGGCCAGCGCTTGCGAGGCAGCCTGTCGAGTCTCCTCCCCGTCAGCTTCCCCGGGATTCAGCCCGGGTTCGGCTCTTCACCCGCCTCCCTCCGCTTACCAGGCCTAGTTCTAGTAGTCTTCAAGCGTAGTCTTCCTGCCTGTTGCCCCCTCGGGAGAGCTCCCTGAACGGCCTCGGGGCACGTAGACGCGGCTTGCCCCTTCTTCAGGACTTTTCTTCTCCGAGAAAGGCGCCCTGGTCAGTCCTGTCCGCACGGCCTCGTCTCCTGAGCGGCCTGCTTAGGCTGGACTTAGTACGCAGCAGAGGACTAGAGAACCTGTCCCGCCCCTGCGCTCTGCCCCTAAACAAACTTAGGGTCCCGGATGGGAGGCAGGACCCAAACAATGAAAGGTCTTGAGGCCGGAGGTCAAAGAAACATTGGAGGTAGTACAAACGGAGGCCTGTCGAAGGATCCCGCTAATGCAAATGGATCGCTGGAAAGATGAGAACCCTTTGATTTCATCGACGCTAAAATCCCAGGAATCAGAGGTGGGCAGGCTGTTAGAGGAAAGGGACCTTGAAGAGAGTTCTGGAGAAAAAGAGCTTGATTTGGTTGTATGGAGTGCTTGTTGTGCCTACTAGGAGGGTGAACGAGAGGGTGAGGCCCTTGACGAATGAGGACTTTGTCTGACTTATTTAAAGAGCTCCAGAGGACAATTTTAGGAACAGGACAGAGAGATTTAAAATCATGGATAAGTACTTTCACTTTTGGAGGTAATTGGAAACTGCAAGGGAATTTTCTGATCATAGTGAAACACGTATATAACGTATACCTTCCTTCGTGTGGATCATACTACACGTGCTATTCTACATCTCTTTTTTGACATATAATAATATATACAGGGTGAGCGCCCCAGTCTGAAAATATGAAATCTGATGTGCTCCAAAACATGAAACTTTTTGAGTACTGACGTAAAGCCACAGGTGAAAAATTCCACACCATGAAACTTTATTTCATGAACCAAATTATTAAATATATAGTGTAAAATTATCTTCAGGCTATGTGTGTATGTATGTATGAAACAAATTTTGTGTTTAGGCTTGCTTCATCCCCAGATATCTTATTATATATATGCAAATATTCCAAAACCCTCCAAAATTCAAAATATGGAACACTTATGGTCCTAAGCATTTTGGATAAGGGCTGGTCAACCTGAATCACACATTTTCAATATACAGGAGTATAAAACTACCTCATTCTTCTAAACGGCTACACGGCATTGCGTATAGAAAATTTAAAAATGTAGTTAACTGCCCCTTGTTGATGGATATTTAGATTGTTTTCAGTCATTACCCATAAGACACTGCTGTAGTGAATATCTGTGGTGCGTGTGTGGCAGTACTACTATGAATCCTATCGTTTTAGTTTGTGTACTGTTTAAAAACATTACCTGTAGCACTATTAATATAATGCCCTCAGACCCTCATCCCGGTTTTCAGCCTGGGTGAAGAATATTGGATGATGATGTTATACAGAAAATGAAATGTCTTTTGTGTATCTCCACGAAAGAGGAGCTCTGTTGAGGGCTGAGGGGTGTGGTTCAGTGGTAAAGCATTTGCCTAGCATGTAAGAGGCCTTGAGTTTAATCCCCAGTATTGTGTGTGTGTACAGGTACACTCACACACACACACACACACAAGCACAAAAGGAAAGCTTTGTTGAGCTGTGTGATTGGGCAAATTACTTAATTTCCTTGTGCCTTCGTTTACTCACCTTAAAATTAGAGATAATGGTAGTACCTGACGCCCTAGGGTTGTTTTACGAGTAAAACGAATTAAATAATGAAGATAAATAAGTTGTATGTAAACCAACTGGACTGACACTTGATGGGATTGTGCTGTGTATATGTTGTAGCATTTCTAAATTTATTTAATGAAAATATTACATTTTATATTATGAAAAATCATTTTTAATTTTCTTGTAAAATTACATTATATTCAGTGTGCTTTTTCCAGCTATCTTGTGCTACCTTCCTATTAGTTATTCAACCTGATTTGAAAATTAAGAAATTAAGGAAAACTACTGAGGTTCAACTGAATATACATGAAATGAATTTGAGGAGTGACCTCAATGGAATGGAAATCTCACCATCTTCTTTGTTGTTTCTGTGGGAATGTGATTTAAATTCCAAAGTAAATGGCACAGGCACTCCCTGTCCCCAGTTATTTTGCTTGTTTTCCCATGCACATTGTACTATGTTTCTATGGCTAGGGACATGCCTGATATTCCTTCATTTTTATAGTTCTTAGCATAATTACTTATTTTAAAAATAAGTAATTGTTGATAAACAGTGAAGGCTTTGAGCAAATAATACTATTTTGCAGTGCCACATCAACATACAAGTATTGAGGTCTTGTGGCAGGGTTTGTGGAAGGTGTGGCCAGCATGGACTTTGAGGGATTGTTTTATTTGCCTGAGTGTTTTATAGAATCTTGGCCTTAGCATGAAGCTCGTGTAGTCCAGGCCCGTCCCACTTTGCAATTAAGTAGTAATTCTTTCCTTAGTTACTCTTCATGTTCTGGTGCTTTATAAAACAACAAGGGTATTGTCCAGCAATCACACTTTTCTGTGCATGAATTTATTACTATGAACATGAATATTTTCCCATTTACTTATTTTTATATGTACATTTGCCCATTTCTGATATACAGTAAGACTAATAGAGGGAGAGACCCATCTTTCTTCATTTAGCTCCACTATGGCTGCTTACTGGCTCTCATGCCCTCAGCTTCTCCAATCCTTGAGCTACAAGTGCAGTCATCTGTACATGAAATGCCCTTGCTTTACAT
This sequence comes from Erethizon dorsatum, assembly GCA_028451465.1. Taxonomy (NCBI): domain Eukaryota; kingdom Metazoa; phylum Chordata; class Mammalia; order Rodentia; family Erethizontidae; genus Erethizon; species Erethizon dorsatum. Next base: position 60,995,178 of record CM051831.1, read on the forward strand.
TTTCTTTCTTTCTTTTTTTTTTTTTTTGTGGGTACCAGGGGTCAACCTCAGGACCTCGCGTGCCAGCAGGCGCCCGTGCTGCTGAGCGATATCACCAGCCCTTTTTTTTTTTCCTTTATGTGGGTTCCGGGAGTTGAACTCAGGACCTCGTGCTTGCCAGGCAGGCGCTTATGCCGCTGAGCCATCTCACCAGCCCTACATTTTCTTAATGTCTACAGCTATAGAACTCACTCTCGAATCATGGAATCATATTGGTGGGCTATAGAATGGCCTCTGTCAGTCTTCATTTTAGGGTGAGGAAACTGACATTCCTAGGGTAAAGTGACTTAACCAGTGTGGTAAAGCTGCTTCTTGGTGAGCCAGGACTGAAAGCTCAGTTGCCTGGCTCCCAGTTTGTCACTTCTTTTGGTGTGTCTTTTAGATTGCTCAATCAGTCTAAAAGAGACTTATATACAGAGGCCCTTTATTTAAGAAGTTATTTTAAGTGCTATATCCTTAGCACTCTCCCAGATTTTATTTCATTTAAATACTTATCTTCTCATTCTTAAAATACACATATTTTGAATGGTTAGTTGAGAAAAGTAATCCATTCTCCATTAAAAGAGCTTTTAAATCTTTTCCTATTGCTTATTTAACTGAGGAACTTTTGACATGTCTTTAATTTCTCCGAATTTCAATTTTCCCTATCTATAAAATGGGAATGATAATAGTACTTAGCTTGCAGATTTTAAGATTAAGAGAGAATTATATATGAATTGTCTGTTGTATTCACTTTACAGTTAAATATTTCTTGGTAATTGTTGCCATTAATATTATAATTGTTCTGTGTTCGTGTGTATGTATCCTGCATGTATAATGATTTTCAGTAGGATGCTGCTAGAAACACACACTGGTAGGAAGATGAATTAGAATCTCATTTGTGGTAATGGTATGGGGGAGAAAGGTAGAAAATTACAATTTGCTAAATATTCAGCATTTGATTTTATTCATTTATTTTGGTTTTCTTGAGACAGGGTCTTACTATGTAGTTCAGGCTGGCCTTAAACTCACTATGTAGCTAGCCCAGGCCAGTCCTAAACTCAAGGTGACCCTTCTACCTCATTCTCCTGAGTGTGTGTCTGGCTAGGATTTTAATTTTATATAAAACTAAATTTCTGCATAAATGGAAAAAATTAAATCATATTTTCACAGTGGAAATTGCATAAAATAAGATTTATCATAAATCTTGTAATGGTGATATAAAAATGTTGGATTTACAACATCCCACCTTGGTTGGGTGGGTGTGTCTACATGGGCTTATAAACACATGGTATCTTTACATTTTCCTAACAGGGTATGACTTAAAAATAGTTGAAAAATGTGAATTTCAGTCCTTTTCTCTTTAGTTTTTAAAGTAGTGGTAACAGCAGTAGTATCCAATCTACTTAGAGCAGAAAGTGTGAGTCCAAAGAACAGGGCTGCAATAGAGGTGGGGCCGGGATTGGTTGAGGAATGAACTAAAAGTTTGGAAAAGTGGACAGTGAGTTAGGTATATATAGGTCACAGTGTGGTGATGAAGCTGAGACTTAAATCTAAAAATCCCCTGATGGATATGCATGCTAATTACTCCAATGTTTTTTTTTTTTTTTTTTTTTTTTTTTTTTGGGTACCGGGGTTCGACCTCAGGACCTCGTGCGCCAGCGCCGCTGAGTGATATCACCAGCCCCTTTTTTTGTATGTGGGATCCGGGAGTCGAACTCAAGCCCTCGCGCTTGCCAGGCAGGTGCTTATGCCGCTGAGCCATCTCACTGGCCCCCACTCCAATGTTTACATGAATTGAAATATCATATTGCCTGATGTTTATATGAATTGAAATATCCCATTGCCTCATAAATTGCACAAATATTATGTCAATAAAAGAGTAAAATAAAAACACAAAAGAAACTCCCAGTGGATATCTGTTAACATAATTGCTTAATGAAAACTTCCACTAATTATTCTAAAAACCTTATTGTAAGATAAAGCACAGGTATAAAAAAACCACACTATTGAATATTCTTAGCCTCATGAGCTACTCTTAGGTTACATTCTTTTCATAGCTACCAGGTGAAGAAATACAGGCCAGGTGTGGTGGCACATGCCTGTAATCCCAGCATTCGGGAGGCTGAGGCAAGAGGATCACTACAAGTTCAAGGCCAGCCTGGGCTACAAACTGAGTTCAAGGCCAGCCTGAACTGCATAGTGAAACCCTGTCTCAAAAAGACAAAAAGAAAAAAAAGAAAAAAAAAGAAAAGCTTGGCCAGTCATCACAGAAATGCTTCCATATTCCCCATCCCATCAGAGCCCCCTCTTTTTTTCCCAAAAATAATCACTTCCTTGTGGTTTCTTTATAATTTTTACTCGAAAGTGAATCCTGACTTTGTAAAAACTTGATATATCTCTTCAGCCTTTTCTTTACAATTGTCTGTTGAAGAATGTAGGCCTTTTGACCTGTGGAGTTTGCCAGAGTCTGGGAATTACCCATTCATTGGGCAGTTGAGCATGTTCCTCTGACGGCTGTATTTCCTAGCTAGGCAGCAGGAAGGGAGGCTTTATCAGACTGAGGCAGGACTACAGGTGGTATGTTCTTTCATCGGGAGTTTCATAATATCTGATTTTTTTGCTTTTATTAGCCGTTGATGCTCAGTGTATAAATTCCTGAGTTCATTAGGGCTTATAATGTTCAAAAAGATTGTTTACTTTTATTAGTTGGAATACTTTTGTAAGGAGATTCAGCCCTTCCTCTACTATTTGCTTCCTGAAAGGTAAGGTCAAATAGGAAAGGTAAGATAAATCCTTATATATACCTAGTTTTCAAGATAATTGGTTGAGATGGTGACTAGTTTATTATTATTATTTGCTCATAGTTTTTAATATATTTTGTGGATTTTAATTTGTTGCAATTCTGCTGTAAACTCAGACTGTCCTTTTAGCCAGTGGGAACCTCTTCAGTTTGGTGCTTGTGTCCTGTCGCCATGACTAGTAGTCTTTGATATCTTCCTTGCTAACCTGTGTGATGAGCTATTTCAGGCCTGTTTTTACATTCCCTTCTTTTTTGTTTTTTTGTGGGTACCGGGGTTGACTTCAGGACCTCGCGCGCCAGCAGGTGCCCGTGCCACTGAGCGATATCACTGGCCCTTTTTTCGTATGTGGGTTCCGGGAGTCGAACTCGGGCCCTCGCGCTTGCCAGGCAGGCTCTTACGCCACTGAGCCATCTCACCGGCCCTACATTCCCTTCTTTAGAACTGGAATCAGCCGTTTCTCTAAGAACGAGAAAGGTATTTCAAGGTCCCAGTCTAGGCACTAGAGATAATCATTGCTTCTCAGTTTGTCATTGTAAGCCTTTTTTGTGGACAAAGTTAGGAAAATATAAAAATAAAATATAAGATTGAATACCTTGTAAGTTCATATTGATACTTCCAATTGAAATTCAAGATCAGTTTGTATTTTGGGGTTCTTAATTTCTTCTGTGCTATATTTGTATCTTTTTCGTACTGAAAATATGACAGAATTAGTAAATACTCAATTGCTTTAATCTCACATTCTACATACAGTAATCTAGGAAACACAATGGTACTTTTGATTATAAAAAGTTTTTAAAGATTTTTTTCTTTCTTTTTTGCACATTCCATTAACATTTTCCCCATTTCTTCATAGTTGTCCTGTATATTCTCAGAGTATATAATCATTACGTACTAAGCTCTCTCCCTCCCGGTCTTTGTCTTAGTTCTACTAGTAACTCTATGTTTAATTAATGTTTACCACCAGTCCTTATAGTGGTGTCTTTTTACTCATTTGGGTTTTCTCCATGGTAGATTCCTTAGGAAAGTCTTATGGGAAAATGTTCCATGAATTTTCTTGCTTGTTCATAACATTTTGTCTTTGGTCTTTATATCTGAAATTCATTTCTGGTAGAAATAGAAGTCTTGGCTCATTTTTCCTTTTCTTGGATATCTTTAATCTGTACTCATTTCTCTTCTGGTAAAAACACTGCTGTTGAAAAGTCTGATACTAATCTTAGACTTTCTTTATCTGACTAGTCATATAACCTCTTGGCCTAAATCCTAAAGGATTTTTTTTAAAAAGTTTGTTAATTTTACTATACTGTTTTGTTGATCATTCTGGATTGATGTTCTCAGGAACATGATGGCTTTTTCAATATGTAGTTTTAAATGTTTCTTTAAAATTTCAGATAAGCATTATTTGATTATGGTTTAACACATTTTTCCTGTTCCATTGCTTTTATTTTTCTTCAGAGAATCCTATCATCCAAATTGCTTATGTTCAGCATTACTTTCTCTTAAACCCTATTTAATTCTTTCTTTGAAAAAAATTTAACATAAATAATTAGGGATTACTATAGAAAATTTGCAAAGGTAGTGAGTGCATAGTTCCAATATACCCTTCACCCAATATTCACAAGTTATTAGTAATATTTCAAATTAAGAAACCAACATTGGGACATTCCTATGAGCTAAATTCCAGACTTTGTTCATATTTCATTAGTTTCTCTATTATTAATGTCCTTCCTCTGATCTAAGATCTAATCCAGGATATCACTTTGCAATTAGTTCAGTTTTTTCTTTCTTTTTTTAAAAAGTCAAGATAATTGTAGAATCATGTGCAAAGGGTAAGGAATAAAACAGATTTCCCTTACACAACCTCATTAATTGCCCCAATGGTAACATTTTGCAAAACTATTTCATAATATCTTGTAACCACGATATTGACATTGATACATTTTCTAGTTTTACTTGTATATTATTTGTATATGTATATGTGTATATTAAGTTCACAATTTTATTACCTGTCTAGGTTTGTGTATCTGTCACCATAGTCAAGATGCTGAAATGTTCCAACACAAGGTCTCTTGTGTTGTCTTGTTATAACCATAACCACGAACTACACCCACCTTTCCTAACTGCTAGCAACCACTAATTTTCCCCCCATTCTAACCTTTTGTCATTTCAAAAATATCATGTAAGAACAGAATGATATAGTATAGCCTTTCGGGATTAGCTTTTTCATTCAGCATAATTTCCTGGAAATTCATCTAAATTGTTGAGTATATCAATAGTGTGTTCCTTCTTATTGCTGAGAAGTATTCCATGGAATGTATGTACCACAGTTTGTTTAACCATGGACTTGTTGAAGAACAGCAGGCCATTTCTAAATGTATTCCTTTTCTTCATATGTGTGTGTGTGTGTGTGTGTGTGTGTGTGTGTGTCTGCAATGAACATTCATGTACAGATCTTTGTGGGAACTAAAAGTTTCATTTCTTGGGATTAATGACTAGGAATAGAATGACTGGTTTATAAGGTAGTGGTATGGTTAATTTTTAGGTAACTTCTTTTTTATTTAAAAAAACTATCTTTTTCTCAAAGGCATGATTTGTTGTGTTTTTTTCATTTTCCTCTTCCTTCTAGTTTCATCTTTATTTCCAAAGTGATTTGAAAATTTTTTCAGAATTTTCAAATCACTTTATTTTTAGATTTTTCAATATTTCATGTATATTTTTTAATGTCATGTCATTTTTAATGCCTTCAGTTCATTTAATAAATTTAGTAGGTTATAGTGTTGAATTGTTTTGTGCATGGCTCTGGCATGCTTCTATTTCTGTAGAAGTATTATATCTTTTATTTTTGAAATACTTATTTCCCCCACATTTTTATTAGTGTGTATTGGTTATACAAATTAATGAATTTCATTTTGGTAAATTTGTACATGCACGTAACATATTTTAATCATCCTCCCCTCATGACCTCCCTCACCCCCAAACCCAGTTTTACATGTTTTTGGGGGAGATTTCAATGTGCATAATGCATTTTGATCTTATTCATACCCCCTATTACCCACCCTTATACCCATTATTCTGCCTCCTTCTTCGCTTCCTCTTGTCTAATAATAGTCTTTCCTTCTACTTTCTTGTCATCTCATTAGGATTCTACATGTTAAAGAGAATGTGTGATATTAGTCTTCAGAGTTTGACATATTTCATTCAACATGATGATCCAACCATTTTTCTGCAGATGACAAAATTTTCTTCTTTTTAAAAGGCTGAATAATACTCCCTTGTGTGTATTTACCGTGTGTTATTTCTCCGTCCATCTGTTGATGGGCACCTAGGCTGGTTCCATATCTTGGCTATTTTATATTGTGCCACAGTAAACATGGATATGCAGGTATCACTATGGAATGCTGACTTTAATTGCTTTGGTATGTACCAGGGAGTGGTATAGCTGGATCAAATCAAATAGTCCAGTCAATAAATGTGGAAAAGATTTGAACAGAAAAGAAGATGTAAAATGACCAATAAGTATATGGAAAAAATGCTTGACATCTTTAGCCCTTAAGGAAATGCAAATAAAAACTTCATTGAGAGTCCATTTTACCCCAGTCAGAATGGCTATCATGTAGAATACAAAAGCAATAAATGCTGGCAAGGATGTGGTGGTGGAGGAGGAGGAACCCTTCTACACTGCTGGTGAAAATGTAAATTAATGTAACCCTTGCGGAAATCAGTATGGAAGTTTCTCAAAAGACTAAAACTAGAACTACTGCTTGATCCAGCTGTATCACTCTACTTTCTTATAGTAATTTAATATGGAAATTGCGATACTTTTCATTGCTCATTTTTATGTGAATTTAATGTTGCTGAACTTTAGAAGATTTGTTTTATATAGCTTTTCTAACTTTACAGACTTTCTTCTCATGATGTTTCCTAATATAGTTAAAAAATACAGCAGATGGATTTCTTAAGATTTTCTGGCTCTCCTTCCTTGCCACCTTCCCCACTCTTCTATCTGGGCCTTCTCTTTCCTTAGTGGCTTAATTTTGATTCTCCTCTCAACAGATATTCTCAGTGTAGGACTCCATCTGGAAATAGAGCCCCGCCTGTTCAGTTTTGAGACTTCGGAGGGGCCCAGACTGCCTCAGGCCTAGAGGCCCCTTGCATTTACAGTAGCCCTCCTTATTCAGTCTTAACTTTCTATGGTTTGATTGACTGCTATCAACAACTGGTCCAAAAAAAATACTACGTGGGAAATTCCAGAAGTAAACAATTCATAATTTTAAACAATTTTTATCATAGTATGTTATTATATTCTATTGTTAGTTATAGTTATTAACCTTTTTTGTGCCTTATTTATAAATTAAACTTTATCACAGATATGTATGTAGAGGAAAAAACATTACTGTGTTTCTTAGTCACTTTCTTTGTCGCTGAGACACAGTACCGAATAACTTGATGTAAAGGAGGATTATTATTTTGGCTCACATGTCAATAGTCTTTAGTCTGCTGCATGGCTGGCTGGCTGACTCCAGACAGAAGCAACTTAGTGGGAGGACTGGCAGAGGAAAGCTGTTCACATTATGCCAGCCAAAAAGCAGCAGAAGAAGCTAGCTAGGGAGATAAGTCCTACCAGGCCATGCCCCCCGTGACCTGTCTCTTTGGGCCGTATCCCATCTTCTAACATCAAATCAGCTGCAGTGTCCCATAATTTAAATACCTTCCACAAGCCCAACTTGCGAGTGCATGAGCCTCTTGGGGGACATCTAGATCTAAAACATAGTACTGTGGTACTATTTATACCATGAGGAAGGGACTGCATTATTGGAGTTACTCTTATTGGAGTAGGAAAGCCCACTCGATTTCAGCTGCTTTTCTTTAACTGGTTTGGCACGTTTACTAGTAAATGCCAGCTGGCTCTTTTGTGGTTCTCTTGGTGTCAGGTCTGTTGCACTTCTGTGGCTACCCTGTTTCCTCCCATATGGAAATCAGTGACAATCAGATCTTGGGGCTGTTGGTGGTTTGTCTGTTTCCACATTTACTTAAGAGGGTTTGTAGGAGTCTTTGTTAGGCAGTTTTTTGGTAAGGTCTATTCTTGGGTTTTGGTGGTATTATCTGGTTGCTTTCTTTGTTTTTATTCAAAGTAGTATACCTGATCAGATCCTCAAGCAGAAAGAGAACATTAGCGGGAAAAAAGTGGTGAAATCTGAAAGAAGTCTATCTATAATTAATGGCATTGTCTTAGTTACTTTCCTCTTGTTGCTGAGACAAAATACTGGACACCCAAAGTTAAAGGAGGAAAGGTTTATTTAGCTCACAGTTTGTAGAGGTTTCAGTCCATAATCGGCTGGCTCCAAGGCATGGTGGCATCACGGAAGAGGCCAGAAGGTAGCAAAGCAACAAGGGACCTTAAAAGCATCTTTCTGCCCCTTTTATCTTATCTAGGATACTCAGAGTGGGTGGCACGCACACCCTTAATCCTAGCATTGCACCATGAATCAAATCCAACATCACACACTAGATCCAGACACCTCTGAAAAATCCCCACTTATGTCCTGCTTGAGGATCCGATCCAGTATACTACTTTGCATTTAATCAACATGCATCTCTGTCTCCTCTGAACTGTGACTATTTCTTAGTCTTTTGGTCATTTTCATTACTTTGAAAGTTTTGAAGAATATTGGTCAGGAACTTTTTAGAATACTGAATTTGAGTTTGCCTGGTACTTTCTTGAAGTTGGCCTGGAGTTATGGGTTTGGGGGAAGAATACCACAGAGGTAAGTTATCCTCATCACATTGTCAAAGAGTACATGGTGTTATGATGATTTATCATGGTATGTTAACCATTATCATTTGGTTGAGGTGGTGGTTGCCATCTCTCTGTTCTGAAGTTACATTTTTCTTTTTCATATTCTGTTCTTTGGAAGTGAGCTTTCCATTGCTTTCTTTGTTAGTAATCTTTCCACCACTGTGACAGTTCACCTGGGGTGGAGGACTCAGAGGAGAAAGATTTATTTTGGCTCACAGTTTCAGATGTTTTAGTCCACAGTCGCTCCATTGTTTCTGTGCCCATGGTGAGGCAGAACATCATGGTGGGGAGCATGTGGTGGAGCTCCCTCACATGCTTACCTTATGGTGGTCAGGAGGGAGGAAGGGAGAAAGTAAGGAAGAGGCAAGGGACAAAATGTACCCTTCAAAGGCACACCTCTGATGACCTGCTTCTTTCAAGTAGGCCTCACCTCTTAAAGTTTTCATCACCTCCCAGTAGCACCACTGGCTGGAGATTAAACCTTCAACACATCCCAGATCCAATCTGTAACAGTCACTAAATCCAGCCCATACTCCATCTTGTATCCTCCTCGCCACAACTCTGAATACTTCGGCATTTCTTGAAGGAGTGCTGGTTCTTTTTACTGGAGATTGGTATTCAGAAATCAAGATCTGTGGTTATTATATGTGCTCATACTACTGAGATGTTACTGTTTCTAGAACTTGTCAGTGGGTAAAACTAGGGGATATATATATATATATATTTATAATAACATAATACATATGTATCTATATTTTATATTTATTTATTTATTGATGTATATTAAAAGAAACATGAGTTCGTACTGACCTCTCTGATTCTGATCCACTGCTGCAGGGTTTATCTTTTTTCCTTGTTATTTGTAACTTATTTCACTGATAGTGAGAAAACTAGATCTCATTATCTGCAATTTTATTATTTATTCAGCCCTGGTATATACATGAAGTAGTTTCAAAATTGCTAACCCATACCACTGTGAGAAAAAATTGATAACTAGCATACAATATTTAGTCCTTTCTTTTTGTCATGGCCGTATAGTACATAATTAAATTACCATTTTCCAGCATTTCTTAGATTACCTCCATTTTCTCCATATTCTTTTTTTTTTTTTTTTTTTTTGTGGGTACCGGGGGGTCGACCTCAGGACCTCGCGCGCCAGCAGGCACCCGTGCCGCTGAGCGATATCACCGGCCCCTTTTTCGTATGTGGGATCCGGGAGTCGAACTCGGGCCCTCGCGCTTGCCGGGCAGGCGCTTAAGCCGCTGAGCCATCTCACCGGCCCTTTCTCCATATTCTTCAGTGAGATTTATGTTATATATGTATAATGTGGTTGGATTAATGTATCCCATTCTACCTTTCATCCTGGGAACCTTTGACATCCTGGTTGGAATATATGTATATATATATATATTTATTTATTGCTTAGTTCTGTGAGCTTTGGCAGATGAATGTAGTTATGAATCCATTATCCCAAGATCACACAAAATAGAACTTTTACCCTGAACATTAATTCCATATGTGGTCTTGTTTGTTTGTTTGTTTACTTCTCGTGTTAGAGATTGAACATTGGGCCTTGCACATGCTAAGTATGCATTCTATTACTGATCTATATCCCTAGTCCCCCCACTCCCCTGTATGGCCTTTTTATTGTCAACCACACGCCCTTCCTTCAAACCCTGACAACTATATTTGTATGGGTCTATTTCTGGGCTTTTCTCTAATGCTATATAAATAGAATCATATAATATGTAGCTTTCCACATTTAGCCTTTTCCACTTAGCAGAAGACATTTTAGATTCATTCATGTTGTGTTGTGTGAATGAATAGCTCATTCCTTTTTATTGCTAAAGCACATTCTGTTCAGATGTACCCCTGTGATTACTGATTTGGTTATTGAATATTTTAGTTGTTTTCAGTTTCGTAATAGGGGTAAACCTACTATAAATATGTACTTACAGGTTTCTATATAAATATAAGTTTTCATTTCACCAAATGATTAGACACCCAAGAGTAGGATTGATAAATATATGTTCAACTTTTAAAGACATTACCAGACTGTTTTCCAAAGTAGCACTACCATTTTGTATTTTCATCTGCACTGAAGAAAAGTTCCTTATTGCTCCAGATTCCAGCTAGCATTTTGAAGAAGAATTATTTTAACAGTTCTAATCGATATATGGCAGTATTTCATTGGGTTTCTAACAAATATTTTCCTAGACAAATGAGGTTAAGAATGTTTTCATATACTTATTTATACTCCCTGTATCTTTTTTTTTTTTTTTTTTTTTTTGTGGGTACTGGGGGGTCGACCTCAGGACCTCGCACGCCAACAGGCACCCGAGCCGCTGAGCGATATCACCGGCCCCTTTTTCGTATGTGGGATCCGGGAGTCGAACTCGGGCCCTCGCGCTTGCAAGGCAGGCGCTTATGCCGCTGAGCCATCTCACCGGCCCCCTGTATCTTTTTTAGTGAAGTGTCTGTCTAGATCTCTTGCACATTTCTTTATTAGATTGTTTACTTTCTTGTTGTTGAGTTTTAAGTAAGTTTTGTTTCAAATAGTGTGGATAGAAGTTCTTTACTGGATGTTATTTGCAAATATTTTCTCCAAATCTGTAGTTTGTCTTTTTATTCTCTTAACTTTGTCTTTACAGAGCAAAAGTGTTTACTTTTGATAAATTACTATTTGTCAAGTTTTTCCATTATGTATTGTGCCTTGTCGTCCTTAAAAACTTATTGCCAAATCCAAGGTGAGATTTTCTCCTTAGAAATTTTGGAGTTTGACAGTATAAATTTAGATCTCTGATCCATTTTGAAGTATTTTTAAAAATAAAGTGTGAGTTATGCTTTAAGGTTTACTTTTTTATAGATGTACAGTTGTTTTACCAGCATTTGTTGAAGATTGTTTTTCTCAACCAAATTGCAATTTGTACCTTTGTCAAAAATCAGTTGATTCTATTTATATTGGTCTGTTTCTAGGCTCTGCATTCTGTTCCACTGAGCTGTCTATATTTTCACCAATGCTACACTGTCTTGTAATTGTGTTTTTATATTAAGTTCTGCTTTCCTTGCCTTTTCATCTAAATTTTAGACGTTTAGCTTGTTGATGTTTACTAAAACTTGTTGGGATTTAGATTGGAATTGTACTAGTTTATAGATCAAAATGGGGAGAAGTGATAACGAGGTTATCAATTTGTACATTTATTTCTACATTTAAATTTTTATTTCCTTCCTCAGTTTTTAAATAGTTTTCATCATCAATTCTGCACATATTTTCTCAAATATCTACCCGTCTTTCTCTTTTTGTCCAGTGCTATTTTAAATGTTATTGTATTAATTTCAAATTCTACTTATAAAGTGCTTGTATTAAGAATGGTATTGATTTTTACACATTGATATTGTATCTTGCACCCTTGCTAAACTCATTGGGAGCTCATTTATAGCTTTTTTTAGTAGGAAAATTTTGGGGGCATTCATGTCTTTTACTCATTGGGACAGTTTTATTTCTTTCTTTCCAATTTGTATGACTCTATTTTTCTTACCTATTGTACTGCCTAGGACTTCCAGTATGGTATTGAATAGAAGTTAAGAGATGACATCCTTGCCTTTTCCTGATCTTATGGTGAGAGCATTTAGTCTGTCACCATTAAAAGTGATATTGGTGGTAGGATTTTTATAGATGCTCTTTATTAGGTTAAAGTAATGTTCTTCTATTCTTAGTTTCCTGAGAGTTTTTATTATGAATGGATGTTGAAATTTATCACATGCTTTTTTAATATATTGATATGATGTATTTTTCCTTAGTCTATTAATACTGTGAATTACATTGATTGATTATCTTATATTGATTATCATCTATTGAACCCATTTTACATTTTTGAACTCCACTTGGTCGTGATTTGTTGGCTTTTTCTAAATCTAGTGTTAGAGAATATTTTGTTGAGGATTTGGAGTATTTTGTCGAGCGTGATCATGAAGAGTGTTGGTCTATAGTTATCTTGTAATCATCTGTCTGCTTTTAGTATTAGGGTAATGCTGTTCTCATAAAAAACAGTGAAGTGCTCCCTCTTTTAACTTCTGGAACAGAGTATATATGATCGATATCATTTCTTTCTAAAATGTTTGTTGCAACTAGTAAAGCCATCTTGACCTGAGATTTTCATTTTTTAGAAAATTTTTAATAAAATATGCACTTAATTTCATGTCCTTGGGTATAATGTCTGTTTATGTACACACACCCATGCACCCATGCACTCATATAAGGTATCTTTTTTTTCTTGAATTTTAAGTGGCTTGTATCTTTCAAGGAATTGACCCATTTCATCCACTTTGATGAATTTATGAACATAGGGTTGTTGGAAGTGTTTCCCTATTTTCTTTTAATATATGTAGTTAGATCAGTATTGATGTTCCCATGTTCATTTATGATGTCAGCAATTTGTATCTTCTGTTTTTTCATGGTCAGACTGACTGGAACTTTATCATCTTTACTGATTTTTTACAAAGAACCACCTTTTTGGTTTTATTATTTTCCTCTTTTCTTCTATTTTTAATTTAATTTTATTTTTTTTCCTTTTTTCGCTTATGTTGATTTTAATTTGTTTTTCTTTTAAAAATTTCCTGCAGAAGAAGGACAGGTTATTGATTTTGGTCCTTCTTCCTTCTTTCCTGATACACTCATTTACTACTATACAATTTGAACAATGATTATATTTAATTTTTAGCAAAACCACATGGTTTATCAGGAAAGCGTCCTGCAAAAATGAAGTTTATGGGATATATAAAAAGAAAAACTTGCTAAATCATGGGGTTTATGTGTAAAAGCAGGAGGGAATAACAGTCTGACAAAAGAATAAGAAATTTATATTTGTAAATGAAACTGTGATGAAAGAAAGGATATTAAAGGTAACCTTTAAAATGTAAAATTATGGGCCGGTGAGATGGCTCAGCGGCTTAAGCGCCTGCCCGGCAAGCGCGAGGGCCCGAGTTCGACTCCCGGAACCCACATACAAAAAAGGGGCCAGTGATATCGCTCAGCGGCACGGGTGCCTGCTGGCGCTCGAGGTTCTGAGGTCGACCCCCCGGTACCCACCAAAAAAATAAATAAATAAAAATAAAATGTAAAATTATGTATTTATATTTAAGGATTATATAATTGTTTTATTTTTAAAAATGGTCTTAGTGTGCCGGGGATATAGCTCAGCATCACAGTGCCTGCCTGGCAAGTGTGAGATTGTGAGTTCGATTCCCGGTACCAAAAAAAAAAAAACAAAAACAAAAAAAAACAAAGGGTTTTAGTGATTGATTACAGTCTCTGTGCTATTGCCAGTGAAAATAACAGTGTCTGACTGCACCATATCCGCTCAAATACCTTGCTGCACACTGTGTTTAATATTTGTCGCTTGCAGTTTCATTTTATTTACAGATAACATGGTCACCAGTAGAGGGAGCAGGCTGTGTCCACTTTGCTGATTCTTTTCCTCTTTTCCCACAGAAATGCTTAGCCGATTATCAGGATTAGCAAATGTTGTTTTGCATGAATTATCCGGAGATGACACTGACCAAAGTATTACGGATCCCTTAAGCCCTGTGAGTAGCTCTGTTCTGATTTAAACCGATGAGACATGCCTTCTGTGCTCTTCTGAGGAAAAGAATTTTAGAAAGATATGAGCAGCCTCCCTAGTGCAAAGTGGAAGTGAGGATTGAGAAAAATATTACGACTTCTTAAATGATCCTTCTGTAAGATTTTTGACCAGCAGCCACGGAGATGGGAACCAAGTCCTGGATGAGATTTGGAAGATCTTCCTCATATGTCCTCCTGGGCTTATTTAGTGCCAGATTGTTTTAACTCTTCCTCCTTTGGTACATACTCCTAATTCCAATAGGAGGTTTTAAATGATGTGTGTGTGTGTCGCACGTGTGAGTGTATGTGTGTACTGAAGCACTGCTTGAGTTTGAGAATATCTGCTTGCTTTTATAAATTTGTCTACCACTTTTTTTATAGTTTGTATTGCATTTTTCTAAGGACCACATAAGGAATCAAAAGAAATATCTTTTCTAAAAAGACAAGCAGTAATCCCTAGTGATACAAGAGTTTTATTTAATGAACTCTCTTTCACCTATAGTTTGTGATCTTTACTTCCCTTTATTTTTCTCTTTGGTAAAATTAGGGTAATAAAACCTTAAATGAGATATAATACTCATTGCATTGTAATGACTATGATAACTGTTGTTGGATCAGTTAGAAAGAATCTTAAGTTTTAAAATAAATGAGTTAGGGCCAGTGAGATGGCTCAGCGGCGTAAGCGCCTGCCTGGCAAGCGCGAGGGCCCGAGTTCAACTCCCGGAACCCACATACGGAAAAAGGGCCGGTGATATCGCTCAGCGGCACGGGCATCTGCTGGTGTGCGAGGTCCTGAGTTCGACCCCCAGTACCCACACACACACACACAAAATAATAAATAAATAAATAAAATAAATGAGTTGGGCAAAACTTGTTGAAATGAAGAAACTCCTACTTGGAAGCTAATACCTTTTCTTTTCCTGATACATTGGGAACTTTTTCTGAATATTAGGAATTAGCCCAGGGATCAGACATGGAACTTCATAATAGAACACAAGAGGATGTTCTGGAGCGCCTGGCTCATGCAGAGAAGTTGGTGGTGGAGCTGAAAGATATTATTAGACAGAAGGATGTTGAGCTGCAGCAGAAAGATGAAGTTCTACAGGTACTATTGTTTGTCTTTTCTTGCAGAGCACTTGATAAAGGACAGATGCACTGTTCACCTAGATTTTCCTCTTAAATTATTACAGAACCTGATTCTTATTTCCTTAATACTATAGCATGATGCTTACTGAAAGTAACTTTGGTTATGTGCTGGATAAGTGGTGAAAAAATATTTATGTATTTGTCATCATCATTCTCTATAGGAAGAAAGAAAAGCTGCTGATAACAAAATAAAAAAAATAAAACTTCATGCAAAGGCCAAATTAACTTCTTTGAATAAACACATTGAAGAAATGAAGGCGCAAGGAGGGACTGCGCTGCCTGCAGAAACTGAGTCAGAGGAGTCATTCTACAAGGTAAGGAGGCAGGTTGTAGTATGTCTTTTCTGAGTCAAGAAAGCCTTCCAAAGTAGTAGTTCTTCACTAGTCACAGGCATGTGTGGTGGTAAAGAATAGCACTGAATTCTGTCCTTTCTTAGTGAACTTGTAGTTTGGTCTGCCTATCTCCACCCACAGGGAGAATAGAAAGCCTACATTCCTACTTTGAAGTTCTTTAACTCACTGATCTAATGTAGAGAAGTCTGTGTCCTCAAATGGCCACATAGTGGTAGATTAACATTTCATGGATTGTGGGCTGAATCGGCCAGATTACCTTGAACTCCCTATAAGGGAGGCTCTCTAGCTTTATGACTATCACCAACAAAGTAGTTTACAGTTGGAGATACTGAGGACTAAGGAAAGTTGCCTTTTGAGGAATAGAGCACTATTGCAGGACTCATTTTCATAATCTTTTCTTTATGATTAAACCCAGATGGTCACATTCAGACAGCTATGTAGAGAACAAGATCTTAGTTTTGAGGAGAGTTTGGAGGTTATGTGGAGGCAGGCATGTCACATATGCACAATGTAGTTAGTTTAGACTTCACCCTGATTACGATTAAGGGATGTTATTTTCTTAATTTCTCTCTGTTTTTCCTTTTGGCTCATTATATTATTTTCTCAATGTTCTTAGTTCTTGGGAAAAAGATGTTAATAGGTCCTCTAGGCACAACCATAGGGGCACTGGTCAGCTCCCCAATACCCTGGTAGTCTTTCTTTTCAGGGGCTAATGCTCAGAGAGCATCACTTTTCTTGAATCAGTAACCTTATTTAACATCTCAAATTTATTTTAAAAGCTTTTGTTAATCTTCTCAAATTCTTCATTTGGAGTCTTTTCTTACTCTTTGGCTTTTCCTCTGACAGTTCCCTTCCCTGGCAGTAATGGTACTAACCTCTCTCTTCCCATGGTGTTTGTTCCTTCAGACTTCCCCTCAGCTATGCTGTCAGACTTTTATATTATCCACTTTATATTCTGCTCTTTAATTTAATTTTTAGCTCTGAAACTTTGAACACCTTACAGCCTCATTTCCTTCCTTTGTTAAATAAATGATTTGTAGCAGTCCCAATCAGTTCTAACAGTCTTAGCAACCTTCTAATCATTATATACTCAATACAGAGGTAGGTATTCTGCAGAAAGTATAGTTGAAGAGATGATAGCCATCCTCTGTTGCTTCATTAATCATTATTTGAAAGAAAATGTAAAATTATTCTTATACTTCCAGTAAGCAGAACTAAGTTTGGGGATTCAGTAGGGAGACAGAACCCAGTGTGGTGGCACATGCCTGTAATCCCAGCATTGAGGAAGCTGAGACAAGAGGATCACCATGAGTTAGCGGCAGCCTGGGATATGTAGTGAATTCAAGGCCAGCCTGAACCATGTAGTGAGATATTGTCTCAAAACATCAACAACAACAACAAAATAGGGAGATAGAATCTGGTTCTAATGAAAAGCTTTAAAAAAATACACCACTGAAAGATCTGGATTTCCCTCAGTGGCCCTTTTCTGAAGTTATGCCTCTCACTTAACAACAGCTATAGTTTCCTGAACTTTTTCGTTGACTTTTCAAGGCAGCCAGACTGGGTTTTCTATGAAAGTTTAGTCCTGCAGGGCACTGACTGCTCTTACTTTAGACTACAGCTGTTAGAATCGAAAATTTGGTGCCATTTCTTCCAGGTGTTGACTCTGCCAATATCTTTCTGCTTTTGGTGGCTTTCCAGTGTTTTCAGATAGCTGTTTTCTGTATTGTCCAGAATTCACAGCTGTTCTCTTTGGAGGGTAGATCTAATAGGAGGTCTCATAGCTCCAATAGGAGCTACTTGGGGGCCTGTACTAAAACCAGAAGTCCCTAAGATTCCTTACTTTTGGTTAAATTTTTTTCTTGCCCTAATCAGTTTAATAAAACTATAATTAAATGATTATATATAAAGAACAAATAGCACAAAAGATTAGATATATATTACTTGTAATTCTTTTAAATAAGTGACTTTATCTGTTACATTTTCAGCATGGCAAGAGTTTCACAGAAGAAGAGATGGAAGTAGAAAAGATAAAACATGAGCTCCAGGAGAGGGAGAAACTAATTAGCAGTTTGCAAGCCCAACTTACCCAGGCTCAGGCAGAACAAGCTGCACAGGTAGGGAGGGGTGCGAGTTACCTCATAATCATTAAGTTTGTGAATCACTAAAGCCCAATGACAAATATCTTTTCATTGATGCCCAATAGATAGTTATCTATGTGTCTATCAGTTCCTTCCCTCTGGCCCCCACCCCACCCTCCTTTTCTGCCTGCCTGCCTGCCTGCCTGCTTGCCTTCCTTCCAAGTTGAGTAATTTTATTTGAATATAGTATATAGGTCTTTGTCATTCTTAGTTGATATTTGTAAATACCCAGCATGCTCTTTCACTTTTTTTTTTTTTTTTTAAATGTGGGTACCAGGAGTCGACCTCAGGACCTTGCGCTTGCCAGCAAGCGCTTGTGCCTCTGAGCGATATCACTGGCCCTTTTTTTCCTTTATGTGGGTTCCGGGAGTCGAACTCAGGATCTCGCGCTTGCCAGGCAGGCGCTTATGCCGCTGAGCTATCTCACTGGCCCTCTTTCACATTTTTTTGTTTCAGAAGTTTTCTTTAATTATATAATTAAGTATTTAATTTGTTCCCTTACATTTGTTTTCTTCTTTATTTGTGATATTTATTTGCGTAATCTTTGATATCTCCAATATCTGTCACTTTCCTAAATTCCTTATTATCTCTATTCATTACATTTTTCCTCTTATGTCACTCTTTGTGAAGTCTGTCAACTTCATTTTTGAGTATTTCTGATTTATAGTTTTCTTTTATGTCTTGTACAATTTAAAATTTTTTAAAACTTGTTTTGAAATAGGTTGCAATTTCTATTATTTGTGCATGTCTATGATTTTGTCACCTGTCCTATATCATTCTGTTAGTTTTTTTTTTTTTTAATACTAGCTTCATATAGGATTTGATCTTAATCCTTTTCTGTTCCTTATTTTTGTGGGAAAATTAGGTTTTTTGAAAGGTTTTTTTGTACCCTTCAAGGAGGAAAAAATTTTTTTTATGTAATACACCTACATCTGTTGTTTTTGTGTTGTGTTCACATACATGGGAGCTGGACTGCTCAAAAGGTTTGTGGCTTTCCTTTCCCTGCTCTCACGGGTCTATACCAAAGCTGTTCAATAGGAGTAAATTTACCTGTAATCACCACAAACTGCAGCGAACTCATTTGTCCATCAATTGGTGACTATTTAAACAAATTGGGATATAACCATACAGTGTAATACTACTTAGAAATAAAAAGGAATGAATTATATATCCGTAGTCTACCTTCATCTTAAACTTAAAAATGTGTCTATACTTATTATTAAACTAGAAAAATATTCAATTATAATTAAAATAGCATTTTATATTTCAATTTAATTAGCAGTTATAAGTTATACCAACTCTTATCTGTTTTACGTATTTAAATAAAGATGATGTTATGGGTGTAGAAGAAAATCACTCAAACTGACTCAGCCCATTGACGCTAACTATGTGTATGCTTGTTACTTGTGCAGCACCTCAGTAATCCCTTACTTGGTGCAACAGGTAAAGTGAAATATAGTCATACCAAAATAAAAAGGTATTTAATAGAAAAATTGTTAATTGCAATTTAATAACATTAAAAATGAAATATTACTTTCCCATTAGTCACATTTCAAGCCTTCTGTAGCTTTATGTGGCTAGTTGATACTGAATTACATAGCATGCATGTAGACCTTCCCTTTCTTCTGTCTCTGTTATCCCTGTTCTGCTTATTGTGTGTTTTGTTTTGTTTTGTTTCGTTGTGGTGTTGTGGATAGAATCCACAGCCTTATGCATGTTTAGCAAGTGTTCTGCCACTGAGCTACATCCCCCACCCAGCTTAATTTTGATTTTACTCATAGCAGTTCCTTCTTAGTGCATGTCAGCATCTTAGAAGAGAACCCTGATGAGTCAGTTGTGAGAGAACAGAGGGGCTACATTTCTTTACCCCTTTTAGTCCTTCTTATTGTGGACACACCCTTGCATTTTCCCAGTAATAAAGAATGATAAAGCCCTACTGCTATTAAAATATTGGCCAGCTGTTCATTCCAACAAATACTTCTGTGGGGCTATTTGGACTTTTCCTGTTCAAAGGGCTATCAGATGTTGCTGTCTTTCTGCCTTTTTCCTATTACATGGATTCTAATACCATGCAAGTCTTGTAGATTTTAGTGGTTTGTCCTTAGTTGGTTGTATTTTAGGGTTTGTGGGACTACCTTCCTAATTTTATTATAAATATTGTCCTTTTTTTTTTATTTTACTGTTTAGTTGTTCTGTCTTTTTTTGTGTGAGAATTCTGAGAAACTGCAAATAATGATGCTAGTACTTCTGTCTTCCTCTGACAAATTTTGATAATTTCTTTTTAAAAACCACAGTATTTACAAATCCCTTTGGCATCAACTGGAAATTAGAAGGAAATACAGTAGGTACATAGGGCAGATGAGAAAGGACGGACAAAGAATTAATGATGCTAATCCTTTTGCTTACGTATTTTTTTTCTCCTGCATCTTCAGTTTGATAAGAGTTCTGCAGAGATGGAAGAATTTGTAATGATGAAGCAACAGCTCCAGGAGAAGGAGGAGCTCATTAGCACTTTGCAGTCCCAGCTCAGCCAGACACAGGCAGAGCAAGCTGCACAGGTAGGGCAGATGGTGCCTTTACTCAAATAATCATGAAATCCAACATGTTATTATGTGGCAAGGCAATTGAGACAGTAATTCTTAAATCTTAGAAGATGAAGGTACAGTCACTAGTGTTAAAGTAGAATTGGAAGGGTGTGGTAGCAGAAGAAATTAGAAGCGTGGTAAGTAAGTATGTCATCAAGGAACTAGAAACCCTCCAAAGGATGTCACTTACCTTGATGAATTTGCCATAGCATAACTGATGACTGTCTCTTAGTTGCATAGGTCCAAAAACTTGATTTTGGTAGCTTGTAGAAATTCAGTCTCTTAGGAATGAGCAAAAGAGATTGATAATTTGGTCCATCCTTTCCCTAAAATCTTAGTGGGAAAATAAATTGTAATTAAAAGTTTATTTAGTGACCATGTAATGTGAAAGTGTGTTATAGGCTATGTGATTCTTTGTTAAATGGCACTCGTAGGTAACATTCCTCTTCATATTTATTTCTGCTACCAGGACCAGACTGTTTGGACTGGCATCCTCAACTCTTCCTGTTTTTCTAAATTTTCTAGTTCACTGCTCACCCTCATACTTTTCCTTTGGGAACACTTTTGACACATTTTATCCCTGAAGTAGCTTTGCACACAGCAAATCTTATCTATCAAATGTATTGATGACTTGTAGTTAGCGGTACCTTCTATGGATGGCCTTCTGCTTAATATAGTTAAAATGTATGTCCTGAAATCCTTGATTTTATCCTATTTATCAAAGCAAGCAACATCACAAGATATTTGGAGAGGTGAAAGACATTACTGCACGTATGACAGTTAAGGAAAGTTACATGGAAAAGTTGGGATTTAAGCAAAACCAGGAGGATACATAACATATACACAAGGTGGAGGAAGGTATTTCAGTTGTATGGAAGGGTATGTGAGCAAAGTTGAGAAGAAAATGAACTCAGTAGGTTTAAGGGGAAGGAAGTTAGATATGTTTGGCTATGTAAATATTACAGTGTGTGCGTACTTAAAACACAGGTTTCCAAATTCATAGTGAGGTCAGAATTCAGATAATCAGGGCCAGTGAGATGGCTCAGCAGCGTAAGCGCCTGCCTTGCAAGCGCGAGGGCCCGAGTTCGACTCCCGGAACCCACATACGAAAAAGGGGCCGGTGATATCGCTCAGTGGCACGGGTGCCTGTTGGCGCGCGAGGTCCTGAGGTCGTCCCCCTGGTACCCACAAAAAAAAAAAAAAAAAAAAAGAATTCAGATAATCAAAAATTAACTTACCAAGAAAGAGAGCCAAGGTCAATTAAGGTATCACAACTAAAAAAGCAGTACTGAAAGGACCCATGTAAATGGGCAAGCTAAGATTGGTCAGTCAGCATGCTCAACCATAGAACTTAAGGAAATGAATAAGCAGGTACCACAACCAAAAAACTAAACAAAAACACTGATACTGAGTATCCCACAATCTGTCCATTTATTTCCATTTCATTCTGTTGCAAGCCATGACAAATGAGCATGAGCTGGAAGCTTGCAATTAGTGACAGCTAAAAATAGCTATGTGGGGAGGTGATGTAGGTTTTGTTGTAGGATATCCTAAATAAAAGAATTTTCACTTTAGAGAATGAGAATTTCATTGAAAATTTTTAACTATGAACACGATATTGAAAGAAGTATCCAGGGTTTAACAGAAATCTAGCTTTACTCTGTACTTTTAATATCCTAATCTTCTTAGAACTTTTGAAAGATATCCTTCTTGTGTATTTAAAACATTTTTGTACTCATGAAAATATAATTGCTATTTGAAATTTATATTTCAGCTGACTTCTAAATTTGCTAATAGGCGTCTCTCACATTTGAAAGTTGCCTTATTGGTGGGCCTCTCTCTTCCAGCATTTTCATCCTTGATATTGAAAATCGGATTAAAGAAAACCCTACTGCTTGTCAGTTCTTAGTGTCTTATTTTTGGAGAGTAGCTGTAAGCTTTGTTGCAAACCATTTGGGGAGTATAACTTGTCTAGTTTCTCTGGTGTGTGTCTTCAGTTGAGTTCCATGCAGCAGGTGGTCCGGGAGAAAGATGCCCGCTTTGAGACACAAGTTCGTCTTCATGAAGATGAGCTTCTTCAGTTAGTAACCCAGGCAGATGTGGAAACAGAGATGCAACAGGTGTGTTGCTCAAACTTAGTGGAATGACTGTCATTTTGGTTAACATTTAATCAAGACATCACAGCCACTTTTCAACCACTGTCCTTCCCCACTACTTTCCACTTGATCTTAACATGCTCTTTACTGGCTTCTTTTTGGTGTCCTTGTCTTTGGTTCCATGTTATTTATTTTTTCTTATCTGTGTCTTGCCTTTTACTCCTCTAATCAGGTTGTTGGAACTCCGAAGCTTAGTTTAATTGGGGAATGTATGTAGTAGTCAGAAATTTATTTCTCTTCAGTTTGCTGATTACATTATCTTCATGCATTAAAAACTTGATCCAAAGCTTCAAATCAATGAAGTCTAAACTTTCAAAAAATTGGAAATGAAAAGGATTGGCTTTGATGCAATGAAATTTTTATTAAATTTAGGTAATTCCTTTTTAAAACGTTCATTGAGTAGGTTTTGAAGATTGGCTTCATTGTATTTGAGTTCACCATCCACTAACTCAGAGTTATTTGTTTTTGCTTAGTGTGTAGTGTGTTGCGATACTGAAAGGCACTCTCGTGGCACTTTGTGTTTAATCTGTTTGTTTCTAAGTGCAACTTCTTTCAAGTTTTAAGCATTCTTTCAGAATGTACCACTAGGTTTCAGAATATACAACTTAGTTAAGTAGATTATTAATTGTACATACCTGTCATTGATTTATTTATTCAGTGAGTGTTTTCTTCAAGAACCTGCTCTGTGTATGAATCTAGGAGAAGAGAAATATTCTTGCCTGCAGAGAATGTTCTCTTTGGTGGGCGAGATATACATGTTACTTACATTATTTAGATACAGGACATGAACAATATATAATTTTGAAAGTGTACCTGTCATTTTTCTCTAATTATTAGAAAGGCTCCCTAATTCAGGGACTTGGATGTGCTGAGCTTGGTTGTTGTGAGTGCTCTGGAGAAGACACTTTGGTCATTCTTTTTGCTGGTGAATGGGGAGCATGGCATGCTGGTGTCTCACTCGTTACCATTTCCCACATCCCAAAATTTAAGTACACAAATCTCCATGGCATGTTGAAAGGTAAGCAGATAATAGTGCTCATTGGTTGGCACATTATGTCTAATACATTTTCTTTTCAGAAATTGAGGGTGCTGCAGAGGAAGCTTGAAGAACATGAAGAGGCGTTGTTAGGCCGTGCTCAGGTGGTAGACTTGCTGCAGCAGGAGCTGACTGCTGCTGAACAGAGAAACCAGGTACTGTCTGCCTGGGGATTGTTCATTTCTACCTGTTTGCCTGGCAGTGGTATAAAAGCCTATGATAAGCCTTCAAGAATTGATGCCATTTATTCATTCTTTCAACAGATACTCTGTACTTAAGTTATGGTGATACAATGATGAGCAAAACAAATGCAGTTCCTTCCCTCATGGAGCTTACATTACATATATTTATTGTTGTTTTCTTCCTTTGTCATTTTAAGTCTAGAATCCTATTTTCTCTAGAATGTCCTATTTTCCTCTAGTGAGTTTCACCTCTTTACTCCTCCTCTGTCTTGGATTATTCTTATGCTCTATGTATGGTCTCTTCTGTGCCTGTTTTGGTCAGTTCTGTTGGATTGAAGTGATCTTATTATGCAATGTTTCCTGTAATCTAAAAGTGATTAGATATTCTAATATCTTAATATTTAAGTAGCCTACTCCCTATTATAACATATGCTGTCATTCTCTCTCATACTACCCTCATTGTCATTGTCATTGAGATCTGCTTGTCTTTCCACTTTGTTCTTCCAGTGTGTTACTTCTTCCTTGGCTTCTGTCTGTCCTGTGTGGGCCCACGCTTGGCCATTTGGACCACAGATAGCAGCCTGTGGATCCTGTGTGTCACTGTCCTATCAGTCCATGTAGCAAGATCCTCATGCAGAATTGGTGCTGCAGTCCACTTTCTCTTTTTGTTCATCTGGGTGCTGGATACTGCTGGAAAAAGTGAACCAAGTTCTTTCTCCTTACTTTTCAATTCTCCTTCTTGAGGCAGGCTTTCTAGCACAGAAACATTTTTCCCTTTTATTCTCATGAAACCTGTACTCCGGCCCAAATCCCCTCTGTGGCTGTGATCAGAAAGTGAGGTCCAAATCCCAGTTGTGCCACTTACTAGATAGTTATCACACAGAGAGTTACATCTATGTAACTTCTGGAAAATTGTGTATTAGTTAGTAGTAGTATGAATCCTCAGCACAACAACCAGATGTAATTGATACTATTATTAGTCTCATTTCACAGATGAAAAATTCAGATGTAAAGAATTCATACATACCCCGGGTTGATTTGGTAGGCTTTGAATTTTGCATCAGTAAAATGAGAGTAATAGTATTTATACCATGGGCATGTCACGAGATCACCTGAAATAGTATCTGAAAATATTTAGGACAGTGTTTAATACACACAACATGGTATGATAGCTAGAGTTACTGTATTTCTGCTAAAATCATTCTGTAGAATTGCAAAGCACTTCCAGATGTAATGAACATTTTCTGAATCTTACTCTGCTGGACCTTTGTGCTTCGTTGCTGTTGATCACTCATTCCTTGAAGCTTTCCTTCCCTTGACTGTTAGAACATGCATTATCTTGGTCTTCTGCCTACATCTCTGGAGCTTTTCTTTTATTCAAACTTCATAGACTTCTTTCCCTGCCCATTACACAGTGTTTCCCAGTATACCAGCCTCAGTCCAGTATTCTCTCTTCCTCTCTTATGGTAGACATAAGACACCATCCCCACTGCCACTGGTTTCTCCTTGGTGGACTTGGTATATTTCCAGTTCCGTGCTGATTTGTGAGTATCCTACAAGCACCTCAGATTTAACAGGTGAACACAGAACTCATCTTCTCTCCTTTAAAACAATTATTTTTACCACACAAAATAAAAAAAATAGCACTACGGTATGATTTAGCAATCTCATTACTTGATACATATCCAGAGAAAATGAAATCAGTATGCTGAGGAGACATCTGCACTCATGTTGATTCTGCACTGTTCACAAATAGCTGAGATATGGAATCAGCCTAACTGTCCGTCAGTGGGTGAATGAATAAAGAAAATGTGATATATATTTATATATGCAAAGGAATGTTATTTAACTGTAAAAAAAGAAAGAAATTCTGTCTTTTATAACTACTTAGATGAATCTACAGGGTATTAAGTAAATCAGGCACAAAAATACAAATGCCACATGTTCTGACTTATGTGTGGAAGTTAAAAAGTTGATCTCAAAGAGGTAGAGAACACAATAGTGGTTACCAGAGCCTGGGAAGGGTGAAATATTACACTGCACCCCGTAACTACGTACAATTAGTATTTGTCAGTTAAAATAAAAATATATTAAAAACAAACAGAAACACAGAAAATCTATTATTTTTACCTGCTTTTCTCTTAATGAACTATTCACTCAAAAGAATAAAACTTATGCTTTCTTAGCTCCTCCATATTCTTTAACCCCTACAGCTAATTATCAATTTCTGCTGATTTTCCTCTCTTAACTAATTCTTGAATCTGCTCTCCTCTTTATCAGTAATATCGGTGCTACAGTTCTGGCTCAGGAGCGTTTGTGTATAGAGAGCCTTCCTAACAGCTTTTTCTCACCTCTGTTCTCCTTCCCATTCCCCCGTATATCCTCTCTTTGGCAGTCAGAGGAATATCTCAAAAAACCAAAGGCTCTTCATTACTTAAAATAGCAAAATCCGTGTCCCTTAATGATATGGTATGTAAGGGTCCTGATGATGGGCATATGATTATTTTTCTAGCCTTATTTCCTTCCTTTTCCTATCAGAGCCTTACCCACTACTAATTCCTAACTGTATAGGTAACTATGCTTTTTTTTCCCTCTTACTTTATGCATTTCTAATATTGAAGTACTCTTTAATGCCTACTTACTGGGCTGGTTCCTCGTTATTTAAATCTTGGACTTGGTGGCTTTCTTTTAAGAAGGCTGCTCTAACAACTTTCTTCTCTGCTATTGTACCTTACATACAGTACCTTGTAAGTACGTCTCTCATCACCTCTATCCTTTTATGTTATACTTACCAGTTTCAGTGTGCCTGAACTCAGTTCCTTGGAGGCAAGGACTAGATTCATTCATTCATTCATTCATTCATTCATTCAGTACTTATTGAGCACAACTCTATGCCATAATACTGTGTTAAGTGCTGGAGATCAATAAAGTAAGTATAAAACAAAGTCTCTCCCCATATGAAACTTATTTTCTAATGGTAATGAGAGAAACTGAAAGGTAATGACCAAGTAAATATATGTGAGTACAAACTGTAAAAATAGCTCTAGAGGCAAAAATACAGGGTCTTTAATGGTAGATTCGGTTCCAGGTGCTATATATATAGTTTGTGAAATTTTGTCTTTTTTTTTTTTCTTAGAGTCTTTCTCAGCAGTTACAGCAGATGGAAGTTGAGCATAATACTTTAAAGAACACTATAGATATGGAAAGACAGGAGTCCAAGACACTGATAGAAAAGATGGAACTTGAAGTAGCAGAAAGAAAATTATCCTTCCATAACCTTCAGGAAGAGATGAATCGTCTTTTGGGACAGTTTGAGCAAGCAGGCCAAGCACAGGCTGAGCTGGAGTCTCGATACAGTGCTTTGGAGCAGAAGCACAGATCGGAAATGGACGAGAAGACCTGTTGCATTTTGAGTCTTCAGAAGGCTGAACAAGAGCTGCAGTCTGCCTGCGATGCTCTTAAGGATGAAAATTCAAGACTTCTCCAAGATAAGAATGAACAGGCAGTTCGGTCAGCCCAAGCCATTCAACAGCTGGAAGGTCAGTATCTGTTGGCTTTTGAAGGCCACTTTTCTAGGGAATCTGTTAATGACACCATTTGCTCAAAGCAATTGATTAATAGAAAGATAAGAAAGAAATGAACTCTTTGTTATGTTCTTCTGCCTCTGAATGAAGCTCTAATCTGTCTTAGTAATTATCTACAGTACAGTGATACTGATAGTCCAGATATTAAATAAAACACTGTGTGAAACATGACTCTGATCTGAAGGGTTTGGTTACTGAAATGGATAGAAATTGAGTTAATTTGTGGAAAACTCAGGCTAAATGTAGGTGTATAGTAGGGTGATTAAATTCCATGGAGCCATCCTTAAATCTCGGTGCTTTTCTTATAGGTGAAAATTTCTCTTTAAAGAAAACTTTTGTCTTTTGAGAGGATATCAATAAAACTTTATTTAAAAGTATGTTATTATAAAATCCATGTATGGCTGAAAGATTGAACATTTTAGAAGCTTATAAATTAAAGAAGTTAATCACTCAACACCAATAATCCATCTCATGAGTCCTCTTCCCCACATTATGACTTCTACTAATAGGTTGGCATATATCTAAGGAAAGGTTTTAGAAAGAACTAAGTTGAAAATGTGTATTGAGGAATTGAATATTAACCATGAAGCCTTGAGGAACATTACAGAATAGAGTGTTAT
Source organism: Erethizon dorsatum (assembly GCA_028451465.1). Taxonomy (NCBI): domain Eukaryota; kingdom Metazoa; phylum Chordata; class Mammalia; order Rodentia; family Erethizontidae; genus Erethizon; species Erethizon dorsatum. The sequence goes on from CM051831.1 coordinate 61,023,217, forward strand.
ATGAACATACGGTCCTCTTAAGTGAACCATGTTAATGTTTCAGACCTTGCTGCAGAATCTTGTTGACGCTTCTCACACTTAGGTGGAGAGTGAAGAAAATGAAATAAAAACCCTACAGCCATTTTCAAGGAGGAAAGGAAAAATAACCCTTTTTAAAAACACCTAGGCCTGCCTGTCTATCATGTATCTATCCATCCATCCATTCATTCATCCATCCATTCATCTATCCATCCATCCATCTATCCATCCTAATCATACATATTGATGGGATTTAGCGTGATATTTCCATACATACATATAGCATGCATTGGTCCTATCCAATCACCCTTCCTCCACCCCCACTCAGATCCTTCCCAGTCCCTAATAATCACTGTTCTACTTTCTGGAGGATCTTTCTTTAGTTTCCACATATGAGAGAGAGAACATGTGGTACCTGTCTTTGTATGTCTGACATATTTCACTTAAAATGATAACCTCTAGTTTCATCTATTTTGCTACAAATGGCAGGATTTCTTTTATTTAAATAGCTGAATAATACTATTCTATTGTGTTATTTTTCCTTTGAAGGATTCCTTTTATTTAAATAGCTGAATTATACTCTTCTATTGTGTTTATTTTTCCTTCGAGGTGTCCTTTTGTCCTTGAGAGCATTTAAACAGTTTAAAAAATTGTCAGCTGGGGATATAGCTCAGTGGCACAGCACCTGCCTGTCAAGCACGAGGTCATGAGTTTGATTCCCGGTACCAAAAAAAAAAAAAAAAAAAAAAATTGTCATTGGCACCATAATTTGAATTAAATTAACCAACAGCGTATAGTATATCTTTAGGTCATAAGTCATTAAGTTTTAGGCTTGAAGCAAATATTCCTCCTATTGTTTTCTTTTCCTTAGATCAACTCCAGCAAAAATCCAGAGAAATTAGCCAATTTCTAAATAAACCGACCTTGCAAAAATATGAAATAGCATCTCAGACTTCTCTCCCAGATGTTTGTAATGAGGGCATACAGGTAATTAAATATGAATTTCTTATGCATATGATCTATTGTCTGCTTGGGGGCTCTAATGAGGATTTCTTGCAGAGAACATTACAACCCTTTCTTTTTAACCTGTTAAAATGTTCTTTGTGGGGATGATTCTATTTGGAAGGAGTCATGGAAGGCATTAATACACTATCTCAACAAAGAATAATGAGAAAATAATAGCTACCAAGCACCATGATCTCAGTAACCTCTCTGCTTCTAAGGCCTTAAAAATCTGTGTTGGAGGTGAATCTTTACTTGCTTTTATAATCAATTTTCCCATTTCAGCGGTCAACTTTGATTTGATAGAGTGAAATTTTAGTGTACACAATCAGTCTAAACAAACCTATACGTCTATTACAGAAATGATATTGCTTTCATTAAATTTATTTTAAAAATTTAATAAAAATGTAAAAACTTTAATGGCCAGTAGTTGCTGATTGGCCAGTATGTTCTCTTTCTTCTACAAAAATCATTGCATAAAGCTAGATTATAATCACCAGAAAGCCGCTTATTGAGCATAAATCTCAAAACAAGGGGAGCTAGGTTAATGATCTTAATTGACCAGTGCCAAGCTGAGATAATTGGGTTCATCCACCTCAGTTACAAGATTATACCCTTCCAAACTGACAGGCTTACTAGACAGGGATCCCATGATCCCTGGGGACTATGGTGCATTGTTAAAATTTTTGCTTCTTGTTTTGTAGCCTTTAGGCTCGCCAGTCTCTTCTGATATCCCATTCTTAGCCTTTTTCCTCCACTGTTTTGTTAAGACATTTTCCAATCATTCAAATAAATCGAGAAGTTTTTTAATGAAAACCTGTATATCCATGTGTGGTTACTATCATAACATTTTACTGTATTTATTTGCTTTACCAACTTTCTGACCATTGACCCATCTCCCTAACCATCTATCAGTTCCTCTTAATTGTTTAATAGGTTTTACATAAGTTATATACATTAGTACATTTCTCTTTAAATATCTCACCCTTAAATATTTCAGGCTTAAATATATCATTGACTAGATTTCAATATTTGTTTATAGTTGAGTTATGCTAGTTGAGGAATTTCTCCTTTTCTTTTGAGGTAAGATTTATAAACCATTAAGTACATAAATCTTGCATGCCTGTAATCCCAGCACTGTGGGAGGCTGTGGCAGAAGGATCACATATTTGATTATGGTTTGGGTAACTTAGGGACTTAGTGAGACCTTATGTCAAAATAAAGAAAAGGGCTGGAGGTGTAGCTCAGTGCAAAGACCCTGGACTTAATTCCTAGGAACTGCCCCCCTATTGGGTTTTTGTTTTGTTTTTCTCTATATGGGCATCTAGCTGTTCCAGCATTATTTCTTGAAGAGACTTTATTCATTGTATTGCTTTGGTACTTTTGGTGAAAGTCAAAGATTAATAGGTCCATTTATGAACTTTGTGTTCTGTTATATTGATCTGTGAGTTCTTATGCTGGTATCAAGTGTCCTCATTACTACAGGGTTACTTTTGATTAGCCAGGTCCTTGCATCTCCATATAAATGTATACAATCAGCTTCTCAAATTCTATTGTAGTATAAAAGCCAGATGGAATTTTGAATTGGCATTTCATTATTACCTATTGATCAATTTGAGGAGAATTGACATCATAATACTATTGAACTTTTCTGTCTGTAAATATAGTATATCTCTTCATTTATTTAGATCTTTAATTTCTTGGCAGTGCTTTTAGCTGTCATTGGAAAAGCTGTGTACATTTCAAAATGTATTCCAAAGTAGTCCATATTTTTTGTAATTATAGATGAAATTATTTAAACTTCATTTTCCAACTCTATGCTGGTAATTATGTAAGTATACAATTGAATTGTATTAATCTTATAGTCTGTGAGTACAATTTCATTGTATTAGTTCTAATAACTTTTTGTAGATTCTTTACAATTTTCTACATAAACAATCATGCCAGCAGCAAGCAAAGTTTTACTTCTTTCTAATCTTTATGTCTCCATCCTACCATTTAATAGAAGTGATAAAACTAGTCTTTCTTCCATTGTTCATCATCTTATAGGAAAATGTTCCATATTTTACCATTAGCTGTGATACTAGTTTTAGGTTTTCATGAATGTCCTTTATTGGACTGAAGATATATTCCCTTTTATTCCTAGTTTGCTGAGAATTGGTATTCAATTTTGTCAAATACTTTTTCTGCATTTATTGAAACAGTCGTATGCATTTTCTTCTTTATTCTGTTAATATGGTATAATTAGTATGGTAGCAATTTTTTAATATTAAGACAACCTGGTATCATTGGGATAAAGCCTACTTGATCATAAAATATTTATCCTTTTAGTATATTATTCATTTGGTTTGCTAGTATTTTGTGAAGTGTTTTTATATTTATAAAAGATATTGGTCTGTATTTTTCTAGTTTTGGGATATCTTTGTCAGATTTTGGTACAGTGTTAGGGTCATGCCAACCTCATGAAATGTTCCCTTTTCTTCTGTTTTTTGAGAATGTTTCTACTCCTTGAGTTTGTCTATGATGAGAATTATTTCTTTTTTAAGTGTTTGAAGGACTTCACCAATGAAACTGTTGAGTTTGGAATTGTAGGAATATTTTTGATATTGAATTAAATTTCTTTTATAGATATGAGGCTAGTAAGATTTTCTTTTTCCTCCTGTGTCACTTTTGTTATTTATTTTTGTATTTTTATCTGTTTTATTGAAGATACCAAATTTTTGTTTAATGTTAATTATAGTATTAACGTTTTATCGTTTTATTGCCTGTAAGCTTGGTAGTGGTATACACTTCTACTCTGATCCCTGTTATTGTTAGTTTGTTCTTCATTTTCTTGAGCAATCTACCTAGAACTTATTCAGTTTTATTTTATATGTTTGAGATGAGGTTTCACTATGTTGCCTAGGCTAGTCTCAGTCTTGAGGGTTAAAGAGATCCTCCTGCCTCAGCCTCCCAAATAGCTGTGAGCCTCCCAAATGCTAAAGTGCATACTACTGAGCCCTAAAACTGTTTAAAATTCTTTCCAAGAACCAATTTTTAGCTTTATTTTTCTGTTGCTGATGTGTTTTCACCTCCATTGATTTTTGCTATTTAATATTTATTTTTACTTATTTGGATTTATGTTACTCTTTTTATAGTTTCTTAAGGCAAAATAACTCCCTCTAAGCGTGCATAGCTTGATATTTTGTGGGATTATTTCTTATTCAGTTTTTGAAGATTTTTATAATTTCTCTTGTGATTTCCTCATTGATTATGGATAATTTAGAATTGTATTGTTTGATATACAGATATTCAGCTTTATTTCTATGTATCTTATTATTGATTTCTAACTTAATTTCACTGTAATAAGAGAATATGTTGTATAGTTCAATCCTTTGAAGTTCATAGAGCTTTGTTTTATACCTTCTATTTGATAATGTGAAAGTTTTTGAAGCTTATTTTTATTGATTGACTTATTTTCTTTATAAACAGCTCTATTAGAGGTATACTTGACATACAAAAACCTATACACATCTAAAGTGTACAATTTGATAAGTTTTGACCCATGAAACCATCACCACTATGAAGAAAATGAGCTTATTCATCATCTCCAGCTGCCCCTTTTTAATCTTTCCCTCATTTCTTCCTCCACTGAACCACTAATTACTTTCTGTCATTATACATTGGATTTTATTTTTTAGAATTTCATGTGAACTGTATGTGTCCTTTTGTTTGGCTTCTTTTCATTCAGCATGTTTATTTTGAGATTTATTCTAATGTTGAATGTATCTATAATTCATTGTGTTGTATTGTTGAATACATTGTACATACCACAATCTGTCAGTTCATTTATACATTGATGGATAATTTGAGTTGCTGTCAGTTTTTGGTTATTGCAAATAAAACAACTTGTTTATCTTTCAAAGTGATTCACATAATGAGAAAATAAATCTTAACTACCATTGCAGTTACCATTTCTGATGCTTTTCATTCTGTGAAGGGATTGGCAGTCCTTCCTGTAAAGGGTCAGGGAGTAAACGTTTTAGGCTTTGTGGGTATACAGTCTGCTGTAAACACTCAGCTCTGCCATTGTAGTGCAGGAGCAGATACAGAGTAAAAGTAAACAAATGACTGTGGCTTTGTGCAGGAAAAGGGAAAATGGGCTGGGGCTGTAGCTCAGTGGCAGAGCACTTGCCTAGCATGTGTGAGGCCTTGGGTTTGATCCTCAGCACTAGAAGGAAAAATAAATCCAAAAACAGGTAGAAAGACTCTAAAATGTAACAAACCCTGGTTTCATATTTCCATGTGGTATCACTCTGCCTAAAGGAGAAAACTTGTGTGTGTACACATGGGTGTGCATGCATGTGTGTGTGTGTGTATTTGTGTGTGTACGTACATGCACGAAAGTCTCCTTGGTGTTAGTTCTTGCAACTCTTTTGTTGCTAACGACATCTTTATCTCAACCTTGTTAAAAGATATTTTTGCTGACTGTAGAATTCTACACTACCAGTTATTTTTTTTTTTTTCCTTTCAGTACTTTAAGAATATTACTCTTCTGTTTTCTTGGTTATATTTTGTTTTTGTCAAGAAATCTGCTGTCATCCTTTTTTTATTTCCGGCTGCTTTTTGGATTTTATCAGTAGTTTTGAGTACTTGGGTGACCTGAGTACTTTGAGTAACTCGACATCATTTTGGTCATGTTTTCTGTGCATTGAGTTTAATAAGCCATGCATCTCTGAGTTTAACATTTTCATCAGTTTTGCAATTTTGTCAGGCATGGTGGTCCATGTCTGTAACCCCAGCACTTTGAGAAGCTGGGGCAGGAGGATTGCCCAACCTGTGCACTTTGGCAACTTAGCAATTCCTCGTCTCAAAATTAAAAAAGGGAAACAAAAAGAGCTGGGGATTTAGGTCAGTGTGAAGGCCCTAGGATCAATTCCCAGTACCAAAACAAAAGCCAATTTTTTTGCCATAATTACTCATTTTTTTTCTAACCCCTTCAGAACTTCAATTAACACATAAATTAGGTAACCAGTTCCCTTGAGCTCTCGGGTTCTCATTTTGGGCCAATGAAGATGAAGCCAACAAAACAGCATGCAGCAAGCAGTGGAGAATGACTGAGTGTGTGTTTAATAAAAAGAATAAAAGGAAGAGCTCCCCGCTTGTGAAGGAGAGGCTCCACAAGGTGGACACCTTGGAAGTTCAGGCTCAGGGGTTTTTATACAGCTTTTGGTACCAGTGTACGTGACAAAAAGCAGGAATGCTGCAGGTTGCAGGTAGGCCTTTGATGTCCACACAGCAAGCTGCTTTGTTTGCATTTCACTTCCTTTAAGTCCTCTCCCATTTATTTAGGGACCTGTTCTTTGTCTCTTGTATTCCATTAGGCCCCGATAGTTTGCTGAAATTAGTTATTTGGTTCTTCTGGTATGTTATCTCATTTAAGCCCCAACTTTTAGTTTATTTTAGGTTAACTGTTCAGGACCTGTGCCCTGCTGCCTAACTTCCTCTATTTCCTTGCTGTACTAGCACTTGTTCCAGAATTCACTGACGCTGTTTAAAGTTTTTTTCTGTTTCATTTTGTTATTTTGTATCTCTACATCTTTTTTTTTTGTGTGTGGGTACCGGGGGTCGAACTCAGGACCTCACGTGCCAGCAGGCACCTGTGCCACTGAACGATATCACCGGCCCTTTTTTCGTACGTGGGTTCCAGGAGTCAAACTCGGGCCCTCGCGCTTGCCAGGCAGGCGCTTATACCGCTGAGCCATCTCACCGGCCCCTTTTGAAGCTCTTTTTATGGGATTCAGTTAAGTTACTTGAAAAAAAGTTTGATCCTTTTAGATCTTGCTTTGATTTTTCAGAAAGGTTTGAATGGGCTCTCAGTCATTCCTTACTACTACAAGAAAGATACCTTGCTGAACATTTTACTTAGTACCCTGTGGAATGCCAGTTTTTTCACATTTGAGGGTGGGAACTGGCAGTCCTCTGCACAAGTACCAAGTGCTATTCTCTAGTCTGAGATTGCTAGTTTGGCTGCTCTGCACTTTACTGAATTCTTACTGGGGACCCAGTGTGCTGTTCTGTCCTGTGAACTCCAGCCATCTTGCTCTCTCTGAAGTCTTTGCTGTGCCTCCTCAACTCAGGGGGCCAGCCAGGCACTGCCTAGGTTTCGCCTTCTTTGGACACGCAGCCTGGAAGCTTGTGTAAGGCATTAACCTTACAGGATTCTCCTTTTTTGTTTGCATAATCTAAGTATCACTGTCTTTCATTGCCTGATACATAGTACTTTGAAACCTACTGGCTCATTATTTAGTCTTGTGGAGTTTTTCTGTTTTGTTTTTTGTTTGTTTGTTTCAGGTGGGAGGATAAATCTATTCCATGGTACTCTACCTGTAGTGGAAGCAAAAGCCCTGTATTAGATTTTTACCTGTATCTTTTTATAAAAAAATGGTTGTTCTAGAAAGTATAATATACATCATTAATTTTCAGTCTTCTTAGAGCTAATACTATACCACTTCGCTTAAAATGTAGAAGCTTTGTGATCATGTTTATGCCATAGTTGCTATGTGTTAGCAATTATAAAACCTAGCACTTTTTTTTTTAATATGCGGATACCGGGAGTCGAACTCAGGACCTTGTGCTTGCCAGGCAGGTGCTTATGCCGCTGAGCTACATCACTGGCCCCCTAGCACATATTTGAACATTAATGCTTTAAATAGTTATATGTGTTTTAAAACTATTGAGGAAAATATTGACCTTAATATTTTCCTTGTCTGTGATGTACTTTGTTGTGGTTTTGTCATTTTCTTGAGTTTCTTATACATATGTATAATCTTAGGTTTGGAAAAATGTTAGCTATTTCTTAATTTTTCTGCCCATTGTATCCTTTTCCAGCTGTTTGAATATTGTCCCACATGTCTGTCAGGTTGTGTTCAGTTTTTTTCAGTGTGAAGATAGACTAATTTCTGTTGAACTGTTTTCAAGTTCACCAAGACTTTGTTCAGTCATCCATATTTTCGTATTAAGCCTATCTGTGGACAATTTTTCATTTCAGGTATTCTATTTTTTTTTCTAGAATTTCAGCTTGTTTATTTTATAATTTCTTTGTCTGCACTAAGATTTCCTATCTTCACTCATTACAAGCATATTCATTTATGTGTTAAGTGTAGGCAATAGCTTCTTTAAAAATCCTTGTATGCTGATTCCAAAATCTACATCTTTTTGTGGTTGGTCTCTGTTGATTGTTTTTCTTCATAATGAGTCACATTTTCCTATTTCTATATATGATGAAGTGATTTTTGTATTGAATACTGGATATTGCGAATGTTTTCTCAAGATTCTATTCTAGTCTACTTCTAAAGAGTTTTCATTACTTTTTATCAGCCAATAACTTGTACTCAAATTACAGTCTCCAATTATTTTTGCTTTAGCTGAGTTGCTTCAAGTTAGCTATGCAAATACATAGACCATTGTTCAGTCAGAAATTTGGGCTGTTTATACATAGACTTTAGGATTCTTCCTTGCTGTTACTCTTTCTTCTCATTTTTTAAAGCATAGATACCTGTGGCTATTCTACCAGAGTTTTATCTGATAATACAAACTAGGAACTTCCTTCTGGATAAAAGTCATACCACCCTAAACTTCTCTCTGTTTGTTAAATCATTATATGAAGGTTTGGAGTCAAGTATGCTATAAAAACCCATATGGCTTAAAAATTCCACAATTTGACATATGCCTGTCTCAGGAAAACCAAACATTCTGGGTACATAAATGCAAGAGAATTTTTATTAGAAATGGAAAGTAAAACAAAGCAAAAACCCAGTTAAGACATTTCTTCCTTTCTTAAGAAGTTCATGGGCCGGTGAGATGGCTCAGCGGCACGGGCGCCTGCTGGCGCGCGAGGTCCTGAGGTTGACCCCCCGGTACCCACCAAAAAAAAAAAAAAAGAAGTTCATACTCCTTCTGCCTCTGTTCGTCTGAGGATTCTGTCTTCATGTTCTCTCCTTCAGGAGAGAGACCTTGTTGCTTTGTACCGTCAATCTCATCTGTATAGTGTTCTTTGTTTCTGACCCTAAAAATGTTCTTTCACATGTAGTAGGCTTAGAATTTCTATCTTTGTAAGCCAAGTTTCAATTTTACATTAAAAAACCAATAAACCGTATTTCTCTACCTTCAAGTGAAAAAAAAAAAACGTTTTCTTCAAAGATTATGTAGATAAGTAGATTTTTTTTTTTTTTTTTTTTTTTTTTGTGGGTACCGGGGGTCGACCTCAGGACCTCGCGCGCCAGCAGGCGCCCGTGCCGCTGAGCGAAATCACCGGCCCCTTTTTCGTATGTGGGTTCCGGGAGTCGAACTCGGGCCCTCGCGCTTGCCGGGCAGGCGCTTAAGCCGCTGAGCCATCTCACCGGCCCAGTAGATGGTATTTTTAAAGTACATATTTTCATGGCTGGAGAACTTTTAGAAGATAAAAATGCTGGAGGCTATCTGGGCATTAGTATGAGAGTTCTTCCCTGGAGAATCATTAATTTGTTGTCTTTCTACAATTTAGGCAGTCACTGAGGAGAATATTGCCTCTTCGCAGAAGAGAATGGTAGAGCCAGAGAATGAAAAAGAAACCTTACTCCTTAGTTCTGTAGAGCTGGAGAAGCTGAGATCTGTGAATGGTACGTATAAATGAAAACCATAATTTTTTGTCTTCTTATCCCATATGTGCCCCTACTGTTATCTCTATATATGTATAAGATGTAGATTTTCTGATTCTGTGAAAATAAAGATCTTAAATAGCAGAGCTGGTAGTTTTCATAGATAAGATTAATAATTATAGCATAGTTCCAGTTTTTACATAACATTTTGCAGTATGAACTAGAATTACTGTAGGATTTCTGTATAATTTATATTCATTTGGGAATGCCATGATATCTTTAGGAAATTTGATTTGAATGGGACCTTAATATGATGATAAATTTTTACATAGGCAAAATAAGAAAGGAAGGACATCTCAGCAATAAATTGATGGAGTAAAGTAACAGAAGTCAGTCAAATAAAATTTTAATAGTACAATGTATTTTGGTTTCTGCTCATGTAATACCCTGCTTAGAATCATACCCCTTTCCTTTAGTCTGGCTACTCATATTTTAGGATTCAACCAGAAGATTATCTCTTTTAGGAATTCAGCCCTGATCCTGGGTTAAATGCATTTTTATGCTTTTGTAATTTCCTTGTATATATTTAATGTTGTATTAGAATGATCTGTTGATTGGCTTCTTTAATATATTATAAGCTCTTCAGAGATGAAGTACAAGCTCTTTAAGGGCAGGAGACTTTTTCTTTTTGTTAAATCTTTGCTTTACCTAGAACTAGTGTAGCACCTGGAAAACAATGGCTGCTGAATAAAGTTTTGATGGATTGAAATAAGCCTGTTAATATTTTATTCTACTGGACTGTGTGAAAATTAAGATGGGTCCTTTTCCACTAACCATCTGCTTCACAAGGACCTCATGGGTTTAGTAGCATATAATTAGTAATTTACTTGTCTAATGTATCCTGGATTGACTACTCTGCTTTGTCTTTAGGAGTGAGAATGAATTCCAAGTGAAGTTTGTAAAGTTTTTATTAAACTCTAGAGCCAGTATTTCTAATTTTCCCATTTTACAGTTTTTCACTTTGTTTAAAACTGGGAATTATGCATCTTTATTAAACTATTCCCATCATTATTAATGAATAAAGAAGATCACATATTTCTGCTCATTGTTTAACTCACTAAAAACATTTTCTTTGAAATCTTTTTCATGATGCTTATTTTGCAGTCTTACAGTGTATGTAGAAGTCCTGTGACTTCTACATAGTTTAGAATTATTATATTATTTTCCCTCTTTTTCCTGAAGGTATAACTGGCCTTTAGGTTTTCTATACTGGCTTTTGTGTCATAGGTTATATTTGCTTTATATTATGATCTATTTAGTTCACTTTTTGCACTGCCATTTCTACCACTGTATCCCTGCCTCATGTAATCTTGTGAAGTATATGAACATACTGTGTGTACTGTCATGAATTCATTTGCTTCATGAATAGTCTTCTGTATTCATACAGCTATGAACATGTTGGGGGGCGGGAGACAGGACATAAAAAATGTGTGTAAATGTATTAGGATAAAAGTAACACAGGGTACAACAAGTATGTGTGGGGTAAGAGGAAGACAGTATCAGAAAGGTCAGGATAGGACCTCTGGAGACCTGAATAATGAAAAGGGAACAGCCTTGCAAAGAGGCTAAGTGAAGAGTGTTTGAAGCAGAAGGAGCAGTGCAAATAAATGTCTTGAGGTATGAGTAAACTTGATGTGTTTGCAGAGCAAAAGAAGGGCAGTATATTTGGAGTAGAGAGAACAAAAGAGAGCAGTGCGAGAGAGGAGGTTGGAGAATTAGTGGAGTCAAAGCATGAAGCCCCTGTAGGTCCTGTTAAGACATTTGGATGTTGTGTAAAAAAAGAAACTTTTTAAAATGATGTATTTAGCTTATCAAAGTGTATACACTTCTTGGTGATATTAATAAGTGTTTTTTTTTTTTTTAATCTTCCATGGTATTTCTACCCTTTTTAGATCTATACATTGCTAAGCCCTGGAGTCCAATCCCCCCCTCTCTATGAACTAGTTATGTAACCTCTTCATCTCATGTCATCTTTCTGTTTCCTCACTGGTCATTGAGGAAACTGGGTAGCTCCCTTTTAGTGCTAAAATGTGTCTTTATATGAACATATATGAAATTACATCGAGTGTTGCAAATGCTATATTAATGAAAAATATTTATTATGAACACATTTGGTTATGGATAAATTAAGGCCAATTTATTGCCTTAAGAGTTCCAGATTATGTCATAGGAATAGTTGCTTCTTCTCACATACCCTAGCATCCTTCTTTCAGGCTTTCTGCTGTTTAGAATATATCACTCAGGCTCATTACCCTTACCTAGTTCTAGTCTGTTTGATAGTTCATCTTCTCATAGTCTCTTACCATTTTTTCATGTTAGTAAGATAGCCATTTATCTCCCTCAAACCATTTTGTGTATTTGTTTCCTCTTGATTATTTCGTGCATCTCAAGTAGTCTCACATGCAATCATAGCCTTGTTTTTTCAGACATTCCACATATACTTTCTAAAGATTTCTTTTTGTGTGTGACTTTCAGAAAAGCTGTCTTCTCAGATTAATTTCCTAGAGGCTCAGAGTAGAACTCAGGAGGCAGAGAATGAAGTCCGTGAGGTAAGTGATACATTCTTGGTATAATCAGAATAGGAACTAGATTAAGAAGAGGTAGCTTCAAATCTAAACATTTCTGCAGTTTTCTAATGTTGACAGAGAATTACATTACTGATGAAGTGAGATCTATTTAAGAGACTCATAATAGTTATTATTTCTTATTTACTTGTGTTCCTGAATATTTGCACTTCTTTGTCCACCCAAGTATAGTAATCATTGGCTTGCCTATCTCACAAAAGTTTCTCAGTGGAGATAAGATAAACTCTCATGGGTTCCCTACAACCCCTAATTGGCACTGTTTTACTTAGGATTATATAAAATGGATGTCTTTGGAAAATGGTGCTTTTTATAACAATAAAATTATAAGAAATATTTGGTTGCTTAATATCATCCCATTGAATTAAGTTTGTTATTGGCTGTATTACGTTTAATTAGCTGTATTCTTCCAATCAATAAATCAGTGATAGAATAATACCAGGAATCAGGCCTTCAGGAATAATGCAGCTTCTAACAGAAGTATCTACTTACTTGTTGCATTAGTCAGAGTTCTCCAGGGAGACAGAACAATAGAATGCATATACACAGAGTGAGATTTATTTTGAGGACTTGCCTCATGTGGTTGTAGAGGCTCACATGTCCACAGTCTGCCAGGGAGATCAGCAGGCTGGCTGAGTAGCAAAGAGTGTTTTGTCAAAGGCAGTCAGTCTGCTAGTAGAATTCACTTTTCAGAGAAGATTTATCTTCTTCCCATTAAGGCTTTCAACTGACTGGACAAGACCCACCACATCACAGAGGGAAGTGAGTTAATACCAACTAAAAATACCCTTTCAGAAACATCTGCAATAATGTTTGACCAAATACCTGCACACCTTGGTCTAGCCAAGTTGTCACATAAGCCCATCACATTAATATTTAGTATCTTTACACGGGACCACTGATGCCCTATTTCCAAAGTTGTCTAAAAGAGATGAAATTTTGAAAATTGTGGTATTATATGGTTACTGACAAATTATGAGTCCAAAATATAAGTGAATCTCATTTGACCAAAGGAATGCTTAATGTCTTAAGATGCCCAGTGATAGTGTATAGTGAAAACAAGATAACATAGCTTAAAAGGGAAGAACAAATAAGAAAGGTGGGAATGTGGTAAGAAGATTAATAGAATCATCAGAAAAAACAGGGAGTGATGGAAAAGAAAAGGGGCCAAAAATGTAAAAGCCATCCACAGGGAAATTGCTAAAGAAAAGATGACTGCTGTTATCTCTTGGGGATAAGGGAGAGTAGTAAAGGTTCATGGAAGCAGTAAGCTCAGCCAGAAGAAGAAAACTAGTATTAAAGAGTATTGAGAGTGGCCAGAGAGGGCCAAGTTCTCTAGTCCCGTGTCCTCTCAGTCTGGCATGATACTGAGACTCAAGCCAAAAAGCGAGCTGAACTCTGTAGTTATTATCATAGGAGCAGAAAAGGGGCCCGGCCAAGGAGGGCAATGATAAATGACATGAAAGCTAGGTAGAAAAGAAGAAACAAGAATGCTTAGGATAAAAGAGGACAAAGAGGAGTTAGCTGCATTGAAGTCCTCCAGCAGAGATTGAAGTATTAATCCTTTCACTATATCAGGTCTTTAATGTCTGTAGGTATAGATAAATAGGAATTAGCAATATAACATAAAGAAATTATAAAGGAACTTTTCTCCTGTGTTAAATACTGGGTGGAGTTTTGTTCAGAATTTCATTTGTTTGTTGTTTTTTGAGACAGGGTCTTGCTGTGTAGTCAAGGCTGGCCTTGAACTCACTGTGTATCCCAGGCTGGCCTCAAACTCACAACAATCCTCCTGCCTCAGCCTCCTGAGTGCTGAGGTTACAGGTGTGTGCCACTATGCCGAGCTTTGTCTTCTAGAAATTTGGATATGGTATAGGTAATGTAGAGAGGAAAGAGGTTTAAATGGTTAACATGGTGTTAGGAAAAATGAAGAGAAAACTTTTCTTAAAATAATGAATAATTCTAAAACAATCAACATTTTTCATAGTGACTGAGAATTATACCAAGATGACAGCTAATAATGACTCGATATTTACTGTCTTCCAGCCTCTGCTAGTAAATGGTGGCGTTAAGGTGCAAACCCAATCAGTTGGGCTGCAGAGCATATACTCGTGGTACTGCATTATTTGACAGAACCATGTTTGTTAGATTCATTGTCGTTGTTTGTTTTTCCCATTGAGCTGGAATATTTTTCCTGGAGAAAAAATAATTTTATTATGTACCCTGTCCCCAAGCCCATCAAATAAAATGCTAATTAAATTTATCATGTGTTTCACTGATTTCATTTCCCAAGAAAACAGTTACAGAGATAATTTATATGAATTGAGCATCCTAACACAATAATCTTTGTAATAGTTTGGTTCATATTTTGCCAAACAGGTCCATGATTTCATGCCCAAGTACCAACAGAATTCCTTTTTACTCGATCCTGGAAGTTTGATAATCTCATTGTCTGTTAGTGGCTCTCTTATCTAATATTTGCAACTTTCTTATTTCAGTGAACATTTTAGGAAAAGGAATCCTTGCACACCTGTAATCCCAGCACTCAGGTGGCTGAAGCAGGAGGATCGCCTCAAGTTCAAGGCCAGCCTGGGCTACATAGTGAGTTCAAGGCCAGCCTGGACTACATAGTGAGACTCTGTTTCAGAAAAAAAAAAAAAAAAGAATCTCTAACTTTCTCCTGGGTATGGGATGAAATGAAGATATCATTAATTCTCTGCTTCCCTTTTTATTTTTAAGTAGTTCTTAGCAGAAACAATTAGTTTAAAGAAAAAGGTTGCCCACATAAGGAATATCTAGAAAATAAAATCCAGGTTTCCTTAGGTCTTATGAGTAGCACTTGACCTTAGCACGAGTGACAGAGTTCCTCTAGGGGCCTCATTTGGGAGTTACAAACTGATTTTTAGAAGTTTTAGCAATTTATTGGTACAAAGAAGGATTAGACCCAAAAAAGTCAGGTTTTCAAAAATACGTAACATAAAATACCAATTTTAATGTTAGTTAAGCTTTTTTAATATTATAAAATATTTGATTAATGCTTTTATTCTTTCTTAATCTTTTTTTTTTAATAGGTCGGTGTGGTTGATATTACCATGCTCAGCAAGAGCAACTCTCCTGCTGAGGAAAGTACACAGAATGTCCCGGAGAACACATTTTCTCAGAAGCATAAAGAGTTATCAGTTTTATTGGTGGAAATGAAAGAAGCTCAAGAGGAAATTGCTTTTCTTAAGTCACAGCTCCAGGGCAAAAGGGCTGGGGGGAATCATGAGGTCCTCGACCAGAGAGAAATGAAACAGACAGAGAATGAGGGAATACCACAAGTTAGCATGCAAGTATTGCTTGAAGACACGGCACAAGATTTCCCCGTAGTGTTGAATCAAGAGAGCAGTGTTCTAGTAGTTGAAAAAGAGGAACAGGAGCGCTCTGAACATCAAAATAGATCATCTGAGGATGGCACTGGAATGGAATTGAAATCCACAGAGCAGGATGATGTCGATAAATCCTCTTCTGCTGTAATGGGTGTTAGTCAGAGTCACCAGGATGAGTTAGAAAGGCTCAAAAGCCAAATTTTGGAGCTTGAGACAAGCTTTCATAAAGCAGAAGAAATCTATCAGAAAAATTTAGATGAGAAAGCTCAGGAAATTAGCAACCTAGCCCAGCGGATTGAAAAGTATAAGAAAAAAGCTGAAGACACCAGCAGTGCATTTGCTGCTTTGTCCAAAGAGAGAGACCAGCTTCTTTCTCAGGTGAAAGATCTCAGTGCCTTAACAGAACTCAGGGCTCAGGTAAAACAACTGGAAACCAACCTTGCCGAGACAGAAAGGCAAAGAAGGCTGGACTATGAAAGCCAAACAACTCAGCACAACCTGCTCACTGAACAGATTCACAGCCTCAGTATAGAAGCCAAATCTAAAGATGTAAAAATTGAAGCTCTGCAGAAGGAACTGGATGACGTGCAGCTTCAGTGTTCGGAGCAGAGTACCCTGATAAAAAGCCTTCAAGGCCAGCTGCAGAAGAAGGAGAATGAAGTGCTCGAGGGGGCAGAACATGTGAGGGGCATCTCAGAGAAGATGGAAGAACTTTCACAAATTCTTTCACAGAAGGAACTTGAAATAGCAAAAATGGAACAGCTCTTACTAGAGAAAAAGAGAGATGTAGAAACCCTCCAACAGGCTATCAAGGAGAAGGACCAGCAAGTGACGGAAATCAGCTTCAGTATGACAGAGAAAATGGTTCAGCTTAATGAAGAGAAGTTTTCTCTTGGGGTTGAAATTAAGACTCTTAAAGAACAGCTAAATTTATTATCCAGAGCTGAAGAAGCTAAAAAGGAGCAAGTGGAAGAAGATAATGAAGTTATGTCAGGCCTTAAACATAATTACAGTGATTCGAGCCCAGCAGGGCTAATAAGTAAAGATGAACTTCAGCATGAATTAGACTGTCTGAAGAAAGAAAGTGAGCAGAGAAAGAGAAAGCTCCAGGCAGCTCTTATTAACAGAAAGGAACTTCTACAAAGAGTCAGTACCTTAGAAGAGGAATTAGCCAGAGTGAGAAATGAATCTAGGAAAGAGATCCCACTCAGTGAGAGTGAGAAGAGAGAAATGGAGGATGATAAAGAGAACAAAGAGGACTCAGAAAAATGTGTGACTTCTAAGTGCCAAGAAATAGAAACTTCCTTGAAACAGACAATATCTGAAAAAGAAGTGGAACTAGAGAAGGTAAGGAAGGATTTGGAAGAAAAAAAGGCAGCAGAAGAACAGTTACAGGCAGTGGTCCAACAAATTAATCAGAACTTGAAAGATAAGACAAACCAGATAGATCTGCTGCAAGCAGAAATCATCGAAAACCAAGCAGTTATCCAGAGGTTAACCACAGGTACCAAGGATGCAGGCGATGGCGACTCGGCAGTGTCAGTTAAAGAACCACCAGTAAGCAGTTCCCCTGGGGCAGGTGGTGGTGAACACTGGAAACCAGAACTGGAGGAAAAGATACTAGACCTTGAAAAAGAAAAGGAACAACTTCAAAAGAAGCTACAAGAAGCTCTTAATTCCCGTAAGGTGATTCTAAAAAAGGCTCAGGAGAAAGAGAGACATCTTAAGGAAGAGCTAAAACAACAGAAAGATGACTATAATCATTTGCAAGAACAATTTGATGAGCAAAGTAAAGCAAATGAGAACATTGGAGACCAGCTAAGACAACTCCAGATTCAAGTAAGGGAGACCATAGACAGAAAACTGCCAGGCACTGACCACCTGGAACCTGGCTCTCCCACCCAAAGATTGGGAGAACCTTTACTCCAAGCCACAGAACAGTGTCCCACTCACTCTATTTTAAACTCTGACTCATGCTCAGGCTGGCTATCTCAACCTGGAGATGCAAATACCCCACAAGGCAGTATTTCTGTTATTGTGGAGATTAAGGCCCAGCTGAAAGAAATAGAAGCTGAGAAAGAGAAATTGGAATTGAAAGTTAGTTCAACAGCAAATGACCTTATTAAAAAGACAGACGAAGTATTTCACTTACAACAGCAGATAAACGAACAGGGTTTAGAAATCCAGAGTCTGAAGGCAGCATCCCATGAAGCTGAAGCCCATGCAGAAAGCCTGAAGCAGAAACTGGAAAGCAGTCAACTAGAAATAGTTGGCCTCGAACACCTCAGAGCATTACAACCTGAACTAGATGAACTGCAAAAACTCCTACGCCGAAGGGAGGAAGAAGTGAGCCACCTTTCTGCACAAGTTAGCGAAAAAGAAGAAACCCTTACTAAAGTACGGACAGAGATAATAGAACAAGAGGATTTAATTAAGGCTCTGCATACACAGCTGGAAATGCAAGCCAAAGAGCATGATGAGAGGATAAAGCAGTTACGGGTGGAACTTTGTGAAATGAAGCAGAAACCAGAAGAGACTGCAGAAGAAAGTAGAGCGAAGCAACAGGTACAGCGGAAACTGCAAGCCGCTCTTATTTCTCGAAAAGAAGCACTCAAAGAAAACAAAAGTCTCCAAGAGGAGCTGTCTTCAGCCAGAGATACCATCGAACACCTCACCAAGTCTCTGGCAAATGTGGAAAAACAATTTTCTATTCAAAATAAAGAAAAAGATAGCTTCTTACGAAGATTAGCACTTCTTCAAGAAGAAAGAGACAAACTCATTGCAGAAATGGACAGGTCTTTACTGGAAAATCAGAGTCTCAATAGCTCTTGTGAAAGCCTGAAACTAGTTCTAGAGGGTCTTACTGAAGATAAGGAAAACTTAGTGAAGGAAATTGAATCTTTGAGATGTTCTAAGATTGCAGAAAACTCCCAGTGGCAAGAGAAACACAAGGAATTGCAAAAAGAGTATGAAATTCTCCTGCAGTCCTATGAGAATATTAGTAATGAAGCAGAAAGAATTCAGCATGTGGTAGAAACTGTGAGGCAAGAGAAGCAAGAACTGTATGGCAAGTTAAAAAATACAGAGGCAAACAAGAAAGAGACAGAAAAGCAGTTGCAGGAAGCTGAACAGGAAATGGAGGAAATGAAAGAAAAAATGAGAAAGTTTGCTAAATCTAAACAACAGAAAATCCTAGAGCTGGAAGAAGAGAATGACCGGCTTAGAGCGGAGGCACACCCTGCAGGAGGAACAGCCAAAGAATGCGTGGAAGAACTTCTTGCTTCCAATTCCAGCATGAAGGAGGAACTAGAAAGGGTCAAGACAGAGTACAAAACCCTTTCTAAGGAGTTTGAGGCTTTAATGACTGAGAAAGACATTCTAAATGAAGAAGTTCGAGATTTGAAGCATCAGGTAGAAGATAATGTCTCTAAGCAGGCCAGTCTAGAGGCCTCAGAGAAACCTGATAACCAGAGGGAAGTCATTGAAAAGGCAATACAGTCTGCACCAGGTGAGGCTCAAGAGCAAGACTCTCCAAGTGTGGGCACAAAGCCTGAAGATGTAGAAGCTGTTGTTTCAGAGAACAGTGCTAAGCCTGACGTGAATGAGAATTTCAGTGCCCATGATGAAATCAATAACTGCCTGCAGCAGCTCGATCAGCTTAAAGAAAAAGTTGCTGAATTAGAAGAGGAGAAGCAGAAAGACAAAGAATTGAGCCAGATTTTGGAAAATGAGAAAAATGCCTTACTGAGTCAAATATCAACAAAGGATAGCGAACTAAAAGTGCTTCAGGAAGAAGTAAACAAAATGAACCTGTTAAATCAGCAAATCCAAGAAGAACTCGCCAGAGTTACCAAACTAAAGGAAACAGCAGAAGAGGAGAAAGATGATTTAGAAGAAAGGCTTATGAATCAATTAGCAGAACTTAATGGAAGCATTGGGAATTATTACCAGGATGTCACAGATGCCCAAATAAAAAATGAGCTACTGGAATCTGAAATGAAAAATCTTAAAAAGTGTGTGAGTGAACTGGAAGAAGAAAAGCAGCAGTTAGTAAAGGAAAAAACTAAGGTGGAATCAGAAATACGAAAGGAATATTTGGAGAAAATACAAGGTGCCCAGAAAGTACCTGGCAATAAGAGCCATGCGAAGGAACTTCAGGAGCTCTTAAAAGAAAAACAACAGGAGGTAAAGCAGCTACAGAAGGACTGCATAAGGTATCAGGAAAAGATTAGTGCTCTAGAGAGAACGGTTAAGGCTCTAGAATTTGTTCAGACTGAATCTCAAAAGGATTTGGAGATAACCAAAGAAAATCTGACTCAAGCAGTTGAACACCGCAAAAAGGCACAAGCAGAGTTAGCTAGGTTCAAGGTCCTGCTAGATGATACTCAGAGTGAAGCAGCAAGAGTGCTGGCAGACAATCTCAAGTTGAAAAAGGAACTTCAGTCAAATAAAGAATCAGTGAAAAGCCAAATGAAACAAAAGGATGAAGATCTAGAGCGGAGACTGGAGCAAGCAGAAGAGAAACACCTGAAAGAGAAGAAGAACATGCAAGAGAAACTGGATGCTTTGCATAGAGATAAAGTCCACTTGGAAGAAATGATTGAAGAAATTCAGGTCACTCTGATCAAGAAAGACAATGAAGTGAAGCACCTTCAGGAAAACTTAGACAGCACCGTGGCTCAGCTTGCAGCCTTCATGAAGAGCATGTCTTCCCTGCAGGATGATCGGGACAGGGTGATAGAGGAAGCCAAGAAATGGGAGAGGAAGTTCAGTGATGCCATTCAGACCAAAGAAGAAGAGATTAGACTGAAAGAGGAGAATTGCAGTGTTCTAAAGGATCAACTTAGACAGACGTCCATCCACATGGAGGAATTGAAGATCAACATTTCCAGGTAAATCAATAGCTTTTTCTCCTCTAAAGATAACTGAAGACAAAGAAAGTCTCTAAACCTTTTCTGTTTCTTTAGGATCATGAGACTAATTTTGGTTTAAATTCTCTTAGAAGATATATTCTCTCATACGTTAGACATTTTTGCCATCATCATCTTCCTCCGCCTCCTCCTCTTCCTCCTCCTCCTCCTCTCTCCTCTCTCTCTCTCCAGTAACTTCCTGCTAATCTTATATTAACATGTAAACATTTACATCTTACCTCCCTCTCTCTCTGGATTTCTTAACTACCAAACTACCCTTGTCTGGGTTTCTACTACACTTTACTCCCAAATGATTGCCTTAGTGTCCTACATGGTTTTGTCTTTTAAAAAAACTTCATTCTTTTTATTAGTGCATATTTGTTATATATACCAATCACATTCATCATAGGGAATTTGCACCTGTACATAACACATCTCAATTCTTTTTTTCCTGATTCCCCTTCCCTCCCTTCAACCCTTCTTCCCTTATTTACAAAAGCTTTGTTTCTACTTTTTCTTTTATTCTTTTTTTCCTTTTCCCTTTCTTTCCTTCCCCTTACTCCTTTCCTTGTTCCCCTTCCCATTTGAACATGTTCTTCCTACTTCCCAGTATCCTCCATAATACGCCTCATGTACCCTTTAGGTTTCTGACACAAGATAGATAATGTGGTATGTAAACTTGTGTGTCTGATTTATTTCACTTAATATTATGGTCTTGAGGTGCATCCATTTTCCTACAAATGATTCAGATTTATCCTTTATGATAGAGTAGTATTCCATCGTATGTAAATACCACATTTACTTCATCCATTCATCTTTTGATGGGCATATGAGCTCTTTCCAAAATTTATTTATTACAATTTGTGCTGCTATAAACATGGGTATGCATATATCACTGTGATATGATGCTTTTAACTCTTTTGGGAAGAAACCTATAAGGAGAACAGCTAGATCTAGTTTTTTGAGGAATCCCCATCCTTACTTCCACAGTGGTTTTACCAGTTTACACTCCCAACAGCAATGGAGAAGGATTCCTTTTTCCCCACAGCCCCATTAACATTTGTTATTGGTTGATTTCTTGATGATAGCCATTCTTTCTGGAAAGAGATGGAATCTCAGAGTTGTTTTAATTTGCATTTCTGGAATGACCAGTGATGTTGAACATTTTTTCATGTATTTATTTGCTATTTGTATTTCATCTGAGAAATGTCTATTCATTTCAGATTCCTATTTTTGGATTGGTTCTTTGAATTTATTTTTAGTTCTTTATATATTCTAGATGTTAATTCTTTGTCTGAGGAGCAGCTGGTAAAAATTTTTTCACATTCTGTGGGTTGTCTGTACTCTGTTGGTGCTTTCCTTTGCTGTGCAAAAACTTTTTAATTCGATGTGACTCCAGTTGTTGATTCTTTGTAGTATTTCCCATGCAATTGGGATTTTGTTCATAAAGTCTTTACCAACACCTCTGTCTTTTAGAGTTTTGCCTATTCTATCTTCCAGCAGATTTAGTGTTTTTGTTTTAATAAGATCTTTGATCCATTTAGATTTTAGTTTAGTGCATGGTGAAAGATAATGGATCTAGGTTTAATCCTTGGCATGTGGAAAGGTAGTTTTTACAGCACCATTTACTAAAGAGCCTGTCTTTCTTCAAGAGAAGGCGTTTGGCCCCTTTGTCAAAAATAAGGTAGATGAGTATGGTTGGAATTGTTTCTGCATCTTCTATTCTGGTCCATTGATTGCCAGGTCTGTTTTTTCTTTTGCTGGTACCTTGCTGTTTTTATCACTGTAGCTTTGTAGTATAACTTCAAATCAGGGATTATGATGCCCCTGCCTTGCCTTTGTTGCCCAGAATTGCTTTTGCTATTCTAGGTGTCTACTGGTACCAAGTGAATTTTAGGTTTTCTCTAGCTCTGCAAGGTATGCTATTGGTATTTTGATCAGTATTGCATTAAATCTGTATAAGAGTTTTGGAAGTATGGTGATTTTTCACTATCTTAGTTTTGTCTATTGAAGAACAAGGGAAATCTTTCCATTTTCCGATATCCTCTTCAATCTTCTTTTTCAGAGTACTGTAGTTTTCAATGTATAGATCTTCCACTTCTTTGATAGCTAAATAGTTTTGTCTTTTCCCCATAGTCCACATCAATTTGTACTGCATGTGCCTGTTAGAATTATTTTCCTTAAACTCTATAAAATCATTTTTAAGCTTAAAAACTAACAATGTCGGATGGTGAGATGGCTCAGTGACAAAAGCACCTGCCTAGCAAGCGTGAGGTCCTGAGTTCGACTCCCAGTACCCACATACGAAAAAAGGGCCGGTGATATAGCTCAGCAGCACGGGCGCCTGCTGGCACGTGAGGTCCTGAGGTCGACCCTCGGTACCCACAAAAACAAAAAACAAAAAAAACTAACAATGTCTCCCACCTTTTCTACTCCTTCACTTCTAATAGTATTCTTAAGTTGTTTTCCACTTTCTCTCATGCCTAGACATTTGGCATTAAAGAAGCCAGACATTTGCTTGTCTAGAGCAGAAAAGAGCAAAATGCGGGGAGAGGGTTCCACAGTGTCCAAAACAGTAAGATTAAAAGAAGCATATTTTATTATTTAAGTTTGTGACTCCTTGGGCATGATACATTTCAAAACATTCTATAAACACGTGTACAGAAAGAACGGCTATCTCTTCATTAAGATGATTAACACTTTCAATTATGAACATAAATTCATTTATAGATCTTTTGAGTATAGATGGTAGTATTTGTTTCTTGGATATAATGTAGTTTCTCCTTGAAATCTGTAGTTAATGATTCTCTCTCTTTACAGACTTGAACATGACAAGCAGACTTGGGAGTCCAAGGCCCAGACAGAGATCCAGCATCAACAGAAAGTCTGCGATTCTCTACAGGGGGAAAACAAAGGACTTTTGTCTCAGCTAGAGGAAACTCGACACCTGTACCATAATTCTCAGAATGAATTAGCTAAGTTGGAATCAGAACTTAAGATTCTCAGAAACCAATCATCTGATTTAAATAACTCTTTAGAAAAATGTAAGCAACAAAAAGAAAATTTGGAAGGGCTAATAAAGCAGCAGGAAGCTGATATCCAAAATTGTAAGTTCAGTTATGAACAACTAGAGACTGATCTTCAGGCCTCCAGAGAACTGACCAGTAGATTACATGAAGAAATAAATATGAAAGAGCAGAAGATTATAAGCCTGCTCTCTAGTAAGGAAGAGGCAGTCCAAGTAGCTGTAGCTGAACTGCATCAGCAACATAATAAAGAAATTAAAGAACTAGAAAACCTACTGTCCCAAGAGGAGAATATTGTCTTAGAAAAAGAAAATAAGAAAGGTGTTCACAAAACCAATCAGCTTATGGAAACACTGAAAACCATCAAAAAGGAAAACATTCAGCAGAAAGCTCAGTTGGATTCTTTTGTTAAATCCATGTCTTCTCTCCAGAATGACCGAGACCGCATAGTAAGTGACTATCAACAGCTAGAAGAGCGACATCTCTCTGTAATACTAGAAAAAGACCAACTCATCCAAGACGCTGCTGCTGAGAGTAATAGGCTCAAGGAAGAAATTCGAGGCTTGAGAAGTCGTATGGACGATCTCAATTCTGAGAATGCTAAGCTGGATGCAGAACTGATCCAATACAGGGAAGACCTGAACCAAGTGATATCAATAAAAGACTATCAACAAAAGCAACTCCTTGAAGCTCAACTGCAGCAAAACAAGGAGTTGAAAAATGAATGTGCTAAATTAGAAGAAAAGCTGAAGGAGTCTGAGCAAGCAAAGGAGGATCTGAAGAGGTACTCTGTTGCCCTCCAAGAGGAGAATCAAGGTTTAGCTAAAGAGATTGAGAACTTGAAAGTATCCACAACCCAACTAAAGGGCCAAGTGACGGCCTTACAAGAAGAAGACACTTTAGGTGTTTATCATGCCCAGTTAAAAGTAAAAGAAGAAGAGGTTCAGAGGTTAAGTACAACACTTTCCTCCTCTCAGAAGAGAATTGCAGAACTAGAAAAGGAATTGGTTTGCGTTCAAAAGGAAGCTACTAGGAAGGTAGGTGAAATTGAAGATAAACTAAAGAAGGAATTAAAGCATCTTCATCATGATGCAGGGATAATGCGAAATGAAACTGAAACCGCGGAAGAGAGGGTGGCAGAGCTAGCGAGAGATCTGGTGGAGATGGAACAGAAATTACTTGTGGTCACCAAAGAAAATAAAGATCTTACGGCACAAATTCAGTCTTTTGGAAAGTCTATGAGTTCCTTGCAAGATAGTAGGGATCATGCCAATGAGGAGCTTGATGAACTGAAAAGCAGATACAATGCCAGTCTGAAGGAGCTGTCCCAGCTGAGAGAACAAAAGGGCCCCGTAAGCAGAGACAGCAGTGTTCCTCTTGCACAAGCCACCTGTGCAGTGAGCAGCTCCGAGGACCCTAGCTTGTCCCGCCTTGAGAAGCTTAACCAGCAGCTCATATCCAAAGACGAGCAACTGCTTCACTTGTCTTCACAATTAGAAGATTCTTACAACCAAGTGCAGTCCTTTTCCAAGGCTATGGCCAGTCTACAGAATGAGAGAGATCACCTGTGGAATGAGCTGGAGAAATTCCGAAAGTTAGAAGAGGGAAGGCAGAGATGTGCAGCCCAGCCAGCCTCCAGCCCCACCGAAGTACAGAGTCTGAAGAAAGCGATGTCTTCACTCCAGAATGACAGGGACCGACTAGTGAGTGTCTAGTTCCCTCCTTCAGATCTATGTTTGAGAGTTTTGAGTGTCTTTCTTTACATTGATTTTTATTTCTGTAGGAAAGGATAAATCTTTTTACACATATTATCTGGAAACTCAGAGCCAGTGTTATACATTCCACACATTCTCTTTGATCTTAGAGAAATGCAGAAACATTTTACTATTAGCTTTTTTTTAAAAATGAAAATTTTCCTTCACTCAAAACTCTCCACTGGCTTTAAAGGGACTAAGAGATGGAGAGCTGTTTTATATAGTTTTATACACACACGTAAAAATATGTAAATCATTCCAGAATTTGTCATAATTTGAAAGAAACTATAGGGATCATTTAGTGCCTTCTCGCAGCAATAGTTCGGCAGCTGGGTAGAAATTTGGGGTAAAAAGGGCTCAGCTCATCTCAAAAATGTAACTCAACCTTAATTTGTCAAAAAAATGTTAAGTGTAAAAAGGGTTAATTAGGTTTAGTGACTAGTAAAGGATGATTACAAGCAAAACCCTTTCCTTTTAATACTCAGCTCTTTTCACTGTTAGAAAAAGCCAAGGGGGATCTCTAATACTTAAGTTTCGCTGCTTTGTTTGGAACCAGGGATTTAATCCAGGCTTTTACTCTCTGAAAATTTCCAGGTCAAGATTCAGAGGAATGATATGAGGCAAACCAAGCTGTCATGGGCTTCCAGTTGGTGATGTTACCGTCTTGAATGTCATGACAGTCTCAGCTCTGTCAAGGTCATGTACTTCTTAGGGAAATAGGCCACATAGGAAATACTTTGAGCTTAAGGCCAGATTTTCCCTTTAAAATGTGAGCTGTGTCCAGAATGAAAATTCTAGTTCTTAAGATCAGCCGTAGTGAAAAGATCCCTTTCCCTAACTAGAGAGTCTTGTGCAGATTTTTCCTTTTCTTGTAGGTAATTTTCATTCCTATTACACTTTATACTTACAGATAATCTTTCTTTCTCATAATCTGAGTAAACTCCTTTTTTAAGAAAGCCTTTGACATTGACACAATGTTTTGGTTGATTTATATTTTGAAAACTGAATTCGGCCAGATTTGTCCTATGAGCTTGGCCTTTTGTCAGTCCTTTTAGAATGCAGGTGCGAAAGGTTCTCTTCACCAGAACAGTGTAGACCTTGGAGCTACAATTTATGGTATGGCGTTATTGATTGTCTTCTAAGACAGATCCTTCTTCCTGGAGCCGTTAGGATAGATTCTGAATTATTGGACTCTGTTTTCTTCTCTGAATTACTTTACTACTCTTGTCTGTTGTAAACACTGGGAGCTAACTTTTTTGTCTCTGAACCCCAGTTCCATGTTTTGTCTGCTGGGTATTGATAAGCCGAGCCAGTTTTTAAAAAAATTATTTTCATGTTCCTATAACTCAGTAATATTCTTCTGTTCTTTAAGATTCCTAAATATTTGTGATTTTATTTCATTCAGTCATCAAGATCTGACATTTCTTTATTCAAGCAGTGCTTCGAATGTCTTTCCATCTTCAACATTGTAAGATAAGCTTTTATTACCTCACCCTTAAACTGCTATAATACTGTAATGCTGCCTCCACTTTGTCACCTCTCAGTAGTTGGTAAATGTTCTACTGGATACACACCATTGCTAGATAAATCTTTCTGAAACTCAACTTTCTTAATGTTGCCCTCCTCAAAAGTCTTTAAAAGTTGTACTGTTTTTAGAGTAGGCTTAGATTTAAACCCTTAGTCTTGCATTTAAGACTCTATAATTTATCCTCATCTTTGTTTCCACCCTTCTCTTTTACTACCCATAATGCTCATTCCATCAAAACTGACCTGCTCCATGTGCAGTAATCTTACCTGGTTCTTCCTGCTTATCCAGAATGTTTCCTTAATTGCTTTCCTTTTGGGGATAAATAATTTCCACTAATTAAAGTCATCTCAGAGCTCAGATTCTCTGGTTACTTTTCCAGAGTGCTTGATTATCTATTGCCTTTGTACCTCCCTAGTACTTTTTTCTAATCATTTGTCCTGTTTTGCTCTGTATATGTGTGTTTAATTTCTGTACTATTATTTCCCCAATTAGGTTGCACAGTCCTTGTAAGTGTAATGTCTTAGACTCATTTGTATATCTCATGGTATTTACCATAGGACTAAGCAGGTAGAGGATTATCAATGCTTGATTGTCATTCTCTGTATTTGTGATCCTTACTGAAATCACCATTGCTTCCTCTATTGTGTAAAATCTCATACATAGAGGAGTCGTGGGAAGTTTTAAGAACTTAGGCCCTTCTATCTGCCATGAAAGGATTGTAAAGCCTAGGCAGGGTTAAAATTTATATAAAGGTATGTCTGACAATCTGTCTCAGTGATACTACATACATGGTCTGCTGCAGTTGCACGGACCATTCTGCATACTTTATGAATGTATTACTAATTATCCATCAACTGTTCTCTTGTAAATATCTTGTTCCCAGCCTATCTCAATCACTGGCCACATGTGAGATAAATATGGAAGATACATGTGTGTGTGCGCGCGCGTTACAGATTGAACCCAGGGCCTCATGCATGCATGCTAAGCACCTGCTTTACTGCAGAAATACACCCCAAGATATCCTGTTTCAGCCACTGTTAGTTTAAATATCCAGCCTCGGTGAGCAATTTATTCCCTCTGCCTATGCTGTAGTCGCACCCTGAGGACCACCCAGAGATGATTGAGGTTTGAGAGGAGCTTGGGTTACTTTGGTTCATTTATTTACTTCTTTAGTCAAGAGGAAATTTCCTAAATAATGTCTGGAGTCCAAATGGTGGGGAATTAGCCCAAGAGATTCTAGTAGGCCATTATTAACTGCTCGGAAAAGATTATAGTTTTCGTATCCGTCAAAACTTCCTTAAGACTTTCCTATAATCAGAGAAAGCATTTAGTCTTTCCCCGAAGGGCAGAGAACAAATCTCTAGAAGTGACTGTATCTGTCTGTACTTGCTCTTTCTGAAAATGATTTGAAGTGACACAGGAAGATACACTTTTCAAAGATAAAATATGATAAAAAGGATTGAGAAGAAAATGAGGCTAGGACAGAAAAAGATTTTACATACTAGGAATAAGATTAGTGCCCCAACAAAGAATATCCTGTACTCTTTTTTAGAAAGAGGGGCCATTAATTTGCCCTGAGCTTTTTTCTGGCAGTGATCAGAAAAAGGAATCAAATCCATGTGCATGAGTTGCAATGTCCATATTTTAGGAAGGAAGAAAGAAAAATTACCTCCTTAAGACAATTATAATTACTCTTTAAGTATTGAAGCCTATAAAAAATTTCTTCTGTTTTCCCATAAAGGCAACATGATATAGTTGTAAAATATCCTTTACTTCTCTATGGTAAATATAATGTTTGACAGGGTTTTTATTTGGCCGTGCCTTGATGTAGACACAGCAAAATAACAATCTTCAGTTTATTAAAAGCATCTCGATAGGGAGCTAAAATATAGTCCTAGACACACAGTTTTCTGATGATGATCTGATCTGAGGATAAATAGAGTAGACTAGAAGACTGAGTAGACTGCATAAATAATAGTTTTGCTTTAAATGAAAACAAAAATGTGTTTTTAGTTTTGGCTACAAAATGAAGTTAAACATACATTTAATTAGCCACTGAATTCTATAATGTTTGGTGGGAAAAGCTAAGAGTAGCACCATCAACCTCGTTTCTTCTCCTAAGGCAATTTGCTCTCAATCTTCTACCTGAATTCTTTGGTATTTCTTTAATATCCATGCATCATGTTTACACAGTACTGCATTTCGGCTTTTCATTTGTTGTATTAACTGTTAACTTTGTCTCTACTAATAGGTCTTAGTTCTCTTTATTCCCTCTGCTTCCACAGCATGTATGCACATTTTCAGAACAACTCTTTTCCCATTCTCCTGTTGTAATTTAATTTTTATTTTGGTTAAATCAGTTCAATATTTACATTTTTATGGCTACAAACGCTATTCGAATTAGTATGTGTTACTTCTGTTTTCCTCAACATCTTTTTTTATCTTTCCTAGAGTTGGTAACTGGGTTTTTTGTTGTTGTTCTTGTTGTTGTCAGTATTACTTACTTAGTTTTCTTTATATTTATCAGTGTAATTTAACACCAGATTTACTTTTATTTGTTGATATCTCCTCTCAAGATGTTTATTCCCATCAATTTGACCTTCATGAAAAGCATTATCTTAGAATCTCTGATTTGCTCTGTATGAGCCAGTTGCCCTGTACTGCTAGACATAGTTTTCGTCCTAGAATATTTTCTTTCACTTCTCTCCTGTAGTAACTCTCCTGTTTCTTGTATTCCATGTTTTCTTCTTCTTGGTTTTGTACCATTGTTTTCATAAAACCTTTTAGTAGCTTCCTGATAAAATATATGTAAGAGGTAAATGTATTGAAAATGTCATTAATAGTTTGACCGAGTATAGAATTCTAGGCTAAAAATACTTTCCCTTCAAAATTATGAAGGCATTGGTTTATTGCCCATAGGCTTACATTATGGTTCACAAATCTACAGCGATTATGATTCTTGACTTTTTGTATGTGATCCTTTTCTCTCTCCTTTCCTCTATCCTTTCTTCCTCCATTCTGAAATTTTATGATAATGTGATTTAGTGTGGATCTATTTTCCTTCATCCCACCATCTAGTTCTTTGAATCGAACAAGTCATACTTCTCAATTTTTTAAAATTCCTTTAAACTGTTTTTTGGCCATCTCCTCCTCCTCCACTTCCTCCTTCTTCCTCTCTCCTCTCCCCTCCCTCTTTGATTTTCTTGCCTTTTCCATTTTTGCTATATACTGGGAGTATTTCTGTCACTTTCACATTTTGAACCCAAAATTGAGGTTTTTATTTTTGCTATCATGTTCTTAATTTCTAAGGATTTTTCTTTCTTCCTTCCTTCCTTCCTTCCTTCCTTGTCTCATACATAGGCTTTTTTTATTTTTTGAGACAGGGTCTTGCTATATAGTTCAGGCTGGCCTTGAAATCACTATGTAGCCCTGTCTGGCCTCGAACTCAAACTCACACCAATCCTTTCTGCCTCCGCCTCCTGAGTGCTAGAATTACAGACGTGCATCACCACTCCTGGCATTCTCGTGGATAGATTTTCTAACTTCTGTCTACAAGGATGATGGTGATAGTTTTCGTTGTTTTGATATTTTCTTATGATGCATTTTCTTTATAATGTTTTATTTCTGCTATCATGTTTTGTATTTCCAGTAGTCTCTTAAGACATTCAGCACATTTTTCCCCTGTTAATCTCTTCCAAATTTCCTTCCAGTTGGTTTTTAGCCCTTAATTAGCCATTCTTTAGGTGGTGGGTAGTCTTTTTTTTTTTTTTTTTTGCCATTAGTACACGTTTGCAGTACGTAATGAAACACATTCATCATGGGGAATTTGTACAAGTGCGTAACACGTCTCAGTTCTTGTTTTATCTCTTTCTACTTCCCATTTACAAAAGCTCTATTTCCATTTTTTTCAATTCTTTTTTTCATTTAAATCCCTTTTCCCTTTCTTCCCTCCTCCCCCATCTTTTATTCCCCATCTCATTTCCTAATATCCTCTATTTTACTCATCATTTATACTTGGGGTTTCTCACACAAGAGAAACAATGCTATATTTATTTTTAAATTTTATTGGAACACTTTTGATATACATAATGATCACATTCATCATAGGGAATTTGTACCTGTACATGAATTATTTTGATTCTTCCTTTTTTCCCAGTTCCCCTCCTCTCCCTTCAACCTTTCTTACCTTATTATTTATGAAAGCTTTATTTCCATTTTTTGCCTTCTATTCTCTTTTTTTCCTTTTCCCTTTCCTTCCTTCCCTGTGCCCTTCATTATTCCCCTTCTCATTTGAACATTTTCTTCCTACTTCCCAGTATCTATCCTTCATTATGGTCCTTATTTACACTTTCAGTTTCTCACAGGAGAGAAATAATATGATATTTAAACATGTGTGTCTGATTTATTTCACTTAAAAGAATGGTCTCAAGGTGTATTCATTTTCCTATGAATGACTCAACTTTGTCCTTTGTGGCAGAGTAGTACTCCGTTATATATAAGTACCACATTTTCTTTATCCATTCATCTTTTGATGGCCATCTGGGCTGTTTCCAAGATTTAGCTATTATAAATTGTGCTGCTATAAACATGGGTGTGCATGTATCACTGTGGTATGATACTTTTAACTTTTGGGGAAAGATACCAAGAAGGGGAATAGTTGGGTTGAATGGAACCTCTATTTTTAGTTTTTTGAGGAATCTCCATACTGATTTCCTTATTGGTTTTACCAATTTATACTCCCACCAAAAGTGAAGATGGGTTCCTTTTTCCCCACAGCCCCACCAGCATTTGTTATTAGTTGATTTCTTGATGGTAGTCATTTTTTGTGAAGCAAGATGGAATCTCAGTGTTGTTTTAATTTGCATTTCTGGAATGACCAGCGATGTTGAATATTTTTCATGTATTTATTGGTCATTTCTACTACTTCTGAGAAATGTCTCTTCATTTCAGATACCCATTTTTGAATGGGTTTTTAAATTTGGGGGGGTCTGATTTTTTTGAGTTCTTTACATATTCTGCATATTAGTCCTTTGTCTGAGAAATAACTGATATTTTTTTCCCACTTTGTGGGTTGTCTCTTCACTCTGCTGGTGGTTTCTTTTGCTGTGTAGAAGCTTTTTAATTTGATGTAATCCCAATTGTTGATTCTTTGTAATATTTCCTGTGCAATAAAGGTTTTGTTCATAAGTCTTTGCCTACACCTATGTCTTCTAGAGTTTTACTTACTTTATCTTCCAGCAGAGTAAGTGTTTTAGTTTTAATATTTAGACCTTTGATCCATTTAGATTTTAGTTTAGTGCGTGGTGAGAGATAATGAGTCTAGGTTTAATCTTCTGCATTTGGAAAGCCAGTTTTCCCAGCACTGTTTACAGAGGCCATCTTTCTCCCTGTGAGGTGTTTGGCTTCATTGTCAAAGATAAGGTAGCTAAGTGAGCTTGGAGTTCTTTCTGAATCTTCTATTCTATTCCATTGATCCTTAGGTCTATTTTTTTGCTGTTACCATGCTGTTTTTATCACGGTAACTTTGTAGTATAATTTCAAGTCAGGGATTGTGATATCCCCTGCCTTGCCTTTGTTGTTCAGAATTGCTTTTGCTATTCTAGGTCTCTTCTGGTTCCAAATGAATTTTAGGATTGTTTTCTCTAGTTCTGTGAGGTATGCTATTGGTATTTTGATTGGTATTGCATTAAATCTGTATAAGAGTTTTGGAAGTATGGTGATTTTCACTGTCTTGGTTCTGCCTATTCAAAAACAAAGGATGTCTTTCCATTTTCTGATATCCTCTTTGATCTCCTTTCTCAGAGTACAGTCGTTTTTCAATATATAGATCTTTCACTTCATTAGATTGATTCCTAAGTATTTCAATTTTTTAATGCTAGTGTGAAAGGTGTTTCCCTAATTTCTCTCTCACTGAGTTTGTTATTTCTGTACAGGAATGCTGTTGATTTTTGAGTACTGACTTTGTATCCTGCTACACTGTCAAACTTGATTATTAATTTTAGGAGTCTTTTGGTGAAGTTTTGGGGTCTTCTATGTAGAGTATCCTATCATCAGCAAATAATGATAATTTAACATCTTCTTTTCCTATCCATTTTTTTTTTATTTCTTTTTCTTTCTAATTGCTGTGGCTAATGTTTCCAGAACTATATTGAATAGAAGTGGTAATAGTGGTCATCTTTTTCTTGTTCCTGATTTTGGAGTAAAAGCTTTCAATTTTTGACCATTTAGTATGATGTTGGCTGTTGGTTTGTCATAGATGGCATATACCAGATTGAGATAAAGATATTCCAATTTTCTATAGGACTTTTTTATCATGAATGGGTGTTGGACGTTGTCAAATGCTTTTTCTGTGTTAATTGAGATGATCATGTGGTTTTTGTCCTTGGTTCTGTTAATGTGGTGTATTACATTTATTGATTTGCATATGTTGAACCATCCCTGCATCCCTAGGATGAATCCTACTTGCTCATGGTGTATAATCTTCTTGATGATTTGCTGCATTCTGTTTACTAGTATTTTACTGAGGATTTTTGCATCTATGTTCATTAGGGAGATTGGCCTGTATTTCTCTTTTTTGGTTGGATCCTTCTCTGATTTTGGTGTCAGGGTAATGCTTGCTTCTAGGAATGAGTTTGGGAGTATTGCTTCCCTTTCAATTTCATTAAAGAGTTTGAGGAGTATTGGCATTAAATCTTCTTTAAATTTCTTGTAGAATTCAGCAGTGAATTCATTAGGACCTGGGCTTTTCTTTGTTGGTAGTTTTTTATGTACTTCTTCAATTTCATTGGCTGATATTAGATTATTCAGAATTTTTATGTGTTCTTGATTCTGCTTTGGTAATTCATATTTATCAAGGAATCTGTCCATTTCTTCTGCATTTTCCATCATATTAGAGTACAGGTTCTCAAAATAGGCATTGATGATCTTCTGGATCACTGCAGGATCTGTTGTGATTTCACTCATTTCATTCCTAATTGCATGGATTTGAATCTTTTGTTTCCTTGTTTTGATAAGGTTGGCTAAGGGTTTATCCATTTTATTTAATCTCACAATGAAACTACTCTTCTATTCATTGATTTTTTTGTATTGTTTTCTTAGTCTCAACAGTATTAATTTCTGCTCTGATCTTTATAATTTCTTCCCTCATACTTGCTTTGGGTTTCATTTGCTCTTCTTTTTGTAGAAGCTTGAAGTTCCACATTAGGTTATTTATTTAAGTTCTCTCTGTTTTTCTCTTGTGAGAATTCACCACTATAAATTTCCCTCATAGGACTGCTTTCATTGCATCTCATAAATTCTGGTATGTTGTACTGGCATTATCATTTAATTATAGAAACTGTCTAATTTCTTCTTTAATTCCATCTGTGACCCATTGGTTGTTCAAGAGGTTATTTTATTTTGATATGTTTATATAGTTTTTATTATTTCTTTTACCATTGATTTCTAATTTTATTATACTATGATCTGATAATATACATGGGATAATTTCAATTCCTTTTCATTTCCTTAAGCATGTAGCCTGTTTTCAGGAAAGTCCCATGTGCAGCTGAGAAGAATGTATATTCTGTTGTTGTGGGGTAGAACCCTATAGATACCTACTAAGTCCATTTTTTCAAAGGTTTGGTTCAGCTTTGATACTTCTCTGCTGATTATATGTTTAGCTAATCTATTTGTGACAGTAGGGTATTGAAGTCCTCATTACAATTTCATAGAGCTTGTCTGATTTTTCATATCCATTAGTGTTTGTTTTATGTAGTTGGGTGTACTGGTATTTGGTGCATATATATTTATGGTGGTTATCTCTTCTTCTTGGATTGTTTCTTTAACAAGCATGTAGTGACCTTCTTTGTCTCTTCTGATCTGTCTTGGCTTGAAATCCACTTTGTCTGCAAATAGAGTATCTACCCCTGCTTTTTTTTTTTTTTAACCCCTCCTTTTTTCAGGTTCCTGTCACATGCAGTATTGTTTTCCATCCTTTGACTTTCAGTCTGTGAATTTCTTTTTGAGTTAAATGTGTTTCTTGTATGCAGCATATTGTTGGATCTTGTTTCTTGATCCATTCTACCAATCTGTTTCTTTTGATTGCTGAATTGAGACCATTAACATTGATGTTTATAACTGTTAGGTATTGACATCCTTGTCGTATTACTTTCCTGTTGTTGGTTCCTTTCTTTTCACCCCTCTGTTTAATTGCTTGCTTTGCTGGGTGAATTCCTTCTTTTAGGATTCTTGGAATTTTTTTTTTTTTTTTGTGGGTACCGGGGGTCGACCTCAGTACCTCGCACGTCAGCAGGTGCCCGTGCCACTGATCGATATCACCGGCTCCTTTTTTTGTATGTGGGTACCGGGAGTTGAACTCAGGACCTCGCACTTGCCAGGCGCAGGCGCTTATGCCGCTGAGCCATCTCACCAGCCTGATTCTTGGAATTTTTGTCTTTGTTGTCTTTTTCTAGAATATCATTCAGAAGTTTTTGGAGTGCTGGAAATACCTTATTTCTCCATCAATTTTTTTTTTTTTTTTGGTACTGGGAATCTAACTCAGGACCTTGCGCTTGCCAGGCAGGCTCTTGTGCTGCCAAGCTATATCCCCGGCCCTCTCCACAATTTTGAAAGATAATTTTGTGGGGTACATCACTTTGGGTTGGAGGTTGTTTTCTTTTAGGGCTTGAAATATTTCACATTCTCTTTGACTTAAGAGTTTGAGTTAAAAAGTCTCTATGATTCTGATGGGTTTTCCTTTATAAGTGATTTGTTTTTTTTTTCTAATAGCTTTTAGTATTCTGTTCTTGTGTTGAATTTCTGGAATCTTGAGTATCTTATGCCTTGGTATAGTTTTTTCTTAATCCTGACTATATGGAGTTCTATATGCCTCACTTATCTGTATTTCAAACTTTTTCCATGCTTGGAAATTTTTCTGCTATTACTTTTCTGAACAGGTTTTTTATGCCCTTTGTGCTATTTTCTGATTCTTCATTGATTCCAATTAATCTTAGCTTAGTCTTCTTTGCATCGCCTAGTAGCTGTTGGATGGACTTTTCATGGTGTCTTGCTATTTTTAAGGTCTCTCTCATTAGTTGATCACCAACCATAGCCCTGTATTCTAGGTCTGATATTCTGTTCTCACATTGGTTGATTTTGCTGTATATTGTTTCAATAAAGTTTTAATCTCCTGGATTTCTGTTTGAGATTGTTTTATGGACTTCAATTCTTTTCTATCTTGGCCATTCATGGTTTGCATTTTTTTTAAGCTTCTCTCTTTTTTATCAGTATTTTCTCTGAGTTTACTAATTATTTGATTTATTAGTGTCATCATTTCTTTAATTATCTGTGCAATTATCACTGCTTTGAATTGCCCAGCATCTTACTGATCTGTTTTGTTATTTCCACTGCTACCATTTCAGATATTTTGGCTGTGTGGCTTTTGATTTCTTCCCCTTTGATGTTGAAGGATAGAGTCTAAAATGCCTGGAGATGAAGCATTCCAACTCTGAGTTTCATTGCAGGGTGATATTCTTGAACTTGCTGTTGCTCCAAGTTCATATCTTTCGTTCCTCCTGCTCTGGTCAGCTATTTGAGAAAATACTTGTCATTTCTTATATGGAAGGTAACGCACAGTCTCCAGGCTGAGAAGCAGAAAGGCTATAAACATTCAGAGAACATGTGTTCAGCTAATCAGTCTTGTTCTGGAGCTGTACCCTTCTTGTGACTGTGCCTGGTGTTCCCTAGTTGAGAGACACTTCTTTTGCCTTCTCTACAGAGTAAAACTCTGTCATTTGGGGTAACAAAAAGTGTGGAACTGTTGAGGGGGTCTATATGAAAATATTTCTTAAGCAGTTTTCATCTTAGCTACCACCTCCCTCCCACCCCGTCACCATTTTTTCCAGAGGTTCCTGATGCTGTTACTTCCTGAGCCTTTTGAAGATTCTGCAGAGTAAGTCCCATTGGTTCCTGGCTTTCTCTCCTGCCAGCTTAAGATTTGGCTTTCTCAAATCTCAATTACCACTTATTCATCTGCTTTTCAGCTTCCAAAATTTGTTGCTTCTGACCTCTGTTGTGTTCCTGTTCATGTGTTCTTTACTTAAAAATGTCTGTACTGTGGCATTAATGCTGTTTTGGAGTAAGAGGTGTGTTGTTCAGGCTTCTGTCTTTGCCTGACATTATTTCTTACTGGTAATGAGTGTTGTGGGTAAAGAGTTTGAAAATATTCCTGGAATGTGGTTTTGCTAAAGCCCAGTCTATCATTATCATTGTCACTAACTCTATGTGTGAAATGCATTAAGTTTTTCATTTTATTTTCGTATTCTTATGAAAAAACCACTATAATCCTCATTTAATAAGAGAGGGAAATTAAGACTTAGAGGGTGTGAGGACCATTTATATAGTCACACACGTGAGAAGCAGTAGGATACCTAACTTCAGAGCCTAACTTTTCTTAACTACTAGGATACACTGCCTCCTTTATAATCAACATCAGCTAAGTGTGAGTTAAGATTGATGTCCATGTAAGAAAGTTTAGAAGCATAACTAGGGCACATGACTAAATGGAAAGCTAATCCATCTTTACATTTACCACTCATACTGACACTGTAGGTCTGTTAGTCTATCCCATATCAGAGTTGTAGGTCTAGAGTCAATTGAGGACCTCAGGGACAGGAATATGGTGTAGAACTTATAGAAATGGTCAGGCCCTGCAGCTTTGAAGGCAGCTCTGTGGTGTGATTTCCACCAGCCTGGCTGCATGTGTTTCACTATTGTAGAGGTTCATGCTGCAGTAAGATGTCAGTGGATGGTTAGATGCTGATAATCTGCTGTGGTGTCTGACTTACCTAGTAGGGGAGCTATTGATGACTTACAGGCAGGTGAACGAGATGTGATGAATCACCCTTTTACTTTCCCTTTCATTAAAGCTGAAGGAGCTGAAGAATCTGCAGCAGCAATATTTACAGATTAATCAAGAGGTCACAGAGTTACGTCCGCTGAAGGCTGAACTTCAGGAGTATCAAGATAAGACAAAAACATTTCAGATTATGCAAGAAGAGCTCAGGCAGAAAAACCTCTCCTGGCAACATCAGCTGCATCAGCTCAGGTATGATTATCCTTACACTTTTACCCTTTTCATTTTCTTTTAGCTTTTTATTTTGAAATAAGTGTAGATTTGTAGGAATTGCAAAAAGAGTACAAAGAACTCCTATGTACCCTTCACCTCATTGGGTCCAGTAGTAACATCTTACATAATTATAACATAATATCAAAACCAAAAATTGACATTGCTACAATTTATAGATCTTATTCAAATTTCACCAGTTTTACTTATATGAGTATGTATACATATGTGGTTCTGTACATTTATAGATTCATGTAAACACTACAACCAAGATAATAGAACTGCTTCATCATGACAAATACATCCCTAATGGGTAGATCACATTCCTCTCTCCCCTCCTTGCCTCTTTCCTGTGTCTCTAACCTGACTCCCACCAATTTGTTCTGCATCCCTATAATTTTGTCATTTTGAGAATGTTTTGTAATTGCTATCATGCAGTGTATTGGCTTTTTTGAAATTGGCTTTTTTCATACATTGTAATGCCCTTGAGATCCATACATTATGTGTATCAATAATTCATTCTGTTTTATTATTAAATACTTTAACTATTCACTCATTGAAGGCTATGCATGTTATTTCTTATTTTTACTTATGTAACTAAAGATGCTGTGAACATCTATATATAGAGGTAACAAAAGTTTTATGTAAACGAAAGTTTTTCTTTCTCTGGGATAATTGCCCAGAAGTGCAAATGCTAGGCTGTATGGTAAATGTATGTTTCATTTTTTGAGAAACTACAAAACTTTTCCAGAAAGGCTATGCCATTTATAGGCCTACCAGCACTATGTAATTGATTCATACATCTTTACCAACATTTGGTATTGTAACTTTTTTATTTTAGTTGTTTTTAATTGGAGTGTAATAATAACTGCACTGTGGCTTAAATTTGTATAATGGCTAATCATGTTGAACATCTTTCTTTGTGCTTACTTGACATCTGTGTGAAGTATCTGTTCGTGTGTTTTGTCCATTTTCTAATTAGGTTGTTAATTTTTTATTTTTGCATTTTAGAGTTTTTAATATGTTGTAGATATGAGTTCTTTGTGTGATTCGTGGTTTGCAAATATTTTTTCCTGGTCCGAAGCTTATTTTTTTTGCAGCTTATCTTTTTATCCTCTTCAACAAGGTCTTTTTGATTTTGATGAAATGTAAGTTATAAATTATTTTCTTTTTACTGTTTAGATTCAGTATTTTCTATGGTTCTATTTTGAGCTCCTCTGCTTCCTCTATCACCTCTACTCTGTGATTGAGTTACTTGAATTGGATTTTTATTTTGGATATCCTATTTTCAGCTCTAAAATTTCCATGAGGCTCTTTATATCTTCTGTTTCTTTTCTGAGGCATTAGTAATTGCTTGTTGAAGCATTTCTGTGATGGCTGCTATAAAATCCTTGTCATATAATTCTAACATCTGTATCAGTTTCTTGGTATAATCTATTGATTTCCTTTTCTCAACTAAGTTGTGATTTCTTTTTTCCTAGTTCTTGGTATGATGAGTGTCCTGGGCATTTTAGAGATTATAAGGATAAATCTTGTTTAAGTCTTCTGCTCTAGTAAGCTTCCTCCTACAGTGCACCAGCAGGGATGGGAGACATTGCCACTTTATCACCAGATGGCGGATGAAGTGCAGGCATCCCATCCAGCCTCTGATGATACCCCTAGAGGGAAGGGGTGTCCTGATACTGCCAGGGGGATGTGGAATCCAGGCTTCTTGCATGGCCTCTATGATACTGCTGAGGATGTGGAGATGAGCACCTCATTATTACAGACAGTGGTGAAAGTCCAGGCTTCCCACTCAGCCTCCACTGCCCTCCACCATGCAGGGGTGTGGCCAAGAAACAACACCTTTTACCATTGGGTAATGCCTGAAGTTCAGGCTCCCCATTTGTTTTTATATATTCTCTCTCTCTCTCTCTCTCTCCCTCTCCCTCTCCCTCTCCCCCCCCCCCCACACATGCTGCCTCTATTGACACTGTGTAAATTTTCTTGGTACTCATTGATGTTTCTGGGTTGTGGAGTTTTCAGCACTGTTTGGGGTACAGTACAGAGAATACAAAAAGGAGAAACTGGGCCAGTGATATAGCTCAGCGGCATAAGCGCCTGCCTGGCAAGCGCAAGGTCCTGAGTTTGACTCCTGGTACCTGCATATTTAAAAAAAAAAAAGGAGAAACTTGCTTCAGGGAACTTGCTTCAATGTTACTCCCTAAGCCCTGGGTCCCTAGCTAGTCCACTGCCTGCTCTCCATTTTTATGTCTTCTTACATGTGTTTTTCTTTATAATGCCCAGGGGTTTTATATATACTTAATAGGAGACATAAAGAGAAGTGTGTCTACTCCATCTTGTCTGGAACCAGAAATCTCAGCTCTTTTCTTGTACAAAAAAAAAAAAAAAAAGACAATAACAGTGCTTTCACGGCAGAAAAAATTAAGATAGGAAGTGTAATTCTTTTTTTTTTTTTTAAATTCAGTCTTTCTAACATATTTAACCCAAAGAATAAAGATAAAGAATGAATACATAGCAATGTATAAAAATAGGTATGGTTGTTGCACCCTTGTTGTTGGGACTTGATTACAGCTCAACTTAAGATGGCTCATGCCACCTTAATAAAATCAAACTCAAAAATTGAGTACTATAAAGGAGAACTTCCATGTTGGAAAGTGCTAGTCAACTAGTATCCGCTTTGTCTCTCCAAATGCTAGAGCACAAGAGGTAAATGAATATAGAGAATACAAGGTAGATCTCAGTCCTGATCCATTTCACAGAGGGCTGCTAGGATGACTGCCATCAATAGAGTATAATCAATACCATAATGTCTATACAGAGTTAAAATGTAGACAAGGGGAATTTGTTTATTTACAGGTATGCTCCTTACTTTATTTCAGAATAAATCTTAGAGATTATAAAGCAAAAGCTTTTTAGAGTTTACTGGTTTAAATTTTTTGGAATGTGATGGTTAATCTTGATTGGCTTGATTGGCTTGAAAGACACCTAGGAGACTAGGAAAGCACACTTTACTAATGGGTATGTCTGGGTGGGCCATGGGAGTGTGACCTTGGTAACTGCAGTCCCTGGACCCTTCCTTTCTGGGCTCCTCCCTGTTCTGTCTTCCTGGATGCCATGAGTTGAGCAGCTTTCATCCACCGTACCCTTCCACCATAGTGTTTCTGCATTGGAGCCAATAGACCATGAACCAAAGCCTCTGAAACCTTAAGCCAAAAAAACCCTTTCCTTCTTTAAGTTGTAACAGGTATATTGTCTAAGCAACAAAAAGACTTTCATATTTAACATCTTTATGAATGTGTTTGTAAGTGAAAAGATATAAAACTCATTGCATAGATGGGCAGCTTCCCCAGATAATGCAAGAACATAAGTTTTTACTAGTTAGTAATGACTGTAGAAAATGTTTTTTCAAAAAAAAAAAAAAAAAAACCCAAGTTTTGTTCACTGGAAATATAAATTTTGTCTGTTTCTTCCTTTGGAATGGACCTCAAGAGAAGAGATAAATTGCTCCTTTTCATCATGTTTTTGTTTTTTATTTTTCCTTATGTTTCAGAGAATAGCTACCCAAGCTTTGTTCTTTTAGAATCTCAGTTCATCATCAAGAGATCAACTGCTCAGTGAATCCTCCTTCAGGTGTACTTTAATGCTGAGTATTGAATTTAGGGACTTGCAGGGGTGATTTGGTCTATACTGGAACATATGTCTCTCATATTACCTCCATCTCGCCTGGAACTACAAGACTATAAAGTGCTTAGCTACTAGTCTAAACCTAGCAAGAGCTACAGAGCTATTAAAGAATATTTTCTCTAGCCTTTCTTCTTTAAATTTCCTCTAAGGGCAATTTAAAAGCATGTTTGCCTTGGAAAATTGACCCTTATGGAATAGGAGAGAGGAAAAATGCTTTCTGGACCTTAAAAAAGTTGTCCCCTCATTTTCTCCCTTTCCACCTTTTCCTTAGCCCTTATCTCTTTACCTGTCAAGTTTGATCAACTTTGAAGAAAAGCAAAATTATATATCAAGTATATATGAGCACATTAGGAGAAAGAGAGGAGGGCAAAAACTTTTAGAAGGAAGAAGACAGTGAGGACACAGATTTACTTCACTAGCTTTAGGATGAGGTGTTTTGTTTTGTTTTGTTTTGTTTTTTAACTGACTAGCTTCAGGACTCCTTGCTTTTGTATTTGAATACTTGGGGAAAATGAGCTTTTTGAACCTAAAGAAGCTGGAACATGTTGAAGTTTCTGTTGACCTTAGAGTTGTCTTATCAGGAGAGCGTGGATTTCCACCGTGACCTGCCTGTGTCACTGTGGCTGCCAGTTTGTTTGTTCTGCTCTGGCTCCCGTATGCTCAAACTTAGAAGGATAAGTGAGGTGTAGCCCTGTCTATATTTGACTGACTTGCATTCAGTAATCTGGTTGTCTTTTGCCCCATTCTCCTCTCAGAGTCTTTTTCCACACCTTAAACACTTCTCTGTCCTTCAAAAAAAAAAGAAAAAAACGAAAAGCAGCTTGTAGTTTTTTATGTAAGATTGTGGTCTTTGTCATGCACTCACCTGCTTAGATGTATTCTGCCTGTTTCTCTCACTCTCCACAGACAAATATTTCAATGAAAGTGTTTTATGTTTTTGTAATTCTTGGCCTTTAGTATACTGTAGCCTTATAATAACATTTTTAGTTTTAGTTCTACACTTTTGAAAAAAAAAAATGACCATGCTCCAAGCTACCTCTTAGTGAAGCAAGATTGTTCTGTAACAGTTATCTATCGGTAAGAAAAGAAGGGACATTTTACCTTGTTTCTGTAGAGAGAGACAGAAAGTCAGAGGTAATTCAAACAAAGCCTTGTCCTACTGGGGAAAAAAGGGTCTCTACCTGTAAAGAGGTTCTTCAGAAATTTGACTATAATCCTAATGGGTTTTTCAAGGGAAGTACAGAGAAGTAGGAATAAAGAATAATGGCAGAGGGGGTGGTTTTTTTCTTTTTCTCTTTTTTCCAAATACTAAAAAAAAAAAAAAAAAAAAAAAAAAGCTGGGGTCAAATTCACTTTTGGTCGAATTCAGTGAATAAATAGAAATAACAGACACTAATATTTTTTGAGTGTTTACTATGTGCCAATCTGTTTGATGAGTGACAAATAGTATCTCATTTAATCCTCACAGTAATCCTAAGGAGTAGTTTATTCTTATTTTGTTGGAAAGATCTAGAAATATTAAGTAATTTTTTACTCAGGACCTCAAACCTAGTGTATGACAGAGCCAGCATCTGAGCCCAAGTCCTTCAGAATCTAAAGCTGCGTTCTTATAACCATCATGTTATCGTGGCACTGCCCTGCTTGAAAATTATAGTCCTATGCCCTGTGTGGTTGGACCTTATTCCTGTCTAGCCTCATTTCTTACAGATCTCCTCTACACACTGTCTCCTGGGACAATTCTAAAATTTACTGTATGCATTCACACTTGTGTCTTTCTTCCCTG
Organism: Erethizon dorsatum; assembly: GCA_028451465.1. Lineage (NCBI taxonomy): Eukaryota > Metazoa > Chordata > Mammalia > Rodentia > Erethizontidae > Erethizon > Erethizon dorsatum. Next base: position 61,066,657 of record CM051831.1, read on the forward strand.
AACTTGAAACCATTATAGAAACCCAATTCGTAATTCAGGTTCCAGACCAAATGCCAGTTTTCCTGTGAAATCACTCCAGTCTTCCAGTTGGAATTCCTATTTTTAGTTCTGTGTCATCATCTTGTTGCATGGTTCTGTTTATAATATAAATTTTACCCTGATTATGTGTTTTCTTTACCACATCTCTAAGTGCTCATTATACTGTTCTGAGCATGGAATTACTTTGTTTCACAAGTAGTAGATTTTTTACCTGTGCTTATTTCATGTTTTTTCTAGGATGGAGAAGAGTTCCTGGGAAATGCATGAGAGGAGAATGAAGGAACAGTACCTTATGGCTATCTCAGAGAAAGACCAGCAGCTCAGTCACCTGCAGAATCTTATGAGGGAATTGAGATCTTCCTCCTCCCAGCCTCAGCCCTTCAAAGCACAGTACCAAAGACAGGTGAGGAATTTCAGTGCCAGTTGAAATTACCACTACCAGAAACGTCAGCTTCTTACAAGTTAAGTGTCCATCTTCCACTACTAGGCAAGCCATCTTATGACTTCCTGTGGAATGGACAGGGTTTCAGTAAAATGAGAGACCTTAGGAGAGAATTTCATCGATGCTTCTTTCCTGGCAGGCATCCCCAGAGTCGTCAGTTTCCCTAGATGGATCACAAAACCTAATTTATGAGACAGAACTTCTCAGGACGCAGCTCAATGACAGCCTAAAGGAAATTCACCAAAAGGAACTAAGAATTCAGCAACTGAACAGTAAGGTAAGTGTTTTCTGCTAGACTAAAATTCAGTTTATTTTTTCCATGACTGGAAGGGAGAAGGTAAGTAAAAGCTGATTTAGCATAGGCCTCCAGGTGAGGCATAATTTAAGGTATGGAAGTTTTACCTTTTTCAGAACCTGAGTCACTTATTCCAGAAAACTAAACACAGAGCCATTTGCTTTTCGGAAGGTCCCTGGGAGTGATTTGGAGAAATCCAGACAGTGAGAACAAAGAAGCTGACTACTTCAGGAGGCCTCCCAGCATCCTCTCCCCATCTGTATTGCCTATTAGTAATGTCGAGCTGTCTCCCCACTTCTTATGAATCATCATCCTCCTGTTGCTCTCTGAGTGGTGAAAGTGTCCTGCCCTCTTCAGATGAATCCAGTTAGGTAGTCTATGTTAAAACTAGAAGTGATTTAAGAGATCAAACTCTGGAGTCAGAGATTGACTTTGAGGACAGTTGTGAGTGCCCCAAAATGTATGCACAGTGGTATGTGTGTAGGTTTCTCATCACAAGGACTCATCAGTTTCAAGGGTCTGTGATCCAAGAATTATACAAGTCAGTAGGCAGTTCTTATAGATGAGGACAAAGGCCCAAAGGTAATAAGTAACTTATCTAAGGTGTAGGAAGTAATCAATCTGAAGTAAGTGTGATCATGTATGTGGAAAATACAATGCCTTGGAGATGTAGAAGGTAACCATTAAAGGTTGTTAAATTCAACTAATTGACACTGTAGTGTCAGAAACCAATGTAATTAACAGGGAATTTTTGCGTTTTTTTTTTTTTTTTTTTTTTTTAAGTTTGTGGATCCAAATGAACTGGTGAAATTGCAGACCCTTTGCTGGGAGATTTGTCTGGGGGTTTTCAGAGGACTCAGAGCAGCTCCCTCCCAGTTCTCATAGCTCTGGCCCACCTCTGTTTCCAGTGAACTGAGTCCCACATCATACGCTTCCCAAACATTTGTCTTCTGAAGACAGTGTTTTAACAAGAATTCAGAACTATTTGTAGGTAATGAAATCATTTTGGTGGGTAATAACTAAAAAAAAAAAAAAAAGTTTTATTGAAGTAAAACATACAGGAAAGTACACAAATCAAAGGATAGCATAATATATTTTCACAGAGTAAAAGTATATGTGTAACTAGCGCCCAGATCAAGAATCAGAATGTGCCAAACCCCAGAAGGCCCTCATACCCTCTTCCATTCACTATGTTCTCACTTAGTGAAGTCCTATCTTTTATGTGGCTCCATTTATTTTGTGTGGTCTGTCCATGTTATTGCATATCCCCGTGCTCTACAGTATTGCATGGCAGGCATATACCATAATTTCTCTGTCCTGCTTCCGAAGGACACTGGGCTTTTCCAGTTTGGGGCTACTGAGTGATTAAAATGTTTCCACCTGTGAGAATCTATACTCCCAATACAATTTCTCACATGTACTTAGGCATGTTAGGGTTTATTCTGTTGTCCCTCTTAACACATTATAATTTCTTATTCTATTCTCGTGGTAACTTATAATTCTCAATGGCATTGAAGAATCTGCCCAGTAATATTATTATATGTATTTTTAGGTAAAAGCACTCTCTCTAGCTATATTTGAACTCTGGGGAGTCTAGTTGTTTGTTAGTAATTTAAATTTGGACCTAAGCTATTGTCCCTCTTCCTCTTACATTCCTGGGATAGCCTGTCCTCTTAGATCTGCTTATGAGTTCCTTATGGGTTTTCAGTTAATGTACTAGGCATCATTTTAAAAGAAAAGTTCTCTGCTGCTCTTCTAGAATTTTTTTCTTTTTTTTGGTTGAAACAATTAGATGTTTTCTCACTTTGAGGGAACACAGAGTACTATTTGTTCTAAGAGCTTGCGTTAAAAAATTAGATCTTGCCGGGGCTATAGCTTAGAGGCGCAGTGCCTGCCTGGCAAGAGTCAGGTCCTGAGTTTGATTACCAGTACCAAAAAGAAAAAAAAAAAAAAAAAAAAAAAAAAAAGATCTTTAAAATCCAGGGCAGTTGGCCTAAATACTGATTATAGTGCTACAGCTCTGTAGGGTGGTGCTTACCCTCTCCTCAACTTCAGTTCTCTCAGCTCCTGGAAGAGAAAAATACCCTCTCTATTCAGCTCAGCGATACCAGCCAGAGTCTTCGTGAGAGCCAGCAGCACTCCAGCGACCTCTTTAATCACTGTGTAGTCTTGGAGAAGCAGGTTCAAGAGCTGCAGGCGGTAAGTGAGAAGGCAGCAGGCAGATGGGAGAAGGGTTAGGAAATGGAGAGTGAGTGACAAAGACTAAAGAGTGAGGGAGGAAGTGAAAGGGAAGAGAGTATTAATGGAGATGGAAAGAAAGTCTGAGAGAAATTACAGAATGAAGGGATTAGCAGAAGAAAGATCAGTGAGTTGGTGGGAGAGAAATCAAAATGTGAGTGAGAAAAAGTGATGACAGACTTTTGCAACTCTGAAACTGAGAAAATATAGATTTTGCTTCAAGCAATAAGAAAACCATAGGAGGATTTGGACCTGTGAGACAAAACAGGCAGCCCTGGGGCAGCAGTGGAGAGGAGAGCAGTATGGAAGCTGGAGGAGACTGAGAATTAGTGAATTGCACAGGATGTGACAGAGGAGATGGGGGTGGAAGAGTTTGCAAACAAGGGAAGGGTCAGTCCTTTCTGGGGCATCCATGAGCCCCACTAGATGAAGGCTTTAAACCTTTCAAGAGGAGAAATTCCACAATGAGAACCTGAGAGAAAAGCTAATGAAGGCAAGGGTTTTGTGGAGGTGGTTAATCTACTGGAACCAAAGGTTCTCACTTCTACATCTGGACTTGAGGAGAATCTCAAGTGGGGATATTCCCAAGATTCTCACCCTCACTGATGTTAAACCAGTTCTCATTTTGCACAAGTAGTTTCCTAAGAGCTTTTATCACTGAATTATTAAGCTGCATTTTCTTCTAGGGGCCACTAAATGTAGATGTTGCTCCCGGAGCTCCCCAGGAAAAGAATGGAGTTCACAGGAAGAGTGATCCTGAGGAAATGAGGGAGCCACAGCAAAGGTAGGGAGCGCGGCTGTCCCCTGCCCGTACACTGCAGGTGCAGAAATAGGGTGGTAACCAGCCGGAACTAGCCTCTACCCTAAGGATGTAGTATGTCTTACCTTACCGGCCTTGCGGAAGTGATCTAAGGATTAAACTGTAATGCCAGTCACTAAAACATTGTGTGTAAAGATTTATAAAGCAAAAAATAGCACTAACACATATACACACACAGATATATGCACACAAACATCCCACTAGCAAACACTGTGGTATTAAAATCAAAGATATTGAGCCAGTTACTAAAATCTCTTAAGGTATTTTCTGCAACTTCATTTAATCTCCATACAACTATGCTTTTTTTTTTTTTTTTTTTAATGTGGGTACCGGGAGTCGACCTCAGGACCTTGCACTTGCCAGCAAGCGCTCGTGCCGCTGAGCAATATCACTGGCCCTTTTTTTCCTTTATGTGGGTTCTGGGAGTCAAACTCAGGACCTCACGCTTGCCAGGCAGGTGCTTATGCCGCTGAGCTATCTCACCGGCCCTACAACTATGCTTTTAAGATATCTTCTGGGATCAGACTGCATTTAATGATACTGTTTTGTTTTCCTTCTATCCTGAAGCTTCTCTGGAGCCCAGCAGCAGTTGTGCAACACTAAACAGGAAGTGGCTGAATTAAGGAAGCTGCTGGAAGAAGAACGAGATCAAAGAGTGGCTGCTGAGAATGCCCTGTCTTTGGCCGAGGAGCAGATCAGGCGGTAAAGGCAGAGGGAGATGGTTCACTTCTGATCCTTTCTGATTGTACTCTTGCACATTTCTGTGGCCAGGTTTAGGATTAGTAAAATCTTACTCTCAAGCCAGGTATTGTGCCACACACCTATAATCCCAGCACTCTTGGAGGCTGAGACAGGAGGATCTCATGTTGAAGTCCAGGCTGTGAAATTTAGCAACTTAGTGAGACTGTTTGAAAATAAAAAGTGAAAAAGGGGCTAGAGATATAGCACAGTGTGAAGGCCCTGGGTTCAGTCCACCATAACACACACACACACACACACACACACACAAATATCGTATTCTCACCAGGCCCAGTGAGTTTAGTCATTGTGTACACCCAAGAGAGCATGGCATTCAGTTGTTTAGGAAGGCCACACTTTCCAAAGCAGTGGCTCTTAGACAGTGAAGATGATGATCCATCTTATTCATAGGATTTGAAATAAGCTGTGAAATATATCTTATTTCATCCCTACAATAACCGCATGAGATGGGTATTGGGATCTTTAGTGGGTCACATTAATGATGACCGCAAATCTGAGATCTGACTTCACTGAAATATTTTCTTAAAGATTAAGAATGGATAGGAGATTAAAAGACCACTTTATAAAGCTCATTTTAAAAGAATCTAAATTTGGGCCGGTGAGATGGCTCAGCGGCGTAAGCGCCTGCCTTGCAAGCACGAGGGCCCAAGTTTGACTCCCGGATCCCACATACGGAAAAGGGGCTGGTGATATCGCTCAGCGGCATGGGTGCCTGTTGGCGCGCGAGGTCCTGAGGTCGACCCCCCGGTACCCACAAAAAAAAAAAAAAGAATCTAAATTTGATTTATTGGCAAATGTACTTCTTAACCCTGGACAGTCACAGGCAGTGTAGGGCCAGGGTTAGCGTCCCTTGCAGAAGAATCTAACTGTGCAAACCCGAGCTTGGAGTAACAGAGTGGACCGTGCTCCTCGTGGGTGGTGTGCCCCACACGTGACTGGGAAGAGCAGGAACATTGCCTCTTCCTGATTCCCAGCCTGCCAGTCCACACGGTCACTACGCGTGACAGGATATAGTGGCTCTGTGTGTCCACTGCTGGAAGTCCCTTTATGTGGAAAGAAACATTAAAAAGCAGGCACTCCTGTTATGTCTGGGGAAAAGCTAGTGTCTCTTCCCTCAGGGAATAGCACTTGTGATATTGATGCCTTCTGAAAAAGCTTAGGTGGCCATGGTGGCGGCCCCAGGGAGCGGATCTCATTTGAGATACTTTTCTTTCCCACCCAGTGTGCTCACAGCTTCTTAGTTTTCATCCCCCATTTGGGCCATATTTGTATGCAGTCTGGGAGGTTGGGGCGCCATAAGAGCACAGCACAGCTCGTGTTGTGTCTTGCCATCTCTGCCAAGCATTTTCAGGCCCATGCATCCGTGGCCGTTTCTCTGCAACTTGCTTTAGAATTATTGGACCTGTGAATCCTTGCTTACAGGAGGTCGATCCCCTCCGGCATAGTGAACCTGACCTGGGCCAACTTGAGAATGCGCAGTGCAAGGTGACTGTGGAGCCTGTGGATGAGCCACAAAACCACGCTCAGCCCCTCCACAGTTCCCCCTTTGGCTGTGATACAGAATGGAAACTGGTGGAGCTCATTACGTGCTATCTACCTAGGCCAGGTGCTGTTAAAATGCACATGTACTCAGTCAAGCGTGTGGAACTAAGTGGCCTTGCAGTTTAAAAGCGGCCAGTACTTTTGGCTCACTGATGCGTATGCACATCATCCCACCGCAGCCCTGCCTCCAGAAGGGGACAGACTGACCTCCGCAGTGACAGACTGTGTGTGGCAGATCAGAAGAGAAGCCCGGCACTCAAGGGACAGACACTGCGGGCACAGCAGGAGGAGTCCAGGCTACATGCTCAGGTTCTCTTTCAGGTTGCCAGATGAGATTAAGGCATTCCTTCTCTCCCGGAAGGCGAGGCCCAGTTATGAGGCAATAGATATCCCCTTAGGAGGAGAGCGCCGTCCTCCCACCCCAGTCAAAAGTGCATCCCTGTAGGCAGACGCTTGATCAGATGTGCTCTGAGCACAGTTCAGTTTTTGTCAGAGACTCTTGAGTGAGTAATGGCAGCTTCTTCATTAGATGAAGAAGTTCCAGTATTAAATAAGCAAACTGGCAAAAAATGAAGGAGAAAGCAGTAGAGGCTGCCAGTCAGTTTAATTCTAAGAACCCCATAGAAATTTTTCTTGGGTGCTTTCACCTATTAGCCATCAATAAATGAAAAACACAATGTAATGAGTTTCTCTGAGTCAGAAACGGTGTAGTGGAAAAAAAGGACATGAAGTTTAAAGACAAACCGGATAAGGAATTCTGGCTCCGCTGCTTGTTTTTTGTGTCCCGTGGGCACAGTCACTACACCGGCCTTCAAGCCTGAGGGTGACAGGTATGTAAGCCCCTGGCCAGTGCCTGCTACATGGCAGACAGTCAGTTCCTGGTATCACCTCTACTACTGTAAGAACAGCCTCTGTGGTGGGCAGGATGATGGGAGGCCTTCTCCTGACCAGCCCCGCCTGCTGGGACCCGTGCTCACCTCTTTCCGTACCACAGGTTGGAGCACAGCGAATGGGACTCTGCCCGGGCTCCTATCATTGGCTCCTGTGGCGCTCAGGAGCAGTCACTGTTAATAGACCTGACGGGCAGCAGCTGTCGCAGGGTAAGAAAAGAAGGATGCAGAGGGTGCAGTGCTCTCAAACAGGGCCACCTGTGGGGAGGGCTCCTCGAAGGCAGAGGGAGTGTGGAAGCTCAGCCTGTGGAAGCTCAGGGAGGGAGCAGAAGACTGGAGGAAGCTGGTGGGACTTGCCAGGTCACTCGACCCTGAGGAGATTTCCTCCCAGGGTGCCTCCTTACTGCGGTGGTGGGATTAGCTTTGCTTACACCCAGCATTACTGTGGAAGGGAAAGGGATTTATCCCTGTAGGGTAAAAGTCTAACTTCCAGATTTTTCTTTCAGACTCGGACTGGTGCTGGATGGAAGAGGGTCCTGAGGTCACTCTGTCATTCCCGGACCCGAGTGCCACTGCTGGCAGCCATCTACTTTCTGATGGTTCATATCCTACTCATTCTATGTTTTACAGGCCATCTATAAACTTAGTTTTCTCTTTTTGGACTACACCCCTCAGAACTTGGAGTTCCTTCATCTCTAACATCAGAACTGTCAATTCCAGTGGAACAGTCTTCCCATTTACAGGTCGTCTCTCCGACTCTCCACAGAAAGTGCCTGCAGAAACAGAGGTGGCTTTGAGGATAACTGGAGCTGCAGGGCCTGGCATGTCTGCTTTCCTTTGCTGCCCAGGGCCTGAACAGGTCTGCTTAGTCTGAGAAGCGTCACAGTTGGTTTGTTGAGCCCAGCATTTGTTTGGATTTTGCTGGTCTTTTTGGTCGTATAAGATACTGAGACATGTCTTTCAGCCGTGCCAGTAGGATGATTCCAATAAACCTAATAATCTGATCATTTTGATTGATAAGTTTCTTTGCCTCATTTGCCTGTATTTTCTCCTACTTCACAGGGAGGGTAAACATGAACATACCACTTCATAGGACAGGTAATTAGGTCTCTTGTGGTATAGAACGGGAATTGAAGAACTTCTCCGGGTTTTTAGCTGTTGCGTCATGGGGAGAACATCTTCTTCTCTAGCTGTCCTGACACCTTTGGAGGGAGTTTGTGGTCCTGGGCTTTAAGGACAGGACTCCGTAGCCTGTGCTCTTGAATGCATATGGAGTAAGATATTAAGTAACCCATGCCTTTCCTTTGAAAGGCAGGAAGAACTGGCTTTGGACAACAAAGTTCAGATTCTTATCATTCCTATTATCTGGATATACCTCAAATGTAGCACAGTGCCAGGGGCCCACAGGAGCAAGTCCAAGGTGAAGTGTTGGCTCCAGCCAGGAGTGGGACTGATCTGATGAACATACTGCAACTCCTGGCCCTCTGAAGTACTAAGGTCCTGTGCTGCTGGCAACAGTTACTCCAGTTTCTCAGCCCCATGGTCATGTACCCTCTGTTACTGAGGAAATGGAAGGAGAGTGTAAGAAGACAAAACATTTCAATCCAGACCTGAGAGCACCAGCCAGGAGTGAATTCCATTTGTGCCTATTGTTCACCTCCTCTCCCCTCCATCCTGCTCCTATCAGGTGGCTGTTTTCTCATTACCTACATGACGCACTCCCTGCCTGTTCTTACCACCCAGAGAAGAGAGAAGACTGGGGCTCACTGGTCTATAAATCTTGTTCTGTAGTGACTAAACTTTGGTCACAGCATTCCAAGAACTTTCCTGAACAACTGTAAAATAATAAAATTATTTTCAGAATGAGTTGTAGTGTGTGTGACTCTTGTACACGGTTGCTTATGTACCTGTGTTTGCACACTGGGATGAAGGTGTGGGGTGGGGGAGTGGGTTTGATGTGCAGGAATGAATACAGGGCAAGAAAGCTTTACAAACTCAGGCTTCCTTACTGACCAGCATCAGCAGTGGCTACAAGTATCCTTCTAGCCTTGCTGGATCCCAGGAAGATGAAATGCAATAACGAAATTTCATCCTAATACTGAATCAAATGAGTTGTGTCTTAGGGTATGAAATCCATGCTGTTTCCAGTGTAGTACTGGGAAAACTCTTGAGAACATTAGGTTCCTGGGAATGGAGAAAGGGAAGTTTAGCAGCACCTCACAGATTAGGCATTAATGTGTTTTTATATTAAGTTGCTGCTTGGAAAAGCTATCTGTACTTTTTCAAGATACAATAAGTGAGTTAATGAAACCTAGTCTGCATGGTTTCAAAGCCCATACCTCACTACCTCATAAGGAACAAACTCAGGGCATTGCAATGGATAGATGGGGTTTCTTAGAATCATTTCTGATTAATTTTGATGCTTTCTTTAGAGAACTGTGTTCCTATATGGTGTGTCAAAATTATCTGCTCTGATAATTCCAGTTTTGACACTGGATTAGAATTTCAAATGTGCTAAAAGATTCCTTCCCTTTCTGTAAATTTACTCTCCCTTAAAATAGCTTTGGTGCTATGTGATAAATAGGTAATGAAGTAGGAGAGAACAAATAAATAAAACTGCCCCAGGCATAGAATCCTTACATTTGGAAGCAGCCTTAGAAGCTCTCTATTTCTAATGCAAAAATGTTATCATCTGTATTGTTGACCGGTTTTATCCAGTCCCGCTTTGGCCCCTAGAGGAGTTCACGACCTCTGATCCAATCAGGTCAGAATTCCACAGACAGTCACAAACACTCCACCACCACCAATTCCTGCTAGCTAAAACAACAAGGGATTATTTTTCAATTAAAGACTCCAAGTTCCTCACATGATGACATATAGGAAAAGTGACAGCTTGTGTTGTCATCTTTGTCACTCAGACGCAAGCTGCCAGAAGAGTCACTGGAGAATTGTAGGTTGCCTTGGTGGGCAGCGAGAGGATAGCAAAGTTTACAGTGGGGTTAACGTGGAAAGGGACCCAGTTCATCAGCCAAAACAAGTCACCTGAGCAAGTCTGACTTGAACAGGGCAGGGAGGGCCAGCCAGCTTTGATGAGCAGTGCACAGGATACCACAAAGACCATCAGATCATAAGCACCTGTTTTTGTTTTTTGGTACCAAGAGTCGAACTTAGGGCTTCTCGCTTGCCAGGCAGGTGCTGCACCGCCAAGCTACATCCCCAGCCCAGCACCTAGTTCTTTCAGTCTTCTCACTTCCATATGGAGCCAGATGTGCCAGTGAGCTCAAACTCCACGCAGCCCCCTAACAAGCTGGGAACCTTTCCCCTCTGTGTCTTGCTTTGGCCCTTGTGAGTTACTCCTTCCCATCATTCAACTGATCAGTATTTTTTGGACATCAGCTGTATGCAAACCTTACTTTTAACTGCTGTGAGTAATGTACAAATGGGTTTGTTTAAAAAAAAAAAAATCTTGCCCCCAAAATCCACATGTACTTTTCCACTAAGCTTTTCTTGATTCCTAGAGCTCAAACCAAACACTCTGAATTCCTTTAATATCCCAAATGCAAATGCTCACCTATTTGCAACAAACCCTGTCCTTCAGCATCTTCTAATGAGTTTTCTGTTTGATGTTTGTTTCTCTGGGCAAGATTACAAACTCTGAGAGTGAGAGCAATATTTTTTATGACTGCCCCATTACTCTCATAACCTAGCAAAAGACTAGGACAAAAACATTTAACCCCCTTGATTCAAGTGCCTAAGGCAGAAGGAACTGACTCAAACTTCAGGAAGTTGCTGTAAGGACAGGGTGGCAGGAAATGACAGAAAACCTGAATACGGAACTGCAGCAGCCATTCAGTTTCTTGCTGTGAAGTGGCGGCAGCCAGAGAGGCTACCGGGTGTGGACGTGAGGAGCTGGGAGCTTAGATCAAACACACACACTAGAGGTGGGTACTTTTGTGGTGGGAGACTTGGGAAGCACAGATAGCAGCAGAAGAGGAACCAACCTGGCGCTTAGTCTTTGGGCACGGACAAGGTCGCTGCTGGTAGGCTTTTAAGCTTGGCTGGCTAGAAGGCCTGGGTGCAGTGGTTGTGGAGAATGAGCATCTGAGGATGGAGACGACTCCAGCCCAGAAAGCAGGCTTCAGAAGCCATCTAGGACGCCAGATCCAGTGAAGTGTTCCTGGCTTCTGACAACCTGCAGTCTAAGGGCTGCTGCTCCTCCGCACTGAGTTGGAAGAGAACCACAGGAGATGGAGATAGACCTCCCTTGAGGAGTGTGGGGTCTAGCAGAGAGGCAAATGCACTAGGAACTGTAACAAAGCAGGAAGTGGTCACTAATGTACACTAACTCTGAGAAGCAAGTGCCAGTTGGGGCCCAGTGTAGGCGTGATCACTAAGCTGGGCTTCCGTGACTGTAAGATCCAAGTGTTAGAAGTCGAGAGGACTACTTTACAGAGCAGCTAGTTTAACCGACCCCTTCATTTATTTTCCACTGAGGAAATCAGAAGTTATCAATGATTTTCCAGATTTTTAAAGTTAATATTTGTGAGTAACCTAGTTTGGTCCCCTGCAAAAGAGTACATCCTCTGCATTGATTCCGTTACCATGGACCACAGAGGCCTGGTCACAGAGCTTGGGAGGTTGCCAGCCCTCCTGACTCCCAGTCTGTGTGCTTCACTGGTATTGCAGGTCAGCCTCGTGCCTGGCAGCCTGGCACCATTCTTCACTAGATCTCTAGTCTCTCTCACTTCTGGACAGCAACCTTGTCTTCTTGATTTCTGGTCAGTAGGTAAAAGATATTATCTCTTCATCAGAAGCTTTTCTCTTTATTTCAGACATGGTTGAAGGTAAGAGGTTGATGGGAAAATAAGGCTGAGCAGCAGGAAAGAATTCGAGACTGAGTCCTCATTGCGTCCCTATTACTCGTGAATATTTCAGACTTCTTTCAGACTTTCTGTGTGAAGTCTTTTTGTTGCAGAGCAGCCCTAAAGCCAGGATGTGAGAATCAGGAACTGTAAGAATGCAGGATTACAGGTCTTGTTTACCTGTCCCCACCCCTCACCCATAGCCATTGCCCCAGCAGAAAGGCAGAGCTGCTCTGGGGCTAGGCTGACTCTGTCCATATTTCTCCAATATTCCCTCTGGCCCCTCTTTACTCCGACTTTCCCTTGGGCTGGCTTTCAAGGTATTAGTCAAATGGCGTGGAGGAGGATGGACTTTCCAAATAGAAACAGAAACAATAAACTGGGGGCCTAGGTAGAGAGGCAGGACAGCCCTAGGACTGGCTATAAAGGATCTCCTTTAGGAGACAGCAAAGAGGAGGGGAGGACCTCCAGTGGGAGGAGCTATCTGAACGGGGAGGGATGGGCAGGGAGTTGCCAGCTAGCAGATGAGCATTGTCCATTGTATCCTCGTTGGAGATCCAGGAGCCTGCAGATACAGAGAGCAATCGGGCAGCTCTTAGGCCCAAGTGGCAAGGCCAGAGGGAATGCTGGGGCAGCCGCAGCAGAATAACAGTGTGAGACCCTTTTGTATTCCGAATATTTCTTTCTTTTTTTTTTTTTTATGTGGGTACCGGGAATCGAACTCAGGACCTTGCACTTGCCAGCAGGGGCTTGTGCCACTGAGTGATATCACTGGCCCTTTTTTTCCTTTATGTGGGTTCTGGGAGTCGAACTCAGGACCTCACGCTTGCTGGGCAGACGCTTATGCCGCTGAGCTATCTCACCGGCCCGCCAAATATTTCTTTAATGCTTATTTGGTGGATAAAAAATACCTCCTGATGTTTAAAATAAGGGATATATTACATGCTATTTTTGAACCACTTATTGTTTTTAGAAATATAATTTAACTGCTTTTTAAATTGACTCATAAATGACTTATTCCCAGCAAATACTCTTTTCCCAGTGTTCAGTGCAGGGCTTTCGGCTGGTTGTCCCAAGCGACTGCCCACACCTCTGTGCAGTGGCCAGTATCAGAGTGGCTGTGGGGCACACTTGCAGTGAGAGTTGGAAAAATTCTCAATATAGTTAGTGAAGTAGGTTGTAGACAGGAAGGAGGTGGACTAATTTTTATTTCTTTGGCTATGAAAGAAGTCATATGTAGAAATCTGAGTGAAATGGCATTATAATTCTGTGGCTGTCACAACACCTGTCACTGGTGCTACCACTGCAAGCCACTGCCTGGCTGACCTCTGGACACAAGTGAAAAGTCCCAGCAGTTTCAACATCTAGGTTATTTCGTCTTACCTATGGCTATGAATGCTTCTCTCCAGACTCAGGTGGGTCCAGGCCTTGTATGTCTTACATAAACCCCATCCCCTCCTCCTCTGAGTGCTTTTCTAAAACTTCTACCTGCTATGCCTCAAGCTTCTAGTTTCTTCTAAGAAAAAAATGGCAGGAAACATTGGGTTGTGTCATTGACTTCAGCATTCCTGTCTTCTCTCCTCATTCTTTTGTCCCCTATTACTGCCATCTTCTGTCACCCTCAGATGTGGAAGTCTGTGGTGGGCCATGATGTATCTGTTTCCATGGAGACACAGGGTGATGACTGGGACACAGACCCTGACTTCGTGGTAAGTTTGGAAGTAGCTTTGCTTGGACAATGAGGATATGGGGGGGAGGGCATCTGGGTCCCTCTGTGCCCTCTGAGGGGGCTTAGAAAAGGACCAGCTGGGACTGGGATAGCCCTTGTGGAGGGAGGGGTCTGTAGGACAGTTGGCTGTCGTGCTGGGACATGCATGATAGCTAGTGTTGAGGGTGGGAGGCGACAGGTATGGATGAGTCCGGCAGTGTGATTGACAAGCTGTGACAGGCTCTCCTGAAGTTGAGCAGCAAGTGAATCTAGGTCTCCTCTCGCCTGTGATCTAAGATTTGGTTCCAGTTTTAGTGTATGTGCTGCCAAAGTGAGCACATGGTGATCCAAGATTTGGGAGTAGTAATGGAGGTTTCAGGACTCACCAGTTTTAACTTTTATGTGCAATCAGGGTGCAAAGACCCTGCCCAATGCAGGGTACATAGAGGCCATGTTTTTCAGTTATATGACCCTTTCAGTGTGGCACATTTCTTGTTGGATGCTGCCTTTTGCAGAATGACATCTCTGAGAAGGAGCAACGGTGGGGAGCCAAGACCATCAAAGGCTCTGGACGCACAGAGCACATCAAGTACGTGTCAGAGGGACTGGGGCCAGGGTATTTGAGGAGCACAAAGAAAATAGAGACTGAGGGGAATATATGGAAGGAAAAAGAGGGGTGGTTCATGTCTGTGAGTTTGGCTTTTTCCTAAAGTTTGTTTCCATGGGCCCCTATGTGTGTTATTGTGTATTTCCATGTCATGTCCCTCCTCTTATCCCCCTAACTGTATTATCTATCTGCCTTTTATATCTAACAACTCTGTTGTTTCCCCAAGGGAGTCTACTGTAGTAACTGCCTCTCTTTCTTCAGTTAGTCACGAGAGATTCAGAGAGCAAGTGGCTCAGATGTTAAGGTTGTATCTACATACCTACCTATCATCTATCAGTCACGTATCTAGCTATTATTTACTAGTCTCTTCACATAAATACAAATATCTGCTTAGAATATAGAGTGACTTCACATGGGCTAAGAAGGATTCAGTAAAATGTTATGGGGAAGAACTCAGAGTAAGTGCTATAAAGGGGACAATATCAGCTGTCACACTTGGCCCAAATGATTTAAAATGCAAATTTGTACTTGGCTGCTTTGCAGAAGTTGGAAGACATTGTGAAGAAATATGACATTTGGAAAACCCGATGACTAAAACTATATAAGCAATGATGTTGAGGGTTTTAAGATTGTAGCCAAATGTTCATTTTACTAGAAATATCCTCTGGTATTAAAGAGAGGAGGAACTCACTGACTTATGTAGGGTTTTCTGTGGGATTGTGTATTTGGATTGAGATCACCTCTTCTCTTCAATGGATTATTCAACTCATCTAACCAGGACTGTCTGCTTTGGGTAGTATCAGAAAGTCAAAAGAGAGTAGCAAAGCAAACACAATACATAGTATAACAAGAGAAATAAACAGTAAAGAATCAACAACTACACACAAAGTGGCAAAAAAAAAAATGCAGTCTTAAGCTCCATTTTAACCTACACACACACACACACACACCCTAATAGCAATGTCTTAACCTTCTTTTTACAAGAAGTATCAGTGGATGCCCACATGGCATAAGCAACATACTAACAAAACTGGGCATATGTTTGTGCAGTTTGAAAATATTCAACATTGTATGTGATTGCTTAATCAGACATAACTGGTTTGAATTAAATATCTATAATAAAAATTACTCTTAAACAACCAGGCAATTCTGGAAGCAGTTGGGGTGACAAAAAAAGGACTGGAATCTTTTAAGAAGCTGCTTTGATGCTCACTCCTTTGTAGGCTCATAGATTTTTTGAAAGGCCTTTTTCCTTTTTTGAGTAAAGGCCAGTCAGCCCTGGAATACTGGAAACCGTTAGGACGAGGATACACATTGCACCTTTCTCTCCCAGTGGCGTCTCTTGCACGGTAGATAGCAGTAGCACATTTTTAAAAAGATTTCTACGTCCTGCCATGAAGGTATAGAGGAGCTTATGTTAGTATATCAGATAGATTTAGATTCACTCACAGCCACTTCTAAGTATGTGAACGTAGACACAGAAACTGCATCTCAGCTTAGTTATCAATGGAAATTAGAACAGCTACCCTGCAGATTCAGATTCAAGAGTAGAACTCAATAAAATAGTGTATGTCACTATCTCCTGTAGACTCAGCACTTGGCCATTCGGTGATGTTATTTACATTTCCTGTTAATATAGATTAGTTAATAATTTCCTCCTTAAAAGCTAATATGAACATGTAAACAGATGATGGACTCTCTTCTTCCTAAGTGGTGTTTACACGGACTGCCATGTTGCAAAACTCTACCATGTACCTCACTTTGACTGGTGTCCCTGAAGTTGTATAAGGTGGTGACCCTGCATATCTCCTTGTAAACCTAACTGGATCTGTAGTCACTGGAATAAATGTTGAAGGTATTTGCACAAAAGCTTACTCACCTGCCATTTACCCAGGCCCAGTCTCTGCTGGTTTCAAACCAGGTCACCTTGGACAAATCTCTCATCCTCTCTGATCCTTGGTTTCCTATATATAGATATGTCAGAGAGATCTCTAAAGAGTAGTCCAGTATTAAATCTCTAATCTCCTGGGTTCTCTCTAGCTACTGTGGGCTAAGCCAACCTTCATGGTCGGATGCGAATCACTAAGGCCCTTGAAGCAAAGAGGGAAGTCAGAGAAGATGGCACAGTGGTTGCCGAGCTGAGCCAGCTTGAAGCAGGAAAAGGAAGTGACAGGTTCTCACTAATCTTGTTACCTTCCCCCACACCACAGTGTTTCCTTTTGGGTCTGTCCGGAACAAGTTTAGTTTAGGCTGTGGAGTTGGGAAGGGGATCTGGGGATGTGGGGAAAAGAGAGGGAGGGGAGGAGGAGGAGGACAATAAATACATTTCCATCCCTCGTCCACTGTGCACAGAAACGAAGTGCCTGAGTTGCCAGGGCTGTAGCCCCTCTCTCTACCTTCCTCTCTCCACCCTTGCTCATTCATGTTCTTTGACGTCCTTCCTTATAAAGATAACGACTAAAGAACCTTATTACTCTCTGACAGTACTTGTGAAACTCTCTCTGGGAAAGGGCAAGGGTTTGTGTTTGTTCATTTTCAAATCTGTCACAGACTGATATTTTTGTAAATAAAACAAAGTTGAATTTCTGGAAAAATAAATGAAAGAAAAGTAGAAAATACGCACATAATTTTTATTTTTAGATTCAGCAGGTGTAAGATCACTATGTCAAATTGCTATAGAAGTTTCTAAACATGTACTCTTAATTTTTTTTATTTCATTGAGGAAAACAGTTGAGGACTGCACTTTGAATAGCACCATCAGGCTAGGCTTTTGGTGTTTCCTGAAACCATTCTGGCCTTTAGGTTAGATCTTCACTGAGTGATAACCATAGGTACAGGACTCGGTGGCCCTGTCTACTTTCTTGTGCCCTGACATTTAATACCAAGTGCAAATGAAGAATATTAAAATAAAATTTTGAAAATCTAGACACTGGTCTCAGCTTTCCTATATAAGGGATCAAAGCATTAAAGGGAATGATTTCACTACTCTGTCTCTATTTCCCTATGTGACTAGAAATCATAGTATAGCCTTGTTCACTTCACAGGGGTACTGTGGCGAACCATGTCTCCAACATAGGACTAACGGCCAATAGTTGCTAGTACATGTCATGCAAAACTAAGTGCTTTTCCAAAACAACCATGTATCATAAATGATACTATCATCCTGATTTCACAGAAAAGTGAACAGATGTATTGATATTTAACAGTTTGTCCAAGGACAAAAATAATATACAAACAATTTAAATTCAGTTCAGTTTGACTCCATGGGCTGAATTCTAACCATTATATTGTGTTGTTTCTCTCTAATAAACACAATATTGTCATGTTCATAATTCTCTTGTTGAAATAGAATATAAATTCCTATAAATTATTGCCTTTCATCATTGCCATTTAGAATGACTAAGTGACTTGTAAGTTGGCCTTAATAACATTCTATAATTATGTTCATAAGCATGAACCTCTTTAAGAAAGCCTAAAATCTTTCATTTAATGTTTTCCTTATTTTCTTATTTTTAAAATCAACCTTATCGAGTATAAAAATTATAAGGAAATAGTTTGGTGAAATTTTTTTTTCTTATTTTTTTTTTTTGAGACAGTGTCTCATTATGTAGTTCAGGCTGGCCTTGAACTTACAGTGATCTTCCTGCCTCAGCCTCCCAAGTGCTGGGATTATAGGTGTGCCTATCCAGTTTGGTAAATTTTGGTTTTATATATATATATTTGGGAGAAAATTTTTATGTATATGTGTATATATATCAATACAATCAATAGAGTATAGAGTATTTCTATTACCATAAAAATTTTCCTTGTGCTTCTTTGTAGTCAATGTCTCCCTCCTCCACCTCTGCCCAGAGGTAAACATTGATCTGCTTTTTATCAACGTAGGGTAATTTTACCTGTCTTAGACTGTCATATACATTGTAAATGAAATAATGAAGTTTTTACTTTTTTGAGTTTGTCTTTCATTCAGCGTAATGTTTTTGAGATCTAGGCATGGTGTTGTATGTATCAGTGTTTTGTTTCTTTCTATTGTCAAAGAGTATCCCATTGTATGGAAATACCACAGTTTTAGACATTACCTTGTTGCTGGACATTTGAATCTATTACAAAGATACCGTGAACATTTGGGTACAAATCTTTTTGTTGATATATATTTTTACTTCTTTAGGAATTAGAATTTTTAGATATTTAGGAATAGAATCACTGAATCATATAGTAAGTGTGTACTTCTTGAAAAACTGCCAAACTATTTTCTGGAAGGTATTTACCAGTTTTCATTCCTACTTACCAGTATGTGGGTCTCAGCAGCTCCACATCCTTGTCAGTAGTTTTAATTTCAACTACTCTTATGGGTATGTGGTGATTTTAATTTGTATTTGTTTTGTGAATACCTTTATTGAGCATTTTATCTTGTGCCATTCATATCTTTTACAAATATTTTCTCCCAACTTGTAACTTGCCTTTCATTTCATTAATGTCATCGTTAGTAGAGCAGAAGATTTAATTCTGAGGAAGTCTAACTTATCAAAAATGTTTATTGTTAGTGTATCTCAGAAATTCTTATCTACCCCAGAGTTTTGAAGATTTTCTTCTACATTTTTTCTGATTTATATTATTAGCTTTTACACTTAACTCTGTGATGAAATGTGAAGTTAACTTTTGTAAGATCAAGACCGAGGTTCATTTTTATCCCACATAGGGATATTTTGTTGTCCAGCACCAAATTCTTTTCCCATTGACTTAGCTGGAATCTTTGACCACATCACTGTGAGTCTGTTTCTGGACTTCGTTCTGTTTCATTGAGCTGTGTGTCTACCCTGACAGCATGTGGACCTGCAGTGATTATTGTAGCTGTATAAGTCATGAAATCAAATAGTCCTCCCACTTGATACTTCTTTTTAAAATATAAGTAAAACTTTTCAATACTCCAGTGGGTTATACATACATTTTAGAATAAGCTATTCGATTCCTATAAAATGCCTGTTGGGATTTTGATGGGTATTACACTAAATGCATAGGTCATCTTGGGAGAGAATTAACCTCTTAATAATAATACTGACTTTTCTAATTCATAAGTCTAGCTTGTCTCTCCATTTTTTTAGGTTACCTTTAATTTTTTTCAGAAATGTTTTCCAGTGTTCAGGTGTTATAATATTTTGTCAAATTTATCCTAAAATATTTCATATGACTGTAACTGATATTTATTGATTTTTAATTTCCAGATGTCTATGACTAGAATGTAGAAATACAATTCATGTTGATATAATGACTTTGTATCCTGTGGTTCTGCCAAATGTCCATAATAGTTTTAGTTCCCCTTTTGTTGATTCATTTTCCAAATATGTGATCACATCATCTGTAAAGACCTTGTATTCAGAGTCATTCACCTTTTTCCTTTTAATTCTGTAATAAAACCCCAAAGGTTTGTCCTTTCTCTTCAGCTTTGAGGCTCTTGATTTCGCTTGTTTCCCATAGGCTGCATTGCTTTATTAAAGTATTTAAAAACTTAAAACAGATACCTGAAAGCTTAGGTATGGCACTCAGTACATTGTAACTTTTTGTTTTCCTCACTCTCTCTTCCACCTGACCACTATCTCCATATGTTGGTCACTTTTGTGTCCTCAGAGCCTAACAGTGCTTCACACTCAAAAGTTGTCTAATTAATATTTGTCAAATAAAGAAATGATATTTTAAAATCCATTCAGAATGGATTTTATCCTACATGCTGAAGAAGTTGCTAAAAAGCTGGCTTCCTTTGGCTATAACATTTTCATTTAAATGATGCTATTTATTGGCACCATCTTTGGACTATTAGGTGGCTATTTCTGAATATCATTTTTTTTTTTTTTCTTTATGTGGGTACCAGGAACCAAACTTAGGACCTCACGCTTGCCAGGCAGGTGCTTATGCCGCTGAGCTATATCACCGGCCCTGAATATCATTTTTCTAATTCCTTTTAAAAACTTGTTTCAAGGGCCAGTGAGATGGCTCAGCCGCGTAAGTGCCTGCCCGGCAAGCGCGAGGGCCCGAGTTCGACTCCCAGAACACACATACGAAAAAAGGGCCGGTGATATCGCTCAGCGGCACGGGCACCTGCTGGCACGCGAGGTCCTGAGGTCGACCCCCGGTACCCACAAAAAAAAAAAAAAAAAAAAAAAACTTGTTTCAATTATAGCAACCATTTAACAATCACTGAGCTGTGGCTGCACATTGTTGGAAATTCTTCATAGAGTAACTCTGTGGTTTTGCTTACAGGTCTATTTCTTAGGCCTGTGATAAGGGACTACATGAGCAAAAAGTATGGAAGACCTAATAATTTTTAAATCTTAGATATCTGTACTGCGCCTCAGTGAGGTAGCTTAAGGAATGAATATGAATTCATGCATGTTTAGAGAAGGTGTCAGAGCAAGGCAGATGCATCCACCCTAAATGCTCCTAAATTAAATTGCTGGGAGAAATTTGAATCTAAGACCCCAGGAGTTTTTAAGCTGTCATTGTGCATAATCAAGTGGAGATAAAAAGAATTATGATAGGATGACTGGATTAAACATCTGTTCTTTTAAAAAGGGTTATCTTGAAGACAAAGAGCTTCATTAAAGTGACCTTGATGAGCGATGAGTGTTGAAGGAATTACATGTGAAATTCCTTAAATAAAAATTTATTTAATTAAAAAAAAAGATCACTGAAACCATTAAAATCTTGCAAGTTTTTCTCAGTCAAAAGCAATGTTCATCCCCTTTTCTTCATCCCTCATCTGTACACTTTGGCTGAGCAACCTCAGACAGTCATTTGCGTGTTCTTGGAACTAGCGGCATTTCCAACACAACCAGTTCTAAAGTGTTGGTTCTGCTGGACTATGGTATAGGATCTCTGCTGTCTCCGCTGCCAGAGGGTTTAGAGGAGACGTGGGAACACGGGGTTCTTCCAGTACGTAGATTAATTTCACCCGGCTCATAGCCAGCTTTCTAAAATTAACTGTGGCTAAAGCTGAGAAGGCTTTCAAAAGGCCTTTGATGGGACTGTTCCACAAGGCCCAGATGGATCTGTTCTTGCACAAAGGAAGATAATTGCCGCTGAGTTGGCCACCCTCCCTGTAATGAAAGGGCCTGTTGTCCTGAGCTAGTGAGATCCCAGCAAACCCGCATTGCTTATTGCAGAAAGTCAAGTTTCTTATTTGGGATTCTTTTGCTCAAGTGTTTTGAAGAATCCCCATGGGTCCTTGTATGGGCGTATCGCAAGTGAGTATCCCTGCCACTCATTGGTACTGGTGCTAAGCAGTGGCTTCATATTCTCAGGCCAAACACACTGGCAGAGGTGCCTCTCTACTCTCTTCAATACTGTAGTCACCTTGTGGTAAAGAAGGAAATGAATGTGAAGCAGAGGAGGCCTCCTTTGGTTTTCCTACTCTTACCGAGCAGTGTCCCAAACCAAAGTTATCTGGGCTTTAAATGGTCGTAACAGTTAATGATTTGTGAACTTCTAGTTAGTTTTTGTTATTAGTTTCCCAGAAATTATCTGCCTTGAGGAGGAAGGGGTCAAGATGTTAATTCTTGATTTTAAAAAACTACAAATGTTTATGCAAAAATAAATTTATAATCATCACTTTTAATAACTTCTAATATGTGCTAAAAGGTGACATTTCAATTTTCTAAATTATTTTCCAATTATTGGCCATATAGATTTTTTCTTGCTTTCCACTACTATGTACCCTGTTTTAATGAATAATTAAACATTAAGCTCTGCTATACATATTTAAAATTATTTCTCTGGAGTAGACTCCTTAGACTAGAATGTGTGGGCCCAAGTGTATTTGAATATTTTTATGCTTCTTGAGATCAGTCACCAAATTGATAGAAAAAAGGTCCACTCAGAGAGAAAGATAACTTCCCAGTTATTACAATACAGGCATCATTGTACTCTAATACCTGAGAACATGAAAAATAGGACTAAAGATCAAAAGGTTATGTTAGTGAGCAAAATAATAGATGAGAGGAAACACTAGTGGCTCCTGGAGAATTTCAATCAGGCCATAGTATACAGGTCATACTGAGCTGTGCTTCCAGAACCATCACCACTATACTGTGGGGACTCTGATTATTGCTACAAATAAGCAAACAGACCTCAAGATGTCTGTTTCTCTGGGAGGGTGGGTTCCTTGGCCTTCCCATGCCGGATTTCATTATGTGGTTTCTTCCAGCATCCACCAGCTGAGGAGCAAAGTGTCAGAGGAACACAATGTTCTCAAGAAGAAAGAGATGGAATCAGGGCCCAAAGCGTCCCACGGCTACGGAGGGCGCTTTGGAGTGGAAAGAGACCGAATGGACAAGGTGTGTCGAAAGGGAGAGATTTGCTTAAAAAAAAAAAAAAAATGAATAAATGATAAATTGACTCATTTGTTGGTTTATGGTTTAGAGCTTGTCCAAAGTACAGTATTCATTTGGGATTTAAAATAGAATGTCAACACATTGTTTGTATCAATTTTTTTTTTTTTTAATCTCAGTGCATAAGATGTAGATGACAGAAAATAGAGTCAAAATCTTGGAGCAGCAGGCCCTCTGCAGCCCCAGGCACACTAACTGGGGAGGTGGAGAAGGAGAAAAATGGACTTTAGAATCATTTGCTGCTTTTCAAAATGTATCGTGTCTATGTCGCTACTTTGCTTTTTTTTGTTTGTTTTGTTTTGTTTTACTGTGTGTTTAGTGATTGTTTACATATTACCTATTATATGTTTTAGAAAAGTTCAGAATTCACTTCTAAACTTTGATGGCCATACACAAGCAAAAAGCTGGGACAAAAACATGTCTGTTTCAGTGAAAAGTTCACTCCAGTCATGGTATCCATCCAGTCAGTCCCCTTGGATCTTCCTCAAACTGCTCATTTCTATTTGGTGGCCTTGTTTTAGGTCTGTTTTTGTTCAGTGTACCTGGTCTATTATTTCCTGTGGCCCCCACCCATCCTCTGGGCATCTCTGAATGATTGCTCCCTAATAGCACTGAAGAACTAGGATTGTGCAGGGCTCCAGAAAAAGACACTGTGCTCTCCTGTCACACATTACTTGGCACCACTGCCAGAGGCTACCGACCTCACCCGGAATGCAATTTTTTTGTATGCTAACAACATCCCATGCTAACATCCCATGCATCTCTGTATCTATTTTTTCCAAGGTTGGCTTTGCCTCTTGCCTCACTCCCTTCTTGCTTTTTCTCAGAGTGCTGTGGGCCATGAGTATGTCGCAGAGGTGGAGAAACACTCTTCGCAGACGGATGCTGCCAAAGGCTTTGGGGGCAAATATGGAGTTGAGAGGGACAGAGCCGATAAAGTAAGTGACAGCCTTCCTCCCCAGACCTTCCTCCTTCAATCCTGTGGGACTTACCAAGGCTCACCCCTGAGGAGATGTAGGCACATATTTTGGTGTAAAAGACAGTGGGTATTGGAGTCAGGCACCATCACAAGGACAGCTCCTGTGATCTACCTCAGCAAGTTCCCTGATATGAACATTGGAGGCAACATGCTGAGCTGAAGGCATTCGTTTATATGAGGGCACAGGCTGGGCATGCAGCTCAGTGGGAGGGCACTCGCCTAGCATGGGGGAGGCCCTTTGCTCCATCTCCAGCCTACAAAATAGAAATAAATAGGTAAAGGTTTTCAAACTCTGTTTGATAAGACTCCCTCGATTCACTGGTTCTTTATTATACCTGTACGCATGAAGCGAGAAGACAGAATTTCCAAAATTCTTCTTCTGGCCTTGTATCAAAACTTTATAAATAAGTGTTTATGCCTTCCAGGAAGACAGAGAGGTCAGTTTAAATATTAGTACCATGGCAGCAAAAAATCAATTAAAACAATTAGGATTATGAATTTTTAGAAGGTAAAAGTTACTTTTCGCAGGATTTAGCATCAATCTGTAAAGTCCAGGTGTTTTAGACTCCTTTGTACAAGAGCAGTCTTAAGGAGAAAACATAGTGCAGTATGATTACAGGATGGCACAAAGGATGGGAGAATGAGATTGGACTCACTGATACCCACAGTTCCACAGTTATTAAGTCAGACTCTTTGAATTCATATTTCATGGTGCAGGCTGATGTCTTTTTTCCTGCAGCTGCACACTGAGAGAGGACATCTCCCTCACAGTTGGCTGAGGATTTTTAAAATTTGTCAGCCATTGCTAATTTGGTAATAGTGAATCGATAAAGCTAAGTGCTAGAAGTTAATTGTTTGCATAGGTAGGAGGGGGAACCAAATCAAACCCGGAAAGTTGAAAACATGCTATAAAGGAGAGGAAAACACAGAAAATAATTTTAAGGGCAATAATAGTATGCTACAAACATAATCATCTAAACAACTGAGTGTCATGTAAATCAAGAAACAATGCTCCTTAGCTCCCAACATGCAGAACCCTAGACTTGCTTAGAGACCCATAGTTACTGAACCAATGAAGATGCCGCTCTGAGGTGATGTTGGGTCTCTGGCCAATTTCCTCAGTCCTGGAGCCAGCTAGGATCCAGATGCTCCTGATTGCTCCCATCCCACCTAAATATGCATGATTGTGTTTGCACTGCTGCGTAACAGAAGAAAATAGGCCCAGCAAAAGCAACTAGCAATACATGTGCATAGTCTGTATAGTTTACAAGGCACTTTTTTTTTTTTTTTTTTTTGGTGGGTACCGGGGGTTCGACCTCAGGACCTCGGGCGCCACCAGGCGCCTGTGCCACTGAGCGATATCACCGGCCCCTTTTTCGTATGTGGGTTCCGGGAGTCGAACTCGGGCCCTCGTGCTTGCCGGGCAGGCGCTTAAGCCACTGAGCCATCTCACCGGCCCTACAAGGCACTTTTCTGCCTATTATCTCATTTCAGTTTTGAGAAGATTACTTAAGAAGAAAAGCAGTGGTTTAGTGAGGGACTCAATGCAGATATATATATTGTTCCCTTTAGTTGTTATATTACCCCAGATGAAGAGGGATCATTTCTCTCATTTTACAGTCAAGGTAGATAAGGCAGATACACTTCTCATTTTTTATTTGAAGAGACCACCAGTGTTCAGTAACATGAAGAAACCTGCCTAAAGCTACACAACTATGAATGGGGAGGTGGAGTTTGGATCTAGAACTGTCTGTATCCACAGCCCGTGCTCATTGCCCACTGCCTGACACCAGCTGTCAGACCTCTGTTTCTACATAAACCCCATACCCAGCCCTGCGCCCCTGTACACTACCTGTGGGGCTGAGCTGGGAATAAGGGTAAGTGTGGGAGAGGGCTCTCAGCTCTGACTCTAACCAGTTCTCTGTCCTCTTCTCTGTAGTCAGCAGTGGGCTTTGATTACAAAGGAGAAGTAGAGAAGCACGCGTCTCAGAAAGGCAAGGAACTGCGCTTCAGCCTCGCCACCCACCTGGCTGCTGCCCTGCTAAGATTCTACCTCCCAGTAGCCTCCCTCAGCTCCCCTCAGTTCCACTGCCCAGCTCCCACTATTTTATTTACTTTTATTTCCAGTCATGCTTGCCTTTTTCTTTCTCCTTTATTGCTTTCTATGAGATTGGTCAAGTTTCTTTTAATCCTTTTTTCCTATAATGATTAAAAATAAGGCATGCTGGGGCCTGTGACATAGCTCAGCGGCATAAGCGCCTGCCTGGCAAGCACGAGGTCCTGAGTTCAACTGCCAGTACCCGCATATAAAAAAATAATAATAATAATAAGGCATGCTACTCCTTTATTCTAGGTTACCCTTAAAGTTTAACATGTATCTCTGACTTAAATTTAAAACTATTTGTTGTTTCTTCCTGAATAATATAGGAGACATAGAATATTTTAACTGCATTCTTTCTACTATGCATTCTTTCTGCATTCTTCCATGTTGCTGCTGTCTGGTATATTGGTTATATCTGGTTTTTAACCTGTCCACCAGTTATTCATTGTTACATAGTGAATGCTTATTTAAACGGACCAACAATTACCAGTTTCCTAGCTCATCATTGTTTATTGTATTTCATTGTTTTCTCTTTGCTTCTTCCATTTTCTTCTTCTTTTTTTTTTATGTGGGTACCGGGAGTCGACCTCAGGGCCTCGCGCTTGCCAGCAGGGGCTTGTGCTGCTGAGCGATATCACCGGCCCTTTTTTTCCTTTATGTGGGTTCCGGGAGTCGAACTCAGGACCTTGCGCTTGCGGGCAGGCGCTTATGCTGCTGAGCCATCTCACCAGCCCTCCATTTTCTTCATGCTAAAGTATATGGTTTGTTAATTCTTTCAGTGAGAGTTTATGAAGTAATGCCAGTCTTTAAACAGCATCTTTATCTTTCATCATTCTTCATTGTTATTTTCCCTTCATCACTTAGAAGAGATTTCCTTTTTCTGGCATCTCTCTTGTGTCAATCTTATCATCATTCTTTATAGATAACATAACTGGTCTCTGTCTTTTCAAAAAAATTTTAAAGGTTTTTGTCTGGTCTCTGATATATATGTAGGTTTTAGATGTATTCTGTTATCCACTATGAGACTTATTACTTCTTTTCTCCCTCAGACATGAGCTTTGTTGTGGAGAGTTCTCAGGCATTTTCTCTTTGAATAGTTCCTCTCCTCTCTCAGGTTTCATTCCTTCTCCTGGAACTCCCATTAGAAGCATATTAGATCTTTTCATTCTCTTCTCAATATCTTAATTTCTCTGCTTTATTTTCATCTCTTTACCTCCTTGTGCTGTGCTCTGGGTAATTGTCTTGGATCTATGATGTGTTCACTAATTTCCCCCTCAGCTATGGCTAATTATTGTTTAAATTTCTCATTAAAATTTTAAGTTTCAGGTACTTTCATTTCTTGAAGTTCACTTTGGTTCTATTGCAAATCTATTGGTTCTTTTTCCATAATGTCTTATTGTTTTCATAATAAGACACCCTACCTTATTTAAGCTCTTAATTATTTTAAACATATTCATTTTACAGTTTATTTCAAATATTATATCATTTGCAGTTCTTGGGGGTTAATTCTGTTTGATTAATATGCTTTCCTTAGTTATTTATTTTCTCATTTTTGTTTGTGAATTTATTTCAGTGGGGACAGGGATATTTGTTTTATGGGCATTTTATATACCTTGAGTTGGGTAAGTGCCTAATATAAAGAAATTTGGCTTCTACTCCTGGCCTAGTTCTAGAGCTGTTAATAGTAATGGTCCATTTTTTTTCCTTATTGAGTACAATTTCTTAAATGCATATAGGTCTATTCAGACTTCCTGTTTTTTCTTAAGTCAGCTTAGCATGTTGTACTTTTCAAGAAGTTTGTCCATTTTACCTTTGTTGTTTAATTTAATGGCATAAACTCACTTATATGATTCCTTTATTTTCTACTCAACCTCAGTAAGGTTGAGGGCCTGAAGTTTCCAAATCTCACAATTAAATTTCCCCCTATCAAATGCTGAACACTACAAGCCCCTTCGTCATTTCCTGGATGAGTAACTACTTCTCTAGAATTCTTTTATGGGACTGGACAGAGTCTCATTTCTAGCTCCCAACTCCCCTGCCTCACCCATGGTTGTACAGAAATTAGAACCCCAGACTTTAGGTCCTAATCCTTATTCATTCAATTTGGAATTTAAAACACTCACATCCCAGTGATGTCACCTCACAGTTAACCTCACACATACTCAGCCTGCCTCCTCTCGATCTTTCTGGAGTCCAGATTTTCTTCTTTTCTTTTGAGTTTCTCTATTTAAGAAAGTGTTACATTTTAGCTTGCATCTCTCTGTCTATATCAGAGTAGGGGAAAGGTATACATATATATCTGTCCTTTTTTCCTGCCAATCCCTTCCCACACTTTCTATTCTTGTCTCTTCCTTGCAAAAACAGGTGGGGAGGGGTGTTGAAATGGTCCTGTCTTGATCGGGTGGAAGCAAAGAAGGAGAGGAAGAGAGGGAGCAGTTTTCAATTAAGCCAGGCCTGTATGTGAGGCCTGCTCCCTCCACAGGCTCCTGTCATTCTGCCTCCCGACTTCTCTCTTCTCCAGCACATTCCTGTGGGCTGAGGGTGGGTTCTCATGACTGCCCCTTTAACTAGATTACTCTCGGGGTTTTGGTGGCCGTTATGGAGTGGAGAAGGATAAAAGAGACAAAGCTGCCTTGGGATATGACTACAAGGGAGAGACGGAGAAACACGAGTCCCAGAAAGGTGAGCGGGGTTGGGAGGAGGGAGGCCACAGAGGTGCCTAGGGCCCTCCTTCCTTCCTTGCTGGAAGCTGAGCAGGGCTCCAGAATGGGTCAGAAGGATGGATGGGGCGGGCAGAGAGGACAACAGCAGGATTAAAGGCAGGCAGAGGAAGGAGGCTAAAGAGAAAGGGCTTCTGAGGAAGGGGTGTGCTTTGGCTGGGAGTCTTTCAGGCTCTGTGCTTCACAGAGGGACACAGGGATTGGCTGGAGGGCTGTCCTTTCTTCTCCTGTTTCTTCTTTTGTATTTTTCCTTGTCTATCACTTGTCTCCTTTTCTGTTTCCCTCCCTCCATCTCTCTCCTCCGTTCTTTAACTTTCCCTCTCCCCATCCTTTTTCCTTTCCATCCATGCGTGTATCTTCTGATAATCACTTCCACCTGTACCTCTCTGTCCTCCACATTCCTGTCTTCCAGTCCTTTTTCCCACTGCTCTCTCCCCACACCCATTCCCAGCATTTTAACCTCCTGTTTGACTCTCAGAACTTTCTTTCCTGCAGATTATGCCAAAGGCTTTGGTGGCCAGTATGGGATCCAGAAGGACCGAGTAGATAAGGTAAAACACCAGAACATCTGTGTCTTGAGACATGTTCCCTACGTTTAGGGAAGCACACAGAGAACAGTGAGAGGCGGTGCTGGGGAAGGGTGGGACAGTGTGCTGCGTGCCCTGAGCCTATCCCATTGGGATCCTGCTCCCCATTGACTGCCTTCAGCATCTAATGGACATGAATTCCACAGCCTGGCCATTAACTGAGGAGGATATAGTGCAGCAAGGAGAGACAGAGGAGAGATCAATGCCAGGGGAAGGTGATGTCATGAAGTTTCATGGATTGCTTGGCATTGTTTGACACAGTCTTTAGTCTCTTTCTACCCCGTGCAGTTTTCCTCTTATACATTAGCTGCTCCTCCTGCCGTAGCTAGGGGTTCTGCAACATTCTAGGCAGCTGGGCTTGGAGACACTGAGCTTCTAGAAAGGAGGGTTGAGCCTATCAGGTGAGAATACCTTTACCCTTCTCTGCTACAAAGCAAAACCGGAGAACCCTGTGCTACTGTTGAGCACCGAATAGTTAAGGAATGTCTGCTATAGTGGCCCCAGCACCCAGTACTGCCCTCCAGGTCAGGACCACTCCCATTCCTCCCCCACACCACACATAGCGTTCTCTTACCTGCAGAACGCTGTTGGCTTCAGTGAGATGGAGGCCCCAACCACAGCTTATAAGAAGACAACACCCATCGAAGCTGGTGAGTCTTAACGTTTCCCTCTCTCTGTGACTGTCAGCCTCCTCTCCCTTCCTTTCTCTGAGACTATCTTCTGCATACCTTCCACTACTTAGACTAGCTGAGAATGACTTGATAACCACACTCATATTCCCAGGTTTTTTTTTTTTTTTTTTTTTTTTGTGGGTACCGGGGGGTCGACCTCAGGACCTCGCGCACCAGCAGGCGCCCGTGCCTCTGAGCGATATCACCGGCCCCTTTTTCGTATGTGGGTTCCAGGAGTCGAACTCGGGCCCTCGCGCTTGCCGGGCAGGCGCTTAAGCCGCTGAGCCATCTCACCGGCCATATTCCCAGGTTTTGTCTCATAGAAAAGCCAGGTCAAGTGGACGGAGAGATGGAGTAGTGTTGGGAAACGAAGTGGGAGCAGAGAACATGAGGGTGGAGGAATGAGAAACAACTTGGGAAAGATCGAAGGGGTAGAAACTTGGGGAGGGGCAGAGGATGGTGGTGGCTAGAAGGCACACAGATTTAAGGAAGGTGGACAGGAAAGGATGCTAGTTAGGGCCCAAGGATTGAATTTAGGAAGGACGAGAAACTGAGGTCACACAGACTGGTCAAATGGAATTGTGAGCTTCAGGACCAAACCATCTCCTGTGCTTCTCCACCACCACCTCTGTACCTTCCCCTGCAGGAGTCCTCTCCCCATTTTCTCTCCTAGATGTTAACTAATTCTTCTTCCTTCAAACACCACTCCTCTTCACTCCTACTCCAAGACAACCCTCATTCTTCTGGCCCTTGTCTGCAGCTTCCAGTGGTGCCCGTGGGCTGAAGGCAAAATTTGAGTCCATGGCTGAGGAGAAGAGGAAAAGGGAGGAAGAGGAGAAGGCACAGCAGGTGGCCAGACAGCAACAGGAGCGGAAGGCTGTGGTGAAGGTGAGCCGAGAGGCTCAGCAGCCAGCAGCACCTGTGGAAGAGCCAGCGGTGCCGGCCCCATTGCCCAAGAAAATCTCCTCAGAGGTGAGCACCCGGCCTCCAGCATCAGCACCCAGGATCCCTTGCCTAGATCTAAGGGCTTCAAATGATTGGCAGAAAATAAGGCAAAGGCCTGTCCTGTGCCAAGCAGTCTGCTGTCTTTGTCTTCAGGAAGACTCAGTCAGACTGTGTAATTGTCCTCATATACAAGACTGTCAGAAAAAATAACCAACAGGGTTATAAAGTGCAACTGAAGGCAGATCACCGGCCTCTACAGGCTGCAGGAACTGAGGAGAGAGCTATCACTTCAGGTTGGAGCTGATCTTGAGGGATGAGCTCCATTTGGATGGGCAGAGAATAAGAGGGGTTTCCTGGTAAGTGTCAGAGCGAAGACAGTGGGTGCTTGCTGGAGAGA
The DNA here is from genome assembly GCA_028451465.1 of Erethizon dorsatum. Classification (NCBI taxonomy): domain Eukaryota; kingdom Metazoa; phylum Chordata; class Mammalia; order Rodentia; family Erethizontidae; genus Erethizon; species Erethizon dorsatum. Next base: position 61,097,640 of record CM051831.1, read on the forward strand.
TGCCTCATTCTCCACAGGCCTGGCCTCCAGCACAGAGTCATCCACCGCCACAGCCTGAGCCCGTGGGAACCAGCAGGGACCGCCCAGTGCCCTCCCTGCCCATGAGGCAGGATCCCCTGGAGGTGAGCAAAGCCCAGAACTTCTCCACCCCCTACTCCACTCCTCATGTCTTAGGAAGGTGTAGGGTAACCATCCATCCTGGTTTTCCTGGAACTGTTATGGTCTTAGCCCTGAAAGTCTTGCATTCTAGAAAACTCGGCCCCATCCTAGACAAACTAGGACAGCTGATTCTCTCAGCCTTGTCCCAAGGTGCTTTAGCTTTCATGTTTTGCTGGTCTTTCAAGGGCTCTGACTTACTTTCCACTCCCCTCACACCTTTTACATCCTTCTCCCATCAATTCCAGGCATATGTTTTGAGGCTGGTGTGGGAGAGGCTGGGAACGCAGATGGGGTGATTGCACAACTGTGTTCCTGAGGAGAGGATCTTGAGGGGAAGGCACAATCAGTAGAAGTGTAAAGGTGGTGGGGTCTTAGCAGTCCCCCACAAAGCTTCCACTGAATCCTCCTGCTAAGTGGAAGTCACCTGCTCTACTCCGTCTCTTTTCAGGACAATGAGGAGCCCCCAGCTCTGCCCCCTAGGACTCCAGAAGGCTTCCAAGTGGAGGAAGAGCCAGTGTATGAAGCTGCGCCAGAGCCTGAGCCCGAGCCCGAGCCCGAGCCCGAACCCGAGAATGACTATGAGGATGTTGACGACATAGGCAGGCACGACGATGAGGCAGGAGGGGACTATGAAGACGTGCTGGAGCCTGAGGACCCCTCTTTTCCCTCCATCCAGGCTGGTGAGTAGTGGTGGTGGTAATGGCAGAGAAGCATCTCCTGGATTTGGTCCGGTCTAGGAGAGCAGAAGAAGAGGAGCAATTCCCACATTGCCCAGCAGGATCTGTGTGTTTGCCTTCTCCGTGTTGGTGAGAGCATGCTTGTATTTCCCATTGTGCAGGATCGTCAGGCCACCGGGATGGGGCTGCGGGGATCTCAGCTGTAGCCCTGTATGATTACCAAGGAGGTAAGTTTGGAGGCACCCGAGGAGCCGGGTGCCTGGAGGCTCCGATACAAGGGAGGGGGGTGGATGCTGTGAGTCAGGGAAGGGACTGGCTCAGCATGAAGAGGAAGGCCAGGCCCATTTCCTTCCCCGAGGCTTAGAGTGGGCATGGGGAGACATGGAGGGATTCCCAGCTAACCGTCCTAATGTTCTCTCCTCTTCCTCCCCAGAGGGAAGTGACGAGCTTTCCTTTGATCCTGATGACATCATCACTGACATTGAGATGGTGGATGAGGGCTGGTGGCGGGGACAATGTCGTGGTCACTTTGGACTCTTCCCTGCAAATTATGTCAAGCTTCTCCAGTAACTGGCCCTCACTGTCTACTGCCACTGTGGCTTCCCGTGTTCAAAGTGGCTGTGCCTCCACCCCAGCCCCACTCCTGCTGCGAGTGTCTGGCAGATGCCATGTGTTACCTGCTGCTCTGGACAGACTTCCCCCTCCTGCTTTATTAAGTGCTTTGGGTGGAGACAGCATGAGGAAAGGGGGTCTCCTTCCCCTCAGGGTTCTAGCATGCATGAGCTAGAGGACATTTATCTTATGATCCTGGCTCCTTCCCCAAGAATGTCCCCTCTAACATCCCAACTCTGGTCTCCTCCCTTGTGAGCACCGGGCTCCCCAGTTTGCTCACCTGGGAAGGTAAGTCTAGACTGTTTGGCTTGCCTGGTTGTGCTTTAGCCTAGTTCTCTTCCCTGCAGGTATATCTCTGGGCCTTCTCTCTGTTCAGCCCTAATGTTGGAAATAAAGTAGGACTGTTGCTCACCTCTATGCAGACATAAGCAGTACTTCTTGTACAGCCTTCAATGGCCCTGTCCCTTGTGGCTTCAATTCCTCGTTGCTCTTCCAGGCACATCCAGAAGATGCCCTCTTACCACTTCCCATCCCCTTGTCCTCCCCCAACACCCTGAAAGTCGAGGGAAAGGCCTTTTCCTTTGGCTGCACTTTCAACCCAGTCCAAAAGAGATCAGCCTGTGGCATGGCAGTAAGGTGTGATGACAGGGGACCGTGTGGTGTCCACATCAAAGCCATTCAACTTCTACTGGCTTTAGCAGCTGTGTGGAGCAGGTCACCTGCCTGAGATTAATGACCACACTCTTTCAGCATGCAGTGACTCTTGAGGAAGAAACACAAATTATAGGATAGGAAGGAGGAATAGGCAGGTTTGACCAACAGAAAATACTAAAGCTAAAGGAGGACAAACTCAGGTGAGGTTGGAGAGGATTTAGAGCCAGAGACAGTGGCCTTTGCCCAAGGAAGTCCAGGCTGCCTTGTAGCTGGGTGACGGAAATCAACGTCCAAGAAAAAGAGTGGGTGGAGGAAGTATCGGAAGCTTCTGTGTGGTCCAAAGCCAAAGCAAATAGGAAGAGAGGTGAGGATAGTTGGATGGCCAGGGATGGACAAAAGCAAATCACCAAGCAAAATATGAGAGCAAGGGAAAATGAGAGGCCAGGGCCAGGTGGGTTCATCAAGCCTCAGTCTATTGTGTTCAGCTTCAGCACAGCCAGAGATAGGAGATCCCAGAGCACAATCAAAATAAAAGCCAGGGATTTGGCGTAGGGCACCTTTGGTTGGCAGGACATAGAAGCTTGTGCTGTTACCAGTATTGAAAGTTAGCTCCAGCTCTCAAAGACAGAGAAGGCATTGGGATCAAGGAAGGGCAAGGATTAGGGGCTGAGATCCATAGTTGCTCAGGGCTGCACAGAGCTGGTGAGATGCTGATGTATCTAGAGTGCTCCAGGCTCCTGGTTTGCCTGTTGGTGTTTCTTCAACACACACACATGCATGCGCACACGCAAACACACACACGCACACACACACACCTTGGTTTCAACGATTGCGTCTATGCCAGGGAATCGTAAGTCTGTCTCGAGACCTAGCTCACAAGATTTACCCACTTAGCCTTTCAGAGTGCAAAGCAGCTTTATTTCCTCTTCTAGAAACATAGGGGCTTCTAGGACATGGAGACAAGTTGTCATGGATGTATGCGATCTCATTCTTCATTTTGGTTGATTTGACATCACACATAAATCAGACTTTTACAATGGTTTTCCTGATACATCTCCAATTCTCACTTTGCTTTTCACTTTTTTTTTGTAAGACAGAAACGTCTTTTCCAGATCCCTCTGCTGCTAAGGCCCCAGGTCCTCTCCGGCTCAGTTCTGCAGAACTCACCCTCACGCTTGGCTGGTCTCAGCTCTGGCTGCCTTTCTCAGTGGTGATTCTCCTCACAGGCCCTGCTCATACATGTCTCCCTATCCAGCCTCTATTCCTGTGGCACAGCCCTCTCCTTCCCGTCAGTGATTTTTCTTTCATTTTATTTAAATTGTACTAGAGATCACACCCAGAGTCTTGCACATGCTAGGCAAGCCACTGAGCTACATCCCCAGTCCTTTTATACATTTTTATTTTGAGACAGGATCTCGCTAAGTTGGCCAGGCTGGCCTGAAATTTGCAGTCCTCCTGCCTCAGCCTCCAGAGTGCTGGGACTACAAGTGTGCACCACAATGCCCAGCTCGTTATGGGCTTCTTAATCTGAAGTCACATCCAGCTGTTTTGTCTCTATCAAATGACACTTGCTGCTCACGCTGCTCACTAAAAACCTCACCTCATGAAGCAAACCATTTTCTAACCCAGCCTCTATGAAAGGGTCTCCTTTTGCTCCATCTGCCCTTGCCTCGTAAAATGCACTTCTTCCTAGGGACCGGGGATATCTGCAGTACTCTGGTTTCCAGCAACGCAGACAATTAGAAATCTTATAAAATGTGTTTGGTGATGTTGATCAGTGTGGTACTGCTCTGAAGGCAGCAGTTAGGAGAGGAAAGCATGGCTGGAAACGTGCATACACAGAGCAGGCGTGGGCAGCATCCTATCCTGACCTCTCTCCTGGCCCTGGGCTGTCCCACCCACCTAGGTTGTCTATAGCATCCTGCTTCTCACCCCTCAACTGTAGCCCTTGATGTTCATCTCCATCAGTCTGTAGTTCCCCTTACCCTTTGTCTCTTTTTCATATATATATATATATATGTATATATATATATATCCTTTGGATTCTTATTTCTCTGTGTAGGAAGGGCCAGATTAAAGACACATGGAACTGATGGGGGAAGAACTCTCTTCCTTCTTTCCCACTTCAGTGTCTAGTAGTTTCCAGTTACTCATTTTCGCTGAATGAAAAAACCTCAGATCACACTCTAGTTACAGTTTTCAAAAATGACTTGTATCCAATTCAAAATATAAATCAAACAATAAATATTAAGAAAGATAGAATAACATTACCAAATGTACCAAGTGGAACAATGTAATGAAAAAAATGAGGATATTTCTGGTCTGGGACTTGCTCTACCCCCCTCGGGACTCTCCTCAGATGTGCAGTCTACTTCATCCATGCCAGCTCTGGCCCACAGACAGAGCGAGACCCAGGCAGCAGTATCACCCAGATTGATGAGACTCTTTCTTTCATTGGCTAAATTCTTTTTCTCCGCTTCCTTATGATGCCTGTCCTCCCTTTTCCCTCCTTCTCACTTGTTTTAGGACTGCTGGGAAAATGGCACCAATTACAGTAAGAGGGATACAAACACAAGACAAATAATTCAAACTTCCTGGCTTCAGTTATACCTGGAAAAGAGCAGAAAGGATACATTCTTGCATGTGGCTCAACGACATGAAGTCATATCAAGCAAGTCAGCCCCATCTGGTTCCCAACTTAATATTACCACGTCTAGATAAATAAGAACATTAAATCAGAGACAATTTCATTAGCTATGTGAGACTAGATTTTGCTGTACTAAAAAAATAAGTGTGTCCTAACTTATTGTCACTTATACAACATTCTTAGGACAGTGATTCTCAACCAGGAGCCACTTTGCTCCCCAAGGACATTGTACAATGTCTGGAGACATTTTTGGTTATTCATTGTGGGAGTGCTACTGGTATCTAATGGATAAAGGCCAAGGATGCTGCTAAATATCCTATAATACATGGGACAGTCCATTATGATGAAGAGTTATCCAGTTTTAAATGTTACTAGTTCCAAGGCTGAGAAACCCTGCTGTAGGAGATGTCAGTTTTTATTGTAATTTTTAAAGTTTCTGTTCTCACAAATATTCAGTTTGTTACCAAAAATAGCAGTGCCATCCATTTTTGACAGGCTGGAGGCATGACCAGTAATTGGTAGGAGCAGTTTCAGGAAACCATTATATTCACATGTCTTCCTCTCCGAAACCCCAAACATAGTACCTGAGGGGTATCCAGGACCTGGTGGCTGATGCCACAAGGACTTTGGTGGACTTTTCCCAAATGTGTGATGTCCTTGGGTCACCCTGTGCAATCTGGTGTGACACTGAGATTGGTGTTATGAACTGATGTCATTTCTGATGACATGGGGTGACACTGGGCTATGTCTATGCCATCTCTATCCCAGGCCTAGAATGTTCTTTTTAAGAAAGAACATCCTTGACTCTTAAATTATTATTAATATGTTAAGAAGTAGACTTGTGGTTTTGATCCCAATTTTCTCCATAAATACAATGTCTCTTCTGGACTCTCCTTAATTTTTCAAGGCTTCCCTTCTGTATATTGCCAAGATTCTACAGAATAGATTCTGTGACCTCATTACTGCCTCCATCCTTTGGTCTGTGATGTCCTCAGGGCAGCTTTATTTGGTTAGGCTGAGCTGAGACCATCTGGGCTTCAAGACAATAAGGGAACAGAGGGAAGCCCTGGACTTGACCGGAAGACAGACCCAGCTCCAGAGCCTTCAGGCTGGAAGATAACTCTCTGCATCTCAGTTGCTGTCCTTCATTGTCTGCCCCATGAATTTACAAGTACTCTGTAAATTAAAAAAGCCCTCCTAAAACCACAGTTTATGCAATCTCACTGTTTTCTCATCTCCTCAAGATTTGGGTTCATTTTCCAAATGGCCTCAAGTTACTTATTTTCTCCTCAGACGGATCTATTTAAGAAAAGAAAACAGACATCGATGTGGCACTGTAGTACAAGCCATAGCTTAGGAAATGCCCACGCCAAGTGCAGCTGCTGAGGTTGGAAGGACACTGCATGTTTGAGCACACCCAGGGACCCAGACACAATTACAGAGGCAAGTCCTCAAACCCCATGCTGTCCTGCTTTCAGTAACTCCAAGGAGAAGTCCAAGAGTGGTAGCATCCGCATCTTTAGGTGTGTCTTCCTCGTGGTCTGGCTCTAAAGGTGGAGACCAAGCTCTCCTGGGGCTGCTCATGGGGTTGGCACATGCTGGTCAAACGAACCGGGTCCGTCTTGTGCTCCACAATGTTGAAAGGACAGGCCTTCAGGTGCTCAGACATGGACATAACTTCATTAAACTCCCAGCTCTGGATTCTGGAGAACAGGCTGCTGAACTGCCAGATCTGTTGGGAAAGACAAAGCTCAAAGGTGAACACCAGGCCGCGCTCTCAGGTGCACAGGTATGAACACTATTAGAAATGCTCCCCTTCTGGTGCTTAGCTTTCGGGGCTCAGTGGTCACTGCAAATATTTGTCAGTTTCTTCCCCAGCACCCAGGTCCTAGCTCCCCCTCCCAGTTAATCGTCTGCCCAGCCAGCCCTGTAGTTGTGTGCTAATGACTGTCACTTATCAGTACACTGACACACGTCCTCCCCTGCTTCTCCACCAGTGGCAGTGACTGGTTCTACAGTAGACATACGGTCTGAATCAGGACAACTGGTACCAGTGAGACTTGACTCTGGAACTTTTGTTTGAGATATCAAAAATTGGATTATCTTTTTCCTTCTGTATTTGAACTGGGAAACTATAGTTCAAAAAGGAGCCAGCAGTCACCAGGGACCACTACAGAAGAACAGCTGTAGAACGTAGCCATTATTGAGGAAGTACAGTTAAAAAATAGGAAGATAAAGATCATTTGGGGAATGTTTCTTTTTTGGGGGGGAAACTGGGAATCGAACTCAGGACCTCATGCTTGCCAGGCAGGTGCCATGCCACTGAGCTATATCCCTGGCCCTGGGGGGCATTTTTGAACTCTGAGTCAAGCCTTACATGAAGCTAATACCTTTGGAACTTAGTTACATAGGCTAAAAAAAAACAATCTATCTATGTACTTCAGGCTGTTTTTCCATAGTTTGAGAATAAAAGTATCCTAACTAATAAGAGTCTCACTAGAATAGAAGCCCCCCAAAACTATTCCGTGAGTCTAATACCCATAAAGTACTCTCTGGTCTCTCTCCCTCTGGAACTGGTGGCAAAGTCACTAGTTTTAAAAGTAGGCATAACCTGATGCCTTTTAAACCTGACTACTTCATCTTCAGCTGTTTTTTTTTTTTTTGTTTGTTTGTTTGTTTGTTTTCCTTGTATAAGAAAGTATTTGCTGGGAACTTGGGACCATTTCTCTTATAAGGTGCCTGTAACATCCTTTCTCAGAGTAAATATTTTGGTAATATGAACCATGTATATATGATATCTATTGAGTTCAATAATTCTATAATCTCAATAATTCTATAGTCTTCCTAACATGTGGGTGTTGGCAAATTGGCACCTGAGAGAGTTGTTTACATCTATTTTTATTGATTATGTCTGAAACACCTATCTTACATATTTCTGTAACAGTGTAAGGTGTTTACAGTCACCTTGGATATGAAGAATTAAATATCTCACTTGTGTAGAAGTTATAATACAGTTAAGCAAATAGTATCCAACTGAGAAAAAGGAACAAGGTTTTACTAAAGAGAAAGTCTTTTACTTAAACAATAGAGTTTTCTGAAAAATTAAATGAGCATTTGAACCAGGGGAAATCAGTGACCGAATTCATTTAGAATTTCAAAATGGCTTTATTAAAGGCAAAAACTGTCTTAAAAATTATTTTAGGGTTGGGGCTGTAGCTCAGTGGTAAGGCACTTGCCTAACATGTGCAAGGCCCTGGGTTCAATCCCCAGTACTGCAAAAACAAAAACAAAAACAAAAACAAAAACAAAAAAACAATTAGCTGACATAGGACTGAGAAGAATTTGTTGCCCTCCTGTATCAATCAGGGTCCAAGCAGGAAACAGATGGCACACTCAAACAGGGTAACTTTAAAGAATTTTTAAAAGAAATGATTTTTAAAGTATGTGGGCATAGTAAAGGAAAGCCACATGATATAGTGCTATACCGAGGGAAAGAAGGAGGTTGGTCCTTGGAACCCAGAATGAATAACTGTGTGGAGAGCCTCCTGATACAGCCACCTTCGGTGGAGGGACATAACCGGTTCAAGGTGTCATGCAGGAAAGAAGCCAGAAGAATGGATCCCTCAGCGCCATGCTTCCTGGCCCCTTGCTTCCCATTGAATGAGCCCAACAGGAAGCTGAAGGGCAAGGGGTCCAGTTGAGGCTACATACTGAGAGGTTGGCCTCCAGCAGACAGGCTAGGTGGAGAAAGATGTGAGCAAATAGAAAACATTCAGGACATACAGACAGAGATATAGGCATATATATATATATATATATATATATATATATATAAAATTTTTTTTCTTTTCTCCTAGCAGACTGATCTTATTGAGTCAGTCTTATTTGCAGCAACTGTACAGTGCTTCGCACATAGAAAGCTCTCAATAAGTATTTGTTAAACGAATGAGTGAGGGTTAACTTGCCTGTCTGTGGACTTTCCAGGAAGATCCTCCATGGGAATATCTCTTCTTCCATTGCAAGAGGACCATTCCTCTGTCTTGTAACAAAGTGGCACAGATATTCCTCATCAGCGTGGATACCTGGGAGAGCTGGCACAGGCTGATGCTGTCCAAGAACCCAGCAATGTACTGCAGAACCTCCAGGGGCAGGTCGCTTAGACAATTCTGGCTTTTTCCTTCACGGCCTGAGAGCTGGTTGTTCTTTCTTCCCTCACTCAGCTCTGGAGCGACCTCTGGCTTGATGGCAAAGGTCTTGAGCTCTTGACTGTAGATCACTTTTGCCTTTTGCCCTGGGGGACGGAAATGGTTTTGAACAAATGTACATCCCAGGTAGGCGAGGGGACATCGATGCTGGAACCAGCCGTTGAGGCCTGACTGAATGTCTGTGTGGACGTTCTTGAAGTGCAGGGAGAATTCATCCCTTCTGAAGAATTTGTTGCAGGTGAAGGTAAAGGCAGAGCTGCTCTTGTTGTGTCTCCTGGTCACACACTCGCTGTGGAGCTCCACGTGGAGTCCCCCGGGGTCGGTTGTGCTAAGGAGGTCAGCCAGCACTGTCCCAGAGGGAAACTGTTCCGGCTCGAAGTTGTATGTCTGTGTGGCAAAATCCATGAACAGCCCGTCAATGCTCCTGGATTCAGAGATGACGTGGCCCTTGAGTTCTCTTTCCAGAGCACACTGCAGGGTGGTCTTGATGAGATCTGCCTTGGGCAGGTCCTCCACAGTGATCCCCAAATCTGAAGTATCCACAGCCTTGTGTTCACTTGGCCTGCAGCTCAACATGGCATCTCCAAGCCGAGCGCGCTTTCCACAGTAGCTCACAGGAACTTTGAAGGTGTAAACAGTCTTAACTTCTTGAGCCTCAAGGTTGCCGTAAACAAAGTCTCTCTCCTTGGGTGTACAAGCAGGCATCTGACCAAAGTGAATGAGCATGCGCCCATTGTGCACGAGATACATGTTATAGTCCTTCGCATCCACAGCGGTTTTCAATCTTTCCAGAACACCATCCTGCCAGGGGGCAAGCCCTGTCTTTTCTATGACTGTGGACAAGTTCTGCTGCTTCTGGTCTTCCCGTGGTTCTTTCCCTTTGGCAGTACCCTCTGTGTCTGCCATGTTATTGCCACTGGAACTCTGTTCTTTCCCTGCGCCTCTTTCGCTCTTGTTTTCACACCTTGCTGATGCACTTGTTAAAGCAGAGGCTGCATGCTCTTTGCTGAACATATTTTCCCACTGGCCGAACTTGGCCAGGTCCATCCCTTCCTTGGTTTTGGCTAAGGCCTCTCGTTCTTCTTGGCTCAACTCTATCATTTCCTCATTAGCGGCTGTGTGTGGCACCAAAGTGGCACCCACTCCCCCCACTGCTCCTGCCATTTCCTCCCAAATGGCTTCACCATTTATAGCGGGTTCCTCCTCAGTGGCATCTCTGGTTTCGGGGAAGAGTTCTACCATTTTCAAGGATTTGAAGAGGACCTTCTGGTCCTGCAGGGCAAGGGCCGTGTCCAAACACTCCTCATTCGGAGTCTCTTTCATGATGTTCTCATGAAGGATTCTTTCTGAGTCCATGTTTGGCCACCGGTTCCATTCCATGGAGCAGCAGACTACGCTGGCCGGGCACACCTGCAAGTGCTTGGCCAGCTTGTGACGGGACATGGAAAGGGGGCAGCCATATTCGGAGTTGAGGCATGGAACCTGCTGTAAAGGACACAGGAGCTCGTGCTCTGCCTCTTTGCACATGTGGAAGGTTGCACCACACAACAGGTGGCAGCTTATCACCAGGCAGGAGACACCAGGCTCCACAGGAGCATGGCAGTGGCGGTTGATGCATCCCTCACAATGCCTGTGCTGCCCAGGTGGCAGCCTGTGTACCCTGCCCTGTGCATACCAGGGACAAAGGAAAAGAGAAAACAAATGAATGCTGGAAGAGAAGCTCAATGCGTGTCTCTGACTGTGCTTTAATTAACTCATTTCCTGTCTCTATGTGATTGTCAGGAATCTTGTGACATTGCGAATCACAGAGAAAATAATCCATTATAACCCCACAATCCAGAAACAACAACTATCAAAACTCTTAAAACATTTTAATAGTTTGTCCTACATATATGGTAGATATGTTTAGAATAGAGCAAAAAAGCTGAATGTAACAGAATACAATCTTGACAGCTATTTTTGAGTCGTGGATTTATATCTCATTGTTCATACTATGAATACAACTTTGTGTCTTCCCTTTTAACTTGCTATTATAACATGAGACTAGATTATTTTATTAATTATTCTTTGCACACTTTCTTCATAGTGGCAGTGCAACACTCCAGAACACACATGTGCTGTTGTTCACTTAACCGACCACCTCCCGAGGACACACTGGAGGGCTGGCTTAGGTCACATTTGCAACCCTAGCACCTGGCATGGGGCCTGGATCACTGCAGCTACTCAATAATATTTGTTGAATGAAGGAATTGTTAGTCATTTACATTCTTACTGTTTTTTTTTGCTATTTCATTTTTAATTGCTATGCTATTTATACATAATTATGGGGTACAGTATAATTCAATACACATATACAATGTACTATGATCAAATAAGGGTAATTAGCATTTCATCGCCTCAAACATTTATTACTTTTATGTGTTGGGAACTTTATTTTTAAATATTAACTAGAAATCCTTGCTCACAAATTGTTCTCAACTTTCTGCTTTCCCTTTATCCTGTGTCAATTTCTTGCCAATAAATCAAACCACAAGGCCGCTTCTGTTAGCCATTTCAGCTGCAGATTAAATAAGTCAAGACCAGGACCTCTGAAAGTGAGGCTTCAGTAAGAATGTGGTACTTACCATAGCTTCCCAATTTTTCTTGTTTCTTAACCCTAGGGGGAAATATGAAAATATGAATATGAATGATTAGTAAGAAAAGTAGTATGCTTATTTATTTTAGCAGGAGCCAAAGAGACTTCACTTCTCTCATTAATTCCTCAACCACCCTGGAGGTACTGCCCCCATTTTATGGTCAAGGAAATGGAGGTTTTTTTCCCAAGTATACACAGCTGCTACATGATGGAATTAGGCTTTTCCAGCCCAGTACATGTAGGCCCATCCTCTTTTCACAAACCTTCGCTGCCCCCTGCTGGGGCCAACCATGCTTGTTGCTTCTTGTGACTTTTCTCCATTGTCCACTGACGATTATCCTGGCGTTCCAACTGACCTCTCTTACTCCCACCCAATCCAGCCCAAATTACCCTTTAACTTTCTCTCTCGCTAAGACTTCATGTCTACTGAGAAGTCAGCCTCATATTCAACTTGGTCTGGAGCAGTACCTTAAGTGCCAGTGACAGATCAATCACACGATATGACATTTACCTTAATGTCTTCAGCTGTTCTGTGGCTGGAGCAGGGGTCAAAACCCCAAAGGTCCCAGAAGCAGGCTAGGCGGGGACCATGGCACATGGAAGAAAATATGCCCTGCCTTCAAGGGAATGCTATAGCTTCTGAGTGCCTGGCTGGCTGAGTACAATGAAATGAATTTTGGGAACCAACTCCTAAGGAGGCAGGGACTTTCTTCTCAATGAAAGGTTAATATTTTTATACCAGCAGTGTGCCAGCAATGGGTCAAATCTAGGTGATTTCTGAGATGCCCTCAAGGCATCTTTCTTCTTATCCCTATGCAAAGTACTTGCTTTCTTTTTTCATTTTCTTTCCTTTTTTTTTTTTTTTCTTTTTGTACATGATGGTTGTATTTATCATGGGGAGTTGGTAAAGTACATAACACATCTTAATTCTATTTTCTTCCCCTATCCTTCCCATTCCTCCCTGCTCCTTCTAATTCTTGGTCTGCTTCCCATTTGCAAAAGATCTATTTCCACTTTTTCCCTTCAACTCTTTTTTTCCACCCTCTTGTCTTTCCCTGTCTTATACCTCCCTCCATATCTTGTTCCCCTTGCCACTTGCAAATGATCTCCCTACTTCTTATTATCTGTTATAGTTTGTGTCTGGATGTTCCCCCAAAGCCTCACACAGTCACGGGGGGCAGGCTTTTCGGAGACAGCTAAACCTAGAGTTTGTGATGGGTTCATGGTCTAGTGCTGGGATTGGGGGTGTGAGCGCTACACTCACCCTAGGGTGGAGAGCCTGCACACAACGTAAGGGAGGAAAAGAGGCTTGTCCCTCCCCCTTTTGCTCCTGTTGCTTTTGCTGTCTTCCGCAGCCATGAACTGCTGCTCCTCTGCCACACCACTCTTTCTTGGAGCCAGCTGATTATGGACTGAAACCTCCACAAATTGTGAGCTAAATAAACCTTTCCTCCTCTAACTTTGGGTGTCAGGTATTTTGTCTCAGCAACAAGAAAAGAAACTAAGATATTATCTATCTTTTGTTTTGCTCTTTATTTATATTTTATTTATATTTTATTTATTTATAAATAAATAAATATTTTATTTATATTTTATTTTGCTCTTTATTTATATTATATTTTATTTATATTTATATTTTGGGAGTCTCTCTTCAGCAACCACATCTCTTTTGCTCCCAACTTTACACATGGCTTTTTGGGGACAAGTTTTAAGTTTTCTAAGTTTTTCTGCTCTGAATTTTGTCCCCAGTTCTCACTATAAATCTGGCTAAAGGCAGTCAGAAGTACTCATGCCGCAACCTGAATGCTGCGCTACCTTGAAATTTCATCTGCCAGATCATATTAGTCTACCACCCTCAATCTCAGTCTTCCACAAAAATCTCAAGACATGAGCAAAATGTAGCCAAATTTTCTGCCTCAGTATATGAAACACACCTGACCTCTAATCAAATTGCCAATGGAACACTCGTTGCCAGCTGAAATCTCCTGGGTCTGTCTGCAGGCCTATTGGCATTCTGGTTTTATTGTGAACTTACTGTGGAAATTCTTATTTGGCTAAAGATTCTGGAATCATTTGGTACACAATTGGGAGTCATTTGACATTGTAATTTGGGTCTTGACTAGGTGTAGCTGGGAGATAGAGTAGGTCCTAGAGTAATGGAAGCTTCTATGGGTGAGAGTGAAAACAGAATCAGACACGGCGAGGCAGATAGGAGAGATTACAAAGGGAGAATCATATTTTTGTTTCTGGCTGGAGATGGAGAAAGAAGAGTCTAAGTTGATGCCAAGATTTTGAACCAGGAAAGTAAATTTTGGCTGTAATTTTGAGAAAAATAAAAGTCTTAGAGAGAATTATTTGTGGAAGAAAGATGGGTCCAGCAAGTTTAATACACATGATGACGGATCAGATGGAGAGGTAGATCGGAGAGCAATCCACCTAAAAGTGAAGGCGGGAGCCCTGACTGGGGAGTGAGAACACAGAATAGACACCTGCGCAGTGAAATGCATAGCTATGTGTATGACCACTTTAGGGGAAGTTAGGGAGAAACAGATCCAGAGGAGAGACAGAAAGCTAAGCAATTCAGGTCTATTTTGTCACAAATGTGAAGGAAATGAAGAGCGAAGCCTCAAATGCCACTGCCAAGAACAATGACAACTGTGCCACTACTAATGGGAGGTCCCAAAGAGCTCTGATCAGAATAAATGTGGCATTTCAGCTGTGGGACCCCTGGCCACTAGAAATGGGGTGTTTTCTCAGAGGGGATTGGAAAGCTATTAAGTACACACCCCAGTGTTGGTAGGCTGTGACCACCTGCTTTTTATTCAGAGTGGCCATTCATCCTTCATGGCATTGGGCTCAGTTCCAGGAAGAGAAAATAAGGGCTTAGCTACTTCAGTGGGCTTCATGTTTATAGTGAGAACTCTGCCCTGGCAGCAGGATATGTCTGGCTGGAGGAACACTATGATAGTCTAATGCCAACACCCCACCTCCTTTGCAGTACTGAATACTGGGGATTAAAGCCAGGAGCCTTCACACTGAGCTGCATCTCCAGCCCTTTTTTATTTTTTATTTGGAGACAGGTCCTGCTAAGTCACATCGTTGTGCATCCTGCACTCAAATTTGCAGTTCTCCTGACCCAGCCTGCCAGAGTGCTGGGATTACAGTCCTGCTCCACCATGCCCACCTAGAACCAATCCCTTCTTACCCTTCAGCATTTAGTGTATGATTCTTGGGAAAGTGTTATTGAAGCTGGGAACATTTGTGGTATGATCTCATTGCTCTCCATCGCTGTACAGTTACTTGAAAATATCCCTTTAAGAGAAAATAACATACACCAGCAACAAAGATCTTGATCTGCCCCTCTCTCTCTTTTCCCCTTTCTTTCCTTCTGCTGCTATCTAAAAATCTGTCAGGTTCTGCAGCTCCAGATAAGTGACTTTGAGAAAGTACATGTGCTAAGCAGAAAGAAATGGTAAACAGGGACCACTCTGGAAAAGTTTGGCAGTAGGAGGAAGAAGAAGGAGAAATATTAGCCTAAGAGCATAAAATCACATCTAGTCCTTTTATTGTATACCTGGGAAAAACTGGTCTCAGTGAGATAAGGATCAACCCAGGATTCTTGATAGTCTAATTAGTGCTGGGTGAGTAGGGTGACCAGTCATCCTGGTTTGCCTAGGACTTAGGACTTTCCTAGTTTAGCACTAAAAGTCCCATGTCCAGGAAACCCCTCAATCCCAGGCAAAGTTGGACAGTTGATTGATCACTTTAAGTAGAGACAATCAGTGTTGCCTCAGGTGAATCAAACTAGGTGTATCATTAGCTGCCTTGTGACACAAGATGACCTGTTCCCCTAGTCTTCTTGGTGCCAGCCCACAGTGACTGAATCCTTCATGGGGAAGGATTCATGGGGTTAATCTAACTTTCTTACACTGAGAGGTTTCTCTGTGCTTTGGGTGTTATGACGGAACAGAAATAAGATTTTGATGCCTATCAGGTATATTTATGTACCAACATCTCATTCAATACTCACAATAACCATGTAAAATGGTGTTATGGTCTGTGTCTGGATGTTCCCACAAAGCCTCATGCAGTCATGGTGGGTGGGCGTTTCAGAGGTGGTTGAATCTAGAGTGTGATTAGTTTATGGTCCAATGCTGGAATTAAGGGTGTGAGTGCTACACCTGCCCTAGGGCAGGTAGCCTGCATACAATATAAGGGACAAAAAGAGTCTTGCCTCTGTCTTGTTGCTTTTGCTGTCTTCCGCAGTCATGAAGAGTTGCCCCTCTGCTATGTGCCACCCTGCCTCGGACCCAGCCAATTATGGACTGAAATCTCTACAAACTGTGAGCTAAATGAACCTTTCCCACTTTAACTTTGGGTGTCAGTTATTTTGTCTCAGCAGTGAGAGAAAAGTAACTAAGACAGATGGTTATTACTATTTCCAGTGTACAAAAAAGGATCCTGAGGCACAAACTCTGTCCTTTGCTACATCACACTGTGCATCTTGGAAACCCACAGATACTTATGTGGTCCATCCCTGTGATTTGGAAAGAATGCTAGAGGTGGGACACAGAATAGTGTCCGTATGTGCAATCTACCCAGGCGGAAAGGTGCCAGTTTTTCTCCATTTAAGAAACACCTTCACCTCTATGTAGATTTTGTTTTTGTTTTTACTCTTGTGGACCACATCTCATATTGTGTCCTCTCTGGGTAGAGAGGAAAAGAGAAGCATCTAGGTCTGATGGCTTTGCATTTCAGTGACTACAAATGTGAAAGGGAAAATTTAGGGTTAAAAATCTGGACTACATTGTGGATCCTGAGATTTAAATGAAACACCAAATCAGTCACACAGACCATAGAAACTCTTCACTGCAGAAAAAGTAACAAAAATCTAAACCTGAAACAGAGTATGGCTATCCAAGTGCCATTTCCCTGTTTAATTTCCATGACCTTGTGTTCATCTTTATAAATTCTTGCTTCCTGGCTGAAAAGGCAATACATCTCATCCTCTTACTAATGAACTTCAGTCAAGTACGTGGTCAATGTGCTGTCCCCAAACTATGAATTTTAAAGTGTCCCTGTTTAGAGGAGACAGAAGTCAAAATAATGTAATTTAGATTTAAATAGTCTGAAGATCTGTATAGACTCAACTTTACTGAGTATATCAAATGCAGTTTAAGTGGAATATGAGTTGGAAGGAGTATCGGGTGTGTGGCTTTAAATAAGCAGTGGATATTTCTCTAAAGAAATGGAGGACCATTTGAAATCAGGCAGGAGGACAGCAACTAGATTTGATGCAGGTTGAGGTGCTGTGTAAATTGACAAGCAAAGGCAATGCAGCCAGAAGAGCGGTTCTTTTTTTTTGTGGGTACCCGGGGTCGACCTCAGGACCTCGCACACCAGCAGGCGCCCGTGCCGCTGAGCGATATCACCGGCCCTTTTCTCGTATTTGGGCTCTGGGAGTCAAACTCGGGCCCTCGCGCTTGCCAGGCAGGCGCGTAGGCTGCTGAGCCATCTCACCCGCCTGAAGAGCGGTTCTTAAAGCATGATCCCCAGACCAACAACATCAGCAAAACTTGGGAACTGCAGAGAAGCAGATCTGAGGCCCTACCTCAGACCTGTCGACTCAGATCTACTGAATCAAGCGGACTCTATGGAATCTCATGTTTGGGAACCACTGAGCTACAAGCAATTTGGTATTGTGTCTCCCCAGACACAAAGGAATGGTTGCCAGTTAGGTGGGAAGGGCTTGACAAAAGACCCAGAAAGGCAGCGTACAACTCTATCCACCTTTTTCCGTCTCTGCCACTGCTGCCCGTGTCCAAACACTATGCTTTCTCATGTGGAATAGCACGATGGCTTTATAATCAGACTCACTTCCCCCAACTTGCACCCATAATCCATATTTGCAACCAAAGAGTGATTTTACTTATTTATAAAATTAGGTCTTTACTCCCCTGCTTAAGATCTCCAGTGAGTCCCACCACAAGAAATAAACTGTGAAGTCCTTATCATGGGCCATAAGTCCTGAAAGAGCTGTCCCTGTTTGTCCCCCTTATCTTCCACTTGTCCTCGTGCATTTCGCTTTGCCTGGTCACTTACTCCAGCCAGGCACCTGTGTGCTTGGTATCTCTGCCAGGAAAATTCTCCCTTTGTTCCTTATTTGCACTATAAGCTTTTTCTCGCCATTTCAATTTCAGCTTACATCTTATTTACACAAAGAGGCTTCTCTACATCCCCATTACAGAGTAAATCAGTGACACTCATGAATAAGCTGCATACCTTGTGACAAGTTATTAATCTCCCTAAATCTAATGTATTCATCCATAAAGCAGGGCTCATAATAACCCATAAGCTTGTGCGAGCATCAAGTGAGTAAAATAAGGAAAGTGTTTAGTATACAAAAGTCACTCAATTGCGAGTCCTTCTTCTACGTGGAAGGCCATACTTACGGTCACCTCCCTCAGAAAGGCTCCACTGCTTCCCACTGTGTGCCTCTGGTAGCCCTTGGCTGCCCTTCCAATTTTCAGTTCCCCTCACTCCAATGGATCTTATGTACCACTGCCAATTTAATAATCTTCAAACCTTCTTTGCGAAACAACTCTTCTCACTCTTTTCAATAATGTAAATCCCATTAATTTCCACCCCTTTGGGCTCCCTTAATCACCACAAAGCATTCCTCAGGCATTCAGGAATTCAGATAGTGTGCTGGGGCCTGGGACATTTTTTGTAAGGGAGGCATTGTCATCAGAAGGCCTGGGACTTTTCAGATGTCACAGGGACAACATGAGGGCCGCTTCTTTCCTAACATAGGCAATGTATTTACCTACACCTGTAACCCCATCCTGCATCAGGAGGCCGATGCAAGGGAATCACCACAAGTTCAAGGCCAGCCTGAACTACATAGCAAGACCCTGTCTCAAAAAAAGAAAGAAAGAAAAAAGAAAAACAAGACCACCGTATGATGAAGTCAACTCCCCAAGTGGGAGCAATTATACCACTATGGGAGGAACTGAGCCCCCTCCCAAGTAAGAACAATCGTTTCATGGGAGACAAACTGCTCATGGGAGACAAACTGCCCATGGGAGACAAAAGGCTATGCTTTCAGGGATCATTTCTATAGTTGGTTACTAGACAAGTTTCTCTGATCATGTAGAGTACCGCTGATTTTGGACTGAAACCTCTACAAACTGTGAGCTAAATAAACCTTTTCCTTCAAAAAAATAAAATAAAATAACAACAGCAACAACAAACTGCCCCTCAAGCTATAAGAATTTTTGCAAAACTACAAAACAGAACTAAAATAATGGTCAACTAGGCCTCAGCCTACCACAGCACCCTTTATTTTTTTCCAGCTTCTATTTTTTAATAGTACTCGTTTCCAGTACATGCTTACATTCCTCGTAGGGAATTAATACATATATGTGACACACTGTAACTCTTTTTCAACACCTTCCCTGCTCCTTCCCTTCATCTCTTGATCCCCTTCCCATATGAGAAAGATCTATCTCCCGAGTTCTTATTATCTATCCTTTATTTTGCTATTTATATTTTGCGTTTCTCATGTAAGAGAAGCCATGTGGTATTTAAGCTTCTGCATTTGATTTATTTGACTTAACATTATGGTTTCAAGGCACCACACCCTTTAAAACTGGTCCTTTTTCCTTGTTATTGGGCCAGACTGGTCTTCTTCATCAGATTTCTGCCCTCTCCAGCTCCTCAAGCTGAAGTCCTTCTGTTTCTCTTACTTTCCAGTTACAGCCTCACCTGTAAATTTGTGCTGATTGCCTCTGTTTTAATTTCCACTATCACCAAAGCAAGGGCCTGTGCTAGGTAGTGACAATAAAACCTTGATCTTTGAAACACTTGCAGGCTACTGTCAGCAAGCTAGAGCAGGTAGACAACCAGAAATCCTCCTGATTATTTCCCTACTGCACTGTGGTGCTTTGTTGAGTCTGTAGAAAACACAGCCCCACACAGAGCTACCTGCATGGTGGTGGCCAAGAGCATGCTGGCAGCTTAGATGGTACCAAGGGCAGAGTAGGACATAGCCTGAAAGATGAGGAGAAGATGGCCATCAGTTGTCACAGGCCTACAAGGTCATGATAACACAGATAGCGGGTGTATTTAAGTCAGTGACTCAAGCCAAAGAGAATGGGATTAACAGATAATAGTTTTAACATTCTTTACTGTAATTTTAAAGTTAGTGGCAAACAGGGTTGATGTCAGGGAGATATTTTTAGGCAAAGGGCCCTCCCGGCACCCCTCACATGATGTCAGTGACTAACTATTCTGCCTCCTCATGTGGCTGGCCCTCGCAATAATGATTTATTTCTGAGCTTCAACTTCAGTGAAGGGGACAAGGTTAGAAGTTAAAGGTCAAAGATATTCCTGAACTATTAACCAGCTAATTGATTTGTTACTTTAATTATTACATTAATTAATTACATTATTATACATAATTATCACATAATTAATAATTACGGTGTTAGCATGTTTCCCTGCTATGGAGTTATTCAATTCTAGAGAAAGAAAATATACAAAGTTAAGAATTAAAATAATCCCTTTGACTCTTCAGATTTTTACACAACTACTTGGCTGAAGATAATTTCCACATTGGGTTCCAAGATATCAAGCTTCCAGTAGCTTCACCATGCCCTAAAAACATAGCCGTCTTCCTCGGATCTATTCAACTTCTCAAACTGCCGCTCTCCACCTGTGCTAGAAATCTCTCTATCTTTAAACTTTTTAGTTATTGACTTAGCTGGTTAATTCTCTACTCTGCTGCTATGGTGGTGTCAGTATTTTAAGTCATTGTAGCATGGGCCAAGGAAGTGCTTCATTAGCTGGATTACTTATGGGCAGCTGTGAGTCAGCCCAAGCCAGCACCCTCGTCTCCCCGGGGTGGCACCCCAGCACACATTTCAGAGCCTTGGTGATGTGGAAACATTGGCAAAATTAAATGAGTTGGGCAATTAAACACAGTGAATTTGCCTGTGCCTAGCAAATGGGCATAATTATAACACAGATACCTCCAGCAGAATTAGGGAGTATATCTGAAGGTTACAGAGGCCAGAAAGAAGAAACCAACAGTGAGGGCATCTGAGTCGTCACTTTAGGTCTTCACTTGACATTGGTAGCTTTAACCTGAGCTCTTAAAGTTCAGAGATACAGAATCCCTCCTGCTGCGTAGGACATTCCCAGGATGTCCTCAGCTGAACTTTGAACCAGAGAAACACAAGAAAATGAACAGCACTCCCTTACCATTGCCAATTTTTTGTGCATGCAGCACTGTACAGTTATTCCAGAAGCTAGAAATACTCTCTCTACATTTTCTAACTTTCAGTACCTCAAGTAACATTAGTCATTTTACTTTTGTCCCCCTGGATGTGCAAGTTGGAAACAATTTTCTGTTTGGATGCATAAGCCCGAAGAAGGTTTTCAATTCATAAAATACTTTTTCTCACTTTTATTTTATGGATGCATTTTAGATTCAAGAGCACTGGGAAGGAGACAGCCACATTCATGGAATATTGCTAGCGAAAAACAGGTTTCAAACTGCAGGCAGGGTTTAAACAGTACCTGCAGTAGACACAATTGTATTACATTAGCCAGTAGTGTGACAGGGTAGATGGAATTTAAGCTGCCTGAGAATGACTTGCAATCAACACAGCGAACATTGATCGGAGGAAAGAGCACAGCATTTGAACTTTAGAAAACAGGAATTCTGGGTTCTGGGTCTTCCACCTATTTCTTCACCTTCTGCTCCCTCTCCCCACCCACCCCCTCCCGCACCACCACTGTGTAACTTTAATAATATACCTGCTGTGGTAGCAGGAAGAATGTAAGCTGTCAGAAAGCAGCTTAGATTCTGAGCTACTCTGTCTTTACACTTGAAATGGCTGGGTCTTGTTCGCAGTACCAGCCTCTCTCCCACCCCCACTTAGAACAAATTTGCTGAACAACCCACTTTCTCAGGGCACAAAGGTGATGCACAGCAAGCCCCAGTCCACCTGCTCTTTGTCTGAAAGTCCCTGTGCTGTACCTGCTCACGTGCAAAAAGCTTACCTTAAGGGCACAGGCTGAGTCAGCATCTGCTGCAGCTGGGTCCCTTGACGGTGAGCAAGCAGATCACAGGGAGGTGGCTGCCAGTGCATCCGCTGCAGCAGAGCCCAGAGTTCTGTGGGGAAGGCAAGGAAAGGGGAGAAAACTTCAACAGAAATAGTTCAAGTGTTTCCAAGTTAAAAATAAAACTATATCACAAGGGGCAATGTGACCAGGCTCAGCTTACGACTTTTCCCTTCCCCTGTATTTATCAACACTCACTCTCTCCTGCAGTGGCATTTAGCAAAGGAAACTGGATGGGAAGTGGGGCTTTAGACCAATGGGTTTTCTTTCCCAGAAGGGAAAAGAAAAACCCTTTGAAGAAGGATCATTTCAAGGCCAGAGCAGTGTCTGAGTCCCAAGTGTGCCTTGGGCAGGTCCAGCTGTGCTCGGGGAGGCTGGTGGAGTGGTCAGCACAGGCTGCTGCTCTAATTATAACCGTACTTCTCACCTAAGCCTGTCACTGGCTGAAGCAGCAACTTGTGCAAGTGACGCGCTGTCCTGCTGCAGTTTCTCCTATTTCTTGTCATGACAAGTAAGCAGCTGTCCTCTCTTGGCCCTTGTCTTTCCCAGATGGCTGGGAGGGAAAGAATTTGTAATCTAGAAATCAGGCAGAGAGCAAGTCCAGTGTAAAGAAATAAGAGGTGGTAGGAAGCTTAGTTATCATTTAGTCCAACTCCTCTTTGTAAAAATGAAGAAAAGAGGTTCAGAGAAGGTAAAATGTTCATTTATGGTCACGGAGCTTGCCAGTGGAAGAGCCAGAGGAAAGACATAATTCTAATTCCAAGTCTAGTGGTCTTATGTACTTTATCGTCTTCAAATAAATTCATTCAGCTATCATCTGAGAAAAGAAAATATATAATCCTGGCTTTGCTAATTTCTCGGTATGTGGCTTTGACCAAATTGCTTAAGTATTCTTTTTCTGTTTTCCCAGTTGTGAAATGGCCATACTACTACTTGATGTGACCATGTGCATCAATACACAAAAAGCACGTGGATAATATCTACTACGTACAAAGTGCTAGCTCAAAAGTGCTAGATGTTATTTGGATGTATCTGAGTGTATTTTACTAAAAGTAGCAGATGAAAATTGTAACAATCATCTAAATGATTTTGTAATTTGAAACTGCTAAAATTGTTCTAAGGCTTTCTTGTGGATTCCTTAGAATTTTCTATATACAAAATCAAGCCATCTGTAAAGAGAGGCATTTTTGCTTCCTTTCCAATCTGGATGACTTTTCTTTCCTTTTCTTGCTTTCTTGTCTGGCCTAGAACTTCTAACACTGTATTGAACAAGAGTGGTGAGCAGGGCCACTCCGACTCATCCCTGACCTTAGGGGAAAGCGGAGTCTTTCATTCACAAGTATGATGTCACCTGTGGGTTTTCATTAAATTTAAGGACAGTGTCTTTATCATGAAGGGAATGGAATTTATCAGACGCTTTCTCTGTGCCTCTTGAGATGACCATGTGATTTTTGTCCTTTGTTAATATCGTATATGATATTGGTCGATTTTTGTATGTGGAAACAAACTTTCATTCCTGGATAAACCTCACTCCGTCATGGTGTAGAATTCCCTGTGTTGCTGGGGTTTTGTTTGTTAGGATTTATTTTATTAGGGATTTTTGAATTTGTATTCAGAAGAGATATTAGTCTGTAATTTTCTTGTGAGGTCTTTGCTTAGCTTTGGTATCAGAGTAATACTGGTCTCACAGAACGAGTTAGGAAGTGTTCCCTCCTCTTCTGGTTTTTTGAGGAGTTAGTTTTGGAGGAGGTAGTTAAGGATTTTTAATTCTTCTTTAGCCATTTGGCAGAATTTAGCAGTGAAGCCATCTGAGCCTGGGCTTTTCCTTGTAGGAAGTTTTTGGTTACGAACTCATTCTTCTTGTTTGTTACAGCCTCAGTCACAGCTTTTTTATTTCTTATTGAGTCAAATTAGGAATTTTGTCTTCATCTAAGAAATTTAATTTTATTGGCATTCAATTGTTCACAGTATTCCTTTATAATGCTTTGAATTTCTGTAAAATTGGCTTATAAAATCCCCTTTCATTTCTTTCTTTTTTAATTTTAATTTTAATTTTTGGGACAGGGTTTCGATATGTAGTTCAGGCTGGCCTTGAACTCACTTTGTAGCCCAGGCTTGCCTTGAACTCACAGCAATCCTCCTGCTTCAGCCTCCCAAGTGCTGTGATGACAGGTGTGGGCCACTGTGCCTGGCTCCAGTCCTGGTTCTACAGTCCAGCTTTGCAAGGTCCTTCTGTGACGACCTAGAATGCTGTGGGTAACAGAGACGTAAAAGCCTACTACTCACTTCTCTCAAAATACTGCTCTAGATCATTATTATATGTGTGTGACCAGATTATTCAAAGTATAGTTTCTTTTTCAATTGATTTTTATTTTCTAAATAGGAGAGGTGAGTTTTCTATTTTATTGTTTTGTGATCAATGAATGCTGTCTGTCTGTTATTGATTCATTTGACTTTGTTAAGATTTGTTTTGTGGCCTATATTGTCTACCAGTTAGATGTAAAAATCTACACACTTCCAGTAGATTGGACTTACTAACTGTGTTGTTAAATCTTTCCAGTCATACTAAATTTGAATCTACTTGACCTATCAATTATTGAGAGCATTGTATAAAAACTTTGTTATGATGATGTATTTGCCCAGTTTCTTCAAAAATTTTATTAATTTCTGCTTCATATATTTAGGGTATATGTTATTAACCATATGCAAGTTCAGAGTTATGTTTCGGGTTAATTGTTCCTTTTGCCATTGTCTAGTACACTTTATTTCTAATAAAGTGTTTTGCCTTAAAGTTTAATTTGATAAGGCTGGGCATGGTGGCACATGCTTGTAATCCCAGCCTTTGGGAAGCTGAGGCAGGAGGCTCACTACAAGTTCGAGGCCAGCCTAGACTACATAGCAAGACCCTGTCTCAGAAAACACCAAAAAAAAAAAAAAAAGTTTAATGTGACAAGTATTAATATAACTATGCCAGCTTTTTACCTGTTTATAGGTACATAGCTTCATGAATACTTCTGTTCATGAACAATCTGGTTCACAAACAGAAGCATTCTGCAAAAATTTGCTTCCATTTGCGAACTCTGCATAGAGTGATGAACACGACTGTGGCCATCTTCCCTGCATGAACAGTGATTCAACCATCTTCCCCCGAACCATGGTGCAATTAAGTTCGTGAACCGAGGTGCCACAGTGTTTACTGGTCGAGGTTTCCAAGTGCCGATTCAGCATCACCCAGTAGATTTTGGGGTGCTATATGTGTGTGTGAAACTGGCTCATGGTTAATTGTAACCTTTTAAATTTGCAGGTCAGTGATATAGCTCAGCAGCATAAGCACCTGCCTGGCAAGCGCGAGGTCCTGAGTTCGACTCCTGGTACCCGCACATAAAAAAAATAAATAAATTAAAAAATAAAGTTGCACAAGTGTTTGACCATCTGCCCTCCCTCCCCATATTTAGTCAGTTAAAATGACAGGAAACATCACTGATGTATGAGGTAGAATGTGGCAAAGCTGGCTGGAGAAATGGGCGGGGCCTGTCAATTGCAAGATCCCAGGACCCCCATGTAGAACTTCTCCCAGGCTCCCAGGAGATGTGGACAGCATAAAAGAGACCAGATGTCATGTGGAGCCCACTGTCATGACTCCTCACGGTAGCCCTTCTTCTGAGAAATGTCTGCTTAATTCTTTCACCCATTTATTAATTGGGCTGTTTGTTTTTTTGATGTTAAGTTTTTTTTATTTCTTTAGTTATTCTAGATATTAATCCTCAGTTGGAAGAGTAGCTGGTAAAGATTTTTTCCCATTCTGTAGGCTGTCTCTTCACTATGTTGTTTGTTTCCCTTGCTATGAAGAAACTCTTTAATTCGATGTACAGTAGTCCCATTTAATGACTTATACTGTTATTTCCTGTGCTATACAGGAGTCCTATTCAGGAAGTCTGTGCCTATGGTGTCAAGTGTTTTCCCTATGTTTTATTTTAGCTGTTTCAGAGTTTCAGAGCTTACACCAAGGCCTTTGATCCATTTTGAATTGAATTTTGTACAGGATGAAAGGGATTGAGTTTTAATCTTCTACAAATAGATATCCAGTTTTCCCAGTGCCGTTTGTTAAAAAGACCATCTTTTCTCCAGCATATGCTTTTGTCTCTTTCATTGAGAATCAGATGGCTACTGCTGTGTGGGTTTGTTTTTGTGTCCTCTTTTCTATTCCACTAGTCTATGTGTCTATTTTTGCCAGTACCGTTGTGTTTTTTAAAATTTTTATTTTATGTAAAAAATAAAACAAAATTTCATAAAAAGTAATAGAATAACAATAGTTGATACATTGTGTATTGTTATCTTCAAAGTAGTTACTCAGAGTACAAGATAAGGGCATAAAAATTCTCCAAATGATATTAGCACAAATCTTTCTTTTCAGTGGACTAAGAGAAACTAGTAGTGTTGCTACAGCAGCAGAAATGCTGAAATGACACCCAGGATTTGGAGGTGGATTTATTTAATGTCAAACAGGCACTGACAAGGAATCAATCCTTATGAAAATGTCAGTCCTCAAAGGCTGAGGGAGGGAGGTTTTTACGGGGTTGCAAAGGGGAGGTACAGAAGTAGAGTACTTCGCTATCTTTGATTGGTTCTTTTACTATGCATCACAGTGACCAGCCATTTCTAAGAAACAAGTAACAGGAACTGTAACAGGAACAATTAGCTGGACAACTGAAGTATACTGGCCGGGGAGGGCATTTTCTGCTACATTTTCCCGCTCTTTTAGTTTCCTGGCAAATCTTTGCTGGACACGTTACGTATGATCTTTTGAGATGAACCAGGTAAGCCAATTAATTATACAAGGCACAACTAGAAGCAGTAACATTAGGGCTGTCCTAGGATGGGCCCTAGCCAAGGTCCTCAAGATTGAAAAGGTTTTCCATCAGGAGTTTGTGGTTTATTTCCCTTATTATAGAGACATGATTTACTACTACTCTGGCAAGGGAGTCAGTTTGACCCTGGAATGTGTCCAGTGAACCTTGGACACTCATCAAATCTTGGTCAATTGCAGAATAAGGGGAATGGCCTTATTGGTTATATTTTATTCTCTCAGGGCAATCATCCATAGAGCTAAGGTAAAAACCACAGCTAGCAAGAGAGTGGGGAGATGGGGTAAGCATCCTGAAAAGGCACAAAAATCAAGGGGAACAATGCATTGAGGTATGGAGCAATCCTGTGAATGGTGTCCTCAGGCTTCATGTATGCATGGACTGGTCAGCGTCCGGAGTGAACAGAGCAGGGCTTTGAGTGCATTGTCTCTTTAGATTGAGCTTTAGAGGAGCTGTCTGGTGCAGGGAAACTCTCCAGCAATCGTCTGGATGGACACTTTTAACTGTGAAACAGTGGATCAAAGGCTGGATTTCTGAAATTTGTAGAGAAAGTTAATATGCACCTGGGTTATATGTGTGTGCAGGGATGTCTACAGGTATAGCTGGGTTTTTAGCTAAACTTTTATGGAGCTAGTTACAAGCTGTTTCTATAGGGTTATGTTTTATTTTCTCAACTTTTAGAGCTTTGTGGCCTGTATGCTATATGTAGTTTCTATTTAGTTATCTCTGCTACAAATGCAGGCCCATTATCATTGCCAGTAATTAAGGGTAGGACATATCTAGGAATGACTTCTCGCAGCAGAACCCTACACACTTCTGTTGTCTTTTTAGTGTGGGTAGGGAATGTCTTGGGCCAGCCTGAGTAGGTGCATATAAACACCAATAAATATCTGTAGCCCTTATAAGGCTTTACTTCCGTGAAGTCTATCTGTATGCCAGGTGGAGGTAGGGACCCGTGACATGGACACTGAAGCCTGCACTGGCTGCAGGGGTACAGGTGCCAGCACAGTGGCTTGAGCTGGCAGAACATATGGTGGGGGCAGGTCTGGCTATGCCCATACTTCCATTTGTTGTGCAGATCATCCCTGTGGGAGAGCTTCAGCCAAAATAACTTTGTCCAAGTTGACCACAGCATACCTAGCCTGTTGAACTCCATTCCTAATAGAGCAACTTCCATCCCTAAACAGGGTGTACTCAGCATCTGTCAGAGGGTTTTTTTTTTTTTTTTTTTTTTTTTTTTTTTTTGTGGGTACCGGGGGGACGACCTCAGGACCTGCACGCCAGCAGGCGCCCGTGCCGCTGAGCGATATCACCGGCCCCTTTTTCGTATGTGGGTTCCAGGAGTCGAACTCGGGCCTTCGCGCTTGCAAGGCAGGCGCTTAAGCCGCTGAGCCGTCTCACCGGCCCAAGAGGGTTTATTTTTAAATCGGGTCAGCTCGAGAACAGTTCATCAGTCAATGCCAGGCAGTCATGGTCTGGTGGGCCCAGCTTGGTGGGCAGATATGTGACAGGATTGCCAGTACAGCATGTGGTACCTGGATAGTTAGGTCTTGGCCTAAGGTGAGCGTGTCACTTTTCTTGATCAGAAGGATAGTGGGTATTAGAACATGGAGGCAAATGGGGGAGGCAACTTAGCAACTGGATTCAAGTGTTGTACAGATAGGCCACTGGGCACACCCAGGTGCTGACAGTCTGAGTAAGCATCTTTGAAGCCACATGTCATCATTTATCAGCAAACAAGTTGAATTTCAGTTACATCTGGAATTCCCAAGGTTGGGGCTGTGGAGAGGGCCTTTTATTTATTTATTTATTGTTTGCAGATTTGTGCTTTTCCCGATACCTTGTAGCCAGCTTCTGCCAGAGATTGCAGCAGAGCTTTTGTGTCTCTCCAGCAGACAGCTTGGGTGTCAATCAGAAGTGTAGTGATAGTTCGTGCTAGGGAAACTGGCAAGGTCAGTTGTGAGGGCTTTTCCAAAGAAAGTAAACAATTTTTTGAACCTCTGGGAGGCTGAGTCCACGTTAGTTGACTTTTGTGTTCAGAACTGGGGTCTTTTCATTTAAAGGCAAAGAAGGGCTGGCTAACAGGAGCCAATTGAAGGTAGAAGAAGGCATTCTTTAGGTCTAGGCAGGTGTACCAGCAGACTGTGGGTGATTGCAAGATGGAGGGTAACCATGGTGTCATTGACAGCTCAGAGATCCTGAACTGGCTTTATAGGCAGGAGAGGTATATTTTGGCAGGTTGACAGTCTATAAATGTTTGCAGTTTTGAAGCCTCTGAATGTATGGTTGCATTCTTTTCTTGGGGGATTGTGATGGAGCTAGCTTGGAGAAAAGGTGCTGGTGGCTTGGCCAAATCTGTTGTCAGAGTCTTCGCAAAAATAGTGAGAGAGTTCTGAAACCCTTGTGGCAACTGAGTCCAAGTGAGCTGGCCTTTTTATCCTGTCTCAGGATCTTCCCAGTTGAAGGCACAACCCACAAGCAGAAGAAGGCATCTTTTAAATCTAGACATGTAAACCAGGTGGCATCTGGAGGTAGCAGTCCCAGAAGGGGGTATGGGTTGGGAACTGCAGAGTGCAAGGTGATGGCTGTGTTGTTGATGGCATGGAGATCTTGCACTGGCCAGTAATAATCAATAGGTATTTTTACCAGGAGGAGGGGAGTGTTTCAAGGTGATTAACAGTCTATCAGGATCCCAAACTGCTTTAGGTGGCTAATGTGTGGCTGGATACCTGTTTGTTCTTCCCGTGACATAGGATACGGGAACATGGTTGATGGCCAGGGCCAGAGGCAAGTCAGTGGCCCATACCTCTGGGAGGAGAGTTTTCAGAATTTTAGGATTGCAGTTATCTGTTTCAGGTTGATGCAGGGTTAAACAAGAGGGACTGGCTCAGTGCCTTTAACTTGAAGAGAAAGTCTCTTCCCAGAAGTGGCATGGGGCATTCAGGAGTATACAGTAACTCATGTTGGTGAGATGTCCTCCCAGGTGGTGAGTTTGTGCCTGGCAGACAGGGCAAGAGGCAAGAATCCCAGTTGCCCTAGTAATGGTAACCTTTTCCTGAAAGGGGACTTTTGAAGGCAGAGAGTTCTGTTTCATTGTCTATCAGGAAGAAGGGAGCCTTGTCTGGCCTAATCTGAGCCCATGGGACCAATGAAAGTGCTATCATCTGATCCATGCTGAAGCTTTTGAGAGTCCTTACTTTTTAGTCTGACTGGGTGTTAATTTTTTAGTGTCCACAGCCTTATAACTTGCATATTGGTAAGGGCTTTATCAAGCTTCTGGGTAACACTAGTAACTTTTGACATATCATTGGTCTTTTTGTCCCATCTTTGATGTCTTTGAGAAGCACTCAACTGGGTTGCTTTATTTCTTTTTGCTGGATTTTGTGCTCCTAGGTGGGGTAACCTTGGGAAAGACCATGGCAACCCATTCATCAGGGCTGACAGTCCAATTTTTCCTTAGTCAAAATGTGGCAACATTTCTGTGTTGAACAGTCAGAAGGAATTACTGACACTCATCTCAGGTGGGTGTTAGATGACAACATCTGATCAGATTAGGCATGTAGGGAGGGCCTCTGTGGCCGAATGCAGGCAGTGGCTAGCTGGAACCAGTTCAATTGGGCTGGAAGTAGATGAATTGGGAGTGGGGAGTGAAGCTAAGGTGTTGGCAGCAACTGCGGTGGCCGATGAAGGTGATTTATCTGCCAAGGTGGAATTCTCAGGAAGAGTAGATCTCTTTTTTCTTCAGATGCAGGGAATAGCAGTTTGATTTCATTGTAACTCTGTACTAATTAATTCCCATTTCTGGCTCCCTGTGTGTGTGTTGTGTACTCTTGAACAATGGCACAAGAGACAAATGGTGGGTGCCCCTCAGAGAGAGAGAGACCATTCAGATGCCCACCTGGCTGCTTGCCTCTCAGCAACATTGGGACTGTCTGGACTATGGAGAAGCATCAGTAGATTCTCCATTTTGTCCTTTTGTCCATGGAACTGCAGGTTGGGCCCAATCAAGCTCCATAGTTTGGAGAGGGAAGTCCAACTCCTCACTGTGAAGCACAGATGAAATGGCCTATTGCTTGCATCATCCATTACAAACACTCACACAATCATTCAGCAGACATTCAGAGGTTAAATCAATCCCTCCTGCTAATCGTGGGAAGGCCTAACTAACAACAGGTGATCAATCTCTCCTTCTGTTTGAGCTGAGCAGGACTGACAGACAGATTATCTGGGGTGCCCCGGGGGTCTTACCTACAGGCAGGCAGACTGCATCATCCTCCCTTTTGGGTCTGATTGAGCCACTTGAACAGGGAGCTGGGAATCCTCCTCCAGACCTCCAAGGGAACCTGGAGAAGTCCCTGCTTCATCTGTGAGGGCCATGACTGGTGACCAAAGAGGTCAGCACAGTTGGTCTTTCTGACCAATGCACCTGATGCTATGGCAACAGAAACACCAAAATGACACCCAGGATTTGGAGGCAGATTTATTTAACATTGGACAGGCACTGACAGGAACTATGACCTGGGCAATTGAAGTATACTGGCTGGGAGGGGGCATTTTCTGCTATAATATAACTATCTTGTATTTTTTTAATCCTTTTCCCTTCCTTACCATTCTGTTTTTTTGTCTAAGGTTTTATAATATAATTTGAACTCAGGTATTGTGATGCTTCCAACCTTGCTCTTTTTGCTTAGGTTTGCTTTGGCTAATCTGGGTCTTTTTTGCCTCCATTTGAAATTTAGGATTGTTTTCTCTAGTTCTGTGTAGAATGTCATTGGAATTTAGATGGAGATTGCATTGAATCTATATAGTCTTCTTTGGGTAATATGGGCATTTTAATAATATTAAATCCATAAGCATGGGAGGTCTTTCCATTTTCTAGTGCCTTCAATTTCTTCAGTGTTCTGAAGTTTTCATTGTAGAGGTCTTTCACCTCCTTGGTTAGATCGATCCCTATGTATTTCATTTTATATGAAGTTATTGTGGATGGAACAGTTTTCCTGATTTCTTTTCCCATTTGTCCATTGTTGGTATACACTAAAGCTATTGATTTTTTAATGTTGATTTTGTATCCTTTTGTCTTAGTTACTTTTCTCATTATTGAGACAAAATACCTGACCCACAAGTTAAAGAAGGAAAGTTTTATTTTAGCTCATGGTTTGTACATGTTTCAGTCCATAGTCAGCTAGCTCCAAGGCAGGATGGCATGGCAGAGGGGCATGGCAGGGGAGAGACAGTCTATGGCAGGGTAGGCAGGAGACAGTGAAGCAGTGAGCAGTAAGTATGCCTTCTTTTCCCCTTATATTCCATCCAGGCTTCAAACCTCCTGGTTGGTGCCACCCACACCAAGGGTGGGACTTCCCATTATCCACAACCAGAACTATGTTAAACCAATCAGTGTACTAATTTAGTTATCACACACCCTTAATCCATAGTCACACACCCTAAATCCAGTCAGCCCCCGAAAACCCTACCTGAGTTCAGGAGGCTTTTGGAGGACATCTAAATACAAGCCATAACATCTGTCATTTCTGATCTGATCTTTAGTTTTAGCACCTCTAGAGGCAATTTCCTGTCAAAATCTGAGGAAAAATCACCATCACCATTTGTTTTAATACAGTACAAGAGACCAGGCATAATGAGAGGTATAAGAAATATCATGGAAGAAATAAAACAGGTTTTTAAAGAAAGACTGACAATCCCAGAAAACTGACAAAATCAATAGTCACAATTGTTCAGCACATTTTCCAATTATATGATCAGCTTACAAAATTAATAGAAGTCCTCAACACTGGTAACAGACATGTAATAAGAAACTCTCAATAATTGTATCTAAAAATCTCTCTAGGAATTAACTAAGAAAATGAAGACCTTTGGAGAAAACTTCAAACATTGAATAAAAAAGGGGAATAGAAAGTATTTTTTAAAAAGGCATTTGAGCCAGGCATGGGGGCTCAAAGCTGTAATCCTAGCACTTGGAAGGCTGAGTCAGGAGGATTACTGTGAGTTTGAGGCCAGCCTGGACTACACAGTGAGACCGTGCCTCAAAAAATTAAAAAATAAAAAATAAAGGCATTTGATCCAGGCGTGGTGGCACATACTTGTACTCCCAGCACTCTGGGAGGCTGAGGTAGGAGGACTGTAAATTCAAGACCCGCCCAGGCAATCTAGCAACTTAGTGAAACCCTGTCTCAAAATAAAAAATGAAAAGGGCTGGGTATATAGCTCAGTTCGAAGGCTTTAGGTTCAATCCCCAGTGCCACAAAATAAAATAGAAGGCATTTGAGGTCATAAAACAAGAAATTTAAAAGGACTGAAATATTATGAAGTACTTTCTCCTAATACAATGGAATGAAATTAGAAAACAATAGCAAAAGAAAATTTGAAAAACATGAGACTCTGGGGAGAGATTTTAGATCTAAACCATAACACAATGATTACAAATTCTGAGTAATTAGAAAATAAAAATATAAAGAGCTGGGAATGTAGCTCAGTGGTATAATGTACATGGGTTCAATCTCCAGGACAAAAATAAAGTACATTACTCCTAAAGCCACTGTCTATCTCTGAAACAATTTAAGATAATTTTGAGAAGAGCGAGTTTTAGAGTCTCAATGACCTTCTCAAGGCTAGAAAGACTTTCTCCATGAACTGTGGGGCTGATTGTCTAGTACTGAATTGTACTTGAAAAAAACTCTAGTTTTATTTTATATTTGTATTAAAATCAAAGTAACACTGACTCAGACATTTGGGTTAAAAATCAGACAAAGGGAGTTCCACTCCCGGTACCCACATAAAGGAAAAAAAGGGCTGGTGATATCGCTCAGTGGCACAAGCACCTGCTGGCAAGCGAGAGGTCCTGAGTTTGACTCCTGGTACCCACATTAAAAAAAAAATTACACAAAGGAAAGAAGACAGTCATGTAGAAGAGGCAAGATTGCTTTTCTAAATGATCTGACATTTAGCTTTTGTAAATAAGAAGGGGAAGAGGGATTGAAGGGAGGGGAGGGGAATGGGGAAAAAAAGATGTATCATGTACAGGTACAAACTCCCTCTGATGAATGTGATTACTAAGTATATCTAAAATGTACCAATAAATTAATTTTAAAAATACTTTGGTCAGAGAAATGCAAAGTCTACCTACTGGAGAGGTTCTGGGATGCCAGGCTGAGACTCCAGGCAGCAGAGCCTCGGCTCGTCATACTGGGTATGCAGGTTTGCCCAGGAGACGGACCTGCAGCTGGACCGCAAAAGGTGCAGAGAGAGACACCCTCTCCTTCTAGCTGGGACCTTGCAGGTGAAAGATACTGATACAGACAGCTGAAGGAACAGCTGGAGACCTCACACTCATCAGGAAAACTGTACAGTTCTATAATTTGGTTTATGTCATAGGCATCAGGACATAAAGCAGGAACAGAGGCCACCAGCCTCTCCAGCTGAAGATCTTGCATTTGGAAATCAATCGTGGGACTCTCTGTGAAGGCAAAGTCCTCCGACGAGTCAGAAGGGCTTGTGGGATGACATGAAAGGGAGCTATTGAAATCTAAAACCACAGAAGAAAAATAGGAAGGTTTGGTGGATATTGCGAGTGAGGAGGGCATATTCTTCTTGGGTGGAGGGATCAGGTTTGATTGCTTTTGTGGCTGCTCTTCCTGCTTGTGCTGTTTCCTCAGTTTGAACCGCCTGTTCCTGAACCAAACCTAGAGTGGGGGGAGAGGGACATTGCGGTCTGTCAACAGAGAAGGCACTGGAGGCTTCCTTGGGGAGAAAACAATCAGACTGTAGCCCTCAGGCCCTCTTCAAGTCACCATAACACCGGATTCTGAGACAGCAGAGCGGGGCACATGTGGAGTTGCCGGGGAGATGACGAGGATCAGGCCTGGGATCCCGGAGAAGGCAATAAAAGGGCCTGTGTCTCACAGGTTGCACTGCGGGTTCAGGGAAAGGCCTACGGACTCTAAAGAAGGGCTAGGGGACCTAGAGAGAGATGAGGAATTTGAACTAGGGATTTTTTTTTTTTAGTACTGGGGCTTGAGCTCTGGGCTTTCACACTGAACTACATCCCCAGGACCCCTTAAGCCCCCCTATTTTTTTTTTGTGGGTACCGGGGGTCGAACTCAGGACCTCGCGCGCCAGCAGGCGCCCGTGCCACTGAGCAATATCACCGGCCCTTTTTTCGTATGTGGGTTGCGGCAGTCAAACTCGGGCCCTCGCACTTGCCAGGCAGGCACTTATGCCACTGAGCCATCTCACAGGGCCCCCCCTTAAGCCTTTTTGAGATGGGTCTCACTATGTCACTAAATTGTCCAGGTTGGTCTTGAATTTGTGATCCTCTTGTCTAGGCCTTCTAGAGTGCTGGGATTATAGGCATGTGCCACCATGCCCAGCTTGAACTAAGAGATTCTTGAGGATTATTTCAGGAAGCCTGAATTATGAAGGCCAAAAGCATTATGGGCCAGGTAGACCCAGAGATCAGAGGGAGGAATTACTTGTCTGTTGGTAGTGCTGTGAATGAACAAAATGCAATGTCTTCTAGAGAAGGGTTAAGAATAAGACTGCTAGCTGGATTGAATAGCACACAACTATAGTTGCTGAAGCAGGAGGATCGCACAATCCAGGCAAGCCTGGGCAATTTATCTAGACCCCGCCTCAAAATAATATAAAAAAAATGTTCTCGGGATATAGCTCAGCAGTATCTGGGTTCAATCCCCAGTCCCTGCCCCCACAAAATACTCCTGCAATTTCAGTTTTAGTTACACTACTTGTTATCTTGTGACCCACTCAATTGCCTCTGAGTCTCAATTTTCCTCTTTTAAACTGCATGACAGTGAGACCAACACTTGTGATACGCCCAGTGAACGCTAGTTCAGTAGGTACTTGGTAAAGAAAGTGTTATTACTGTGTTAGGCAGGGACTTGCCAGTCTGAATGGTCTCATGTGGTTTGGGGTACCCTGTGCACCCTGGGATCAGACCTTCACTGTTTTCTCCTGCAGGTTGAGTCTCGCAGCCAGCTCTTTGAGGAGATTTTTCGCTGGGAACATGGTCTGGCTAAACAGAGCCTCCAGCTCCTGGTGCTGCTGGTGGGTGAAAGAGGTGCGTCCCTGGTGCTTCTTCCAAGCGGCTGTGGGGAAGAGAAGCTGGAGGTCACACTCACGCTGCCTGTCCCCTCTCTCAATAAAGCAAAGAACAAAACAACAATCCTATCCCGAGCCACAGCTGTGAGTCTCCCTTGCTTCCCTTTCAGCCACACTCAGCATCCAGAAGCTATGGTCTGTAGCTAGGCCTTGACCTTGAGTGGCGGAGCCCGTGATGTCAGTGCTCTGCCGTCTTTGCCCGCTTAGTCGGGAGCCCCCGTCTCCCATGGCAAATGGGCTTTGTCTCTTTGAGGATTTCTAAGACTCTGCACTCTTTTGGGAAAATGGTCACAAGAAATGAAACATAACAAAATAAGTGAAGACTGAGAAACATATAGAATTTTTTTTTTGTAAATGGCAATGGATAGACAATAAATTTTTCTGAAGAAACACCACTACCAAAATTAGGTGAAAAGGAACTACAGACTGTGAATAACCACACAAACAGGTAAATTATAATCTGCAAGGCAATGCTGTGCTAACTCTCCTGCCATATAATCCATTTTAATAAAAGGAAAGGTCTTTGCTTGAGTCTCACAACTACAACCAGGGAGGAACATGAGAAAAACTATAGGCCGTATGCCTGAGGATCTGCCCATCATGAATGACACAGTAACTACCCAGACCAGGAGGTTCATGGCCAACCCACTACTTCAAAGGAAACAAACGGTCATGGATGTCCTTTGCCCCAGGAAAGCAAAAGTACCTAAGACAGAAACACAGTGGTCTTGGTGGCAAGACAGTTGACTTTGGCTGGACGAGGTGGCACACGCCTGTAATCCCAGCACTCCAGAGGCCGAGGCAGGAGGATCGCCATGAATTCGAGGCCGGCCTGCGCTACATAGTGAGTCCAGGCCAGCCTGAACTACATAGTGAGATCCTGTCACAAAAACAAAACAAAACAAAACATTAAGACAGTTGACTTTGGCATGATTTATGATTCCTTGGATTATACAAAGAAAAATGACCTGGAAGACATGGCCTGTATGAGGGAAAAAAAGGAAAAAAAAAAAAAAAAAAAGACCTCAAGGAAACAGTAAGAGGAATGCAAGAGCAGAATGAGGAAAGTCAGGGGGACTGCAAAAGTCGAAGGAGTAAAGATTCTGCAATCACCATCTGCAGCGATTGTGCGGGTTTGTCACAAGGGGATTAATAAACTGTAAAACTTCTCAAAAAGTAGATTAAATAAAAAACTTGATAAGGAGATGGAAAGTACTGATCTTTTGTGCATGGTTTTAGATTTTTGTATACTTTTAAATGATTGTTATCTTACTTCTGTGTTTGTTTGACGAATCTCTTTAAGTAGGACCATATTTTACACCTAAGCTTCACACTTGAATCTTGGTGTAACGACCAGTCTTTTCCGACAACTTATTTTTTATCTTTCTTAAAAGGGCTTTGGAGCTGTTTGTGGGTTGTAACTTCCCATTCACCCATGCACAGAGATGAAGAGGGAGTTTAGGGGACCACCGGGCCTTGAGAAGACGAGAGCCCCCCACACACCTGCAGCTTCGGCAGACTCCAGCTTGTGCATGAGCTCCAAGCATCTGGATAGGTCTGAAGTGGGTGGAGTCCAGTCCCAGGAGCTCCTGAAGCTAATTAACCAACGCTCCCTTCCCAAGCAAAACCTTGTGTCTTAGTTTTCTCGTTGCTGAGACAAAATGTCCAAAACCCGAAGTTAAAGGAGGAAAGGTTTATTTGGCTCACAGTTTGTAGAGGTTTCAGTCCATAGTTGACTGGCTCCAAGGCAGGGTGGCATGGCAGAGGGGCATTGCAGAGGAGAAATAGTTCATGGCATACAGAAGGCAGCAAGGAACAAGCAACAAGGTATAAGTGACAAGCAGTAGCCCTCTTTCCGTCCCTTGTATCCTATCCAGTCTCCCTGCCCTTAGCCCAGGTAGCACTCACATCCAGGGTGGGGTGGGCAGCCTTAATCCTAGCATCACCCCATGAATCAACCCCAGCATCACATCCTTGATCCCAGCATCACACACCCTAGATCCAGCCACCTCTGAAAAGTCCCACCTATGACCACATGAGGCTTTGGAGAGACATCTAGACATAAGCCATATACCTTGCAAATAGAAATAAATGTTTGCATACCATTGGAATGTATTGTTGAACACAAGTGAATGATACAGACAAAAGAAAAGGTTCAGACAGAAAGAGAAGAGGCAGCTCTCTGGTAACTTCAGAAGCAACAAAAAAGAAACCCTGCAGCTGAAAATCTTCCTGGCCTTATGAAAGTATAGGATGTGGTGGTGCACACCTGTGATCCCAGCACTCAGGAGGCTAAGGCAGGAGGATTGCTGTGAGTTCAAGGCCCGCCTGGACTAATAGTGAGTTCAAGGCTGGCCTGAATGACATAATGAGATCCTGTCTCAAAAACCAAAAAAAAGATGGGCTGGTGAAATAGCTCAGTGGCATAAGCGCCTGCCTGGCAAGCACGAGGTCCTGAGTTCGACCCCCCAGTACCCACCAAAAAAAAAAAGAAAAAAAAAAAAAAAAAGAAAAAGTAGAGGAAAACCCACTTCGTGCGAAAAAGGCACAACAGAAACTAGTAGTTACTACAAGGGAAAATGGCCTGAAATCCCAACACTCTGGGAGGCTGAGGGAGGAGGATGGCAAATTCAAGGCCAGCTTTGGCCACTTAGTGTGATCTTACCTCAAAATAAAAACTCAAAAAAAGGACTGGGGATACAGTTTGGTCTACAGGCCCTGGGTTCAATCCCCACCACTGCTAAATAAATAAATGATTAGTTTTAAAAATCATTCCATGGGGCCGGTGAGATAACTCAGTGGTGTAAGTGCCTGCCTTGCAAGCGCGAAGGCCCGAGTTCGACTCCCAGATCCCACATACGAAAAAGGGGCCGGTGATATCGCTCAGTGGCACGGGTGCCTGTTGGCGCGCGAGGTCCTGAGGTCGACCCCCCGGTACCCACAAAAAAAAAAAAATCATTCCATGGATAAAAAAGATGTGGTATTTTTATACA
Source organism: Erethizon dorsatum (assembly GCA_028451465.1). Lineage (NCBI taxonomy): Eukaryota > Metazoa > Chordata > Mammalia > Rodentia > Erethizontidae > Erethizon > Erethizon dorsatum. The sequence continues at coordinate 61,136,347 of CM051831.1, forward strand.
ATGGAGTACTACTCAGCCATAAAGAAAGATAAACTGGAAACTTTTATAGGTAAATGGATGCAACTCGAGAAAATACTCATAAGCAAAATAAACCGGATGCACATTTGTAAACATTATATTGTCTCCCTAGTATGAAAATGCAATTTCACTGTGACTATTCCATTCCTTAGTCTTCTATTTTTACCTAGCTTTTACATGGCTTAATCCTATACTGAGTAATGTTTCTCTCCAAAAGGTATTTGTACAGTCTCTAATGCTTGAGTTTGTTAATACATGAGAATGTTTACTTGTTGTCTTTAAAAAAAACATTAAAAAAAATAAGGTAGTAGCTGGGCATGGTGGTGTACATCTATAATCCCAGCACTCAGGGGGCTTACTCATACAGGAGGATTGCCATGAGTTTAAGCCCAGCCTGAGCTACATAGAAAGACACTGTCTCAAAAAATTAACTAACTAACTAACTAACTAACTAACTAACTAACTAACTAACTGAAATAAGTTTGTAGCCAGGCAGGGTGACATATGCCTGTAACCCCAGCACTTGGGAGGTTTAGGTATAGCAGAAAATGCCCCCCTAGCTAGTCTGTTAGTTGCCCAGGTAACAGTTCCTGTTACAGTTCCTGTTACTTCTGTCTCTTAGAAATGGCTGGTTACTATGATACATAGCTGGTCACTGTGATGCCTATTGTAAGAACCAATCAAAGACAGTCAAGTACTCTACCTCTGTACTTCCCCTTTGCAACTCCATAGAAACCTCCCTCCCTCGGCCTTTGAGGCCCAACATTTTTATAAGGATTGATTCCTTGTCAGTGCCCATCTAACGCTAAATAAATTTGCCTCCAAATCCTGGGTGTCGTTTTGGTGTTTTTGTTGCTGTAGCATCTGCTGCGTCAGCCTGGAAGATGGACCGTGCTGACATCTTTGGTCACCAGTCATGGCCCTCGTGGATGGAACAGGGACCTCTCCAGGTCCTGAAGGGAAGGTGTGCCCTCAAGATTTCTCGAGTCCACTTGGAGGTCTGGAGGAGGATTCCTGGCTACCCTCTGAGCTCACATCGGACCCAAAAGGGAGGAGGATGCAGTCTGGTCTGGTCACTGGAAATGGTAAGAACCCCGGGGGTGACCCAGTTAGTTTGTCTGTCAGTACTGCTCAGCTTGAGCAGAGGGAGAATTTGATCAACTCTCGTTAGTCAGGGCCACCCTTGAGGGAAGGGGCTTGGAATGTTCAACCTCTGAGTGTCTGCTGAATGATTGTGCGAGTGCTTGCAATGGACGGCACAAGCAATGGACCATTCTGTCTGTGCTCCACAGTGAGGAGTTGGACTACCCTCTCCAAACTATGGCACTTGATTGGGCCCCAACCTGTGGTTCCATGGACACATCTAATAAAGGACAAAATGGAGAACCTACCAATGCTTCTCCTTAGTCTGAATGGTCCCAACATTGTGGAGAAGCAAGAGGCCAGGCAGGCATCTGAATGGTCTCTCCCTCTGAGGGGCACCCACCATTTGTCTCTTGTGCCATTGTTCAAGGGTACACAACACACACACACAGGGAGCCAGAAATGGGAATTAATTAGTACAGAGTTACAATGAAATCAAACTCCTATTCACTGCATCTGAAGAAAAAAGAGATCTATTCTTCCTGAGAATTCCACCTTGGCAGATAAATCACCCTCGTCGGCTGCTGCAGTTGCTGCCAACACCTATAGCTTCAGTCCCCGCTCCTGACTCATCTACTTCCAGCCAATTGAACTGGTTCCAGCTAGCCATTGCCTGCACTCAGGCACAGAGGCCCTCCCTACACACCTATCTTGATCGGATGGTTTCATCTAACACCACCTGAGATGACTGTCAGCAATTCCTTCTGACTCTGTTCAACACAGAAATTTCCACATTGACTGAAGAAAACTGGACTGTCAGCCCTGATGAATGGGTTGCCATGGCCTTTCCAAGGTCACCCCACCTAGGAGCACAAAATCCAGCAAAAAGAAACAAAGCAACCTAGTCGAGTCTCGAAGACATCAAAGATGGGGCAAAAAGCCTAACAGTATGTCAAAAATTACTACTGTTACCCGGAAGCCTGATAAAGCCCTTACCAATTGTGAGTTATGAGGGCTGTGGACAATAAAAAATTAATGCCCATTCAGACTAAAAAATAAGGACTCTCAAAAGCTTCAACCTGGATCAGATGACAACACTTTCATTGGTCCAATAGGCTCAAAGTAGGCCAGACCAGGCTCACTTCTTCAGTAAAAGTCCCCTCTGTCAAAAAGTTACCATCACCAGGGCAACTGGGACTCTTGCTTCTTGCCCCTTCTGCCAGGCACAAACTTGAAGCCTGGAAGGCACTGAACATAAATTCCTGTATATGCCTGAATGTCCCATACTGCTTCTGGGAAGAGACCTCCTCTTCAAGTTAAAGGCACCGAGCCACTCAGTGTAACCCTGCATCAACCTGAAACAGATAACTGTAATCCTGAAATTCTGAAAACTCTCCTCCCAGAGGTATGGGCCACTGACTTGCCTCTAGGCCTGGCCATCAACCATGCTCCCATATCCTATGTCACAGGAAGCACAAATAGGCATCCAGCCACACATCAGCCACCTAAAGCAGTTTGGGATCCTGATAGACTGTTAATCACCTTGAAACACTCCCCTCCTCCTGGTAAAAATGCCTATTGATTATTACTGGCCAGTGCAAGATCTCCATGCCATCAACAACACAGCCATCACCTTGCACTCTGCAGTTCCCAACCCATACCCCCTTCTGGGACTGCTACCTCCAGATGCCACCTGGTTTACATGTCTAGATTTAAAAGATGCCTTCTTCTGCTTGTGGGTTGTGCCTTCAACTGGGAAGATCCTGAGACAGGATAAAAAGGCCAGCTCACTTGGACTCATTTGCCACAAGGGTTTGGGAACTCTCCCACTATTTGGGGGGGTGGTTCTGGCAACAGATTTATCCACTTCAAGACAGCCTGTTTCTCTGTTCCTTCCAGCTCCATCATGGACCCCTGAGCAAACAGTACCCCATGCCACTAAGAATTCAACCATACATCCAGAGGCTTCAGAACCACGAAATGTTTATAGACTGTCAAACTGCTAAAATACACCTACCTCTCCTGCCTGTAAAGCCAGTTCAGGATCTCTGAGCTGACAATGCTGCCACGATTGCTCTCCGTATGCATTGCTCAGTCTTCTGCCAACCAGAGCCTGCTGGTACACATGCCTGGACCTAAAGAATGCCTTCTTCTGCCTTCGATTGACTCCTGTCAGCCTGCCCCTCTTCACCTTTAAATAAAAATACCCCAGTTCTGGATTCAAAAGTCAACTGACTTGGACCCAACTTCCCAGAGTCTCAGAATCTTGTTTACCCTCTTTGGAAAAGCCCCAGAGCTGACCTCGCTAGTTTCCCAGCACAAACTATCACTGCACTTCTGATTAATGACACCCAAGCTGCCTGCTGGAGAGACACAAGAGCTCTGCTGCAATCTCTGGCAGAAGCTGACTACAAGGTATCTTGGGAAAAGGCACAAATCTGCCAATGACATGCAGCTACAAAGATGCTTACTCAGATTGTCAGCCCCTGGGAGTGCCCAGTGTCCTACCCAGGTGCTAAGGGTTGCCTTCCCCCTTTGCCTCTGTGCTCTAACAGCCACAGTCCTTCTGATCAAGAAAACTAACAAGCTCCTCCTAGGCCAAGACCTAACTGCCCAAGTGCCATGCCACATGCTATACTGGAACTGTGGACGCCACTGACTCTCCAAAAGCCAGGTCACCCAGTACCAAGGACTCATGCAAAAATCCTCACCTGACTCTTTGGCAATAAACCACTCAATCCTGCCACGTACCTGTCTGCCAAGCTGGGCCCACCAGACCATGACTGCCTGGCACTGATCGATGCACTGTTCTTGAGCCAACCAGACTTAAAAATAAACCCCCTGATGAATGCTGAGTACACCCTGTTTATGGATGGAAGTGCCTCTGTTAGGAATGGAGTCTGACAGGTTAGGTATGCTGTGCTCACCTTGGGCAAAGTTATTTTGGCAGAAGCTTTCCTGCAGGAATGATCTGCTGCACTCAAGACAATCCAGTCCACAGTCCAAAGGGAGCCTTATAAGGGCTAACAGATATTTGTTGGTGCTTATATGCATCTACTCAGGCTGGCCTGAGACATTCCCTACCTCAGCTCAAAGCACAACAAAAGTTTGTAGGGTCCTGCTATAAAAAATCATCCCTAGATATGGTCTACCCTTGACCACTGGCAGCAACAATGGGCCTGCATTTGTAGCAGAGATAACTCAAAACTGGCAGAATTATTAAAGATTAAATAGAAACTACATACAGCATATAGGACAGCTTGGAACCAGCTAGTTAAAAGACCAGAATCCAGCCTTAGATCCACCATTCCAGAGTTAAAAGAGCCCATCCAGACGATTGCTGGAGAATTTACCTGGACCAGACAGCTCCTCTGAAGCTCACTCTGAAGAGATGACCCACTCAAAGCCCTGCTCTGGTCACTCTGGTTGCTGACCAGTCCATGCACGGCTAAAGCTTGAAGACACCATTCCACAGGATTGCTCCATACCTCAATGCATTATTCCCCTTGATTTTTGTGCCTTTTCAGGCTGCTTACCCCAGTCATTTCATCAGCTTACATATGTATTTGATATTGTATTATATTTTTGCCTTAGCTCTATGGATGATTGCCCTGAGAGAGTAGAAAATATCCAGTAAGGCCCTTACAAGTGACAAAGATTTATCGAGCATCCAAGGCACATTGGACACTCTCCTAGACCAGATTAACTCCTTCACTCCCTTGTCAGAGTCAACTTAGGGTGAAACCTTATAATAAGGGAAACAAACCACAAACTCCTGGTTGGAAAACTTTCAGTTTTGGGGACCTTGCATAGGGTCCATCCGAGGACCACTGACAGCCCTAATGTTACTGCTTCTAGTTGGGCCTTGTCTCAGAAGTTTACGAGGACTGTGCCCAGCAAAGATTTGCCAGGAAACTAAAAGAGGGGGGAAATATAGCAGAAAATGCCCCCCAGCCACTCTGTTAGTTGCCCAGGTAACAGCTCCTCTTACAAGTTCCTGTTACTTATGTTTCTTAGAAACAGCTGGTCACTGATGCATAGCTGCCCACTATGATGCATATTGTAAGAACCAATCAAAGAGAGCCAAGTACTCTACCTCTGTACCTCTCCTTTGCAACCCCATAAAAACTTCCCTCCTTGGTTCTTTAACGCCTAACATTTTTACAAGGATTGGTTCCTTGTCAGTGCCCATTGATGTAAGTAAATCTGCCTCCAATTCCTGGGTGTCATTTTGGTGTTTCTGCTTGCCATTTCATAGGCAGGAGGATTGCTATGAGTTTGAGGCCAGCCTGGGCTTCACAGTGAGTTCAAGGCAGGTCTGAATTACAAAGCAAGATTCTGTCTCAAAGACATAATTAAGAATAAAAATAATGGGCCAATGATATAACTCAGCGGCATAAGTGCCTGCCTGGCAAGCACGAGGTCCTGAGTTCAACTCCCAGTACCTGCATAAAAAAAAAGAAGAATAAAAATAAGGTTTTCGTTGGTGTGATGGCACATGCCTGTAACTCCCGCACTTGGGAGGCTGAAGCAGGAGGATTTCATGGCCAGGCTGGAATACATAGGGAGACCCTGCTTCAAAAAATCAACAAACAAGCTACCCAACCAAACAGTTTGTATTAGTCACTTTCTTGTCACTGGGACATAAAACCTACACACACAACTTAAAGGAGGGGTTTGAATCATGTTTCAATCCATAGTCAGCCAGCTCCAAAGAAGGAACAGCATGGCAGTGGGGTTTGTTGGAGGAGAAGCTGCTCTGTGTTGTGGTGGACAGGAAGCAGGGAAAGTCAAGGGAGGAACCAGGAAGGGGACACATCCTTCCTGGCATGTCCTCCAGTGACCCAGCAGTTCCATCCAGGCCCACCTCCTAACATCACATTTAGCTATAAACTCACAGTGGATGAATCCACAAATGAGGAAGGCACTCCATGATCCAATCATCTCCCCAAACCTGGCCTACAATCACATGAGGTTTTGGGGGGACATGTAGATATGAACCATAGCATTCTATCTCTAGCCTCCAAAAGACTCATGCACATCTCTTTAGGCAAAATGCATTTAGTCCCCCTCTAAGAGTTGCCAAAGTCCTAACAGTTTCAGGATTGCTGAAAAGTTCAAGTGCAAAGTCTCTCTGAGACTTAAAGCAAACTCTTATCTGTGAGGTCTAGTACATATCAAAAAGAAAGTTGAACACTGAGACATATAAAGGCATTTTATGGGTAAACACTGTGGTTCTGAATGGGAGGAACAGGGGGACAGAAAGCAATGGGTCCAAAACAGGACTGAAACCCAGCAGGGCAAACTTTCAATCACATAGCTCCATGTCCAGCACCCAGGGCAAGTGGTGGCAAAATATAACCTCCCGAGGGCTTGGGTGGCCCCACCCCTATGGCATTGCCAGTGGTTGTAGCCCTCCTGGCTTCTCTTTTGGGCTGGATTTGTTCACTCCTTGCAGCTTTCCTCAGATGTTCTATGTTCCTGGATTCTGTAACTTGCTGCAGTCTTCACTGCACTTTTGGCTTCACTCTCACAGCTTCACACACTGCCCTCTCAGGGGCACACTGCCTGGCCTCCCAGACTGGCTGAAATCTGGGAGGAAGCCTTCCTAACCCCACACCTCTCACATTGTGTTTGTCTGTAAAACCAGTAGGACATGGATGATACCAAAGTCTGCCACCAGCTGGAGGAGTGGCCTGGCCATCTTGGGTGATGGTTCTAAAGGCCTACAAATGCCTGGATGGATGACTTTTGTGAACAGAATCTTGGGGAACAAATTCCCTGGGCTGCCATTCTCAAGCAGTGTGGCTTGGTGCTCTCTCTCAAAGCCAAGTTGCTTTTGCAATGTTGAGCCTTCAAAGGGTAGGGGCCTTGCTGATTTGTGACATGCCCTTAAGCCATTTTTCCCTGTTGTCCTGATCCAAAGTACTTGCTTTGTTTTTAATGCTAAGTTTCCAGCAACACTCTCCTCTACTTTGTAGGCACTTTCTGGAAAAACTGAAAATGTTTTAAATGGGGTTTTTGATTCTGTTTTTCACAGTACATCTCAATAAAAGCAGCAAGCAGTAACCGTGCTACAGCCTGAACACTCATCTGCCTTGAAATGTCCTCCATCAGATTAATTAGTCTGTCACCCTGAATCTCAGTCTCCTGTAAAGTTTCAGGACATGAGCAAAATGTAGGCACATTTTCTGCCACAGAATAACATGCATGGCCTGGAGTCCAAATGCCAATGGAGTCCTTGTTCTCAGCTAAAACCTCCTGAGCCTGGTCTTCACCATCTGCATTTCTGTCAGCATTCTGCTCTTCTGAGCTCCAACCAGAATCACCCCTCAAGCTTAGCTTACCACATTCCAGGGCTGCTTTCCAGGCATTCCAGGCAACATTGCCAAACCTTTCCAAACTCTTCTCACAAGCCAGTTCCAAAGGCTTCTGAACCACACAGTCAGGTAACAGCAATGCCCACTTCTCTGGTACCAAAAATCTGTCTTAGTTACTTTCTTTTCCCTGGGACACAACCCTCAACACACACAACTTAAAGGAGGAGAGGTTTATTTTGCTTCATGTTTCAATCCACAGTCAGCCAGTTCCAAAGAAGAAAAAGCATGACAGAGGGACCTAGTAGAGGAGAAGCTGCTCTGTCCTGACACACAGGAAGCAGGGAGTCAAGGGGGGAGCCAGGAAGGGAGGTGTATCTTTCCTAGGCACATCCTCCAGTAACCTGCCTCTTCTAACCAGGGCCCGCCTCCTTCATCACATTTAGTTATAAACTCATCAGTGGAATAATCCACCAATGAGTATAGCACCCATGATCCAGTCACGTCCCCAGATCCCCACCTATGATGACATGAAGCTTTGGGGGAACATCTAGATATAAACCATAAAAAAGGTCAGAGAAGAGGAAAACACTGATTACACCATCAACTTGGAGGTCAAATATCATGAAGCGGTTGGGAAACATGGCTAGAGGCAGAAAGCAAACCTGGACTCTCGGATCCAGAGAAGTAACTGTGCTACAGCAAGAGAAGAGTGAGACCCTGAGTTACCAAGAATGAAGAGGACAATGGCCTGTCCTTTGAACTTATCTCCTGATTCTATTCCAGGAAAGCGTACCTCAGTCAAACATAACACACAGGCAAGGAATTTAGTCTCTTCTTGTTGATTTGCTTTCATTACGACCGCCACTCTTTTGAAGGGAAAGACAAGGGGCTGCCAGGAGAAGAGAGGCGGTTTAGATAGAGGACACAGGGTTGGAGAACCATACTCACTGGAACTGGGTTGGACCTGTGGTGTCAAGTACATCCTGGGATCACTTGGGCTGCTTGAAGCATTTGGTTGGAGAGTCACGGGAGCCATTCTTTTCTTTGGGAGTACTGCTGAAAGAAAAAATTACATGCACCAAAATACTTTCAGTCAGCTTTGAAAAATGAAAAAGGTGGAGGTAGGATAGACTTTGAGTTACAAGTTAATTCTAAGTGAGGAGCCACATTTTTCAGAGCAACATGATAAGGAAGATTAATTATATTGATATACTTATCAAATATATTGTCCAGGTTGGTCATATATGGGCAACTCCCTGTTATGCCCTAGAAAAAATCATTGCCTGTGGGACAAGTTTCGTTCTGAAAGTTAATCATATGTATGTGTGCTGTACCTTCTGTAAACACAAGCCTATTTTCTATTCCGTAAGCTCAGAGCCTGGGATATGCGAGTTGCACTCTAGAAAAGTTCATCGTTAATCTGAATCACATGTATTTAATAATAGAAATTTTGCCTTTAAACTCTACATTTATAGGTACATGGTGAGGAGCAAGTTACTAAAATTCTTCACCTGAGTTACATCATGCATAGAAGTGAATATCAAGAGCATCTTCACTTTTTTCCAATTTTTATTTTTATTAGTACATGTTTGTGGTACATAATGATTACTCATGAGGAGTTGGTACATGTAGGTAACACATTTTAATTCTTTTTTCATCCCATTCCACTTCCCTCTCTCCCCCACCCTCCATCTCTTGGTCCCCTCTTCCCATCTGCAAAGCACTATCGCCCAACTGGGCATGTTGGCACAGGCCTGTAATCCCAGCACACTGGAGGCTGAGGCAGGAGGATCACTATATGTTCAAGGTTAGCCTGGGCTACATAGTGAGTTCAGGGCCAGCCTGGACTACACAGTGAGACCCTGTTTCAAGTAAAACAAAACAAAACAGAAAAAGATCTATCTCTCTATTTCCTAGTATCTATCTTTTATTGTGCTCTTTATTTATATTTTGGGTTTCTAGTAAAAAACTCTGCAATATATAAGCTCATGTATCTGGTTATAACAGGCTTTGTAAACTATCTGATGAATGAATTAATGTAGAGGTAGAATAATAACATTAAAAATAGTGTTAGATTGGGTGCAGTGGCACATTCCTCTAATTCCAGCACACTAGGAGGCTGAGGGAGAAGGGTCACAAGTTCAAGTCCAGCCTGGGCCATTGAACCACTTAGTGAGACCTTGTCTCAAAAAAAAAAAAAGGGCTAGGAATATAGCTCAGTGTGCAAGTGCTGCGTTCAATCCCCAGTACTGCAAACAAAACAAAACAAAACAAAACAAAACAAAACAAAACAGAATAATAATAAATCCTCTACTGGCAAAAGTTCAGTTACAAATCAATGATTACTGAATAGAGAGGAATACATATCGTTACTTATCTTAGTGGGACTATAAACTGGTGCAAGTTTTGAGAGAAATTTAATATCTTTAAACCATTAACCATATCTTTAATGTCTTCATACCAGTTAACCCAGAATATTTACTTCCAGATATTTAAAATGTTCATTATTTAGAGATTAGAGAAATAATCTTTCATGCATTCAAGGTGTGAAATAATGAAATCATGGTAAAATATACATAAAACACCATCTTAACCAACTTCCAGTTCAGTAATGGTAAGTACATTCTGATTGTGCAACCAATTTCCAAAACATGTCACCTTACAAAACTGAAACTCCCTTTACCCATTAAACAACTCTAGCCAAGCATGGTGGTGCGTGTGAGTAATCCCAGCAATTGAGAGGCAAGAGGATCACTGCATGTTCAAGGGCAGTCTGGGCTACATAATGTTCAAGGTCAGCTTGGAATACATAGCAAGACTCTGTCTCAAAAAAACAAAAAACAAAAAACAGGGTCGATGAGATGGCTCAGCGGCATAAGTGCCTGCCTGGCAAGCGCTAGGGCCTGAGTTCGACTCCCGGAACCCACATATGAAAAAAGGGCCAGTGGTATCACTCAGCGGCACGGGCGCCTGCTGGCGTGCGAGGTCCTGAGGTTGACCCCCAGTACCCACAAAAAAAAAAAAAAAAAAAGAGGGGAAAAATAGGAAAGGGTAGGAGATTGAAAAAAAAATTAAGATATGTTATGTATATGTACCAACTCCCCCTAATATCCGTGATCCTTATGTACAATAAACATGTACTAATTTTTTTTTTTTGAGACAGGGTCTTGCCATGTAGTTCAGGCTGGCCTCTATTGAAGTCAATACATAGCCCAGGCTGGCCTCAAACCTTTGACAATCCTCCTGCCTCAGCTTCCCAAGTGCTGGGATTATAGGCATGGGACACCATGCCCAGCTAAACATGTACTAATTTTTAAAAATTTTAAAAAACAAAACAACAATTGTGCATTCCCCTCTCCTCTCACCCCTTGCCGATCAACATTCTACTCTGTGGCTCTAAGAATTTGATTACTATATGATTACTATAGATACCTTATAAGTGAAATCATACAATATTTGTCCCTTTGTGGTTGGTTATTTCACTTAGCATAATGTTTTCATGGTTCATTTATGCTGTACCAGGTGTCAGAATCTCCTTCCTTTCTAGGGTTAAATCCATCTCCTTTATATGTATACAAAACGTTTTGTTTATCCATTCATCTATTGATGTACACTTAGACTGCTTCTACCTTTGTTTATTGTGAATAATGCTTCTATGAACATGGATGTACAAATAGCTCTTTGAGAATGCCACCTCTCTTTTGGGTATGTGCTCAGAAATGGAATTTTGGAATCACAGTAATTCTATTTATCATTTTCCTTTTTGAGACGGGGTCTCGCTATGTAGTTCAGGCTGGTCTTGAATTCACTGTGTAGCCAAACTGGCCTCAAACTTGCGGTGATCCTCCTGTCTCAGCCTCCCGAGTGTTGGGATTGCAGGTGTGCACCACTACACCCAACTCTATTTCTAATTTTTGAGGCGCCACCATACTGTTCCACAATGGCCACACCATTTCACATTCCCACAAGGTCCCAGTTTCTCCACATCTTCCCTAGTGCTTGTTCTTTTCTGTTTCTTTGATGGTTGCCATGTTCCTGGGTGAGAAGTGGTCTCTCAGTGTGGTTTTGATTTGCATTTCCCTAGTGATTAATGAGGGTGAGCATCTTTTCACTGGTTGTTTTCCATTCTTATCTCTTCTTTGGAGAAATATTTATTCAAATTCTTTTTGTAAGGCTTGATTTGGACATGACTCTCCCAATACCCAACCTTTCTGTCAGCAGAGGCATTGCTCTCAGCTCAGCACTGGTGCCCTCGGCAAACACAGGATGGCTTAAATAAGATGGAACATGCACTCCTGCATGTACCAGGACATCTAAAGACACCCAAGCATTCACACTGGACGCCTCAAGGACTTTGCCCACTGAGGCTGGAAACATCCAGAGAACTTAGACTGCTGATGTTTACTAAGAGCTTCCTGCCTAATGTCCCTTGCCTTCTTTCAAGCCCTATAAAAAAGCTCACTTCTCTCTGCTCCCTACAGATAGCCTTTTTGCCCTCTGTCTGCCTGCACCCAGGCACAATAAATTCCATGCCATGTGGCCTTTACACGAGCCTGGTGGTCTCGGCTGGTCTGTGCCTCATGCCGTTCCTTACACTTTTATCATTTTTAAATTGGATCTTTTGTTGTTGAGTTGGTAGTTCTTTACATATTGTGGATATTAACCCCTTATCAAATACGATTTGCAAATATTCTCTCCCATGACCCTAAGTTGCATTTTCATTCTGTTGATTTTATCCTTCGAGAAAGCGAATTTGAATTTTAAAGCAGTCCAATTTGTTGTCTGTGTTTTGGGGGCCAGATTCAAGAACTCATTGTCAAGTCCCATGCCATAAAGCTCTCTCCCTAGGTTTTCTCCTAAGAGTCTTCATTTCACATTTAGGTCTTTCATCCATTCTGAGTTAACTTTTGTACATTATAAGGTAAGGATTCAACTTTGTTCTTTTACATGTGCAGCCAGCACCATTTTTTGAGGAGACCATCATATCTGTTGGATGGTGTTATGTTCTAGTTTAACATCATTTGACCATGTCTGCAAGAGTGTATTTCTGTATTGGTCTTTTCTATTTGTCTATATGCTTTCTCTCTTTTTATGCCAACACCACACTGTTTGATAATTTAAAATTAGAAAGTGTGAGACCTCCAAATCTGTTCATTGTTTTCCAAGATCCTTTGGCTATTTGGAATTCTTTAAGATCCCATAAGCTTGCTGTGTAGCTTGGATGGGTCTCTAACCCAGGATCCTCCTGCCTCAGTCTCCTGAGTGCTAGGATTACAGGTATTTACCACCACCACACCTGTCCTTTTTTTCTTTAATCTGAAAAAAGCACCACTGAGATTTTTACAGAGATCTCCCTTTTTTTTTTTTCCAGTACTGGGGAATTGAACCCAGGTCCCTCTTTTTATTTGTTATTTAGAGACAGGGTTTTGCTAAGTTGCTAAATTGTTCAGGCTGTGCTTGAATTTTTGATCCTCATGCCTCAGCCTCCCACTGAGATTATAGATAAGCACTACCACGCCCATTTAGGGATTGTATTAAACCCGTAGATCATTTGGATATTATCGACCTTTTAACAGCACTGAATCTTCCCATCTATACACACTTGGTATCTTTATCTGTGTCCTCTTTCATTTCTTTCAGCAACACTTCATAGTTTTTAGTGTACCAATTCTTCATGTTGCTCATTAAAATTATCCCATAATATTTTATTATCTTTGATAATATCATAAATGGAATTGATTTCTTAATTTCTTTTTTAGGCCTTTTATTATTAGTACATAGAAACAACTTTTGTGTGGTCATATATATATATACTTTTTTTTTTTTAATGTGGGTACTGGGGGTCGAACTCAGGACCTTGCGCTTGCCAGCAGGCGCTTGTGCCACTGAGCAATATCACCGGCCCTTTTTTCTTTTTTATGTGGTTACCGGGAGTTGACCTCAGGACCTCGTGCTTGCCAAGCGCTTGTGCTGCTGAGCAATATCACCAGCCCTTTTTTTTCCTTTTATGTGGGTTCCGAGAGTCGAACTCAGGACCTCGCGCTTGCCAGGCAGGCGCTTATGCCGCTGAGCTATCTCACCGGCCCCCCTATATATTTTTTTTTGGGGGGGAGTACTGGGGGTTGCCCTCAGGACCATTGCGCGCCAGCAGGCGCCTGTGCCACTGAGTGATATCACCGGCCCTTTTTTCGTATGTGGGTACCGGGAGTCGAACTCAGGCCCTTGAACTTGCCAGGCAGGCGCTTACGCCGCTGAGCCATCTCACCAGCCCCTATATATTTTTAAAAAGATAAACAGTATGTGTTTTGCACACAGGCAGATCTCTAGGGCGTGTTATTAAATAACAAATACATATTTCATAACTATACGGTAGGATCTAATTTATGTAAATAAATACTGTACACATTTATACTCTACTTCTCTAACAACCTTCTTTTTTGCCATTTTCACACAATATTGTCCCACAATATTCTTGCCTGGGAAAGAGAGCTTCTCTATTTCTGTCTCCCTATATTTCAGACCTTCTCTCCAGGAAAATATTCTCACTTGTTCTATATCTTGTATTCTCAGCCTTATCCACCATAATTTGAACTAGTAATGGGGCAAAGGCCCAACTGATTCGAAATCTAAAGCTTTGCTTTAATGATGGGAAGATTTTGAATAGATTTTTGAAGATATTATACAACCAACAACAGCTGCTTTAAAGCAAGTACAAAATGCAAATACAGGGCGCCAGGGGAAGTGGAGAGAGGGAAAGAAGGCGAAAGGACAGGACTACTCACTGAGTCCATTTGGATCCTGTGGTATCGAGTTCCTGATGACATAATTCTGATTGAAGAAAGAGTCTGGCTGAGGACTTTCTGGGGCTGTTCTGTTCAGGGTTTCTGAAAGCTGGGGTGAAAGGCCTAAATGAGAAAGCAGGTGCTAAGAAGGTCATTCATTCCTTGCAAAACAATGTTTTCAAGAGCGTGGGTTTGCTGTATGACCTCAGGCACTGGAAGGTTACTCCAGTCACCTCCACCTTGGTGGAAAAATGACTTTTTTTCCTGTGCTGGGGTTGAACCAGGGCCTCACACATGTGAGGCAAGTGGTCTACCACTGAGCTATACAGCCAGCCCTTTCGACTTCATTTTGAGACAGGGTCTCACTAAGTTTTCCAGGCTGTCCTGGAACTTGAGATCCTGCCGTGTCAGCCTCCCAGAGTGCTGCCACTACCAGTGTGTGCCAAACATGACAGGCTGAGTGAAACCTTTGAAGTGCTGAAAGGAACTGTCAACTCAGAATTCTGTATCCAGGGAAACTATCGTTCAAGAATCAAGATAAACCTGGGCGTGGTGGCGCACACCTGTGATCCCAGCAGTTGGGAGGCTGAGTCAGGAGGATTTCTGCAAGTTCAAGCAGCCTGGGCTACATACACAGTGAGCTCAGGGCCAGCCTGAAGTACATAGCAAGACCTTGTCTCAAATAAATAAATAAATAAATAAATAAATAAATAAATAAATAGAATGAAAAAATGTGAAGAGCTTCTGAGATCCCAAGTGTGAAAAGCAGGGGATGGTAGTGCCTGGCACTTAGTTGAAAGTAATTTTAAATTAAGTGTGGTGGTGCATGCCTGTACTCCCAGCACTTGGGAGGCTGAGGCAGGAGCATCGTCATGAGTTTGAGGTCAGCCTATGCTACACAGTGAAACCATGGACAGCCTCAATTACATAGTAAGACCCTGTCTCAAAAAAACTGAAAAAAAAAGGAAAGAAAGTAAACTTAACTAAGCGCCTGTACTTGAATACTATGCTTGGAGTAAATGTGGTAAGAATAGGATGCAGTTACAATAGCAAGAGTAGAATATGGTGCCATATGTTATTGCATGTGTCACATCCAAGATGCTTCACATACAAAACTCCTTTGATTCTTGACAAACAGATGAAGAGACAGAAGCTCCTAAAGTTTAGGCAGCCAGAAAGGGCACATAGGGAATTTATCAGGTCTGATCGACCGACTCCCATACACGCCCACAGTCTGAACACTCTCGCTAGGTGAGCATGGGACAGAACTGCGGGCAGGAGCGCATAGCTGCCGTCTGCCTTCTGCAAGTGAGGGAGCGCGGAATTGTAGCCCTGACAGAGCTCAGGCTGGACTGGGGCCTACTGGGGAGGGGTAGGAACCCCGCAGAGCAGCTGCCCAGCCTTGCACACTTGCTTTCTGATTTTCAGATGCAGCCAGACCTTTCCTTCTTCCTTGCGTCCTCCATCCATCATCCCAAGCTCTCTCCTCTCCCTTCAGTGTGAACGGAGCTGAGAGATTCGCATCTCTTAATCCTGCTCCTTTGATTGCTGGATCCTTTTAGACCACTGAAGTCCCACTTTCTGCCCCGTGCCCACCTCCCCTGGCTCCCCCGCTGCTTACCTGTGGTGAATTCCCTTGCAGTGCCCATTTTCAGTCCAGCCTGGTGGGTCTGTCTCAGGAAATGCAGTCTCCTCATGTGTGTCCTCGTGGCGAGAGACTGGGTATTTAAAGGTGACTCTGATAGGATCCAGCTGCCCAACCATCACCACCCAGATACACCCTGAAATCCCACCATTGATCCATTGATTGGTTCATTCATCCAATTCATTCATTCATTCAATAAAAGTATGCTTAGTCTAGTGCTGCTATGGCCGGAATCAGAGTTATTATTAGTTTTATACTCAAGCTTCCTACCTTAAACCAATCCTTCAAACTCACTCCTGTGTGATTTTGATGCTGCTACCTCATCACTTTTATACTTGCATTGTTTAAAGTTTTAGGTGTTTAAAATCCAAGGATTAGGACTGGAGTGGTACACGCCCATAACCCCAGCCCTCTGGGGGGGCTCAGGCAAGAGGATCACAAGTTTAAACCCAGCCTGGGCAACATAGTGAGACCCTGTCTCAATATAAAAAGTATTAAAAAAATAGGCTGGAATGTAGCTCAGTGCAAAGACTCTGATTCAATTCCCAGTGCTGCAAAAAAGAAAAAAGAAAAAGAAGTTCTAGGGTTAGCAATCCAATTTGAGCATTTTATCATAGATTAACTCCCTTAGGGCTTTAATTGGATGACTAGTGATACATTTGGATTTATTCCTACTTCCTTATTTTGTACAACTTTGTATGTGCATCTAACTTTTCCAGGCTTCTATTAGAATGGTAGCATTTTATTCTCTCACTCACAACAGTAAGTTAGGTGCAAAAGTTGAAGTTGCATTTTTTTGAAAATACATACTTGATTTTTAAAATTAAAAATTAATCAGTCTTAGGGAGGGGAGGGGAATGGGAGAAAAAGAAGAAGCAAGATATATCATGTACAGGTACAAATTCCCTATGATGAATGTGATCATTATGTATGTCTAAAATGTACCAATAAAATTTAAAAGACACACACAAAAAATAAAATTAATTAGTCTTTGTACTTCTCTCAAGTTACAAAATGCCAATACTCTGGTTTCTCTTCAGATCGTATAAATCTTTCGCCTTTTACAAAATGCCCTTTGGATTTGTAATGATGAACGTATGCTAAAATTTAGTCTTTCATGTTATTTTTGCTTACTGTTTTAGATCAAATATGCTTTTATGCCCATAAAAGTAGTCATTATTTTTTTCAAAAATATTTATTAAGATTTAATCATTTGTTGAGGTTTTTTTTTTTTTTTTTTTTTTTTTTATCATCATTGCTTCTTTCATGCCCCCTTTCCCTTTTGGCCGCTATTACTCTTTTTGATGTAGAATCCTAAGTGGTTCTCTTAGTGATGGCTTGTTTGTTACAAATATTTATGAGTTTTGTTTCCCTAAAATATCTTCATTACATTGTCTTTCTTGCATAATATGTTAGGTGAGTATAGAACTTATTTGTCCCAGAAGTCTGTTCACCATCATATTTTTATTTTATTTTTTATATTTTCCATATTTTTATTTTTTGTAGGTAGTTTTTTTTCTCTCTCTGTTTGTTATTTATTTATGTTTGTGGTTCTGGGGATTAAACCCAGGGCTTTGCTTATGTTATTTGTTTGTTTATTTATATTTGTGGTTCTGGGGATTAAGCCCAGGGCTTCTTTGCCTGTACTCACGAATGATGATTCTCCTGCCTCAGCCTCCTGAGTGCTGGGACATCAGGTGTGGGCCACCACGCCTGGCCTTTTTGCTTATAATATATTTTCTTGTTTAAAATATTCCAATGCAGGGCTGGGGGTGTGGCCCAGTGCTAGAGTGTCTGCCTATCATTTGTGAGGCCCTAGGTCTGTCCCCAGCAACAACAAAACAAAAAAATCCAATGGAATCTTCCCATATTAGTATATGCAACTATCCACCCATCTTCTTTTCTTCCCTTGAAGAAAGATAGCCTCTTTAATAAATGGTGCTGGGAAAACTGGCTTTCCACATGCCAAAGATTGAACATGGACCCAGGCTCTACTACCAAATGTTCCTGACTCCAAAGACCGAGCTCACAAACCCCACTCTGAGATGAGTCACAGGAACCAGAAGTATGGGAGAAAGAATTCAATAGGATTTAGAGATGAAAAAACAGAAAATCAGAGGGATGGGGCAGGGGAGGGGAAGGGGACATGCTATGTATAGGTACAACAACATGTAACAACATGGTGAATGTACTCATGGACTACAAACAGGTACTAATAACATTTTTTTAAAAATAATAAGAGAAATAGTTTTGCAGTTAAATTAGCTTTGCAGTTTTCACTGGAGAGGAGAAGTTCAGAATGAAATTGTATTTAATTTACAACAACTTGCAAAACTTGCCTTTTAGGAAAATCCTTATCTGAAATTTGTCATCGTGAAAGTTCTAAAATGGGGGATGTTTACTCTAATAAAGTCTGTTTAACTTCAAAACAATGAAAATAAAAATAACAAGGAAAGAAGGGAGAAAGAGAAAGGAAGAGGGGGTGGAGAGAAGAGTATAGAAGAAGGACGTCTTGGTCCATTTTCCATTGCTATAAAAGAGTACATGGGGCAGGACGATTTGTACAGAGCAGAAGTTTATTTGGCTCGCAGTTCTAGAGGCTGGTGAAGAATGACAGCAAAGTGCTGGAGTCCGCACAGCGTGCGGGGAGGGCCTGCTGCTGCACCCTGACACAGTGAGGGTGTGCCACGGGGGGCAGAGTGAGTGTGCCCAAAGTTCAAGTGTCTTCCAAAAGCAAACAAACAAAAAAGAAGGGGTGAAATAACAGGAAAAAAAAAAAAGAGACAAAATTATCAAGTATCCCAGAGGCTCCACCTTCAAATACCATCAATGTATAAATTTTAGGACTAAATTTCTAACACCTGAAGTTTGGATGACACGTTCAAACTACAGCAAAGGCTAAAACAACTTAAGCAGTTGTTTTACAAGGGAAAGACACAAACAGATGCTCTTAGAGACAGAGGCAGACAGGAAAGAGCTTTATAAAAAAATCTGGAAAGGAAACGGAGGAAGCAAAAATGCAAAGATTTGACAGATGAGCTGGGTGTGGTGGCACACGCCTGTAATTCCAGCACTCAGTAGGCTGAGGCAGAAGGATCACTGCAAGTTCTAGGCCAACCTGGGCTCCCTAGTGAGTTCAAGGCCAGTCTGATCTGTATAGTGAGACCCTGTCTCAAAAAAAAAAAAAAAAAAAAAGTTGACAGATGAGAGAAACAAGAGGATCAGACAGAAAGGGATGAGGGAAGAGTCATGGAGTGAGAGGGAGGCAGTGGGAGAAAAGACAGATGAAGTCCCACAAATACAGAGGAAAGGAAAAAGATGAAGACGAAAGGCCGCCCCTCCCCCTTCTCCCAACACCCTGCTGATACTGTTCAAGGCCTCAGGACTGAAGGTGACATAATTTCCTAGTGACTTTTACAAACTAGGTGGAAAGGAATGGGGGATTAGGGTATCTCACCAAGTATCCAGTGGGGACCGGTTCTGCACTCAAGAACAGAGCAAGTGTAATTTGTCAGCTCCAGCCAAAGGTCTAGACTTAGTGACACAGGAGAGTCCTGGGTGTCAGACGATGGCCCTGGAAAACTGCGGGACTCCCTCAATCTCCAAGAGACATCGCTGGGATATCACACAACAGGAGGCTTCTGAATAAATGCATTTTATATCCTGTATTTTGTCTACCTTTTGCTTTTCCAGGAGTGTCCTCCTTGTATGTTTTGTTTTGTTTTCCTTTGTTTTGTTGAGACAGGGTCTTGCTATGTATTCCAGGCTGGCCTTGAACTCACAGCATCCTCCTGCCCCAGCCTCCCCAGTGCTGAGCTTATAGGCACGTGCCACCATGCCTGGCTCCTCCTTGTGTCTTTCTCCTCTAAATCAAGAGCCACCTCTCAGCCTTTGTTCCAGCCATGTCACATTCTCCCTTCACAGGTGCAGGCCTTCTTCGAGGTCTTCATAGCTATTTCCTCCCCATCCTAGGAGGAAGAAAAAGACAAATCAGACTAAGGAGACTAGGGCTCAACTATCAAGCTCCAGGAGGTTCAAAATTGATGCCAGGTGTGGTGGCGCATGCCTGTAATCCCAGCACTCTGGGGGCCTGTGGTGGGAGGATCATGAGTTTAAGCCCGGCCTGGGCAATTTAGTGACTTAGTGAGACCCTGTCTCAAGGAAAAAAAAAAAAAAAAAAAAAAAAAAGAAAGAAAGAAAAAGAAAAGAAAAGGAAAGAAAAATGCTGGGGATGTAGCTCGGTGTGAAGGCCCTGGGTTCAATCTTCAGTACTGCAGGAGGCCAGGGGAATGAAGAATCCTTCTCAAATGCTCACAATTCATATCCCTGGTGTGAGCAGTTAATATTTACATACCAGGGAACATAGCACACTTGGTACCTCCCTCGGGCTAAACCCCTATTTTCCAAATCAAACAGTGAAACTGAAAAACTTCAGAAAAGGGGGCAGAGTGTGTGACATTGAGACCCACAGAAGAGGAAACCACGCCTTTTACATTCATCGCCGCATTCTGGAGTCCGCACCGTGTTGATGTAGCGTCCTTTCTTCACTGCACAGACACGGTTGTCTCACGCTGTACGGAATGCTAGCGACACACGGAACCAGACAAGACGCTGAACCGACGACGGAGGGTGTTCGGATGGAGGTGAAGGGCGGCCTTCCTGAGAGTCATTTTTAAAGCAGAACATCTGTTACATGGTTGCTTGGATTAATGCTACATGGTTTGGGTTTTCTTTCTTTCTTTCTTTCTTTCTTTCTTTCTTTCTTTCTTTCTTTCTTTCTTTCTTTTTCTTTCTTTTCTTCATTTTTTCCTCATTTATAAAAGAAATGGGTGGGCCTCCATCAACCTAAATTTTGGGGAGACAAAATATATTAGAAAACCCTGAAACGAATATCCAGGGAAGATGCTGTATGACTAAATGACTCAGAAATCAAGTCCAGTTTCCTGATAAATCTTTCTTAAAAGACACAGAACAAAATTCCAAGATCCTATCATGCCATCCTAGCTCCTGGGAATACCTTTTCCCAAGAAGGAAAGGAGAACAGAGTAGAAAGTTTAGCGTGCTTATTTTTGTATGTGGTACTGAGGATTGAACTCACGGCCTTTGTACCAAGCTACACGGAGCTACATTCTTTTTATTTTTATTTTGAGACAGGGTCTCACTAAGTCACTAACTTGCCCAGACTGGGCTTGAATTTGTGATCCTCCTGCCTCAGCCTTCCAGAATATTGGATTACAGGTCTATGCTACCACAGTTATAACATACTTCTAATTGTTTTTATTTCTGTTTTTTTGAGACAGGGTCTCGCTATGTGGTTCAGGCTGGCTTTGAACTCACTATGTAACCCAGGCTGGCCTTGAACTCACAATAGTCCTGCCTCAGCCTCCGAAGTGCTGGAATTACAGGTGTGTACCACCACACCTGGCCTAACATACTTCTAAATGGAAATTTGAAATAGAGGGAGATAGAAAATGTATTTGAGCAATATTTTAAATACAGTTGTGTAAGAATTTCCCAGAATGGATTAATCCAATTCTCAAATTCCAGAAACCTCTTTTTTTTTTTTTTTTCTTTTTTTGGTGCTGGGAATCAAACTCAGGACCTTGCGCTTGCTAGGCAGGCACTGTGCCACTGAGCTATATCCCCGGCCCCAGAAACCTCTTAAATCTCAGGAAGAGTAAAAATTTGTCAGGTGTGACACACACCTGTGATCCCAGCTCTTGGGAGGCTGAGGCAGGAGGATTGCTGGGAGTTTGAGGCCATCCTGGGCTACATATGAGTTCAAGACCACATAGTGAGATTCTGTCTTGAAAAAAAAAAAAGTAAAAATTTAAAAATCTTTATCTTGTCACATCAGGAACATGAAAGCGCTCACTGGCTAACAGTCCTGTGCCGTATTTAACTGTAAGGAAGGAAAAGAAATCCGGTCCGTATGAACCTGTAAGGCAGGTTAAAGATGGCTCCAATTCCACACTCTCTCCTCACCCAGTGGAGGAGGTAGTGACAGAGGGAGAAGTTTCTCCTGTGTCCCGCAGACTCACTTTGTCTTGGAAGCTTCCAGAGTGGCTCCAGCCTTCCTGCTTCACGCCTGGCCTCCTCCCCTCTGCGGGGCTTCAGACCAACCACGCCAAGCAGTCGGCCCTAGTGGGCTCATGAAATCTGCCCAGCAATGGAACTCACACATGCTTGCTTGAGAAAGTTCCTAAACCTCTCTGATATTTAGCCTCTTTTTACTGCAAGTGGAAAAAAAAGTTAAAAAAATAAAAAAATTAAAAAGTTTTAAAATGTTACTAATCATCTCTGTTGTTCCCTTTGCATTACTTAAATCGTTCTCTCTCCTTGGGCAATCTTGTTTATTTTTATTTTCAGACCACTACTTTGTTTTGGATTGGTTTATTTCTGTTGTATTTTCTGCTTATTGTTTATCAATTTCTCCAAACTTTTTTTTTTTTTTTTTTTTTACTATCAGGATTGAATCCAGGGTCTTTGCATTGAGCTACATCCCCAGCCCTTTTTTTTTTTTTTTTTTTTTTGTGGGTACCGGGGGGTCGACCTCAGGACCTCGCGCGCCAGCAGGCACCCGTGCCTCTGAGCGATATCACCAGCCCCTTTTTCGTATGTGGGATCCGGGAGTCGAACTCGGGCCCTCGCGCTTGCCGGGCAGGCGCTTAAGCCGCTGAGCCATCTCACCGGCCCCCCAGCCCTTTTTAATTTTATTTTGAGGCAGTATTATGGTTTATATGTAGATGTCCCCCGATGCCGCATGCGCTCATAGGTGGGGCTTTTGGGAGGTGCCTGGATCATCATCAGATGTCCGCTGAAGAGTTTCTAGCTAGATGTGATGCTGGACAGTACAGCCTGGTTGAAGGAAGCGGGTCACCGGGGGCGTGGCCTGGAAGGGTCTGCTCCCTCCCCCACTCCTCATCCCCCCTGCTTCCCTGCCACTGTGCTATGAGTCCTCCTCCATGCTCCTCTGCCCGGTGCCACCCTGCCTTGGAGCCAGCCAAGTATAGATGGAAACCTCTACAAACTGTGAGTCAAAAACAAGCTCTTCCTCCTCTATGTTGTGGGTGTCAGATACTGTGTCTCAGCAACCAGGACAGCAACTAAGACAGAGAGGGTCTCACTATGTCACTAAGGTGCCCAGGCTGGACTTAACTCCTGATCTCTTCACCTCAGCCTCCCACAGCACTGGATTACAAGTGTGCACAATCATGCCTGGCTCTGGCCCCTTTTTATTTTATTTTCAACTTTTATTTCTTATTAGTACACATTTGCAGTACATAATGATCACATTGCGCATGGGGAGTTGGGACGTATACATAACCCATCTCAAGTTTTTTCATTCTCTCCTCTTCATCTTCCATGTCTTGGTCCACCTCCCATCTGAAAAAGATTGATATCCCTATTTCCTGTTGTCTATCTTTTACTTTGCTTTCTATTTATATTTTTGATTTCTCATGGAAGAGAAGCCATGTGATATTTAACCTTGTGGTCTGACTTGTTTCACTTAACATCATGGTCTCCAGGTACATCCATTTACCTAAAATGGCTCAAGTTTATCCTTCTTTATGGCAGAGTACTACTCCATATGTGTAAATACCACATTTTCTTTATTCATTCATCTGCTGATGGACATATAGGCCACTTCCAAGATTTAGCTATTATGAATTATACTGTTATAAACCTGAGTATGCACGTGTCACTGTAATGTGATGTCTTTAACTCTTTTGGGAAGATGCCTAGAGGGAGCTAGCTGGGTTTAATGGAACTTCTAGTTTTAGTTTTTTGCGGTATCTCCATACTGATTTCCATATGGGGTTGTACTAGTTTACATTCCCACCAACAATGTACAAAGATTCATTTTCCCCCAGCCGAGCCAGCATTTGTTATTATTTGATTTCTTGATAATGATCATTCTTTTTGGAGTAAGATGGAATCTCAGTATTGTTTTAATTTGCTTTTTTCTAATGGTCAGAGATGTTGAACATATTTTCATGTGTTTATTGGCTGTTTGAACTTCTTTTTTTTTTTTTTTTTGTGGGTACCGGGGGGTCGACCTCAGGACCTCGCGCGCCAACAGGCACCTGTGCCGCTGAGCGATATCACCGGCCCCTTTTTCATATGTGGGTTCCGGGAGTCGAACTCGGGCCCTCGCGCTTGCAAGGCAGGTGCTTACGCCGCTGAGCCATCTCACCGGCCCCTGTTTGAACTTCTGACAAGTGTCTATTCATTTCAGTTTCCCATTTTTAATTGGGTCTTTTATTTTTTGGGTGGGTCTAATTTTTTGAGTCTTTATATATTCTATATATGAAACTTCTGTCCATGGAGTAGCTGGCAAAAATGTTTTTGCCATTCTGTAGGTTGCCTCTTCACTCTGTTGGTGGTTTCCTTTGCTGTGCAGAAGCTTTTTAGCTTGATGTGATCTTGTTTGTTGATTCTTTGTGTTACCTCTTGTGCATTTGGGGTTCTGTTCAGAAAGTCCTCGCCTATGCCTATATCTTCAAGAATTTTATCTATTTTATTTTCCAGTAGATTTTTTAAAAAACATTTAGATCTTTGATCCATTTTGATTTTATTTTAGTACATGGTGAGAGATATGGGTCTGGATTCAACCTTCTGCAGGTAGAAAGCCAGTTTTTCCAGCCGAATTTATTAAAGAGGCTATCTTTCTTCCAGTGTATATTTTTGGCCTTTCTGTCAAAGATTAGGTAGCTGAAGGTGCCTGGGGTTGTCTCTGCATCATCTATTCTGTTCCACTGATCCACATGTGTGTTTTTGTGCCAGTCTCATGCTGTTTTGTTTTTAATCACTGTAGCTCTGTAATATAAATTGAAATCCAGGGTTGTGATGCCTCCTGCTTTGCTCTTGTTGCCCAGGATGGCTTTTGCTATTCTGGGTCTCTTCTGGTTCCATACAAATTTTGATTGGGTTTGTATTAAATCTATATATCAGTCATGGAAGTGTGTCTGGCCTCTTTTTATAAAAGCACAAACCTATTCATGATTGCTCCACCATGATGGTTTAATTCTCTTCCAAAGGCCTCATCTCCAAATCCCATTACTCTTTTCTTTTCTTTTTTTTTGAGGCGGGGTCTCATATAGATTCTCAAAGGTAGAGAGGAGGCAGACTGGCTAAGAACTAGGGGACCATGAAGCCAGGCTTGGTAGTACCTGCCTGTGATCTCAGCATTCTGGGAGGCTGATGCGGAAGGATTGCAAGTTCAAGCCCAGCCTGGGCAATTTAGCAACTTAGTGAGACCCTGTCTCAAAATAAAAAGTAAAACATGGGCTGGGAATGTAGCTCAGGGTGAAGGCCCTGGGTTCAATCCCCAGTACCAACAAAACAAAACAAAACACACACACACACACACACACACACACACACACCATTTGGGGGATCTAAAAGACTATATACCGTCGGGAATTTTGTGTTTTGATTTGCTTAATAGATTCTAAACTGGACACTGGAGAAGCCAGGCACCTGGAAATGTCAGTGGACAACACACACACACACACACACACACACACACACACACACACACATGTGTGCACGGCCTCACTCCAACCACTGTCATCACAGCTGAATGAAAAGCTTAAACCTCCACCTTGCCAGACTGGAAGAGGCCATCCCTCCCTAACCTCTATGCCTGCTGAAGATCCCAGAAGGCAGAATGGAGAGCCCATGATTTTTACCCCTATGAGCACCTTTTCCCGAATGGTGTCAGCCAAGACCAAGCTGGACCCTAGAGTTCCAACTCCACCTGGTGGTAAAGACGCATTTGTCCTCCTTCTTGCTGGGGTAGTATGGGATGAGACTTAATTTATTGAGTGAAGACTTTGATAACCTTTTTTACCCCCATCCATTGGCCGGGGTGGACGCCAACAGAGACCCAATGCAGAGCCTACTCGTTTATTCTCTCCCAGATGTGATAAGATCCTCCATCCTCCACTGTCCACAGAGGCTGAGCAGAGAAACCGGACTTCCATCCCCCCCGGCAGTAATGAAGTGGTAACTCCTCCACCTGCCGGATTAATGTCGGAGGACGCTGCTAAATCACAAGATTTAAGCAAAGCCCTGTGTCATACAAAATATGCATGTTTCCATTGAAACTTACTTTTCATACCAAGAACCAGGAAAGTCTCAAACTAAATGGAATAATGAACAAATGCCAACACTAAGAAGACAGATGTTGAATTATTGGACAAGAATTTTAAAGCAGTCATCATAAAAATTCTTCAGCAAGAAACTACGAACACTTGTGAAACAATGAAAAAAAAACAACAAAACTGAAAAGTCTCAGCAAAGAAATAGGAAGTCTTGAAAATATATAAATATCACCAAATGGAAATTTTATTTATTTATTTTTCTGATGATGCCTTTTATTGATTCAAGCTCAAATGTTAAGGAAAAAATACAAGGGACAAAACTTAAAACAACTTAAATATGTAAACTAAATATATAAAATATACTCAACTCAATATCTAACTGTATTGTGCTCTCAACATTGAAATTGTTTTTTAATTAAGTTTATTGATACATTTTAGATATACATAATGATCACATTCATCATAGGGAATTTGTACCTGTACATGATATAACTTGATTCTTTTTTTCCCATTCCCCTCCCCTCCCTTCAACCCCTCCTCCCATCCTTATTTACAAAAGCTTTGTTTCCATTTTTCCTTCTTTTCTCATTTTTTTCTTTTCCCTTTCTCCCCCCCCACCAGTTTCCCTTCCCATTTGAACATTTTCTTCCTATTTCACAATATCAATTATACATTCTGGTTCTTGTTTACATTTCCAGTTTCTCACACCAGAGAAACAATGAAGTATTTAAACATGTGTGTACAATTTATTTAACTTAAGAGTATGGTCTCAAGGTACATCCATTTACCTAGAAATGTCTCAAGTCTATCCTTCTTTATGGCTGAGTAGTACTCCACTGTATAAAAAAACCCACATCTTCTTGATCCATTCATTGGTTGATAGGCAACCAAATGGAAATTTTAGATCTAGAAAATAATAATCAAAGTTGAAATACTTGATGAATAGACTCATAGATAAGTAGAAAGAACAATGGAAAGAATCATTGAGTTTGAGGAGATAACAATAGAAACTGCCTAATGTCAACAACAGGGAGAAAATGGCCTAGAAAAATAAGATGGACAGAGTTGGGCATAGTGATAAATACCCATAATCCTGGATACTCAAGAGGCAGAGGTAGGAGGGTCACCAGCTCAAGGCCAGTCTGGGCAATTTAATGAGATCCTTTCTTAAAAATATTAATAGAGCTGTGGAGACTGGTGGAACCAGTTTTTAAAAATCACATTTGCGTCATCAGAGTCCCAGAAGCAGAAAGAATGGGCCAAAATGTATTTGAAGAAATAAGGACTAAAATTTTCTAAAAATTGGCCTCAAATCATACACTTACAGATGGAAAAAGCAGAGCAAACCTCAACTGGGGTAAACCCAAAGAAATTTATGTTAAGTCAAACCATAGTCAAACTTCTAGAAAATAAAGACAAAGTCTTAAAAGCATCTAGTTAGAAATGACAATTTACCTGCAGGGAAAGACAATCACAAAGACAGTGTTTTTCTGAAAACATGAAGGCCAGAAGGAGGTGACAGAACATTTTCCAAGTGCTGAAAACAATGCTGTACATCCAGCAAAATTGTCTTGCGTGAATGTAGGGGAAGTCAAGAATTATTGTAGCAGGGACTTAAAGGCTGCCTTTGCTGCAAGCTCTTACTCTCTATATATTTGGGCCTGCAGATACCTGATGGGTAATGACAAGCAGGTAAAAGTTTGGCATCTCTGCCTTCCTACTGTTTCGGTCTCCTTTGCTACCTTAAATTTTGGGTCAGATTCCTGCCCAGCTCTGCACATTTATGTGGTAATCACTTAAGGAGTTGTCTTCTAAAACGGATAATAGAAGGTTGGTCAGCCCTAAATTTATCCACTCTCTTTTCTCTCCCTTCAAGGCTGAAGGCACCAAGATAAGAAGAGTAAGATATTTTCAAGATTTATAGGGACATCATAACCAACAGATTATCAACCACCAGCTTTTTACCTTTGTTTTGTTTTGTTTGATGGTACTGGGGATTGAACCCAGGGCCTTTGCCCTGAGCTACACTCACTTCCCTTTTTATTTTTAATTTTGAGATGAGGTCTTGCTAAGTCACTAAATTGCGCAGGGTGGGCTTGAATTTGCAATCCTCCTGTGTCAGCCTCCCAGAGGGTTGGGATTACAGGCATGCGCTGCCATGTCCAGCAACCAGATAATGTCCAATTTCAGCCCATCAAAGTGGTGCCTAAACGTCTCCAGTCACTGACTTAAATGTGAAGGAGGCCTCAGTCACTGACCCGACTAACTCTATTTTTCTCTTCTGGCCTGTTTTCTCCGAGTCAGTTTCCCTACGACTTATGGCAAATTCTAGAAACAGAGCCAGCAGGCAGTCATCTTCTCTAGGGACAGCACGACCTTGTTGGACCAGGCTATACCCGGGTTGGCAAAGCTTCTGCTTCTGCTGTGTTTCTTCTGCTATATAATCCGGGAGCTACTGTCAATGCCCCGAATGCGGTTTCGTAAGGAGGTCAGTATTCCTGCTGTCTTTCCATATGACGATACCAAAAACGAATCCCTTTCTGTTTCACCACCATTCTCCTCTCTGACTGGATTTTTGCAGGCAGCAGGTGGCCAAATCTGGTCTGTTGGGACCTCAGGAGCCAGGGCTGTGTGTCCAGGTGTCCAGTGGCATTCTCAAATGAAGTAAACTAGAAGAGTTTTTTGCCAGCAGGTCCAACTTAGAAGAATGTCTAAAGGGAGTTTTCTAAATGGAAAGGAAGGATGAAAAAAGGAATTTTGGAGCATTAGGAGGACAATACTCAAAGACAAAAAAATGTTACATTTTTTTTTCTTTTCTTTTTTTTTTTTTTACTGGGGATTGATCTCAGGGCCTTAACATTGAGTTTATTCTCTAAGATTTCAATCCTTTTGAGTGTCTTATTTTGTGAACTCAAAGCATTTTTAAATTAAATTAAATTAAATTAAATTTAATTTAATGGCACTGGGGATTCAAACCAGGGCCTTCGTACTGAGCTACATTCCCAGCCTTTTAAATTTTTTTTTTAAATTTTGAGACAGTCTCATTAAATTGCCCAGGCTGGGCTTGAACCTGTGATCCTCCTGCCTCAGCCTCCCAGAGTTCTGGAATTATGGGCCTGCACCATTACCCCCGCCTGGCTTTGTCTTCAGCTTTCTAAGTTGTTTGAGGATTGCAGCAATAATCTCAATAATTCTCAATGTAGTCTCGATGAATATGGCAAAAAAATATAAGACAATTACAGATGCTCTTGGAACTATGCGTTTTTGGCTTTGGAATGGCTTGAAAGTGATATGAATTCTATGGAAACCAGCCTGGAGTTTTGAACTTTGGTTTTTCTGGGGGCTTGTGATAAACACTACCATCCTCTCTCCTGAGGCTGGGCATCCTTGGCCAACCATGGCTCCTGGTCCCCCCTGAATCCTTGGGGTGCTCTGATGGTCTACAGTGCTCTCTATTGCTCAGCTATGATATTTGATAGGTTAGGTGCATTACAGCCTTTTCTTGGTTTGTTTGTGTTTTTCCTTGTTTTTTTGAGACAGAGTCTGCTATGTAGCCCAGGCTGGCCCTGAACTCACTATGGGGCCCAGGTTGGTCTCAAAGTCTCAGCGATCCTCCCCCAAGTGCTGGAATTACAGGCGTGCACCACCATGCCCAGCTTACAAACATTTTCAGTTATGATATTTTCAATTTACAATAGATTTATCTTGATGTCACCCCATCATAAGTCAAAGTGTGTGTAAGCTATTTCTAGTAGTCTGGTCATTGTGGAAAAATAGGTCTTTTTCAGGGTCCCATGGCAATTTAAGCCTCTTATGAAAATTCTCTCACTGGAACCACCTGCATTCAAGTTGGCTTTACTCCTGCGGTCATACCAGGGGTTCTCAATTCCAAGGCACGTTAGAACACAAAACACATCAGTCCTTTCTTTTCTTTCTTTCCTTCTCTCTTTTCTTTCTTTCTTTCTTTCTTTCTTTCTTTCTTTCTTTCTTTCTTTCTTTCTTTCTTTCTTTCTTTCTCTTTCTTTCTTTCTTTCTTTTCTTTCTTTCTTTTTCTTCCTTCTTTCTTTCTTTCCTTCTTTCTTCCTTTCAACACACCAGCTTTTAAGGCATATCAATAGCAACTGGACTCTATCCCAGACCAATTAAGTCAGAATCTCTAGGAGTAGGATAATAGTTTAAAAGTTCCCCAGGCGATTCTAATGTGGCACCACTGGACCTGTTCCTGTTGAGAAGCACTGGGCTTCACACATAAAATCCCCTTCACGAGCCTCTCCTTTATTCCAAGCACACCTCAAATTGCCTATTTCTTGTAGATATTCTGGCTCTTTCTTTTTTGTGTCTGTGCAAATCACATCTATTGTGAGAAGCACAGAGTTTATTCAGTCTAGTTTAGTCAATTTGCAAATGTACTTTGTAAAAATTTTGTCTTCCATATGACTTCTGCAGTTTCAAAGAAAAATCTCTCTTATTTTAATGAAGACTTCCTCAAATCATCAGGTCATGTCTGCCAATATACATCAATTATGATTTGACTTTCTTTTGCTTCTGTTTTCAGCAATATTAAGTTGAAAAAATCACTTCCAGTACAGCAGACCTTACTGTAAAATTCTGGATGTTCTATCAATTTTTTAATTTTATTTTTCTTTTTATATGCGGGTACCGGGAGTCGAACTCAGGACCTCGCGCTTGTCAGGCAAGAGCTTATGCCGCTGAGCTATATCACCGGCCCTCTATCAAATTTTTTAAAATTAATGACTAAGTTGGGAAAATCAGGAATTCTTTGTAGAACAGAATGTCAAATAGATATAAGCAGAGGAATAAGTGAAAAACTGAAACTATAAATTTCCGTGGGGTATCTGCTGATCTTGGTGGTCTAGCATGTGGATTTAGTGGGTTGGAGTCTGGATTTCTAACAGGGTGTGTGGTAAAATATAAAACCCCACGCATAAGCCAAACACAAGAAGGACAGCGCCCTCAGCAGGTAAAGCAGAGAAATATTTGTGCTGCAGATTAAGATAGTGAGGATTCACTCCTGTCCAAACCTAGCTCTAATGTTGTATCGATGCTTCTGTATCTTAAAAAAAATCGCCAAGTTTAAGTCAGACCTGATATGTCTTTTAAGTAACTGTTAGAAGTAGGTGTAAATGTTCCTTGGAGAAACTTAACTCAGAGCTTGGAGAATTACCACAGATAAAATTGCAGGGAACATGAGCTCAAACACAAGTAAAAGGTGGGAAATGCTTCTGGTGTTCTAATATTACTTATAGTGACACTATTAGCATAGAATTATTTAATATTTTTGAGAGCTTTCTCTTCTCCATTTTCATAGTTTATTTTAATTAGAAGCAGACGTTGAACATTTGAAATTGTAAATGGTAAAATTTGTCTAGACTTTTAGTAGGGTGATATAAATCATTCAATTCCTTCCAAATTATTTTCCTCATTTTATTGTAGTTCACTTAATAAAAATATAATACATTTGTACGATATTTCCCTCGTTTATTCTTTTTCCATCAGAACGCTAAGTTATATTTGGAGAAATATTAGAACACTTATATACCATTTTCTCCGAATAGTACTTACTATGGGTCAGCCCTGTTCTAAGCACTTTGCACGCGTTGACTTATGTAGTCCTCACTGTACCCAAACAAGCCATCATTATTCCTACCATCATACAGATGAGCAAACAGGCACAGAGGGGTTAAGCAAATTACTCAAGATCACACAGTATTAAGTCTTCAAAGCTAGACTGACTGGCCCCAGAGTTGACTGTTAATCCCTGTGCTGTCCTGCATCTCGGAAAGTTCTTCCCTGACTACAGTCTGTTGGAATTCCTTTTACTTTTAAAATTTTAAAAAACATTTATTTTTTATTAGTATATGTTTGCAATACATAATGATCACATTTATCTTGAGTCGCTGGTACGTGTACATAACACATCTTAATTCTTTTTATGTCCTCTTCATAGAATACTTTTTATTTCTTTGATTATTCATTTCCGCCTGAGCAGTAGTCACAATTCAAAATTAATTAATTTGATTTCTGTGTATACTCTCTTTGAAAGCAGAAAGCATTTTGTACCATGTCATTGCTATTACACAGTGCTTAGCATACACATGTTGATCAAAATACATGAATATTGAAAATTTTAAAAATTTATTATAGTAAAAGACACATTGCCATTAATACCTCAAAAATACTCCCTGTTGCTTTGAACACACTTATCTCACTGTCCTGCCCACTTTCTGAGGCAGGTCTGGAAGTCCTCTTTTGTGAATATCATTATAAGGTGTGACAAAAATCCAGCGAGTGCTGTTGAGTGCCATCCAATGGAAAGGCAGGATGGTAAAAACATTACAGCATGTCCTGTCCACTTTATTTGTCAAATCTGACACCATGTGATTTCTGGCTCATCCCCAAAGTAAAAATGACCATGAAAGATAAATGTTTTGAGTGATTCAGGATATTGAGGCAACCACAATATCAGGTCGCTGAGGCAACCACAGCGCAACTAATGACATTCAGGAAATAAGACTTCCAGAACTGCTTCAGAAAGTGGCAAGAATAATGGGGTAAATGTGTTTGAAGCAAGGAGGAGCATTCTGGCGGGATTAATGACAATGTCTTTTGTTTTGTTTTGCTTTTGTTTCTTTCTGAGACAGAGTCTTGCCATGTATTCCAGGCTAGCCTTGAACTATGTAGCCTAAACTGGCCTTGAACTTGTGGCAATCCTCCTGCCTCAGCCTCCCAAGTGCTGGGATTACAGGCGTCCGCCACCACATCCAGCGTCCAATGTGTCTTTTATTAAAATGTTTATACATTTAAACAGCCACCGTATTTTTCAATTACACCTTGTACAGCAGATGGCCAATTAATAGCTGTTGCATGAGGCCAGGGTTGGCGGTGCACACCTGTAATCCCAGCACTCCGGAGGCTGAGGCAGGAGGATTGCTGTGAGTTCAAGGAGGCCAGCCTCAGCTACAAAGTGAGTTCAAGGCCAGGCTGAACTGCATAGTGAAACCCTGTCTCAAAAAGACCAATAAATAAATAAATAAATAAATTAAATAAATAAAAATAAGTTATTGCATGAATAAATGCCTAGGAAGTGTTTCTCTCATAATGTCTCCATCTTGTGGACTTTCAGAATACTGTACTTTCATATACTTCTATTCATATTTTTAAAAAAATAAACTAGTTTTCTCCAGAGAATTGATGGTCCAGTGCTATTTCCCAAATTTGTATTAGAGGGTATTTTTACTTATTTATATTGAATCCAGGGCTTTTGTACTGAACTACATCCCATGCCCTTAAAAAATTTTTTTTTGCTATTATTAAGTTTATTGGTACAATTTAGATATACATATTGATCATATTCATCATAGGAAATTTGTACCTATACATGATATATCTTGGTACCTTTTTTTTCTCCCATTCCCCTCCCCTCCAACCCCGCTTCCCCTCCTTATTTACAAAGCTTTATTTCCATTTTATCCTTCTTTTCTTTCTTTTCTTTTCTTTCCCTTTTTTATTTTGACACAAAGTCTCGCTGAATTCCCCACGTGGGTTAGAATTTTCCATCCTCCCGTCTCAGCCTTCACGAGTACTGGGATTACAGGCCTAGGCCACCAAGTCCAGTTTAGAGTGATTTATTTATTTTGACTGCTGACCCTTTTGATTTATTTAGCGCTTTAGAATAGCCCTGCCCAGCCTCATCAGGGCGGCCTTGTCACCTACTAGGTTTGCTTGGTGGAATGAACGGTGCAGCCAAGTAATGGTACCGCGTTATGTCCAGAACTGACTTCTACTTTGTGAAAAGGTAGACCACTGACCCATGAATAAGCTCTTGGCTTAGAATGATCCCCCAGAAACAGTTAAATCCCCTTCCTTGCAGCGTTCGTGCAGCTTTCTAAGGGGTCTGTCATCCATCCATCCCCTACTCCCGATCACATATTCCTCGTGGGTGGTGGCTAAAATAGAAATCGTGCACAGAAATAGTCCCTGCCTTACGACGGTACACTAGAAAAGAAGGGCAACCTATGCTCTGTTACAAATCCCAGGTTTTCTTGTATACGGTTTTACACACACAACCAGGAATAATTTTTTAAAAATACCAATAAATTAAGAACTAGTTGCTCAATCTACCTCTTTTTAGTATACGTGCTGCCGAAGCGAGCACTCAATCTACCTCTTACGGGAAGTTCATTGACAAGAAATGGACAAAAAGAAGAAACGTTTTTAGACCGGTATGATTATAAATGTGGATGCTGGCATTTTTCTCCTTCAACCCGGATTCCACCTTAATCTTCACATTTACCATCCGCCTACGCTGGAGACCGGAAGTCTGGTACCTACACGAGCCGCTCTTCCCAACCCCGTCTCCACTCTATGATTCTCAGGTTACTCTTGCGACGGAGAACTCTATGGTTCCGGGGCGGGCTGGGAGGCCTGAATTTGAAGACCGGCGGGAAGCCGGTGGAGACATCTGTCACTAGGCCAGGGTTCTCCCGAGTACGAGGGCGCTGGGACTATGCTTTGCCCTAAACAACCGACAAGGGTTCACAATGAATCTTCCGCGCCGGAGCGGGAAACGGCGGCGTTCGGCATCGGACTCAGACTCGTTCCCGGGAAGCGGCGGTGACAGCGGCGTCAGCCCGCAGCTCCCCGCCGGGCCGGCGCTGAGTCCGCCCCCGGGCCTGGGACGCAGCCTGAAGGCCGCAGGTGCAGGTGCTTCCTGGGGTGCGGCGCCCGCCTGCGTGCCGGCCCCGGGCCTCCGCTCCCCTTCTCTGTTTGCGACTGGAGCCTGGCCCACGGGCCACCTGCCGCTCGGACTAAGGCGTGTTTTCAGTGACCGCGCGCGGCGGTGGAGTTTAGTTGGCTTCTGGGGTTTTCGTTTTTGTGTTTGTTCTTTTCGAGACAGCGTCTCATGTCGTTCAGGCTCGCCTTGAACTCAGTGAGCAGCTCAGGCTGGCCCCGAAAATCGTGCATTCCCCTCCCCTCTCGAGGGCCGGATTACAGCCGTGCGCCCGGCGGGGGTCCTTCGATCTTTACCGCAACAGCTTCCTAGCTGACCAAACCCTGTGACCAGAAGCGGGTTTGCTCCTGATAGTACCGAGGCACCGGCTGTTCAGAGTCCAGAGAAAGGCCGGGCAGGACGGTAATGTTTTCTCAGATTGGTCGCGAGTAAGGTTAAATTTCGTGACAGGAAGCGTAAGTTTTGATCTGGGTGTCTTTCTCCCAACCTTACTCCCGCCGGGGCCAAGTCTTTATCAATGCTGTCATCGTGGTACTAAGATAGAAACCTCCCCAACGCCTCCCTATCGCCCGCGGGGAGCCTCCATCCCTAATGTCCCCGCCCTCGGAATTCCGACACGCCTTACACTGTGTATTAGCGCATTTTGGGAAGGAGGGTTTGTTCGGGGGCTTTTAAGAAGTTTAAAATATTCTATCCAAGCCGGGGGTGGTAGCGCACGCCTGTAACCTCAGCTCTCGGGAGGCTGAGGAGGGAGGATTGCCCGGGAGGAGTTCGAGGCCAGCCTGAATTACAGAGCGAAAGCCTGTCTCAAGGAAAAAAAAAAAAAAAAAAAAAAAAAAAAATTCTATCCAGTAGGCAACGTTTTACTATTACCTTTCTATACCTGGACAGTTTCCCAAGAGCTTCATGAATTCAGAATGTGCTTTAAATAGCTTCATTCTAACACACAGGAATTCCAACATACAGTGGAGGGCTAACTGCCAAGGTTGTATGTCTGAACTAAATTAAACTATTAATTGTTTCTTTTTTCCTGAAAGGACTATGCAAGCAAACAGTTCCTGATGACCAAATAGACAAGCTGTTATTGGCAAACTGGGGACTTCCTAAAGCAGTTCTGCAGAAATATCACAGTTTTGGTGTAAAAAAGATGTTTGAATGGCAGGCAGAATGCCTTTTGCTTGGACAGGTCTTGGAAGGAAAGAATTTAGTCTATTCAGGTACTCAATTTATGCACACTAATTCTCTACTATTTTTAAGATATTACCTGTATAAAGGATACTCTGTTGAGTTAGTTTAGTTTTTTTTTTTTTAATAAAGTCTTAAAATACCCATTACAAGTGTAGAGTCATATGCTTATTTATTTATTTGTCTTTTTGAGATGGTTTCACTATGCAGTTCAGGCTGGCCTTGAACTCACTTTGTACCCCAAGGTGGCCTAGTGATCCTGCTGCCTCAGCCTCTCAAGTGCTGGGATTACAGGAGTGCGCCACCACATGCAGCCTACATCTGCATATTTAAATTAGGAAAATTCCACTCTAAGGCTGAAGTGGGAGGGAAAGCAAAGAATATTATAATTTATAAAGTAAGCAGTTCTGCCTGCTCTACAGGCATGTATCCCACAGTGTGTGTGATGGGAGATGTGAATTTGCTGTTTCCCCATTTGATCTCAGTTGCTTTCAGGGTGTGAATATTATACATTATATGTTTATAAATTGACATGTTTGAACAGAGTTGTGTGTACAAAACTATATATATATATATATATATACACATATATATACATATATATATAGTACGTTTTGTAGAAGATTCATATGGGCTTTCTAGGATAACTTTGATATATATAATTTTTGGTCTGTGCTTGCTACACTGGCTTTAGACTCTAGTCATTTGGTAAAATGCAGTTCCTTTGCGTCAGTATTTTCTGAAATTGCAAGTCACCCAGATTTTTCATTATGGTTGCAAAAAAGATTTAGAGAATTAACTTATCACCAGACATAAGTTCAGCCTGTGGAATTAGACTGGTTGAGGGGGCCGGTGAGATGGCTCAGCGGCTTAAGCGCCTGCCCGGCAAGCGCGAGGGCCCGAGTTCGACTCCCGGTACCCACATACGAAAAAGGGGCCGGTGATATCGCTCAGCGGCACGGGTGCCTGCTGGCGCACGAGGTCCTGAGGTCGACCCCCTGGTACCCACAAAAAAAAAAAAAAAAAAAAAAAAAAAAAAAAAGACTGGTTGAGTTTGCAAGTTATATCGCTTACTGGTTGTGTAACCTTGCAAATTATGAGGCAGGGGGTGGCGTGGTGGGGGGAGACAGACACTCGGTAGTATTTAGGATTACATTATTTCTATGTATAAGAGGTTAGAACAGTTTTTGTCACATCGGAAAGTACTACTCCTAAATGCTGACTGTAGTGGCTGTGGTAGAACGGCCTGAACTTCAGTTGCAAACCGGAACTTGGCTGTCACTCATATCTCTGGTCATCAGTTCACAGAAGTAACCACCAAGTCCTGTGTCTGTTACTCTAAAATCTGTTGATTCTAAATACTTTTGACTACTTTTTGTTCTTACACCCATTGCTGGGTACAGCTTTTCATCATTTTTCTTTTAGATTAGGCAGTAGTCTCATATCTAGTGTATCTTTTTCCTGTTTTTGCCCTGCTCCTTCAGCAAAAAAGCCTTATAAGAGTACAAATCTAATCTTGTCACTCCCTTTCAAAGAACTCATCAATCATTCTGCATTGCTTTCAGGATAGTCTCCTAAACTGCTTTCCTAGTAGGATTCTAAAACTCTTCCTCACGTGCCACTTTCACGTCTTCTTCCACTCCCGGAACACTTCATACTCCAGGCTTAGTAAATTGCTTACTGTCATCTGAGTGGGCCAGGATTTCCTCCGGACTTTTGTGTATGCCATTTCTTATGCTTTGCATTCTTTTCCTCTTCCCTTGTACCTTCCCTCTCATAAGTTCTGTTTCTTTTCCACAAGCTTCCTTACAGCTGCCCTTCCTCAGTTTGTATCTATCATAGCTCCTATCACATTATGTCAAAGTTGTTCATCCTCCTCAAAGCAGGGCTTTAATCATTCAGTAAATAAAAGAGTCTTTATTTATTTATTTTTTTTTGGGGGGGAATCTTTAGGTATAAGCTAGGTACTCAATAATATTGATCATTTATTGCTGATAAAAAGATTTTTTTTTACTCTCAATGAGAAAGTATTTAGAAAGCTGCTTTAAAGTCAGGGGTCTTTCAGGGTATAAAGGTTTCACATGCTGGTTGGGACCTTAATGATAGGATAGCTGTAGGCTCCGTAATACTGAATATGGCTTAAAACGTTTATTAATGCAGTGTACCAATTATTACTTGTTTTCATTTTAACTGTGGTTTTTTTTTTTTTTTTTTTTTTTTAATGTGGGTACTGGGAGTCAACCTCAGGACCTTGTGCTTGCCAGCAAGCGCTTGTGCTGCTGAGCGATATCACTGGCCATTTTTTTCTTTTATGTGGGTTCTAGGAGTCGAACTCAGGACCTCGCACTTGCTGGGCAGGCGCTTATGCCGCTGAGCTATCTCACCGGCCCTTAACTGTGTTTATCACCCCCTTTCATGCTGGAGATTGAATCCAGGGCTTTGTGCATGCTAGACAAGTGCTCTACCACCGAGCTACATCCCCAGCCCTAACTGTGTTGAATAATCATATTTTAGCTCCTACAAGTGCTGGGAAGACCCTTGTTGCAGAATTACTTATTTTGAAGCGCGTTTTGGAAATGCGGAAGAGAGTTTTGTTTATTCTTCCCTTTGTTTCTGTGGCTAAAGAGAAGAAATACTATCTCCAGGTAAGTACTTAGTTTGAAATAGTAAAAGGCCCATTTTTGGCATCCTTAGCTTTATTCATTTGAAATAGAATTTATAAAAGCAGGACAATTTCTTTTACTGTGTCCCGTCAATCTTTAAAAGTTGACTATTAAAACTGTTAAAGATTTACAGAGGAAAACTTTATAAAATTATTGTTGCATAAAAAAGGAAGGTCCATAAAGTCACAGAACTGATTGATTATTGACTATGGTGTAAAAAATTTTTTTTGTGTGTGAAAATTTATAAGTGTTTTCTTAGGAAGCAAACAGAATAGTTAATTAGTTCCATTATATACCCTGAAAATTAAGAATCGGCATTTTAACTGAATTTTAGGTCTGGTATGATGAGGAGCGAATGTCTGAGGAAGCGTGTCCCATTTTGTTTGAGGGCCACTGGGAATGTCTAGGGGTTGATAGACAAGAGCCATTGGTGTTTAGGCAAAGCTCCAGATCTGTGACATGTACCTCTCTTCTCTTGCAAAAAGAAATAGTGCAAGTTTATACTGATATGATACTAACTAGTTTTTAAGGCATTTTCACAAATAGTGTTTCACCAAATGCAGTGCATTTACTATTGTGATTTCTTCAGTGAAAAAATGTTATTAGAATGGAAAGGTTATTCTAATAGACCAAAAAATTTGGGTTCTAGTCCTTTTTGCCACTGTTTTCAGCCCAGAAACAGCATGCTGGGCCTCAGTGTTTTCATTTGCAAAAGCGAGGATGTTATCCCTTAGCACTGGATTAACCCAGATGCTCAGAAGAAATTCACTGAATGAACAACTCTAAAGTTCTGTGGTTCTATAAATCTTTTTAACAGTTATTTTAGAGGCCAAATAGCCAGCCAGCAAAGCTGGTCCTTCATGGTAGCATCCTCTCAGCTTAGACCCAAAGTAACAAAATGGTAAAAGGACCCTTTATACTGAGAAGGTATGTTAATTAAAAGTCCCATTGAATTTGACTTATAAAAACTTTTTTTCCATTATATAAACAACTGGTCTTTAGTAGGATAAGACTGTTTTCCTTATGAAGTATAAGTTTGTTTCTTAAAATGTTATATTAGCATTAATTAAAATTTCCTAGTTTCTTGCTGTTTATTAGATTAAAAATGTTAGTGCTTAAGGTAATTTCTTCCAATTTTAATTTCTATAAATACTTCTTAGATCTTAGATTACTAAATGCTATCATTAAAATGACTTAATTTTACTTCATTCTGTCTTTTTTTAAACTTGGTTTTATTTTATTTTTGAAATTAATTTTATTGGTACATTTTAGATATGCATAATGATAACATTCACCATAGGGAATTTGTACCTGTGTATGATATATCTTAATTTTGACTCTGTCTTAACAGAAATCTTTGTATTGTCAATGTCAAACTTCATAGTTTTAGTATATGTTTCTAAAAAGTATGCTTGGCCAGGAGTAACTGACAGTAATCTCATAAGTGTCTTTAGATAGTTATATCTGTCTTCTTAGATAGAACCCATCTACAACGCTTGAATTATAATTTTGTTCACCTGTATTGTTTTCAATTCAGAGTCTGTTTCAAGAAGTAGGAATAAAAGTAGACGGTTATATGGGCAGTACCTCTCCAACAGGTCATTTCTCTTCCTTGGATATTGCTGTCTGCACAATTGAGAGAGCCAATGGTCTGATCAATCGTCTCATAGAGGAAAATAAGATGGATCTGTTAGGTAACAAACTTACTTTCTTTCTTTCTTTCTTTCTTTCTTTCTTTCTTTCTTTCTTTCTTTCTTTCTTTCTTTCTTTCTTTCTTTCTTTCTTTCTTTATTTTTGTACCAGGCATAAAACTTAGGACCTCGCGCTTGCCAGGCAGGCGCTTATGCCGCTGAACTATATCACCAGCCCATGCATTTTTGTACTTTATAAAACATAGAGGATATTCTTGAGCCTGTCAGTTTTCATTGTCCTTCTAAACTTTACCAGCAATAGAAAGAAGCCTGCTTGAGCTAGATTTGCCATCTCCACCGTTAGTATGTCTGTGTATTACCATACTCTAGTGCTCTATATCTAGATTAGGCTCGGACCTAGAAGTTGCCATTCAAGGTAAATGATAGGGAGCCATAAAAACATAGAAATGATAGGGAAGCCTGGCATGGTGGCCCATACCTGTAATCCCAGCACTTGGGAAACTGAGGCAGGACAATCATGGTAAGTTCAAAGCCAGCTAGGGCTACATAGTGAGTTCAAGGCCATCCTGAACTATGTAGTGAGACCCTATCTCAAAAAACTAATAGACACACACACACATACATACATACTGTATTTGAGCTTGGGAGTCTGGAAAGATTTTATACTTTAATTCATTTTTTTCCTAGTAAGGAAAGACCACTATGTAGAGGTAGCAGCAGGAGTAGAATGGTTGTAGTAGCAATAGGTACAGCAAGAATATCAGGTACTCATTAAGAACCTGGTGAACTTAAAAATAACATGGTCAAGTTTAGGGTAGGGGTGGGAGGTTAGAATCAAAGATTAGTAAGACATGGGCTCTGCTGGATAGAGCACGGAGAGAGAAATCACAGTCAATTTGTATTAGAATTGGCTTAGTACTTCTGACTCCATTGGGCTATCTTGAGGATACAGAATCTTATTGTATATTCAGTGTACCTAGTGCAGTGCTTGGCACACTAGATAGAATAAGTATTTTTGGATGCATGAATAAATGCTGAAGTAATTCATCATAGAGTATGATTTGGAGATAGCTTACTGGTAAGGAAAAAGAGCATAATGTGTTCTTAGGATGTTGTCTGAAAAGACAGGTTTGGTGAGGAGGATACGTTATGGGAACACCAGTGTACATTGAAAAAATTGATGTTACAAATACGTTTATCCAGAGAAGGCATCGAGTGATAACTAAATTTTCTGTAATTCTTTTTTTTTTCTTTTTTTTGGGATAGGGTCTCTCTGTGTAGTTCAGGCTGGCCTTGAACTCACTATGTAGCCCAAGCTGGCCTTGAACTCCCAGTGATACTCTTGTCTCAGCCTCCCAAGTGCTGGGATAACAGGCCTACGCCACCATGCCCGGCAGTTTTCTGCAATTCTTGAGCATCATTCCAAAGGCACAGACTGGATCATTTATCCAAGTTGTGGAGAAGTATGTTTTGCAGTAAGGTGACATTAGCCTATCACATTAAAAGAACTCCCTTAAAATCATTTCTTTTTTCTTGACCTAGTTCTGTTTTTTCTAAGCTTTTTTTTTTTTTTTTTTTTTTTTTACATGAGGATGGTTGTTTCCTTATAGAAAAAGCCAATACAAGACAGTTGTTGTGGCTCATGCCTATAATCCCAGCACTCTGGGAGGCTGAGACAGGAGGACTGGAAGTTTGAGTTTAGCCTGGGAACTTTGGTAACTGAGAAAGACCGTGTCTCAAAAAAAACGGGCTGGGCATGTAACTCAGAAGGCCCATGATACAAACCCTAACAACAACAACAACAACAAAAAATCGGTACACTGAATAATTAACATAGATGTCTTTGGTATATCATTATGTTTGTTTCTATAAAGTTACCAATTTAGAAGTGTCTAAGAAATGATAGGCAGTGTTCCCTGGGTTTGGTTAGTCCTGAGTTAGCTAATCATTGCTTTTTAGATCTAGAATACATTGTAGTAGGAGTGCTTATGATAGCTGAAATATCTTGGAAAATAATTGCTCATTATGCCAAATATGGTTTTTATTTTATAGCTTGAAATTTCATCACTTGCAATATATTATAATCATAGTTATTTTCTGTATGATATATCCTATTGAGTCTTTTAAACTTTTTAGAATTGTGAAGTTCTGTAAAACCTAGCATTTGGAAAATCTTTTTAGGAATGGTGGTTGTCGATGAGCTGCATATGTTGGGAGACTCTCACCGAGGGTATTTGCTGGAACTTTTGCTCACTAAGATTTGCTATCTTACTCAGAAATCAGCATCTTGGTGAGTATCTGAAATGACTGCATTCCTGCCATCCAAACAGTGCTGAGAAACTGGCTTCAAAGTACAAAAGTACAAGTTAAAGGAATATAGTACTTTCTTTAAAAAAAAATGCATATTGAGTAGTTTGTTCTTTTTCTAAAAGAAGTACTTCGAACAAAATTGATTTTAGATTACTTTGTAAATACTGTTAAATTTGCTCACTATTTCAGGGTATACACTTTTATGATAGATTTTGTGTTTGTCAATAATACATACATATAATTTGAGTTGTCAGGACTAATTTTACCAAATAACATTTCTTTATCCCCCACTTCTCAGAGACAGGTACTTTCAAGTCTTCTAGCTTTTTAAAAATTTTATTTAAATTTACAGGAGTATCTCTAAATGCAGCTACTTGAAGTTTAGTGTTAGACATCACCTATAGGTGTCTTACTATGGAACGTGAACATCCAGCTCTGTCTTCTATTCTCTGCTCACTGATACTGAATCTCTTCTCATCTCCCTCAGTCTCCCCTTGTCCTCTTATTATCTTCCCATTCTCCAAATATAATTATAATTTTGCTCATATTACTTTTCAGTATTGTAGTAATATAACTATATGAACATCGTGGACTGAGCTAGATTATACTGTGATTACCTTTTCCTTTCTGAGAAATGTTTTAACTGAAATTAATAGATGTCTTTCTTGTTTGGTGGCTTGGTTTTCTAGGGGCTTATATTAATTTACCCCTGGCCTCTTCCCAAATTGTAAATCCCCAACTATTATATTCCAGTACATCTGCTGTCCTACCAAAGTCACCACCTTGAAGAAGTTTGTCCTGAGGCCTTCTGAGTTGCTCCAGTCTGGAGAGGGTTAGTCTATGTATGTACTGCACAGCACTTGCCTTGGGATCTCCCTTT
Source organism: Erethizon dorsatum (assembly GCA_028451465.1). Taxonomy (NCBI): domain Eukaryota; kingdom Metazoa; phylum Chordata; class Mammalia; order Rodentia; family Erethizontidae; genus Erethizon; species Erethizon dorsatum. Next base: position 61,179,746 of record CM051831.1, read on the forward strand.
ATCATTATCATTCGTTTCTTTTGCCTTTGGCTTGACACAGAGCCCCCTTTTTTGGATTACATGCTTTTCTCTTGATATATTTCCTCATTTCTGTGGAGCTGTCATCCAGAAAATTCCCTTTATTTCAGTGAAGACACTAGTATAAAGTTTTTGAGACTTGCTATTTGTTTATTTTTATAAGGTACTGGGGATTGAACCCATGGCCTTTGCATTGTACTACATCCCTAGCCTTTATTTTATTTTATTTTATTTTTTTATTTATTTATTTTTTTTGTGGGTACCGGGGGGTCGACCTCAGGACCTCGCGCGCCAACAGGCACCCGTGCCTCTGAGCGATATCACCGGCCCCTTTTTCGTATGTGGGTTCCGGGAGTCGAACTCGGGCCCTCGCGCTTGCAAGGCAGGCGCTTACGCCGCTGAGCCATCTCACCGGCCCTATTTTATTTTATTTTTTAAAGATCTCACTAAGTTGCTAAATTGCTCAGGCTGGTCTTGAACCATATTTGAAAATTCCTTTTAATTTATAGTTAGTAGATTGTCTAGGCATAAAAGTCAAGATTGGAAATATTTTATTACTTTATTTTTTCATTATATTTATTTATTTTGATTTTTTTATTTTAAAAAGAAAACAAAAACAATGATACAGAATTTCAAAACAAGATAATAGGAAATTAACAATGGTTAATATATTGCGTATTGTTATCTTCAAAGTAGTTGCTCAGATTACAAGATATAGGCATGCAAAATTGATCAAACAATATATGCACAAACCGTTCTTTTCATTGAACTAATAGAAATTAGTAGTATAATTATCTTAGCTATCTTGTGTGTGTCCATATATATATATATTTTTTCTTCTTTTCCCTTCCTTCTTTTCTCCTTTCCCCCCATCCCAGTTGTTCTTTCCTTTTGAGCAGTTTCTTCCCCTTTCACAATTCTATAGTAGATTTTGGATCTTATTTACTTTTTCAGTTTCTTATACTAGGGAGACAATATGGTGTTTACACATGCGAGTTTGATTTATTTCACTTATGAGTATGGTCTCTAATTGCATCCACTTACCTATAAAAGCCTCGAGTTTATCCTTCTTTATAAAAATACCACATCTTTTTTATCCATTCCTCAGTTGATGGGCATTTGGGTTGTTTCCAAGATTTAGCTATTACAAATTGTGCTGCTATAAACATGGGTGCACATATATTGCTGTGGTATGATGTTTTTAATTCTTCTGGGAAAATACCCAGAAGGGGAATAGCTGGGTCAAATGGGACCTTCACTACTAGTTTTTTGAGGAATCTCCACACTGATTTCCACAGTGGTTGTACCAGTTTACACTCCCACAAACAGTGGAGAAGGGTTCCTTTTTCCCCACAGCCCCACCAGCATGTTATTGCTTAATTTCTTGACGATAGCCATTCTTTCTGGGGTGAGATGGAATCTCAGTTTTGTTTTAATTTGCATTTCTCAAATGACCAATGATGTTGAACATTTTTTCATATATTTATTTGCCATTTGTATTTCTTCATCCGAGAAGTGTGTATTCATTTCAGATGCCCATTTTTGGACTGGGTCTTTGAATTTGGGGGGCCTGAGTTTTTTCAAATCTTTATAGATTTTAGATAGAAGTCCTTTTTCTGAGTGACAGTTGGCTAAATTTTTTTCCACTCTATGGGTTTTCTTTTCACTTTGTTGGTTATTTCTTTTGATGTGTAAAAACTATAATAAGATGAGATCCTAGTTGTTGATTCTTTGAAGTACTTCCTGTGCAGTTTGGTTTTTATTCGTGAACTCTCTGCCTAACCCTATGTCTTCAAGATTTCTTTCTACTTTGTCTTCCAGTAGATTTAGTGTTTCTGTTTTAATATTTAGATCTTTGATCCATTTTGACTTCAGTTTAGTGCATGGTGATAGACATGGGTCTAGTTTTAGTCTTTGGCATATGGAGAGCCAATTTTTCCAGCACCATTTATTAAGCAGGCTATCTTTCTTCCAGTGAATGTGTTTGGCACCTTTGTCAAAGATAAGGTGGCTTAGTATGTCTAGAGTCGTTTCTGCATCTTCCAATCTGTTCCACTGATGCTCAGGTCTATTTTTTTGCCAGTACCATGCTGATTTTATTACAGTAGCTTTGTAGTATAATTTCAAGTCAGGGATTGTGATGCCTCCTGCCTTGCTTTGTTGCCCAGGATTGCCTTTGCTATTCTAGGTCTCTTCTGTTTCCAAATGAATTTTAGGAATGTTTTCTCTAGATCTGTGTGGTAAGCTAATGGTATTTTGATCAGGATTGCATTAAATCTGTATAACAGTTTTGGGAGTATGGCCATTCAATGTTGGTTCTTCCTCTCCATGAGCAAGGGATATCTTTCCATTTTCTGATGTCCTCTTCAATCTCTTTTTTCAGAGTGCTGAAATTTTCAATGTATAGATCTTTTATTTCCTTTGTTAGATTGATTCCTAAGTAGTTCATTTTTTTGGATGCTATTGTGAGGGGTGTTGTTTCCCTCATTTCTCTCTCAGTGAGTTTGTTGTTTATAGGCAGAAATGCTATTGATTTTTGAGTGTTGTCTTTGTATCCAGCTATGCTACTGAATTTGGTTATTAATTCTAGATGTCTTTTGGTAGAGTTTTTGGGGTCTTCTATGTAGAGTATCATGTCATCTGTGAATAATGATAATTTAACTTCTTCCTTTCCTTTCCTTATTCCTTTTATTTCTCTCTCTTGTCTAATTGCTCTGGCTAATGTTTCCAGAACTATATTGAATAGGAGTGGTGATAGTGAACATCCTTGTTTTGTTCTTGTTTTAGAGTGAAAGCTTTCAGTTTTTGTCTGTTTAGTATGATGTTGGTTGTTATTTTGTCATATTTGGCTTTTATCAGATTGAGGTAAAGACCATCTGTTGTGATTTTCTGTAGGGTTTTCATCATGAATGAGTGTTGGACTTTATCAAAAGCTTTCTCTGCGTCTACTGAGATGTTATGTGATTTTTGTCTTTGGCTCTGTTGATATGGTGTATTATGTTTATTGATTTGCGTATATTGAACCATCCCTGCATTCCTGGTATGAATCCCACTTGGTTGTGGTGTATAATCGTCTTGATGATTTGCTGCACTCTGTTTACCAGTATCTTACTGAAGATTTTTGCATCTATGTTCATTAGGGATATTGGCCTGTAGTTCTCTTTTTTGGTTAGGTCTTTCTCTGGCTTTGATATCAGAGTGATACTTGCCTCCAGGAATGAGTTAGGGAGAATTGTTTCCCTTTCAATTTCATTTAAGAGTTTGAGGAATATTGGTGTTAAATCTTCTCTAAATTTCTTATAGAATTCAGCCATGAATCCATCAGGACCTGGGCTTTTCTTTGTTGGTAAATTTTTAATTACGTTTTCAATTTCATTAACAAATATTGGATTGTTCAGAATTTTTATATCTTCTTGATTCACCTTTGGTAATTCATACGTTTCTATGAATCTGTCCATTTCTTCTGTGTATTCCATCCTATGCAAGTAAAGATTTTCAAAGTAGGTATTGATGACCTTCTGAATTTCCACAGGATCTGTAATGATTTCATCCTTTTCATTCCTTATTGCATTAATCTGAGTTTTTTCTTTCCTTTTTTTGATAAGGTTGGCTAGGGGTTTATCAGTTTTATTTATTCTTTCAAAGAACCAGCTCTTTGAGTCATTAATTCTTTGTATTATTTTCTTAGTCTCAATTGTGTTAATTTCTGCTCTGATCTTTATAATTTCCTCCCTTGTATGGGCTTTGGGCTTGACTTGCTCTTCTTTTTCTAGAAGCTTGAGGTGCAGCATTAGGTTGTTTATTTGTATTCATTCTGTTTTCCTGATGTGAGCATTCACCACTATAAATTTCCCTCTTAGGACTGCTTTCATTGCATTCCACAGGTTCCAGTAAGTTGTATTTGCATTTTCATTTGATTGTAGATATTGTTTAATTTCTTCTTTAATTTCATTTGTGACCCATTGGTTGTTCAGGAGGGTGTTATTTAATTTCCATGTGTTTATGGAGTTTTTGTGGTTTCTTTTGTCATTAATTTCCAATTTCATTGCACTATGGTCTGATAATATGCATGGGATAATTTCAATTCCTTTGTATTTCCTTAAGCATGTTCTATGGGCTAGTATGTGGTCTATTTTAGAGAACGTCCCATGTGCAGCTGAGAAGAATGTATATTCTGATGTTGTTGGGTGGAACACTCTGTAAACGTCTACTAAGTCCATTTGTTCACAGGTTTGGTTCAGTTCTGTTATTTCTTTGCCGATTTTTTGTCTTGTTGATCTATCTCTTTGTGACAATGGGGTATTAAGGTCCCCCATTACAATTATGTTATTGCTTATTTGATTTTTCATGTCTATTAATATTTGTCTTATATAGTTGGGTGCTCCCATATTTGGTGTGTATATATTTATGATTGTTATCTCTTCCTCTTGAATTTTTCCCCTAACAAGTATGTAGTGACCTTCTTTATCTCTTTTGATCATTCTTGGTTTAAAGTTCACATTGTCTGCAAACAGAATAGCTACCCCTGCTTTTTTCTGGGTTCTTGTTACATGGAGTATTGTTTTCCATCCTTTGACTTTTAGCCTATGAATTTCTTTTTGAGTTCAGTGTGTTTCTTGTATACAGCATATTGTTGGATCTTGTTTCGTGATCCATTCTGACAGTCTGTTTCTTTTGATTGGTGAATTGAGGCCATTTACATTGGTGCTTATAACTGATATGTATTGGCTTATCTTTGTCATGTTATTTTCTTGCTGTTGGTTCCCTGCTTTTCCCCTTTGTTTAATTGCTTGCTTTGCTTGGTGGTTTCTTTCTGTTGTTGTTCTTGGAATTGTGGTCATTTTTGTCTCTGTCTGGAATATCTTTCAGTACCCTTTGTAGTGTTGGTTTGGTGGTCATGAATTTCTTCAGTTGTTCTTTGTCATGGAAGCATCTTATTTCTTCATTAATTTTGAAAGATAGTTTTGCAGGGTACATCAATCTGGGTTGGAAGTTGTTTTCTTTCAGGACTTGAAATATTTCACTCCAATCTTGAAATATTTCACTCCAAGCTCTTCTTGACTTGAGGGTTTGTGTTGAGAAGTCTGCCATGATTCTGATGGGCTTTCCTTTATAGGTGATCTGTTTCTTTTCTGTAACAGCTTTTAATATTCTGTTCTTGTGCTGAATTTCTGAGATCTTGATTGTTATATGTCTGGGTGTAGATTTATTTTGGTTATGGCTAATTGGAGTTTTTTACGCCTAAAGAATCTTCATGTCAGATTCTTTTCCCATGCTTGGGAAATTTTCTGCTATTACTTCTGCAAATAGTTTTTTTAATGTCATTTGTGTTGACTCCTGCTTTTTCATTGACACCAATTATTCTTATATTATTTTTCTTTGTGTAATCTTGCAGCTGTTGAATTATTTCCTGATCTTTTGTTATTTTCAAGAGATCTTTCCTTTCATCATCACTAGCCACAATCCTGTCTTTAAGGTCTGAAAGTCTGTCTTCAGTTTCGTTCCAGTGTTTTTGCCAGCTTTCAATGGAATTTTTAATTTCCTGGATATCTGCTTGAATCCATTTCATACCTTCTATTTCTTCCCTATATTAATCATTCACTGTTTCCATACTCTTCCTATCATCTATTTTTTTAATCTATCTCTACTCTAGATTTGCTGAGCAATTCCTTTTTTTTTTTTTGCAATTCCTTAATAAATGTTGACATTTCTTTTTTTACCTGAGAGATTATTTCTGATCTGATTTCCTCTATAGCCTCAGGGATTTGTTTCTTTACTTCGGTTTGTATCATTTCAGAAATTTCAGGTATGTGTCTTCCAATTTCTTCTATGTAGATGTCTCCTGGACTTGTTCTGGGTGGGCTGGAGGTCTGAGATTGCAGTTTGCTTCTTCATGTTATCATTTTGTATTTCAAAAAAATTTTTTATTTTTTTTTCTGTGATGATCCTCGTGAGTTTTTGTAGTAGGTAGCTATATCACTAGTATCGAGGCCTCTCTAGGAAAAGTCTGTTCTTCAGGGATGTCTTCTGTGTGTAGGAGATCCTACCTTCCCAATTAATTAAGAGAGGGATGTTGGTGTCTATTTGATTTAGTCCCCAGTCCTTTGGTGTAGGGCTATGAACGAGGTTATTACCCAAGAGCTTCCCAGTATTGTTATAGAAGGGAGAACAACTGATTACAGCAGATATGACATCCTAGCTAACATAGTAAAATTAGCAATAACAATAGCATGAAGCACAATTCAGAAACTGACAAACTGTGGTAACTATTGACTTTGTACTTTAGACCATAGGAGCAGAGTCTATAGTTATATAACAGAACCTGTTGTAAATCAGGAGTTTGTATGCAAAGTGTTTCCCCTTTGTAAAGAGGTTTTACGCTGTGGTGGAGAAATTTCAGAAGGATAGTGTATAAAACAAAGATAACTGGAAAGGAAGTATAAGCAAGGCTGGAGGCCAAACAAGGATGATTGCACAAGGTTTGGGAAACTAAAGAAGAAGGTAGAAAAGAAAGAATGAAGGAGTATTCTAAAGATTATCTGAACTTGGTTTCTGGGTTTGGTGGAAGGGATTAGTTTTCTGTGGCTGGAGTTCTCCCCGGCTGTTTAGAAAAGAGAGAAAAAAAGCAAAAGAAAGAAAGAAAGAAAGAAGAAAGGAAGAAGAAGAAGAAAAAGAAAAGAAAAAAAATTGAGAGAAAAGGGCCGGTTACCAAATCCTAGATTCTTCCTGAGCTGGTTGCTGGTCCCGCGGAGGCCTCAGTCACCTGTTGGCTCCTGTTGTTATTGTTACTTCGGACTTTACACACCACTAGTCTCTCCTGTCCATCCTGTGGGCCTTAGCTGGGACCCTACTGTGTTACTGGCGTCTCCTCTGATCTCTGGGCCTTCCCAAGCAGAGCAGTTCACCTCAGTCCTGGCAGTAGCGAGAGGAGGGACCATCCTTTGGGCCTTCCAGCACGCTTCCCCTGGGGTCCCGCAGGCAGAGAGGTGATGGGAGGGGCCGCCCTGCTCAGTGTACTTCACCTGGGCTCCCACAGTGGCCCTAAAGACTGAGCATATTTCATAAGGAAGTTGGAAGGAAAACTCCAGACATCTTCCGAGGTCTGTGCCTCTGCTGGGAGCTCGTGCTCCAGACCCCTCCAGTTCCCCACCTGAGGTCCTCAGGTGCAGAACCCATGCGTACCCATCCCCGCCACCTCCCGTGGCCTGCACAGGATGGGTGTTGTGGCAGAGCTGCCCAGGGGGTGCTCCGGCCCTGACCGGCTCGCACCTGTTTTTTCATTTTATTGAGAAATTCAATACCATGCTGATCCTTCATCTTTTATAGAATATTAAACTTTTTTTTTTTCTGGGAGCTTTTTTTTCCCTTTAGTGTGGTGAGATTTCATACTGATGGTGTTGGTCTATTTTCATTTATTTTGCTGGGTACTAAATAGGTTTCTTCCACTTAGGAAGATTTTGGATTGGGTCTTTAAATTTGCTGGGAGTCTGATTTTTTTTTTTTTTTTTTGTGGGTGCCGGGGGTCGACCTCAGGACCTTGCGCGCCAACAGGCGCCCGTGCCGCTGAGCGATATCACCGGCCCCTTTTTCGTATGTGGGATCCAGGAGTCGAACTCGGGCCCTCGCGCTTGCAAGGCAGGCGCTTATGCCGCTGAGCCATCTCACCGGCCCCAGTCTGATTTTTTTTTGAGCTCTTTATATATTCTAGATATTAGTCCTTTGTCTGAGGAACAGCTGGCAAATATTTTTTCCCACACTGTGGATTGTTTCCTCACTCTGTTGGTGGTTTCTTTTACTGTGCAAAAACTTTTTAATAAGATGATATCCCAGTTGTTGATTCTTTGTGATAGTTCCTGTGCAATCGGGGTTTTGTTTGTAAAGTCTTTGCCTACACCAATGTCTTCAAGAGTTCTACCTATTCTATCTTTCAGCAGATTTAGTGTTTCTGTTTTACTATTTAGATCTTTGATCCATTTCGATTTTAGTTTAGTGCATGGTGAAAGATACGGGTCTAGTTTTAATCTTTGGCATATAGAAAGCCGGTTTTTCCAATTAGGAAGATTTAAATATGTCTTACTATATGATAGAATATACTGTTGATAGATACACTATATCCCAAATCATTAGGGATATAGAAGATATGACTAATACAATCAGCAAGTTTGACCTAATGATTGTGTATAGAATAGTTACCAAAAACAGCAGAGTATATGTTTTTAGTTCATCCAAATGAAACATTTATGTAAAGATTTACCATATGCTGGGCCATAGGGTAAATCTTAATATATTTCAAAGGATTGAAATCACTAAAAACATACTCTTGGCCACCAGGTGTGGTGGTGCATGCCTGTGATTCCAGTGCTCAAGAGGCTGAGGCAGGAGGAGTGCTGTGAGTTCAAGGCCAGCCTGTGTTATGTAGTGAGTTCAAGGCTAGTCTGGGTTACATAGTGAGACTCTGTCTCAAAAACAAAACAAAACAAAACAAAAAAAACAAAAGAAAAACCTCTTGAATGTAATCATTATGTACTGCAAACACATATGAATAAAAATTAAAAATTAAAAAAAATACTCCCTGGGCCGGTGAGATGGCTCAGCGGCATATGTGCCTGCCTGGCAAGCGTGAGGGCCTGAGTTCGACTCCCAGAACCCACATACGAAAAAAGGGCCAGTGATATCGCTCAGCGGCACAGGCGCCTGCTGGCGCGCAAGGTCCTGAGGTCAACCCCCCGGTACCCACAAAAAAAAAAAAACCTCCCTGAAAACAGTGGAATCAGTGTATAAATAAGAATAGGAAAGGCATAACTAGAAAATGTATACATGTTTAGAAATTAAATAATATATTTTTGGCTTCATTTTTGGGACAAAAGAATCAATAGAAATTAGAAAATAGTTTTGGAGTATAAAAATATCTCATAATAAATGAATGTAACTGATGTGATTTTAAAGTGAAAAGTTTATTTTATTTTATTTTATTTTTTGTCTTTTTTGAGACAGGGTTTCACTGTGTAGTTTAAGCTGGTCTTGAACTCACTTTGTAGCCCAGGCTGTCCTCGAACTCAAAGCAATCCTCCTGCCCCAGCCTCCGGAGTGCTGGGATTATAGGTGTGTGCTGCCACACCTGGCTAGTTAAAGCGAAATTGATAGTTTTATATAAACATATATGTAAATTACTTAATTTATCCATTTTAAAAACTTTGGAAAAGAATTGTAAGGTAATGTCACAGGAAGTAGAAGGAAAAAAAATAGTAAAAACAACAAGAAAAGTTAATGAAAGTGGAAAGTCACTATCCAAACTATTTTAATGAATTCTATAAGTAAGAAAAGCACAAATAGCCCAATTATTGATGAGAAATTTGAACTGACATATGCAAGAGAGTGTACAAATGGCCTGCAAATGTGGAATGGTGCTCAATCTCATTAGCAGTCAAGTAGAAGTGTGTCACCTCTTCTGACAAGTATCATCATACACTGTCCATAATGGCTAACGTTAGAAAGGTTGATGATACCAAGTTGTGACTGGAGCAATAGAATACACATGGATTGTTGGAGTATTACTTTGGTACATTCTCTTTAGAAAACAGTTTGGCATTATCTCGTAAAACTGAAGATAGCTGTGACCCAGTAATCCATGATCCAGTAATTATAGTCCTAGGTCTATATGTTAAATGTTGGTGATATGATTGAAAAATATGGTAAATGTTTAAATTTTAAAAATTCATTACAGTGAAAGACACGCTGCTATTAATTCTCCTCAAAACACTTCCCCTTACTTCAAACACACTAATCCCATCATTCTTGCTACTTTCTGAAGCATTCTGGAAGTCTTGTTTATTGTCTATAGTTGTGTTGTTATGGCTGACTTGATGTTCTGAATTTGATTCAAAATGTGTACCTTTCATGGTCATTTTGATTTAGGGGGAGAGCTAGACATCTCATGGTGCCAGATCTTGTGACTAAGGAAGATGAGAACACACATCAGTGTTTTTACCATCCTGCCTTTTCATTGGCTGGCACTCAGCAGCACCATTCACTGTATTTTTGATCATATATATATATATTTTTTTTTTGTGGGTACCGGGGGTCAACCTCAGGACCTCACGCGCCAAAGACACTCAAGAAAGAGGACTTCTGGAATGCTTCAGAAAGTGGAAAGAACAATGGGATAAGTGTATTTGAAGTGAGGGAGAATATTTAGAGGGGTATTAATGGCAATATATTTTTTACTATAATGAACTTTAAAATTTAAACATTCACCATATATTTTGATCACCTCTGGTATACATGTATGCATCAAAGGATCTGATTAAGGCATTGTAGTAGCACTACGTGTTAATTTTGCATGTATCTTTGAATGTGATTTTCATTTGTTTTTCACAGCCAGGGGGATTTAGCCAGTGCTCTGTCCAATGCTGTGCAGGTTGTTGGCATGAGTGCCACTCTTCCTAATTTGGAGCTTGTAGCTTCCTGGCTGAATGCTGAACTCTACCATACTGACTTCCGTCCTATACCACTTTTAGAGTCAATAAAAATTGGAAATTCCATTTATGACTCTTCAATGAAGCTTATAAGGGAATTTCAACCCATTCTACAAGTGAAGGTAAATCATTACTTTTACATCACTGCTATCAGTATCTTTGTGTTTGATGGCATTTTCTAACTAGTTATCAACAATTTTTGAATTATATAATTAGAGGTTGTACAGTTTATATATCCATTAGAATTAGATTAAGCTATATATATCCATTAAAATTAATATTAAGCTAATATTAAAGAATTGATGGTGATAGGAGTGTAGTTGTAGTTGTGTCTTTAAATAATCATTATTTCCTGATACATAATGTAAACATTTTAAAAATACCTAATTTTGTGAATTTTTCTGTTTAACTAAGAAAAGATTTTCTTATGGTTTAACCTATACTATTTTAATGTGGAAAAGTAACCTTTTATTAGTTACACTAATTTTGTACTATACCAGTGGTAGTTATACTAAGTAGTATATAGAATGAAAAGAACTTATTTTTAGGATTTAGACAGTCTTCCCTCTGAGTCTTAATAGAGATTCTTGTTATGACTGAGATATTGGTTGAATTACAAAATCTCTCTAGCCTATCTATTTGTAAGATAGGATTGTAATACTTTAGTACTGTTGTAAAAACAAAACACAATTTTTAAAATTTCTAGCATCTAGAAGAGTTTGATAAGTAAAAAGCATACTCTCAGACCCCTGAGTACACTATCTTTTATTTTTTATTTTTCATCTTTTTTTTTGTATGTGGGTACTGGGAGTTGAACTCAGGACCTTGCGCTTGCCAGCAGGCGCTTGTGCCACTGAGCGATATCACCAGCCCTATTTTTCATCTTTTTTTTTTTTTTTGGTGGGTACCGGGGGGACGACCTCAGGACCTCACGCGCCAACAGGCACCCGTGCCGCTGAGCGATATCACCGGCCCCTTTTTCGTATGTGGGTTCCGGGAGTCGAACTCGGGCCTTCGCGCTTGCAAGGCAGGCGCTTAAGCCGCTGAGCCGTCTCACCGGCCCTATTTTTCATCTTTTTGAATAAGAAATTTTAATAGTTTTTTTTAGTATATTTTGGTGATATATATATATTTCGCATATATTCATTGTGGGGAGTTGGTATGTTTACATATCACATCTTAGTTTTTTTTAACTTCCTCTTTTCCTCCCCTGGCCACACTTTAAAATTTTTAGTTGACAGTATTTTATTTGCTGAGCCAATTCTTTAAGTGTTATGTACTTCTACTGAGTAAGAGGTATTTTCTTTTTCCCTTTCCTTTTCTTTTTTCTTTTTTTTTTTTTTTGTTTTTTGTTTTTTGCAGTCCTAGGGATTGAACTCACATCCTTCACATGGAGCTACATCCCCAAACCATTTTTATTTTATTTATTTTTTATTTTTAGACAGGCTCTCACTAAATTGTTAAATTATCCAGGCTGGGCTCTAACTCATGATTCTCCTGTTTCAGCTTCCTGGAGTGCTGGAATTTTAGGCGTGAAACTTCAGCTGAGGCATCTTCTATATTTTATTTGTTTGTTTATTTATTTATTTATTTATTTTAAGTTTTTTGAGACAGGGTCTCACTGTAGTCCAGGCTGGTCTTGAACTCAGTATGTAGTCCAAGCTGGCCTCAAACTTGTGGTGATCCTCCTGCCTCAGCCTCCTGAGTGCTGGGATTACAGGCATGCATCACCATGCCTGGCTATTTTTATGCATGCATATGCCACTGAGTAGTGAAAGAGGTGAGGGTCGCTTTAGAGTAGGGAGTAGGGCTAAATTTATGTCTCAGTATCTTCATAGGTGTGGAGTTGTGGCCTCTACATATGTGATATGGAATCTTCCTCAGTTGCTTTGCTATTTACCCTAAATTTCACCAGGCTTTGCCCTAGTAGCTTCATAAGTTTATATGTTGAACACAGTTTTTTGCTCACTTGTTAATCTTTTCTTCTGATACCATGTCTATGCCTCCACCCTATTTGAACCACTTTTACTTCTGAACTGGATTACTGAAACAGCCTCCTAATTGTTTTCTCTGCTTGTTTCCTTCAGTCTCTGCTTAAATAAGGAGCTGGTGATCTGTTTAAAATGAACATCAGATCATGTTATTTGTCTGCACAAAAACTTACAGTGGTTCATTGTTTCACTTAGAATCAGAGCCAACATCTTCCAAGCAGCCTGCAGAGCCCCGTATGATCTGCTCCCACTCGGTGCTCTGAGCTTGTCCACCGCAGTCCTCCCGCTCCCCCGGCCTCCTTGCCATTCCTCACTGTGGCAGGCATCTGCCACCTCAGGTTCTCTTTGTTTGAAGTGCCTTCCCCTCCGGTGTCACTGTGGTTCACTCAGTCACCGTGGCTCCTTTACTCAAATGTCACTTTCTTTGACCTTTCCTGGACACCGTATCTAAATTACAGAGCTCTTCTCATGGTCCCTAGTTGTCTTCCTTGTTTTACTTTTCTCCTTAGCGCTTTTTCAAAATTGAACGTATTATAATTATTACTTTCTTTTTGCTATTTTCTGCCTCTTCCTACTGAAGTAAAAACAGTATGAGGGCAGAACTTTTTTCTGCTTTGTTCTCTCTCCATCTTTGGTTCCTAGAACGATACCCGGCACATAGTCAATTGTGTAGTGAGTGAATGGAAGCATGAGTTCATTACACAGATTGACATTTTTCCAGTATGGAGAGGTTGCAGGCTGGCACAGGGCACTCACACATGCTCTTTGTTCTGTCTGAACAGTGTGTTACTTTTTATTGAGATAATATTCCCCACTGCCATTCACATCTTAGCTAAACCATTTTCTTAGGGAAATTTTTCTTTTAGGTCTGGGTCAAATTTTTGTCAAATATGAGACCTTAAAAAGACTGTGAAAACTCTTTTTTAGTACATCTCATGGTTGTATTTTACATTAATTTGAGTTGTTTTTTTTTTTTTTTTTTTTTTTTTTTGACAGGGTCTTGCTGTGTAGTTCGGGGTGGCCTTGAGTTCACTATGTAGTGCAGGCTGGCCTCGAACTCGCAGCAATCCTCCTGCCTCAGCCTCCCAAGTTCTGGGTTTACAGGTGTGTACCACCACACCTGGCTACATTTATTTGTTTAGTACTTTAATGTGTCTCTCAGTGAGGACTATAAACCCCTTGAACATTAGGGCTTTGACTTTCTTTTGCTCACTGGTATGTTCTTACTGCTTAAGGGCTGGAGCTCAGTACATATTATTTGAATGCATAAAAATTTTCCTTCTTACCTTGCATCATAAAGTTTATTTTTTACTTCTTGATTTAAAAAAATTTTATTATTGTTTTGAGTACAAAAACCTTCCCTATGAAACAAAATGAGTGATTTTAAACTGATGTGAGAATGTTTTGAAAGTATCACTGAAGTAGGTATTTTTCTCTTTTTAGGGAGACGAGGATCATGTTGTTAGTTTATGTTGTGAGACTGTTCGTGATAACCATTCAGTATTACTTTTTTGTCCATCAAAAAAATGGTGTGAGAAGCTGGCGACTATCATTGCTCGAGAGTTTTATAACCTATACCATCAAGCCGAGGGTGAGTTCCAGATAGAAATGAAAGTCTCCATTGTTAGTATTTTTGCAAGAGATGGATGGAGGTGGGTGGGAGGGAAGGGAAAGGGATGAAAAAAGGAATTAAGATGTGTTATGTACAAGGAATGTAAACATCATGTACTGCTAACATGTACTACTAATAGAGTAATGTTAGTGATTATATTAAACAAGCCATGACTTTCATTAGGGCTACTGCTGGTCCACTAGTCACTCCTTTACAAAGCTATGCTTTTGTGAGTCTCATTCTCTCCTGTCCTTATAGACAGTGTTTACACACACTCCCAGGATAATCGTCTTCAGATTTTTAGAGTACTGTTCTTATATAGGTGTATACCAGCGTTTTTCATTGGGGATCTATGGGCTTTGAGAGGTTGATTTTTGGAGTTCCTAAATTGTATACCAAACTACATTTATGGTCTACCCCCACCCCTGGAAAGTGGTCACATCTTTCTTAACATTTCCAAAGGTGTGACCCTAAAAAGAATCTTACGTACATAGACATGTGTGTATGTATATGTATATATACACACACACACATATACTCATATGTATTCTATTTTTTTTTTTGTCTTTTTGAGACAGGGTTTCACTATGTAGTTCAGGCTGGCCTTGAACTCACTTTGTAGCCCAGGCTGGCCTTGAACTCGTAGCGATACTCCTGCCACAGCTTCGTGAGTGCTGGGATTACAGGTGTGCAGCACCGCGTCTGGCCTCATATATATTTTAAAATCACTTCTATTGAAGTGAAGTTTATACATAATAAAATGTATCCTCTTTAAGTGTATAGTTTGATGAATTTTAGCAAATGCACACATCCATTTCACTATCACTGTAAATCAAATACGTCGAACAGTTCTGTCACTGAAGTGTTCCGCTCTGCTCTTCTGTTGTCAGCCTCCTTCCTCTCTCTTGGCAGCTTTCCATCACTTCTTTTTTTCTCTTTTTTCCAGTTCATTTCAGCTAATATGTAAAATGTTTTATAATTAAGGCTGAGTGATCTAGTTCAAATCATATCTGAACTTAGAGAATTTGAAATGCCCTGTTATCACTATACAGATTTTAAAGAATTGTATCAGTTATTTTTACCTTACAAGATTTTACATTCTAAAACAGTGTACTTAATGTGGATGTTTCTGTCATTTTAGATTACCTGTATCTTAGAAACGAAGAGTTTTGTGTAAATGAAGTCATACAGCATATATATGTCTTCTATGCTTCTTTCACTCAAAATGATGTTTTCGAGGTTCATCGATGTTGTTGCATTTATAATTTGTTCCTTTTTAACTGCTCAGTGCTAACCCAGTGCATTATGTAACCATTAATTTATATTTATATTGATTCAAGGATGAACACTATTGTCTCAGTACTTTTACTAACTAGCCTGTGGTCCTTTGGGGTCTAAAATAAATATAGGGAAGACAAACCAGTTCCAGTTCCAGGATATTAGAATATGTTATTACTTCATTATGTCAGTGGCCTCATGAGGGCAGGTAATAGATATCTCAAGCCTGGCTCAAGCAAGTAAACTTTGCCTAAAGTTTATATTGTTTACGTTCCAGTCCAACATTCTATTATCTGTTCCAGTTTCCTCTTAATTGATGCTTTCTGTACCGTGCTAACTTGTATTTTTACATTGTGCCATGACAACTCATTCCTGATGACCAGACTCATTATTTTTTCCTTCTTTCGAGGTTTTATTATTTTGATCTATAACTCTGGTTTCCAAATACTTGTGCTTCCACTGGAGCCTGGGCTACCATGAAATTTCTACCAGAATAATACAGATAAAGCAGCACGTTTTCACAAAGCTGAAGTTTAAAGTTTGAAATTACCCCCACTGTTTTTTTTTTTTACAATGTTAAAATGACTTCCGAAATAACTATATTAACAGAATGGTAGTTTGGAAACATTTGTAGTTGTCCTTAGCAAAATAAAACATTGGCAACCCTCTATGATTCCTCAAAATTTTAAGAAAAGTTTACTTAAAAATTTAAAAACTGTAAAATGTAAGGTATAAAAATATATTTTATGGAATGTTTTACAAGTTCAGAAATCTAAAGGTCTGGGAAATTCTTTGGGAAAACAGTTCTTGCACTTAAGAAAGTTAAGGTCTTACTGGGGAGAAGGTTACACAGAGAGACGAAACCAAAAGGCAGTGTGTGATCATCAGATTAGTGTCATAGAGACTGGAAGGATATTCCCAGAAAACTAGGCTTCGATGTGATACTGATACTGTTGGTTTGTGGGACGCACCTTGAGTAAAGGTTTTGAGATCTATCTATCTATCTATCTATCTATCTATCTATCTATCTATCTATCTATCTATCTATCTATCTATCTATCTATCTATCTATCTATCTATCTATCTATCTATCTATCTATCTATCTATCTATCTATCTTTTTTTTGGTCTTTTTGAGACAGGGTTTCACTATGCAGTTCAGGCTGGCCTTGAATTCACTTTGTAGCCCAGGGGCTGGCCTTGAACACACAGCAATCTTCCTGCCTCAGCCTCCCGAGTGCTGGGATTACAGGCGTGCACCACCATGCCTGGCAAACTTTTGATTTTTAAGCTTTGAGTACTAATCAGTTTCTGTAATGCTCTTTTTTCCTATAGCAGGTTCCTTTCCTCACCTTTGGGCTTGATAACATACTAATACAGAGTCTCCTAAACTGTGGTGCATGTTAGAATCACCTGTGGAGATTTAAAAATTCTTCAGGTCCAGGTCACACCACATCCCAGGTATATCACAGCATCTGGAGATCAGTATTTTATAGTTTGAAGTGGTTTCTGAATAATTGCCTTGGTATTTTCTGTCATGATTTAGGCACATAGCGCTTAAGAGGTGGACAATGTTGATCAGTATTAATAGTGTATGTGTGTGTGCGTGTGTGTGTGTATGTGTGTGTGTGTGTGCGTGTGTATGACAGGACTGGCAAAACCTTCTGAAGTTACAACACCGATTCTGGAATCAAAGAGCCTCCTGGAAGTAGTAGATCAATTGAAACGTTCACCTTCAGGATTGGACTCTGTGTTACAAAAAACTGTACCATGGGGAGTAGCATTTCATCATGCAGGTATTTTATATTATAATCTGTTATTAAGAAGCCTTCTCAAAACATTCTCAGTTTCTTCATTTTTATATTTATATGCATTCATTTCCTGTTAACTGTGCTTCATACTTTTAGATTTCTTTTAAGAAACTGTCTTGTTTAAGTTAAACAAGAGTAAAACAAACAAGTTTACTTATCTGTGTAGCATATAGATACTAGGTAGAGGCTTTTGTGAACTGTTGGGGAAGGAAATTCTAAAATGGTTACCTTTTTGTGTTTTGTCTTCTTAAAATTTATGTTACAGTGGTACTTGCTACTCTAATTTTATGTTATACTGGGTGTCTCCTTTTATTACAAGGAGTTTTAAGATATTCTCACAGATATGTCAAAACCAAATTTATTTTAGAAATTGTCATGTTGCATTTGGGGAGAGCTAAAGTATTTAAAAATCACATGGATAGGTTGTCAAAATTGCAAAAATTTTGACAGTCACTGAATTAAAGAACTTTTTTTGGGAAGTATTCTGTCCATGGTCATATGTGCTTAGGATATAATAAAGAAGATTTAGTTTCTAAGATTAGGAGTTTAATCCTTTCAATGTATTTTAAATTTTTATAGCTTCATGTATGTATATATAATTTATATTGTGATCTATATCATGATCAAAATTTAAAATAAATTTTAAAGTATACACATAAAAGAATGGGGTTGACAAACTAGAATGCCAGTCAAATGTAGTCCACCATCTGTTTTTGTGAACAAGGTTTTATTGGCACACAGTCATGACCATTTGTTTTGTGGCTGTTTTTTTTTTTTTTTTTTTTCCCCTTTATGTGGGTACCGGCAGTCGAATTCAGGACCTCATGCTTGCCAGGTGGGCGCTTATGCCGCTGAGCCATATCACCGGCCCATTTGTGGCTGTTTTATGTGACTTGTTTATAGTTTAACAATAGCTTAGAAAAAACTTTAGAGGCTTATAGCATACTCTCAGATCTACTTGTAAGTGGTCAAATGTAATATGTTCATTGTATGTTAATACATGTTTTTGGAACATCTTATTTTTAGGTCTTACTTTTGAGGAGCGGGATATCATCGAAGGAGCCTTCCGTCAAGGTCTCATTCGGGTCCTGGCAGCAACTTCTACTCTTTCTTCTGGGGTGAATTTACCTGCTCGTCGTGTGATTATTCGGACTCCTGTTTTCAGTGGTCATCCTCTGGACATTCTCACTTACAAGCAGATGGTTGGTCGTGCCGGCAGGAAAGGAGTAGACACAGTGGGTGAGTTTCAATTTAATTATAATAGCATTGCTGAAAGACAGTGTCAGTGTATTTGAAATTTCACTAGTACCTGGCAGCCTGTTTTTCATTGTCTGGGTATCTCTATTAGCGGTGTACTGATGTCATCATTTTGGACTCAATAGTTGTAGTGAGCATAAGTTATGATTTTCATATATTGGTTTTTTTGTTTTTGTTTGGTTTTCTTGAGGCAGGGTCTCACTGTGTAGTGCAGTTGGTCTTGAACTCGCTCATGTAGCCCAGGCTGGCCTCCAACTCATGGCGATCCTCTTGCTTTAGCCTCTCAAGTGCTGGTCATATATTGTTAACTGTTGGTTTTCTACTAATGTAGAATTAAAATTTTCTTTTGTATTCTATGCAAGGAAATGATTCAGTGTTTATAAGTGATGCTAATTTCTTAATACATTCACTGGGAGATGATTTTTAATTTCTAAGAATAGTCTACTCTTTAGCACTATTTGATTCTCATGCATATTAGTTCTGCTTAGACAACTGTTCTCAGAGGTCAAACTGGGAAGCTAAGAGCTTCTCATACCTTGGGAACAAGAACTTCATTGTATACCATCTTTTTTCACTCCAAATTGGTGCTGGCTTTGAAAATAAACTTTCTTACCTTATACCAGCAAGTAATGATAATATTACCAAAAATCCAAACAAAAGTTTGACTTAAGAATCAAGAGCCTTGTTTGAATTAATTTTAGCTTCTTCTTTTCCTATCTTCATTCCTTTAATTTCTTTCTCTTTTCTAATTGTTCTGGCAAATGTTTCCAGAACCACATTAAACAGAGTGGTGATAGTGAGCATTCTTGTCTTGTTCCTGATTTCAGAGTGACAGCTTTCAGTTTTGACCATTTAGTATGATATTAGCTGTTTGTTTGCCATAGATGACTTTTATCAGATTCAGAGAAAGACCCTCTATTCCAGTTTTCTGTAGGGCTATTTTTTTTTTTTTAATCATGAATGGGTGTTAGACTTTATGAAATGCTTTTTTTCTGCTTTGAGATGATCATGTGGTTTTGTCCTTGGTTCTGCTAATGTGGTGTATTACATTTATTGATTTGTGTATGGTGAATCATCCCTGCATCCCTGGGGTGAATCCTATCTGGTCATGCTGTATAATCTTCTGGATGATTTGCTGCATTCTGTTTGCAAGGACCTTATTGAGGATTTTTGCGTCTGTGCTCATTAGGGAGATTGGCCTGTAGTTCTCTTTTTTGGTTGGATCCTTTTCTGATTTTGGTATCAGGGTAATGCTGGCTTCCAGGTATGAGTTTGGGAGTATTGCTTCCCTTTCAATATCTTTAAAGAGTTTGAGAAGTAGCGGAAGTAGGTCTTTTCTAAATTTCTTGTAGAATTCAGCAGTGAATCCATTAGAGCCTGGGCTTTTCTTGGTTGGTAGTTTTAAATTCTTCAATTTCATTGGCTGATATTGGATTATTTAGAATTTGTGTGTGTGTGTATGTGTGTGTGTGTGTGTGCCGGGAATCAAACTCAGGACCTTGTGCCAGGCAGGCGCTTGTGCCACTGAGCTATATCCCCAGCTTTATTTAGAATTTTTATGTCTTCTTGATTCTGCCTTGGTAACTCATATGTATCAAGGAATCTCCATTTCTTTTGCATTTTACATTTTATTAGAGTACAGATTCTCAAAATAGGTATTGATGATCTTCTGGATTTCTGCAGGATCCATTGTGATCTCACCCGTCTCATTCCTAATTGCATGGATTTGCGTCTTTTGTTTCCTTCCATTGATAATGTTGGCTAGGGATTTATCTATTTTATTTAAGCTTATAAAAAACTCTTTCGTTCATTGATTCTTCGTATTCTTAGTCTGAATAGCATTAATTTCTGCTCTGAACTTTGTATAATTGCCTCCCCCATACCTGCTTTGGATTTAACTTGCTCTTTTTCTAGAAGCTTGAGGTTCAACATTAGGTTATTTATTTAAGCTCACTCTATTTTTTCGATGTGGGAATTCACTGCTATAAATTTCCCTCATAGGACTGTTTCCATTACGTCCCTTAAGTTCTGGTATATTGTATTGGCATTATCATTTAATTGTAGAAACTGTCTAATGTGTTCTTTAATTTCATTTGTGACCAATTGGTTGTTCAGGAGGGTGTTATTTAATTTTGATGTCTTTAAATAGTTTTTATGGTTCTTTTACCATGAATTTCCAATTTCATTGTACTATGATCTGATAATATGGATGGGATAATTTCAATTCCTTTGCATTTACTTAAGCATGTTCTATGAATTAGTATGTGGTCTGTTTTGGAGACAGTCCTGTGTGCAGCAAAGAAGAATGTGTATCCTGTTGGGATATCTACTGTAGATATCTACTGAGTTCATTTGTTCAAAGGTTTGGTTCAGCTCTGATATTTCCTTGTTGATTTTTTTCTAGTTGATCTATTTGTGACGGTGATATATTGAGTTCCCCTGTTACAATTGTATTAGTGCTTATCTGATTTTTCATATCCATTGGTGTTTGTTTTATATAGTTGGGTGCACTGGTATTTGGTGCATACATATTTATGATTATTATCTCTTCCTCTTGGATTGTTTCTTTAACAAGTATGTAGTGACCTTTTTTGTCTCTTCTGAGCAGTCTTGGCTTGAAATCCACTTTGTCTACATATAGAATAGCTACTCCTGTTTTTTCCAGGTTCCTGTCACATGGAGTATTGTTTTCCATTCTTTGACTTTCAGTCTACGAATTTCTTTTGAGTTAAATGGTGCTTTCAGCTACATAGAAATTCAGGCTGATCCTAGTCTCTGGTTGTGGGTTTGGGACCTGAGTTCTTCAGCCTACAACACTCTTGGTGTCTCTTGCCAGCCTGTCCTGAGCTTCCTGACCCTGGACATCTCCCACAGTTGTCTCTCACCCCCAGTCCCTCTGGGTTTTTAACACTGAAAGTCCTGAGGTGAAGCCAACCCACAACGCTCTGAATTCCAGGTTCAGTTGGCCCCTCCCTAAAATGACACCAACCAAACACCCTCTCCAGGGGACATGGTAGTCACTTGGATTGGAGTTACTCACCAGCGGTTGTAGCACATGACATCCACTGCTCCGTTCCACTGGTGTGTTTCTCCCTGAAGTCCTCTGGAGTCACCTGCCCCCTGTGTCTCTAGATTTGATCCTTCTTTCTCGTGCTGTGAGCCAGGAGTTGGGGAGAAAGTATAGTTTTCCCCTTCCTTTTTTTGCACTGTGGTCTATTTTCTTACTTTCTCTCTGGGCTCCAATTTTCCCTCCAGATCCTTCCTGGGTCCTGGGGGTGCACCTTCCTCCTTCTTTTCTTCCCCATGTTGTTATTATCCAGTGTCTG
Source organism: Erethizon dorsatum (assembly GCA_028451465.1). Classification (NCBI taxonomy): domain Eukaryota; kingdom Metazoa; phylum Chordata; class Mammalia; order Rodentia; family Erethizontidae; genus Erethizon; species Erethizon dorsatum. The sequence continues at coordinate 61,201,513 of CM051831.1, forward strand.
GATTCCAAATCTTGGAGAGGTTGATTTGTTGCTGTTTCCCACTCCACCATCTTCCCAGAAGTGCCCTAGTGGCATTTTTTTTTTTTTTTGTGGGTACCGGGGGTCAACCTCAGGACCTCGCGCGCCATCAGGCACCTGTGCCGCTGAGCGGTATCACTGGCCCTTTCTTCGTATGTGGGTTCTGGGAGTCGAACTCGGGCCGTCGTGCTTGCCAGGCGGGCGCTTATGCCGCTGAGCCATCTCACCGGCCCCCTAGTGGCATTTTTGAAAATTCATTTTATATTAGTACACATTTGTAGTACGTAATGATTACATTACATATGGGGAGTTGGTACATATACATAACATGTTTCAATTCTTTTCTTCATTCCCCCACCCGACCCCCTTTTGCAAAAGAGTTTGCTCTTTATATTTTGTGTTTCTCATATAAAAGAAGTCATGTGATATTTAAGCTTGTATGTTTGATTTATTTCACTTAACATTATGGTCTCAAGGTGCATCCATTTTCCTATGAATGCCTCATTTATTCTTCCTTATGGCATAATAGTACTCCTTTGTGCAGAATACCACATTGCCTTTATCCATTCATCTGTGGATGGACATCTAGGCTCCTTCCAAGATTTAATTATTATAAATTGTGCTGCTATGAATATGAGCATGCGTGTATCAATGTAATGTGATAGCTTTAACTCTTTCAGGAAGATACCAAGAAGGTGAATGCCTGGGTCAAATAAAACTTCTAGTTTTCATTTTTTGAGCAATATTCATTCTGATTTCCATAGCGATTGTACTAGTTTACACTCCCACTAACAACATAGAAGGGTTCCTTTATCCCTGCAGACTCTCTAGCATTTATTCTTATTTGATTCCTAATGATAGCCATTCCACTGAGATAGAATCTCAGTATTGTTTTAATTTGCATTTGCATTTGCAATTTGCATTTCTCTAATTGCATTTCCCTCTAATTGCATGTTCAAAATACTGAACATTTTTTCATATGTTTATTGACCATTTGTACTTCTTCTGAGAAGTGTCTATTCATTTCAGTTGCCCATTTTTTGATTGGGTCTTTTAATTTTGGGGTGTCTAATTTCTTTGAGTTCTTTATACATTGTAAATATTAGTCCTTTGTCCATGAAGTAGATAGCAAATTTGTTTTCACATTCTGTAGGTTCTTTCTCCACTCTGTTACTTGTTCCATTTGTTGTGCAGTTTTTTAATTTGCTATGATACCATTTGTTAATTCTTGATATTATTTCTTGTGCATTTCAGATTATGTTCAGAAAGTCCATGCCTATGCCCATGTCTTCAAAAGTTTTACCTACTGTGTCTTCTAGCAGATGAAGTATTTATGTTTTAATATTTAGATCTTTGATCCATTTTGATTATATAGTGCATGGTGAGAGATATGGGTCTAGGTTCAATCTTTGATATATGGATAGCCAGTTTCCCTAGCAGGATTTGTTAAAAAGTCTGTCATTCCTTCACTAAAATTTTCAGCCTCCTTGCCAGCTAAAAGGTAGCTGGGTGCATCTGGAGTGTTTTCTGTATCCTGTATTAGATTCCACTGATCCACAAGTCTTTTGTTGTTGTTGTTATTTGTTTTGTTCACCAATACCATGCCATTTTTATCACTGTAGCTTTGTAGTATAACTTGAAATCTGGGATTGTGAATTCTCTTCTCTTAATCTTGTTCCCTGGGTTTGCTTTTGCTATTTTAGATCTCTTCTAATTCCTTATAAATTTTAGGATTGTTTTCTGTAGTTCTGTGAGGCACACTATTGGTATTTTGATTGGGGTTACCTTAAATCTATATATCCATTTTGGATGTAGGGCCACTCTGACTATTGTGCAGGAACAGGAGATACCTTTCCATTTTCTGATGTTCTCTTTGCTCTCCTTTTTCAGAATACTGTAGTTTTTGTTGTAGAGATCTTTCACTTCACTGGTTAGCATAATTTCTAAGTATTTAATTTTTCTTTCTTTTTTTTTTTTTGTGGGTACCGGGGTTCGACCTCAGGACCTCGTGTGCCAGCAGGCGTCCGTGCCGCTGAGCGATATCACTGGCCCTTTTTTCGTATGTGGGTATCGGGAGTCGAACTCAGGACTTTGCGCTTGCCAGACAGGCGCTTATGCTGCTGAGCTATCTCACCAGCCCTATTTAATTTTTCTTGATGCTATTGTGAAAGGTGTTTCATTAATTTCTTTTTTGGTAAGTTTATTATTAATGTACAGGAATGCTGTAGATTTTTGTGTGTTGACTTTGTATCCACCTGCACTACTGAATTTTGCTTTTAATTATAGGAGTCTTTTGTGGAATTATTTGGGTCTTCTGTGTAGGGGATCGTGTCACTCCAAAGAATAATTTAAGTTCTTCCTTTGCTATGCATATCCCATTTATTTATTTGCTTTGCCCTCTTCCTCTGGTTACTCTTTCAAGAACTTTATTTAACAGAAGTGATGTTAATAGATATCCTTGTCTTGTTCCTGATTTAGAGCAAAAGCTTTCAGTTTCTCCCCATTTAATATGATGTTGGCAGTTGGTTCATCATAAATGGCTTTTATCAGATTGAGATAAGTTCCTTCTATATCTCTTTTCTTCAGCATTTTTATCATGAAAGGATGTTGGATTTTGTCAAAGCGTTTCTCTCCGTCCTTTGAGATGATTATGTGATTTTTGTCTTTGGTCCTGTTTATGTGATGATGTATTACCTTTATTGATTTGTTGTATTGAACCATTCCTGCATTCCTGAAATGAGTCCTGCTTGGTCACAAAGTTTGATCTTTTTGATGATTTGTTTCATTCTGTTTGTCAGTATCTTATTTGGTATTTTTGCAACTATTTTCATTAAAGAGATTGGCTTATAGTTCTCTTTTTTGGTTGGTCCTTTTCTGGTTTTGGAATCAGGGTAGTGCTAGGTTCGAGGAATGACTTTGGAAATACTCTTCACCCTTCAATGTCTACAGAGTTTGAAGAGTATTGGAATTAGATCTTCCTTTAGAATTCGACAGTCAATTCACTGGGACCTGGGGTTTTTCTTAGTTGGTAGTTTTTTAATTACTTCTTAAATTTTATTACTGGTATGGCAATAGTCAGGATTTTTATATCTTATTGGTTCATCTTTGGCAGCTCATATTTATGTAAGAATATATCCATTTGGTCTTAGTTCTCCATTTTGTTAGAGTACAACTTCTCAAAGTAGTTATCAATGATCTGTAGATTTGGCAGAATCCTTTGTGATATTGCCTTTCACGTTTGGAATTGCATTGATTTGAGTCTTTTGTTTTTGGTAAGATTAGCTGGGGGTTTATCAATTTTGTCTATTCTTTCAAAGAAACAACTCTGATCCATTGATTTTTGTATTTTTTGTGTTTTCTAGCAGCTGATGGATTCATTTTTCTTGTTCTTTTTTTATTTGTGTTCTTTTTGCTTTTTTTTTCTGTTGTTCTTTTCTTGTTCTTTTTTATTTGAGTAGTTAGTCTTTGAAAGCATCCCTGTCTTCTAATTTTGAAATTATGTTCTTATATTGGTCTCTTCTGTTTCCCATACTTTCCATGTAATTTTTAATCTGGATTTCTGATTGAAACCTTTCCATGGGTGCTAATTCTTTGCTACGTGGTCGTTCATGTTTTGTGTAATTTCTCTTTACCTCAGCTAGGTTTTCATTAGTGTCTCCTGAACGCTCCCTGATCCTTTTATTTATTGGTTTCGTTATCTGTTTGGTTATATCTCTGTGATCCCTTTGAACACCTCTTTGATGTGGTTTTTTTTGTACTGGGAATTGAACTCAGGGCCGCGTGCTTGCCAGGCAGGTGCTGTGCCACTGAGCTATATCCTGGCCCTGATGTGTTTTTTTTTAAACTCCGTTATCCTTTCAAATAATTCAGCTGTGTGGCTTTTGGCATTTTCCCTTTAATGCCCCCAGGATGGGCTTTGGGGTAGTTAGGGGTTTGGGGAGGCATTTTGTTGCCTTGCCTTCTCATTTTTCTATTGTTTTTTGTGTGTCTGTTTTGTGGTGAGGTTTGTGGGCCCTATAGTGTGAAGATTTTCTTGCTAGTATGGAAATGCTTTATTTAGTCTGCTTTTTAGTGATGCACTTTGGAGGTGTTTGACTATTGTCCTTTGCCTCTGCCCCAGTATCTGACTCCCCCTTTTAATTTGGGAGGGGAGGATGCAGTACATTTTGCCCAACTCTCAGTTCTCTGGGAATGGACTGCACTACTGTTAATGTCACAAAGGTAATCTGGGTGTTGGTATATGGAAAAAATCCATTAGTAGCAACAATTATGCGGCCCTGACCACATAGAGCAAATCAGCTACAGTAGTATTGTCTGAGACAAATTGCACATTGACATAGCATAAGAACCAATAATGTACCTCCCTTAACCACAGGAAAGAAACCTACAATTACAGTACAAACACTAAGACAACCCAGATATTGACATATAGTTAATATGTACTAAATGTGACAACTATACCTCCGCTAATAGTAGAAGAGAATTCAGTGGTAATTATATAGAGTTAACCATCTGAAGATTGATGGAGTTTACTGGTCATATTATTGAAGATATAGGGGGTTGGGAACTAAAGAATGCAAGATGAAAATTTGAAAACTTGGACTATAGGAGTTGAGAAGGAGAGAGAGAAGTGAGACAAAGAATCCTATTAGAGAATGGAAAGATAGTTATAGAATTAGATAAAGCTAACAGAAAAAACAAATAAGAAATAGAAAAGAAAAAAGTGAGAAAAAAATGAAATAGTGTGGTTAATAAAAGTAAGAAAAAAATTAAGGAAGAAAGGAAAAAGTGGGGACATAAGAAAAAGAAGTAAGAAAAAGAAAAAAAAAGAATTAAAAGACAAACAAGGAAAAAGGGCAAAGGAAAATTCCCCAAACTACAATAAACCAGTGAAGAAGAAAAAGGAAAGGAAAAAAGTAAGTCCAAAAAAATTTCTTGGTGGTGGCTTTTTTTGTTTTGTTTTGTTTTTTGGTTTGTTTGAGACAGGATCTCCTTTGTAATTCAGGCTGGCCTTGAACTCACTATGCAGCCCAGGCTGGCCTTGAACTCCTGGTGATTCTCCTGGCTCAGCCTCCCAAATACTGGGTTTATAGGTGTGTGGCACCATGCCTGGCCTCTCTGTGTCTTTGAATGAGTGGTTTCCTTCTGGGATCCCAATTTTGGAGTCTAGCAATTCTCGATTTTCTCCACCTAGCCTGAAGGCCTGTGGTTTCTCAAGGTGCCTCCCGTATTCCTAAGGCCCCTGTGTTTACTGAGGCTGTGCAGTGTCTAAACTGAGATGTTTTCCGACTCATGCCGGTAGGTAAGGAAGACAGTCAAACCCCAGATCCGTGCTGGATGCAGGCAGTAGGGTGAGGGCTCAAGTACTCCGTGCCGATATTTTCAAACCCAGAGCAACTGAAACTGGGCCTGGCTTTTACTGTGGGGGCGGGGTTGACCATCTTTTTATTACTGTGACCAAATACCTGAGAAAAGCACCTTAAAGCAGGAAAGATTTCTTTTGGCTCATGGATTCAGAGGTTGGCCAGCTCCTTTCTTTTAGGCCTGTGTCAAGGCAGAAACATTGTGGCAGAAGTGTGTGGCAGAGGAAAGCTGCTTACCTCCTGGCAGGCAGGAAGCAGAGAGAAAGGGAAAGAAGAGCCAGAGGTGAAGAGGGCTGGCTAAAAGCTGCACCCTTCAGAGGTCGTGACCTGCTTCTTGCAACTGGGCGCTACCTCCTAATAATCCATTCAGCTATGAACGCATCAATGAGTGAGTGGGGTTAATCCATTGCTGAAGTTAGTCCTCCAATGGTCAAATCACTTCTCTAGGCCCCACCTCTGAACATCGCTGCATTGGGGATCAAGTCCTGAATATATGAGTAAGAGTCTTTGGGGGATATTTCATATTTAAAACATAACAGTTAGTGAATGTTACCATGTGATTTTTAATTTTAGGTATCTAAGTTTTAAAATTTATTTTGTCAATACACGTTATTAGTAATTTGTTTTGCATTTTTGTAGTTTTCAAAGTACATCTATTAATTACCTGGCCATTTAATAATAATAGTTAATTCTGTAGGGGAAGAAGAGAAACTTTTCCTCTACTTTCTTATGTTCTACAGCTGGAGTCTGCTAAATAAATTGATATAGTTGAGCAGGAAAAAAGACATAAATGTTATTAAACAGTAATATTTTAATTTTTATGTGGGTGGAAGTCTTCATAAAAAAGTGAAGACTTAAAAAAGTTGTTAAACTCATATACTGTTTTAACAAATGGCAGTAAGTTATGGAGAAGTAACAAGACAAAGGAAAAGGTGTTTGATCTTTAGGGTTAGTAAATCATGAGAAATAATGGGAAAAGTAATGGGAGGGGAAAGCCACACAAGGGGAATCTATGTCCTGCTTTTCTTTTTTAGGCAGATGGAGGAGAGGACACAGAGCTCTCTCTGTTGCTTTCTTTCTTTCTTTTTTTGGTACCGGGAATCGAACTCGGGACCTTGCGCTTGTCGGGCACGCGCTGTGCCGCTGAGCTATATCCCTGGCCCTCTCTGTTGCTTTCTAATTACTTTTAGCTCAAATTAGTATTTATGCAAAGTAGTGTATTTTGGGGTAGTATATCCTGATTTCTGTCTATCCAAAGTTCAAAAAATAAAAGCACTAGCCACAATTCTGTGACCAAACCACCATATCATAACTATCACATATTAGCTCTTTTTATTTTTTTTTCTTTATTTATTTTTTTTTGTGGGTACCTGGGGGTCGACCTCAGGACCTCGCGCGCCAGCAGGCGCCCGTGCCGCTGAGCGATATCATCGGCCCCTTTTTCGTATGTGGGTTCCGGGAGTCGAACTCGGGCCCTCGCGCTTGCCGAGCAGGCGCTTAAGCCGCTGAGCCATCTCACCGGCCCTAGCTCTTTTTAAAGAAGTAAGACAACTTAAATTCTCTGTAGCAGGTTCTTATGGAAATGTGTTGGAATTTTGAAAATGTGTGGTTTTGGTTATAGGTGAGAGTATCTTAATTTGTAAGAACTCTGAGAAATCAAAAGGCATAGCTCTACTTCAGGGATCCTTAAAACCTGTTTGCAGCTGTCTGCAAAGACGAGATGGAGAAGAAGTAACTGCCAGCATGATTCGAGCTATTCTGGAGGTGAGAATTTGACAAATTTTCATTTGCTTTTTTACAGCTACATTAAATTAGTAGAACTTTAGTATGTGTTTAGTATATTTTTTAAAATAAGATCACTACAGTCATAGCTTTTGCAAGTCTGAGTCATTCATATGAATATATGAACATGCAGTTATTACCTAGAATTTAATGCAGCTAATGCTATAACAGTCTGTTTCAAAACAATGGTTAAAAAACAAATGCCAGATGATTCTTTTAAAATTTTTTATATATTTTTTTAATTTAAAAAATGACAAAATGGATCATAGTTCCTCCATCCATATAATACCTGTTGAGATTAAAATAAAATCAAGTAACAAATAAACATGATTAGACATTTACAACAACAAAGAAAAATCTAAAGTGACAAAACAAAACCTTCTACTTAGAGTCCTCAAAGATAACCCTCGTTTGGCATTTTAAGTGTTCATTCAGAAAAAAGTTTTTCTGTATTAGCATGCTTTGGTAATGGTTTCAATGCTAGTGGTAGTGATACTGGTACTTCTACCCATACTTTTTCCCTTTATCAATTTGAAAAAAGGTGAAAATATTTGATATTAGTTGAGGAAGAGTGTTGAAAGTAGGCACTTTCATACACTGCTGAAGCTCTTTTGAGGACAACTTCCTCATATCTACTAAAATTAAAAAATGCACCCACTCGTTTATCTAACAGTTTCACATCTAGGAATTTTACCCAGGAATATATTTGTGAAATGAAATCAAATTAAATGTATAAGAACGTTTATTATACCCTTGTTAGTAATTTTAAAAAATTAGGAAAAACACAAATGCCATTAATACTAAATTTTTGGCAAAACCATGCTTTGTGGTCATTACAAAGAACAAGATAGCTCTGTTTACTTTTTTCTCTTTTTTTTTTTCTTTATGTGGGTACCGGGAACCGAACTCAGGACCTCGTGCTTGCCAGGCAGGAGATTCTGCTGGCCCTCCCGTTTTTATTAGTATATATGATATTGATATATGTGTATGATACATAATAATGTGGGGATTTGTATATACATATTTGTCTTGATCCTTTTTACTTCCTTCTCCCACTTATGATACGTGTCCAATATATATTAAGTGAAAGAAGGCAAGAGGCAATTTAGTATATATAATAAGACAATTGTGGGAAAATACGATCTACAAAATGCAACCAACTTCATATCTTTCTGCACATATTCCCACCCTTCTTCTGGGTGGGAGGTATTCAATAGTAGCATTCTTACATGTCCATATATTTTAGAGGAAGGATAAGAAGAATTTATTTGGTGCATGGCAATGAACCGTCACTACTTCCTTTATATATGTTGTTCTAAAATTTCAGGTGGATAATGATTCATTTATTTTCGTTTATAAGAAAGTATTGTATCTACTTTTTTGTTGCTGTTTTTTAAGACAGGGTCTCATTATGTAGTCCAGGCTGGTCTTGAACTTCCTCTATATAGCCCAGGCTGACCTCAAATCAGCAGTGATCCTCCTGCCTCATCCTCCCAAGAGCTGAGATTACAAGTGTGCACCACCACGCCCAGCTTACATCTACTTCTAAGGAAAACTTTTCATGTTGCCAGCATCTGTTCTCTACAATTTGTAACAAGTGATGATGGAAGAGTTGCCAAAGAGTCTGTACATAAGTTTCTGAGAATATTTTAATATATATCATGAAGACCTGCGTGTCTTATTAAAAAGCTACAGAGCTGGGCATGGTGGTTCACCTTGTAATCTCTGCACTCTGGGAGGCTGAGTTAGGAGGATTGCAAGTTTGTGCCCAGCCTGGACCACTTAGCAAGACACTGCCTCAAAAAAAAAAATAAAAACAAAGGGCTGGATGGGGATGTAGCTCAGTGCAAGGGCCCTGGGTTCAATCCCCAGTACTGCAAGAAAAAAAAGTTACAGAAATTTTCCAACATTTTCTATTAGATAATAGTTGGTGGAGTGGCAAGTACATCACAAGATATGCAGATTTATGCTTCTTGCACATTTTTGGCTGCAAGTATGAAAGAAGGGAAGCAGAGAATTCAGAAAAATCAAGATTCTGTTCAACTTGGAGCAATTGAAGCCTGTGTGATGTGGCTACTGGAAAATGAATTTATTCAGATTACAGAAGCCAGCGATGGGACAGAAGGTAAATGTGGATTCTTAGTTGCAATTTAATCTTTCATCTTTCACTCAACATTTTTCAAATTACTCATAAACTTCACACATTGGATAAGAATCTGTAAAATTTGTCAGAGCTGAGGTTAATTATGGAGTACAGAAAGAGCATGTTGTTTTTTTATTTTTAATATTTGCTGTCTATCTCCCCACCCCAAACCAGGAAATGTGTATCATCCAACACATCTTGGTACAGCTACTCTTTCTTCTTCACTTTCTCCAACTGATACCTTAGATATTTTTGCTGACCTTCAAAGAGCGATGAAGGGCTTTGTTTTAGAGAATGACCTTCATATTGTCTATCTGGTAAGTTCTTTTAACTGCTATATTTGTGAAATAAGGAGAAGAAATATAAATAGACTCTCGACCATCAAAGATAACCTGAGGGAATGTCTTGTCTGTCCTGCTTGACTAGGTTACCAGTATTCGGAGCAGAGAAGCAAGAAGAGAATTATTTCCAATGATAAACTAACTGTTCTAGTGACCTTTTCCTCTACTGTATTTTCTCCAGCCTCCTTTCAAAGTATTTTGAGGCAGTTTCTAAAAATATTTACTTTACAACATATTCAAGAATAGCAAAGGACAGTAATATCAGAAAATTAAAGATAAATCGTAATGTAAAACTCATGCAAAGGTTAAACAAGCATACTATTAGATCCCGTTCAGCTGCTCTTGCCAACCTCAGCTCTGAATTTCCTAGCAACTAAAGTAAAGAGAGACACTTGACTTGCTTCAATATTTGTAAGGTAAAACGTACTGGATTTTACTGCCTAAGAGAAATTTAGATCTAAAGTGATAATCTGTGACTTATATTTTTGATAAAATCTCTATAATAAATGTAACTAGAAATTTTAAGTTTATTTACATTACATCATCCTCTATGAATACAATAAAGATTTTGATAAGTTGGATAGCATTTGGGGTTATATTCTCTCACAAGAACCTGACCAGAAATTATTTGTCCACTAAGAGCAGATTCATGCACTTTGATAAGCAAATAATGGGGGATAAAATTGAAAGTTACATTAGAATGAAGAAGACTTATCAGGAAGTCTACTTCAGTAAAAAACACTACACTGAGCATAGGGGAAATGTCTAGACTGCCATTTTTTTCCCTTTATAGTTGACTTTAAATAAAGAGAAGAAAAAGGAATTATGCAATTATATATCTTTTATATATACTCTCAGAGTTACCTTTATTGGCTCTCTTTTTCTGTGTGTAATTGCTATTTGGGGTTACTTGGTTTAAATCCGAAGAGGTTTTTTAGCACTTAAGTCAAGTTTGCTAGCAAATTTTTCCAAATTTGTTTGTCTAGGAACTTTTCCATTACATCTATAGTGTTGAAAGATAGCTTACCTTTATATAAAATTCTTGATTGACAGGTTTCTTTTCTTTCATTCTTTTTTTTTTTTTTTTTTTTTTCTTTCAGCAGTTTGAATTTGCCATCTCTTTGCATTTTGGTCTCTGTTGTTCCTGATGAGAAGTTAGCTTTTAATCTTACTGGGGTCCCATTGTTTATGGTGCTTGTTTTTATCCTTCTGCTTTCAAGATTTTCTTTTTCTTTAGTGTTTAACATTTTGACTATGATACATCTTGGTGTGGATCTCTACATTTATCCACTTGGCGCTCACTGAATGTCTTGGATATGTAGATTAATGTTTGTCATCAAATTGGGACATTGTTAGCCTTAATTCCTTCAGATACTTTTTCCATTCCTTTCTATCTCCTTTTAGATTCATTATGTATATGTTGACACAATTGATGTTTCCCACATCTCTCTGGGGCTCTTTTCACTTTTCCTTCCCTCTCTTTCAAATTGTATAATCTCTACCAACCTCCCTTCATGCTTGCTTATTCTTTGGTGTTTTTTTTTTGGCTTTCTGAGACAGGGTTTCACTATGCAGTTCAGGCTGGCCTTGAGTTCACTTTGTAGCCCAGGCTGGCCTCGAACTTGCAGTGATCCTCCTGCCTCAACCTCCCGAGTGCTGGGATTATAGGTGTGCGCCGTCATGCATTGGCCAATGCTTGCTTATTCTTAAATATACAAGTTTCCATATATGGTTGAGCTCTCTTAATTATTCATTTTAGTTACTGTTTGTCAACCTCTGTCCTCCTTATGCATATTCTCTACTTAATGAGACAGGCTATCATGCCTTCTTTTACTTCTCTTATTTGACAGTTTTATAATGTCTTCCTTGAAGTTTTTGTTTGCTTATATTAACATCTGGACTCTTTCAAGGCTTTTTTTTTCTTATGTTTGGACATACTTTTTCTTGCATGTCTCATTATTTTTTGTTGAATCCTGAACATTTTAGAAAACATATCAACTCTGACTATTGGTTTATCCTTCTTTCTTCTCCTCTTTCTATTTTACTTATTTTTTTCTTGGAAGTTAGACAGAATACTTAAAATTATACCTAGAATTGTAATATAGAGATAAAAAGTGACTATAATTAAAGATTTGGGTATTATAGAATCCAGTTTGTATGCTTGGTGGTCTCTTTCTTTCATTCTAGTTTATGAATAAATGTTGAGGCCTTGTGTTATCTATGACATTTATCTATTTATACTTGTGGTCGTTTTGTAATGAAGTAGTTTTCCCTTTCATTGGTTGGGTGTTTCTGATGGTGCCAGTGATTGGACCCAGAGCCTCACGCATGTCAGGCAAGCACTGTCCCATGGAGTCAGCTCCCCAGCTCACTGTGATGAGGCAGTGTAGCTAAATTCATGATGCTGCTCTCCTTTTGTAGGTTACACCTATGTTTGAAGATTGGATGACTATTGATTGGTATCAGTTTTTTTGTTTATGGGAGAAGTTGCCAACTTCTATGAAAAGGGTGGCAGAGCTAGTGGGAGTTGAAGAAGGGTTCTTGGCTCGCTGCGTGAAAGGAAAAGTGGTAGCCAGAACTGAGAGACAACACCGACAAATGGCCATCCACAAAAGGTAAACACCGAGGAGCCTGCACCCCGTAGTGTTCAACACAGCGTCTGGCATACAGCAGATGTCCAGTTCACTGTAGTCACTTCCACTGTCAAAAAAAATGTACAATTTTTGCTGCCTGTAAAATTTTTCAGTTTCTTATATTTACTGAATTTATTGATAGTTGAGTTTCTTCTTACAGCTTACAGTTTAGCAGTCATTACATATGAAGCTCTTTTAAAGTAGAATTTTTAATTATTTCTCTTTCTTGAAGATGTGAATCAGAACTGCCAGTTTGCTGTAGCTTCATTTGGGATTGTGCTTTCTAGAACCCTTAGGTATATGTCAGTACCCGCAGGGAACAGATAAGCAAAAGATTCAGATGGAGCTGGGGATAGTGGCTCACGTCTGTAATCTCAGCAGTCTGGGAGGCTGAGGCAGAAGGATCACAAATTTGAGCCCAACCTGGGCAATTCAGTGACTTAGTGAAACTCTGTCTTGAAATGAAATGAAATGAAATGAAATGAAATGAAATGAAATAAAATGAGTGCTGGGGATATAGCTCAATATGAAGGCCCTGGTTTCAATCCCCAGTCCTGAAAAAAAGAGAAAGAAAAAAGATTCAGATGGGAAAATTGTACAGGTATTTACCTTCTTTGAAATATAGCAAAATTATTTTTCTTATAGTACAATATTTACAGTACAGTAATTTTATAAGGATTTATACCCTTGGATTACTTGTGTCAATGTTGCCTTTCAAATTAAAACTGGATCTTATAATCAAGTTCAGTCATTTTATTGAAATATGATTAGATGGTCATATAAATATGTATTAGGTCTTTTAAATCTTTGTGTCATCATATTTCTTGAACTACGTCTTATTTATTGAGATTAATTAGCAGCACTGAAATATGACATCTCTGTTGTTGGTGTTACACTGATTCTAGTTCTTTGCTCTAGTACTGCTGCATGTCAAAACTTACCTTGTAAAAATTGATCTGCATCATTATTCCCCAACCCTATTTCCTGTTAGGAATCCTCAGATGTATAAACTGTTACCTTATTAGTTCTTAGTTGGTTGGAAATACACATTTGTATTTTCATGTTGTACTTTCATTTTGATATCTTACCATATTTTGGTGATTTATTTTTAGGTTTTTCACCAGTCTTGTGTTATTAGATTTAATCAGTGAAATTCCCTTAAAGGAAATTATTCAGAAATACGGATGCAATCGTGGACAGATCCAATCTCTGCAGCAGTCAGCTGCTGTTTATGCAGGTTAGTTAAACAAAAGGTTTCACATTTATTTTACACTGTGTGGTTTGAGATCATTAAGATTACTATTCTTCGGGCCAGTGAGATGGCTCAGCGGCGTAAGCGCCTGCCTGGCAAGCGCAAGGGCCTGAGTTCGACTCCCGGAACCCACATACAAAAAAAGGGCCGGTGATATCGCTCAGCGGCACAGGCGTCTGCTGGCGCGCGAGGTCCTGAGGTCGACCCCCGGTACCCACAAAAAAAAAAAAAAAAAAGAAAGATTACTATTCTTCAAATTCCATTATGTTGTAAGCTTCTCTAAAATTGCCTTCATTTTGTAATCTCTGTTATCATCACATCTAAAACTATGGCTCCTCTGGGCCCAGTACTCTATAGAGGTAAGGTGACAAGCCGAATGTCTGGGCCTTATTCCCCTCCCATAACTGAGCAACCTGCTGACTCCCCCACCTCCCTGCCCTTTCTGTTGCAAGAAGTAACCAAGTTCTCAGTGGTCTCTCTTTTCTCAAAGTACTGATTAATACAAGTTGAGAAGAACAATGGCAGATGGAGAAGAATTTGTGGACTTCTGTCTGACTGTTCTAAATATTATTTCTTCTCTTAAGCACTAGTTAATAATAATAAAAAAAAAAAAACAAGCAGCAGCGGCACTAGTGGACTATAATGTGTGAAACCCATGTCCTCCAAGCTAGGCAAACGGGGAAATTCTGGGTCTAATTTTACTAAGGGATCCTTCAAGCCATTAGGAAGGAAATGCTGGGCTACTAGAAGCTGTGTGTATTTATATGTGTAAGAGTTTTGCTGTGGAGATGTGTGCATGTGAGGGAGTACAGAGGGGAAGACGGGGCAGAGGGTGGTAAGAAGCGAGGGACTCACTCTTCAACTCTTTGACATCAAAGGTCTGAGACTTCATTTAGGGTTAATGTGACTTTCATAATGACCTGGCACTTGGATGCCAGAGCTCTTTATTTCAAAAGGGTGTAGTTGCTGAGCTGGGTGAAGTTTCTTTGAAGGAAATAGCTCGGGAACTTCACTTTTTGTAGTTCTCTCAGCATTTGAATATTTAAATCGGCTCTTATTTCCTCTAGGTAAAAAAACACCTTTACCTGCTTTATTAGAGTTCTGTCTTCCTTAAGAAAGTAGGAAAGGGAGAAAGTGAAAGAGAGGGATGGGCTAGGATGGTGTCTTTTTTTTGTTTTGTGTTTATGTGCTCCACCTCAGTTTTCAAATGGTAAGTTTAGAATTAAGAATAAAAGAGATGCCATGTAATGTGTTTAGCACATTTATTATCTGACTGTCTAGGCCCTCATTATGTGTCTGCTGTCCCGTTAACTTATCCCTTGGGCCTTGTTAAACCTTACAATTCTGCAGGAAAAAACAAACCCCAAAAACATGTATCTAAGAAATGGAGAATTGGTTTATAAGAAGATTTTAATTCAACACTTATTCTATGAATGTTCTAGGGATGATTACAGTGTTTTCCAACCGTCTGGGCTGGCACAACATGGAACTGTTGCTTTCCCAGTTTCAGAAGCGTCTTACCTTTGGCATCCAGCGGGAGCTGTGTGACCTAGTCCGGGTGTCCTTGCTTAATGCGCAGCGAGCCAGGTTCCTCTACGCTTCTGGCTTCCTTACTGTGGCAGATCTTGCGAGGGCAAGTGTTGCCGAGGTGGAGGTGGTTCTGAAAAGAGCTGTGCCCTTCAAAAGGTAAGAAAGTCCTCCTTCACATAGAGTTAGGAAATGACAAATCATGTCAGTATTTTTTTTTATTAAGTTTATTGGTATATTTTATATATACATAATGATCACATTCATCATAGGGAATTTGTACCTGTACATGACATAACTTGATCATGTCAGTTTTTAAAGTAATAGGTAACATATTAAAATATTTTCCTCTTAGATAATCTCATGATGTACTTGGTGTTATGTGGAAAAAAATATGCTTCCTTTTCCTCCATGAGGATTACATTTTATTTTATTTGTTTTATAAATGTTGCATAATTGAAAAGCCATTTCTAAAATGATAATAATTCTCCCCTGGGAAGGTTGAGTGAATGGTCTATACCAGTGCTTTCTGCTTTGATTTTAATTCTTATTACATATCCTGCCTCATCTTAAACTTTCTTTAGTCATGAGGCCTTCAAAATACACTTTTCTCAAATGTTCTTTGGAATGCTAGTCCCTCAAAACAGTTTGTGAAGGGACAATTTCTTGACTATTTTGTGTGTGTGTGTGTGTGTGTGTGTGTGTGTGTGTGTGTGTATGGTGAGGGCTGTTAACTAGTTCACTGAATAGGCCTAACTTAGCATAAAATAAGGGAATAGCTTCAAACTCATTCCACTATGGAAAATCAGGTAGATCTTCGATCTCATTTACCTTTCCTCTTGCAAACTTAAGTTCTGAGAGGTAAAGAGACAGAAACTTGCCCTTCTTAGTGGTATTTGATTCTGTGTCTGTTAGATGTTGAATGCTGGCCTGTGTCCGAATTCTGGCTCTTTAGGGCTTTTTTTGTTGTATTTTGGGGAGCATGGCTTTTTACTGTACCCTTGCTAATGAGAGCCATAATGCTCCATAATGGTATAATGAAAGTCAGGTTTCCAGTACTGGTGAACATGAGCTCTTTTGGAAGTGAGTGTCTTTCAGAAGGACCTATGTCTATCAAAGGGAAAAAGTAGCTTGGAGTTGATGGTAGGTTCAAACTTTAATTGTGCTGTTAGTTTTCACATTATTATTTTTTTAATTAGTTCTCTGATTATAGGTTCATATGTTTTTATAGTCTGTCTCAAGGTTTTTTTTCTTTCATCCTAAGCCCGTATGGTTTTAGTGTGTGATCACAGTGCATGAGTTTTTTTAGGTGTGCATATGGTATCATCACAGAAATTTCTGGTCTCACTTTTTGATTGATTGCATTAGGTCATTACATATTCGTACTTATTTTAGGTCTTTTTTTTTTCCCCCCTTTTTTAGTACCAGGAATTGAACCCAGGGCCTGTGCTTGCCAGGCAGGTGCTGCACTGCTGAGCTACATCCCCACCCCTTGTACTTATTTTATTAGATAATTTAAGGTTATATTTTCAAGTAATTAAAACATTTTTAACAGTTTTGAAGGCAATCTTCTTGGAATATATTTATACTTTTTAGAAGGAATACATTTTAACCTTTTTTTTATAACTCAAATAGGCCCTTTGTCATTCTTCTAATATTAATTATTGTATGTATAACAGTGGTATTGACAGGAGCTATTGAAATGTGTAGATTTTCAACCTGCTGTACATTGGTACTGTGCTCTCTGATTTGTGATTTAGCTTTTCTGTCATTTTCCTATGTCAGCCTTTCAGCTGATTAGCTGGTACTTCTTTCTCATTGCTGTCATTTTCAGCAGTCTGTTCCTATTCTGTAGGACACAAAGACTGAAGGAGACCTTGTAGATTAAACATCTTCAGCTTTTTGGCACTGTTTACCCCAATGTGTTTGAGAATTAGGTCTATTTTAGAATTAGTAGTTTTTGTCACTTTGAGGAGTTCCTCTGGCTGAAGTCTACCTAGAATATGATTTAAAACTGCTTGCAAAAGCATTAGTCACTTTCGGAGTGTCTGATTTTCCCAGAATCTTTGAATACGTACATCCATGCACAGAATGGCCTTGCTAGTTCCTGAGATAAGAAAATCCATGTGTGAAAGTGTCTCTAAATGTAACAGCATACCACAGATGATCCATAACCCTGCAGAAAGTCTTCTGAAGGCAGTATACATTTTTCAAAGCTCAATTGAAAAACTTGTTTGTTGTTAATAAGCACATCTTGGGGATCACTTCTTCATTATCGTGCTGCCATGACTCTTGCCCCTTCTGGAAGCCTGGCACCTTTATTGATCAAAATTAGTGATGCTAGTAACTTTACAAACCTATGTCCCATGCCTCATGAAGTATACTGAAGAGGCTAGATTTATCCTGAGGTATTTTTGTCTTTTTTAAAATGAATTAATTTAAAAAAAATTGACAAATAAAAATGTATATATTTGTCATGTACCACATGCAGTCTTGAAATTTGTATACGTTGTAGAATGGCTAAGTTGAGATAATTAAAACATACATTACCTCACATACTTACCTTTTTTTTTTTGTGGTGAGAACACTTAAAAATCTACACTCAGTGATTTTTAATAATACAACATTATGTTATACAGTACCCCTGGGATATTCTCAGCAAAATACCTAACATTAATTTAATCATAAGGAAACGTTAGACAAATCTAATGTTTAAACAAATCTAAATTGGGATATACTCTGCAAAATAATTTGCCAGTACTTTTCAAGAATATCATGATCTTGAAAAACAAAGACTGAGGATCTGTTTCTAATTAAAATACAATAAAGAGATGGGCCAACTAAATGTGCCACCTGATTCTAGATTGGGTTAGGAAAAGGACATAAATGGAACAATTGGCAAAATTTGAATAAAGTATATTCAGCACTCATAGTATTGTATTAATGTTAATTTCCTGGATAGAAATTGGCTTATCTGGTAGCTTGTTTCTTTTTAGTGCTTAGTGCATTAAAAGCCAGGAAACTTGTCTCCAATATTTTACCATTACCAGTAATCTGCAGTTAATTACCCTGTGCATGTATGTTTTCATATTATTGGAAATATTTCATCACAATGGATTCCTACGCATGGGATTTTGGAAGGTAAGTTCATAAGTGGGTAGCTTTAAGAGTCAAAATTGCCCTGCAGAAGGGTCATACCAAGGTGCCTTCTCCCCAGCAATGCAGTGCTGGGGAGATGGGCACATTTAGTTGACCCATCTCTTTATTATATTTGTGTGTATGTGTGTGTGTGTGTGTGTGATTTTTTGAGACAGAGTCTCACTATGCATTTCAGGCCGGTCCTGAGCTCGCTACATATAGCGCAGGCTGGTATTGAACTCATGGCTGTCCTCTTGCCTCAGCCTCCCAAGTGCGGGATTATAGGCATGCATGACAACACCTGGCTTCATGTTAACTTCTGATACAACCTCAAGGGAGGATTTGCAGCTGAGGCTGACCTTGAGCTCATTAGAAGCCCAGGCTGGCCTCAAAGTCACTCGAAGCCATCCTCTGGCCACCCTCCCTAGTGAGTGCTGGGATCACAGTGTGCACCCATCGCACCTGACCTCATCACTCGCTCTTTAGAATGGCGCTTTATTCTATTTTAATTAGAAACAGATCCTCTGTCTTTTTTTTTCTTCAGGCTTGTGATATTTTTAAAAAGTACTGGCACATTATTTTGCAGAATATATCCCAATTTAAATTTTTCTGTTTGCTTATGATTAAATTAACGTTAGATACGTCAGTCAATACCTGACACCTCAAAGCCTCACCAGCAGAATGGATCCATTGTTAGAGTTTTTCATTTCCACCAGTCTGACAAGTAAGACATTGTATCTCAGTGTGCTTTGAATTTCCACTTCTCTAATTTTGAGGGATGGTGAACATCCTTTCATGTTTCAGGGAAATTTTTATATCTTTGTGAATTATCTGATTAGGTTTATTCCTTATATTTCTATTGGATTTTGTTGTTCTCTCTCAAAGATTTTTTTTATTTTTCAAATTGATTAGCATTTTTAGCACTTTATTTCGTGTGCATATTTTAGATGTTTTCCTACAATTCATCACTTGACTATTTATTTTCATCATGGTTTACAGGGAAGGTTATTTTTCTATTAATTTATTTATTTGGTCTTTTTTTTTTTTTTTATGAGACAGGGTCTTGCTATGTAGTTCAGGCTGGCCTCAAACTCAGTGCAATCCTCCTGCCTCAGCCTCCTGGGATTACAGGCCTGTGCCATCACACCCACCTTCTATCAATTTTTTACCACTTTTTTCCTTTTTTTGCCTCTGAATTGAGCCATAGATGGAGAGCCTTTCTTACACAGAAATTAAAGAGAAATTTACATATTTTCTTCTGGTTTTTGTAAGTTTCCATTTAGATTCCTGATGCATTTACAACTTAATTTCATGTATAATGTGAAGTCTAGATATGATTTTATCTTTTACCCACTTATTACAAAGTGTTTCTTTGTTCCAGTGATTTGAGGTCCTACTTTCACGATATACGAAATATCCATATGTACTTAGGGCGATTTCCGAACTCTGGCTGACTATTGTTTTTGTCAATTCATGAGCCAGTACCATGCTTTTAAATATAAAGACTTTATACGTAGAATGCTTTAGTGTTTGGTAGGCAAGTTCCCTCTTAAAGTTTTTTAGTATTTTTTCTGGCAATTCTTGAATGTTTGCCATATGAAATTTATAGTGCTTTGCTATTTTTACTGGGTTGGATTAAAATTTAATTTATAGAGAACTGACACCTGTTTAATATTGAATCAACCTGTCCAAGAAGAGGGAATTATCTTTCCATTTGATTTAGTCTGTGTTTTCCAAGAATTTTAAAAGTTTTTTTCAGATAGATTTTTCACATTTCTTGTTAATTTTATTCCTATTTGATCTTTATTGTTATTTGAGTTGATGGTTCTCTTATAATATTGTTACAGCTTGTGTCTAGATGTACCCCCAAAACCTCATGCGGTCATAGCTGGGGCTTTTCAGAGGGGGCTGGATTTAGTGTGTGATGGTGGGATCAAGGGCATGTGATTACTGAATCAGTCCACTGATTGGTTTGGCATAGTTCTGGCTAGGATTAAGGGTGTGAGTGCTACATTTGCCCTAGGGTGGGTAGCCTGCACAGACTATAAAGGGACAGTAAGAAGGCTAGTGTGCTCTCCCATTTAGACTGTTGCTCCTCTGCGATGCCACTCTGCCTTGGCGCCAACTGACTATGGACTGAAACCTCTACAACTGTGAGCCAAATAAACCTTTACTTCTTTAACCTTGTGTGTCCGGTATTTTGTCTCTGAATGAGAAAAGTAACTAAAATGAATATCCTCTATATGGTTATTATTTATGAAGGCTATTGATTTTTATGTGTTTTTTATCCTGCTACTTTCTGAATTCTTTTATTATTTGAGTTACTTTTGCCATTGTTCCTCTAGAATTTCCCAGGTATATTGCCGTATCCTCTGGTGAAATCGGGCACATTCAGGGTGGTGTGACTGTAGACAATTTCTGTATCATCTATAAGTAGAGATATTTTACTTCTCCCTTACTGGTTCTTATACTTTTATTTGATTTCTCTTGCCTAATTGAATTAGCTAATACCTATAATTCAGTCTGGAGTAGTAATGAAGATATTGAATGTTTTTGCTTTGTTTACTGACTAAAGCCAGAAATTATGAACAAAATAGGTAGCTTTGGTAAGAGAGTCAAAATTGCCCTGCAGAAGAGTATATTTTGTTCATAATTTCTGGCTTTATCACATTACAATCTAAGTGTTATTTCTAAGATTTCTACATGGAACTCACTGATGTCTTTGTGACCTAAACTATGATCAATACAGACTAAATATATTTTCTATAATAAAGGTATAACATTTGGAATATATTCATACAAAGTCTGCCTCACTGACTATGGTTAATAGATCCTTTTTTCTTTCTCCCTTCACTCCATGCACATACAGACACATTCCTTCTGCCTTTTAGTGAGAATAGTCTCTTCCATTTCTATTCTACTATTTCAGTGCATTTCTTTCTGTCTCCTCTAATCTTCTATAATATTTGCTTCACAAAAGTGGTTATTTGTTATTTGGTGTGAAAATATTCATAGTTTCTTTGTGATTGTGGTTTTGAGCATTAATAGTACCCTTCTTTGTCACATTTAAAGCCTTTTTTGGCCAGAATTGTATTTTATCTGATACTGGATTATCTTTCACTGCTTCCTTTTGCTAGGGAATTCCTTTGCCTTCCCTTTATCATCATTTTGGAAATATTATGTTTTACATAGGCTTTCTGTGTACCATATTGAAATGTAATTTGAATTTTCTTTCTGCACCAAATTGAAAGTATTGCTGTGCGTGGTAGTGCATGCCTGTAATCCCAGCACTTGGGAGGCAGAGGCAGGAGGATCACTGTGAGTTTGAGGCCAGCCTAGGCTACATTGTTCAAGGCCAGTCTGAAATACATAGCGAGACACTGTCTCAAAAAAAAACAAAACAAAACAAAAAAAACCCAAAAAAGTATTCTTCTTTTATTGGATGATTCAGTCCTATTTATACTATTGATATGACCTATGTGCTTGATCTTAATTCTTTCAATTTATTTTATATATATTTTATGATACTGTGTTTCTGTGTTTGTTGGGTATGCTTTGTTGTTTTATTTTTAAATTTGAAAGGTATATATTTTTGTTTTAGTAGTTTGTACTTTTCATTATCTGGTTCATTAAGATTTTAATGGTGTCCTATAACTTCTGCCTATTGCCTGATTAGTAATCATTGAGCTTACCATATTTCTCTTGCTCCCCTCTCTTCCCATTTTTAAAGTGCATTTTCCTACTTTATCTCAATACATATTTGTACATTAATTTTTCTTTTCCTTTTTTTTTTTGAGACAGGGTTTCGCTGTGTAGTACAGGCTAGCCTTGAACTCATGGTGATCCTCCTGCCTCAGCCTTCCAAGTGTTGGGATAACAGGCATGCACTACCACACCTGGCTTATACATTAATTTTTCCATGTTCTCCTCATCTATGTGGAGAAAGAGTAATACAATCCTCATTTTTATTTGTTGAAAATCTTAGTCTTATTGATAAAGTGTTGCAGGTCTTTTTTTTTTTTTTTTTTTTTAATACTAGGGATTGAATCCAAAACCTAACTGAGCTATATCTCCAGCCCCCAGCCCTTTAATTTTTTTTTCATTTTTGAGACAGGATCTCACTAAGTCACTAAATTGCCCAGGCTGGTCTCAAACTTGTGCTCCTCCTGCTTCAACCTCCTGGGGTTCTGGGATTACAGGTGTGTACCACCATGCCTTGATCCTAGTTATCTCTTAATTGGTTGAAACTCATCCTCTACTAGAGATTCCTTGAGGAAGGCTTGAAGTACAGATTTCCTCAAATTCCTATATGTTTTTTTGTTTGTTTGTTTTTGGTACTGGGAATTGAACTCACGACCTTGCGCTTGCCAGGCAGGCGCTGTGCCGCTGAGCTATATCCCTGGCCAAATTCTATATGTTTAAAACTGCTTGTCTCTAATACTAAATATTTGAAGCACAGCTTGACTGGATATAAAATCCTTGGCCTTTAGTTTGTTTTATCGAGTTTTTTGGAAATACTCATCCCTTGTTGCTTTGTCTTTTTTTTTTTTTTTTTTTGTGGGTACCGGGGGGTCGACCTCAGGACCTCGCGCGCCAGCAGGCGCCCGTGCCGCTGAGCGATATCACCGGCCCCTTTTTCGTATGTGGGTTCCGGGAGTCGAACTCGGGCCCTCGCGCTTGCAGGGCAGGCGCTTAAGCTGCTGAGCCATCTCACCAGCCCTGTTGCTTTGTCTTGTATGCTGTATTTGAAAAGTCTGATAGGAGTCAGAATCTTTTGCCCTTGTAAATTATTTGATCCTTTTGCTTGTAGACTTGGGATCCCACTCCCTCTCCTATCTTTGAAGTTTAACAGGTGTAGCGGGCATATTAGTTGCCTATTTTATGTAACAAAATACTTGAAAACAACGGTAAATATATATTATCCTCAAGTAAAGAATTGCTGAGGTTCTGGGTAGGGGTCTCACAAGGATGTGGCTAAGTGGCTGGCTGGCTCTGCAGTCATCTGAGGGCACGACTTGGTCTGCCTGTAACACGACTCAAGCACATGCTGGCCAGCTGGTGCTCGATGTCTCAGTTGTTATCCACACAGACCACTCCATAAAGCTTCTGATGATCGCCGGCGTCCCCCAGAGTCAGTGACTAGGAGAGAGCAATATGGAAGCTGTAATGTCTTTATGACCAACCTCAGTTCTTTAGTTGTTTTACAGGAGAGGCTGAGTTGGTCCCTGTTACTTCTTCGTGGTTGGAAGCAGAAGTCTCTCACCTGTTATTTCTTTCATAATTTTTTTTTTTTTTGCTTCAACTTGTCTTTCTTCTCCTGGTATTTTAATTAAATATGTGTGATTAGCCTCTATTATGTTACCCAGAGGAGCATTAATATTTATCTGTCAGTTTGACTGACAAAATTATCTGTCAATAATTATAATTATCTGTCAATAATTATCTGTCAATGCTCCAGAGGAGCATTAATATTTATCTGTCAGTTTGACTGACAAACTTCAAATTTTTTTTTTTTTAAGGCTTTTACTTGAAGACTCTAGGCCTTTCCTTATTATGTTATTTAAAAGTCACAGAACCACTGCTTCTTTCTGGTGCTTCATTTTTGTGTACACTCTTATCACCAGTTGACATAGCATTTTAAACATTTGATTTCCCCACTGTAAGGTAAGTACCATGAGAGCAGATACAACTCTCTCTTGTTTAGTGCTATTTATTCAGTTCCTAGCACAGCTCAGATTGAATGCTTAATGGATCTCCACTCTGACTGAATGAAAGGCTTAGTGAGTGCATTAATTTCCTTTTCCTGTTTTCTTGTGTAGTGCCCGAAAGGCAGTGGATGAGGAAGAGGAAGCGGTTGAAGAACGGCGGAATATGGGAACAATTTGGGTGTCTGGCAGAAAAGGTTTAACTCTAAGAGAAGCAGCAGTCTTGATAGTGGATGAAGCCAAAATGATTCTGCAGCAGGACTTAGTTG
The DNA here is from genome assembly GCA_028451465.1 of Erethizon dorsatum. NCBI lineage: Eukaryota > Metazoa > Chordata > Mammalia > Rodentia > Erethizontidae > Erethizon > Erethizon dorsatum. Next base: position 61,225,684 of record CM051831.1, read on the forward strand.
AAATGGGGGTTCAGTGGGATCCCTGTTCCCCGTTAAGTGCTGGTACATATTCACTGACCAGGAGTGAGTCAGAAGAGAAGGAACACACATTTGTACTCCAGACTACAGGTTGTCACAAACAATTAACACCAAAGGACGAAAGTAATACAAGATTTAGAGACACTTACATTAATAATTCACCAAATACAGTGGAAGATTTAGATAAAAGCAGAAAGCATACAGGTTCCTTTCATTGTAAGCTCCAGAATAGTAATCAGGAACATAGGAGAGATTCCGTTTTCAGAGGAAGAAAACGGGCTTCTTTGGGCATAAAAAAAGAGAAGTCCAGAACCTTTCTGAATGAGGGAAAAATGAGCACTAGGAAAGTTGTTCATGCCTCATCAGAGAAAAGAAAAAAAGCAGCTTTGAATTTCAGTTCGGACCAGATGAGCACAAGCTTTCTATGTTGGAACCATAGAAAGCGCCAAAAACAATCCCAGGACAGAAGTTGTGTGAAAGACTCTGGGATGAAGGGCTCTATGTCTGGTCCTGTTCGTGAAAACCCACTTATGTTTGACGAGAAGAGTGTGGAATTTAAAAGTCCAGAGGCATTTGTCAAAAATGTATCTTGTGCTGAGGGAAAAAACAACAAAACATCATTCCCATTGCAAACAGAGCAGCATTGTTTAAGGAAAAAAACAATAACTAATGATTCTCTTGTGGGGCATTTTTTCACAGGATCCCTGAGAGAAAATCTGATTTGTCAAACCACTAATGTGGTTAGTAAAAATGGAAGTAGATTAGCTGTCACTGAGACAGAAAAAATAAATGAAGTGGCAATAAGAAATGATTCAAAAAACCAGACTCTTTCTGTGAAACACCATGATACTCATCCAGTGAACCAGTGGCTAGAAAAACAATGTGATAAACAGCCAGACACTTACACGACACAGAAAAAAATAGTAGAGGGAGAAATGCCCCGTGAGGTAGTCGGTAGCTGTGTGCGTAGAGAGGCAAATGTTGCTGCTATCAAATGTGAAAGTGTAAAGTCTAATAGTGAAGAAAATAAATCCAATCATTCTCAAGCATTAGGAAGTAATATAAGAACTGAAGTGCCTAGTGGAATACTTCAGTCAGCAGGAATATGTGGGAAATCAGGAGGCCAGCATGAAAATTTTCTAAATTCTTCTAGAATGCAAGAGAAAACAGCAACAAACAAAAATGAAAATGATCATTCTTCCAATTTAGGTTTAGTACTGTGTGATTTTGAAGATAGTTTCTACCTAGATACTCAGTCAGAGAAAATAATTCAACAGACGGCAACTGAAAACACCAAAGAAGGAGCAAAGAACACCAGCCTGACAGCAAGGGATACGCAGAAGAGCTCAGACAAACAGAACTCACTGGGCTCTTTTCAGAAAGCGTTTCCTGTCCCTTGCAGCAAGCAGCATCCTCCGGGAGTGACTAGGACAGCTCATTCAGACCTTAGGACTGTAGTTTCTGAGAAGCAAAGCACCCAGCATGGGGTTGATAGTCCAACTTCAGAAAGCCCAATTTTTCATTCTCCAATACTAATAGAGGAAAATGGCCCTTGTTTTAAAGGATATGAAATTTCTGTTACTGACTCCCAATTAAATAGTTTTCTTCAAGGTTATCAAACACCTGTGACTGTGGAGTCAGTCCTACCTGTGGTGCCTCCAAAGAGAACTCCCCCTGGTATGGAAGGAGACTGTCTGCCAGGCCCTGAAACAAGTTTGAATATGAGTGATAGTTTACTCTTTGACAGTTTCAGTGAAGACTCCCTAGTAAAAGAACAGCCACCTGATGGACAAGCAAAAGAACTTCCTCCTGAAATAACGTCAAACTGTGTCAGTGATTCTCTGTGTCTACAGCAAGAGGATCCAACTAAAACGAATATGGATGGGCCGCAAAATATTCAGCAGCAGTTAACTTGTTTCAATAACAAATCTATTATGTTTTCAGAAATGGATTCTGCTCAGGTGGTTGAAGTGATGGACAATGCTGATATAGTTTCTGCCCAAGAGAAACATAATACTGAAGTATCTTTTAGAGCATTAGAACTAAGTGATTCAGTGATCAAAGACAATGGTCACCCCCAAGGAGAAGTAATTGGAGGAGATCAAGAAGAAATGGCTCGAAAGTCCAAATTGACTGAGACAAGGCAAAATAATTCATTCATATGGTCAGGGGCATCCTTTGATTTAAGTCCAGGATTCCAACAGATTTTAGATAAAGTGTCCAGCCCTCTAGAAAATGAAAGACCACAATTAATGACTATAAACTTACCTAGTTTGAAAGGAAAAAGTATTGAGTTAAATGAGAGACAGGAAATGATTTCAAATTCAGAGACATATCAACTACAGGGAATTTCATTTTCCTGTAATAATGAAGTAAAAAGCAAGATGGATGCACTAAAGAACAAGGCCAACCATGGTGAAACCCCTTTCCTCTTGCCTTGTAAAGAAAACTCTGAGGTTGATGCCAATGGTCTCATTCCTCCTACACCCATTCCAGCATCTTCTGCTAAGCTGGTATTTCAAAAGATTCTTGGAACTTCTGTAAAATCTTGCACAAGTAATGTTTTACAGCTCGGTGAAGGTTATTCATTTGGCTCACCTTCAGATATGAAAACCCATGGCTTAAGTCCAGAGAGTAGGAATAGCTTCCAAGATGATAGTCCTATTAGAGACACAAGTTTTTCACTCCAGTTGTTGCAGGATGGCTTGCAGTTAACTCCAGTCTCATGCAGTTCAGAAAGTTTAGCTATAATTGATGTAGCAAGTGACCAGACTCTCTTTCAGACATTTGTTAAGGAGTGGCAGTGCAAAAAACGGTTTTCCATCTCACTGGCCTGTGAAAAGACAAGAAGTTTGACATCCTCTAAAACTGTTACTATTGGTGGAAAGTTTAAACAAGGTAAAAATTCTTTAAAATTTTATTTTTTCCCATTAATCTATAGACTAGTGGACTGAGATGAGATTTTTGCTTTTTTAGTATTAAATATTAGATACAATCCTATTCAAAAACATCTTTATTTGGTCTAGCTAGATTCCAGTATAAAAGATATATGTGATATATACTATATTAGTTGGAATACAAATTTGTGAAAATTAAGGTAAGTTTGAATATTATCAGGCACTTCTCTTAGATGTTGTCCTAATGTGGCATGTGATTTGTTAATCACCGGAGTTCATGAATTATTTCCTATTAGCTTATAATACCATTATTTACTTACATAACCACAAAAGTACATAGCAGACAGGCATTACATTGCTTCAGAATGTGCATTAACTACATTTTTCAAGATTTATCTGAAGTATAACTTTGACCTCTAGTGATAGTCATGAATTCCATAGTGAGGTATTGATTCCAAAGTCTAACATAGCTCTCCCAGCTTTTGCAAGTTGGCCCTTTTGGTAAATACTGTCATGTTATTCTGGTCTAACTGCATGAACCCTGGGTTCTGGATTGTGGGGGGTAGCTGTAGTAAGCTTCGTCAAACCCTTGTGGAAATTAGATTTGGTTTGATTTCTTAAATCTCTGTATTTATGAATGAATATTTTTATAAAGTGGTAAGTATTTGATCTTCAATTCATGGAACATACTAGTTAGTAAGGTGTTACATACTTTTAGTGTTGAATAGCATTTTCCATTTTTTATCCATCACACATAAAATTGAGCCATTTTCTGTTAGGCTGTTCGCTAGAGACTAGAGGATTAAAACATTGATTGAAATTTAGCAAACGTGTACTGAGTTCTTATTTATTTATTTTTTAAAGACAAGTAAACATTCTTATGTATTAACAAACTCAAGCATTAGAGAATGTACAAATAACTTTTGGAGAAAAATATTACTCAGTATAAGATTAAGCCATGTAAAAGCTAGGTAAAAATAGAAGACTAAGGAATGGAATAGTCACAGTGAAATTGCATTTTCATACTAGGGAGACAATATGATGTTTACAAATGTGCATCCGGTTTATTTCACTTGTGAGTATTTTCTTGAGTTGCATCCATTTACCTATAAAAGTTTCCAGTTTATCTTTCTTTATGGCTGAGTAGTACTCCATTGTGTAGAAATACCACATCTTTTTGTGTACTGAGTTCTTACATGCCAGTTATTTTTGGGTAGTGAGGATATATTTGTAAGTGAAACAGATTGGTTATTGACCTCTGTAAAAATGAAATCTGTTATTTTAGATAAAAATGTTGACTCCAGATATTAAAATCATAGTTCTTTGTTAAGGAGTAGGACTCAGTTTATTTGTTATGAATTGCTGAATATGCTACAGTGTTTTTGTGGTGTGCTAGTCCTCTTTATTTCTTTTCTTTTTTTTTTTTTTGAGACAGGGTCTTGCTGTGTAGCTCAGGCTGGTCTTGAACTCATGGCAATCTTCCTGCCTCAGCCTCCCAAGTGTGGGATTACAGGTGTGCACCACCATGCCTGGCTGTCCTCTTTATTTCTGTTTGAATTATAGAAACTTGTAGTGCAGCTTTTTTCATTTAGTTGGTAATCATTTAATCATTATTATAGATCTACTTTAAGAAATCTTTAGTAGATTTTTTTATGGTGACAGGTATCTTAATTGATGGGAAGCCTAGAAAGATCTTGTATACATCAAATAGCTATCTTAACAATGCATATTTTAAGATCTGAAAATTTTGCCTATCAAGTATAGTTTTTTTTAATCATTGTTTTAACAATTTATTTAATATCTTATGGATTTTTTTGACTGTTTCACTTTTGGTTCACTTAGCTTGCTTACCTCAGGAAACCCTGGTTAGGGATGATGGATTTCCTGTTCAAGGCTCGGATGACACACTGGTGGTTGGACTGGCAGTATGTTGGGGTGGAAGAGATGCGTATTATGTTTCACTGCAGAAGGAGCAGAAGCATTCTGGTAAGTAATCAGAATTTGGCCAAGTCACCGTGTAATGAATGAAACATCTATTAGAATAGTAATTCTGTGTTTTGAGAATAATATCCTGATACGACTCAGGATTCATTTATAAAATTAAAAAGTATTGTTATTTGGATAGCAGTTAGTGTGTACATAATTGCCAGTGTTTGAACCCAGTGCCTTCACCTGCTAGGCAAGTGCTCTACCACTTAGCTGTACCCCTAGACCAGAATGAGTGTTTTAAGAAGAACTCCCTTTGCTCCCTCTTCCTGTCACATATCCAGCTGTTAGCAGTGGACCAATGGTTATTTCTTCTTAGTCTTTTTCCTCCCTTCAATTGCATCTGGATCTCATCCAGAGACAGTGTCACTGAATCACATAGCCTTTGGAGGAACCTTTGGAGTTGAAAGAATAAGATCTAGAAATACCTTGTGATCTGATTATGGCTGGTAGACACTCAGCTGTTTGCTTGGTTTTGGACAGAAGCAAAATTAATAAGGTTTTCATATAGTGTCTGTTCCTCAGTAAGGATGAAGTCTTTTCAGTTGTTTGGTAGGAGAGTTTGTTGGGCTCAGTAGTTGCTTGAACTTCTACTTTTATTTTTGATATAGCATTATAATGTCTCCCTTGAAAATTCACTTCAGTGCCAAGCATGGTAGCACATGCCTGTTATCCCAGCACTAGCAAGGCTGAGGCAGCAGGATCACAGTGAGTTTGAGGCAAGCCTGGGTTAGATTGTGGATATAAGACCAGCCTGAACTACATAGTGAGACCTTGTCTCAAAATAAAACAAAATAATAATAAAATAAAATTTACTTCAAAACACCTGTCTTTAACCTGTCTTTAACTCCTCTTTCTGAAAAATGTAATTTTATTTTTGAAATCTTGATATTTTAGAATTTTCTCCCATGTAATTAAATGGAGCATTATAAAACTTGTAGCCCAAACCTAGTGTTTGGATTAGGAAGCACTTCACCTAGATAGTCAATATGATCTGGACAAAGTTCTGCTGAATTAGTGGTCACTTGGCACTGGATCCTTAGCCTCTGAGTTTTTTTGTTTTTTAGTCTTAAGATTGCTACTTCGAGTGAATCATGTAATCTTTGCATTAAGACTTTTTTTTTTTGTCCCAAGAAATCAGTGCCAGTTTGGCACCACCTTCTCTGGATCCAGCCCTGACTGTGAGAGAGAGGATGCGGCACCTTCGATCTTGCTTGCAAAAGGAATCTGATAAGGACCGCTCTGTGATCATCTATGATTTCATCCACAGCTATAAAATTCTCCTTCAGTCCTGTGGCATCTCCCTGGGGCAAAGTTATGAAGACCCTAAGGTTCTATGTCTTACTTAATTTTTATAAACTTCAACATTGTTAGGATTTAGGTTAATTCTTAAATTACTTGGTATTTACTTAGCTTAAATAATGCAATTTAAATTGTTTAGAAAAGTCATGTCTTTATCCAGTAATCTTATCCACCCAGAATACAATACTATGCACCAAATATCTCTGTGTAGATAGAAACAGAGTCATCACAAATTCTAAGCCCTAAGGTTCATGTCTTTCCTCAGAGATTTTTAAAAAATTAATTTTGGTCATGAATTGTAAGTTTTTATCCCGTAGTAAATTAGAAGTGAAATGAGAACCATCCAATTTAGGTATATGATAGGATTTTCCAAATATCCATGAGAATGGAGGCAGAAAATAGGAAAGGCGCATGATTACAAGATGTCAGAAGGGTTACTCTTAGGGGACACAGAGGCACATTATGATACTAGTCACTGAGAATGTTCCTATGTCCCAGCAAAGTATGATATACTCTTCATAATCATAACTGAGTTAGTAAAGGTAGGGGTAACATGTTATATAATACATATTTAACACTACAATGCATTTCAGAAGACATTTATTTATAATATAATCTTTAAAGATACATCATTTTCTCCATCTTTTGACAATGGATATATTAGACATACCGAATATTAATTTAGAATTGAAAAATTACAGTTTGATAGTTGTTACCAATACTGTATAGTCAATGGGATGATCTTTTAGTTTCTTTTTTCTTTCTTCCTTCCTTTTCTTTCTTTCATGTGGTACTGGGGATTATGCCTAAACCTAGGGTCTTATGCATGCTAGGCAATATGCTCAGCCACAGTTTTTCTTTTTTCTTCTTTCTGTTTTTCTTTCTTTTTTTTTTGCAAAGATTTTAAACTGACTTCTAGATATAAAAGGTTATCACTTAATTTTGGAGTCTAAAACAAGAATTTCTATATGAGCCTCTCATTAAAATTATAGTGGCACCCTAGATTTATATAGCATCTTCTTCTCAAACTACTTGAAATATTTCATATTTGGTTTTATTAATCACACTTTTGGTATAAGAAGATTATTTTTGAAATCTCATTTTTTTTTTTTTCTTTTTGGTACTGGGGATCGAACTCATGACCTCACACTTGCCAGGCAGGTGCTGTGCCACTGAGCTATATCCCTGGCCCAAAATCTCATTCTTATAATTAGCCAACTTTTATATCAAACTCTCTCGTTCAAAACACCACATAACACTTCATAATTAGCCTACAAAAGAAGTAACTGAGTCATATAGTAATTTTCAGAAGTATTAGCAAAGCTTAGATTTCTGTATTACAAATCTATTCATGGTCTTTTATATCTAGTGTTAGAAGCTACAGGTCTCCTAGTTTCATGGGGAAGCTAAAAATAGCAATCAGATGACCAACTGGATGGTCCTGGTGACAGACTCCTATCTTGAAGAGAAAATATAGAGACTTTCTGAAAACCTGGATATGAACTTTTAATGATAAAATATTTGTGCTTCACTTCTGCTGTTGAAAGAACTATGTAAACCTAAAACCATATAGGCCCATCTTTATTATAGTTGCTTAGGCCAAATCAGCCTAAATGTCATCTTTATTCTCAGACACATGGTTTCAATTGAAGGCACTTGGTTTTTAAGCTTTCAGAAGTGGGCTATCCAGGAGCATTTCAGTGATGGAAAAGTGAAGTCCACTGCTGTTATTGGTACCAAACTGTGTCCTGTTATTATTGTGATTTCCTTCTCCTTTCCTGGGAAAACCACTGAATAAGTGTTAAGTAAAAATGAGTGATATAAATGAATTTTTACACAGAAGTCTAAGAAAACATCAAGAAAATATTCTGATCACTCTCCCATTCAGATGGCATGCTGGTTATTAGATCCAGATTCCGTGGAGCCAACTCTTCACAGTATAGTCACCGGTTACCTTCCTCATGAGCTCCCGCTCCTAGAAGGCCTGGAGACCGGACCCGGAGTTCAAAGCCTGGGGCTGAATGTGAGCACCGAACATTCTGGGCGGTACAGAGCATCTGTAGAGTCCATTCTCATCTTTAACTGTATGAACCAGCTCAACACTTTGTTGCAGAAGGAAAACCTTCAAGGTAAAAACAAAATTCCTGGCATTTTTATGATACCAACAGATAGCAATTCTTTATCACAGATGGGTAAATTACACATTTTATGTAAACCGTACCTTTGGATTTTCTAGTGCAATGGTCAACAAGCTTTTCTCTGTGAAAGGCAAGAGAATACTTATTTCTGACTTGTGGACCAGACAGTCTCTATCACAGATTCTCCACTCTGACATTGTAGCACCAGAACAGCCATAGCCAATACCAAAACAAATGGCTGTGACTGTCTTTCAATGATTTATTTACAAAAACATGAATCTGATGCTAGCTTGGACATCATTTGCTGACCTCTGGCCCTGCCATAAGGAAGAGAATTAGTAGCATTTTATTCAGTTGTTTCCAATTATATATTTGAAATTTATCAATGATTTTTTTCATGCTTAGAAGACATCTTTCATGATTTTAAAAAGTGACTTTTTTTTAGAGCTATCAACAATATTTTCTTCAGCAAAGGATATTCATGTGGTTTTCTTCTTGCCTCATGACAAATAACATAAATTTGTTGAGAAGTCTGTTGGCCCAGAAAGAGTATTTTAATTTTACAAATGCTATGGTAAAGAGTAAGGCAGCTAGGCTAGTTGGTGTCGTACATATAATCCCAGAACTCTGGGGGGCTGAGGCAGGAAAATCATAAGTTTGAGCCCAGCCTGGACAATTGAGCAACTTAGTGAGACCTTGTCTCAAAATAAAAAAATAAAATCTAAAGAGTCCTTTTTAGATGGACTCTAAGGTGTAGCTCCGTGTAAATGCCCTGTATTCATTCCCCAGTACCCCCACCATATGTGAATGGCAGTGAAGGAGAACAAGGTTGGCTTTATTGTGAGGAGATTATACCATAAATTTATTGACAGATTGATCAGTAGATTCTAGAATCCTCAGATTGATGAGTTCACACAAACCAGAGTTTGGATCTGGGCTGGCTTATCAGCTGAGGGACTTTGGACAAGCTACTGAAACTCTTTAAGTCTGGTTCTTAGAAAGTTGTTGCAAACATTAAATGAAACATAGTGAAGGGCTTATTATCATATCAGTTGGTTATTATGATTTTTATCTGTACCACAAACTGTCCTGCCACTACTAATGTTTTCTCCAACGCTGTGGGGTGAGATAACAAAAACCAGACTGACTTTTATGTTTATAGGAGGCATTCTGCTGACATGGTACTTGTCAGCTGCTCTCGTGCAGCACTGTAGTACCTCACCCCCACCTTATCTTAAGCCAGTGTTGGCAGAGCAAGGAGGGGAAGCACTGCCTGCAGGCTGCAGGACTCAGCTCACTTCCCTTCCACCTGTGGGCGGGGTCCCGGGCAGTGTGTCTGTGCATGTCCCAAACACCGACTGCTGCACATGTTGATAGGAATCGCTCTGTACTTTTTATGGATGTTTGTTGCCCTTCTCAGAATTATAAGGTTTATGAAGGCTAATCCAAGCTTAAAGACAGGTTTTTATCTATAAAAAACAGGGATTATAGTTTTCATTTCCAGAAACATACAAGAAATCTCTAGATTTATTATTTGTAACTTTCATCATTTTAATGCACCTCAAAAGCATCTTCTTTCTGCCAACTTAAAAATGGGTGACTAGGAGATGTTAAATGCATTTTCATACAGTGTTAATGTTTTTATAATTATAAAATCCATAAAATTGAAGTACATTGAGAAAAAGGTTTCTGCAGAGAATGTGGAAATAATTATTTCAGAATTTGCTTGTTTATTATAATGAATCTCTAGATCTTTTTCTCTTTTCATACTCTTGCCTTGTGGGTAGTGATGTTCTGTGAGCTGACTTTCTAGAGAGCTGTGTCTTGTTTGGGTGTGAATACATATTAAGATAATGTGTGTTTGTTTAATGTGACCTAGGATAAAATATCTTTATATGGATCAGTTAGGTCCTACCATTTGAACATGTATGAGAAAATTTTTAAGTATGGAGTAAGTTGGTTTCTCTTCTTTTTAAAGGATGTCAGCTGTACATATTTGTATTAATCATGTTCTTTCATATATATTATTATCAGTCTACATGTGGACCTATTATTATTATTATTTTAATAATATAATAATACCTGTGAACCCGCAATAAGTTGTACTTTGTCTTGTTCTTCCTTTCTTGTATATCCCAAGTTTTATAGCATTCCTTTGTTTTTATAAATTCAATTTAAAAAATTTTATAAAGATTTTAGCATATATATTGCTAAAACAAATACATTGTTATAATAATATGTATTACTGCTATATTATATGTTAATTAATTTTACTTATTTTTGCTTTTTAAATTTTAAAATTTTATTGGTACAGTTTGCAGTACAAGTTTTGCTTATTTTTTAAAATTTTTTCAAGTTTATTATACTTTTTTGGCAAGGTTTAGCCCAAGATATGTTACAGGTTTTTTGGTTTTTTTGTTTTTTTGTTTTTTTTTTGAGACAGGGTCTCCCTATGTAGCTCAGGCTGGCCTTGAACTCACTGTGTAGTGTGGGCTGGCGTAAATTCATGGCGATCCTCCTGCCTCAGCTATGATTACAGGTGTGCATGCCACCATGCCCAGCTAGTTTTTTTTCTTTTTTTTTTTTTTAACTTTTTTTTTTTGAGACACGGTCTTGCTACATATTTCAGGCTGGCCTTGAACTCACTATGTAGCCCAGGTTGGCCTCAAACTCATGGCAATCCTCCTGCCTCAGCCTTCCAAGTATTGGGATCACAGGCATGTGCCACCCTGCCTGGCTTTAAACTTTTAAAAATTTTATTAATACATGTTTGTAGTGCGTGCACTTTACAACCATCTTGGGGAGTGGGTACATGTATATACTACAGCTTGTTTCTTTCTTTTAATCCCTTTCTCTTTCCTTACCACTTCCCTCTCTCCTCCTCTAATTTCCTCATCCTTATATTCATTCTTGTTGATATAATTAATCTTAGCTCATGTTATGGCATATAATTTTTACATTCATTGAGGTTATTAGGTTCCTGTACATGGCATATCTTTGTTCTACTTTTTCCCTTGTTTCCATGGACTAGTTCCCTATTGCTAGAGATCCATCCCCTTGTCCCCTTCTATCCATCCTTTGTTTGTACTTTGCCTTACTCAAAAGATACCATGTGGTATTTAAGCTTGTGTGTCTCATTTGTTTCACTCAACATTATATTTTTCAGGTGCATCCATTTTCCTATATATGTCCCAAATTTGTCATTCTTTATAGCTGAGTAGTATTCCATTATATATACATACCACATTTCCTTTATCCAATCATCTGTTGATGGGTGTGTGGGCTGCTTCCAGAATTTAGCTATTACAAATTATTCTGCTATAAATGTTGGTGTGCATGTATTGCTGTAGTATGATGTCTTAAGCTCTTTGGGGAATATACTTAGAAGGAGGATAGCAGGGTCATATGGAATTTCTAATTTCAGCTCTTTGAGAGATCTCCATACTGATTTACATAATGGTTGTACTAGTTTACATTCCCACCAACAATGAAGGAGGTTTCCCTTTTCACCACCACCATACTGGTATTTGTCATTGTTTTATTTCTTAATGATTGTCATTCTTTCCAGAGTAAGATGGAATCTTAGCATTGTTTTAATTTGCATTTCTCTAATAGCTGGAGATGACCATTTGTATTTTGTCTTCTGTGAAGTGTCTGTTCATTTCTCTTGCCCATTTCTTCACTGGGTCTTTAATTTCAGGTGGATTTTTTTTTTTTGAACGCTTCATATATTCTAGATATTAGTCCTTTGTCTGAGGAGTGGCTGGCAAATTTTTTTTCCCATTCCGTGTGTTGTTGCTCAAATTTGCTTTTGCTATTCTGGATCTCTTCTGATTCCAAATGAATTTTAGGATTGTTTTCTCTAGTTCTGTGTCTTAGCTACTTTTCTCATTGCTGAGACAAAATACCCAACACATAATGTTAAAGCAGGAAAGGTTTATTTAGATCACAGTTTGTGGAGATTTCAGTCCATAGTCAGCTGGGTCTAAGGCAGGGTGGCACATGGCAGAGGGGCAACCATGCATAGCAGTGGAAGACAGCAAAAGCAACAAATGAGAGAGGGAAGGAGGAGGGACAAGCCTCTTTCTGTCCCTTGTATTGTATGCAGGCTACTGCACTGACATCCTTAATCCCAGCATTGGACCATGAATCATCACAAACTCTAGATTCAGGTACCTCTGAAAAGCCCACCCCCCATAACTGCATGAGGCTTTTGGGGGACATCTAAACACAAACCATAACATTCTGTAAAGTATGCTGTTGATATTTTGAATGAGACTCCATTGAATTTGTGTAACAGTTTTGGTTGTATGGCCATTTTGACTATATTGGTTCTGCCTATCCAAGACCAGGGGACATCTTTCCATTTTCTGATGTCCTCTTCAATCTCTTTTTCTCAGAGAACTATAGTTTTCTTTGTAGGGGTCTTTCACTTCCTGGGTAGGTTAAGTCCTAGGTATTTTGTTTCTCTTGAAGCTACTATGAATGGTATTATTTTCATAATTTCCTTCTCATCAAGTTCATTCGTGGTGTACACAAATGCTAATGATTTTTGTGTGTTGATCTTGTATCCTGCTACATTGCTGAAGTTGGTTATTCTAAAAGTTTTTTCGTAGAGTTCTTTGGGTCTTCTATGTAGAGTATCATGTCATCTGCAAATAATGGTAATTTGAGTTCTTTCTTTCATGTATGTAGCCCTTTTATGTCTTTCTCTTGCCTAATTGCTCTGGCTAATGTTTCAAGTAATATGTTAAATATAAGTGGTGATAGTGGACATCCTTGTCTTGTTCCTGATTTTAGGAGGAATGTTTTCAGTTTTTACCCATTTAATGTGATGCTGGCTGTTGATTTCATATGAATTGGTTTTATCATATTCACATATGGTCTTTCTATACCTATTTTCTTTAGGGTTTTTATCATGAAGTGGAGTTAGATTTTGTGGAAATCCTTTTCTGCATCTATTCATATGATCATATGGTTTTTGACCTTGCTTATGTTTATGTGATGTATTACATTTATTGACTTATATATGTTGAACCCTTCTTGCATCTTTGGGATGAAACCTACCTGATCGTGATATATGATCTTATTGATGATGTGCTGCATTCTATTTGCTAATAGCTTATTGTGAATTTTTGCATCTAAGTTCATTAAGGAGACTGGCCTGTAGGTTTCTTTTTTAGTTGAGTCTTTACCTGGTTTTGGGATCAGGGTGATACTGGCTTTCATAAATGAATTTGGGAACCTTCCATCCCTTTCCATTTCTTTGAAGAGCTTGAAGAGTATTGGTGGTATAACATCTTTAAAGGTTTTGTAGAATTGAGCAGTGAATCCACCAGGTCCTGGGCTTTTTTTTTTTTTACTTGTAGATCCTTTATTACTATGTTAATTTCATTGCTTGTTAGTGGGTTGTAAAGCATATTTACATCTTTTTGGGTTAGTTTTGGTAATTTAGATACATCTAGGAATCTGTTTATTTCTTCAAAATTTGGTAATTTGTTGGAATATAATTTTTCAAAGTAGTTACTATCTTCTGGATTTTGACAGTGTCTGTTGTGATTTCACCTTTTTCATTTCTAATTGCATTTATGTGAGTTTTTTCTCTCTTTCCCTTGGTAAGTCTGGTGAAGAGCTTATCTATTTTATTTATTCTTTCAAAGAACCAGCTCTTCGATTCAGTTTTATTTTTGTTTTTGTTTTTTTTTTTTTTACTTTTTTTAGTCTCAATTTCATTGATTTCTGCTCTCATCTTTATAATTTCCCTCCTTAATTTTGATTTGGGGCTGGTTTGTTGTTATTTCTTGAGTATCTTAAGATTCCTCATAATGTTATTTATTTGGACTTGCTATGTTTTCCTAATGAGTGCATTGACTGAGATGAATTTTCCTCCTAGGACTGCATTCATAGTATCCCAGAGGTTTCAGTGAGTTGTACAGTCATTGTCATTAACTTCCAGAAAGTTTTAAATTTCTTCTTTGATTTCTTCTGTGACCTATTGATTGTTGAGTATGTTGTTAATTTTCCAGGTTTTTTTCTTTTCTGAAATTTCTTCTGTTGTTGATTTCTATTTTCATTGCACAGTGGTCTGATAGTATGTGTAGGGTAATTTCAATTACTTTATAATTACTTTAATTGCTTTGTGGACTAGTATGTGATCTATTTTGGAAAAAGTACCATGTACTGCTGAAAAGAATGTATAGTCTGTTGTGGAGGGGTAGAATATTTTGTAGATATTTATTAAGTCCATGTGTTCAAGGGTGTGGTTCAGTGCTAATATTTCTTTATTGATTTTTTGTTTAGTTGATCTGTCTCTTTGGGAAACTGGGGGTGTTAAAATCCCTTGCTATGTTTTAGTGTTTATTTGATCTTTTTTTTTTTATTTTTTTTTTATGTTTTTTTTTGGAGATGGTTTTGCTGTGTAGTTGAGGCTGGCCTTCAGTTCACTATATAGCCCAGGCTGGCCCCGAACTCGGAGAGATCCTCTTACCTCAGCCTCCCAAGTGCTGGGATTACAGGCATGTGCCACCACACCCAGCATATTTGATCTTTTAATTCCAGCAATTTTTGTTTTTTGAAGATAGTTGCTCCAGTATTTATTGCATATATGTTTATCAGTGTTTTGTCTTTTTGTTGGATTGTTCCCTTAACTAGTGTGTAGTGACCTTCTTTGTCTCTTCTAATCAGTTTTACCTTGAAGTTTACCATGTCTGATATTAGAATTGTTACCCTAGCTTGTTTTGGGGGTCCTGGTACATGAAGCATTGTTTTCCATCCTTTAATTTTTAGTCTATGAATATCTTTTTCAATGAGATGAGTTTCTTGAATGCAACAGATTCTTGGATTCTGTTTTTTCATCCAGTCTGCCCATATGAGTCTTTTAATTGGAGACTTGAGGCCGTTAATTTGAGGGATATTACTGAGATGTGTTGATTATTTCCTATTATTGCCTTCTTTATCTGTTGGTGAATCCCTTTGTTCTTTTCCTGACATTTTTTGTTGCTGTTTATCCATTGACTTTACTCTGTTTTTAGCTGTTTTTAGCTAGTCAGTTTTGTTATTTCTGTCAATATTTTAAAGTATTTTCTTGTGTGCTTGTTTGACACTCATGTATCTTTTGAGCTGGTGTTTTTCATGGAAATACCTTATTTCTTCATCTAATTTGAAGGATAGCTTTGCTGGATAAGTTAATCTGGGTTGGAAATTATTTGCTTTTAGGGCTTGAAATACTTCACTCCAACCTCTTCCGGCCTTAGGGTTGTGTTGAAAAGTCTGCTATGATATTAATTGGTTTACTTTTATATGTGATTTTTTTGTTTTATTTTGTTTTTCTTTGACTGCTTTTAAAATCCTGTTTTGTTTTGTTTTGTTTTTGCTGGATATCTGCCATTTTATAAGGATATGCCTTGATGAGCTTTTTTTTTTTTGTCATATGTATTTGGTGTTCTATAAACATTGCTTACTTATCTTTTAAACTCTTTTTTATATTTGGAAGTTTTCTTCTATGATTTCTGTGAATGTGTTAGTAAACCCATCTCTCTCTGTTATTTTCTATGTTTTCTGTTATCCTTAGATTGGTTCTCTTATTGTCACCTAGTAGCTGCTCGATAATCTTCTCTTGTTCTCTTATTTTCTTTGTGGCTTGCTTGAGTATTTCATTGTAATTCACTATTTTGTCCTCAATTTCAGATACTCTTATGTTTGCATTGGTCATTTCTGCAATTTATCAATTCCATATGGTTTTTAAAATTTCAGGTATTTCTGCCTAACATCTTTTGAGGATTCTATATCCTTGTTGAATCTGTCATTCAAGTTTTGAACTATTTTGGTTAGCTTGTCCAGTTTTTTACCTGTTTACCTGAAATTCACTGTGGGCCTATTGAGTGAAATTGCTGTGAACTTTTGGTTCATTTCCTCTTAGAACTAATCTAGTTTCGTCATCCTTCTATAAACTTTTTGTAGAGTTCCACTACCTGGTATTTGCTTTCCTCTCCCTTTGTGACCCCTTGTTTGTGCCATGGGAGAAGTGGAAGATCTCAGGAATCTTCTGTTGTCCTACCTCCCCATGCTCCTACGTGTATTTGTGTCTTTTTGTCTGTCTGTCTGTCTATCTATCTATCTCCTTTTTTCCCCTCCTGCTTTGGGAGGGTACTGCAGGTTGAGGACTAGATGACTGAGGAGAGTTTGTGGCTTATGTGGAGATTTTTAGTAGGATCTTGCCTCCCCATAAATGTCAGCTTTATATGTCCAGTGCTAGTATTTACACCTTCTGTTACTTACTTAAGTGAATTGGACTCTGTCCCTATGTCCCTAACCCTAACCCCAACCTATAAGATATCTGAGGGGAACACACATTGAATATGTGATTCACATATAGCTCTTTGCCAGAGAGTCTTGAGTGTTCACACCCCAGTAACTCTCTGATCCTTCCACTGCAATACTGAAGCTACTTCAGACTCAGGACTTCTTTCCATCAGGTTGCAGGCGTTCTTGCTGATTCTGATCCAGTCCAAGATCTTTTTTTTTTTTATTTTAAAGAGAAGTAAAAACAAGACAAATCAAAAAAAGAACAAATTTTCAAAACACCATAATAGGAGGGTAACAATGGTTAATGCATTACGTATTATTATCTTTAAGTTAGTTATTCATGATACCAGACATTAGCATTCAGTTGTCCAAACATTATTGGCACAAACCTTATTCTTCAATGAACTAAGTAAAATTGGTAGTGTATCTATCTTAACCATCATATATATATACAATTTTTTTCCCTTTCCCTTCTTTCTTTTCCTTATTCCAGTCTCTCTTTCCTTTTGACCAGTTTCTTTTTGATTCACCGTGTCTATTGTACATTTTGGATCTTATTTACTCTTTCAGTTTCTCATACTAGAGAGACAATACGATGCTTACACATGTGCGTCCGGTTTATTTCACTTATGAGTATTTTCTCGAGTTGCATCCATTTACCTATAAAAGTCTCCAGTTTATCCTTCTTTATGGCTGAATAGTACTCCATTGTATAAAAATACCACATCTTTCTTATCCATTCCTCAGTTGATGGGCATTTGGGTTGTTTCCAAGATCTGGCTATTACAAATTGTGCTCCTATAAACATGGGTGCACATATATCGCTGTGGTACGATGTTTTAATTCTTCTGGGAAGATGCCCAGAAGGGGAATAGCTGGGTCAAATGGGACCTCCAACCCTAGTTTTTTGAGGAATCTCCACACTGACTTCCACAGTGGCTGTACCAGTTGACACTCCCACCAACAGTGAAGAAGGGTTCCTTTTTCCCCACAGCCCCTCCAGCATTTGTTATTAGTTGATTTCTTAATAGTAGCCATTCTTTCTGGGGTGAGATGGTATCTCAGTGTTGTTTTAATTTGCATCTCTCGAATGACTAGTGATGTTGCACATTTTTTTGTATATTTATTTGCCATTAGTATTTCTTCATCTGAGAAATGTGTATTCATCTCAGATGCCCATTTTTGGAGTGGGTCTTTGAATTTGGGAGGTCTGGTTTTTTTGAGTTCTTTATATGTTCTCGATAGTAATCCTTTGTCTGAGGAACAGCTGGCAAACAGTTTTTCCCACGTTGTGGGTTGTCTGTTCACTCTGTTGGTGGTTTCTCTTGTTGTGCAAAAGCTTTTTAATAAGATGAGATCCCAGTTATTGATTCTTTGGAATAGTTCCCGTGCGGTTGAGTTTTTATTCATAAAGTCTTTGCCTACACCAATGTCTTCAAGGGTTTTACCTATCCTACCTTCCAGCAGATTTAATGTTTCTGTTTTAATATTTAGATCTCTGATCCATTTTGAATTTAGTTTAGTGCATGGTGAAAGATATGGGTCTAGTTTTAATCTTCGGCATGTGTAGAGCCAGTTTTTCCAGCACCATTTATTAAAGAGGCTATCTTTCTTCCAGCGAATGTGTTTGGCACCTTTGTCAAAGATAAGGTGGCTTAGTATGTCTGGGGTTGTTTCAGCATCTTCTAATCTGTTCCATTGATCTTCAGGTCTGTTTTTTTGCCAGTACCACACTGTTTTTTATCACAGTAGCTTTATAGTATAATTTCAAGTCGCGGATTGTGATGCCCCCTGCCTTGCCTTTGTTGCCCAGAATTGCCTTTGCTATTCTAGCTCTCTTCTGATTCCAAATGAATTTTAGGATTGTTTTCTCTAATTCTGTGAGATATGCTGTTGGAATTTTGATTGGAATTGCATTAAATCTGTATAACAATTTTCGAAGTATGGCCATTTTCACTATATTGGTTCTTCCTATCCAGGAGCAAGGGATATCTTTCCATTTTCTGATATCCTCTTCAATCTCCTTTTTCAGAGTACTGTAGTTTTCAGTGTATAGGTCTTTTACATCTTTTGTGAGGTTGATTCCTAGGTATTTCATTTTTTTGGATATTATTGTGAAAGGTATTGTTTCCTGAATTTCTCTTTCAGTAAGTTTGTTATTTGTGTACAGGAAGGCTATTGACTTTTGAGTATTGACTTTGTATCCAGCTACACTACTGAATTTGCTTATTAAATCTAGCAGTTTTTTAGTGGAGTTTTTGGGGTCTTCTGTGTAGAGTATCATGTCATCTGCAAATAATGATAATTTAACTTCTTCCTTTCCAATAATTATTCCCTTTTTTTCTTTCTCTTGTCTAATCGCTCTGGCTAAAGTTTCCAGAACTATGTTGAATAAGAGTGGGGACAGTGGACATCCTTGTCTTGTTCCTTATTTTAGAGGGAAGGCTTTCAGTTTTTGGCCATTTAGTATAATATTGGCTGTTGGTTTGTCATAGATAGCTTTTACCAGGTTGAGATAGAGACTCTCTATTCCAATTTTCTGTAGGGTTTTTATCATGAAAAGGTGCTGGACTTTGTCAAAAGCTTTTTCTGCATCTATTGAGATGATCATGTGATTTTTGTCTTTGGTTCTGTTAATATGGTGTATTACATTTATTGATTTACATATGTTGAACCATCCCTGCATCCCTGGGATGAATCCAACTTGGTCATGGTGTATAATCTTCTTGATGATTTGTTGGATTCTGTTTGCCAGTATCTTATTAAGGATTTTTGCATCTATGTTCGTTAGGGAGATTGGCCTGTAGTTCTCTTTCTTAGTTGGGTCCTTTTCAGGTTTTGGTATCAGGGTAATGCTTGCTTCCAGGAATGAATTTGGGAGTATTGCTTCCCTTTCAATTTCATTAAAAAGTTTGAGAAGTAGTGGCGTTAGGTCTTCTCTAAATTTCTTGTAGAATTCGGCAGTGAATCCATCAGTGCCTGGGCTTTTCCTTGTTGGGAGGTTTTTAATTACATCTTCAATTTCATTGGTTGATATTGGTTTATTTAGGATTTTTAAATCTTCTTGATTCAGCTTTGGTAATTCATACGAATCTAGGAATCTGTCCATTTCTTCTGCATTTTCCATCTTAGTAGAATATAGATTTTTAAAATAGGTATAGATGATCTTCTGGATTTCTGCAGGGTCCGTCGTGATATCACCCTTTTCATTTTTAATTGCATGGATTTGAGTCTTTTCTTTTCTTTTTTTAATAAGGTTGGATAAGGGTTTGTCAATCTTATTTATTCTTTCAAAGAACCAACTTTTTGCTTCATTGATTCTTTGTATTGTTTTTTTAGTCTCCAATACATTAATTTCTGCTCTGATCTCTACAATTTCCTCCCTTGTACGGGCTTTTGGCTTAACCTGCTCTTCTTTTTCTAGAAGTTCGAGGTTCGCCATTAAGTTGTGTATTTGCGCTTGCTCTATTTTCCTAATATAAGTATTTAATGCTATAAATTTCCCTCTTAGGACTGCTTTCATTGTATCCCATAAGTTCCAGTATGTTGTACTGTCATTATCATTCAGTTGTAGAAAGTGTCTAATTTCTTCTTTAATTTCATCTGTGACCCATTGGTTGTTCAGGAGGGTTCTGTTTAATTTCCATGTGTTTAGGGAGTTTTTGTGATTTCTTTTGCCATTGATTTCCAATTTTATTGCACTGTGGTCTGATAATATGCATGGGATAATTTCAATTCCTTTGCATTTACTTAAGCAGGTTTTATGAGCTAGTATGTGGTCTATTTTGGAGAACGTCCCATGTGTAGCTGAGAAGAATGTGTATTCCGATGTTGTGGGGTGGAACACTCTGTAGACATCTACTAAGTTCATTTGTTCAAAAGTTTGGTTCAGTTCTATTATTTCATTATTGATTTTCTGTCTAGTTGATCTGTCTTTTTGTGACAGTGGAGTATTGAGATCTCCCAATATAATTGTATTAGTGCTTATTTGATTTTTCATGACCTTTAGTACTTGTTTTATATAGCTGGGTGCACTGGTATTTGACGCATATATATTTATGATCGTTATCTCTTCTTCTTGGATTGTTCCCTTTACAAGGATGTAATGACCGTCTTTATCTCTCTGAATCATTCTTGGCTTAAAATTCACTTTGTCTGCAAAAAGAATAGCTACCCCTGCTTTTTTCTGGGTTCCTGTTGCATGGAGTATTGTTTTCCATCCTTTGACTTTCAGTCTATGAATTTCTTTCTGAATTAAATGTGTTTCTTGCATACAGCATATTGTTGGATCTTGCTTCTTGATCCATTTTGCCAGTCTGTGCCTTTTGATTGGTGAATTGAGACCGTTAACACTGATGGTTAAAACTGATATGTGTTGACTTATACTTGTCATGATATTTTCCTGTTGTTGGTTCCCACTCTTTGTTTGTTTTTCCCCTTTCCCGCTATTTAATTATCTGCCCTGCCTGGTGGATCCCTTCTGTTGGGGTTCCTATCTCTTTCTAGAATGTCCTTCAGAACATTTTGGAGTGCTGGTTTGGTGGTCATAAATTTTCTCAGATGTTCTTTGTCATGGAAGTATTTTATTTCTCCATCAATTTTGAAAGATAGTTTTGCGGGGTACATCAATCTGGGTTGAAAATTATTTTCCTTTAGAGCTTGAAATACGTCCTTCCAAGCTCTTCTTGACTTGAGGGTTTGTGCTGAAAAGTCAGCTGTGATTCTGATGGGTTTTCCTTTATAGGTGATTTATCTCTTGTCCCTAACAGCTTTTAAGATTCTGCCCTTCTGTTGAATTTCTGGGATCTTGACTATGATATGTCTGGCTGAAATTTTTTTTTGATCCTGTCTAGTTGGCATTCTAAAAGCTTCATTTATATTGGTGTCAAATTCTTTTTCTCTTCCAGGGAAGTTCTCCATGATAGTCTCTGAACAAGGTTTTAATGTCATTGATGCTATCTCCTGCTTTTTCATTTATTCCAATTATTCTTAAGTTGTTTATCTTTGAGTCATCTAGCAGCTGCTGAATTGATTTTTCATGGTCCCTTGCTGTTTTTAAGAATTCTTTCTTTTCATGATCACTAATTGCAAGCCTGTCTTCTATATCTGAGATCCTGTCCTCACATTGGCTTAATCTGCTACAAATACTTTCAATGGAATTTTTGTTCTCTTGGATATCTGCTTGTATCTGCCTTATGGATTCCATTTCTTTCCTATGCTGAGCATTCATGGTTTCTATAGTTTTCTTCAGCTCGTCTATTTTTTTGTCTGTATCAGCTATAGTGTCCTTAAGCATGGTCTTCATTGTGGACATTATCTCTGCAGTTATCTGTGAAATTATTTCTGTTTTAATTTTTTCCAGAGCCTCATTCAGTTGCTTTGTTGTTACCACTTCAGATAGGCCAGGTGGGTGGCTTTCGGATTGTCCCACCTCGTTGCCCCCTAGGTTTGCCTTTGGTGAATTGGATGTGTGGGGTTGCATCTTGTTTAAGTGTCGTCTCATTTTTTCTTTCTTTAATTTAATTCCTGGGGTGATGTTTATGTAAATTACCTATGGTAGGTTATTTTATTGCTAGTGTTCAAGATCTTTAGAAAATGACTACTTCTCTGCGGTATCTTCCAAGTGGAGCTTGCTTTTGGGTTTTGAGCTTTCTGCCAGATCTTACCTCTTCAATTCGTTGGATGTGAGAAGTTGCTACCTGTTTGGCCCAGTCCTTGATTCTTTGGTACTGTGCCACTGTATTTTCTGTGTCCCTTAGTCAATATCAATCATGAAATATCAGGAAGGAAAGCTGTTTAGAACAATTATTTCACATTTGGCTATAATGGTAACTAAAGCATCAAACACAGCCTAGAAAATGACAGACTGAGCTAACCAGTTATTTACCACTTTTAGCCATATAAAGTAGAGTTGCGGTTATATAACAAAATCTAAAACACACCAGAAAAATTATATGAAGTATACAAGTCCTTAGTATGTTAATTTTTTCCCTCAGGAGTTTAAATTTAAAATGAGTTAAGGAGGAAATAGAGTATTGGGAGAAGAGGAAGGAATTAGATGTAAGGTTAGAGGACCAAGAGGGATCCCACTAACATTGGGACACTGGTGCAGAGGACTGGTGGGAAAAAGAGAAGGAAGGGATAAAAGGAAGAACAGATCAGAACCACAATCACAAAGAGGTTAGAGGCGCTGTTTACACTCATATAAAAATCAGAGAGAATAATGAAGGAAAGAGCAAATAGACAAACAGAAACAAAAACGAAGACAAAAACAACAAAACAGACAAAATAAAAATAAAACCCCACAAAAAAAAACCCTCACCAGAACAAAAAACAAATGAGAGAGAAAAATAAATAAATAAAAATAAAAAAATAAAAAGAATCAGTTCCAGGTGTTGAGTCTGCTGTAGGCAGGCACCGTGTGATGACAGAGTCCTGTTCTGTGCAGGTCGGTCCCAGCGAGCCAAGAGCGGCCCTTTGGCGGAGCGGTGAGCAGAAGTGTGGACTTTCAGGCGGAGACCAGTCTCCTTCGCCTGCCGCTGTCAACGCACTTTCCGCGGGCCTGAGAGCTGTGGCGCTGCCCTGTCCAGAGTGCGAGTTCCCAGCGCTGTTTTCGCTCCGCTCTGATTTTCGCCACGCCCCCCACAATGGTGCCCGGCCAGTCGCTCTCTGGCGCAGGATAGGTGTGGCTGAGAGACCAGTCTCGTTCACCTGCCGTCCTCGCGCACTTTTGTGGGCCTGAGAGGCACGGCTCCCGCCCTGTCCGGAGTGCGAGCTCCCAGCACTGTTTTCACGCTGCTCTGATTTTCGCCGCACTCCCCACAATGGCGCCCGGCCAGTCGCTCTCTGGCGCGGGACCGCTGTGGCTGAGAGACACTCACCGCTGGCCAGCGCAGTTCTCCGCCGCTCCCCTGCCCCGCCGCTGTCTCGCGATCCTCCATGGGGGCTCCCTGGGCGCTAGCTGTCACCATGTGTCCACAGCTTTGAGCTTCTGTCTCGCCGCGATTCCTGGGATGGTAGAAGGTGCGTGCGCGGGGTCTGTTCCTTCTTTGTTGAAAAGTACCCTTCACTGGTGCTGGGGGTCCCAAGCTGCGCTTCGGAACTTTTCTGAGTCCTGGGGAGGCATCTCCCCACCTCCTGCACTCTCCCGGTCACTATATTCCCGTGGTCCAATGGCAACTTTTAGAGAGTTTCGCTGCATGCTTCTTACTCATCCGCCATCTTTTTTCCTCCCCAGTCCAAGTTCTTGAGTTAGGAACTCTTGCCATTCTGTTCCTTTGGCGTGATGGAGGAATCTGCTGACAGATTCACTGGCACAAAATTGTCCATTGAGTTGAGAGTATTCCTATGCAATCAAATCAGCTACAGTAGTAACAAACTTACCAGTTACAGCAGTATCTAACAGGGCAAGTTGAGAACATATTATGAGACCCAATTTTGGATCTCCCTTTGTCCTAGAGAAGAAATCTATGGTTGCAGTGTAAATGTAACAGCCCAAGTATTGATCCACAGCTAATATACATTAAATGCAATAGCTATGTCTCCAATGGTTAAAAAAAAAAAAAAAGAAAGAATTCAACAGTAATTTTATAGAATCAGTTATGTAAAGCCCAGGTTGTTGGGGATTGGGTAATGCCAGAGGTAGGTAAAGGAAAGAAGAAAAAAGAGCTTTTTTTTTTTTTTTTTTTTTTTCTAAATCTTCTGCTATGTGGTATGGGAAGGAGGAAACAGGAGGGAGGTGAGGAGAGGTATGGTGGTAGAGTTATGTTATACATTTAGATGGGGATAATAGGAAAAAGTGGGTGCAAAATTGGCAGTGAGAATTGGAGAGGGAAAATGATTCTATGACTAATATACAGATTAGAGAAAAAATTAAAGAGAGACAAATGAAAGAAAAGAAAAACAACAAAGGATAAGAAACAGGAGAAAGTAGTCAGCCAAAAAGATATGGGTAAAAGTAGAAGGAATAGAAGGGACAAGGGAGAATTCCTTTACCCTCTATAACTATTTTGGAAGAAAAAGACAAGAGGAAGAGAAACACACACACGTGAGCACACATGCACGCATTAAAGAAAAAGGAAAATAATGGAATAAAAATGGGGGGGGAATGAACAGAAGGAGGCAGTCAGCCAAAAAAATTTCCTTTTAATGAAAGTTTTCTATCATTTTAGATGCATGGCTCTTTTCCACAGCCTAGGGATAAGGAGCAGAGCTCAAGCCAACACGTGTCTCTGCTCCCGCTGGAAATCTAAGGTGCGCCTCCAGAGCAGTGCTGGGTGAGGCATCTGCATAGAGTGGGAACACAGCGTCAACGAGACATTCCAGACCTGTGTGACTCAGGCTGAGCCTGGCCTTCCAGGGCAGGATCCGGGTCCGTGTTCACCAGCTATAGTGCCTTGGTAGCCTGCTCTCCAACAATTGCTGCTGTCTCTCGTGGCTGTCCTTCCCTCCTCCACTCTGGGAACTTGACAGTGTGGAGCGTGGGTTGGAGCCAATGGGCTGCTCTGGGACCCAGGTTCAAACCATGAGCTCTTCCCCACAATGGCGTCCCCACCAGGTCTCATCTGCAATTGTGGCAGCAGGGACTGAACTGAGGTCACTCACAAACTGTTGACTGTGGAAGGCCACTCCAGAAGCAGTATTCCGTGTTTTCCTTCAGGTTCCAACTGCCGCCGATTTTCCCAGTCTCAATGTGATTCTCACTTTGTCTCCTGGATGAGGGCTGGCCAGTTGCTGTCTGTCCAGAGCAGCTTACAGAGAGTCTTGTGGGGGACTTGGCCAAGCAATGAATAGTTGAACAAGTTTAGATAAGTGAGATGTGTTGTGTCTGGCTGTTGTCCTTCCCGTTCCCCCAAAAAAACTGCCTAGCCTTGAGAAAGCTTCTTGCCCAAGCTGCTTTTCTTCTCTGTTTTCCTCTTACACTGATACAGGAATTCTAAATAAAAGCCTGAGAGTTCTTGGCTTCAGTGCTACTCCTGGAGTCTCTCTAACTCCGGGTGCTCTCGGTTGAATAGCCCCTCAGGCCCTCTGGGTAATTGAACTAAGTCTTGTCTGAAAGTAATCATTCATTCTGTACACTGCCATGGTCACACACTGTGTGACTGGCCCCTTCTCTCTTCCACAGTGTGTTCTATTCCTTCTGTGTCATTAAATCTGGTTTTTTTTTTTTTTCCTCTTTTGTCAGTTTCCTCCTGGTTCCCGAGTAACATCCTCTCACTTTGATTCCTATGCAAGCTCCTTTTTTTATATAGTAGTTCTTTATGAATATTCTTGTATATGTGCATGTCTCCTGCTGCGTCTGAACAAGTTTCTCTTGAGTGTGGCATTGCTCTATCATGGCATAGGGATAGTCCCCATTTCAAGATAATGCTAACCTGTGATCTGGAATGGTTCTATAACTATTTTCTAAATAGCAAAGTATAATAGTGATGTACAGATTCATATTGTCTCAGCTTTGCCAGTTCATTGGTTGTAAAATAATTATAATTTTCTTTTCTCTTGCTGTCTTTGCTTTTGGTGACACAGTTATTCCAGTTTCATGATATGATATGAATATAACAGCTTTTTATTCTGGAGGAGTTTATCTTTCATTGTAATTATATGGTCATTAATATTTTGGTAGAATTTGTCTATAAACGGTTTCTTTATGGAAAGATACTAAGTACAACTTCAATTTTATAAATAAGTAACTAGGATTATTTAAGTATCTTTTATTATATTTTGGTAAGCTACATATATTTTAAGAATCTGGCTTATCTAAATTTTCAAATTTATTGGCATTGCTAATTGCAACTTTTATTTTTTTAATTATATATATTTTCTATCACCACTTCATTTACTTTTTTCTTTCATATTATTTATTTAATTTCACTAGAATTGTTTCCACTTTTTCAGTCTTTTCAAAGAACCACCATTTGCCTTTGATATTTCTTACTTTTGTTGTTTTCTATTTCCTTTATTTCACATGAATATATAATCTTTTCTTCTAGTTCATCTGACTTTATTTTGTAATCTTTTTTTTCTAAATTTGACTCAAAATTCATAACTTCTTGTTTCTTTCCTTTTTTTTTCTGAGACAGGGTCTTGCTATATAGTTCAGGCTGGCTTTGAACTCCCTATGTAGCCCACGCTGGCCTCAAACTTGCAGCGATCCTCCTGCCTCAGCCTCCTGAGTGCTGGCATTACAGGCATGCACCACCATGCCTGGCTTCTTGTTTCTTTCCTAATTAAAGTAGTTAAGGTTATAAATTTCCCTGAAAGCACTACTTTCATTATGTCTTACAAGTCCTGATGTGTAATGTTTTCATCATTACATTCTAAATATTTTAAGTTTCTGTTATGATGTTTTTGGACATGAGTCAGAATTATTTAGAAGATTGTTTTTTACTTTTCAAATAGATGGAAACTTTTTATTTTGTATTTTTGTATTGCCTTCAATTTATTGTAATTGTGCTGTGGTTAGGATACATGTTTGTATACTACCCATTCTTTGAAATGTTTGAAGAATTGCTTTGTAACCTAAATCCTAAACTGTTGTGTAAATGTCCTATATGTACAAAAAAGAAAATGTCCTTTAATTCTGGATTCAGAATTTTAAATGCCTATTAAGATTATTATTTAAACCTTCTATATCTAAATTTCCCTGTAGTTCAGTCAATTTTAACTTTATGTATTTTGAGACCATTTTTTAGATATGTCCATGTTTTAAATAGATCTATCTTCTGGGTCATCTGAACCTTCTGCCATTATGTTGTGGCCATCTTTATCACTAAATAATGATTTTTATCCTCAGTCTATTTTCTGATATGAATGTGGCAACATTAGCTTTCTTTTGATTGATAGTTGTCTCATGTATCTTTTTTCTATGCCATTTAACCTTTCTAGAGCTTGATATGTATTACAAAGTATGGCTTATTTATATTTCAAATTTACCAGTTTTTACAAATTTGGCAAGTATTTTGATTATTAATGTGTATTTATTCATTATACTCTATCTTCCTACTATTTTACTTTGTTTCTGTTCACTTCTTATATTTCTAAATGGTTTGTTCATAGCCATACTTTATTCTAAGGAGTATACATTCTAAGGAGCAATTCTCAGGGATCTAAATCTGTTTATGTTTCCTTTAAGTTCCATTCATACTTCTCTACTGTCTAGTATATTTTGTGTTTTTGTGGATTTGTACAGGATTTGATCATTGGAGCCTTGTGGGACTACCTCGGGGGAAGTCTTTCTCTAGAAAGATTTTGCTCCTGCCTCTGCTGGTTACCAGGTTATAACACATCCAAAGGCAACATTTCTGAGAGTTAGCCTTTCTGAGAGTTTTGTTTCAGAACAGGAGTTGGGGAATCAGTCCTTCCTCCTCAGTTATTTCAAAGATCTGTATCTCCTTAAGCTTTGATTCATGACAGCCTGCGCTTCCCGCCGCCTGTGGATCCAGGCTCACTCCTCGCCACTCTGTGTGCTTCTCTCACTGCTCCTGTGCAGACTGCACTTCTCTGTTTCTCTGATCCCGCGTGACATGAATTTCTGCTCTGGCTCCAGGCCCCTAAAGCCAGACTCTGCTTGCCTAGTGGTAGAGGCCCGCATCTCTCATTTCTATTTTTGTCTTTGGTGGCGGTTGTGGGTGTCCCTGGAGATCTCTCCTGCTGATTAAGCCAGCAATGCCTCAACAAACGTGTATGTGTGGGGCTGAGTGGGACAGACTGGCATTGCTCTGAGTCTTGGTGACCCATTCTATTCAAAGATGAAGTCCTTGGCGTGGATTTTTTCTTAATAATTAAAGACTATTTGCCACAGTATGTTCTATGGATGCTTACTTTTCAGGATATTAACCAGTTCTGTACTAAGTAACGGGTTTTATGGTTAGTTTTAGAACTTTCAGTTAAAATAGATTTCTTCAAGTCTTCTCAGAGCCTTTAATATACTAATAGTCATCATAAATATCCACAAACAGTGTATAAATGTTGATAGACAGAGCATGCAGTGTCTCTCAATTCCATCCTTTTCATAAAGCGTCTTTGGAATTAACGTTCCAGTGAATATACTGGAAAAACTGGTTTAGAACGCTGCTCTGTTGAGAAATATCAGCAAATATAAAAATACTGATTTTTATTTTGGGAATTTATTTCTTTATTCTCTGGTAAGAGCGCTGGAAAATATAAAACATCCATAGTCAGTTCTTCATTCAAACATGTATACTATGGGACCAGAAATATTGGAAATAATGTAAGAGAATTAACCCTTTTTAGTTTGTTCAGCAAATAAGGTGGGCTGCCGTACTCCTTCTAAGGGTAGAAGCAGAAATATGATCTTGGGAGAAAAGTAATGTCTTATAACCCAGACTCTTCACAAGATCGCCAGCTCTTCTACTCTACAGACAAGCACAGTAGTGTAGTATTTAAGTGACCTGGCTTTGCCACCTCTCACTGTTGGTTTGAGGCTCTTCTCAGGAGACTGGATCCTGAAGGACAGCTTGTGAAGCATCTCTGGATTGTCCCAGACCAAGTCTACATAGTTTAGGTAATGCTGACAACCCAGTCACTTAGGTGATGAACTAACAGTTTATTGTTGTTGTTTTCTTTCAGATATTTTCTACAAAGTGGAAATGCCTTCTCAGTACTGCTTGGCCTTGCTAGAACTAAATGGAATCGGCTTTAGTACTGCAGAGTGTGAAAGCCAGAAGCACATCATGCAGGCTAAGCTGGATGCAATTGAGACACAGGCCTATCAACTAGCCGGCCACAGTTTTTCCTTCACCAGTGCAGATGACATTGCAGAGGTGGGATCATGGAGATAGGGAAGTTAGACATTAATTTTTTGAGTTAAAATGATGTGTGTTTCCTAAATGTGTTTATCTAAACACCAAAAATGAGTAAAAGTTAACCAGAATGGGAATATTCTAGCAGCTAATTAATAGTTATATTTGTATTTATGAGATAGGAAGGTAGAAAAGAACACTTCTAAAGTACACGGTCCAGGAGAACATTTGGCTGCGTTGGTGGAGAGACTCACTGCATGAGGTGTGATTGAAAAATATGGTGAAATTAAATTTTTAAAAAATTTATTACTGTAAAAGATACATTGCCACTAATCTCCCTCAAAATATTCCTCCTCACTTCAAACACACTTATCCCTTCATTCTTGCCACTTTCTAAAGCTGGTATGGAGGTTTCTCTTTTGTGTTTTTAGTTGTGCTTTTGTAGCTGCTTCAATTCAAAATGTTTACCTCTCATGGTCATTTTGACTTTGGGAAAGAACTAGAAGTCACATGGTGCCAGATTGGTGAATAAGGTGGATCCGAACACTCTATAATGTTTTTATGAACCTGCCTTTCCATTGCATGGCATTTTGCAGCAGCATTCACCATATTTTTGATCATACCATGTAAGACACGAAAGAGGAATTCTAGAACTTGTTGAAAGCAGTCCTAAGACAGAAGTTTATAGCTGTGAATGCCCACATCAGAAAAACAGAGTGAGCCCAATAAATTAATAACCTAATGATGGACCTCATGGACTTAGCAAAACATGAACAATCTAACTCCAAAGCTAGTACAAGGAAGGAAATTATAAAGATCAGAGTGGAAATTAATGAAATTGAAATTAATAAAAAGAAATACAAAGAATCAAAGAGCTCGCTCTTTGAAAGAGTAAACAAAACAGACAAATCCTTGGCTAATCTTACGGAAAGAAAGAAAGAAAATACCCTTACCAGTTAGAAATGAAAAAGGTAAAATCACAATGGACACCACTGAAATCCAAAAGATTATTAGTAGTAACTACCTAAAAACCTATACTCCAATACATTGCAGAATCCGGAAGAAATGAACAGGTTCCTAGATATATATGAATTAATAAAACTGAACTAAAAAGATTTTTAAAACTCTGAATAATCCAATAATGGGAAATGAAATTGAGGCAGTAATAAAACACTGACCAGCTAAGAAACACCTGGGACCCGATGGATTCATTGCAGATTTCTACAAGAACTTCAGGGAAGATATAATGGGTGTACTCCTTATTAAATTCTTTGATCAAAATGAAGAGAAGAAGGACTGCCAAATTTATTCCTGGAAGCTAGCATTACCTGGATTCCAAAACTAGATAAGGACTCAACTAAAAAAATTACAAGCCAGTCTATTTAATGAACATAGGTTCAAAAATCCTCAACAAGAGGGCCGGTGAGATGGCTCAGCGGCGTAAGCGCCTGCCTTGCAAGCGCGAAGGCCCGAGTTCGACTCCCGGAACCCACAT
Source organism: Erethizon dorsatum (assembly GCA_028451465.1). Lineage (NCBI taxonomy): Eukaryota > Metazoa > Chordata > Mammalia > Rodentia > Erethizontidae > Erethizon > Erethizon dorsatum. The sequence goes on from CM051831.1 coordinate 61,256,585, forward strand.
ACGAAAAAGGGGCCGGTGATATCGCTCAGCGGCACGGGTGCCTGTTGGCGTGTGAGGTCCTGAGGTCGTCCCCCCGGTACCCACAAAAAAAAAAAAATCCTCAACAAGATACTGGCAAATAGAATGTAAAAAATCATCAAAAAGATCATATATCATGACCAGGCAGGATTCATCTCAGATATTCTAGGATGGTTCAACATATGCAAATCAATAAATGTAGTACATCACATAAACAGAAGCAAGAGCAAAGATCACCTGCATGCTCATCTCAGTGGACACAGAAAAATCCTTTGTCAAAATCCAACATCTGTTCATAATAAAAAATTTTTTTGAATAGGAATAGAAGGACCTTAGCTCAATCTGATAAAAGCCATTTGTGACAAACCTACTGCCAACATGATTTTGAATGGGGAAAAACTGAAAGCTTTCCTTCTACAATCAAGAACAAGACAAAGATATCCACTGTTACCACTCCTGTTCAATATAGTACTTGCAACTTTAGCTAGAGCAATCAGACAAGGGAGAAAGAAATAATTGGGATACATATAGGAAAGGAAGAAGTCAAACTATCCTTATACCCAGATGGCATGATATAGAAGACCTAAAAAACTACCAGAGGCCTCCTAGAACTAATGAGCAAATTCAGCAAGGTAGTATGATACAAAACCAACATAACAGCACTTCTGTACATCAATAATAAGCCTACTGAGGAAGAAATTAGGAAAACAATACTACTCGAAACAGCTTCAAGAAAAGTTAAATGCTTAGGAATTAATAAAAGAAATGAAAGATCTCCATTATGAAAAGTATAGTAAGCTGGAAAAGGAGGTTTGAAGAGGACATCAGAAAATGTTCCTGCATAGGTATATCCAGTACTGTAAAAATGGCCATACAAGCCAAACCGATACATAGATTTAGTGTAATCATAATCAAAATACCAACAGCATTCCTCACAAAACCAGAGAAAACAACCCTAAAATTCATATCAAACCAGAAGATAAAGCAAAAGCAATCCTGGGAAACAAGAACAAATTAGGAGGCATCACAATCCTATATTTCAAGTTATATCACAAAGCCACAGTGATAAAACAGCATTGTACTGGCCCAAAAACAGATGTGTACCAATGGAATAGAGGATGCAGAAAAAGCCCTAGACACATTCAGCTATCTGATCTTTGACAAAGGGGACAAAACCATATGTTAGAGGAAAGATGGCCTCTTTAACAAATGGAGCTGGGAAGACTGGCTGTACACATGCAGAAGATTGAAGCTGGACCCATATCTCTCACCATGCACTAAACTAAAATCAAAATGGATCGAAGATCTAGATATTAAAACAGAAACACTTAATCTTCCAGAAGATAAATAGGTCAAACTCTTGAAGACATAGGCATAGGCAAGGACTTTCTGAGCAGAATCCTGTTTGTGCAAGAAATAACATCAAGACTCAATAAATGAGATTATATCAAATTAAAAGGCTTCTGCACAGCAAAGGAAATAACAGAGTGAAGAGACAACCTACAGAATGAGAAAAAAATTTGTGCTAGCTACTCATTGGACCTACTACTAATATCTAGACTATATAGAGAACTCAAATCAGAACCCCCGCCCCCCAAAAGATCTAATCAAGAAATGGACAACTGAAATGAATAGAGTTTTTTTTGGAAGAAGTACAAATGGCCAATAAATACATGAAAATACATGTTTAACACCTCTGGCCACTAGAGAAATGCAAATTAAAACAACTCTGAGATTTCATCTCTTCCAGAAAAAATCACTATCATCAAGAAATCAAATAATAACAAATGCTGGCGAGGCCATGGGCAAAAATGAACACTTCTACACTGTTGGTGGGAATGTGGCAATTCCTCAAAAAAGTAAAAATAGAAATTCCTTTCGACCCAGGTATCACCTTCCTAGGCATCCTCCCAAAAGAGTTAAAGACATATTACAGTGACACATGCATACCTGTGTTTATAGCAGCACGACTAATACAACATCTTGGAAGCAGCCTATATATTTATAAACAGATGAATGGATAAAAGAAATGTGATACTTATACACAATGGAATACTACTCTGCCACAAAGAAGGATACATTTGATTCATTTTAGGAAAATGGATCCAACTTGATTCCATAATGTTAAGTGAAATAAGTCTGACACACTATCTTAAATATCACATAGTTTCTCTTATATGAGAACTCAAAGTATAAATAAAGAGCAGAATAAAAGATAGATAATAGGAATCAGGGAGATAGATCTTTTGCAGGTGGGAAGGAACACTAAGAGATAGAGGACAGGGAGTAGAAGGGGAAGCAAAAAGAATTAAGATGTGTACATATACCAGCTTCCCATGGTGAATGTAGTCATGTACTGCAAACATGAATGAATAAAAAAGTTTCTGTAAAAGAGAGTGGAAACAGCAATGGGTGTGTTTGTAGCAAGAGGGAGTATTTTGAGGGGGATTAATGGCAATTTTTCTTTTACCATAATAGTTTTTATTTTCAAACATTTACCATATATTTACAGCTCATCTATTTGTTGAACAAATAATTTGTAATAGTAGTCCCATAACAAGGTAGCTGTGCCTCCATACAGTTAGTCCTTTCATAACCCCTCTTCCTGGCCTCGGCCGTTATCTTTGTTCAGGGTAGGAAATTGGATATTTTTCTGAGATGCAAAAAAAAAAAAAAAAAAAAAAAAAAAAAGAATATTTGTCACTCCTTTTTCTTTTTTTTTTTTTTTTTTTTTTTTTTGTGGGTACCGGGGAGTCGACCTCAGGACCTCGCGTGCCAGCAGGCGCCCGTGCCGCTGAGCGATATCACCGGCCCCTTTTTCATATGTGGGTTCCAGGAGTCGAACTCGGGCCCTCGCGCTTGCAAGGCAGGCGCTTAGGCCGCTGAGCCATCTCACCAGCCCATGTCACTCCTTTTTCTAAGCGTAGTTTTTTGTCACCTATGTAAACTTCGACAACATACACCTTACTTATATTCACCGATTGGTGTTGCAGTCTCTCCTCTCACCCCACTCTCTCCTGTAGCGTGGGCAGGCTGCGTTAGAAGGGCGTCAGGCACGCTTGCTGCGTCAGTGTTGCTTCTCTTGCGGGTGGCTCAGTGATGTAGCCTGTGGGAGGGGTCGTCGTGTTCAGAGCCAGACCGTGTGGTACTTACTGGTGCTGCCTCCTCCGCTTAGGATCCAGGTTGTGACTTTGGGCCAGTGCAGTGACACTGCGATTTACTTTCTTCACCAGTAAAGTGAGGTTTATGATGGAAATAGCTCATAGGGTTGTTTGAGGTGTGACTGATAAATGCAAAATGCATAGAAAAGAGACTATCACATAGTAAGTGCACAGGACGTGTTATAAATGCTTATAAAATGCCTGTTTTTAAACCATGGTTCCATTTGTTATTGAAAACAATAAACCTTATTTCCTTTAATCATGTGGTATATTGATAAATTCAGTGGAATTTGGTGGTGCTGTATATATTTTTTTGAGACAGGTTCATACTATGTGGTCTAGGCTGGCCTTGGACTCACATAGCCCAGGGTGGCCTTGAACTAATGGTGATACTCCTGCCTCAGCCTCCTGCACCACCATGCCCAGCACTTGTGTGTTGTCTTTTGAAATTTTTAGCCTAGAAGTCTTCAAGTGAATACTTATCTGATTACACATAACAGTATGTAGAAAACTTGTCAAAAATACAGAATCTCTGGGTTTCAGCACAAGCAAGGTTGGGGCCAACACTGGAATTTGCACCCTTGTGATTCTATGAACCACTGGCCAGACCAAACTCCAGGCTAAAGCAGATGGCCTTTGATGTTACACTGGGTCCTTCTTAGGTCTTCATAGTAAAATGAAAGTTTCCTGGAGAGGTATTTTGTATATGAACTTTTCACAATTAATTCTGAAGAAAACTTGTTTTTTTTTTTTAAAAAAAAAAAACTTTATATTGAAATTACCTCTCCAGGTAACTACCATTTTAACATAAAGACCTAAAAGTTCTGAATACACTTTGAGAGCCTGAGGCAGGAGGATTGCAAGTTTCAGCCCAGCCCAGGAAATTTAGGGAGACCCTAAGGCTTTCTTATATATTTAAAAAGCTTTCTAAATAGTAACTTGAAATGTTTGTGTTATCTTACTCATAAGTCTCCCTTCTTGGGATTATTGCTTTATAGTTACTTTAATAATGTTCCATTTTTCCTAGTCAGTTGTTTCATTTTTTCCTTCTATCCTGCCATTCATATACCTTTGATATTTATACTAAGATTTCCTGAAAAACATAGGCTGCCCAGTTTTAAATTTTAATTTCAGATAAACAACAGATAATACTTTAGTATAACTATGCTCCATGTCATTAAAACTTAACTAAGCATCCTGAAATTTTATTTGCCAAATGTGGCAGCCCTAATCCCTGTGTGTGCATATGTTCATATTTATATAACACAATTCTAGGGCTAAATCTTTACCAATATGCATAGTAATCCTTAATACATAATACCCTTCACTCCCAAGATCACGGTTTTTACCACGCCTACTGTAAACTGGAGTCAGATCTTTCTGTCATTGCTACCATCTTGGGGAGGCACAGGCATAGCTTTCCCTCTGGTCTGGTCCAACTTGTGGGAAAAAAAAATTTGTAATTATGCAAATGATTTTAATTTTCAGAATTAATATTGGCAAAATAATCCAAGGTTCATTAAAACCCATTCAAGGTATATAAGTGAAAGAATAGGCATAGTAAATAATGTTCTGAATCGCCTGGCGTGTGACCCCTGTAATTTGTCTTAGGATTAGGTTCCCATGGGATCTTCTCTCTCCCTGAGTCTGGATTCCTCCCTGTGGAGTTTTGGCTTCTTCAGTGGGTGCTTCCCTGCCACTCTCTAAGCTTCATTAGGGCCACATTGGATTGGTACTTCCTCTTAACTTTTTGTACCTCGGGAATTCTAGGTGCAGCATTGTGGTGGGGGAACTCTATAGCTTCCCGACCCTTCCTTATGGTGTCATGTGATTTTGTCATCACAGGGTGGACACACATGCTTCTGTGTTGACCTTCAATGGGGGTTAAATGTTTGGGCAGCCATGCTGGTTACCACTTCAGGAGGCCTTTAGGATGGCACATAATCCTCAGAGCATCCTCAGGTCTCAGTGTCATTAGCTCATTTGCCAGTCGCTCAGCACAGTGCATACACGCTCGTGTTCCTGTTGAAAAGCTGTGTATTATCTAATAGTGCCCAGCTCAGGGTAGGGATAGCTTAACCCGACACATATGTTTTCATTGCCATCATTTATTAAGACTGATAATTCTAAAATGGCCAAAGAAATATTCTTCCGTATTATGTTAAACTGTAGAGATTGTTTTCTCAAATAACTTTTAAAAACATTTTCTAAATGACGGTACTTGCAATTTGATTCTTGAATAAAGAAGCATTAATTTCTTGCAGGTTCTGTTTTTGGAATTGAAGTTGCCACCAGATGGAGAGATGAAAATCCAAAGCAGCAAGAAAACCTTGGGTTCTACCAGAAGAGGGAATGACCGGGCACACAAGCAGAGGCTGGGGAGACGATTCAGCACCAGCAAGGTGCATTTTGGGGCAGTTACAGGGTAGAATCTTAAGCATGTTTAGCATTTTAATGCCTCAAAAGAATGCTGATGAAATTGAGATCTAACACAGCCCACCACTTCAACTTATTCACATATAAGCAGGCAAATTGGTTTGTGGCTCAGTAGCCCACAAAATCTGGGCATGAAAAATCAGGACCATTAACTGAGTCAGCAGTTGCGTTTTTCTTACCAGTAAAACAGTATAAAGCCTTAAACATTAATGATTGCCAACCACTACTCTTGGTCTTACAGTTTGTATCTTTGCATGGATATGGAGCATGGTTTAGAGAAAAGAATAATTTTTTTCAGTCCCAGAGGAAAATAATAAATTTTCTATAAATTTATTAAGAATATAATCTGCTATTTTCAAGGGAAATTTGCAAATGACTATCCATGAAAACAGTATGCGTTAGAGAGAAAACAGGAGCTTAATGTCCCATTTTTATTGACATTTCAATAGAAAAATAAGGAAAGAAAATGTAGCCACATCAACTGTGGAGAGTCATGCAAGCTGCCATTCTGTAGTTTTGACTCTTAAACTTTGAACTGTAACTCGTCTTCCCATGGGAAGTGTCCCCAGCCCTGTTCCCCAGCTCAACTCTTCCTTAGTTGCTTGCTTTTACCCCACCAGTTCCTATTCCTTAGTAGTTCCTTAAAAGTCCATAGCATAGAAATGTGAAGCTTCTAAAAATAAGTGTCTCCTGATTTCCTCAATATGGAACCGTGTAAGTACTGGGGCAAGAAGGGAGCCAGCTGAGATCCTTGTAGTCATGAAAAGAGTGGAGGAGGAAATGCATAAAAAAGATGATATAAATTCTTGACAGGGTGCAGGGGACAGTTACTTCATTAACTGATGTGTCATTGATTTTAAACAGCTTGCTCCAAATTGATAGTACTCAACATCACCACATTTGCATTTCATAAATCACCATTTGTAGTTTTATGGTGATTTCTAAAAAGCCTAAACAGTGATTTTGATTTGTGGGTATAGCAATTATCACATTTAACTTTGAGGCTATTTTTTACCTAAAAGATTTTAGTTTGCTACAGAATTTGGACAAGAGTCCAGTCTTACTTTATTATATTTCTTTGGCAGGATGTTTTAAATAAATTAAAGGCATTGCATCCTTTACCAGGCTTGATACTGGAATGGAGAAGAATCACGAATGCTATTACCAAAGTGGTCTTTCCACTGCAACGGGAAAAGCGTCTGAATCCTTTTCTTAGAATGGAAAGAATCTATCCTATGTCACAGTCACACACAGCTACAGGTGATGGGAAGCGTTAAATATGAATAATGTCCAAGTTTGAAAGGAAAACATTTGCATATATAACCTTTGCTTATGATGGCCAAGGAATTGAAGGATTGATTGTTGGGTTCAGTGAAGTTCTACAACATTTATAAAACTCATAATTACACACAAAGCATAGCTAGAAACCAGCTAGATATGGAGATGAGTTTTAGTAAGATACAGTTCCTGTTTTCAGTAGCTTGTACAGAGTAACTGGATGCCCAAGACAGCATTTTGCGTGAGAATATAGACTAGAATGCATTATTTGAGTCCATGATTGTACCTAACTTCAGCTCCAGCCCTTTCCTGAGCCTCTTAGATTCTCTTCCAGCTGGATGTCAGCAGGCCTCAGGGGCGTCTTATGATAAGTGTCTCACTTTACCTAAGCAGCAAACGAAGCTCTTGGGTGTCTCATGACACTCTTGGGATAGGTTTGAGTGCAATCTGGTGAAGAAAACAGGATATTTTCTTTAGGTGATGAGCACAACTCTAAATGCATGCCAAATATGGTACACAGTGGAAGAAAGGACAGTTTTAACTTATTGATAGAGAAGGCAGTGTGGATTGGTGGTATAGAGTGTGGGCTTTGAAATCAAGAATCAAGGTTTGAATACTGGTACTGTGAAACATAGACAAAACATAAATTTTCAGTGCCTAAGTTTTCTGTATAAAAGCAAGTAATAATCCTGCTTCACCTGGTCATTCTGAGGGTTCAGTAGGTCAATATGCACTGAGTGAATAGCTCCTAGAAAGTGCTTGTGTCAGTTGCTGTGTTATTTTTTTCACATTGCCACATTATTTTTATTTGATGTAATTATTTTTTAAATGTTATTACTACCTTTTAGATATACATAATAACACTCATTGTATGGAATTTGTACCTGTACATGATATATCTTCTTTTTTTTCCCATTCCCCTCCCTTCCCTTCAACTCCCTCTTCCCCTTCTTATTTATAAACACTTTGTTTCCATTTTTTCCCTTCTAATCTCTTTTTTCCCTTGTCCCTTTCTTCCTTTCCTCCTCCTCCTTCCCTTGTTCCACTTCCCATTTGAACATTTTCTTCCCATTTCCCAGTGTCTATTACACATTTTGGTCCTTATTTACACTTTTGGTTTCTCACACCAGAGAAACAGTGCAGTATTTACACATGTTTCTGATTTATTTCACTTAAGAGTAGGGTCTCAAGGTGCATCCATTTACCTAGAAATGTCTCAAACTTATACTTCTTCATGGCAGAGTAGTACTCTATTGTATAAAAAAAACACATCTTTATCCATTCATCGGTTGATGGGCATTTGGGCTGTTTCCAAGATTTATCTATTACAAACTGTGCTGATATAAAATGGGTGAACATATATCTCTGTGGTATGATGCTTTTAATTCTTTCAGGAAGATACCAAGAAGGGGAATAATTGGGTCAAATGGAACCTGTAGTCCTAGATTTTTGAGGAGTCTCCACAGTGATTTCCACAGTGGTTGCACCAGTCTATATGCCTACCAACAGTGGAGAAGGGTTCCATTTTCCCCACAGCCCTGCCAGCGTTTGTTATTGGTTGATTTCTTGGTAGTAGCCATTCTTTCTGGAGTGAGATAGAAACTCAGTGTTGTTTTCATTTGCATCTCTTGAACAACCAGTAATGTTGAACATTTTTTCATATCTTTATTTGCTGTTTGTATTTCTTCATCTGAGGAGTGTGTATTCATTTCAGATGCCCATTTCTGCATTGGGTCTTTAAAGTTTGGGGGTCTAATTTTTTTTGGTTCTTTATATATTCTAGATATTAGTTGTTTGAGGAACAGCTGACGAAATTTTTTTCCCACACTGTGGGTTGTGTCTTCACTCTCTTGGTTTCTTTTGCTATGCAAAAGCTTTTTATTAATGAGATCTCAGTTGTTAATTGTTTCTGATGATTCCTATGCAATCGGGTTTTGTTCATGAAATCTTTGCCTACACCAGTGTCTTCAAGAGTTCCACCTATTCTCTCTTCCAACAAATATTTGTATTTTAATATTTAGATCTTTGATCCATTTTGATTTTGGTTTAGTGCATGGTGATAGACATGAGTCTAATTTTAGTCTTCAGCATGTGGAAAGCCAATTTTTCCAGCAACATTTATTAAAGAGGCTATGTTTTTTCCAGTGAAGGTATTTGGCCCCTTTGTCAAAGATAAGTTGGCTGAGTATGTTTGGAGTTGTTTGTACATCTTCTAATGTGTTCCATTGATCCTAATTCTGTTTGGTTATTTTTTTCCAGTACCATGCTGTTTTTATCACAGTAGCTCTGTAGTATAATTTCTAGTCAGGGATTGTGATGCTGCCTGCCTTGCCTTTGTTGGCCAGAATTGCTTTTGCTATTCTAGGTCACTTCTGGTTCAAATGAATTTTAGGATTGCTTTCTCTAATTCTGTGAGATATGCTATAGGTATTTTGATTGAGATTGCATTTTATCTATATAACAATTTTGGAAGTATGGCCATTTTCACTATATTGGTTCTTGCTGCTCAAGAATAAGGGATATCTTTCCATTTTCTGATATCCTCTTCGATCTCCTTTTTCAGAGTACTGTAGTTTTCAATTTAAGGTCTTTTATTCCATTAGATTGATTCCTAGGTATTTCATTTTTTGGGATGCAGTTGTTTAGCAAAAACCTGTCTCACAGTGAAAAATAAAAAATGAGCTGGAAATGTAGCTCAGTGCAAAGGCCCCAGGTTCAGTCCCTAGTAGAGTGAAAAAACAAAAAAAAAATTCTAATCCTACCTGTATTACTTGTAGATTTTAAATTTTATATTTATTAACATGCATTAATTGTACATATGGATGGGTTTTGGTGTGGTATTGAATACATGCATACAGCATGCATTAAACAAATCCAGCCTCCTTTTATCCACTACCCTTTCCCAATCTCAAGGAACCACTATCTTCTGTTCGTGTGGTTTTTTGTGGTGCTTGGGGATTGGACGCAGGGACTTGTGCATAGTAGGCAAGTGCTCTACCACTGAGCCACGTCCCTAGCCCAGCCACTGTTCTATGTTCCAGTTGTCTTTTTCTTTATTTCTTAACTTCCACATATGAGAGAAAGCATGCAGTCTTGTCTTTCTGTGCCGGGCTTATTTCACTTCTTGTATCTGTCAATTGCTATGTTATTAAGAGTGGAGGCAGTGTGAGGAGCTGCTTTTTCTCTGCTTGGTTTATCCTAGTTCTCAACAACTCTCTCTTCACCTTTATCACTATTCTGCTAACCCCTTGGTCCTTCCAAGGCATTTGTTTCCCTGTTGGTGTTATGCTTCACTTTGGAATATCTGCTAATGCTGTAAATTTATATAAAATACTTTTTTGTGATAAACCAGAATCAGCCCAGAGTTTTCAAAGGTGTTATACTTTCATTTGTTGCTTATGAAGTAGGGGGCAATCAATTCTACTTTTATTATTTATTTTAGAAATATACTATTTTAAGAGTTTAATAATGTTTTATAATTTTTATAATATAATCTTAATATTTTAGACATACAAGCTTTCTAAGCATGGCAAAGCTGAGAATTTGATTCTAATGATTAGAATTCATTTCCAGTAATCTATATTCAGGGTTTGTAATTTATTTTCACCAACTTTTTTTAAAAGATGGTAAATTTTTAAAAAAATATTTATTACTACATGTTTGCAGTACATAATAATTACATTCATCATGGGGAGCTGGTACATGTACATACCACATCTTAATTATTTTTATGTCCCCTTTCTTTTCTCTTTCCTCCTCTGTCTCTTGATTCCCTTCCCATTTTACCATCTTTTTTTGGTCTGCCAGTGTTACCTTGTGAATTCAGTGAAAAGCCGTGGCGGGTGCTGATGGCTTCCTCTATTTGTTAGCTTTGAATATTGAACAGGGCATTTGATGATGACAGTTATATAAAATGTCACCTTTAATTGACTACTTATGATGTGCTAACAGCTAATTAAAGACATAAAATCATGAGTTTATTCAGAAAAACAATGTCCAAGGTACTTATGTCTGATTTATCAGAAAAAGGTGAAATTACGTACAACACCTCTTAGCCTCTTATGGATAAGAGGATGTCATGAAACAGAGGGTTATAGTGTTATAACATATATTATAAAAATAACAGTAACAAAACTAATGACCCAAATTTGTTTTGCAGAATAGTTACACACTTTGAGTGAAAAATTAAATATAAAATATTTTGAACAGTGGTAGTGGTGGGGTGGGTGACTTCCTATTTACTAGAAAATTCACCAACCCTGATTCTAGTCTATGGCCATGCCAGTACTGTTGTTGATTCTCTTCAGTTATAATGCCGATGAAAACACCCAGCTAGGCGATGTCCGAAAGTGAGGTTCAGTTGCCACCTCTCCCTCCCCTCCATCTGCCACAGTAGTGAGCTTCTTTGGTCCCAGCCGTCCTTGTCAGCTGCCCTTCTACTCCAGATACTGCTCCCTGTCTTGTGACCCCGGCTTTGCCGGCTTCCACAGTCACCTCTCCTCAGGCCCACTCGATCCATCTTCACTCATTTATATGACTGCTCACCTGTGGTAGTGCTGACATCTGGTACTCACTTTAGCATAGGAGCAATTTAAGTCATCAAACTTGCCTCTTATGGGATTGTTTTCTAGAGAGCTAGGTTAATGTAGGACATAGTATTGTAGCTGATTCATTATTTTGGGATGGTCTTGTACTGATTTTATTATTGCTAGACACATGAACATTAAAAAATCAAATTTAGCATTAATAGAGCATTTTTAAAGAAATTCAGAAAAGCAAATGTTAAAAGAAATGCCCATGTTTTTCTAATTTTATGTCTTTATTCTGTTTAATTTTAGGACGAATAACCTTTACAGAACCAAATATCCAGAATGTGCCAAGAGATTTTGAAATCAAAATGCCAACCCTTGTAGAAGAGAGCCCCCCTCCCCAAGCCCTAGGCAGAGGCCTGCTGCCCATGGGCAGGTAGGTTTGTTTCTCTTCCTGGGTCTTAACAAACTTTTGAGAGTGTGAACAGCTTGAGAATAGCCTATTATACAAAATAATGATGTGAGTCTAATTTTATGTTCCAGACATACCCATTTCTGTTGTAGTTACCACCCCATTCAAGTCCTGAGTCTGTCTGGAATGAAGCTAGCAGATATTGAAAGGCTGAAACCTGGGCTACTGATCAAATCAACCAGCACTATAGGCTAGTTTAAGATAAATAACGAAGGGATGGGACTAGCAATGCCAGCAGCACCCCTTCTGCCCTCCTGCCCTCCCACGGACACATGATGGGGAGAAACAGCACAGATCATTTGTGTGGGATCCGGCTAAAGGGATTTGCTGGGTTACCCGGCAGCGAGTTGTCTCAGAAGCAGAGTGTGGGAGAGGCGATTACAGATATGCCTTAATGTTTAATTGAATAGTTGCTAAAAGAGGTCTAGTATCTTTATTAACTCTTTAAAGCAAGTTTCAGATTGTGTTTAAGCTTCTTAGATAGAAATATTGACTGCACTGTGAAAATCAGATACAGTATTTCGCATGTTTAAGGTCCTTCATGTCTAGCTGATAGTGTTGTTTGTACCACAGAAGACAAAATAAGAAGAGTTGTGTTCAGAACCCTGGGCACCAGGCACAGATGGAGAAAGCTTCAGACAGAGGGATGCCATTTTCAGTGAGCATGCGACATGCTTTTGTACCTTTTTCAGGTAAGGTGGCTGAGGGAACGTTTTTTAAAACACCAGAGAAGCCTGACATATGAGTGGAACTCAGAAGTGCACGTTGGTCCCTCTATCTTTCCTCTTTGCCCGAAGCCTGTCTTCCCTGTGCTTGGCAGGTTTACAGAAGTCATTCATTGTTGTCATCATGATCTGCCTTTTGTGAAATTTCTGGTGGTGTAGCACAGCACCAGTAGTCTGTTTCTACAGCCATTGTAAACTCTTTTGCAAAATCCAGTGGGTTGTGTTAGTTTCCATTCGCTTTCACTTCTCTATAGCATTTGTCCCGTTAGTCAGCTTTCTCTTCCTCACTTTCTCTCTGCCTTGGCTTTCTTTCTGCACATTCTTTTGATCTCTCTTTCTGACTTGTTTTGCTGCTGTGTTTCTTCTGCCTTTCCGTCTACTCCTGCTTCCTTTTGCATGCAGTAGGCCCAATACTGACCTCATTCTCCTCAGTCGCTCTAGTCATAAACCTGTTTGTCATCAAAATAGTAGAATTTGCAATCTAACTCCCAGATCATCCCCACTATTAGTACACAAATTGCTCTTTATCTTTTGTAAGTCCACGTGGGTGCAATGAGCCATTCTGAATTTATTTTGAATTCTGTCAGAAACTTAATGTTTCAAGGGTGTACTCAAGGTCTATGATAATGCAGACATTTTCAGTTTTGTTTTTCAAGTGTCAGCATATGAAGTTCAATCAGGCTTATCTAAGTGCTCTCTAGAAGGCCTGTGTGGTGTATGGTGATTTCTTAATGGGGTTATGCAATCCTGAATTTCTACTTTTTGTGTAAAGGAAAGAGCATGGCTGAATTTAAAAGTAATGTTGCTTAATAGGGATAATGTGAGGCTCATTCATAATTTGAAAATTTTTAGTACTAAGATTTCCCTATGTACAGTATTTGAAAGCTCTTACCAAATCCCCCAGCATGTAAGCCTTTTATTTAAAATAAAGGATTTGGTAGTTCTATTTTCAGTTTCTTATGTACCCTCCTTTTCCTTCTGGGTTGTACTGGTTTACATTCCCACCAACCGTGTAGAAGATTCCTTTTCCCCTGCAGCCTCACCAGCATTTATTATTTTTTTGTATTTGCTTGGGGTGAGATAGAATCTCAGTGTACAGTAGTTTTGATTTACATTACCCCGATGGCTAAAGATGTTGAACATTTTTTTCATATAACTATTGGCCATTTGTACATCTTTTGAAAAGTGTCTGTTTGGTTCATTTGCCCTTTTATTGATAAGTGTTTTTGGTGTTAAGTTTATTGCCCAATTATTGATTATTTAGTTATTTTGTTGTTTAACATCTTTGGTGTTTTTTGTGTTCTTTTTACGTTCTGTATAATAATCCTCTGTCAGGTGAATAGCTGGCAAAGATTCTCCCATTCTCTGTTAATTTTTTCTTTTGCCATGCAGAAGACTTTTAATATGATGCAATCTTGTTTGTCAATTTTTTTTTTTTTTATGTGGGTGCCGGGAGTCGACCTCAGGACCTCGCACTTGCCAGCAAGCGCTTGTGCCGCTGAGCGATATCACTGGCCCCACGTTTGTCAATTCTTGCTATTATTTCTTGAGGTATTGGAGTCCTATTCAGGAGGTTGTTGCCAGTGCCTAGATCTTGAAGTGTTTCTCCTACATTTTCTTCCAGCATTTTCAGTTTCAGATTTTATATTTAGGTTTTTGATGCATTTTGAGTTGACTTTTGTACAGGATAAGATAGGGATTTAGTTTCAGTCTTTTGCATGTGGGTATCCTGTTTTCCTAGCATCTTTTCTTAAAGAGGCTGTCTTTTCTCCAATAAATATTTTCGGTACCTTTGCCGTAAATTAGATGGCTGTAGCCGTGTGGGTTTATTTCTCTGTTCTCTGTTCTGGTCCATTGGTCTACATATCTGTTTCTATGCCAATACCTGTTTTTGTTACTGTGGCTTTGTAATATATATATATATTTTTTTTGTTTTGTTTTGTGTTTTGAGACAGGGTCTTGCTATTTAGTAGTTCAGACTTACCTTGAACTCACTATGTAGGCTGGTCTTGAACTCACAGCAATCCTCCTGCCTGAGCCTCCCAAGTGCTGGGATTACTGGCCTGTGCTACCTCCAGCATTGCTCCTTTTGCTTAGGGTTGCTGTGTCTAGTCCAGGTCTTATGTGTTTCCATGTGAATTACGAGATGTTTTTTGTCCAGTTCTGTGAAGAATGCTGTTGGTATGACGGGATTGCATTGAATCTGTAGATTTCTTTTGGTAGTATGACCATTTTGATAGTATTAATTCTTCCGGTCAATGAATGTGGGACGTCTTTCCATCTTCTAATACTTCTTCAGTTTCTTTCTTTCAGTGCCTATAGTTTCATGGTAAAATTCAGTTGCAAACCATCAATAAGAAGCTATATCTGGTGGTTGGCGGATTAACCTCTAATTCTGACCAACAGTAAAATCTTAGATGACCAGGTGTCCCTAGAGATGGACATAGAGCTTTTCCAGTCCACCTGTACATCAGCTCTGCCTTCTAAATACATTGAAATGGGAGGAGAGAGCTGAAATTAATTGTAAAGCAATTTTAAAATTTTAACCCAATGTACTATTACTGCACTGTGTAATCAGTGTGCGAGTTCTTTTAAAACTGGTATGTGTTTTACCGTTACCTTAGTGTAGACACTAAACACAAAGCTGTTTCATCTTTCTTAGAAGTATTCACTTTGAAGGAAAAATGTAAAACTATGTTTATCTAATTAAGTAAATTCATCAACTCTTATGTTAATTCGTTGTTATTACATCAAAGGGCTATTACTTAAATCAAAAGCAGCTCTAAATTTAGCAACATGTTTTGCTGTTCTGCACCGTACCTGCGAACAACCATGAAAGCACTTTGCGAATTGAGTGGGGTTGCAAATAAATGTTATTGAGGGAAACGTGATAGCTGTCTGTTGTAGTTTTTTCCTTGTAGGCATCTGAAAAAGTTTCCAGAGTTGAAATAATGTTTTTAATTATCTCTGCTTCTAAAAAGGTCTATCTTTTCAGCGCAAGATACCATGTGATTTTGTTTTGCCTGACCAATTTATGGATCCTATGGAAAAATTGTTTAAAATGTTTTTTGTTATCTGTCTCTCTCTCTTGCTGTCTCTCTCTGCCTCTGTTTCTTTCTTTCTCTCCTCCTTTCTCCCCTTCCCCCCTTCTCTCCCTCCTCTTCCCTCCCTCTCTTCCTCTGCCTCCCTCCTTTTCTCTGGCTCAGTCTTTCTTTTTTGCAGTACTGAGGATTGTACAGGGTCTTCACCTTTAGCTACATCTCCAGTCTTTTTTTTGTTTTTTTTTTTTGAGAAAGGGTCTCACTTAGTTGCCCAGGAAGGGCTTGAAGTTTCAGTCCTCCTGTCTCAGCCTCCTAGAGTGCTGGGATTACAGGTGCCCAATTTAGATATTTTATTCTGGTCTCAGTTTGATTCTTATTATTGAGAGGAAACTTTTGATCAAATTTGTGATGTATTTGCTGAAAATGTCCCTAGTATTATCCCATTTGTGATTTTAAAACTTTTTTTCCCTATGGAAGCACAAGGGTTTTTTATTTAGCTCTGCTGTAGCAAATTACAGTTCCCTTGTATCATGACATTTACGACACTACTTCTTCCAGATGCTTTTGTTTACTTTTTCAGTCATAGGCAATTCTGCATCTGTTGTTTTCCTTTGTGTTAAATTTCAAAATTGGTTCACACTTATTTTTAATCAAAACAATTAAAGTATAAATATTTTAAATGTATTGCCAATTATTATTCATATAAATGTCACCATGATTCATGCTGTAATATTCATTAGACACAGTAGAATGTTATGTTGCTATGTGGAAAAAAATGACTGACATTGAATTAGTCTTTTGACACTAGCTTGGTGATGTCTTTATGTATAATAGTATAAATACAACAACAATATATGATGCAACAGTTAAAATACAATTTATTCTTTTTACAAAATGGTGATTAAAAATACCCAATATGACATCTGCCATATGAAGCATTTTTGAGTGTATAGTCCTGTGGCATCCAGCATGTTTGTGTTGCTGTGCAACTGTCTGTGCTATCCATCTCCAGGACTCTTTCATCTTCCTCAACCGAAACTTTGGACCTGTCAAATAATAACACCCCATTCCTCATCCACCCATCCATTATGTTCTACTTGCTGTTTTTATGCTTTTTTTTTTTTTTTTTTTTTTTTGTGGGTACCAGGGGGTCGACCTCAGGACCTCGCGCGCCAGCAGGCGCCCGTGCCGCTGAACGATATCACCGGCCCCTTTTTCGTATGTGGGTTCCGGGAGTCGAACTCAGGCCCTTGCGCTTGCCGGGCAGGCGCTTAAGCCACTGAGCCATCTCACCAGCCCTGTTTTTATGCATTTGACTACTCGTTGTACCTTAAATAAGTGGAATCATAATATTACTTCTTTTGTGCCTCTTACTTGGCATATTGTCTTCAAGGTTCCTCCATGTTGCAGCAAGCATCAGAATTTCCTTCCTTTTAACACTGAATAATAGTTCATTGTATGTATCCACTGTACCACATTTTGTGTAACCATTCATCCATCAATTTATTCTTAGCCAAATAATAAAACTGTCTTTAATGCAAGATTTTATTTATTTATTTATTTATTTATTTCTCCATCTTATTTAATAATTCTGCTTTCATGGCACGTCGTACCACTGTAATTACATTTATCATCATCTTTTAATGCAATATTTTATATTGCTTTTGTTTTAAATTTTTAATTAACTTAAATTAAATGTCTATGGATCTTGTCTGAAAAATCTCTGCCCTAGTGATCCATTTACACTCTAGTAATTATAGACATATGGTTGGATCTAAGCCTGTGTCTTATTATTTGTACTCCTTTCCTCCTTTGAATATTGGGGATTGAACCCAGGGGCACTCTAACACTGAGCCACATCCCCTGTCCTTTTTATTTATCTTTTTTTTTTTAAAGAGAAAAAAAATAGGACAAAATTTCAAAACAACATAATAGGAGGGTAACAATGGTTAATACATTGGGTATTGTTATCTTTAAATTAGTTACTCAGAGTACAAGATATCAGCATTCAATTGTCCAAACAATATTACCACAAACCTGTCTTTTCAATGAACTAAGAGAAATTAGTAGTGTATCTATCTTAACTATCTTTTATATATATATATATATATTTTTTTTTTGCTTTTCCCTTCCTTCTTTTCTCCATTCCCCCATCTGAGTTTCTCTTTCCTTTTGAAGAGTTTCTTCCCGTTTTACAATATCTATTGTACGTTTTACAATATCATGTTGTTTATTATTTACTCTTTCAGCTTCTCACACTAGGGAGGCAATATAATGTTTACACATGTGCATCTGGTTTATTTCACTTTATGAGTATGGTCTCAAGTTGCATCCATTTACCTATAAAAGTCTCCAGTTTATCCTTCTTTATGGCTGAGTAGTACTCCATGGTATAAAAACACCACCTGTTTTTATCCATTCCTCAGTTGATTGGGTTGTTTCCAAGATATAGCTATTACAAATCATGCTGCTATAAACATGCGTGCACATATATCGCTGTGGTACGATATTTTTAATTCTTCTGGGGAGATACCCAGAAGGGGAATAGCTGGGTCAAATGGGACCTCCAATCCTAGTTTTTTGAGGAATCTCTACACTGATTGCCACAGTGGTTGCACCAGTCGACACTCCCACCAACAGTGAAGAAGGGTTCCTTTTTCCCCACAGCCCCTCCAGCATTTGTTATTAGTTGATTTCTTGATAATAGCCATTCTTTCTGGGGTGAGATGGAATCTCAGCATTTTTTAATTTGCATCTCTCTAGTGACCAATGATGTTGACCATTTTTTCATAAATTTCTTTGCTGTTTATATTTCTTCATCTGAGAAGTGTGTATTCATCTCAGATGCCCATTTTTGAATTTGGGAAGTCTGATTTTTTTGAGTTCTTTATATATCCTTTGTCTGAGGAACAGCTGGCAAACATTTTTTCCCATGTTGTGAGTTGTCTCTTCACTCTGTTGGTGGTTTCTCTTGCTGTGCAAAAGCTTTTAAATAAGATGAGATCCCAGTTGTTGTTTCTTTGTAATAGTTCCTGTGCAATTGGGGTTTTATTCATAAAGTCTTTGCCTACACCAATGTCTTTAAGAGTTTTACCTATTCTATCTTCTGGCAGATTTAATGTTTCTGTTTTAATATTTAGATCTTTGGTCCATTTTGCATTTATTTTAGTGCATGGTGGAAGATATGGGTATAATTTTAATCTTCAGCATGTGCAGAGCCAGATTTTTCAGCACCATTTATTAAAGAGGTTATCTTTCTTCCAGTGAATGTGTTTGGCACCTTTGTCAAAGATAAGGTGGCTTAGTATTTCTGGAGTTGTTTCTGCATCTTCTAATCTGTTCCATTGATGGGTCTGGTTTTTTTGCCAGTACCACACTGTTTTTATCATAGTAGCTTTATAGTATAATTTCAAGTCAGGGATTGTGATGCCTCCTTTCCTTGCCTTTGTTGCCCAGAATTTCCTTTGCTATTCTAAGTCTCTTCTGGTTCCAAATGAATTCTAGGATTGTTTTCTCTAATTCTGTGAGATATGCTGTTGGAATTTTGATCGGAATTACATTAAATCTTGTATAACAATTTTGGAAGTATGGCCATTTTCACTATACTGGTTCTTCCTGCCCAAGAGCAAGGGATATCTTTCCATTTTCTGATATTCTCTTCAATCTCCTTTTCAGAGTACTGTAGTTTTTCAATATAGAGGTCTTTTACATCTTTTGTTAGATTGATTCCTAGGTATTTCATGTTTTTGGATGCTATTGTGAAAGGTATTGTTACCCTAATTACTCTTCCAGTGAGTTTTTATTTGTGTACAGAAAGGCTATTGATTTTTGAGTATTGACTTTGTATCCAGCTACTCTACTGAATTTGCTTATTAAATCTAGCAGTTTTTTAGTGGAGTTTTTGGGGTCTTCTATGTAGAGTATCATGTCATCTGCAATAATGATAATTTAACTTCTTCCTTTCCTATCCTTATTCCTTTTATTTCTTTCTCTTGTCTAATTGCTCTTGCTAAAGTTTCCAGGACTATGTTGAATAAGAGTGGAGACAGTCGACATCCTTGTCTTGTTGCTGATTTTAGAGAGAAAGCTTTCATTTTTGTCCATTTAGTATAATGTCGGCTGTTGATTTGTCAGAGATAGCTTTTATCAAATTGAGATAAAGACCATCTATTCCAATTTTCTGTAGGGTTTTTATCATGAATGGGTGCTGGACTTTGGCAGAAGCTTTTTCTGCATCTATTGAGATGATCATATGGTTTTTGTCCTTCGTTCTGTTAATATGGTGTATTACATTTATTGATTTATGTATGTTGAACCATCCCTGCATCCCTGGGTTGAATCCAACTTGGTCATGGTGTATAATCTTCGTGATGATTTGCTGCATTCTGTTTGCTGGTATCTTATTGAGGATTTTTGCATCTATGTTCGTTAGGGAGATTGGCCTGTAGTTCTCTTTCTTGGTTGGGTCTTTTTCTGGTTTTGGTATCAGGGTAATGCTTGCTTCCAGGAATGCATATGGGAGTATTGCTTCCCTTTCAATTTCATTAAAAAGTTTGAGAAGTAGTGGTGTTAGGTCTTCTCTAAATTTCTTGTAGAATTCAGCACTGAAGCCATCAGGGCCTGGGCTTTTCTTTTTTGGGAGGTTTTTAATTACATTTTTTATTTCATTTATTGATATTGGTTTATTTAGGATTTTTATATCTTCTTGATTGAGCTTTGGTAATTGATATGTATCCAGGAATCTGTCCATTTCTTCTGCATTTTCCATGCAGAATACAAATTTTCAAAATAGGTATAGATGATCTGGATTTCTGCAGGGTCTGTTGTGATATCACCCTTTTCATTCTTTTTTTTTTTTTTTTTTTTTTTTTTTTTTAATGTGGGCTCCGGGAGTTGAACTCAGGATCTTGCACTAGCTGGGCAGGTGCTTGTGCCACTGAGCCATCTCACCGGCCCACTCTTTTCATTCTTAATTGTGTGGATTTGAGTCTTTTCTTTCCTTTTTTTTTTTAATAAGATTGGATAAGGGTTTGTCGATTTTATTTAATCTTTCAAAGAACTAACTCTTGGATTCATTGATTCTTTGTATATATATATATATATATTTTTTTTTAGTCTCCAATACATTAATTTCTGCTCTGATCTTTATAATTTCCTCCCTTGTACGAGCTTTTGGCTTAGCCAGCTCTTCTTTTTCTAGAAGTTTGAGGTTCACCATTAAGTTGTTTATTTGTGCTTGCTCTGTTTTCCTGGTATGGGTATTTAATACTATAAATTTCCCTCTTAGGACTGCTTTCATTGTATCCCATAAGTTCCAGTATGTTGTACTGTCATTATCATTCAGTTGTAGAAAGTGTCTAATTTCTTCTTTAATTTCATCTGTGACCCATTGGTTGTTCAGGAGGGTGCTATGTAATTTCCATGTGTTTAGGAAGTTCTTGTGGTTTCTTTTGCCATCGATTCCAATTTCATTGCACTATGGTCTGATAACATGCATGGGATAATTTTAATTCCTTTGCATTTCCTTAAGCAGGTTCTATGAGCTAGTATGTGGTCTGTTTTGGAGAATGTCCTGTGTGCAGCTGAGATGAATGTGTATTCTGATGTTGTGGAGTGGAATGCTCTGTAAACATCTACTAAGTCCATTTGTTCCAAAGTTTGGTTCAGTTCTAATATTTCATTGTTGACTTTTTGTCTAGTTGATCTGTCTTTTTGTGACAGTGGGGTATTGAGATCTCCCAATACAATTGTATTAGTGCTTATTTGATTTTTAATGTCCATTAATATTTGTTTTATATAGTTGAGTGTACTGGTATTTGTTGCATATATATTTATGATTGTTATCTCTTCCTCTTGGATTGTTCCCCTTACAAGGATGTAGTGACCTTCTTTATCTCTCTTAATCAGTCTTGGCTTGAAATTCACTTTGTCTGCAAAAAGAATAGCTACCCCTGCTTTTTTCTGGGTTCCTGTCACATGGAGTATTGTTTTCCATCCTTTGACTTTCAGTCTGTGAATTTCTTTTTGAATTAAATGTGTTTCTTGTATGCAGCATATTGTTGGATCTTGCTTCTTGATCCATTCTGCCAGTCTGTGTCTTTTGATGGGCGAATTGAGACCATTAACATAGATGGTTAAAACTGATAGTTATTGCCTCATCCTTGTCATGTTATTTTCCTGTTGTTGGCTCCCCCCTTTTCTTTTCTCCCCCTCTAATTTTTTGTCTTGCCTGGTGTATTTCTTCTGTTGGGGTTCATGGAGTGTAGTCCTTGTTATCCCTTTCTAGAATGTTCTTCAAAACATTTTGGAGTGCTGATTTGGTGGTCATAAATTTCCTCAGATGTTCTTGTCATGGAAGTATTTCATTTTCTCCATCAGTTTCGAAAGATAGTTTTGTAGGGTACATCAATCTGGGTTGAAGGTTATTTTCCTTTAAAACTTGAAATACTTTACTTCAAGCTCTTCTTGACTTCAGGGTTTGTGCTGAGAAGTCAGCTGTGATTCTGATGGATTTTCCTTTATAGGTGATTTGTTTCTTTTCCCTAACAGCTTTTACGATTCTACTCATGTGTTGAATTTCTGGAATCTTTACTATGATATGCCTGGCTGAAGATTTTTTTTGATCATGGCTAATTGGAATTCTATATGCTCTTTTTCTCTACCAGGGAAGTTTTCTGCCATGACGTCTGGGAACAGTTTTCTTATATCGTTTATGCTATCTCCTGCTTTTTCATTGACTCCAATCAATCTTAAGTTATTCTTCTTTGCCTCATCTAACAGCTGCTGGATTGATCACTAACCACAAGCCTGTCTTCTATCTGAGATCCTGTCCTCACATTGGCTTAATCTGCTGCAAATACTTTCAGTGGAATTTTTGTTCTCCTGGATATCTGCTTGAATCTGCCTTATGAATTCCATATCTTTCCTATGCTGAGCATTGATGGCTTCCATAATTTTCTTAAGCTCATCTATTTTTTTGTCTGTATCTGCTCTAGAGTCCCTAAGCATGGTTTTCATTGTGGACACCATCTCTGCAATTATCTGAGAAATTATTTGATTGTTTTCTAGAGCCTCATTCAATTGCTTTGTTGTTGCCACTTCAGAGATGCCAGGTGGGTGGCTTTTAGATTGTCCCACCTCATTGCCCCTTGGGTTTACCTTTGGTGAACTGGATGTCTGGGGTTGCATCTTGTTTAAGTTTCTTCTCATTTTCTTTTCTTTCTTTAGTTTAATTTTCTTTCTTTAGTTTAATTTTCTTTCTTTAGTTTAATTCCTTTAGTTTAATTCCTTTCTTTAGTTTAATTCTTTAGTTTTAATTCCTTTAGTTTAAGGTGATGCTTGTAAATTGCCTATGGTAGGTTGCTTTATTGTTAGTATTTAAAACCTTTAGGAGATGGCTACTTTGCCAAGGTATCTTCCAGGTGTAGCTTATTTTGGGGTTTTGAGTCTGTTGCAAGATCCTACCACTTCAATTTGTTGGACGTGAGAAGTTGCTGACTGTTTGGCCCAGTCCTTGGTTCCTTGGCACTGTGCCACAGTATTTTCTGACTTTTTTTTTTTGTGGGTACCGGGGGTTATCCTCAAGACCTTGCGCACCAGCAGGCGCCCGTGCTGCTGAGCGATATCACCGGCCCTTTTTTCATATGTGGGTACTGGGAGTTGAACTCAGGACATTGCGCTTGCCAGGCAGGCGCTTATGCCACTGAGCTATCTCACCGGCCCATATTTTCTGACTCTTAATCCATCTCAGTCATGGAATACCAGGAGGAACAGCTGTTTAGAACAATTATGTCACTTTTGGCTATAGTGGTACCAAAAGCATCAAACACAGGCTAGAAAATTACAGACTATGCTTACCAGTCACTTATTTGCCACTTTTAATCATATAAACTAGATTTGTGGTTATAAAACAAAATCTAAAACAAAACCAAACAATTATGTGGAGTATACAAGTCCTTAATATGTCAATTTTGCCCTCAGGTTTAAAATTTGAGATGAGTTGAGAAAATAGTTAAGTGAAGAAGAGGAAGGAATTAGATATAAGGCTGGAGGACAAAGAGGGATCACGCTAACATTGGGAAACTGGTGCGGAAGACTGGAAAGAGAGAAGGAAGGAATAAAAGGAAGAACAGAACAGAACCACAACCACAAAGAGGCTAGAAACTCCATTTACACTCATACAAAAACAAGATCAAATAATGAAGGAAAAAAAAAAAAAACCAAGCACAACAACAAAAAGCAAACAAGAGAGAGAGAGAAAAAGAAAAAAAGGAAAAAAAGAAAAAGGTTCACTTCCAGGTTTGTCTCTGCTGTTGCTGGTAGACAAGGTGTAGAGACAGAGTCCTGTTCCATGCCGATCTGTCCCAGCAAGCCAGCAGTAGCTTTTTGGTGGGGTAGTGGATAATCTCAGCAAGCCTGCACTTTCTGGCAGAGACCAGACTCATTCAGTCTGCAGCCATAAGCGCACCTTCTGCGGGCCTGAGCCCGGCTGGGAGCTGTAGATGAAGCCCACAGCTGCCCTGAGTTCCAAGCTCAGCCGCTCCCCACCAAGATGGCCCTCGGCCAATTGCTCTCTCACAAGGGAAGGCTGAGCCTCAGACTCACCGCCAGCCAGTGCAGTCCTTCAGGTCCGCTGCTCCCCTCCGTAGCCGTAGCTCTCTGTGGAGGCCCCTGGGGCCGCTGGCAGTCACCGTGTGTCCGCAGGTTTGAACCGCTCCTGTCGCACAGTGAGTCCTGACCCAGGGAGGAGGCGCCGGCGGCCACCTCCTTCTTTGTTGAATTTTCTCTCTTCACTCTTTCCGTGGGCTTCAAATTGTGCTTCAGATCCTTCCTGGGTCCAGGGGACCCGCATCTCTCCTTCTTGTCCTCCCCGAGCCGCTATATTCCAGTGTCTGGATGGCGACTCTCAGAGAGGCTCTCTCTCTGCTGCTCACCACTTTGCCATCTGTACTTCTCTCGTTATTTAATCTTTTGAGACAGTGTCTCATTATGTTGCCCATATGGGACTAGAACTTGAGATCCTCCTGCCTCAGCTCCCTAAAGGAATTACAGGTGGGGGCCATCACACTTGGCAATTTTTCTCTTTTTAAAATCTATTTATTTTTTAAAATAAAAAAAAAATTTTTAGTGTATGAAGAAGGTTCATCTGGCCCGTGGTTTTTTTTTTTTGTTTGTTTTTGTGGAGACAGGGTCTCACCATGTAGTTCAGGCTGGCCTTGAACTCACTATGTAGCCCAGGCTGGCCTCAAACTCACAGCGATCGTCCTGCCTCAGCCTCTTGAGTGCTGGTATTATAGGCATGTGCCGCCATGCCTGGCCCCCATGGTTCTTTTGTAATTGATGTATATTAGTAATAGAGAATAATGGGATTTGTTTTGGTATATTGATACATGTATGTAATATATTTTCATTATTTTTATCTGTGGCTACCACCCTCTCCCACTTCTCCCCTCCCCCAATCCCTTTTCCCATCTCTAAAATTTTTTTTTCTAGTTTCCTGTCATCTTTCCTTTATTTTTAGATTGCTTATATAAGAGAAAAGATGTGATATTTAACTTTCTGAGACTGGCTTATTTTGCTTAACATGATGGTCCCCAGTTCCATCCATTTGTTTGCAAATGACATGAATTCATTCTCCTTTATGGTTGAATGAGATAAATAGATAGATAGATAGATAGATAGATAGATAGATAGATAGATAGATAGATAGATAGATAGATCTATATATATCCCTCTTTATCCTTTCATCTGTTGGTGGGCATCTTGGCTGTTTCCATAGCTTAGGTATTGTGAATTCTGCTGATATAAAGATGGATATGCATGTATCACTCTAATACACAGACTTTAATTCTTTTGGGAATATCCAAAGGAGTGGTAAGGCTAGAACAAATGGTATATCTATTTTTCATTTTTATTTATTTATTTTAATTTATTTTATTTTGTTTTTAGTTTCTTTTTGAGGACCCTCTGTACTGATTTCCGTAGTGGTTGCACTAATTCCCACCAGTATAGTTGAAGGCATTTTTCCCCCCTGTATCTTCACCAGAATGTATCATTTTTTGTGTTCTTGTTGATAGCCATTCTGATTAGAGTGAGATTGAATCTCAATGTTATTTTTATTTACATTTTCCCAGTGGCTAAAGAGTTGAACATTTTCTTTTCATGTACTTATTGGCCATTTGTACTTCTTTAGAGAATTCTCTATTCTATTCATTTGTCCATTTATTGATCAGGCTATTTGGATTTGTGTGTGCGTGTTAAGCTTTTGTGCTCTTTACTTATGCTGGACACTAATCCTCTATCAGAAAAGTAATTAGCAAAGCTTTCTTTCCATTCTATATTGTGTGGAAGCTTTTTAGTTTAATGCAACTACATTTGTTGATTCTTGGTATTTCCTGTGCTGTTGATGTCCTCTTTAGGAAGCCTTTGCCTGTGTCTATGACTTTCCCTATGTTTTTGTCTTGGTTACTTTCTCTGGTTGCTGAGACAAAATCCACAACACCCATAGATAAGGAGGAAAGGTTTATTTAGCTCACAGTTTGTGGAGGTTTCAGTCCCTAATCAGCTGGCTCCTAGGCAGGGTGGCATGGCAGAGGGGCAACAGTTCAACGCAGCCAGAAGACAGCAAAAGCAACAAGAGTGAAAGAGGGAAGAGCAAGCCTCTTTTCCTCCCTTATACTGTATGCAGGCTACCCGCCCTCAGGTGGGTGTAGCACTCACACCATCTCCCTGCCCTCCTCTTGCACAGGCTCAGGATGTTCACAAAGTGAGGACCCTGGTCCCCTGCTGTGTCACTTAGTTAAACTTCTAAACTTCTCAGGTTGGCACAATGAACAACATCCTAGAGCGGTAATGGCATATCCTCTACACCATAGGATGTAGAACTGCTGAGTTAGTTAAACTTCTAGACTTCTCAAGTTGACACAATGTATCAACCATAACAGTTTTCTTCCTCAAAGTTTCTGGTCTTATCTCTAGGTCTTTGATCTATTTTTATTTGATCTGTGTACAGGGGGAGAGATTAGGACCTAGTTTCAATATTCTGCCTGTGGATATCCAGTTTTCCTAGTACCATTTGTTAAAGAGACTTTTTTTCTTCATTGTACATTTTTGGTTTCGTTGTCAAAAATCAGATGGTTGTAGGTGGATTTGTTCTGTTTCCTTGTCTTCTGTATGGCGTTAATCTACATGTCTGTTTTTGTTACTGTGGCTTTGTAGTATAATTTGAGATTGTAAGTATTGTGATGCCTCCATATTGCTGTTTTTGTTCAGGACTCCTGTGGCTATTCTGGGTCTTTTGTTTTGCTGTATGAATTTTGGGATGATATTTCTCTACTTCTGTGAAGAATGTTGTTGGTATTTTAATAGGAATCACACCAAATATGTAGATCACTTTTGGTAATGTGGTCATTTTAACAATATTAGTTCTGATGATTCATGAACAAAGGAAGAATTTCTATTATCTAAAGTTTTCCTTAATTTCTTTTTGGTGCTTTGTAATTTTCATTATAGAGGTCTTTTACATTCTTGGTTAGGTTGTTGGTTCCTAGGTATTTTATTTTTTTGAAGCTATTGTGAATGGAATTATTTTCTTGATTTCTTTCTCGGTGGGTTCATTATTGGTATATAGGAAAGCTATTGATTTTTTTTGTTGTTATTTTGTATCTTGCAACTTTGTTGAGTCTATTCATCATAACTAAGAGCCTTTTATAAACCTAGGTGTGGTGATGCAAGCCTGTAATCCCAGCACTCAGGAGGCTGAGGCCAGAGGATTGTTATGAGTTCAAGGCCAGCCTGGGCTACATAAGTGGTTTAAGGCCAGCCTGCACTACGTAGCAAGACCCTGTCTCAACACCCCCCCAAGAAAAACAAACAAACACACAAACAAATGAGAGCCTTTTATATAAAGGATAATATTATCTGTGAATAGAGATGTTTGACTTCTATGTTTATTTCTTTTATTTCTTTTTCTTGCCTAAAGTTTCAAAACTATATTGAACAGGAGTGATGACATCTCATTCCTGATTTTAGAAGAAATGCTTTTAGTTTTTCACTGTTCAGGATGATGTTGGCTGTGGGTTTGTCATATATGACATATCAATTTGAAGAAAGATCAATATATACCTATTTTCTTCAGGATTTGTAATCACAAAGGAATGTTGAATTTTACCAAAGGCTTTTTCAGCATTTATTGAGATGATCATGTGTTTTCTGTTTTTTTTTTTGGGAACCGGCAATCGAACTCAGAACCTCATGTTTGCCAGGCAGGCACCGTGCCACTGAGCTATATCCCCGGCCCGATCATGTGGTTTTTATCCTTTGTTTTATTTATTTGGTATATTACATTTATTGATTTAGATATGTTGAACCATCCTTGCATCCCTAGGATGAAACCAATTTGATCATGATTTGTGATCTTAATGTGTTGTTGAATTTTGTTTGCTAAATCTTGTTGAGGATTTTTGCATTTTTGCTCATCAACGATATTGTCTGTAGTTTTCTTTTTTATGGCATCTTTATCCAGTTTTGGCATCAGGATAATACTGGCTTCACAGAATTTAGAAGCATCCCTTCCTTGTCTGGAAAAATTTGAGGAGCATTTGTATAACTTCTTCTTTAAAAGTCTAGGAAAATTCAGCAGTAAATCCATCAGGTGCTGGGCTTTTTTCTTTTTTTCTTTTTTTTTTTTCCCTGAGACAGTGTCTTGCTATGTAGCCCAGCCTGGCCTTGAACTTGTGGTGATCCTCCTGCCCCAGCCTCTCGAGTGCTGGCATTACAGGTGTGCACCACCACGCCCGGCCAGGTGCCATGGTTTTTGTAGTTGGGAGAGTCAGCTGGGCTTTTTGTAATTGGGAGAGTTTTTATTTCAATTTCATTGCTTGTTATTGATCTGCTTAGACTTTTCTTTATCTTCTTGGTTCTTTTTTGGTAGGTCATATGTGTCTAGGAATTTATCCTTTTTTTCTAGATTTTCTAATTTATTGGAATATAAATTTTCAAAATAGTTTCAAATAATCCTCTGAATTTCATTGATAATTTCACCTTTTTCTCTTTTGGTAGGCTTGGCTAAGGGCTTATCAATGTTGTTTATCTTTTTTTTTTTTATATGTGGGTACCAGAAGTCAAACTCAGGACCTCGCACTTGCCAGGCAGGCGCTTATGCCGCTGAGCTATCTCACCGGCCCATTGTTTATCTTTTGAAAGTACCAAGTTGTTTCAGTGTTGATTGATCCTTTGTATTTTTTTTTAGTCTCTGTTTCATCAATTTTCTCTCTGATCTTTATTTCTTCTACTGGATTTGGGTTTAGGTTGTTCTTGTTTTTCTAGGACTTTGAGATGCATCATTATGTAATTTATTTGGGATCACTTTAATTTTCTGACATAGGCACTCATAGCAATAAACTTCCCCCTTAGAAATATTTCATTGTAGGGCCAGTGAGATAGCTCAGCGGCACAAGCGCTTGCTGGCAAGCGTGAGGTCCTGAGGTCGACTCCCGGTACCCACCTAAAAAAAAAAAAAATTTCATTGTGTCCTACAGATTCTGATATATTGTGTTTTTATTATCATTTGATTGTAGGAATTTAAAAAATTTTCCCTAGATATTTCAATGACCTTCTGATGGTTCAAAAATGTACTATTCAATCTCTGTGTTTGTATAATTTCTGTGGTTTCTTTTGCTGTTGATTTCTAGTTTCACTCCATTGTGATCTGATAGGATGGATGAGATTCTTTCAGTCTTTTTGTATTTATTAAGCCTTGCTTTATGTTCTAGAACATGATCTATTTTGGAGAAAGTCTCATAGACTGCTGACAAGAAAGTGTATTCTGTTGGTTTTGGATGGAACCCCCTGTAAATGTTTATTAAGTCCACTTGATCTATAGTATAGTTTAACTCTGATGTCTCCTTGTTTATTTTTAGGTCTTATTCACCTATTTTTTAATGCAGAGCATTTATATCACCCACTATGATTGTATTGGGGGTCTATGTGTCAAGTAGTGTTTGCTTTATAAAACTGCATATGCCAATGTTTAGTGTGTATATGTTTACAATTGTTATCTCTTCTGGGTGAATTGTTCCCTTTACCAATGTATATTAACTTTCTTTGTTCCTTCTAACTAATTTTACTTTGAATTCTACTTTTTCGGATATAAATATAGCTACTGTTTTTTGCTTCTGGTCTCCAGCTCATTGGAGTACAGTGGTACCTCGATTCACGAACTTAATTTGTTCTGCGATTTTGGAAAAGATAGCCATGTTTGTGTGGAAAAGATTGTTGTGGTCGTGTTTGTCACCTGATGTAGAGTTTGCAAACAAAAGCAAAATTTTGCCAAACGCTTCAGTTTGCAAACCAAATTGTATGCAAACAGAAGCGTTTGTGAACCAGGGTACCACTGTTTTAGTTTCCATTCTTTCACTTTCTGTGTCCTTGCCAGTGAGATGTATTTCTTGCAGACAACATTATACGTGGGTCTTGTTTTGTTTCTTTTTTTTTTTTTTTGAATCCAGTCTGCCAGTCTGTGTCTTTTGAGAATTAAAATCATTTGCATTAAATGCTATTATTGAAAGGTATGTTCTGTCTCCTGTCATTTTGTTGTTTTTCTAGTGTTTGAGACATTCTGATTTTCATTTGTTTATCTACTCTCCAGGTGAGATTTATTTTTTCCTTTAGTTCTGTGGTTGTACATGTCCTCTTCTTCTGTTTAGGACTTCCTCAAGTACTTTCTGCAATATTGGCTTTGTGGTCATGAGTTTCTTTAGTTTATACTTAATCTTGGAAGGTACTTATTTCTCCTTTGATTTTGAACAATAGCCTTGTGGGGTATAGTATTCTGGGTTGGCAGTTACTTTTCTGAGGACTTGAAGTACATCATTCCAACCCTTCCTGGCTCTTAGAGTTTCTGTTGAAAAGTCTGCCGTTATTCTAATGGGTTTGCCTTAGTGATTTAATGTTTCTTTCTAAACACTTTTAGTATTCTTTGTTCTGGATTTTTTCAGTTTGACTATGATATGTTGTGGAGGGATTCTTTTCTGGTCATATGTTCTTAGGGTTCTAAATGCCTGTAATACCTCAGTGCCCATTTCATTCCCTAGATTTGGGAACTTTTCTGCTATCATCTCAGTGACTTGGTTTTCTGTGCTATTAGCCTCTTTATTCTCCCGAGGACCAATGAGTCTTAAATTTTTTCTTTTAGAGTTGTTCAAGAGCTCTTGGTTAATCTTTTCGTTATTTCTTTATTTTTTCTTCATTACTTTCTGAATGTTTCAGTACATCCACTTTGCCTTAAGGCCCTTATATTTTTCTGATTCATCTTATCTACTGCTGAGATTTTGAGTTGAGCTTTTTTATTTGACTAATTAAGGATTTCATTTCTAGAATTTGTTTTTTTTTTCCAGAACTTTTATCTCTGTACTGAAATACAGAGAATTTCAGTACCTTGTATTGTCTTCCTTACTTCATTCAGATATATATTTGTATCTTCTTTGATCACATTGATAATTCTATCAGTTTTTAAAATTCTTTGTATAGAATTTTATCCACTTCAGGATCTGTGGGATCCATTTTTAGGGAGTTATAAATTTTTGGAGGCATTTTATTGCCTTGTTTTCTCACAGTTTCTGTGTTTTTGTGTTGAAGTTTACAGATCAGTTGAATGGACATCTCTACCAGTTTATGCAGAGATCTTTTTAGTAAGTGGCTTTCTCTCCGTGATGTACCTTGGTTGGGGATACGTCTTAGTGTGAAAGCATCCATTCAGCCCATTCAGAGCATAAGTTCAAACCTGAACACTGTTTTGCAAGGAGAGAATACCAGTAATTTTAACATCTAAAGAACCATCCATGTGTCAGCATATAATTTAAAAACTTGTTTAAAAAGTTCTGTGCTATTTCACTAACCCAGGAAAAGAAAGAGTAACAATGTAAGATAGGCTAGGAAAAAGAAAAAAAATGCTTTGATGATAATATGTATGTACAAGAAAAGAAAGGGGGAGGAGGGGAGATTTGAGATGAGGAAAGAAAGAATGGAAGGAAATCTAAATGGAAAGTGATAGAAAATATAGGGAGATTGAGTCCAGTTAATGAACTAGCAGAAATACAAAGTTATAAAATCCTATGAAACAACACTTGTGAAAGAACATGACTAAACAGGTTTAGAAGCAAAGCAATAACTACAATAACTAATGCACACATATTTATACATATCCTCCCCCCAGTCCAGGTCCAATATTTCTCCTTTTTGGGGCAATTATACTGGAAATAATTATTTTTCCCATTTTTCTACTAGCTATTGCCTGTTAAAAGGAAGAACATGAAAATACAGTTCAGAGTTCTTCTCTGCTTCTGTCCCCATGGGAGCTGCAGCTCAGGGGCTCTGGAGGCTCAATTCTGCCCCTCCGTGTTTGTAGATGAGCGCCGTGGCAGGTCAGCCGTGGCAGGTCAGCTTGTGGCAGGACCGACCCCACCCACCACTCACTCTCCTCTGTATCTGGGGTGGAAGCCGGGGCTGTCTGCTGGGCCTCTCACGTTCATGGTCCATAGACAGGTGTGGGCTGTGGCCAGCACTAATTATGCAACCATGCTGTCGACGGCAGGCCTGACTGGTGTTCGTGTGCACCTGCACTTATCCTGAATGTCTCAGCGTGGGGTTAAAAGCCATGGACGCCCCATCTTCCGCTCATCCCTACAGCAGCGTGTCCACACTCAGACCCCTCCCACTACGAAGTCCCACACTGCAGACTCTTCCTGCCACCATATGCAAACCACCCCTGGTTCCTGCCCTTCTCTTTTGGGGCTTTTCCCTCCACCTGTCTGATCGCATTCATGCAGTCTGGTCTTTCCCAGCCTCAAGTTCCAGTCTCCTGAGAGCCAGGTGCTAGGCATTTCCCCTCATCCCATGAGTTTAGTTTTTCTGTCACAGTCACCATTCTCCTAGGCTCAAGCTAATGATTAGGGCAGGTGCCCCTTGACTCCCCGGATGGACGTAGCCATTGCCTTGGGTTTTCTTCACTCCACCTGGAGGGGAAGCCCCACTCCCCTGCTGTTCATTGCTGTTGCTGCAGTATTTCTGTTACTCTGTGGCTGCTGGGTTCTTCTCTCAACCCAGAAAGAATTACAAGGTAGAGCATGAAAAGAGGACTCAGCAAAGTATTTATTATAGAGCAAAAACAGAAAGCAGCATTTATTGTAAAGTGGAAGCAAAAAGCTCCCAGGCAAATGAACTCGGGAGCGGTTGCCTAAGAGGCTTCTTTGTTTAGGGGGTTTTATACACGACAGTGACTATGTTTTAGACAAATTGAGATTAACCTATGGGGTTACAGCCAGGCAAATTGATGTGGAAGTGGACCGATAGGAGCTTGGGGTGTGTAGCAGGCCTACTTTTGCAAGCACCATTAATTGTAACTTCAAACAGAACAGACATTCTTTAGAGAAGTATGAGTGGCTTACTTCTGTGCAAGGAAATCCTGCCAATCTAATGAGGCCTTTGTTGTCGTCGTTGTTTGTTTTTTGTCTTTGGAGACAGGGTTTCACTATGCAGTTCAGGCTGGCTTTGAATTCACTTTGTAGCCCAGGCTGGTCTTGAACGCTCGTGATTCAGTCTCTCCAAGTATCCCGTTACCTTCCTGCTTCAGTTTCTCTTACTTATGGTTCTAAATATCAAGACAGTATTTCTGGGTTTTGCCTGGTTGTTAGTTTGCTCAAGTGGCAGTGCAGGATTTCCCGTGATCCCCGTCTCCTGAGCAGAGCTGCATATCTGTTGCGTTAGACGAGTCTCCCAGAGCCACTTCTGAGTACTTGGCTGCCTCAAACAGTTTAGTCTTCAAAATACATCTGTTTAGGAATGTTAACTGACCATTTTTATTTACCTATTTTACTTCCACTACTGACTAGCTCTATACATGATAGATATTTTAGAGTTTACAATAGGCACCCTGTCACAGTGCGTCTTTAAATAATTTTATCCCATTTCATCCATAATATACAGCTTTTATTTCCATTTCTCTTTTTTTTATAATAGATTTAAATTCTATGACTATTATATCTTCTTCAAAACAGTTACTATTTTGGCTTGAAACACTCTATTACATATTTTCAAAGAAATTAAAAGACAGTAAAGTGTCTTTTCTATCTAGCCAGTGTTTACCATTTCTGGCACTCTTCATTTTTTGGAGGAAGATTCAAGTTTCCATCTGTTATCATTTTTCTTCATCCCGGGTATATCCTTTAAGATGTCGTGTTGTGTAGTTCTACTGACAATAGTTTCTTTCAGCATTTCCATATCTGAAAATTTCCTTATTTCATCCTCATTGTTGAAGGGTATTTTTACTTGATAGAGATTTCCAGGGTTACAGTTCTTCTCTTTTAGCAATTTAAATAAGAATTTCCATTACTTTCTTGTTTGCATTATTTTGATAAGAAGTATACCCTCATTTTTCTTGTAATTCCTCCAAGAGTAGTGTGTCTTTCTCCTTGTGCTTTTTCAGTTTTTTCCTTGTTATTCAGTTTGATTTGGCTGTGAATCTAAGGATTGTGCTTTGCAACTTGGATTTTTGGAATTTGTTCGATTTCCTGGGTTTGCTTAGTTTGGAAATTTTAAAAAATCTGTGCCCTCATAATTCTCACTAAATTCGAAATATTCCAGCCATTGGCCCTTACCATTCTGTCCTCATCTGTCTGTCTTTCGTTATTCCAGATACACACATGTAACACCACTTGGTCGTATCCCCTCAACCAGTGAGCACTTTTTCTTTTCTTTTTGATCCTTTCCCCATTTTTGCTCTGTGCTTTAATGGATAGTTTTTATCAAATGTTTTGATGTTCAGTGGTCTTTTCTTCTACAGGATAATCACTGCCACAGTTTTCTAGTGAGTTTTACATTACAGATACTGTATTTTCAGCTTTAAAATTTTTATCTGGTTCTTTTGTGTAGTTTTCATGGCTTTCCCGTTATTTATACATGCCTGTCAAATGGGGAGGGGGTTATCATTTTACTTCCCAGGAACAGCTTTCTTTCTTCACAGCCTTGCCAGAGTATATTGCCCAAACTTCTGGATTTTTACAATTTAAGTGAAGAAAATTTGTTTCTTGCTATAGATTTAGTTTCCATTTCCTTTATTCTGATTGAAATTGACCATTCTTTTGTTTTATTTCTATAAACTGCTTACTTATAGTTCGACTGTTTTTGATTTGTAGCAAGTCTCCTTATAATATGGAAAGTCCTTTGTTGATGTAAGTTAAAAATATTTTCCTACTTTATCCTTGATCCTGCTTTTGTTTTTGCCATGCTAATTCAATTATTTACAATTCGTAAATTATCTCAGTCCTCCTAGTAACTTCCTCACCTACGGATGGCTTGATGTTTTTCATGAACGTCTTTGCTATTGTCGAAGCAAAGCACATTTCTCTCCAGTCCACTTAATATATTCATTCATTGGACACCCACTTCTTTAGTTATTCATTCAACAACCATTTCTCATGGCCTATTGTGAACTAAAATGTGTGCAAGGTTTTCTGTGGAATGGAAATGACACATAAGTCTCTGATGCAAAGGGACCCAGCACCGCACAGAGGAGGCATCCAAGCGCTGTTTTGTGGTATTTGCCTGGTGCCGCAGAGCGCCAAGGAAAGCTCTCCACCCTGGTTAGGGACGCGTGCCAGGGCAGCCTTGTACGTGTTACAGAAACCCAAAAGCTAAACAGCAAAACATAACATACAGTACTGAATTGCATCACATTAGAAGCAAGGTTTTATCTGTTGAACACTTGATTGCAAAGTCTCTAAATTAGAACTAAACTTCTGTCAAACTGCTCAGTTACATAGAATTTGGACTCTTATTATACAGAGCTTTGCGCTCGCTTATCTACAGTCACTTCTGTTTCAGGTGGTTTAATACTGGCTGCTGATTACTCTCAGCTTGAACTGAGGATCTTGGCTCATTTATCTCACGATCGCTGTCTCATTCAAGTATTAAACACCGGAGCTGATGTTTTCAAGAGCATTGCGGCAGAATGGAAGATGATTGAGCCAGAGTCTGTTGAGGATGATCTGAGGCAACAAGCAAAGCAGGTGACCTTAGTGGACATGCTTAATAGAAATCACAAGAATTTAATGCATCAAAAATGTTTTAATTATCTCGATTATTTGTAGTCGAGGAACATTTTCTGTCTGTGGATGTTTCCGACCACATTCACCAGAGCCTGACTCATGGTGTTTATTACTCTTTCCTTTCTAGTGGCAGTAGAAAGGAGCAGACAGAGCCGCTTAGTGTCAAGAAAGCCTTGTGTATTCAAGACCATCATAAGGGTAGTCACAGTGCCTGGTACTCTGTAGAGGCTTGTTTAAAAGTGGTAGAGATCGGGGCGGTGAGATGGCTCAGCGGCATAAGCACCTGCCCAGCAAGTGCGAGGTCCTGAGTTTGACCCCCAGTACCCACATAAAGGAAAAAAGGGCCGGTGATATCACTCAGCGGCACAAGCGCTTGCTGGCAAGCGCAAGGTCCTGAGGTCGACTCCTGGTACTCACATTTAAAAAAAAAAAAAAAAAGTGGTAGAGATCACTGTGGTGGTCGTGGTATTTATTTATGGGTATGTATATATGTGTATTTTAAATCTTTTTCTAGTCAGTAAATGTCCTGACATAAAGTTCCATATTTCCATTTTTGTATTTCCCCACAGCATCAAGTGATCAAATACCTTGTTCAGAAGATTCTAAGCATTTGTTGATAAATTAATATTGCTGAGCTTAAATTATAATTAACAGTTGGTAGCTGTTTATCCTTTTGGGGCCAGTGAAGCATCATGTTGCCTTTTGCACCTTTGAAATGGATCCATTTGAGTCCCTGCTCCTGGATGAGTTTTAGGCACAGAGAAGGTCAAAGGCCACACGCGTGCATCTCCTAGCCGTGATTAACACTGGTGCTACCTTGTCACGTGCCCTGCGGGATGAACAGCGGGGGCGACTGGCTCAGGCTGAGGCTCAGCACCCCAGCTCGGAGCTCCTGTCTATTCGTATTACACGTGTGCTTCTGATTCCTTTCTTCTGCTGTGCCTCGCTGGCTCCCTCTCATTTTTTGTGTAGCACCAACATTTGTTTTTTCCATTATTAGGAAAGCCAGCTCTGTCCTGCCAGTTTAATCCACTCTGGGGTCCTGCACTTAGCAAGAATTAAATCCTAGGTAACAGATAATATTCCCACATTTAAGCCTCATAATCAGCTCTTTAGATAGATATTATAATGTTGGTTCCCATTCTATGGAGGAGGAAACTGAGGCCCAGAAAGTAATTTGATCAAGATCATACAATGTGTGGAATCAGGAGAAATTCAAAAGGGTATAACTTGGGCAATCTGACCCTCTGATCTACACATTCACTCACCGGTGCTGGCTGCCTCTGTGCTGTAAGCACTCTCGTGATTTACCTGTGCAGATGCTATAACACTTTTCCTATTTCACAAAGCTCTGGACCACTTCATTTGTAAGTGTTGCTGAGATCTTAGATACCACTAAGTTTCATCGGCTAAAAACAAACAAGCATTAGGAATCACAATAAAATAAAGCTTTTTTTGTTTGTTTTTTTGAGACAGTGTCCCACTGTGTAGTTTAGGCTGGCCTTGAAGCCACTATGTAGCTCAGGCTGGCTTTGAACTTGCACTTATCCTCCTGCTTCAGCCTCCTAAGTGCTGAAATTATAGGTGTGCGCCACACAGAGCTGATAAAGCATTTGAAAAAAAAAAAACACAAAAGCAAAATAAAAAGATTTTTCAAAAGAAAGAAAGGTGTGGTAGTGGGGGACCCTCTAACTAGCTTTTCACATTAAAAATGTTTGGAATTCTGATACTCATTTAATGCATGTTGCCTTTTTGTGTTTTGTTTAACGTTTACATAGAGCTTGCTTTATGCCAGACAGTTTTCTAAGCATTTACATGCAATAGCTCTTCCAATCTCAATTCCATGCCATAGGTATTACAGTCTTTATAGAGGAGGAAGCGAATGAAGGAGTATGCCTGTGAGTGGTGGTGCTAAGCTTGAACCTAGGCAGAAGTTACCATTAAGTCAGAACCTCTGCAGGGCCTAGCTGGATTTGTTCCCTCCACTGCTCCCAGAATTTCCTCAGGATTTTGTTTGTATTTAACCCAGATAAATTCTGCATTTGTGGAATGTTAGGGGACTGAAATTTGAAAATACTTATTTCCAGGGAAGTGGTCTCTACATTAACAAACCATCTGCTCCTTTGGTCCTGTCCATAGGTAAGTAGAGGGATGTTTACAATACTTTCTTTCCAGCTTCTAGGTGCTTCTTTAAGCAGACGTTAATGGGGTAATCTGAGGAGTAAAAAGCTGCTCTAATGATTGATGGATAGATGACATATGGAAATATATCTTTCCTTTTAGACAGTGACTATTTTATTAAAACACTTACACACATTCAAATTCACTTATACTTTCTCCTCTTTCTTTCCCTTCTCTCTTAAGAAATAACACTAGCTGGGCATGGTGGTGCACACCTGTAATCCTAGCACTCAGAAGGCTGAGGCAGGTGGATCACTGTGAGATCAAGGCCAGCCTGGGCTACATAGTGAGTACAAGGCCAGACTGAACTATATAGCAAGTCCCTGTCTCCAAAAAACAAAAAAAACCCCAAACCAAATCAAAACAAACAAACAAAAAAGCACCAAAACAGATCTAATCATTTCTTTGACTCACTATGAAATAAAATGTTTACCAAAATTCCAATCCAAATGCACTGGTTATATTTGCATTTTATGTAGTTCTGACTTAATTTCCTTACTGAATATGATGGCTCCCTTTCAGATTTGCTATGGAATCATTTATGGAATGGGAGCTAAATCTCTAGGAGAACAGATGGGCATTGAAGAAGAAGCTGCTGCTTGCTATATTGACTCCTTCAAGTCCAGATACACAGGTAAAGAAGCTGGAGTGCTGAATGTCTTCTAGAGGCCATTGTTTGCAATGCAGACTCCCCATGTTAGGTGAATTCAAACGTGTGTCCCAGAATTTTCTACCAAAGTTTCTGTTTCAGAAATTTTCATCAGGCATGGTTTACAGCAAATAACACGAACCTTACTTAATATGATTATTTACGAAGATATACTTTTTTTCATAAAAGTAGGGACAGAGATGGATAAGAACTCTGAGAGAAAACTCCCGTGATAGAGTAGTTTGGGTGTCTTAAGTTAGATGCTCTTTTTTTTTTGTGGGTACCGGGGGTCGAACTCAGGACCTCGCGCACCAGCAGGCACCTGTACCGCTGAGCAATATCACTGGCCCTTTTTTCGTATATGGGTTCCAGGAGTCGAACTCAGGACCTCACGCTTGCCAGGCAGGTGCTTATGCCGCTAAGCCATCTCACCGGCCCCCTAAATGCTCTTTTGACAGTTTTTCAAAGCATAATTTACATACAGTAAGTCGTCCTTTTCAAGTGTATAGTTCTATGACTTTGGACAAATGTATGTGGTCATATAATGTACATTACATTCAAGGTGCAGAATGGTCACTATAACCTCGGGAAGTTCTTTTGTCTTCTTTTGTAATCAATTCCGACCCTACTTCCATTGGCACTGACTAATCAATACTGTAACAAAAGAAAAAGTACAAAGATTTGAAAGGAAAAAGGAAACTGCTTTTTTAGTCAGATGTAGCTTCATCTTGCACATATTACCATGTACATGGGTTATACAAAAATAAATATTAGAACAAATGGCTAAACTTGGGCAAGATCCCATCATATGAGTTCAATCTGTAAAATCAGTCACATTCTTACATACTATCAAACAATTAGTGATTATTACCCAAAAAACATGAAATACTGGGGCATAAATTTAGCAGAGTATGTGTAAGACTTGTACATTGAAAATTCTGGCACAGTCTGGAGAGAAATAAATACATATGGGATAGACCGTGTTAATTTGTTGGAAGCACAGTATCGTTACGGTGACAGTTCTCTATAAATTGTCATAGATTCAGTGCTGTCCCAATCTAAATTCCGTTAGACTTTCATGTAGAATTTGACAAGCTGATTTTAAATGTGTATAGACATTTAAAGGGCTCAGAATTACCATAGTAATGTTTTAGGAAGAAATTACAATGTTGAGGACTTACATTTCCTCATATTAAAACTTAAAATAAAGTTATAATAATCGAGATGGGCATAAGGTAGGCTTAGAGAGCAGTTAAACACAACAGAAAGCCCAGAGATAGACCCATAAATATATTTAATTGATTTTCAAAAGTTGCTGTGGTAATTTAACAGATGAAGAATAATCTTTTCAGAAATTAGTGCTAGACCAACTAGATACTGGTATGGGAAAGAAACAAACCTTGAGTTTTGTATCACATCAAATGCAAAATTTAACTTGATGGGGTATGTAGACTTAGAATAGCTAACTTATAAATCTTTCAGAAGAAAACAAGAGAGAAATCTTTCTAATCCTGAGATAGGCAATGATATCTTAAGTCATAATAACAATAAATTAACCAAATAGGAAAACATTAAAGAAAAACATAATTAAGAAAATATAAAAGCAAACTATAGCTTGGGAGAAAATATTTGCAGTACCTACTGTCCAACAAAGGACTTATATCTGTGATATATAAGGAACTCTTATAACTCAATGTTTCAAAGGCAAACAGTCTAATAAAAGTAGAAAGATTGAGCAGATACTTTACCAAATACACAAATGACATTAATTGTTGTCATCATTAGTCATCAGGGAAAAGCACATTAAAACTGAAGAGAAACCATTACAAAAACAGTAGAATAACTAAAATTAAAAATATTGCTATCTCTTTTACTTTGGTGGGACTTTAAAAGGTAAAACCATTTTGGAAAAAGTGTCATATCGCTCTTTCAAATAAAGTTAAACATACACCTAACCATATGACCCTGAAACTCTACCTTTAGGTGTTTGCCCAAGAAAATGGAAATGTATGTCCAAAGAAAAGATTTGAAATGAATGTTATAGCAGCCAGATATTGAGAACAGGCCAACCATATGTTAATAGGAAAATGGATAAACAGATTTTTATATATCTCTACAATAAAATACTACCAGTCAAAGAAAAGGAGTCAAAGACTGGTATTTGCTACGATATTGATGATACCTGAAAATGTTTTTTCTTAGGAAAAAAGGCAGACATATGTATGAGAACATACAGTATAACCCAATTTTGTGAAATTTAAGAACATTAAAAACATTAAGATAGCATCATCACGCAGATCTGTCAGGGCCTGTGGCTGAAAACGGGGCTGAGGGAGACAGCAGTGCCTTCCGTCTGTCGCAGCAGCAGCGCTAGGGCACGGACACTTGCTAAAATGTGCCCAGCTGTTCACTTGAAGTGACTTTTTTTACCAGATCTAAATTATACTTCAGAATTTTTTCGAGTGGCTCTGACAGTTTGAATATTTGAAGGCCTGGTACAGGAGCGAGGTAAGAATATGTGTAGAAGCGCAGCCTCTTAACGTTCGCCCTTTTCTCAGCTCAGTGTGATTCTTCCCAGGAAAGGAGGGCATCCCGATTGCTTTCTGAGATTGCTTGCCGGCGCTGGCCGGACCTCTCCAGCAGTTCACCTGGCGCTGAGTGCTCTGCCCGTCCTCTGTTTGTCGTCTCTCCAAGTGTCTTTCATGTGTCAACCCCATAAGAGAAAGCCTCAAGGGAAGGTTT
This sequence comes from Erethizon dorsatum, assembly GCA_028451465.1. Lineage (NCBI taxonomy): Eukaryota > Metazoa > Chordata > Mammalia > Rodentia > Erethizontidae > Erethizon > Erethizon dorsatum. The sequence goes on from CM051831.1 coordinate 61,297,919, forward strand.
CCAGTTGGGAAGCATTTGTGTTTATTACTTAGGATGAGGAGAGCGGCAGAAAGCAGAGTCCTAGGGAAATCCGAGTGCTTTGAATACGTACTACACGTTGTGTTTCTGAAAAAAAAATTTTTTTTTTGTACCGGGAATCAAACTCAGGCCCTCACGCTTGCCAGGCAGGCGCTGTGCCACTGAGCTATATCCCGGCCTTTTTTTTTTTTTTTTTTTTATTTGTTTGTTTTTTTTTTTTTTTGGCAGTGTTTCACTGTGTAGTGCAGGCTGGCCTTGAAATCGCTTATGTAGCCCAGGCTGGCCTCGAACTCATGGTGATCCTCCTGCCTCAGCCTCCTGAGTGCTGGGATGTGTTTTCGAATTTTAAGAAGTAGAGATTAATATTCCTAGTGAAATGTTTATTATAACTCATGTGTTAATTTCAGCAAGGTCCTACTTCCTGTCGAAATATAGATAGTAAAGAAGAGCTATTGGAATGTTGTAGGCCTCAAAGAGTGCAGGAAGACAACATCACCAAGGAAGGGAAGTCTACGAAGCGAAGTGGGGAACAGTCTCGAGATCTTAGAGTAAAAACACTCGAGTACACGAGTTTTCTGGAATTTAGTGTCATGTATTTTTGTTATTGCTGATTAAAAAGCAGATTATGTTATTTCTAAAGTTACTTTTCCCCTAACTTTTCAGGTCTACAGAGAGCAAATGAAGGTTTGTATGTGTAGTTTTAATATTAGTGTTAAGAATCATGAGCGGGATTTGGTGTATTTCATTCTGTGTATTTAGGTTGTAACTAAGTAATTCTGTATTTTCTTTATAGGGATTAATCGCTTCCTGAGAGAGACAGTGAAGAATTGTGAAAGAGCTGGGTTTGTTCAGACCATTTTGGGAAGGCGTAGATATCTGCCAGGAATCAAAGACAGCAACCTTTATCGTAAAGCTCACGTATGTTGAAATTTCTGTGGGTTTTTAACTTAGCGTTTTAAGGATTGTGCTTGAATCGGCTCTTCCCTTGTGCATGGTCATCATCGGTTTTGTTAAGGGTTTCCGAAGTGAGGCACAGTCATTGGGAGACGACCATAAACCGGGTCTGTTTAACACATGAATGTAAAGATGCTCCATTTCCGGAGCCAGTTATTTATTAGCTTTGGCAACAAGTTGTAAAACGCTTAATTCTTTCGTTTGTTGATTGTTCTGTGGTCCGCATACCATATGTTCATTCGTTGTATCGCACCAGATTGGTAACATTTCTCATATTTTGGTATTTTTTAGTTCCTCCTGTTCATTTTTTTTTTTTTGTGGGTACCGGGGGTCGACCTCAGGACCTCACACGCCAGTAGGCGCCTGTGCCGCTGAGCGATATCACCGGCCCTTTTTTCATACGTGGGTTCCGGGAGTCGAACTCGGGCCTCGCGCTTGTCAGGCAGGCGCTTACGCTGCTGAGCCATCTCACCAGCCCCTTCCTGTTCATTTTAAAAGTGCTATCTTATTAGAGGTTGTTAAGATTCCTAAAATAGTGAGCAAGGCTATTTTTAACATTATCTAAAATATTTATTGATATTTGCTGAGATTATGATTAACATCTCTTTCTGAGATCATTGGGATTCATGAGAATATATACAGTGCTACCTCAGGTTCACGAACTTAATGCGTTCCACCATTCTGGAAAAGATGCATCACCTGATGCAGAGTTTGCAAACAAAAACAAATTTTTGCAAAATGCTTCTGTATGTGAACCAAATTGTTCATAAACGAAAGCATTCGTGAACCGAGGCACCACTGTATATTTATATATCTGAGTATTTAAGCTTCTATTGTAGTCCAGACCTTCCAATTTTAACACATCATGATTTGCTCTCCTCCATGATTTCACATGTCCTTGTACATCATGAAAATAGCCAGGCCCCTAACTGCTGAACTTCTACTGGTGCTCAAAGCCTTCAGAACACTAGTGCTTTTAGGGACCCTGGAGGAACAGTTGGTTTTTGTTACTTTATTGTGTAGGCTCTCATATATCCACAAGCGGACAGCAGATATTTATCAAACTCTTTACCATATCTCTAAACTTTCAGCATGTCTCTTAGTTGATGTGCTAGGAACAGTAAGTCCGAAGTATTGGAAGCATTAAAGCAAACAAAAATTATATAAAAATTTTATGTACTTTCCGGGCATGGTGATGCAGATCTGTAATCCCAGCACTCGGGAGACTGAGGCAGGAGGATCACTGCAAGTTCAAGGCCAGCCTGAACTACATAGTGAGACCCTGTCTCAAAAAATAAACAAACAAACATATTTATGTACTCAGTTATTTTGGCTTCAGGGAGGAGGTAGGGCTTGAGCATATTCTCAAAGGCTGATAGAAGGTTTTTGGGATGAACAAAAGACAGTCCACAAGTGGGTAACTGTCTGAGTGAGGACTGAGCAGAAGCCAAGTGGATAGGAATGGATAGTTTGAGTTGTCGCTTAGGGGTAGATAACTTTCTACCGGTTATTTGGAGCCAGCAGAAGCAAGAAGTCTAGAATGTTCTTTCTAGAGTTTAGGCTTTTATTGGCAGGCTGAGAAATTTGGATTTATATAACAGAAATTGAATTAGTTTCTTGGGATTTATATGATTAAAAAATGGAGTATAGAATACTTAATGTAAATAAATCATAAAAGTTTATGAAAACTAATACTTTGATATGTAAAATGTGAGAGTAAGACTTTTCATGCCAAATACTTAGGAATCAAAGTTCTGATTATTCATTATGTTGTTTCTGAAAAAAAAAAAATTCCAGGCGTCTGAATAAGGAATAGAATAAATACAGAGTAAATATTTTTGCTGTTTGCTTAAACTTTTGTTGTCTAAAGAAGCACAGATTGAGAAAATACAGGAAAGAGGTGTAAATTTCACTGAGTTATCATAGAGCTACATCTGTGTGCTTAGCTCCCTGGTCAAGAAACAGCACGTTATCAGGAGATAACATGAAGCCTCCATCGCGCAGCCACTGCCGCTGCCCTTCCAGAAATAAGCATCAACACCATTCCTAACACTGTAGCTTTGTTTCAGGTATTTCAAAGCTCTATTTACATCATGTATGTGTATTCTTTTTTGTCTACTTTCTGTTACTCAAAATGACATAGGCAAGTCATTCATGTTTTTTATGTAAATGCAGCTATAATATTCCATTAAATATGACCACAGCACAGTTTATCTATTTTCTGTTAATGAGCATTTCGGTTTCCACTTTGAGGTTCTTATGCATCTTGCTGATTTGAATAATTTTGTTCAAGGTTGCTGGTACATATATGCTTACATTTATGTTTTTAGAGACCTAACGGTGGAATTGCTACATATTTTCAACTTTAGTAAATAAAGACAAATTGCTTTTTGTGTTGGTTGTAACATATGCTTTTGTCCTCCCATCAAAAGCATATGTGACTTCTCATTGCTCCGCACCCTTGCCAATGTTTGTTATTAGCTATTCTGGTGGGTATAAAGTATATCTTGCATTTTTAGTTTTCTTGAATCCTAGTGAGGTAGAGCAATATTATAAATGTGTGCTAGCCACTTAGTTATATTTTCTTGGGAAAATGCCTATTCACGCTTTCTCGTTAATTTTTCTGTTGAGTTGTCCCCCATTTTCTCACTGATTTATAGAAGCATATTACTGTTTTTTTTTATAGATTTATAGATAGCTACTTTAAAAAGTTTTAATGGTACTGTAAATGGTAACTTTAAAATTTTTTGTTACATTTTCTAACCATTTGCTGCTATTACATGGAAATACAATTGTTTTGCTTAGAAACCTTGTGAAATATTATTTATAAAATTTCAAAATTTATTCATTGGTGCTTTTAAATATTCTATCTATATAATTATTGTCTGCAAGAAAATAGTTTTAAGCCAGACATGGTGGTGTATGCCTCCAATCACAGCACTTGGGAGGCTGAGACAGGAGGATTGCTATGAAGGTCAAGGCCAGTCTGGGCTACATAGCAAGACCCTGTCTCATAAAACAAAACAGAAAATAGCTTTATAACTGCTTTTCTATTTAAGTTAGCTTTTCACTACTATAAGAAATACTTGAGAGAATTAACTTTATAAAGATAAAATGTTTGTGACTCACAAGTTTGGAAGTTCCAATCCATGATCGGTTGATCTTGCTTTTTGGGCCTATAGCTAGCCAGCACATCATGGTGGGCAGTGTGTATCGAAGTGAAACTGCTCATCTTGTGGCCAGGTAGCCAAAGAGAGGAGGGACTGAGATCTCACAGTCCCCTTGGAGGCCACGCCTCCCATGACTGAAAGACACCCCACGAGTCCCCACCATCTCCCCAGAGTGCCAAGCTGGGGACCAAGCCAAGGACGAAGCCTTTGATGCTTTACGGGACATTCAAGGTCCAAATGTAGAACTTTGCAGATTTTACATCTTTTATTACTTTCGCTTGACTTACTTGCTAGGACAGTGTTAAATAGAAGTGGGACAATGGTGTACAGAAGCATCTTTACCTCCTTTCAGATCTCAGAGTGAAATTTTAAACATTTTAGCAGTAGGTTTTTAGTAGTACCTGTATCAGATAAAGGAAATGCTTAGCACATACAGACAGTACATAAAAGAGTGAGTGTGGTTGTCTTCCAATAAAATTTTATTTACAGAAATAGGCGGGCTAGATTTGGCTGATCTCTTTTCTAATTATTGCTTCATTGATTATGATATGCTTGTCTATAATCTTTTTGTCTACTTGTTTTCAACACAATATTTTTATGTGCCTTTATGCCTGTTTTCCAGCATATTTTCTAGTATGTGCCCGTGTGTTTTAAAAATTGATGTGCCTATACGTGGGTGTGTATTTAACTGTATCTTCTTCAGTGTATTAGGACCTCTTGAATTTATGGTTTAATATCTTTTGATTTTAGAAAATTCTTAGACAATTCTTCTTCAATTATTCTTCTTCAATTATTGCTTCGTCATATTCTTTCCTCATTTTCTAGAATTCCTGTTATAAATTTTTTATTTTTTCTTTCTTTTTTTTTTTTTTTTTTTTTTTTTTGGTACCGGAAATCAAACTCAGGACCTTGCACTTGCCAGGCAGGCGCTTGTGCTGCTGAGCTACGTCCCCGGCCCCCCGTTATAAATTTTAAAGCTATTTTTTTTTTCTGTGGGTACTGGGGGGTCAACCTCAGGACCTCGTGCGCCAGCAGGCGCCCGTGCCACTGAGTGATATCACCTGCACCTTTTTCGTATGTGGGTTCCAGGAGTCGAACTCGGGCCCTCGCACTTGCCGGGCAGGCGCTTAAGCCACTGAGCCATCTCACCGGCCCTAAAGCTATTTTTTAATTCTTCATGTTTCATATATTTTGTTCTATATTTTCTATGTTTATATTTTATCATGCTTTATTCTGAATGTTTTCTCATTTATTTTCCACTTACAGATTGACCCATAAATTTGCTTTTTAACCTACACATGGAAGATTTAAATTCTCTTACTTTTACTTTTTAGTTCTAGATTTTCTATTTTGTTCTTATTTTAGGGTACTATGTTTTATATGAGTAGGTAGTCTGATAAATCTCAAATCTCTGTAGCCTGTTGTTTTTGCCTTTTGTTTTTCTTAGTTTTCTTTAAAAACAGTTATACTGTCTCAATTCCTCATGGACTTGGCTTTATTACTGAGTGTCAGCATTGCATATGAAAGACTGAGGGAGTTATTTGAGCTTGTATGATGATGTTATTTTTATTCAGAAGGAATTTACCTTTCTTCATGCAAACTAAAGTGACCAACAATATAGGATTACTCTGATCTGACTTCTGGGACAGAAATGATGATTTGAATGAAGTAAGGCCACGAGGGCCAAACTATTTCTACTTTATCTTTTTTCCATAGAGTAGGGATGGCAAACCTTTTAGAGACTGAGAACCCAAGCTACAATCCAAAACCCACTTATTTATCTCAAAGTGATAACACTGCAATTAAACCTGAACACTGAGGTTTTAGTTTAGGAAAAACAACTTTTATCTGACGCTCAGCTGCTGGGGTAACCTGGCTTGCATGTGAACAGAGAGGACTCCAGGTGTCCACTGCGGCACATGTGCCATAGGTTCGCCACCACCCCGTCTTAAGATTCCCTATAAGGTTATTTATTTGAGCTCTCTCTGTTTTCCTAATATGAGCATTGATAGCGATGGACTTTCCTCTTAGGACTGCTTTCATAGTGTCCCAGAGGTCTCGTTGAGTTGTACAGGTATTGTCATTAACTTCTAGAAATTTAAAATTTCTTCCTTGATTTCTTCTCTGACCTTCGGAGTGTGTTATTTTGCAGATGCTTCTACCTGTTCCATGATTTCTTCTCTGTTGATTTCTATTTTCATTGCACATGGGATAATTTTGATTCTTTTATATTTATTTAATCAGACTTTGTGAACTAGTATGTGATCTATTTTGGGGAAAGTATCATGTGCTGCAGAAAAGAATGTGTACTTTGTTGTAGTGGGGTACAATACTCTGTAGATATCTCTTAAGTCCATATATTCAAGGGTGTGGTTCAGCTCTAATATGTTATTGATTTTTTTGTTTGTTTGATCTGTCTCTTTGTGAGAATGGGGTGTTAAGATCCCCTGCTATGATTGTGTTAGTGTTTATTTGATCTTTTATGTTCAGCAGTATTTGCTTTATGAAAATAGGTGCTCCAGTATTTGGTGTATAAATATTTATAAACATTATCTCTTCTTATTGGATTGTTCCCTTAACTAGTATATCATGATCTTCTTTGTCTCTTCTAATCCATTTTAACTTGAAGTTTACATTGTCTGAGGTTAAAAATGCATTAAAAATGCATCTTTTTGGGGTCCTGGTGCATGAAATATTGCTTCATATTCTTTAATTTTCAGTTTATAGATATCTTTTTGGATTAGTTGAGTTTCTTGAATTCAGCATCCTGTTGGGCTCTGTTTTTTTAATCCAATCTCAATCTGTGTCTTTTAATATTGGAGAGTTGAGGCCATTGATGTTGAGAGGTATTACTGAGACTATTTACTATCATTGCATTCTTTCTCTGTTGGTGACTCCCTTTTCTTTTCTTGTCATTTTTTATTGTTTACCCATTGACCCTGCTTGATGTTTCTGTTTCATCTATGTTTTTAACTTTGTTGGTTTCATGATTTCTAGGATATTCTTGAATATTTTCTGGACTGCTGGTTTCATAGTTATTAATCTCTTAAACTGGTCTTTTTCTTGAAATATCCTTATTTTTACATCTGTTTTGAAGGATAGCTTTGCTGGATAAGTTAATCTGGGTTGGAAGTTGTTTGTTCTTAGAGTTTGAAATACTTCGCTCCAAGCTTTTCTGGCCTTTTAGCTTTGTGTTGAGAAGTCTGCAGTAAATGATTGGTTTACCATTATATGTGATATTTTTTGTTTTTTGCTACTGCTTTTAAAATTATGCTTTTTTATTGGATATCTGGCAATTTAATAAGGATATGCCTTGGTGAATTTCTTTTTCATCATCATTGTTTGGTGTTCTGTAAGCCTCACTTATATTTTAAGTTCTTTTCTCATATTTGGGAAATGTTCTACTATGATTTCTTTAAACATATGAGTAATTCCATCTGTGTTATCTTCTAGTATTTCTCTAACTTTAGTAAGCCTTAGATTAGATTCGTCTTCTTGATGTCATCTAGTATCAGCTGGATGGTCTTTTCTTCCTTTTTTTTTTTTTTTTTGGTGGCTTCTTTGAGTACTTCTTCATAATTTACCATTGCCTTCAATTTTAGACACTCTGTCTTCACATCAGTCATTTTTGCAATTTACGAATTCTCAATTTTTTAAAATTTATTTTTATTTTTTAATTTTTTTGGTACTGGGAATCGAACTCATGACCTCGCATTTGCCAGGCAGGCACTGTGCCTCTGAGCTATATCCCTGGCCCTTGCAATTTATGAATTCTATACAGTTTTTATTTCAGGTATTTCTGCCTGAAATCTTTTCAAGGCTCCTATATCCTTGTTAAATATGTTATGCATGTTTTGAACAGTTTTCATCAGCTCATCCAAGTTTTTACTTATTTTGCCCAAATCCACTTTGGGCATATTGAGTGATACGTGAGTTTGTGGTTCATTTCCTCTTTGAACTCGTCTGGTTTCTTCATTCCTTCTATAAATGTTTTATAGAGTTCTACTACCTGGCATTTGCTTTCCTCTCCATTTGTGCCCCCTTGCTGTGTCTTAGGAGAGTTGAGAGACCTTGGGAGTATTCTGTCGCATTGCTTCCCATCGTCCTATGTGTATGTATATCTGTTTTATATTGTTTATGATCCCCAGGAACTCCAGATATTGGCACAGAGAGAAAACCAGTTGTTATCCACTACTGTGTTACCTTGTTAATTCAGTGGCATCAATGGCATCAAATGACAACTGGGTATTGCCAAACCCTAGGACCCACTCCTGGACATCCCCTATCGGAACTAAGAGGACTATGATTTTACTGCAGACAGACCACCCATATATTATCCTGTAATACTGAGGACCACGAGTTTCTGCTGAACATAGGCAGCAGTGCCAGAGCTCAAAGATACCAGTAGACTAACTACCTTCTTCTTCAGGACCACTCCTTCTGACGACTTCACCCTCAAAGCCTGGCCTCTCTCAATGGATGCAGACCCTGTGAACCTCCTGGTCTGATCTCAGGTCTCCCAGGAAATCTCAGGAGATCCCTATTTACGTTTTCCCCTCTGCAAGCCTATCTCCCAGCATTTCTCTCACCTGGGCTCTGTGGTAGGGCAGCGCTTCCGTCCTGAAGTGAAACTCTCCTCCTGGGTGTTGGTCTCTTCTTCAGTCACCTGGGTCTGTTGGTTGAGTCCTCTGTTGCTCCGTGCTACAGAGATCCCAGGAGCTGCCCCCAGCGTGCGCTCATCCAGTCGGTCCTAGGGTCCTCCTGGGCTGGGCGCATGGGCCCCAGCGTGTGGCTAGGGTTGGGCAGAATGAGCTTTGTATGACTCAAAGCCACGTCTGCCAGGTTTTCTTAATGTGGAAGAAAATCGCAGAAGTATGACATGAGAGTGGCGTATTTGCTGTATTTGTGCTCGCTTATGTTCTATTAAAACCACCCCTAAAATTTCAGTGCCTTATAACAAGAGATGTTATTTCTCATTCATGTTATAGTTCGGCTATGGGTTGACTGTGGCTCTGCTCCAGTATGTTCTTTCTGGAGTGGTCTGTATCTGGGGTGTGCCCCACTCTTTTGTAGCACTGTTGGATAGCTCTTACATGTCCTGTATGTCAGTTTTCCTCAAGTTTTATTGGGCACAAGTAAGGCTGTCCTTTAATAGGGACCTTCACTTCAAATCGCCTGGCCATGGGAGAGGCTATGTAATGCGACAATGAAAGGCAGCAAGGGGTAGAAACATTCATACAGTTTACTGCACAGAGGCGCAGTTTCCTGAAGGAGAAGTGAGTATAACTCTAAAATTCAGTCACGCTAATGAGTGACAACTGAGTGAGTTTACACTGGATTCACCAGCATGTGACAAAGCAACAGTAACTTTGAAATTAGAAGATGTATCTCTTTAACAGATACTTAATATCCTGGAACAGTGGTGGTGGAACAGTGGTGGTGAACCTTTGGCACACATGTCATCTGTTTTTAAGACAAAAGATGTTAATGTGAGGGTTTGGGATGTAGCTCAGGGGCAGAGAACTTGCCTAGCATGCACAAGTCCCTGAGTTCAGTCCCCAGCACCACACACAAAAAAGATGTTAATGTATGAGTTGTTTTTTCTAAACTAAAACCTCAGTATTCAGGTTTAATTGCAGTGTTGGCACTTTGTGATAAATAAGTGGGTTTTGGGTTGCAGTTTGGGCACTCGTCTCTAAAAGGTTTGTAATCACTGTCCTAGAAGCTGGGTGTAGCTCAGGTGACAGGAAACTTGAGGATACCTCTCAAGCTATATTGGCTACATCTCTTGAGTAAACCTTTTCTATTTTCTGAGACCTTCTGAGGCACCAGTAATAATAGTCATGAACAGGTGACACCAGGATATTAAGCCAGGCTCCCTTCCCTACTGCCCTAGGATGTTAATTTTTAGCAGTCATCTCCTGCTAGGAAGCTCCCACAGCAATTACTTCAGGGAAGTTCTAACTTCACATGCAGGGATCTACGATCTGATTTTCTCTGGTCACTAGTGATCAGCCTCAGCAGCCCATGGAAAGCTGATTAATAGCAGAAGGCTCTGAATCTCCTGGGCCCAAACTCTACACAAGACCAAGAGGCCATTGGTATAGGCCATATCATGAAGAATGGTAATCTTCTTCTATTTAGGATTAAGAGTATTTTGAGGAACAAATCCTTTTAAGTTTAGAACAGCTAGAATATTGATGGTGTATGTTTATAAAGTAAAATAATTTTGAGGTACTATATACATTCTAAATACAATGTAGTTTTGGGGTCCTGAGAGTTGATGATTTTTAAAGAAGCAATCTCATCTTATGTTTGGTCTATCCTCTTACGGGTGGCTCAGAGTCTAGAGCAATGGACCATTACAGTTGGTATTAGGATGCAACCTAACAGTTGATGTCCTGGCTCATATCTCTGTCCAGATTTCCACTCTGTCTGCAAATACTAACACTCATTGGTGGACACTGAGGGCAGATCTGAAACTGTGCTGGTGTAACTGATGGAGCACCTGGTATTGTCTTTCCTAGGCTGAGCGTCAGGCCATCAACACAACAGTCCAAGGATCCGCAGCTGATGTAGTCAAAATAGCCACAGTTAACATTCAGAAGCAGTTAGAGGCCTTCCCCTCAGCCTTCAGATCCCACGGGCATCGGGAGAGCGCGCTCCGGAGTGACAGAGCAGGTTCGTGCATCCGCGAGGCCCCTGTTCTAACCTGGTGAAAGTAACTGTGTCCAAAAAAAGGGAAGTAGTTTATATTTTATTTCTCAGAAGTTCTCAAATGTTTTCATTATATTTTTATAATTTTAGAAGTTATTAAGAATCTGCCAAAAGAATTACTGTTTATGTGGATTGTGTCATTGTATTTACCATATTATAAATTAAATAGGGAATTTAAAAACTCACTAACATTTAAAAACATTAATAAACCCACCACATTTTAACATAAGTAACATGTTTTTATGAAAATATATCTTTACCAAACAAAAGAAAATTAGCGATGAGTGACTTTATTTTTACATTTCTGCAAGTCTCTTTAATTCCTGGCCGTAGAAGAGCAGCTCAGTCTCTGCTCTGCATACACATCAACGTGTTGCAGCATCACATGTCCTGTGACCTCTGGAGAGTCCTTTGTGAAGTCTAGGGTGACACATGTCCCAGTTTGGGGGAGACCAGTATGTTTCGTGGTGTGCGGCGAGCTTCCGTCCTAACCCAGGATGGTTAGTTATTCTGTTCTATACTTTTGAGAGAATGACTCTGAAAAGGACAAATAATTTCACAGTGTTACTCTGTAATTTCGACTTTGCAATTCTGGGATCCTCTCTGGCCTTGGAACAGTATGAGAATATGTTGATTTTCCTATGTATTTATGACCTTCCGTGTTTTCTGAAATCTGGGAATGTACTCTGAGTTGATCTCCTCATCACACGTTCTTTTGCCAACATTGCCGTTTCTTGTTCTTATTTTCCGAATGCTTTCTCTAAGTTCTCTTATTGCTTAAATGATTTCTTGTCCTAACAAGTACCTAGAACTTGTTTTTCCTTTTGTCACGTCTGTACTTCTGCTTTAAATACATTTCACAGTTCCTGAGATTGTCAAACCATGACTGCAGCCGTGCTTTAAATTTTCCTTGTAGAAAGTTGAGGAGGCTCGAGACATACAGGGGAAGAATAAGATGCTGGAGATGGCCAGAAAAGATACAGATCAGCAGTCGAGGATGGGATTTGCTACTTAAGAGACACACGTTTAGATTACAGAGAAAAATGTAGCCAGTTATGTAGATATAATTATGGGAGAGTTAAGGAAAAGTTATCAACCCATGTTTAAATTTAAAATCTTCTAAAAAGGGGAAGAAAGGTACCAAACCTGACTGAAATATTCACATACTTCTCACAGCAGAGACATTTGTCAAAACAGGGTGTAGATCAGTGATAGTGGACCTTTTAGAGCTTTCAGTGATAACAAAAGGCCCGCTCCGGCATGTGTGCCGTAGGTTCGCCACCACTGTATAGACAGTAACAATTTTAAGGGTGAGTGGAAGGCAGAGCAGCTGTGTTGTTTAGAGTGACTTCATGATGTCATGCTGGGTTAAAGGCAGCCTCAGGTCAGGGGATCAAAAGGAAGTAAGCCCAGCGAGGCAGAGCATACAGTGAACAAACAAGAGGACCATGGCCTTCTGAGTCAGAAGCCAGGTGACTGGGGGAAATTGGGAGCACAAAGTGATGGTGACCAGAAAGGAGAAAAGCTGGAGCGTCCAGACAGTCAGTGGTGTGCAGGTAAGTGAGGCCTAAGGGTGCAGATTAGATCTTAGCTAAACTGACAAACAGATGCACATCCTTGCCACAGGGTCAGCAAACTTGGGCTGCAGACAGTGACAGTGCAAGGACGCTGTGACGAAAGCAGCAGGTACTGAAGGAGATAGTGCTTGGGCTGGGTGTGATGCCCAAGTCAGAAATCTGGATGGTAGAAAGGAAGGACTGCTACAAGGTATGGGAAAAGCAGGTACTACACAGGTATTTCTTTTGGACCTTATCTCGTGATCAGAAGGTCATAGTCTGTCCCACTAGGCCCAGCTAGTTAGGAAATGGTACAGAAGTTTTTCACCATTTTTAGAATCATGGGTACTTTTGAGAATCTATGGAAAAGTATGGATCATCACCACAGGAAAGTGTATACACTTAGACACTTCAATTCACAGATGCTCTGAGGTCCACGTGTGGACACTAGGTTTAGAATTACTTGGCTTAAGAATATGATCCCTGGGGCCGGTGAGATGGCTCAGCGGCATACGCGCCTGCCTGGCAAGCACGAGGGCCCGAGTTCGACTCCCGGAACCCACATACAAAAAAAGGGCCGGTGATATCGCTCAGCGGCATGGGCGCCTTCTGGCGCACGAGGTCCTGAGGTCGACCCCCCGGTACCCACAAAAAAAAAAAAAAAGAGAATATGATCCCATTGGGAAGCACCAGTTCTACCCTTGTGAGGCTTCTGTGAGGTACGAGAGAGCGCCGCTGGACAAATCACTAAGAACACTAGCTTACTTTCCTGCAGCAGGAATCCATGCAGCTCTATGATTCACGCTATGGTAGGGGACTCCATGGAAAGAGAAAATGTTGGTTGTTTATGAGAAATAAGACTAGAGTTTAGAGCAGAGCTCTTTGTACCCTATTTATTGACTTCTTTGTTAGACTCCTTTCTGGAGGGAAATTGTTGGGGATTTGATAGGAATGTTAGGTAGCAGCCAACTAGTAGTTATTTCCGACAGAGTTCTAAGCCTTATATGTTTAATCTCCTAATTAAAATTTCCTGAAGTCTGTCATTTCTCACTGTGACACATGCTGCTCACTTTTGCTACTGTTTTGTGGGGTAGGATTCTTACCGAAGAGAAAACTGCAAGGGAAGTTCTGCCCAATCAGAGGCGGCTTCTTCATCCTTCAGCTCCATGATGAACTTCTATACGAAGTAGCAGAAGAGGACGTTGTTCAGGTATTTTCACAGTGTGTGTCCATTCTGTAGAAAGCTGAAACATCCTGGGTCAGGCTGCGGTCCATGCAGGAGGATTCTGGAAGCCTGCCTTTGCCACTGGTGGCTGTATAAATGTGAGTCCTTACTGGTGAAGGAGCTAAGAGTGCTTGGTTTTATACTTTAAGTATAGAAGTTCCTGGAGCAGGAATATTTTTGTCCTGTGGAAACTAGGTAAGAATGTGGGGTCCTGTGCTGAGGGTTTCCAAGCTCGGAACATTCTAGCTAAAACTGTCAGAAGCTCCTGCTCATCAGTGATTGGGCTTTGTGCACCATCAGATGAAGAACTGAAGTCTGGTTTATCACCTTCTCGGTGGGTGGGTGGCGAGCATCCTCTCGTTTGTTAGAGGTTAACTTCAGGTTTTTTTGTTTTGTTTTGTTTTTTTGTTTTTTTTCTTGTAGGTAGCTCAGATTGTCAAGAATGAAATGGAAAGTGCCATAAAACTTTCTGTGAAACTGAAAGTGAAAGTGAAAATAGGCGCCAGCTGGGGAGAGCTGAAGGACTTCGATATATAATCTGCAGCTGACGTGGTCTCCTGAGAAGCTTGGTGCAGATGCAGTCGGCAGGGAAGGAGAGAGACTGCCCTTTCGCCTGCTGCATGAAGACAAACTTTTAAGTCCTGACGGACGTAGGATAGAAAATCTATAGTGAGAGTTTCAAAATGTATATCAGGGTCTGTTCCCTGTAGTGTCAAAAAAGATTCTGGGGGAAGGGATGGAGGTGAAGTACCAAGTTTCATGCTTATATTCACTCACAAAGAGTACCTATGAATTTGTATCAATGAATTTCATAATTTATTGTGCCTCTAAACAAGTTCAGAACATATGCTTGAAATATGCACTTAGCACTTCGGGTCCTTATCTGTCTGGGTGGAACATGAAATGGAGCCACCGCCTCAGGGGTATTTCCGGTCTTGTCCCAGATCCAGGCACTCATGGTAGAGCCCCAACAGGAGCGACAGGCCGAGAAGGGTGTGGTTTCACCTTTACCACCAGGGGTAGCATGGCGTGTGATCTTTTTCCTTCAATATTAAGACTTCTGAAGTTAACGTTGGCTACCATAAGGTAGTATGATGTGATATGGAGGGAGTCCATTTCCGTGGACTGTTTTCTTACTCCTTTTTCTTCCTCAGGTCATACAATGAAGATATTTGGAATATTTATATATTAAAAATGAGCTATACCTCTTTAAGAGGCGTCCTGTTACATAAGATCAGATATTTATTGCAGATGAACATAATACTGCCAGGCAAGGAAATCACCCCTTTGTCAGCCCCTTAGTGCCTTTGTTTGTGTTTGTGACTGGGAGTAATACCCATGCTGAAAAGATTGAATTCTGTAATTCCAGTCAGAGGTTAGAACTGACCTTTCTGCTGTTGAAATAAAATGAATTCATGAGAAACTTTGTATCAGTGGTTCAGTTTGTTAAAAATGTGTATTTGGTATTTTTAAAAAGTTGTATTTTGTATGAGGAAAGTGTGTCCCTTATTTACTTTTATCATAGCTTGTTCAAAATGTCTGAGCACATAGAAAGTGTTCATTTTATCTTAATCACCTATCAGAGGAACTCTTTTATGTTTATTAATCAACATAAATAAAAAAGATTTGCTTCATAAAGTGCAATACATACCCAGGCATTGAGTATGAGTGTACAAGGTCTCAGACATGGTTAGTGGAGTGGGCAGAAGATGGCAGAGGTATGAGGGGATTTTTAAAATTTTTTAAAATTTAAAAAGTTTTTCCCACAGCCACTTGTATTTCTTAGAGAGAAAAGCGGTAGTACTCTTTATGTGTCCTGGCAAGCTTAAGATTCAGTACAGGAGAAGAGTTGATCTCTTTACCTGTTGAGTATTCTTCAGATACGAAGGCAAACATAAATGACTTGTACCTCAGTTTTTGTAGTCCTGGCCCTGAGTCCTGCACGTGTAGTAATGTCCATTTTTCCCATCCTTTTTGACTATCAACTGCACTTAAAACAGGAGATACTTCCTTTCATGCTTCATATATGCACAAATCCTAGTTACTGTGGTTTAAATAACATAAATCCCCCATTACCAAAAGTCAGATTTCAGTTATCAGAGTATATTAACTGAGTAATTCCATAAAGTTCAGACTTCGCTGGTAGCTCTTCAGTCCACAGATCACTCCGTGCATAACAGATGTGCTTGGTGGCAGACAGAATATCCCTCTGTCCCCGAATGTCTCTGAAACCTGTGAAATGTCATTACATAGCGAAAGGGACTTTGCTGATGAGATTAAGTTAGAATCTTGAGCCGGGGACACTGTCCTGGAATATCTGGGTGTCTCCAGTGTGTAATCATAAGGGTCCTCACAAGAAGGTAGCAGGTCAGAGTCAGGGAAGGAGATGTGACGACCTAAGGAGTGGGGGAGAGATTTAATGTGCTACACTGCTGGCTCTGCAGGTGGAAAATGGGGCCACGAGCCTTGGATTTCTCCTGACAGACTTAAGAAGGGATGCTATCCTGCCAACACCTTGATGTTAGCCAGGTTAAGACCATCTTGGTTAAGACCAGGTTAAGACCTTGGTTAAGACCATCTTCAGACTTTCTGAACTGTAAAAGAGTAATTCGTGTTGTTTTGCGCCAGAAAGTTTGTGCTAAGTTATTACAGCAATAAGAGGAAAACTAATGCATGCATCATGATATGTGATCATTATGTCACTTCTTTCAGAGTCTGGTCATGGTGTTTACATACAGATGGCCAAGTGCAGTTATCCTGACTCCTGTCTCCTAGGGATAAATCCAGGTAACATGTCACAAAACTGGATACTCAAAAGTAGATATTAGCTAATAAAAATAAAAATGCACAGAGAAATGGACAATGGGAGTGAAAATTCAAATTGAACTTATATAGAATTATAAAGGAACTAGCTTAGCTCTTAATCTGTAAATCAATGTAGTCCGAATCAAAGTTTCAACAGGATTTTGATTTTAGATGTTATTCTAAAACTCACCTAGAGAAAAATAAATACCAATACCTATCAAACTCTAAAGAGAACAAAGATATCAGGTATTAGGACATTATAAAGATATAATAATTTAATGGTTTTTATAAAGCATAGAAATAGACAAATAAGTTACTATAGCAGACTAAAGAATTTAAAAAACAGACTTTCAATGTCATCTCAAATTTGTAGTGAAAAGATGAGTTGTTCACAAATAGGGGTATAGTGATAGGTTATATATTTGTAAAAGTATCAGGTTAGACCCTATCTCAAATGCCCCCCCCCTGCAATGCCAAATGGGTTAAAAGCCCGAGACAGGAGAGAAAGGCCTAATGCTTCCTAAGAAGCACTTTTTCTTTTTCTCTTCTATGGCTGTCCTTACACCTTGCAGCTGGCAATGGCTACATTAGACACAGCTTCTCCAGGAGACATTTGCTTTGGCTGTAGCGAGCTTAAGTCATAGCTCCATCTCAGATGACTGTACCCTGCAGTCTCTCCTTGATTCTGCCCCTCTGCAACTGTACTCAGTCAGGTCCACAAAGAGCACCCCCCACCTAAGATGAAGCAAAAAGTCTGACACCATGCATGTGCCCCGCTTTTTCTTCTATATTTTGCACCTTCCCTCATACCCTTAGCTGGTCAGTCTGTGCACCCTTCATGGTCTAGCATTAATCCTAATGAAGTCTCTTTCAGATGACTTTTTTTCCTGTTAGTGATTTCTATCTTGAGTAGAGCAGGCTAAGCTGAAGGCTGCTGGTGCAAAAAGGACCAGCAGCTGAGGCTGGTAACACTTCAGCTAGCAACCAACAATGGAGAGCAACAGAATTGCTGGGAGCTGCCATCTCTAGTGGCCAGCATAGTACTTGAAGCCTCCTGGTAGCTGCTGGTTTGGGCTGCCAGGAGAATGGCACTGTGCCTATTTGTGATCTGTATACAAATTGGGCAAAAGAACCCACAGCTGGATGACATAACTACTAAAAAAAAAAATAAAAATGTGTTACTATTACAGAGGTAAAACTTTTTTTTAAAACAAAGTTCAAATATAATGAAGGTTATAGATTATAAAATTTGACTACAGTATAAAAAAGAAAAATCCCTGGTATGAAAAAGTGACTTTGTGACTAGTTCAATTATGAAAGACTTTGGACAGTCTAGGGGCCTGGACATGGTAGAGAAGCCAAAAGGAATCCATGTTCTTGTAATACTGCGTTACGAGTGGGGACCACTTGGTCCTTCCCTAGACAAGAGGGCAGAGCCTGAGAGGCTCAGG
Organism: Erethizon dorsatum; assembly: GCA_028451465.1. Classification (NCBI taxonomy): domain Eukaryota; kingdom Metazoa; phylum Chordata; class Mammalia; order Rodentia; family Erethizontidae; genus Erethizon; species Erethizon dorsatum. The sequence goes on from CM051831.1 coordinate 61,315,815, forward strand.
AGTCAACAGAGCCAGCCATGGTTAGAGAGAGCCACAGGGGACCCAGAAGAAAGTCAAGAACCATACCCCTTTTTCTGTGCCATGAGATCACCTATTCCTCTAAACCCAGAAGCCAATCTTGCAAGGAGGAAGAGGGAGAGAACATCTGCACAACCATTAGGAAGATCTAGAAGCAAGGAAAAATCGGGTATAAGAAGATGAGGAATTTAGGAAGGCAGCAGGAGCTCCAGTGGTGCAGTTAGCGAGCAGTACTTACACAGGAAGGCACCCGGGCGGTTGAGTAAAGGCCCCTACCACTCACCTCTTCTGCACAGAAGCGTGTATAGCTACATTTTGAGTTGAGTGATCATGGAAGAACACTGGAAATCAACAAAAAACGGAAACCTTGTAAGAACCAGAGTCCTGGGATAACAGCATAGTGAGGGAAACGACATAGTCCACCCCGGCCACACAGCCAGGTAGGGGAAGTCTCCCGTGTGCAGGGGTAAAGGTGAGAGACTCAGCAGACTCCATCGGCACTGATAATCCCAGCTACTGCAGAGTTTCCTATCCTTTACAGGCTTGCGGCTATAAATAACCTTAGATCTGTATTGTATTGTAGGTTTGCTTTGGAAAAGCATTTCACATAATTTCCCAGCAACCCTCTAGGTTGCACTACCCAGGAACAATTTTGAGCAGAGATCCATTGTTTGAATTTGGGGGGCTCTGTGAGTCAGAAACTCTTCCATAGTCCCATGTCTGGGACCTCACAGACATTGCACTGCACTGACTCATAGACAGCTGCTTTGAGACCAAATGGCTCAGTGGAGTGACTGACTCAAAACTGCTCAATAACCTGCACTGTAGGGGATGAGTGTTATGATGTGAAGGGGAGTGGGATTAAGAGCTGGGGGGTCAGGGAGTGTCTTCTACAAGACCAAGGGTATGGCCAGACTCATGTGGGTTCACATAGGTGCCAGGACTGAAGGCGGCCACTCATACTATTCCCACCACCTCTACATCACTACCTGGGTACCTGTCACTAAATTGGGCAGGGAAAAAACTCAAGTTTTAGTGTTGCCCTGCCCATAGGATTGTGCTGGGGTGGTCTTGAACAATGCTGAGGGACTGGCTATCACCCCACCTCTGGGGCACACAAGCGAAGATGTTCCAGAGGGGAACATGGCTCACTACTGGCTATGGTTATGCTCTTATCTCACTGCTGTGGGCACTGCAACTGAGAGGAACATTGCCTGCTCCAGCTATGGCCCACACCTACTCCATCTCTTGTGGGCACTACGGCTGAAAAAATGAGGGGAGAAAAGCCCTGGCCATTGCCCAATTCCTAGGCACACATGGCTGGGGGGACTGACATCCTACTCAGGGTGGTCATGACAACAGTAGCAGCATGGCGGAATAAGACAACTACTGCTGCACCACACTGAAGCAGTTTCTGCTAAGCCATCTGTTTACCTTGTCTGATCATGCACTGCTGACAAGTCTGGACGGGAGACCACAGAGGGAATACTATGATTCCTGCCCCCAACCTCTTCTCATGAAGCACCTGAGTCCACGTCACTGTCTGGTTGGAGGACAAATGGTCCAGGCTCCTTGCCACTACCAGTACAGCCAGTGCCAGAGACAGTATCAACAGTGCCTGAGGAAACCCCTTCACTCCACACGAGCCAGCACACTTACTGTAGGAGTAGGCACATAATGTGTATCCCACACCTGCCCGAACTGCTAGAGTGTCCTTATCCTTGTGTGGAGTGGGTCTCTAACTCTGTGTCCAGAGCTACTAATCACAGCCAAAGAAGCTATAGTGAGAGTGTAGCAGAGTGTGCAGCTGGAAATAACACTGCACAACAAAATGATATCCCAAGATCACCTTGAGGAAAAAGCCACTTACTAAGAAGGCCATTCTATAAAAGTGGCAGATATATTGGATCCAGCAGGTGTACAAATCTCAATAAAGGAATGCAAGAAATATGAAAAAACAACGTAATATGACACCCTGAAAATATCGTCTCTAGCAACAGATTCCAAAGAAATCAAAATGGGTAATATTCCTGATAAAGAATGAAAAATACCTAACCATTTATGGAAAAGCTCAATGAAATCCAAGAGAATACAGATAAGCAGTTAAACAAAATTAGGAAGACAATTCAAGTTATGAATAGAAATTCATCAGGGAAATAGAAGTTTTGAAAAAGAGCCGAACAGAAATCTTGAAAATGTAGTGCTTCATACGTCAATAAATAAATAAACAAACAAATCAGTTGAAAGACTCAACAACAGACGATATCAAGCAGAAGAAAAGATACTGGGACTTTAAGACAGGTCTTTTGAAATAACTCTCCCTGACAGAAAGGAGGAAAAAGAATGAAAAGAGTATTCAAGATCCTTGGGGTACCATGCAGCATTGGCATATCCGAAACTAAAGAGATAAAGGTTAAGGGCATAGAAATGAAATAATAGCAGAAAAGTTCCCTAATCTCAGGGAGGACCTGGACTCCATATATAGGAGGCTTACAGAACCCCAAACAGACTGTTCTGAAAAGATCTTCACTATGACAATTATGGTCAAACTGTCAAAAGTTCAAGATAAATAATTTTAAAATCTGCAAGAGAAAAGAAGTCATACTTAAGAACAGCTCCATTACACTAACAGCAGAATTTTCAGTAGAAACCTTACAAGTTCCCTGGAAGGGAGTAGAATGTTGTAGTATTTCAAGTTCTGAAAGAGAACTAACTGTCAACCAAGATTACTATACCCAGCAAGGCTGTCCTTCAGAAATGAAGGATAAATGAAAGACCTTCCAAGATAAGAAAATCTGAGGAAATTCAAGACCACTAGATGAGCCTCACAAAAGATGCTTCAGGAAATCCTATTTCCAGAAGTGAAAGAGAGATAACTATCATCACAACAGAAGTATTAGCGATAATCATGGGGAATTTCCCACCTCACCCTCACGAATGGATAGATCATCCGTTGTTGAACTATCATCAGAGTTAAACTATGCTATAGATCAAATGGACGTAATAGGCATTTACAGAACACTCCACCCAACAGCTGCAGCATTCTCTTCATCAGTGCATGGAACTTTTTCTGGAATAGAGTATATATTAAGCCAAACACTAATCTTAACTAAGAAAAGAAAATTGAAATCATGTCCTGTGTTTCTTCTGATCACAATGGAATGAAACTAGATATCAGTATCAAGAGAAACAAATTATGCAAACAATGAGATGGAGACTCCGTGACACATTTTTGAATAAACACGACTCGTTAAGGATATTAGAAGGAAATCTAAAAATTTCTTGAAACAAATGAAAATAGAAACACAAAATACTAAATCCTCTGGATGCAGCAAAACCAGTACTAGAAGGGATATTAATAGCGATGAATGCCTACATTAAAAATACAGAGCTGCACATGGTATGAACCTGTAATCACAACTACTTGTGAGCTGAGGCAGGAGGATTGCTTGAGCCTGGGAGTTCAAGGCCAGCCTGGGCAACATAGTGAGACCCTGTCTCACAAAAAAGGAAAAGAAAAGGAGAAAGAAAGATTTCAAATAACCTGAAGATACCTCTCAAAGATTTAGAAAAGTAAGAACAAACCAAACCCAAATTTAGTAGAAAAAGATAAAAGACCAATGAACAAAGTTGATTCTTTGAAAATATAAAATTGAAAAATCTTTAGCTAGAGTAACTGAAAGAGAGAGAAGCCCCAAGTAAAAAAATTAGAGATGAAAATGGAGACATTACAACTGATGCCACATAAATTCAAAGGATAATTGGGGATTATTTTGAAAATTATATACTAACAAATTGGGAAATCTAGAATAAATTTCTGGACACACAACCTACCAAAATTGAACCAAGAGGATATAAAAACCCTGAATAGACCAATAATAGATTGGATCAGTTTTTTTTGTTTTGTTTTGTTTTGTTTTTGTCGGTACCAGGGATTGAATTCAGGACCTCGCGCGCCAGCAGGTGCCTGTGCCGCTGAGCGATATCACCGGCCCTTTTTGCGTATGTGGGTACCAGGAGTCGAACTCAGGCCCTTGCGCTCGCCAGGCATGCGCTTATGCCTCTGAGCTATCTCACTGGCCCATGGATCAGTAATAAAAATTCTAACAAAGAAAAATCCAGGACTGGATGGCTTCACTGTTAAGTTTTACCAAATATTTAAAGAAGAATTAACACCAGTGCTTCTCAAATTATTCAATACAAGTGAAAGGTGAGAATCCTTTCAAACTGATTCTATGAGGAAAGCATTACCTTGTTACCAAAACCTGTCAAGGATACAACAAAAAAAAAAAGAAAACTAGAGGCCAATATCCCTGATAAACATAAATGCAAAAATCCTCAACAAAACATTAACAAAATTTACTTCAACAACACATCAGAAAGATCATACACCATGATCAAATTAGTTTCATCCCAGGGATGCCAGGATGGTTTGGCATATATGAATGTGACACATCACATAAATTGAACGCTGGATAAAAATCATACAATCATCTCAATAGATGCAGGAAAAACACTTGAAAAATTCGACATCCCTTCAATGATATAGGCCCTGAACAAACTGTATAGAAAGATCAGGCCTCAACATAATAAAGGCTATGACAAAGCCACAGCCAACAATACTGAATGGGGAAAAACTGAAAGCATTTTATGTAAAATCAGGAATGAGACAAGGGGGTCCACTCACTACTCTTAGCCAATTTGTACTAGAAATTTTAGCTAGAGCAATTACACGAAAGAAAGAAGCGACATGCAACTAGAAGGGGAGGAAATACAATTATCACCATCTGCACAGGATATTATTCTATACATAGAAAAGACTAAAGGCCGCAGAAGGACTGGTAAGGTAGCAGTATACAGAATCAACATACAAAACTAAGTAGATTTTCTGTACACCAATAATGAATGTGCTAAGAAATCATGAAAGCAATTCCATTCATAAGAGGAACAAACAAAGCAAAAGACAAAAACCAAACGAACAAAAACAACAATAACAAGATAAATGTAAACGAAAACTCTAGGAATAAATTTGAGTAAGGAGGTGAAAAAGTCCTCAATGAAAATGATAAAATATTGATGAAAAAGATTGAAGACACTAAATGGTGGAAAGACTCCCACGTTCATGGACTGGAAAATATAGTACTGTTAAAAAGTCTAGGGCCAGTGTTATAGCTCAGTGGCATAAGAGCTTGCCTGGCAAGCGCAAGGTCCTGAGTTCAACTCCCGGTACCTGCATTAAAAAAAAAAAAATGTCCATACTCCCCAAAGCAAACCAAAGATTCAGTGCAATCCTTATCAAAGTATCAATGACATTCTTCACGGAACTAGAAAAACAACCCTAAAGTTCATATGGAAACACAAAAGACCTCAAATAGCCACAGCAATCATTTTTTTTTTATTTTAAAGAGAAAAAAGATAAACAAACAATGAAACGCAGTTTCAAACAGGTTAGTAGGACAGTTACAATATTGATACATTGCGTAGTGTTGTCTTCCTAGTAGTTATTCAGAGTACAAGATTTAGGCATGATATCTTGTCCAAACAATATTAGCACAAAACATTCTTTTCAAGGAACTGAGAAGCTAGCTGTATAACTATCTTAACTATCTTGTGTATACATTTTTTTTTCTTTTTCCCTTTCTTCCTTTCTGCTTTCCCCCATCACAGTTTGTCTTTTCTCTCTCTTTTTTTTTAATATGTGGGTACCGGGAATCGAACTCAGGACCTTGCGCTTGCCAGGCAGGCGCTTATGCTGCTGAGCTATATCACCGGCCCTGTCTTTTCTTTTGAACAGTTTCTTCCCAATTCACAATATCTATTGTACATTTCAGATGCTATTTACTTGTTGTTTCTCACACTAGTGAGGCAATATGATTTTTACACATATGGGATTTATTTCACTTATGAGTATGGTCTCAAGTGGTATCCATTTATCTATAAAAGTCTCCAGTTTATCCTTCTTTATGGCTGAGTAGTACTCCATTATATTAAAAAAATCTTTTGTATCCATTGCTTGGTTGATGGGCATCTGCCTTGTTTCCAAGATTTAGCTATTACAAATTGTGCTGCTATAAACATGGGTGCACATATATCGCTGTGGTACGATGTTTTTAATTCTTCTGGGAAGATACCCAGAAGGGGAATAGTTGGGTCAAATGGGACCTCTAATCCCTAGTTTTTTGAGGAATCTCCACACTGATTTCCACAGTGGTTGTACCAGTCTACACTCCCACCAACAGTGAAAAAGGGTTCCTTTTTCCCCACGGCCCTGCCAGCATTGTTATTGGTTGATTTCTTGATGACAGACCTTTTTTCTTGGGTGAGATGGAATCTCAGTGTTGTTTTAACTTGCATTTCTCAAATGACCAATGATGTTGAACATTTTTTCATATATTTATTTGCCATTTGTATTTCTTCATCTGAGCAGTGCGTATTCATCTCAGATGCCCATTTTTGGATTGGGTCTTTGAATTTGGGGGGCCTCATTTTTTTCAATTCTTTATATGTTCTAGATAGAAGTCCTTTGTCTGAGGGACAGTTGGCTAAAATTTTTTCCCCACTCTGCGTTTTCTTTTCACCCTGTTGGTGATTTCTTTTGATGAGCCACAGCAATCTTAAGCAAAAACAACAAAGCTGGAGGCATCACAATACCTGATCTTAAGACATATTAGAGCCAAAGTAACAAAAAAAGCAAAGCACTGACATAAAAACAGACATAAAGGCCAGTGAAACAGAATAGAAAACCCAGAAACAAAACCATTAAACTACAGTCAACTGATTCTTGATAAAGGTACCAAAAACATACATTAGAGAAAAGATAGCCTCTTCAAACATGGTGTTGGGAAAAAGAAATATCCAAATGTAGAACAGAAACTTGACCCCTATTTCTTACCCTGCACTAAACTGTCTCGTCAAAGATGGAAAGGTATAACGTAAGATCCAAAACACTGAAACTACTTGAAGAAAACGTAGGGTGAACACCCCAGGAGCCCGGAAACAAAACCAAAAAATTCACAAATGGGGTTGCATCAAACTAAAATGTTTCTACACAGCGAAGAAAATAATCAATAAAGAATAACTTACAGATTGGTAGAAAAAATTTGCCAGCTGACAGAGGGTTAATATCCAGAATATGTAAATAACTAAAAAATGTAATAAAAAACAAAGTAACCTCATCTAAAAATGGGCAAATGACCCAAACGGACACTTTTAAAAAGAAGAAATACAGCCGGGTGTGGTGGCACATGCCTGCAATCCCAGCACTTGGTAGCCTGAGGCAGGAGGATCGCCCCGTGAGTTCAAGGCCAGTCTGGACTACATAAGTCAGTTCAAGGCCAGCCTGAGCTGCATAGTGAGACCCTGTCTCAAGAAAAAAGAAAAAAGAAGAAATACAAAGGCCTTTTAGTGCATGAAAAATGTCCAATATCATAAGCCATCTGGGAAATGCAAATCAAAACTACAGTGAGAGACCATCTCGCTACAGTAAAATGGTTATTATAAAAACAACAGTAACAAATGCTGGGAGGATGTGGAGAAAAAAACTTTTATACACTGTTAATAGGAACGTAAATTAGTATAGCCACTATGGAAAACAGTACGGAAGTTCCTCAGAAAACTAGAAGTAGAACTACCATATGATCCATCTAATCCACTCAAGGGTATATATCCAGAGGAAACAAAGCCAGCATACAAAAAGATTCCTCCAGTGCACATGTTTATTGTGGCACTATACACAATAGTTAAGATAGAGAATCAGCCTAGGGCCCATTGACTGAAGAAACATACTGAAAATATAGCATATATACACAAAGGAATATTATTTGGCCATAAAGATAAATGAAATCCTGTCATTTACAGAAAAATAGATGGAACCTGAGGATATAATGTTAAACACAATAAGCCAGACACAGAAAGACAATACCACATCTTCTGTTGTGGAAACTAAAAAACAAAGCAAGACAAAAACAAAAATTCTACAATAGTGATTATTAGGGACTGGGAAGGTTGCTGGGGGGAGAAGGGGAAAGGTAGAAGGGGGATGGATAAGTTCAGTGCACACTGTATGCATGTGTGGAACTGTAAATCCTATTACTATGTTCAATTATACATTAAACATACACATTTTCCTGAAACAAAAAGTTGAACAAGAAAAGAAATAAGTGACATTCATTTCCAGGGTTGTAATACAAATCAGTGATAGACAACCTGTAGTAAAATTTCACTCCAACTTTGAGGTTTTAACCTCATCTCTTTCACTTCTCCTTCTGCCCCAGATCAGGGTAAACTGAGAAGAAAGCCCAGATGTGCCTTTCTTTGGCACCAGCACTATTTTCAAACCACACAAGCCCTTCCTGCAAACCCTGGAGATGCTCTGACCAGAAGAGAAACCTCCAGCCAGTCTCTTTTTTTTGTTCTCTAGAAAGCCACATGATGTGAATAATGTACCTTTCTTATGTTCTTGGGGTCTGTGTGGTGTTACCTGTCTCAACATCTAAAACCAAATTTTGTAGATGGGGGTTGGTGGTCCGCAAACTAATAACTGATAACTTTAGATAGAAGTAAGAAATGACCAAGAGAAGTATTTGCTTTATCTCATCTAAATTTATTACACGGCTATTGCAAATATGCATTCATGGATTATTTGTGTATTGAAAACATATTTTTAAAAAAAATTTAAATAATGGCTAGATTCCCAAACCAGTTCACAAAACCATCCTTTGAGCTGTCCATTTGCAATGACAGAAGACAATGTCACTGAAGTGCAAGTAATACAACAAAGTTGAAAATATTTCATTTTTAAATAATTTCAAAACTAAGTAAATTTCAAGAATAGTGCAAAGAATCCCAGTCAAGTAAAGTTTCTTAAATTACTCCAATTATGTCATTTATAGCGAAAGTCCAATCCAAGATCACGTGTTGCGTACAGTTCTCATGTATCTTGTCTCCTTAAATCTGGAACATTCATCTTTCCTTGACTTTGAGGACACTGAAAATTTTTGATACAAATTTTATAGGATGTCACTCAATTTATTTTGTCCAATATTTCCTCTAGATTAGGCCCAGATTATACATTTTTGGCAGGAATATCACAGAGGTGATGCTATGTTCTTCTTCCGGGCAGCAGTATTGTTGGAGGGACTTTGATCACTTGATTAAGATAGTGTCTGCCAAGTTTCTCTAGTGTAAAAGTGCATTTTCTTTTATGATTGACAAATTTTTGGGGGAAAGATACTTTGAGACTATGCAAATCATAATCTTACCTTGCCTCATCAGCTTTAGTGTCTAGTAACCAAATTATTATTACTCTGGTTACCAAATAGTAATTTTAAAATTCCACTTAAATTTATTACTCAATATTCTATTGTAAGGAATAGCTTTCTTTTCTCCTTATTTGTATCAGCATGGACTTGTGAGTACTATCATTACTTTTAGTACTCAAATTAGTCCTGATTTGGCCTACATAGGTAGGTCCTTTTAAGTTGGCTTATGTATCTTTTTGACATGTCTCCATCTTTCTTTGAATACTTTATTTTCTGGCACAAAGGTATGTTTCAGTGTTGAAATCAGCCATTTCTTTAAGAAGCTCTGGTTTCTTTAGCAGGGAAAGATATTTAGAAATAGAAATCCAGGTACTAGTTGTGCTCATTGCTTCTGGGGATCAGGGATTCCTCCTTGTCTTCTCAGTGTTCAGAATTAGGAAATATACACATAGGTACAACACACACATTTATACTACATATATGTATATAAACTATATAGATTGATCTATCTTCTATAATTCTCACTGACAGTCCCAATTCAGATCCAATACTACAGGGTTTATTTTAGCTTTCTCCCTTTAAAAGTTTTATTATTTTAAGCTGCGCATGGTGGTGCATGCCTATAATCCCAGCACTTGGGAAGCTGAGGCAGGAAAATTGCCATGAGTTTGAGGCCAGCCTGGGCTACATAGTGAGTTCAGGCCAGCCTGAACTACATAGTGAGACCCTGTCTCAAAAAAAAAAAAAAAAAAAAGTTTTATTATTTTAATAACTATATATATTTGTGGGGTATAATGTGATGTTTTCATACATGAATACATAATGGAATGATTGAATTAGGCTAACTGGCATAGCTATCACAACAACTATTTACCACTTCTTTTTTTTTTTTTTTTATGTGGGTACTGGGAGTCAAACTCAGGGCCTCACACTGGCGAGGCAGGCACTTATGCTGCTGAGCTCTCTCACCAGCCCTTACCATTTCTTTATGGAAAGAACATTTTAAAATCCTCTCTTTTAGCTATTTCGAAATATAAACATTATTGTTAACTTTAGTCACCTGTGCAATAGGACAGTAGAACTTTTGAGTTCTAGGTTTCCCTTTTAATTACAGTTTCTTCTCTAACAGTGAGAAACTTAGCTCCCATATTGTCAGTATTTTTACTCAAGTGGTCAATCCCTTGTAAGTAGCCACTCTCCTGATACCACCAGGCTGCCTTCCCTGCACCAGTGCAGACCTCACACTCCACCATTACTGACCACCTACAAGCCGACCCTGCCACCTCATTCCAACCCTGTCCTCCAGGGGGCTGTCCCTCATCCTGCCCCAGTGCCAATTAGTCATTATATGGAGTTCCCATAACCAACCTATTCAGGTGTGGTTGACTTCTTTTTAAACCACAGAAGTATTTTATGAAAACCTGTAGAAGGTTAATCTTGAAAATGTAGTTTAAAAAATCATGATCCAAACACTCACAGTAAGCTATATCTTCAACTGTAGGCCTCATGTTCTCAAGATAGAAGCCTTTAAGAAAATCCATTTTCATGTGTCACATCATGGAATACTGAAAGAATATAGCTGAGATTTCACGAGCTATGCTTTCTAATTGTCAACTCTTCAGTCTTAGAGTTAACCTTAATGATTATCAACAATCCCCCAGGCCATCACATTAAGCTTTCTTAGGTATGATAATTTTCCTTCTATATGTGTAAAACTCATACTAAATAATGAGTTCTGCGTTGTAAAAGACCTGTCTATAAGTCTTTGCCCACAAGTTGAACAAACACACACACAAATACTTCTATGGTTGATTTTTTAACTGAATGAATGGATGGAAAAGAAGGAAGATAGGAGAAGGAAGACAATGGGGAAGCAGGGAGTAAGAGAAGGTAGGTAGGGAAGAAGGAAGGGAAGGAGGGAGAGAAGTTGGAGGAGAAGGGAAGTGAGAGAAAGGAAAGGAGGAAGTCAAGTCAGTATTTTAAATATTGAAGGCAGGTTTGTGAAGCTTGAGTGATCATAACTGAGGGATAAGATGAATTTATCCTTTTGATACAATTCTGAAAGGAATACTAGTACCTGTATTTTAAAGGACCTATCTTTATATTGATGCTAATCAAAAATATTTTTAGCCTAGGATTGGTTCTTTTTTCAACTTTTATATGGAACAAAAACTAGGAGAAAATTATGATTGTGGGAAAATTTCCTGAGATATTTAGCATTTGGAAGAATAAGTTAAGTTGGTTAAGGCACAGTGTAAATATAAGGTGCTTGCAGAAGAATTAACTGCGCTGATGAAAGCGAAAGGAGCAGGACACGCTGGACTGTTGGGCCTCTTCATGACCATGAGGTGGCAGCATAAGACAATAAGAGTTTAATTTTTTGCGTGGAAAAGAAGTGAGGCAGCAAAGGTCAGCACTGTATGTTGTGTTTAAATTCTTCTTATCCTACCTCAGTTTCTTATGCTGGACTATTACCAAAGATGGAATTCAGCCAACACCCTCAAAAATTGTCTTTAAAGTGTTCCGATAAAAAGTTACACATCTTTCCCATTTAATAGAAAAACTGAATGGCTATTTCTAGCCTTTTGGATTAATAAACTCTAGTAAAATCAGTATATTTTGGGAACTTTGGTTTAGTTTTTTTTTTGTTGTTTCTTGTTTTTAGCTCTAATATATGTTATCCCACCTTATCCTTGCCTTTAAAAACATTTACACATTGCAAAACTATATTAAATAGTGTTTGCAAATAAGGGTATTACCTCTACCCATACTTAATCATGGCAAAAATCATTAGTAATGTATGACATCATGACATAAGAGAGCATCTATGTACAAACATATACAATTTTATTGATATCTCTACAGACTACAAGAATTTTAAGTATAGTCACAATTGCTGAGTGCAACAGAAAAATAGTAATTTGTCATTTTCTGAAAAGATGCAAAAATTCTGAAGATGAAAGAAAGATACATCAATGGTGTCTGTTTCTTATTTCCTAGAATAAAACATCACATAATTAAGTACTAAAAATTATAGGTTATTAGAGATTTTGATCCTGTGTACAATTGTCCAAAACCACCACCTTGTTTATTTTCTGGCTTTGCATTTGAAACGGTGGGCCAAAACCAGAGGGAAAGCAGTATGAGAAGAGATTACTCTGAATTTTTCGTCACTGTGTGTTGCTGCCCTTGATAGGCCGACTCCCTTTGTGACGGTGTAAGCACTCTTTCAGGGCACTAGAGGTCAGATAGTAAATTCTAGGCATTTTTCTCTTTAAATATCTATCCAATATAGACGAAAATTAATCTAAATGGCTCTGGGAGCTTTTGATTGAAACAACAATGAAAAAGGAAGAGTTCTTTGTTAATAGCTAGTCCAATAAAATATATCTATAGCAGAACAGGTACCTGGCACCCATGTCTCCTCCAGAAGAAGAATGACCACTAATTTGGATCTAATTTAGTAAATGATTATTTTGAAAGTTCCTGCTGTCCAAATTTTGAGAATTAGTATTCTAATTAGCTTTCTATGCTGTTGATTTTACTGTGAGATGTATTTCTGGTACCTTGTGATGTCACATGCAAAAGACAATAAAAAATTTATAAGTTAGAGTTCAAATAATTAATGGGCAGTTCACATATGAGAACATCACAGAGTTACTAGGAGTTAATGGGGAGCTTGCTGGTGAGAAATTCACTCAGGCTTTTGTTCTGTGAGAGGCACAGAATAAATACAAACCAGTCAACACTGTGTCGCTACATCTTGCCTTGCCTTAGCCCAGGACACCAGCCAAGGTAAACAAATATGTCTGCCTTAGTTGGCCACAGAGCAGTGGTTAGCAACTTTGGCTAGACATCGGAACCACTTTGGAGGCTTTCAAAGAGACTGAAGTCTGGTTCCCACTCCAAGGAATTTTGATATAATTGGGAATTTTAAAATCTCAAGTGATTGTTATGTACAGCCAAGGTTGAAAATCACTCCTCTACACAAATATATAATTAAAGATGTCTATCTGTGCTTCCAAATCAAAGCCTCTTACACACTGGCACTTCCTCCCCTTGCCCAAGTCAGACCTTATCTATCCTGCATTTCTTCTGTTCAGGCATATGTGGTCTGCAAATACACACACAAAACATGTTATGCGGACAACCATGCTCCCTGGAATGGTGCATATTAGAGATAATGCTCAACCTAAGTTCACAAGTATTTTCTAGCACTTGGAGCAGAGCACACACGAAATAGCACCCAGCCAAAAATGGGGTTGGGTGATGAAGACAGGTGAAGAGGCTGTGAAGATTACCACATTTCCCTTAATGTAGAGAGCAAGACTTGATATGCTGTGCTAACTTGCTTTGGCATGGTCTTTTCTGAACAATGTGGTCAGGTACAGGGTTCTCTTTTCCCCACGTGGGCAGGCTGTGATCATACAGATATATTCCCAGGTTGTTCCAATAATCCTAAACCAAGGAGAGGATTTTTTGTTTACTTTTCCAGACCTGTTTAATTTCCACATCTGTCCAAATATTTTATAGCCATGTATCTTAAGAACCTACCCTAATCTTCCTCAGCTAATCTTAGGCCTAATCTTATTCCTGTTTTCTCTCAAAGTCATGTAGATAATGGATAGATAGTACCTTTAAAACTGCATATGGATGCATATAAATAGGGAAGTTTTCCCTTAAAACTTTGAGAGATAAGGACCTGGATTTTGATTTATAGAGAATCAATTCCAAAGGATTTGAAACATTGTCCCTATGACTGAAATACTGGAATATATCTCACTCAGTTCTGTCACTGTCACTAAAATCACAGTCAGACAATGACCCTGTTTGTGACTGAGACACTGTGTCTGGGCCTTAATGAAGTACAGAACTCCCATCCAAGTAATAACCAGGCCCAACCCCGCTTAGCTTCAGAGATCAGATGAGATCAGGCATGTTCAGGGTGGTATGGCTATAGACTTAATGAAGTATAGGAAGCAAAGTCAGTAGTATTGCTTTTGTAGGGGATTAATGCAAATGATAATTCATTTTCCTCAAAACCCCAAGATAAATGGAGAATTTCACATTGCTCACATTATTATTAGAACAAATAATATTGCTCACATTATTGTTAGAACAAATAAACAGTCTAGGTTCTCACTGATGAATAGAAAGGAAAGGCTAGTTATAAGGAGGTAAGGTCAGCTTGTCAAGACTGTAGTGTGCAAGCCTTATCTGCTAATGCCACCTTAGCAGATATAATGTAATTTTTATGACAACCAAGGCTCAGGGTCATCACCTGCATCAGTGTCAAGGTTACTAGGAGATTTTTTATATGTTTCAAGATGAGAAAACATGAGACAATGCAAAGGATAACATGGATCAACAATAGTTTTCCCAAGATGATGACTGTAAAAGTGGTGGTGGTGGTGGTGGTGGTGGTGGAGTGTGTGTGTGTGTGTGTGTGTGTGTGTGCGCACTAAGGTTACTGCAATAAAATGGAAATGTTCAAAGAGAAAAATCACATTAGATTCTTTTTATTGCTATCTCTTTGAATTACAAAAATAATTTTGATACAGTAAAACCTCATTAGTTTGGATTCCACTTATCAGAAGTTTGTGGGATGAAGTTACCCTTGCATTAAGAAAGGGCTTATAAAAATGTTGTAAGCACATTTAAATCATTTAGAGGAACCTGTTCTTTTCAAGTATTTCAGAAGCACCTGTCTACTTCCAAATGATGCGCTAACAATAAACTTTTGGTCTATTCATTGAAGCCAGAGATTTAAACACTTCTCTTGTAAAAGGGCATAATATCCTTTTTAATATTTTCTCTGTATACTTTAAAATGGTCAATGATATTTTTTCCTCACTGGTTCATACACATTTTCTCCAAAATTGTATTTTATTGCATATGAACAACACATATAATTTTGGGTCTAAAAATTTATCTTGCTGACAATATGCACTTACGTCCAGCTTTACTCAGGACATATATTACATATTTCACAATCTGTTTCTTTAAAAGATGAATAGTGACTCTCAATTGGGAGCATTTTGGGATGGCAGGAGACATTTTTGATTGTCATTACGGGGGTTTTCTACTGGCAACTAGTGGGTAGAGGCCAAGGATGTTGTACTAACGTCCTGCAATACACAGGACAACATCCCAAAACAGAAAGCTTTGTACTAATCGTGCTGCTATCAAGATATTCTGCTATAGAAACAAGTTAAATCCGTACTTTTGGCAGTGCTGGGGATAGAACCCAGGGCCTTGTGCATAGTTTGCAAATGCTCTACCACCGAGCTATTCTCTCAGCCCCAAACAAGTTAAATCTTACTGGTCTCCAGGGTATTTATTGAATTTAATACTACTTTGGGCTGAATTTCATTATTCCTAAAATAAAACAAGTTTTCACTCTTCTAGGTCATTTTTAAAATGTAGAAATGATAGTTTTCATTCAGAAAAATCAGAAGACTGGGTCCTTGAGATTGATGGTAGAAACAGTGCATTGCAATTTGGTTGTCAATGTTTTCTAGATCTGGCTTCAACTTTCTGTAATATTTTCAATGTATAATTTTATATGTCATGTCTGTATCTCCAGGTCAGATTCTGTTACCTATTATAAGAGTCTGAGAGGTTCATGAAGAGTTTTTTTTTTTTTTTTAAAAGAAGCCAAACCAATTTAAGGACTCTGCAAAATGTTATACTAGTACACATTTTCTGACTCTTTCAATCATCTTTTCTGTTTTCAAAATTACTGAAAACATTTTAAAGGAACAAAACAAAGAAATCTTAAAAAAACCCCAAAGTTTTGGCTATGAAAATAACTTGGACTCCAGGAAAATGGTGAATTCTTAAGAAACTCAAATGTAAATCCAGTAAGACCTTGATTAATCAAAATTCAATAAGTCAAACGCATAACATTAAGATTCTTTTTGAAGGAGCTGCATAAGATGGGTCCTAGAATGCATGTATGTTTTCCTCTGAGTTTTGACTTCCAGAATCATGTTAAATGGTGCTAGTTGTCTTCATTTTTTTTAGTCTCTAGTATTTTTCTGTTATGATGGATAAGTTTTATCTTGCTGGGGATGATTTATTTTTGAGAAATTTAAATAAGGAATATGTATTTGGTATTTATTGCTATAATTTTGTAGCTTATATTAGTTGACTTGATTAATGACAAAATTATTCATTTTTATATCATTAAACTCTATGTATTTCTGTTGTTCATAATGACAATTGAGGCCAAGATAGCAGAACACCACTACCTTTTATAAATCTTTCCATTAATTAGTACTGAACCAAAAAGTATTTTCTAATAAAAGCCCTTGTTAATCATAAATGTAATGAATCAGAATTCATTTTGCAATACATTAATTGAGGTTTTACTGAATCATGCTAGAGAGAATGACCAGTTTGGTCTGTGAATGTCAGGCTGCAAAAGCACCTTGGGGCTGGAGACCCTACTGGGTTTGAACAGTAATATACTGTGTAACTGACAGACATGGATACAAATGGAGCTTTAAAAATATATCATTTTAGAAACTGAAATTGGGATGTGTGACATTTCACTCTTTGTGAAATCAGTTCTCAAAGCTATCTGCCTGTTTTAATAGTCTAGTTCCTCAAACCTATAGCCAACTCCCTTGCAGAGTACAAACCAGGCTGAAAAAAATGCTTTAAGGTGACTCAACCCTGCATGGTTTAATGACTAAAAATAGCAATCCATTCTGAAGGTGATAGAAATGGCAATAATTGTGTTGGGAATAATTTACTGTACTGGCCATACTTGATTATGACTTAGAAATGTGAATGGAGTAAAATACAATGGAGAGAGAAGAACATTAATCAGACTCTTGCTGTAAGAATTCAATAATGTTCTAAGTATAATGAAGGTTACAGATAAAAAGAAAACTCTGGGTTTTTGTTTTGTTTGCTTTGTTTTTCAGTGGGGTATGGCAAATATATTTGAAATGCATTGATATCTTCTAATGCAGATTTTTTAAATTGTTGGGTGTGGCCCAATTTATAAAAATAATTTACCATAAATCTTTTTCTTCTGTCACGACATGCTTTTTTTCCTTTTCCTCTTAAGATGTTAATTTATCATGCAAAGATTTTTTTCATTAAGTGCATTAATGCTTTTGTTTGTACAGGAATTTCAAATCAAAAGGACTCCCCATAGTTTCTAAGTGTAAATCTTTAGCAAATCACATGCCAAGATGATAGCTCCATTCCACATGGGAAAACGCATATTCAGCCATTATCTTGGGATTTAAACCAGGGTTCCAGACTTTGGGTTGCACAGTGTCTTTGATAAGTCTCCTTTATAATAACTTCAGATGGACTGTAATGGAACATTTTGTAGAAGAAATTGGCTTCTAGCAGTTGAATAGTGATGCTGGGAATAAATTTGGTTTCCCTGAATAATGGTTTCTCAAAGCAGTCACAGCTTCCTTAGAAGTTTAGAATTGGTACCATTTCTTATCCTTATATTTCAGCATTAACTGCAAAGAGAAAAATAGTCACAATAAAATGCTAAAAACATCTCTAAACAGTGCTATTCAAAGCAAGCCCATATTAAGCTAATCATACATATTTAACTAAATCTCAAAACATAATAAAACAGGATGTCTTATTTTGTAGAATAAAGTGCATATGAGAAAGTTTAAAAACCGAGCACCCAATCAAGCTATAAAGACTTTTATAGAGATGTTTTAATGACTAAGACAAAATGGAGGATGTAGATCCCAGTCTCTACTACCCTTCTAGGGGGACATACATATTCTACCTCCACACCTTGTGTGCAGCTGATACTACAAACAAACCTATCAGATCCAACAGATAATTTTAATTATTTCCTAAGATTAAAAAGTTATTCATACATTATGGTTAAAAATTATCTCCCCAAACTGGGGAGATTTATAATACTTGTAAGATATTCAGTTTACCCTGGCTGTCAGGCATTATTTTCATGTGACATCTCTATTTAAGCTTTCTTGTGCAGGACCTAAATATTTAAAGTTACAACTCTCTGAATATGCCCACATTCACTTAGGCAATTTACCTCATGTGCATGTTTGGAAAAAGCTTCTGCACTGGTCATCATGCCTGCAGTCTTCTCTTCCAGTTCTCCCAACCTCTGTCCTCTCTCGTCCAGTGCAAGCCGGGCTCGGGTCAGCTCCCCCATCACCCCTCCAGCAGCACCTTTCATTCCTTCTATACTGCCTGGTCCAGGGATGTGTTGCGCAAGGCTGCGGGATGCTTTTCCTGCAGTGGCTTCCCCAACTGGGAGTTCAAGCCATAGCAATGTACAACATTTTGTCAAAATAATTCTGATAGTCAAGACTGTCACCAAAACAAAATACTTACATTAAATTCTACTATCATAATTCTCATTAGAAGAGTGACATATTTGGTCCTGTCATATGTGTTTGAAGATGTTAGCACTTAGCCAAGAAAAATCCTAAGAAAGAGACTCAGAAAAATACTGTTTGTGTGTTTGGGGTGGGGTGGTTTCAATACAACATAACATAACTGCATTTCTTGACATGGCTGATTGGCATTCTCTTAAGACATGAGCCCTCATGTTTTACCCATTTTAGGATCTGATATTTTGCTTAAATTTCTTGCCCAGTCTTTATTCCAACATTCTATGTTCATCGTGACTTATCAGCCTTTGTAAACCTCAGATTTTCTCTCTCTGTAAATACTAGAGTATGGGGAACAGGAATACAGTATATAAATAATGGACATTAATATACATACATTGACTTTCTGTGACTTCATAGAAGACTAAAAATTTCCCAGTGACCTACAAAGCTAGTTTCAATCACTTCCATAAAGTAAAAAAAAATTATTGAAACAGTTATCTTGCTAGAAATTTAGTGAACATTTCCAACAAAGTAACACTGGGATGGAACCTAGATGTTTTTGTTTTTTGAGACAGTGTCTCACTGTATCATGCAGGCTGGTCTTGAACTCACTATGTAGTTCAGGCTGGCCTTGAAGTTACAGCTTCCTAAATGCTGGGATTAGAGGTGTGTGCCACCATACCTGGCTTAGCTTTTTTTTTTTTAAAAAAGAGCCTTTTTGAGGTATAATTCACACACCGTAAAGTTTATCCTTAAAAAAGTGTTCAACTCACTGGTTGTTAGTGTAGTCACAAAGCTGTGCAACTATCACCACTTTCTGGTTTTAGACTATTTTCATTACACTAAAAAACCCTATATCCTTTAGTAGTCACTCCCTATTCTTTCCTTATCCCATCCCCGCGAACAAGGGAGCTGCTTTCAGTCTCCATATATTGGCCTTTTCTGGATATTCGTATAAGTGGAATCACATAATATATGATCTTTTTGTCTGACCTGATGATTTTGTGCTTTCAGAAAGCAATACGTTCAAACTTTAACACGAGCAACTTTAAAATTTTAGATTTCATGTTACATTAAACTACAGAGAGAGAGAGAGAGAGAGAGAGAGAGAGAGAGAGAGAAAGAGAAAGAGCAGGAGAGCAGGAGTGCAGGGAGGGAGAGAGAAAGAAAGAAAGATGTTGATTTTTGTAATCAGGAGTTAACTCACAGAGCTCTTCTCTGTCAAATGTTTGTCCACTTCCACCAAATAGTCCCTTCAGAAATCCTCTATTTTGAGCCTCTGGTGTCTCTATGGGAGTGAATAAATCTCCTAGCATGTCCTGTACCAAATTGAAAGAAAAAAAAAACCTTTTACAATAACTAAGAATAAATTAATAGATAAAAAGGTAACACTGTGGTACGCTGGAACACATCATGAAAAGACAGTCTACTTTCCATATCTTTTCCTGCTGATTTTTCCTTTGCTTACAGTTCTTTCTAGCATTTCTTTCTCCATCTCTAGTAATTGACATACTAAAATTTTCCTTTTTCTGTTCCTTTTCTCTTCTCTAAAAAGCATGAGGAGCTAAATATATTCACCTGAGAATTAATTTCTGCCTATGATTAAAGATTACCAATTTAGATTTCTGAATCTGTTTCAGTTAGCACAGCCTCTTTCCTCTCCTGGTTCCCTTTTCTGAGCCAAGCATGGACTGCTCCAAGAAACAGAAAGCCTTTGGTGGTGTATGCAAGAAAGCTGGATCTATTTTTATATCAAGTACCTGTACAAGATTATGACAACATGGCTCAAGATCATTTAACTGAGTCAAAATAGGACATTACTGCATGGTGAAGTGAATCTTTTCCCACTATTTGGAGAGTTTTGGAAGGACTGGGGGGAATACCACGTTTCCTCTAAATAAGACCTACCTGGAAAATAAGCCTTAGCTGGTCATTACCATGGTGACAGCCACTATCATTCAGCTTATACCTCACCTTTCTCTTGCTCCTTAGCTACTCTGTGGTGGCAGGTAAGGCAAAGATAGGCTGGTTGGGGTTGGCATTTTTCATGTCTAGTTTTCAAAGTTGATTATTTTCTGTGTAGGTCTTATTTTGGGGGAAACATGATATTTACTTAGAATTCAGATGTACCCACCACATCCCACAAATACCAAGTCAGAATCTATATAGATGTGCTTTGGCTATCTGTATTTTTATCAGATCTTGATCCACAGGTCTTCAATACAGGGGAAGGAAATAATACCAAGAGTCAGGAGAAATTGGTAGGGTCACAATGAAGAACATACATTTAAAACACCAAGAAGAGGTATATTTACCACCTAACCTAATACAGGCAAACAGTGTAGCTTCTAGACATTTCTGTCATTTTTTTTAAATGTCCAACTTGAAAAACAAACAAACAAACAAATGTACTTGGCCTACCTGTAAATTATCACACATTTCTTGGCTGTATGTCAACCGCTGAATTTCAGTAGGAGAGACCAAGTATAATGCCTGTCCTTCATTGGTAAAACAAAATGTCCGTGCTATCCTCATGTCTGTCAGTGGCAAATAATTAACATCCAACATTGGACGAAGACTAGGTAAGCTAAATGGAAAAAAGTAAATCCACATTTTATATTCAAGTTGACAGAAGCATTTCTTTATATAGAAATAGTTTGTTTTCCAGTACAAAACAAAATTTGAACCCAGGGCCTTTGCACTGAGCTATATCCCAGCACTTTTCATTTTCAAATTTTGAGGTAGGGTCTAGCTAAGCTGCCAAATTGCACAGGCTGGGTTGGTACTTGTGATCCTCTTGATTCAGCTTCCCAGAGTACTGGGACTACAGATGTGTGCCATCACGCTCTACAGACTGAAGAGGGCATGCCTGGAGATGGAGTGGATGTGCTTATTCACCATGCCTGGAGATGGAGTGGATGTGCTCCTCATTCCTTTACTCCTTAATTACACAGGAAATGAAAATTAGCTATAACTTAGGGCATTGCCACTAAAGACATGGATAAATAAACCTGGCCAAAAATGTAATGGAATAAGAATAATAAATGATCAGAATTTGCACATCCAAATGAATATCACATATCTGAAGTATTTTACCCATGGCTTTATGCTTACCTTAGTGTTATAACTATAACTTTGCTAAAATATTGCTTGGAACGTCCTTTGAGTACTATTAGAGCTAGTTTTACAAACCACTAAACAAAATCAGTTTCGCTTTTTAATCACACCGCTACTACCAAAAGAGGTAAAATTTGATTAAATCTCGAGTTTTGAAACCATTCTAATTCTAAATGTGCACAATGTAATTTTAGATTATCCCAAATCATAAAACCAAAACCCCAAAAAAGTATTGATTTCTCTTATCACAATAGTTTGTAGTTAATACTTTGAGCCTGAATTGAGATGTGCTGAAAGCATAAATCATGTACTGGAGTTCAATAAAGAAATATCTGAAATCTAAAAGAGATACTAAAAATGTACCTAACACTTCAGGTTACAGAACCCCTTAAGATACGAGCTGCAACAAACTCAGTTAAATAGACTCCCATGACAAATTTAGTCATATTAATGGGTGGGGCTAGGGAAGAGAGATTTTTCTGATGGGCTACAATATCTATATACTGTCATATAAATAAGAAGAAAAAAGAAAATTTTTAAAAAGGGTTAATTCAAGTGAGAAAAATGAAAGAGAAAGTCAATTACAAGGGGCTGGGAAATAATTAGTCTTAAAACTAAAAAAGTGTCTTTTTTTTCATGCAGGAACACCTTTACAGAGAAATAGAATCAGGGAAGTAAAGGTTCTCACTGAAAGCAGCTCTTATGTTGGAGAATTCATATATAGATAAGCATTTTGTATCCTTCTCTACTTTCTAACTTGCTTTTCAAGGTCTGGGTTCATTAGCACCTGAACAACCAATCATTAGCTATCTATCAGAAACTAGGTCTTTAGGAGACTGGGCTCGGGACAGTTATCTGGAAAGACCTTGGGAATATATCCCTCATGGGAAAATGGAGAAGCCAGAAACAAGGTGGGGTTTTAGGATTCAGCTCATTAAGCCACACAACAGAGTATATGTCATTATTTCTTAGTCATACTGTATATATTACAAAAACCATGTCAAAATCAATTCTTTTTCAAATATTTTTAAGAATTCTTAGGAACACATGAGTTTCTGTTATAATGTCAAAGGAACAACTGTCATGTAAAGGAGCTTTCACAAAGGACAAAGGAAGAGTGAGGGATTATTTTACCAATGACCCCAATTGTTTTAAAAACTCTCCTTTTTGAAAAAAATTCTCAAGAAATCTCTCATGTCATAAATGTAGATGGTGGCATATATTCATTTAAATAGAAGTTAATTTGGGACACTACTCACAAAATCAGAGTAAATAATCATTATCAAGTTAAAACTCCAATTTGACAAAATAGTTTAATGTAAGAAACATTTTGAGAGACTAAAGGTTAGCTTACACACTTTTCTCCAAAACTGAGCCATGTCTAGGAAGGAGTTAAATCATCATTTTCAAATAAGACTGAATGACCTTTATTGGCAAGCTATAAAAATAGTTTGAGAAAGGGAAAATCAGATACAAAGAATCAGAAATATATAAGAGAATAAGCATACCATTAAATGTTTGATTTTATTTTTTTCAAGACTTGCTTCTCACTAACTAGTTCCCCTTGGCTTATTAATCTGCTTATGAGCCCCAGTTAAAAAATAATAAAAATAAAATGATGTTCAGAGCCTAGTTTTACTTTTGAACAACTTTCCTGTCTGTCATCTCTCTATTTACCACAAGATTTCCTGAAAGAATAATGTATGCCAGGGGCACAGGCCCAGTGGTAAATGTTTCAGGCTTTGTGGGTCAGATAGCATCCTTTGCAAATACTCAACTCTGCAGTGGCTGTGTGCCAAAAGACTTTATTTATAAACATTTGTATTTTATAGAATTTTTACATATCATTATTCTTCTCTGATTTATTTCAAACATTAAAAATGTAAAAACAATTCTTGACTTGAAGGCTATATAAAATCAGACAATGACTGTGGGTAGATTTGGTTTATGGCTTATTGCTTGCTAACCCTGATCTCAACTCATGCCCCCTTGAAAATTTGTTTTGACAACACCATGCTGCTAAGCTATACTTTCTCAAAGACCATCAATACCCAAATAGTCACGAGATCTAGTGTTTTTTCTTGTACCCCAATTCTTTGACGTCTCTGCTAGATTTGACTACCTCTTGACCATTTCCTTGTTTTAATACTCTTTTGTCCTTTTTATTTCACAAAGTATACCATTCTGGTCCTTTTCCTATCTTTCTGATAATTTCTCAGTCTCCTTTGCTGGATCCGCTTCTTTTTCCCATTGTATAAATGTGGAGCTAGCCCCACAATTCTGTCTTCAGCTCAATCTATTTCTAATTTGTTTTTCCATCCTTATTTAAAATGTGTTGGGGGTATCATGCTATTTTTACCACAGTAGCTTTGTAGTATAATTTCAAGTCAGGGATTGTGATGCTTCTTGCCTTGCCTTTGTTGACCAGAATTGTTTTTGCTATTCTATGTCTCTTCTGGTTCCAAATGAATTTTAGGAATGTTTTCTCTAGTTCTGTGAGGTACAATACTGGCATTTTGATGAGTATTGCATTAAATTTGTATAACAACTTTAGGAGTATGGCCATTTGCACTATATTGGTTCTTCCTATCCAAGAGCAAGGGATATTTTTCCACTTTTTGATATCCTATTTGATCTCCTTTTTCAGAGTACTGTAGTTTTTAATGTAAAGATCTTTTACTTCCTTTGTTAGATTGATTCCTAAGTATTTCATTTTTTGGATGCTATTGTGAAAAGTGTTGTTTCCCTAATTTCTCTTTCAGTGAGTTTGTTATTTGTGTACAGTCATGCTATTGATTTTTTACTTTGTATCTAGTTACATGACTGAACTAGCAAGAAATAGACCCAAGGATCAATGGAACAGATTAGAAGATGCAGAAAAAACTCCAAACACACTCAACTATCTCATTTTCAACAAAGAGGCCAAACACCTTCACTGGAAAAAACATAGCCTCTTTAATAAATAATGCTGGAAAAACTGGCTTTCCACATGCCAAAGATTAAATGTAGACCCATATGCACTGAATTAAAATCAAAATGGATCAAAGATTTAAATATTAATGCAGAAACACTGAATCTGCTGGAAGAGAGAATAGGTAGAACTTTTAAAGACATTGGTGTAGGCAAAGACTTCATGAACAAAACCTGGATTGCACAGGAAATATTACAAAGAATCAACAACTGGGATCTCATCTTATTAAAAAGCTTTTGCACAGCAAAAATTACCAACAGAACGAAGAGACAGCCCAGAGTGGGAAAAAACTCTTGCCAGCTGCTCCTCAGACAAAGGACTAATCTCTAGAATATATAAAGACTCAAAAAAAAAAAATACCCCCCAAATTTAAAGACCCAATCCAAAAATGGGCATCTGAAGTGAATACAGATGAAGTACAAACAGCAAATAAATATATGAAAAAATGTTCAACATCACTGTTCATTTGAAAGATGTGAATTAAAAGAATGCTGAGATTCCATCTCACTCCAGAAAGAATGGCTATCACCAAGAAATCAACCAATAACAAACACTGGCAGGGCTGTGTGTGAGGAAAAAGGAAACCTTCTCCACTCTTGGTAGGAGTGCAGACTGGTGCAACCACTGTGGAAATCAGTGTGGAGATTCCTCAAAAAACTAAAACTAGAAGTTCCACTTGACCCAGCTATTCTTCTTCTTGGTATCTTCCCAGAACAATTAAAAGCATCATACCACAGCAATATATGTACACCTATGTTTATAGCGGCACAGTTTGTAATAGATAAATCTTGGAAACAGCTCAAATGCCCATCAACCAATGAATGGATAAAAATTTGTTTTTTTTTTTTACACAATGGAGTAGTACTCAGCCATAAAGAAGTATAAATTTGAGACACTTCTAGGTAAATGGATGTACTTTGAGACCATACTCTTAAGTGAAATAAATCAGACACACACGTGTAAACATCACAGTCTCTCTGGTATGAGAAACCAAAAGTGTAAATAAGGACCAAAATGTATAATCGATATTGTGAAACAGAAAGAAAATGTTCAAATGGGAAGGGGAACTAGGGAGGGAGGAGGGGAAAAGGAAGAAAGAGAAAAGAAAAATAAACATGAGAAAAGAAGGAAAAAATGGAAATAAAGCTTTGTAAACAAGGAGGAAGGGAAGAGAGATTGCAGGGAGGAAAGGGAACGGGAATAAAAGAAGAATCAAGATATATCATGTACAGGTACAAATTCCCTAAGATGAATGTGATCATTATGTATATCTAAATTGTTCCAAAAAATTTTAATTAAACACACACACACACACACACACACACACACACAAAGGTGTTGGGGAACTAAGGACTTTGCTCATGCTAGGCATGTGCTCTACCACTGAGCCACGCCTTCTGAACCAATATACTATCATTTATTATTATCTCATTCACCGTCATAACTTTTACTAAGGCATTACACTGAAAACTCCCAAAGCTGCATCTTTTGCTCACATTTTTTTAAGGGACCAGACCTTAAATTGTTTGCTAAACTTTTGCTGGATGACTTATAAGTACCATATATTAAAAAAATAAGTATTTTCAACTCATTCTCAAACTTATCATCAGCTTTTCTAAATCCTCCTGGCTTTCCTATATGCTAATAGCATTATAGTTGCCCAAATTGAAAAATGTAACCCTTAAATTCTTTTCTAACTCCAAGATTTAGAAACCTCAGTTACCCGTCACAATTAATGAGCTTTGCAACTTTCCCTCTATAATCTCTCACATCTGTCCCCTCCTTCCCTTCTATATAGTTATTACTTAGTTCAAATCCAAACCCAAGCTCTCCCTCCTTGTGTATTTCCTAATGCATAGCTAGAGAAGGCTAATTACATGCTTTAACACTCTCTTTTTTTATATCTTTTAGTCTGCAATTCAAGGTCTTTAACAATTTACCTCCATATATCTCTCCAGGTAATTTCCCTCCCAACAGTTATTTTTTACGATACATGTTCGACTATCCTATGATTTTGATCTCTGGGGACTTTGTCAATAAAAAATTCAATTCCATATTTCCTCTGTTGGAATTTATATTGTCTTTATGTTATAGTTACTTGTGTACCTGTCTCATATCCCCAGCTAGATAGTAAGTTTAAGGGGTGGATCACGTTTTGCTAATTTTTATATCCTTTATAGGCTTACTACAATGCTTAACTGTTTTAATGATTTTGGATTTAGGTGAGATATTAAAAAGAATGACAGGGCTTCTACATACTATACATATAGTAACAGTTTGCTGAATTCATGAAACATGTAATATTTTTATGTCTCACAAATTTTATTTCACTAAGAGTAAAAAAAATTGTTCAGCTGATACCTTATTTTTAAAGTGTGTATGATGACTTTTTGTATACTGTTCAGTATTAGCCTCAACTTTCCTAGACTCGCAACTTCAGGCAAGTTATTTTACTTTAATTTATTAACATTTGTGAAATGAAAGATGCCAATAATACTTCATTTTCCTGTATCCCCAAGAAGATATAAAGACCAAATGAAATTCTGCATATTAAATTCTTACATGAACTATGAAACATATTAAAAGTGACAGATAATTTCATTTTATTGTAATTTATTCATTTTTATGATTACCAGATAATTTATAAAGAAGCCAATTACCTCATTATCATGATATGCCCATTAGCACAAAAGCATGCCAAGCAGGCGCTGTTACACATGACCACCACATCGGCTTGCAGTACAAAAGATGTCTCAGTGATGTTATGAACATAAAGGCAAGTCTGAGAAGGCAGTGAAAAGACTTTGGCTTGTTTTTCTGAGCAGATTACTGTATACTGATGATCTCCTATTTCTTGGGATGAAGATGAGGAATTCATGACCAATTTCCTTTTCCAAGTTTTTTCATTTTCATCTATATTATTTGGATCCCTCCAAACTTCATATGGTGATTGCATTAATCCACCAGTTCGGTCCATACAGGAAAATGTTAGCACAGCTCCTTTCAATGACAGGAATGTACCTATAAAAACAATTTTATATCACTGGCATATAAAATTCTCTCTAAAACAGGTATTATTCATCAATAGGCAATAAATGTTTTACCTTATAACTTTATATATCTATATCTATATCTATATATCTATATCTATATATCTATATATCTATATTAATCTATATATCTATATCTATATCTATATCTATATCTATATCTATATCTATATCTATATCTATATATATATATATAGCACCATACTATTGCACTAATATACACAAATCAGTAGCTTTGTTGTAATAACTTGTAATCAGAACATCAGGCCTAAAAGGAGCCTAAGATATCAACTTGTTAAATTCTCTCATTATATTAACAGGAAAACAGATCCCAGAAGATGGTAACATGGGTCAGGTCATATGGCAAGTTAGTGGCTGAACCTGGACTAGTACTCAGGTTTCCTGATTCCTAATCCAGGAGTCTTTCATTGTTCTATATAGTCTTTAAAAAACTTTTAAAAGTCAGATTTAAGAAAATATATAACTTTCACTCATTAAAATAATTTCAACTGAAAAAAATAATCATATCATCTGATATTATTTTATTTCAGTCTCACTTTCTAGAAATTGCTCATTTTTCTTTTTTTCTGTTTTGGTTTTCTGAGACAGGGTATCTTTTGTAGTTTAGTCTGGCCTTGAATTCACTGTGTAGCCCAGGCTGGCCTCAAACTTGCAGTGATCCTCCTGCCAACCTGGGCATGGTAGCACATCCATGTATGTTATCTCAGCACTTAGGACACTGAGGAAAGTTCAAAGGCTACACAAGCAAGTTTGAGGCCAACCTGGACTACCGAGTGAAAACTTGTCTAAAAAAACCAATCAACTTACTAAACAAAGTAAAAGACAAGAAACTTGTATTTTGGAAGCCATTTTACTTATTCTCAATGCTTATATGGTATCAGCATGAAAATGACAGTTTCTCAATGAGCTTCCCTTATCAAAACACCTGCTTTGTTTCCTATAATAGACTAATACAAAGTCTATGCATTATCCTGTGGGAATTAAAGCTCAGGAAACCATGACAAAGTATTGTTTTTCTATGATTGCTGTTACTAATATCCATTCTCTCTGATTCCAGAGTCTCATGTCTTCTATTAGCATTCATGCAACTGTCAATCTAACTTTATTATCTTGCACACAGAATAAAATCTCAGACTCTTAATAGATCTTGATTTTCTAGAACTGCAAAGGGAAGACTCATAGGAGATGAGATCAGAGAAATAAAATGGCACCATTATGTAATTTCTTGTAGGGCATGTTAAAGATTTTCTTAGACTTTTTACTTGGAATGAGATGAGAAGTTTGAGAATAGGAATGATATAATTTAACTTTCATTTAATATGATCACTCTTCCTATTGGGCACATCCTAAAGGATGTCAAAGTTGGAAACAAGGAGAGCACTGAAGAGTTGGTATAATGATCCAGGTGAGAAACAGAGGCTTGCTTGAATCAGGTGGTAACAATAAAGATGGTGAGAAATGTCAGGAATCTGAGTATAGTATATTGTGAAGGTCAAGCCACTTTTTGATAGGGTGCAAAAGAGTGAGGTGAAGGATAATCCCAATGTTTTTGTTCTGCGAGTTGAAGAATGGAATTGCCATTCATAGATGTGGGAAAGACTATGGGAAAAAAGACAGGAATATCAGAAGCTAAATTTTTGACATGTTAATTTTGAGATATTTATTAGACATCCACATGGATGTCAAATAGCTAAATATCTGTGTCAGAAATCTGAGATTAGGTCCGATTATAAATATAAATGCATGTTCCATCAGATTATAAATGGCATTGAAAATAATGAGGCTTGCTGATTTCATCTAGGGCTTTATTTTGATTAGGATTGCATTAAATCTGTATAATAATTTTGGGAGTATGGCCATTTTCACTACTTTGGTTCAAATGATCAATGAAAAAATGTTCAATATCATTGGTCATTCAAGAGATACAAATTAAAACAATGCTGAGATTTCATCTCACTCCAGAAAGAATGGCTATCACCAAGAAATCAACCAGTAATAAATGCTGGCAGGGCTGCGGGGAAAAAGGAACGCTTCTCCACTGTTGGTGGGAGTGTAAACTGGTGCAATCCCTGAAGAAATCAGTGTTGAGACTCCTTAAAAAACTAAAAACACAGGTTCCATTTGACCCAGCTATTTCCCTTCTTGGTATCTTCCCCAAATAATTAAAAGCATCATACCACAGCAATATGTGTACACCCATGTTTATAGTGGCACAGTTTGTAATAGATAAATCTTGGAAACAGTGCAAATGCCCATTAAGCCATGAATGTATAAAGAAGATGTGGCTTTTTAATACAATGGAGTAGTATTCAGCCATAAAGAAGCATAAACTTGAGACATTTCTAGGTAAATGGATTCACCTTGAAACCATACTCTTAAGTGAAATAAATCAAACACATATGTGTAAATATCACAGTCTCTCTGGTGTGAGAAACCAAAAGTGTAAATAAGGACCAAAATGTATAATAGATATTGTGAAATAGAAATAAAATGTTCAAATGGGAAGGGGAACTAGGGAGGGAGGAAGGGTAAAGGAAGAAAGGGAAAAGAAAAAAATGAGAAAAGAAGGAAAAAATGGAAACAAAACTTTTGTAAATAAGGAGGGGAAGAGGGGTTGAAGGGAGGGGAGGGGAATGGGAAAAAAAAGAAGAATCAAGATATATCATGTATAGGTAACAAATGCTCTATGATGAATGTGATCATTATGTATATCTAAATTGTACAAATAAAGTTAATTAAAATACAAAAAAAAGAAGTTAATCTTGGGGCATTCTGATGATTAAGACCAGTGGAATGAGGATGAAATGAATAAGGAACAGCTAGAATGACAGTAAGAAAATCAGGTAAATGTAACATTCGAGAATACAAATGAAGTAAAGTAAAGTTGCAGATATGTCAAATAAGATGTTGCCTGGGAATTGACCACTGAATTTATCAATGAGGTCAGTGGTATGGCTTTACGCTTATGTGGCATAAAAATTTGATTTAACTTTTAAATGTATGAGCAATGAATGTCTGGCACATTTGTTGAGTTAAAGAATAAATTTGAATTACTAATAATTATGACCCCATTATGACCTCACTGATCTGGCTTTAACTCAACCAGAATAAAACAATTGTGTATATTTCCTTAAAGTAAGGAGCATCATAAAAAGTTTCTTTATTGTGAAATACATGTTTATAATAAAGTGATATCAACCAATTAAAATACCATGGATTTATCTGAATTTGCCACACCATTAAAGAACTGAATTTTCTGCCGTCAATCATATGAACTTTGCATTCTAGTTAATAAAGGAAACACAACTATCTCTAACCTGCCATACCATATATATTCTTTTAAAATAAATCTATTTACTCTGTATATTAATGAAATTCTTTAACTTAAGAACTACCAAAAACACTTCTTACATAGAAAAGAGTAGAATTAATAGTATGAACATATTATAATTATTCAAAGTAATAACAAGTAGTGACAGTACATCTTAATTATCAACTTGACTTGATGAAGAGACTCCTGGCGAGGTGACTGGATCATGGGCATGCTATACTTGCCCATGAGAAGACTAATACACTGATGTTCACAGTTGATTATGGTTTTAGGAGGTGGTGTCAAGTTGGAGGAGGTCAGTCACTGGCATTGTGCCTCTAGAGGTTATATCTCTTGTTAGTAATCTTTCCTTGTAGATACACCTGGCTGCCATAAAGTGAGCATCTTTGTTCTACTATGCTCTTCTGCCACGATGTTTCTACCTTATAGCTAGACAACCAGGGACTGAAACCTCTGACACTGTGAGCCAGATAACCAATTTCCTAGTTTAAGTTGTATATGTATGTCAGGCATTTTGTGCTAGCAGTTGGAAAGCTAACCAATACACAAGGGGAATCATACTCATCCTTTTTGTGAAAGGAAAAGAAGAAATGTAGGAAAAGAATATAACATATACCTTAGCAAGAACACTTATAACAGATTAAATTCTCTAGGCACTAGAATAGAAAAAGAAATTATGTGATATATCTTTGAAACAAGATGAGAAGATTGTGAAAGACTTTAGAAATCTATATTAGGTCAGACGGTGTCTAGTTTAATTGTTCTGAGCTCCTCAAGGATGATGTAAAAACACTGATAGGCTCTAATCTGGCATAGACCTTTGGAGAATACGTCAATTCATTAAAAATAAATTTAACTTTTCCATTGAGGTTTTCCTCAGTGCTTATCAGAAACTTATTTCTTAAGGCATTGTTTAGGTTGGCAGTTGCACAATTTACTAACATAGAAATGATTCTACTCTTTTACCCTGAAGGACAGGTAAGTCACAACACGACAAATATTGGAACAGTATATGATTTATGAAATTCTCAGTAGTCCTTATTACACATAACACTCACAATCTTTATTCCACATTAATACAGCAAGTGGATCTAAGGGTGTGGGAAAAGGGGGAGGAAGGAAAGTAAAAATGGTCAAGATGTGATTGGTATATGTACCAATTACCCATAATAAATATATTTATTATATATCATAAACATATACTAACAAAAAAGTGAATAAGGAAAGCAACCCAAATTATTAATACCTTATATCTAAATTTGAAAAACGAACTAGGTAATGAATGAATAAAAACTCTTACCACTTGGCAATACCATGACTGGTTCTGTAAACCTTTGTTCATCTGATAATGGTAGGTTTAGAGAAATGATCAACACCATTCCCAGACTAGTTCCAACAAACAGACAAGGGGAGATGGTAGAGTCATTTTTCCGTGCAAAGGATTCCATAAAGTATAATGCTGTAATTGCTTCTTTTGAATCTTTGTCAATACTGGAGATACTAGAGCTTCTAGAACGATTATAGGAATTCTCTCGGTTTTCTATGGAAAATATAAAGATAACAATTAAGTATTAGTGTATTTCCAAAATAAGCAAAGTCAGGCTAAAATATGAAGACTAAAATTATGAACAGAAAGTAGCATTTCATTCTTCATTAATTGATCTGGAAGGAGGTTTCTTTACTTCACCAGGTTAGAAAATAGAGAGATGGAAGTCCAGAAGTATAAATCTTAAATTTGGGCAGAAATAAAACTAGGCTTTAAGTCTCCTGAGTTTCAGTTTATCATTTTTTCTTTCTCTACATTACCTCAGATACTAGTTAAAATTCTTTAGTCTGGAAAATATATTCGATCTAAATTGTCAAAGTTATAAAAATTTCTGATAAGTTGTGCTGTTTTCCTATCTTTCTTTCTTTTTTTTTTTTTTTGTGGGTACTGGGGGTCGACCTCAGGACCTCGCACACCAGCAGGCACCAGTGCCACTGAGCGATATCACCGGCCCTTTTTTTGTATGTGGGTTCCGGAAGTCGAACTCGGACCCTCGCACTTGCCAGACAGGCGCTTACGCCGCTGAGCCATCTCACCGGCCCCTTTCCTATCTTTCAATTGTCAAAAATATTCTTAATGATTTCTTGATATTTCCAACTTAGTGAAACTATTGTGGCTACTGGTGTGAAAGAAGTAGTCTAGATCATAAATATTCTGTGATAAACACATTATATATCTGGGGGTAATTACAACTATAAAAACTGAAGTTTATACCAAGACCAAAATGCAAATATTATCTCTCTGAATTGGTATCAAGCTGCCCACCTTGAATTAAAATCCCGTTCCAACTTTGTCTTTGGCCAAATAAAAAGCTGTAGACTATGCCATCCTATGGATGGATGGTGGAGATCTTTCTGAGGATGTTTCAGCCCACTCCAAGGAAACAGAATGGTTTCATAATCTCTTGATTATCAACACTTGTACAGGCACACTCAGACAGGTATAACCTCACTAATCTCAGTAAAGTGTTAGTGAAATTGTACTGTTCTCTTAATCGCTCCAGGATACAAGTTCCTTATATTTTTCTTTTTAGTACCTTCACTCTCCTTCCCCTCTGGATGGGTACAAATGTGTCTCATAACTACTTAAGAAAGAGACTTAAGTCCTCAGACTCTTTTTCCAGGAAATAAAATATAGTAAGTATTCCTACTTTCTCCTTTTCATCCCTCAGCAAATTCCGGAGTCATGCTGGTAGACCTACCAAGCACTCAGTTACTCATTGCCTTTAAATGAGACTTCCATAGCTTGTCTCCCACCATCTGCTACCATAGTAAATTGAATTTGAACTGTACTCACAAAACTTGATATGTTTAACCTACCTTCTGCTGTAACTGGTAAAGAAATCTCCATGCAAGCAGCTGACTGTGCCTTTCGAAATGGTGGTCTTCCAGGAGCCCAGCGATTTACTTTTGAAACATCAGCACTAGAAAGTCGTTTTCCAGAACTGCAACTTTGAGAAGTTGGACTTGTGCAGTGCCCATTTACATGGTCTGTACCAAGAGGGGGAAGGCAGCATACATATTACAAATCTTCACTTAAGGAAATTTAGAAGTGTAGATTAACATGTGAAGAAGAAGCACAAGAATTCCCTTTTTTCTAAACCATATGAATATGGGTAAATCCTTGCTATTTTCAGAAATAGTCACAGTTTCAGATTTATCCAAATTTTTCAAAATATATTTATTAAGTTAAATGCATTTTAACTTTAAATGCATTGACTAATATAGTTTGAAATTTACTCTATATCTGTGCATATATTATATAATTTAGTGGCAATATGAAATAAGTTTAATGTTAGACATTTTGTTGCATAACAAATACACACTTTAAGTTTTGGAAATACTTTTGGTGGTTGAAGTTCAAAATACAGAACAGGAGCACCTTATCGTGCAGTTAAGAATGGTAATTAAGAATATTGGCTTTGAGCCAAATTGACTGGATTCAAATTCCAGTTCTGCCACTTACTAGTTGTACAAATTACTGAAATCCTCATGTTTTAGTTTCCCCTTCCATAAATTTAGAATATTACCTACCTTATGGAGTTTTGTGATTTGTGTGTGTGTGTGTGTGTGAGACAATACATGTCATATGCTAGAATACATGCTGGCATACAGTAGAAAATGAATATAATTTTATTTTCACTCTTATTCCACAGAACAAAAGTACTCCCCAAAATAAAAGTACTGTTCATTTAGGGCTTGTGAGTGAACTTGGGCTCAATGGTAAAGTGCTTGCCTAGTATTATAAGCCCTGGATCTTATCAACTAAAATTATATCTTATCCCTCCCTTTATTTTTCTTAAAAGCTAACAAATTGCATTTGAAACATTACCTCATTCTGCAATACACAGAATGCATTTTCAACTGTGCTTCTCTGGTCAAAGGACAGCAGAGTTACATGGGGGAAGAATGCTTAATGGTCATGTTGAACATGTAGAACTGGTACTCAGTCCATACTCCATTATAGCCTTTATGTTCTGAAAAGTTTGAGAGGCTAAAAGTATACCTGTCCCAGATTCCCTTGCAGCTAGTCATGGGTGAGAATTAGTTCTTATCATTTTATATGCTGGTGCATTTTACTGGTTTTTTTTTTTTTAATAAGAGTTAATAT
This sequence comes from Erethizon dorsatum, assembly GCA_028451465.1. Classification (NCBI taxonomy): domain Eukaryota; kingdom Metazoa; phylum Chordata; class Mammalia; order Rodentia; family Erethizontidae; genus Erethizon; species Erethizon dorsatum. The sequence continues at coordinate 61,351,098 of CM051831.1, forward strand.
TTATCAAATATTTAAATGGTGGGTATTTTATTTCATTTAATGTTAACAACACCCCTGCGATGTAGGTGCTTTTATTACTCTCCTGATATTGCAGATAAGGAAACTGAATCTTACAGAAAAAGGGTTCAGAAAATTTTCTTCTATCACCTAGTGGTAACCAGGTAGGCAGGATTCTAATCCAGCTTTTCTCAGTGTCTGTATGATTAAACACTGGGCCACAGGGTCAGCTAAAGTATTTGGGAATGGGTAGCAATTTTGAAGACATACTTAGTAGTACGGTTTAGGAGGGTGATGTAATGCACACTGAGATCAAGCCTTTTGGAACCAATCATCTTCCATTTTGACAGAGGTTTCCAGCCCAGATGCAAAGGCAGAAATAGCTCATGATGAGTTATCATGGGCAAGCTAAATCAAGAGTATCCCTCCTTCTTTGTCACACCAAGGGCAACAGCTGGCATTGACAACTTTAAGGGTACATATTACAATACACCCACACTGGGCTCATCAGTCAGAAAAAAACACCCTTTCCAAAGACATGATATATTTAAGGGCTTAGAGCTTGTTTTGAGGAATGTGGGATGGGAATGTGGGATAAACCTCAGCTAGATTCAAAAGTGTGTAGCAAAGGCCTGAGAACAGTGAAATTTGTCACTTAGCCAGAACTCTTCGAATTTCCTAAACCAAAGCTACAGTATGCCCCTCTAGCTGTTACCATCTTTGGTTGCTGTTTCATGTGCATATGCTTTATTTCAGTTTATAGCAGAGTGGCATCAATTAACAGATTATTCAACATGCCTTCTTTTTCTTTTTAGTACACGTTTGCAATACATAATGAATACATGCATCGTAAGGAGCTGACACATAGGCATACTGCATCTTAATCCTTTGTACTTCCCACTCACCTTTCTTCTCTCTTCTCTCCCTCTACCCCTAGGTCCCCTCCCTGTCTTCGAAAGGTCTACTTCCCTGTTTCCTATCATCTGTCTTGATTTTATTTTTCTCCCGCACCTATTGTGATGGACAAATTTCCTCTAGCTTTTCACGTTTGACTCATGAGGTCTTGTTGACATTATTACACATAGGCACCCCAGAATTTGATTATATTGGTGATTTAGCCTACACGTTGAGGTCTGCATCATATAGAGAAAATGTAACATTCTAAAAAATTCAACCTTAAAACAATCTGCAGTGAAAGGGAAATGATCATTCTTTATTTTACAGGAAGATTGCCAAATTTGAAAAATTATACATTTTTTAAAAAATTTATTCATTCTCTAGTGCCTTTAAGACTTTACTTAGTGTATTACTTGTATAAACTATTAACTGTATAGTGATGAATTACTAAAAATGTTTTTTGTATCCAATTGAAGTTTATTTTTCTCATGGTCATTTGCCAAAGCTTTATGGAAGAATGTAAATGAAGATTTGGTTTAATACTTGGTAAACTAGTCTTGTTAAACAACCCTTTTAATATACTATACAATTCTAAGAATATTAAACTACTAGTATGCCTGTACAACAGGGAATGATTCTATAACAAAATAAACACTGGACATAATATGAAAATGAACACTGGATATTAAATACTATCAAGTAGTTAAAATACAAAAAATCTTTACATGTAATCATAATAATTATCATTGATATATCAAACAGTAGGCTAAAATATTTAAAAACCCATGTTGTTTACCTTTGCTTGATTTCATAGTCGACTCTGTCTTTCCTTTATCATGAATTTTGTAACCCTGGCTAGCACACAGTTGGTTTGTCAACTGACTAAATGTTGGTTGTTTACCTGATTGATTTGTTTAAACAGGAAAAGAATTTATCAAAGGATATTCACAACTCAAAAACCTCAGGGGAACCTTTGAGATACAGTTAGAAGCTTTGTGGCCTCAAACAATGCATTACGCCTGGGCCTCAGGTCTCAGTATTAGTTCTGCAGTAGAGAAACTCAGTATTACACAAAGTTCATGATCCCTGCTGCCAGGCTAATACTTGCAGTCTGAAGTGTGAAAACTGTATTAGGTCACAGAGCTGACAGCATCAACCATCCCTCCTTCAAATTCCATGCCAGAATGGAGAACAAAACTCTACTCAATGAGATTCAGGGCACAAAAGCTGGCACAGAGTTTTGTCTTGGAGACTAGGGCCAGACCCCCTGTTGTAAGATACAGCATCTGGTAGAGACTGAAGGTCTGTATACAGGCTAGAGTTTCCAGACAGAGCCTTTACACTAGCCCAGGAATCAGGCAAGGAACTGTGGACTACTGGGCAGTGTGGAGTTGTGGCATGCATAATTTCTGGCCTTGGATTGGGCCTAGGGCACACCAGTCCTCCTCCTGAGACTGCATAGGACTCTAGTTGTGAGACTCAGGTGCAGCCCAGCTTAGCATAAATCTTGATGGTCAAGGGCTGTCTCCACCACCCGTTCCCCTATCTCCAGACAGTACAGCTATTGCCAGGCTATTGGTCACAGATGGTATTCTACAACTGTCATGGTACCAGGCAGAAATTGGTGCCCCAGTGGATTTGTATTTCAGCCTACATCACTCCCCGAGGGGTATGGATAAGACTGGGCAAGTCTTTATGGCTGTGAGACGCAGGTATGATCCAGCGCAGCATCAGAATAGGTAACTTAAGGGAGTGCCTTGACATATACTAGTCCAGTCCTGGTAGCGTAGCACAGTACAAGATCCAATTTTTTGGAGGGTAGGACAGAGTAGTAAGCACAAGGCATTGCCCTAGGAATTTGCTGGTATGGTAAAACCTAATAGTGGGCAGACACTAATGGCTCCAATTCTAGGCCTAACTGTGGCCACTTGCAGCTTCTGGAATAGCTCCAGTGTCAGGGGAAGACATTATGGCCCCAGTCTATTAGACTTGTCTTCCAAATATCAGCACCTGTGGTTTGTTGCAGTGCTCCTGAGCCACAGGTCCACCTCAGCAATAGGGAGCAGTGTGGGCCTTAGTCCTACACCCGTGTTGTACTTATTTTGAGGAGCTATAGGCTCAGCGTCTAACTCAGATTGGTGGCCACAACTATGACATAGGAGCTAGGGCTGGTCCACCCATGGTGACTGCTCACAACCACAGAGAATCCTGCAGCACCTAATAACAGACTGATAACTACAGACAAGACAGCTGGGCCTATCCTGGCTGAGGAAGAGTATTCTTTCTAGGTACTCTCCTGGTTCTCTCTGAACAACATACCAGTAGTGTATTTGGGATAAAATTGGGCTTGGACTGCTCTGTAGAACTGAAATAGTAACAATACACCAATAGCAAACTTCTAGCAAATCTTGCCATGGGTGCCATCACACACTGAAATTGTAGAAGTAACTACAGGCTCAGAGAAAATATGCAGCCTTCTTAGAATTTTTGGAAAAATAGGCACAAACAAAGGCAGATTAGCAAAACTGGAAAACCCAATCCTTCAATGCTTAGATCAATAAACATCAGGAGATTTCAGAAAACTACAACCTCAGACAGTAATGAGTAGGGAGAACTGAGAGAAATGAAAACAGCTTCTTTAAGGAAAGTCAATAGCTTATATAAAACACAAAAAATGTCTTTTAAGATTTTAACAGAGAAAAAACAGAGACGAAAGCAATTTTCAAGAAAGTATTTTTTGTTTTGTTTTGAGACAGGGTCTCATTATATAATTCAGGCTGGCCTTGAACTCACTATGAGCCTAAGCTGGCCTCAAACTCCCAGTGATCCTCCTGCCTCAGCCTCATGAATGCTGGGATTAGAGGCAGGCACCACTACACCCAGTTTAAAAAGTGTTCTCGAGGGCCGGTGAGATAGCTCAGTGGCATAAGCGCCTGCCTGGCAAGCATGACGTCCTGAGTTCGACTCCCGGAACCCACATAAAGGAAAAAAAAAAGGGCCAGTGATATCGCTCAGCGGCACAAGCGCTTGCTGACAAGCATGAGGTCCTGAGGTCGACTTCCGGTACCTACATAAAAAAAAATGCTCTTGAGCTGAAAAATATACTCAGTGAAGTTAAAAATGCTACAGAAGGCATCAATAGCAAGATAGATTAAACAGAAGAAATAATTAGTGAGCTCAAAGGCAGGCTATTCGAAAATAAATAGTTGGAGAAGAAATAAAACGAATGAAGAGGAATGAATAAAGCTTATGGGAACTTTGGGACAGTATCAAAGTTTGTTTGGTTTACTAGAGTTCAATAAGGACTTGGGAATGCCAAAGGGGTAGAAACCCTTATTCAAAGAAATAATAAGAGAAAACGTCCCAAACCTAGAGGAGTATCTTAGTCACTTTCCTCATTGCTGGGACAAACTACCCAACACCCACATCTTAAGGGAGGAGTGGTCTATTTTGGCTCACAGTTTGCAGGGGTTTCAGTCTAAGTCGGCTGGCTCCAAGGCAGGATGGGATGACAGAGGGGCACTGGCAGAGGAAAAGGTGCTTATGTCATGATGAATGGGAAGTAAGAAAAGAGAGGTACCCAGGAGGGAGATAAACCCTTCCAGCCCACAACCAAAATGACCCAACCCTTCCTACCAGACCCCAGCTTCTAACAGCAAGATAGTTATCACCCTCTATAATCCAATTACTTATCAAAAGCACCCTTTTGAGCTCATTAGGTTTTGGGGGACATCCAAATATAAAACAAGAAGGATAAAAATATCCAGTACAAGAAAGTTAAAGGTCAACCAGTCTACCCAAGACATAACCAAGCTTTCAAAAGTGACAGATAAAGAAAAGATTCTGAAAGCTTCAAGAGAAAAGAAAAAAGGCTGTCCTATTTACCCTGATTGCATACTCCTTAATAAAAGACTTACAGGTCAGGAGAGAGTGGCAACTTTTTCACAACACTGAAGAGAAACAAATTACAATGAATATTGTACACAGCAAAGCTGTTCTGTAGAAATGAAGGCAAAATAAAGACATTTCCAGAAAAACAAAAGTTGGAGGCCTACATCTCCACTGTACCTATTTTATGAGAAATGCTAAAGTTCTTCAAAATGAAAGAAACACTAATGAAGAAGAAAGAAGGTATAAAACTCATTAGTAAGAATAACTACTTTGGAATTCTCTAATAGTGTAAGCACATTATACAACCCATTTGTATCCTTAGTATGAAAGCTAAAATATTAAAAATTAATCACTAAAATTAATATGTTAAGAGACAAGCAATATAGAAAGATGTAAAAACATGTCATCAAAATTTCAAAATGTGAGGAGGAATGTAGTGCAAGTATAGAGTTTTCTTAGTATATTTTCTTATTCTCTCATGTATTTGTATTCTTATATTTACAATTATGTTAAATTGCTATAATTTCAAAACTGCTTGTATAATCAGAAGTTGCTTTTTTAAAATAAGTATCATGGTTAAATTAAAAGTAAAAAAAGAGTATAATGGACAACCAAAAATAATAAGCAAGGAACTAATACACACTACTAGAGTAAATCATTTAATTATGACAGAACACTTTAAGAAGAGGGAATAAGAAAGAAACCATAGCAAAATGAGAAAGCAATCAACATAATGGCTTTAGTAAGACCTTACCTATCAATTACTTTCAATGTAATTGAATTAAATTCTCTAGCTAAGAGACAGAGTGACTCAATGGATTTAAAAACTAAGACTCAACTATATGCTGCTTATAAGAAACTCATTTCACCTTTAAGAACACACATAAATGGAATAAGATGTTCCATGCAATTAGATTAAAAAAAAGGAGTAGCCATACTTTAATCAGAAAAAATAAACTTTAAATCTAAAGGAGTAAAAAGAGACAAGCAAGGTCTTTATAGAATAAAGGGAGTCAATTCAGAAAGAGGAAACTACAATTGTAAATATATATGTATACTGTATATATGTAAATATATATTGCACATATGTTGTGTATATTGTAAATATATATTGTACATGTATTACATATATGTATATTGTATATATATAAATATATCAGGAGCACCAAAATACAAAAAGTAAATATTAATGAACTTGAAGATAGAATCCATTACAATAACAGTTGGAGACATTAACAATACACTCTCACCAATGGACAGATCATTTATAAAGAAAATTAACAAAGAAACAATTAAATTGCACTTTAGACCAAATGGACCTAACACATCTGCAGAACATTCCATACAACAGATGCAGAACACACTTTTTTCTCATCAGTACATGGACTATTAATAGGACAGACCATATTATAGGTTACAAAACAAGTATCAACAAATTTTTAAAAATTACACATTTCTTTTCTGAGCATGTAATGATTTGCATCTAAAATGTTCTCTAAATGTCTCATGGGGCTGGTGAGATAGCTCAGCGACATAAGCGCCTGCCTGGCATGTGCGAGGTCCTGAGTTCAACTCCCGGAACCCACATAAAGGAAAAAAAGGGCCGGTGATATCGCTCGGTGGCACAAACACTTGTTGGCAAGCGTGAGGTCCTGAGGTTGACTCCCGGTACCCACATTAAAAAAAAAAAAAAAAAAAAAAGAATGTAAAAGTCTCATGTATTCAGAAGTGGGGATTTTGGTGGTGATTAGATCATGGGTGTGCTATAGTCATCACTGATGAATTCATAGCTGAATATGTTGTTAGGAGAGAGGGTTGGTTGGAGCAGGTGAGTCACTAGGGTTTGACTTTGGAGATTATAGCTTGCTCTCACTCTGGCTTTTCCTCCTTTCTTTGCATCCTGGCTGCTATGGAGATGAGCATCTTTCCATGGCCACGGCCTTCTACCATACTATTTCTGTCTTGGACCCAGTGACCATAGACCCAACTCTATGATACCATGAGTCAAACAAACCACTTGTCTTTTAACTTGCAGGTGTTGGGCATTTTGTCTTACAGACAGGAAAGTAACTAATACAGACCACAACACAATAAAACTAGAAATATAAAAAGAAAAGCTTTGGAAACTACAAATATCTGAATATCAAGCAACTTACTTTTGAACAACAAATGGATCAAGGACAAAGGTCAAGAAGGGAATTTTTATAACCTCTTGAAACAATTAAAAATAGAGATGAAACACAACAAACCCTAAAAGATACAGAAAAAGCAATATGAATAGGTAAATTTATACCTATCAATGTCCATATCAAACAAGCACAAAGATTTCAAAAACCTTCTCTGTACATCTCAAGAAACTAGAAAAATAATAACTTAAAATTAGTAGAAGGAAACTGACTTTTGACAATGTTAAGAACATGCATTGAAGGACAGTCTTTTCAATAGATTGTGTTGGGAAAATTGGATATACATGTGTTCTTGCATTCCTGACAGACAGATGCCTCTCCCATGCAGTGCCAGTTGCCACCCGAAACATGATAGTGAAGGTAAGAATGAACAGATTCAGTTGTACAGGCTGCTGGGTCACTAGGACTGCTTTCAACTACGGCAAAGTAGATATTGTGGCCATCAATGACCCCTTCATTGACCTCAACTATATGGTCTGCATGTTCCACTAAGATTCCAACCATGGCAAGTTCCATGGCATAGTCAAGGCCTAGAATGGGAAGATTGTCATCAATGGAAAGGCCATCTCCATCTTCCAGGAGTGAGATCCCATCAACATCAAGTGGGGAGACATTGGTGCTGAGTATGTGGTGGAGTCCACTGGTATCCTCACCACCATGCAAAAGGCCAGGGCTCACTTGAAGGGTGGCGCCAAAAGGGTCATCATCTCCACCCCTTCTGCTGATGCCCTCATGCTTGTGATGGGTGTAAATCACGAGAAGTACGACAACTACCTCAAGATCATTAGCAATGTTTCACCACCAACTGCTTAACCTCACTGGCCAAGGTCATTCATGACAACTTTGGCACAGTGGAGGACTCATGACCACAGTCCATGCCATTGCTGACACCCAGAAGACTGTGGATGGCCCCACTGGGAAGCTGTGGTGTGGTGGCCACGGGGCTGCCTAGAACATTATACCTGCATTCACTGGCACTGCCAAGGCTGTGAGCAAGGTCATCCCTGAGCTGAATGGGAAGCTCACTGGCATGGCTTTCCTTATGTCCACCCCATTGTGTCGGTCGTGGACCTGACCTATTGCCTGGTGAAAGCTGCCAAATATGAGACATCAAGAAAGTGGCGAAGCAGGCACTGGAGGCCTCCCTAAAAGGCATCCTGGGCTACACTAAGGACCAGGTTGCCTCCTGTGACTTAAACAGTGACACCCACTCTTCCACCTTCAATGCTGGGGCTGGCATTGCCCTCAATGACCACTTTGTCAAGCTCGTTTCCTGGTATGACCATGAATTTGGCTACAGCAACAAGGTGGTGGACCTCATGGTTCACCATGAGACCTCTAAGGACTGGGAGCCATTGGATCACTGCCCCAGTGAGACCCAGAGGAAGAGGCCTCAGCTGAGTGAATCCCTACCCCACTCAGCCCCAACACACTGAGAATCTCCCTTCCTCACAGCTACCATCCCAGGGTCCCTGGAGAAGGGGAGGAACTTAAGGAGCCCTGGTTCCTAACATAACATCAATAAAGCCCACTGCACCCAGGAAAAAAAAAAAAAGAAGAACATACATTGAAGGACAGTCCTGCCAATAGATTAGGCTGGGAAAACTGGATATACATATGCAGAAGAATGAAACTAGGTCTATATATCTCACCAGTTATAAAAATCTACTAAGAATGAATCAAAGATCAAATTGTTAGACCTGAAACTGGATCAAGTGGAAGCAAACATAGAGAAAATGCTTCAGGACATTGGAATAGATAAGAATGTGTTGTAGAACATCCCAAAGGTACTGGAAACAAAAGCAAAGATAGCTAAATAGAATTTTAAAAGTTTCTGCACAGCAAAGCAAATGATCAACAGAGTGCAGATACAACCTACAAAATGGGAGAAATATTTGCAAAGTATACATCTGACAAGGAGTTAATATCTAGATCATAGAAAGAACTCCAAAAACTCAATAGGAAAAACTTACAATGCCCTGATTAAAGAATGGGGAATACATCTGAACAGACATTTCTGAAGCAAAGACACAGAAATGGCCAGCCAATGGGTACATGAAAAAATGCTGAACACCATAATTAGTTCACTAATCACCTATAAAATGTAAAGCAAAACAAGAATGACGTATCACCTTATCCCTGTAAGAATGCCTATGATCCAAATACTAAATATAATAGGTGTTGGCAAGGATACATGGACAAGAGAATACTTGCAAACTTTTGGTTGGAATGTAAATTCCTACAGCTTTTATAGAAAACAATTGGATCCTTAAAAGTTAAAAGTAGAACTATCATATGATCCAGCAACTTTACTCTGGGTCTATAGCCAAAGAAAATGAAATCAGTATATCTGCACTGTCACACATATTGCAGTAGTATTCAAAATAGCCAAGAAATGGAAACAACCTAACTGCCTAGCAACATATGATGAAAAATCGTGATACATACATAAAACAAAATACTACTTGGCCATAAAAATTAAATACTATCATCTGTGGCAAAGTGGATGGAAATGGAGATCATTATGTTATTCAAAGTAATCCAGACACAGAAAAACAAGTCATGCATTATCTCACTTGTAGATGGAATCTAAAAAAGCTGATCTCATAAAAGTTGAGAACAGAATATTAGTAACTAGAGGCTGGTGAGAGCAGAGGGGTGGGATGAGGAAAGGTTAATCAATGGGAATTAATGTGAATTAGATAGGGACAAGGAGTTCTGGCATGCTATTTCACAGTAGGATGACTACAGATAATAATAATGTACTATATGTTTCAAAACAACTAGAAGAAAGGATTTTGAAAGTTTTTATCATAAAGAAATGTTAAATATTTGAAGAGCTGAATATGTGTAACACGATTTAAACATTATCCAATGTATGTATATATTGAAACATTAAATAGCACCTCATTACTACATATACTTTTTATGATTTTTTGTATAATTTAAAAATTAATTTTAAAAAGTGAAAAAAAAATAGAATCAAGGTCAACGGAGTCTAAAGGACCCATAGGTCATTCATTAAGTGGAACACTGCCACTACTGAGAATATTCCAGCAGAAGAGACAGAATATTTCAAAAAATAATGCTTGAAATTTTCCTAAATTTGATGAAATGCACTGAATGAATAATAACATTCAAGAAGCTGAATTAACTGCAAGTATGCTGAGCTAAGATTCCCACTGATACATTATAATAAATATTTCAAAAGTCAAAGACAAAAAGAAAATCTTGAAAGCAGCAAGAGAAAGTGTCTTGTCACCTACTGGTATTGTCAATAAAGTTATCATATTTCTCATCAAAAGATTTGAAAGTTAGATGGCAGGTGCTCATATATTAATGTGCTAAATAAGGGGAACCCCCCAAGAATCCTATATCTAGCAAAACTGTCTTTTAAAACTGGGAAAGAAGGCAATCCTAGACATAGAAAAGCTGAGGGAGATCATTATCACCAGACCTTCTTTGCAAGAAATGTGCCAGGGAGTCTCTGTAAGAAATGTGCAATGGAGTCCTACAAGCTGAAATAAAAGACTAATAGACATTAACTCAAAGCTGTATGAGAAAATAAAGATGTAAAAACAGGCAAATAGGTAGACAATTGTATTACTAAGTAAGTTAGTATTACTGTAACAATGTTTTATAATTTTACTTTTGTACATAATTAAGGACAGATGCATTGGAGAGAATTATTAATTCATATTTTTGGGCACATACTGTATGCTATTTTGGAACATCAAGAACTGAAATAGGGGGGCCGGTGAGATGGCTCAGTGGCATAAGCGCCTGCCTGGCAAGTGCGAGGTCCTGAGTTCGACTCCTGGTACCCACATACAAAGGAAAAATGGGCCGGTGATATTGCTCAGCGGCACAAACCGCTTGCTGGCAAGCGCGAGGTCCTGAGGTCAACTCACGGTACTCACATAAAAGGAAAAGAAAAAAAAAAAAAAAAAAAAGAAGGAGCTATAATGCAGCGGAATTTTTGTATGTTGTTTAAATTAAGCAGGTATCTATTCAAATTAAAGTATAATTTTGTGATGTTAAATTTAATTACCATCATAACTAGAAAGAAAACAGACATAGAATGTACACAAAAGAAGGGGCTATAAATACATCACTTAAAAAAACTAAACAAAAAAGATTGTAATGAAGAAAATAGAGGAGAGAAAAAGCTACAAGGCAAACAGCAAAATAACAAATCTTACTTATTATTGATTACATTAACTATAACTGGAATAAACTCTCTATTGTAAAGATACACATCAACCAACTATATGTTGTCTATAAGAGACTTATTTTAGACATTAAGGCATAGACACACTGAATGTGGAAGGACAGAAAAAGACATTCCATAAAAATAGCATCTAAAGAAGATCAGAGGCGGTTATATTAATATCAGATAAATAGACTGCTAAAAAAGTGAGACAACTAAGAATATCATATATTACTGAAAGGCTGAATAGATCTAGAAGCTAGAACAATAGAAGGGAACTCAGACATACTTATGTACCTAATGAAAGACCATCAAAATATATGAAGCAAAACCTGACAACATTAAAGACATAAAGAGTTACAAAGTAGACACTTCAGGGCCCGTGAGATGGCTCAGTGGCATAAGCACCTGCCCAGCAAGCGCGAGGTCCTAGGTTCGATTCCTGGTACCCACATACGGTAAAAGGGCCGGTGATATCGCTCAGCGGCACAGGTGCCTACTGGTGTGTGAGGTCCTGAAGTCGACCTCCGGTACCCACCAAAAAAAAAAAAAAGAAAAGAAAAGTAGACACTTCAATACCCTACTCTGAATAATAGATAGAACAACTAGACAGAAGAATAAATAGGAAATCAGAAACTTAGCAAACATTGCATATGTACTTAAGAATAATTTATATACTCATTTGGTGGGGGTATTCTATATGTCTATTAGATCTAGGTAGTAGAAAAGATATTTTCAGATGTACAAGAGAAGGAGATCATTATCGCTAGGCTTTCACTACAAGAAATGTGCAAGGGAATCTGAAGGATATAAAAAGACACTAGATAGTAACTCAAACTCATATAAGGAAATAAAAATCTAAAGGCAATTATATGGGTAACTATAACAGTTAGTACTTGGTATTTTAGTATTCTATCTACCAACTAGTTATACAAATCCACTAGATTTAACAGACATCTATAGAAAATTCTACCCAGCAACAATACTATACACATTCTTCTCAAATGCAAATGTGACTTTTTTAAGGAAAAAATCCTATGTTAGGCCATAAATTAAGTCTCAATATATTTAAAGACATATCATACAAAGTGTCTTTGACCATGATGGGCTGAAGAGTGAGAATTCAATGACAGATGTACAATTGCAAAATTTACAGATGCTTTGGAAAGATATCCCTTGTTCTTGGATAGGCAGAACCAATATAGTGAAAATTGCCATACCTCCAAAACTGTTATACAGATTTAATGCAATCCCAATCAAAATACCAATAGCATTCCTCACAGAGCTACAGAAAACAACCCTAAAATTCATATAGAACCAGAAGAGACCTAGAAAAGCAAAAGCAATTCTGAGCAACAAGGGCAAGGTAGGAGGAATCACAATCCCTGATTTGAAGCTATACTGCAAAGCTACAGTGATAAAAACTGCATGGCACTGGCAAAAAACAAAACGAAACAAAACAAAACAAAAAACAGACCAGAGGGTCAATGGAACAGATTAGAAGATGCAGAAACAACTTCAAAAACACTCAACTAACTTATCTTTTACAAAGAGGACAACCACCTTCACTGTAAGAAAGATAGCCTCTTTAATAAATGGCGCTGGGAAAACTTGCTTTCCACATGCAAAGATTGAACCTGGACCCATATATCTCACCATGGACTGAAATAAAATCAAAATAGATCAAAGATCTAAATATTAAAACAGAAAACAATCTGCTGAAAGATAGAATAGGTAAAACTCTTGACATAGACGTAGGCAAAAACTTTATGAACAAAAAACCCTGACTGCACAGGGAATATTACAAAGAATCAACAACTTGGATCATATTAAATTAAAAAGGTTTTGCACATCAAAAGAAACTACCAACAGAGTGAAGAGACAACCTACAGAATGGGAATTTTTTTTTATTCGCTATCCCTCAGACAAAGGACTAATATCTAGAATATATACAGAACTCAAAAAATCAGACCATCAAAATTTAAAGATCCAATCCAAAATGGGCATTTGAAATGAATAGATAATTCTCAGATGGAGAAGTACAAACAGCAAATAAATGTATGAAAAAATGTTCCAACATCACCGTTCATTTGTGAAATGCAAATTAAAACAACACAGATTCCTTCTCACTCCAGAAAGAATGGCTATCATCTAGAAATCAAACAATAACAAATGCTGGCAAGGCTTTTAGCCTAAAGGAACCTTCTCCATTGTTGGTGGGAGTGTAAATTGATACAATTTGGAAATCAAATTGCTACAATATGGAAATTAGTATGGAGATTCCTCAGAAACTAAAACTAGAGGTTCCATTTGACCCAGCTATTCCCCTTCTCGGCATCTTCCCAAAAGAATTAAAAGCATCATACCACAGTGATATATCCATACCCATGTTCATAGCAACACAATTTATAATAGCTAAATCTTGAAAACAGCCCATAAGCCTATCAACTGGTGAATGAATAAAGAAAATGTGGTATTTACATACAATGGAGTTGTAAAGAAGAATAAAGTTGAGGCTTTCTTTTTAGGTAAATGGATGCATTTTGAGACCATAATTTTCAGTAAAATAAATCAGACACACAAGTTTAAATATTGTATTATTTCTCTTGTGTGAGAAACCTAAAGGGTACATAAGGAGCAAAATGGAGGATAGATATTGGGAAGGAGGAAGAACTTGTTCTAATGGGAAGGAGAATAAGGGAGGGAGAAAGGGAAAGAAAAGAAGGGAAAGGGATGTTTTAAAAAGAGAATGGAAGGGCCGGTGAGATGGCTCAGCGGTGTAAGTGCCTGCCTTGCAAGCGCGAGGGCCCGAGTTCGACTCCCGGAACCCACATACGAAAAAGGGGCCGGTGATATTGCTCAGCGGCATGGGTGCCTGTTGGCGCGCGAGGTCCTGAGGTCGACCCCCCCGGTACCCACAAAAAAAAAAAAAAAAAAAGAGAATGGAAGGGAAAAAATGGAAACAAAGCCTTTGTAAATAGGGAGGGGAAGAAGGGTTGAAGGGAGGGGAGAATGAGGAAAAAAAGAATTAAAATATATTTTGTAGAGGTACAAATTCTTCAAGGCGAATGTGATTTTAAAGTACGGCAAACACGTACTAATAAAAATATACAAAATTAAAATAGAATGTAAGAAATATTTACAGATTTTTGGAAATTAAACAACACACTCTTAAACATCCAACTGATCACTCTAGAAACCAGAAAATCACCCAGAGATGAATAAAAACAAAAACATAACATATAAAACTTACATAACACAATAACAGCAATACTGAGTGGAAAACCTGTAGCTATAAATGCTAATAGTACAAAAGAAGAAAGATATAAAATCAGCATCTTTCCCATTCAACTTAAACTACATAAAGAAAAAAATTAAACTCAAAGCTAGCAGAAGGAGGAAAGAAATAAACACTGAAACACAGATGAATAAAATACCAAAAAAAACAATAAAAACAAGTTTTTTTTAATAATCAATAAAACAGACAAATATTTAACTAGATAGAGCAAGAATAAAAATAGTAAAATTGGAAATGAAAATAAGTAATTATGAATGCTACAGAAAGAAAAAGAATTATAATACAGTACAAAGAACATTTTTACACCTACAAATTCAATAACCTAGACAAAATGGCAAAATTTCTAAAAATACAAAGCTTAACAAGGCTAACTCATGAAGAAATTGACAATGTGACATATAGCTAAGAAGGAGACCAAATCAGCAATCAATATATCTCCTAATAAAGTCCTGTATATAATAGTTTTACTCATAGACTCTACTAAATATTGAAAGAACTAATACAATATTTCTCATCTTTTTCCACAAATTAAAAAAGGCTAAACACTTTATAACTCAATCTATGAAGTGAGCATCACCTGGATACTAAAGCCAGAAAAACACACTACAAGAAAACTGTAGTTCAATATTCTTCATGAACATTGATGCAAAAATACCCAACAAAATAGTAGTAAACAGAAGTCAACAACACATTAAAGGGATTATGTACTATGACCAAGCGTGGTTTATCCTTGGAATGTAAGGATAGTTTGACATAAGAAAATTGATTATTTTAATATACCACATTAACAGTATGAAGAAAAATAAACTCACACGATCATCTTAATAGATACAGCTGACAAAATTCATACTTTCAATAATAAAAGCATTCAATGAGTTAGGAATACAAGGAAATTCTCTCAATATTAGTAAAACCATATGTGAACCTCACAGATTCCACAAAAAGCTGTTAATTTTAGTGAAGTAGCAAGATACAAAGTCAATACACAAAAATTAGTTGCATTTGTTTATACAAAGAATCAGTTAAGGAAATTATAAAAACAATTTCATTTATAATAGCATCGAAAAGAATAAGATGCTTAGAAATTAACTTAACCGAGGAAGTGTAACACTAGTACAATGAAATCTACAAAATATACAAAAGAATGAAGTTGCATTATTACCTAATACCATATATAAAAATAAACTAAAAGTGGAGTGAAGACTCAAAATTATAAAGTTCTTACAACACAGAAAAAGTAAAAATTCATGGCACTGGATGGTATGGCTTATATCTAGATATCTGCCCAAGCTTCATGTGCTCATAGGTGGGGCTTTTGGGAGTGACTGGATCATTGGTATGGCATACCAGATAGTGTGCACAATAAATGGATCAGCCCACTGATTGGATTAGCATAGTTCTAGGTGTGGATGACTGGATTTACTGAAGATGGAAGATTCACCTTGAGTATGAGTGGCACCAACCAGTAGGCTTGTAGCCTGAACAGAATAGGAAAAGGGAAGCTCAGTGCTGCTACTTTCTGCTTGCTCTGCCACAAACTGTTTCTCCTCTTCCATGCCCTCTGCTATGCCACCCTCCTTGGAGCCAGCCAACTATGGACTGAAACCTCTACAAACTTTGAGCTAAAATAAACTTTTCCTCCTTTATCTTGTGGGTATCATGTGTTTCATCCCAGCAATGAGAAAGTAACTAAGGTACTGGATTTGGTGTTGGTATCTTGAATATAATACCAAAAGGCACAGGCAAAACAAGTTTTAAATAGATAAACTGGACTCTGAGGACATTTAAAAATTGTGCATCAGAATATACTCCCAATGACTAAATGTGCATCCTATAAAACGGGAGAAAATATTTGCTATTCCAGAATATATAGAGAACTCATAAAACTCAACAATGAAAACCCCAATTTAAAAAGGGCAAAACATTTAATAGACATTTTTCTTAAGAAGACATACAAACGGCCAAGAAGAACATGAAAAAAAATGTTTAACATCATTAATCATCAGGAAAATACAAACCAAAATTACTATGAGAAACCATATTACACCTGATAGGATGGCTACTATCCAAGAAAAAGAAAATAGCAAATACTGGCAAGGGTATAGAGAAATTGAAATCCTATGTATTGTTCGTGAGAAGGTAAAATGGTGTAACTACTGTGGTGAACAGTAGGTTATTCCCTCAAAAAATTAAAAATATAATTATCATATGATGTAGCAACTCCACTTTTGGCTATGATTTATGGTGGCTTTTTTAAGAAGAGAGGGACCAGAGATACATACAGGTACATTTCCTTTCTCTCCCGTCATGTGACACCCTAGGCCACCTCAGGACTCTCAGCAGGAAGGTCATCACTAAGTGTGGCCCTTAAACCTTCAATCGGAACAGAGCTCACAATTTTAAACCTCTTCTCTTTAAAATTTATTCAGTCTGTGATATGTTATTAGTCATCAAAAATGGACTAAGGTATATATCCAGAAGCACTAAAAGCAGGGTCTCGAAGACATGTTTGTGTACCCATGTTAAGGACAACATTATTTACAACAGTGAAAACATGGAATCATCCCAAGTTTCCACTGACAGATAAATAGATAAGCAAAATGTAGTATATACACAATGGGATACTATTCAGTCTTAAAAGAAAATAAATCTTACATATACTACAATACTACCAACCTATGAGGACATTATGGTAAGTGAAATAAACCAGTCATAAAGAAGACAAGTACTATCTGATTATACTTATGTAAGATACCTGGAAGAGTGAAAATCATGGAGATAGAAAGTAGACTGGTGTTTGTTAGGGGCCTGGGGAAGGGGGAAATGGGAGTTATTGTCTAATAGATAAAGAACTTCAGTTTTACAAGATACAAGGAGTTTTGAAGATGTACAGTGGTGATTGTTGGACTACATTATGAAGGTATTTAATATCAATGAAAGAAATGGTTAAGATCATAAATAATGTTATGTCCTTTATCATCTTAAAACATTAAAAACAAAAACCAAACAGAAATTCTAGAAATGAAGAGTACAATGACTGACCTGGGAAATTTAATTTCAATATCATACTCTACCAAATAAAAGAAATAATTCAAACTTGGTGACTGAGAATTTAAAATTACCCTGTCAAAAGAACAAAAAGAAAGCAGGATGAAAGAGAGCACAGAAATCTTACAGGACATCTGAGACACCACCTAGACTATCAATACATACATTTAGGGTTTTTTAAAAGGATCAAAGAAAGATGAGGCAGCAAGGTTATTTAATTTTTTTCCAAAAAATATCAAATCTGGAGAGGAAATGAACATCTAGATCTATTAACCTCAAAGAACTTAATTTGAATTTACAAAGTCTTAACCAAGACACATAATCAAACTGTCAACAGTCATGCCATAGAGAGGGTTTCTAAGAAACCTTGGAGACCAGGAGAGAGTGAGATGATATACCACAAGTACTGAAATAAATGCCAACAATTTTTGCCAACCAAGAGTGTTGTACTGAAATAAATGCCAACAATTTTTGCCAACCAAGAGTGTTTCAACTAGCAAAGCTTACTTCAGAACTGAATGATAAAGACTTTCCTAGAGTTCATCGGTGACCTGCCTTGCAAGAATGATAAAGAGAATCTCCAATTTGAAACAAAAGGACACTAATCAGTTTCTAAAACATAGGGATGTATAAAACTCACTGGTAAAGGTAAATATATAGTCAAACTCAGAATACTGAATTTGAATGCTAATGCTAATTAGCTATTGAATGCTAATGCGTTAATAGTGGTATGAAGTCATTTTTATTCCAGTATAAAAGTTAAAGGAAATGTATTAAAATAATTATAGCTATAATAATTTAATGGATACATATCAAAAGATGCAAATTTTAACATTAATAACAAATCGTTAGAGGGAAAAGCAAAATTATAGATTTTTGTGTGTAATCAAAGTTGTTACAGTTCAGAGCTAAACTGTCTCTGAAAAGTCTTGTCTTCAGAGGTGAGGCTTTTGGAAGGTGACTGGATCACAGGGTAACTATGCTCATGAGTGGTTTAATCCACTGGTGAGTTCACAGCTCGGTGTACTGTTAGCAGGTGATACCTGGTTGGAAGAGGTAAGTTACCGACATGCCTTTGGAGGGTGTATCTCCCATTCCAGCTCCTCTTTTCTCTCTCTGCTTCCTGAAGTATTGTGAGCAGGTCTTTTCCACCAGGCCCTTTCACCATGCCATTTCTGTCTTGGAACCGGCTGATCATGGACTGACCTTACTGAAACTGAGCCAAAATAAACCTGTCCTCCTTTAATTTGTGTGTTAGGTATTTTGTCCCAGTGACTGGAATGCTGATTAATATTAAAGTTAATTATTTATCAGCTTAAAATACACATAAGAGTAAGATATTTTATCATAAACTCATGGTAATCTTAAAAAACAAAGCCTATAGCAGAAACACTAACAAAGAAACAGATATTAAAGCATATCATCATAATAATGATCAAATCACAAAGGAAATCAGCAAGAGCAGAAGACAGGAACGAGGGAACTATAAAATAGAAAGCTATAAGCAAAATGGCAACAACAATTATTACTCATTAATAATTACCTTAAATGTGAATGAACTAAATTCTCCAATTGTAAGACACAAGGTGGCTGAATGGATAAAATATATGCTATATTCAAGAGAGTCATTTTAATGATACACATAGCCTGGAGAGGTATTACAAGCAAATGGCAAACAAAATAGAGCAGGGGTAATTATAATGTTTATATCAGAAAAATAGACTTAAGGTTAAAGAAAAAAAAAAAAACTTCTGGCTGGGTGTAGTGGCACACACTTATAATCCCAGCACTTGGGAGGCTGAGGCAGGAGGACTGCCATGAGTTCAAGGCCAGCCTGAACCACATACTACATAGCAAGACCCTGTCTCAAAAAACAAAACAAAACAAAACTTTCTACGAGAGACAAAAAGGCCATTATATAATGGTAAATGGGTCAATTTATCAAGTGGATATAATGCTTAAATATATATGCACCCAACATGACAGCATATAAATATATAAAATGAAAGTTGTCTGCTAAGCAACAGATTAAATGTGATTCTTATTAAAATTCAAAGACATTTTTCACAGGATAGAGAAAACAATTCTCATATTCATATGGAACCGCAGAAGGCCTGAAATGGATAAAGCAATCTTGGTCAAGAAAAAAGGCTGGAGGAAAAAAAAAAAAAGAACAAAAGAAAAAAGGCTGGAGGTTTTATATTTCTTTATTTCAAATTATATTATAGAACAATAGCAATACTAAAAATATAAATTCCATTTGACCCATATATTCCCCTTTTGGGTATCTTCCCCAAAGGGTTAAAAACATACCACAGTGGTGTATATCTACCTATGTTTATAGCAGCACAATTCTTAATAGGTAAATCTTGGGATCAGCCTATATGCCCATTAACAGATGAATGGATAAAGAAAATGTGGTACCTATACACAGTGGAGTACTACTCAGCTATTAAGAAAGATAAACTTGAGGCAATTGTAGGGAAAATGGATGCACCTTTGTAGGAAAATGGATATAGGAAAGTGGATGCATAATGTTAAGTGAAATAAATCAGACACGCAAGCTTGAATATGGTTTCTTATATGAAAAATTTAAGAGGAAAGAGGAGAGAGAGAAAAGAGAAAGAAAAAAGATTATATTCTAAGTATGTTTCTGTTGTCAGTCTCTGGTTTCACTTCAATATGTTGTGAGAGCTTACTTTGCAGAATTTACATATCTTTGGCTATTTTGAGGTCTTTATTGGTGTAATGAGCATGGTTTATTTTGAAAAAAATAAATTCCCAGGATAGGAAATTCTATGAAGATAGAGCATGGCTCAGTGGTTGCCTGGATTTAGGGGGGAAGGATTGGAAGACAATAGCTGGTAGGCAGAGTGTTTTAATTTGGGATAACAAAAATGACCTAAGTTTGATTGTGGTGGTTATGATCGTACAACCCTGTCAATGTGCTAAAATCTATTGAATCCTACATTTTATGTTTGTAAATCATATGGTGTGCAAATTTTAGTTCAATAAAATCATTTAGTAAAACAATAGCAATAAAAACAATATGGTACTGTGTAAAAAAGCTACACAGATGAATAGAATAGAAACAGCAAGCCCAGAAATAAATGCACAGCCATACTGCCTACAAATCTCTGACCAGACTCTAAGAATACAATAAATGATTCTAAGAAAACTGGATGTCCATATGCAAGACAATAAAATTGGACGCTTATCTTACACCACTCATAAACATCAACTTGAAATGGATTAAAGACTTAGGTGTAACACATGAAACCATAAAACTAGAAGAAAAGAAAACTCCTTGACAATAACCTTAGCAATAATATTTTGGATATGACAGCAAAGGCACAGCTAAGAAAAGCAAAAATCAACAGAGGGGACTGCATTAAATCAAAAGGCTTGTCCACAGAAAAGGTAATAAGAAAAAATGAAAAGACACCCTATAGGATGGGAAAACATTTGCAAACCATATCTGATAAAGTGTTAATATTAAATACAGGTAAGGAACACAACTCAACAGTACAAAACAAAAACAAATAATCCAATTTAAAGATGGGTAATATCTGGATAGGTACTTCTTGAAAGAAGACATATAAATGGCTAAGGTTTGGATGAAAAGGTGCACAACATCACTAATCATCAGGGAAATGCAAACCAAATCCACAATATATTACCACTTCAAAAATGTTAAATGGCTGTTAAACACAAAAGATACTGTAATAAAGGTTGGCAATGATGTAGAAAAAAAAAGAACCCTGGTACATTGCTGATGAGCATATAAACTGATACAGAAATTCCTCAGAAAACTAAATATAGGTACCATATAACCCAGCAATTCCACTTTTGAGTATTTATCCAATGAAAATGAAATCAGGATATCAAAGAGATAGCTGATAGCTGCATTGCTGTTTATTGCAACATTACTGAAAATATCAAGGTACTGAAACAATCAAATGTCTATAAATGGATGAATGATGGATAAAGAAAATGTGGCATATATAACCAATGGAATAATATTCAGCCTTCAAAAAGAAAAACCCTGCCATTTACGACAACATGAACAGACCTAGAGAACATTATAGTAAGTTGAATAAATCACATATTATTTGATCTTATTTATATATGGAATCCAAAATAGCTAAATTCATAGAAGCAGAGAGTGGAATGGTGGTTGCCAGGAGAGGAAAGAAAGGAGACAATGTTCAAAGGATACACATTTTCAGTTATGAACGATTAAGTTCTGGAGATCTACATGGCATAGTTGATTATATTACTAACAATATCAAATGGAACACTTAAAATACACTTGAGAGGAAAGAGTTTATGTTAAATGTTGTTAACACACATACTACTACTACTGCTACTGCTCCTGCTCCTGCTCCTGCTGCTGCTGCTACTACTACTGATAATAGAGGTGAGAGAAAACCTTGGGAGGTCATGGATATACCTATGGCCTTGGTGGTGATGGTTTCATGGGTGTATACTTATCCCTAAACTCACTGAGTTGTATACACTAAATATGTTCAGCTTTTTATGTCACACATACCTCAGCAAAGTATGAATGACAAACTTTTTAACGGAAAATACAATGACCTAAATGTAAAAAAAGGAAGGAAGGAAAGGAGAGAGGGAGGGGGAGGGAAAGAGAGAGAGAGGGAGAGAAAGGAAAAGAAAGGCGGAGAGACAGGGAGAGAGGAAGAGGGGAGAGATTGGAGCCATTAAACTAACAAAGACACTGAGGAGACTGAAATACATTTTAGTAAGTGAAAAAAAGTCAATTTAAAAAGGCTACATAATATATGATTTCAACTTAATGACATTTTAAAATGGAAAGGGCAAAACTGTGGAGATAATAAAAAGATGAATAGATGAATGCCAAATGTTTGTAGAGCAGTGAAACGATTCTGAATTACAATGTAATTATGATTGTCATATGTATCATTATACATGTCAAAGCCTATAGAACACATTATACCGAATGTGAGTATTAATGTAAACTACAGACTCTAAGTCACTAGTGATAAACCTATGTCACATGTTCTGTCCTCTGTTGGCAAGCAAGTCAAGTCACCCCAGTCAAGGTCTGACAAATCAGCATGCACACAACAGCAAAGACCATATTAATTGTACAAAAGCATGCGAATGTAGACTTTTACCTTTCAATAAAAAGCTGTATTATTGAAAGTTCTGTTATTGTATTTTACTTTTAAGACAAAAGATGTTAATATGTGAGTTGTTTTTTCTAAACTAAAACCTCAATATTCGAGTTTAACTGCAGCATTGGCCTTTTGCAATAAATAAGTGGGCTTTGGGTTGCAGTTTGGGCACTCTGTCTCTACAAGATTTGCCATCACTGATCTAAGTGATAATTATGTGTTAATATAGGCTCATATATTTTAATAAGAGTAGGCTATAGATACATGTTAACTCTGTACTTTCCACTCAGTTTTGCTCTGAATTTAAAACTGCTCTAAAAGAGGTACACGGAGGTCAACTCATTTTCTCCAATGGTGATACCTTGCCTAACTGTAATTCAGTTTCAAAACCAAGAAAATAGCATTGGTATACTTTACATTGCTTACTCAGATTTCACGAGTTTTAGATGTACTTATTTGTTTTTGTGTATGCACGTGTAATTCTATGTAATTTTATCACGTACTGTAGATCTGAACAATTAATTAAGACTCGGAACTACTCCATTACCAGAAAGTGTCCTGTGCTGTTTCTTTATACCAACACTACTCCTTTCATCACTCATTTCTAACTTTGGAGAAATATTAATAAGCTCTTTAATCTCTATAATTTTACTTTAAGATTCCCATAGAAATGTATTAAAGGATTATTTAACCTTTTAAGATCAGCTTGTATTCTTTGGCCTTGAAATTAGGATACTGTTGCTATCAGAGAATAAATGAGAAAATTTTCTCTACTCTTCTAACCTGGACGAGCTTGATAAGAATTGGTATTAAGTCTTCTTTAAATGTTTGGTAAAATTCAGTGAAACTGCCTCATCCTGGATTTTTCTTTGTTGGGAAGTTTTTGAGCACAGATTCAATCTTTTACTTGTTATAGCTATGCTCAAATTACCTGTTTTTAATCTTGTAAAATTTGAGATTGTTTTTTCCTCTAGCATAAATTTTGTCCTTGAGAGTGTTCCATGTGCTCTTGAGAATTGGTGTTCTACTATCTGAAGATTTCTCTGTGTGTCTATTTTTTTTTTTTTTTGTGGGTACCAGGGGGATGACCTCAGGACCTCGCGCGCCAACAGGCACCCGTGCCACTGAGCGATATCACCGGCCCCTTTTTCGTATGTGGGTTCCGGGAGTCGAACTCGGGCCCTCGCGCTTGCAAGGCAGGCGCTTACGCCGCTGAGCCATCTCACCGGCCCTCTCTGTGTGTCTATTAAGGCTACATGGTTTATAGTCTTGTTCCAGTCTATTTCCTTTTTGGTCTCCTGTCTAGATGTTCTATTACTGAAAGCAAACTGCTGGATTCTCCAACTATTATTGTAGAACTGTCTATATCCTACAACTCTGCCAGTATTTGCTTGATATATTTTGGGGTGATAGTATTTGGTGTGTTTATAATTGTTGTATCTTTTTAATGAACTGTCTCTTTCATTAGTAGGTATCTTTATCTCGCATCTACTTTAGACTTAGAAGTCTACTTTTCTATCAGTATTGCTATCTCAACTCTCTCTTGCTTACTATTCACATTGAGTATCTTTTTCCATTCTTTCACTTTGAACTTATTTGTGTTTTTGGATTTATAATAAGTCTCTTGTAGACAACGTATAGCTGAATCACACTTTTTATTCCATTCTGCCAGTCTCTGTTTCTTATTTGATGAGGTTATCTTACTAACACTTAAAGGGATTACTAATAAAAAAACTTCTGCCATTTCTTTCCTTTTTTATATTTCAGTAAAATTTGTATCATTGCACTGCTTTTTGGACTCCATGTTGTCTGATAAAGAATCGGCTATTAATGTTTTGCTTTGCTTTGTTTTTGTTTGAAGTGTTTAAAATACTTTAGTGAACAGTTTTAGAAGTTATGTAGCAGAAATTGTTTCAGAATGTGTATGCCACCATAAAGCAGAAACAAAAGTCTTGCATTTAAATTTCCACCCAAAGAATTTGGGGCAAGAATTTTATAGTGTATTTGATCTTTCACTTTATTGATTTTAAATGATTATTTTCTGAAATTAATGAATAACATACTCACATTTATGGTATACAATATGATATTTTGATATTTGTTGGACATTGTGGAATGGTTAAATTAATAGATCTGTTACTTCACATACTTACATTTTTCTTTATTTGTCTGTAGTAGATACATCTGTGATTCCATATTGTGGATCTTATGAATAATGTTCTGAACACAGGGTACAAGCATCACTTCAAGTTCCTGACTACAATTTCTTTGAATAAATATCTAGAAGTGGAATTTCTGGCTCATATAGCAGTTCAATTTTTAAGTTTTTGAGGATCCTCCATACTATTTTTCATATTCGTACTATTAATTTGTACACCAACAGTGTACAGTATTTTTTACACCACATAGTAACCATCTATTTAATTTCTGCCTTTTGGACAAATGACATTTTTACCAGCAAAGGTGATACCACATTGTAGTTTCAATCTGTTTCTTTCACCATTTGTGATGTTAAGTACCTTTTCATATACCTTTTCATATACCTGCTTTTTATACTTTTTTTTTTAACAATGTCTATTTAGGTCTTTTATCCATTTTAATGGTATTATTATTATTGTTTTGTTATTGAGCCATGTGTTTTCCTTATATATTTTGAATATTAACCCTTTATCAGATATATGCTTTACAAATATTTTCTCCGTTTCTGTGAGTTGTCACTTTGTTACTTCCTTTGAGTTGAGAAAACTTAAAGTCCACTTTTATAGCAATTTTCAAGATATATAATACATTGTTATTAACTATAGTCATCATATTGTACATGGCTCATAACCTTTTTTAGTTTGCTATTAATGCTATAGAGCAGCGGCAGTGAACCCACGGCATGCATGTTGCAGCAGGCATGCAGGGCCCTCTGTCAGCACATGAGCCAAGTCATCCTAGCAGCTGAGCACTGAGTAACAGTTGTTTTTTCTAAACTAAAACGTCAGTATTCAGGTTTAACTGTAGTGTTGGTACTTTGTGTTAAGTGGGTTTTGGGCTGCAGTATGGGCACTCGGTCTCTGAAAGGTTCACTATCACTGTTGTAGAGGATCCCTTGCACATGATGGGTCTTTTGATACTTTTAGGATTCTGTTCTTGTCTTTGGGAAGTTTGATTATAACGTGTGCCAGTGTGGCTCTCATTGAGTTTATCATACTTAAGAGTTCTTTGAGTTTCTTTTCTTAAATTTTAGAAGTTTTAAGACATTTACTTAAGTAGTCTTTACTTTTCTCTCTCATTCCTCTCCATTTGGTACTCCTATAATTTGTGCTGCTATTCTTTTTTTTTTTTTTTTTTAATGCGGGTACCAGGAGTTGAACTCAGGACCTCGTGCTTGCCAGGCGCTTATTCTGCTAAACTATATCACCGGCCCTGTGCTGCTATTCTTAATGGTATCCCATAGATCTCTTAGACTCCGTTCATTTTTCATTTCAATTGTATCTTTGAGTTGGCTGATTTTTTCTTCTGATTGCTTGAATCCATAGAACCCCTCTAACAAATTTTTCATTTCAGCTACTTCAGTGAATTAACTAGTGGTCAACTTGTAACACCCAGCTGAACTGAATCAGCGTAGTTCTGGGTGTGGAAGGCCTACCTGAGGATTGTTACCAATAGCATAAAAGGAGAACTGGAGGGGAAGATGGTGTGCTGTTGATTCTCCTGGAAAAGCTTGTCACACTGGCTTTCCTGATATGAACTCAGCTGTTCTCATCATCGGAGGTGCTCAGGACCTCACTGTTGCTGAGGATGGCTGCCATTCTGTTCAGGGGAGCTCTGGTCCTTACCATGAGCATCACTTCCTGGCTCCAGTGCAGATCGCTCAGACTGCTGGCACAGATCCTTCATCCCGCTGGCATAGGCTTTCTAGCTTCCACCACTGACCTTTGGGCCTTCCCAGGGCAGATCCTTGATACAGACTTGCAGGAGGCATTGTCATGGGCTGGACTCTTTGGGTCTCTAGTGCTTGGACAGATCTTCTGCACTGTTCTACATTTTACTTTTTGGGTGACTATTATAAAATAATCCTATAAATTATATGTCCTGTATTAAATGTATTTCCTTGCAAACCCTGACTATAACAGCTACCATAGTTCAAAAATTTTATATGTTTAATAATTCATATTCTTTATTTCTCCACTCATTGTTTTCCAAGATTCCTATGGTGTTTTAATTTCTATTTGCTTTTGCTTCACAATGTGGCCTTTTTTTTAAAATTTAAAGTTATTATTTCACTATTCTCCTTTGGGTGTTCTAAAAAGTCTTATTTTGAAGTCTTGGTTAGTTTTTTTTATTAGAACATGTTTGCAGTACATAATGTTTACATGTATCATGGGGAATTGATACATGTACATAATACATCTTAATTTTTTTTCTTCCCCTACTCCTCCCTCCCTGCTCCTTCCAACTCTTGGTCCTCTTTTCATTTGCAAAAGTTCTGTTTTCATCATTTTTCACCCTCAATTAGGGGAGAGGAAGGGTAGGGAAAGAAGATAGAAAAAAAAGAATTGGTTAGATTTTTAAATAAAATTCATTTCCTATGGAATGAATTGATGCTATAGTATTCAGTGTTTTGTAGTGTTTCTTAGCATTTGATTTCTTCATGCAGTCTAGAACTTTTGTTTTATATAGCTCACCTTCTATGTTCTTTGCTCTAGGTAAAAAGTTTTACAGTTGCCTCCACTAGCTCCTACGTACCTAGACTAGTTTTCATAGTTAATGCTTAATCATTATACTGAGGATAAATAAAATCTAGCTATTGATGTAGTACATTAGTAACCAGGTACACTAGTTATTCTTGAGTTTAAAATCTTGCAGGTAGTAGGATTGTTTTCCTTTTCTATTTTTTATTATTAATTTCTTATATCATTGATTTGTGATTAGAGAATCTGGATATAATATTCTAATTTTAGAACTGAAGTTTTCTTTGGAGTTTTAGTATATGTTTAATTTTTGTAAAATTTCAATGAGGAATTAAAAATAACACTTTCAAGGGATAAAGTTAAAATTTCCGTGTTAATTCTGTTTGTTTCTCTTGGTCTTTCTAGTTTCTTGTCAACACATTATATAAAGATGTCTCATTATTATTACTGCATTTCTGCTGATTTATTATTTTCACATATTTCTGGTAGTTTTGAATGTGCGATTGTTAATTTTACTTATTAATCCTATTAGAATTTCTAATCCTACTAGTTATTTAGTGCATTAAAATTTGTGAAGTATTTCATTGTGGATTGTATATTGCATCACTATAAATATAAGCACCTTTCTCAATGTAGTTAGCCTTGAAATTTTTTTTTTTTTTGTCTTTTTGAGACAGGGTTTCACTATGCAGTTCAGGCTGGCCTTGAACTCACAGAGATCCTTCTGCCTCAGCCTCCTGAGTGCTGAGATTTCAGGCACACACCACCACCCCTGGCCTTGAATTGAATTGGTATTAATTTCACAATTCCTATTTTTCCTAGTATTTGTCTAATATATCTTCCTAATGATCTCTGAATTACGTTTTTCTTTAGATGTTTCTCTTGTTTAGTTTTATTTTGTAATAAATGTGGAAAGCCTTCTTACAAAAATGAATTATTTTACTTACGCTTATTGACATGACAGAGACATTTATCTTAGTTCTATCATATAAAAACACAATATTTTTATTTAATTTTTTAGGAGATAATTTAATATTCCTCTACAATTTGGTGTAACAATTTCACATAATAAATGCTTACAGTGAAGCTTTGGGCAAGAATGAAATAAAACAGCAAAAATAAATAAACATTTTCTTTTTTTTTAATACATGTGGGTACCAGGAGTTGAACTCAGGACCTCGTGCTTACCAGGCAAGCGCTTATGCCACTGAGCTATATCAGCAGCCCTAGTAAACATTTTAAAACAGACTACTGCTGGGCCGGTGAGACGGCTCAGCGGCGTAAGCGCCTGCCTGGCAAGCGCGAGGTCCTGAGTTTGATTCCCAGTACATACATACGAAAAAAGGGCCGGTGATATCACTCAGCGGCACGGGCGCCTGCTGGCACGCGAGGTCCTGAGGTCAACCTCCGGTACCCACACAAAAAAAATAAATAAATAAAACAGACTGCTGGGGTAGGCATGGCAGCACACGCCTGCAATCTCAGTACTAGGGAGCCTAAGGCAGGAGCATTGCCATGAGTTTGAGGCCATTCTAGGATACACAGTGAGTTCAAAGCAGCCTGAGCTACATAATTAGACCCTATCTCAAAAAAAAAAAAAATAAAATAAAAAACCAAAAAACAAAACAAAACAAAAAAACGACTGCTGCTTTTAAAATCTAACATTTTCACCAACTGCATTCAAATGAAAAACAGAAATGATATTTACACAGGATATATTTTCAGTGTTTCCTTGTGGTTAGCTTTCCTTAACATCATTCAAGCAACAGAGCCATAGTCAGTTGTAATTTGTCACGCTAGATCACAGAAGTTCAATCAGCTTTATATTATTTGAAGGCCCTGGATTTTAAATTCTTGAAACCCCAAATTGTCATGGCTCCATCGATTCTCACAATGAAAACTTTTGATAATTTTGCTTGGCTGCCACCTAAATAGGAACTTGAGTGATATTATTCAGGTGTGGCTTTTCCAGGCTGTATCTGCTGTCCTTGCTTGTGGCCCCTTCATCTATATTGTGAAAATACTCCATGGCTAAGATGTTGTGTTTGATTCTCGGTTTCGGAATCTCTACTCCGGAGATTAGGGTCAATACCCACCACTATAGCAGTTAAAGAGCACTGGGCCACAGTCATGGCCAATAGACACAGTAATGCTACTGTGTGAAACAGCTGATACACTCAAAAACGACAGCGACTGTTTTTAAAATCGAAACTTGTATACTATTTGAGGCATCAGCAATGGACATTATATATTTACAGCTGACCCAGACCAGAGAACTCCTTTGGTGAAGATGCTGAAACTGGGACCCAATCTCAGATAAAGAAAAGGCATCTTGCTTCCCTCTGGCATGCTAGTTAGCTTTTCATCTTTAATGTATGCACAAATACCCTGCATTGAAGTCAAAGATCATACTGTCAACAACACATTGTTGGGATACCGATCCAAACTGAGGACCATGGAATGAATTCACTTTTTAATTAGCTTGATACATACCAGTAATTTTATTAAATGAGAAACAAACAGAATGATCCATACTCCACTACCCACAGCAATTTTGTTCTACATAGGGGACCACTTCACAAAAGTAGTTTCACAATTAGTTTTCAGGATCATCAGCGTTATGAAAGGTAAAATTAATATAATCCCTCTTCTACTTCTCTTTGCTTTCACCACCAATTAGCCACTACATTTCATTAACTCTTTTGTTGGCTACCTTAATCTCTTTATTTCCCATATCTTATTTTCAAATACTATTATTTTTATATTGTCAAGATTCTTAAGCATACATTCTATACATTTAGAATCATATTTATCACCATTGTTAAACTTTAGTTCTACAATGAAGTGAATTAAATAATCACTACTTGACATTTTACAATGGCCTCTCCCTGAATTTTTTTGTTGGCTGGGGACCATTCTGTAGATTTTCTTTGAGAGGTTTATGGGGGCCTTAATTTCATTTACAGTATTTGATTATGTATATATCTCAATATGTTAGTAATGCAATATACCAACCCCTAGACTATGTACATTTGAGGCATAAATTCTTTCAATTAATTTTTAGGGCTTTAAATTCAAAATCCTGTTTTCTAAAAATCAGAAATATTCATATTTTTGTTAAAATGTGAACATAAGACAGTTTTTCATTACATGTAAAAATGTTAGTTATAAAGGAATTTCTTATTAATCAATCTGGCAATTTCGTCATAAAATGCCAATGATTAAGCCCTCTAAATGTATCCAATGTACTACAATTATTGTACTCTTAATATTATACTGTTACTCCAAATAAGGAATTGCTGCAATGAAGAAGGTAGGTTAGCATTCAAGATATCCAACATGTCATTTTTCTTTCATCTTCAAGTGAGCAGCTCATATACATACTTGCTAATACCTTACATAGATGAATCTTACCATTACTTCAGGCTTGACATTTATAATTGTTCACTATATATTTAATATGGATGATTCTCTAACAACTCAAACTCATTTTCCTTTCTTTTTCAAACCTGGTATTCTCCATGAGAGCTATTTTCAACATTCTGTAGCCATCCCTGACTCCTCTTATTGCTAATGTCTTTTCAGGCCTGCTCGCCTACCTCTGGACCCAAAACCACCAGCTGCTAAATCTTCCATGTAAATCCTGCTTTCCTTTTATTTTCATTGTTATTCTAATGCAGACTCTCCTTTGACCCTGTGTAATATCTTTCTAAATTTCTTCCTTTTTCACTAATGGATGACAGACTACTAGAAAATAATCTTCCTAAAGCATGTCGCAAGCAACCTACGGTATATTTTATGCCAAGGTTTTATACAGGAAGAGTTCACATATATAAACTTTTATCTTCTTTAAAAAGCTTTATGGGTTTTTTCTACATATGTGTAGGAAATGAGTTTTTAAAATGAAATATTGGGGTGGGCAGGGGTGAGGAAATGTTGATCAATGGGTGCTAAGTTACTGTTTGATAGAAGCAAGAAGCTCTGAAGTACTATTGCACATTGTACGTAACAATTATGTACTATATATTTCAAGGAAATAAAAGAAATGATATGGAAAGTTTTCATTACAAAGAAATGATAAATGTTTGAGGAGATTAATACTGTATGTTTAATCTGATTTAAACATTATTCAGTGTATACAGGTATCAAATGTTACATGTTATCCCATCGAGATGTACACCTTTAATGTTTTTGTGTATTAACAATAAAAAATGACTAGTAAAAGGTGAAACATTGATAATATTATTAGAAACAAATTAAAATCCTGTTGAGAATTTTTTTAAGTACAAAAACTTCTTTATTAAAGTGATAAGGATATGACTATTTTATCTTTTACATATATCCAAATTTTCATAAACCACCTATGTTTAAAATGTACAGGAAAATAGTGAAATACGATCGCAAAAATAACCCCAGAAAACTATGTTCATTTATGTGATTATAGTCACAAAAGGTTTAAATGTGTGACAAGTGAATGTTTTAAAACATTTTTATGATAAGAAAACAAATATTACATACCTCGTGTCTAATGATTTATAAAACAAAATTTTATAAAATGATTATCAACAAACAAAATGTTGAATGCTGCCAACAGAACTGTATGGTGATTTTTAAGAAAGACATTTTGGAAAGCTGTTAAATACTGCCATCTAGGAAACTTGCGTTATTCATGGATTGGTTGGTAAAAATGTTCAGCCAAATGAATGTAAGAAAACTGAAAATTGTTGGCTTTTGCCTACCGTACCAAGATTAGCCTTAAGATCTGTTGGCAGACTTAACTTTCTTGATCCTTTGACTGAAACAACAGAAAAAGGAAAAAGGTAGCTGTTAATTATATAAAATTAAAGAGGAATGGGAGGAATAGTATGTTTTATGATATAATTATTAATATCTTGATGAACATTACATTTAGTGAGCATGTATGAAAGCAGAATATTATTCCAATGTTAGTTGGGTTACTATTCAGTAGTAAATATTTAATAAGCAAAGGGCAATAAGAACAAGACAGTAAATAAAGTGAATATTTACATAAATTTTTTCACATGTGTTGTGAGATGTAACATCTTATTTAATTTGGAAAAAAACCTAAAATTAATCTCAGACATATATAAGAGATAGAGAGGTATGTCTAAGATCATATCACAAATAATAATAAAATACCAAAAGGTTAAAGGCTGATCAAGTCTGAACTTTTTTTTGAAATTAAAACAGATAATTCTATTATATGATGTAATCAAGGAAACTAGTATGCTTATGGTAGATGAATTAATGACATTAATTTTGGATCACCAGGATGTTGAATTGAGTACATGAAGCATCTTGAAAATACAAGATATTTAAAAATAAACTTTTATTATAAATCAAGTTATCTAGAAAAATTTTGTATAAATCAGTATACTCCTACAATTTATTAAAAGACTTCCCTCTTGATACTAAAATAATATAGTGGGTACCTTATAAGATATTTAATTAGAATATATGTTATCATAGAAAGAACAGCATGAGGGAAAATCATATTAGAAGCTTTTCTGTCAATATTTTATTAACTCAATTTGAACCAATTATTTTATTCCTTCTAATGAGTGATTTCCTTTACAACTAGGAATGCTATATGAAAATCTTTAGATAGTATAGTGACACAGCAGAAATAATAATTTAAAATCATAAAAGTATGCCTCATAAACATCTGAATTGTTATTACCTATTTATACAACTTTGGAAAAAATCCCTTCATCAGGCTGCAGGGTAATTTTCTTATCTGTCAAATAGCATACTGACCTTATATCTGATGTTTCAGCTTGAATGTGATTTATAATACATTTTACAATAGATTTTATAAAACTTAAATATAAACGTAAATATACTTGTCATGTGTCATGAAATACTATTTGTCTTTTGATTTCACTTCAACCATTTAAAAAATTAATGCCCATTCTTAATCTACAAATCATTCCCAGTTAGCAAGCTGGATTTGGCATAACATAAAGGGTATACACTGCTAACTATAATTTGGCATGGTAACCTATGTATGAAAGCAAACATAAGTATTATCACTCTAATAAAATAATAGCATCAAGATTAGGACAAAGTCAAATCAGATTTTAATAATCTGAGTTCATAATTAGCACAAATAAAAAGGTGTTATTTATATTAAAATATGAAAACTAAAATATATGCAATAATTGTACTTCAGAAGAGGTTGTTAATAAAGTATTTTTGTAAGGTGATTTATAATTTAGACTGAAGAGGTAGTGTTCATTATTTAAATTAATCTTTAATTATGGGAACAAATTCATCTCATTATAATGAATTTTTCCCTAATGTATCTTTTTAATGATTTTCATCTTGTTTTTAATAGGGTCTTTATATCTACATAGTGTTAGCTATCTCCAAAATGGAAATAATTTGATACTTTCAAAATGAAGGCAAACCAGTACCTTCCCTGAGCCCAGATTCACACAGTAGAATATGACTACAATGACAGGTGTTTTCTCATTCTCAACTATTCTTTCTGATGAAAAATTCACATCCCACATCTTATTCTGATTCTCAAATTTACTCATGTGTTTGGAATTCCCAGACCCTCCTCCAGTTTACCACCTATGTTTTTAGCTTCCTGGAGACTACTTTCCCACCTAAAAATTAGAGTCACTCTCAGATCTCATCTTCAATTGCTGGGGGAGGGAAAGAGAGTGACTAAATGGTAGGATCAATTAGAGTACCTCATTAACAACAATGTTAATGATAGGCCTCTTATTTATGCACGAATTATTCCTTTGTCTCAGTTGTCCTTCTAGTAAAGCTCTGCTCATCCTTTAGAATAGCTCAAAGATTACTTCCTTTCTGAAGGCAGCCCTGAACTTAAAGACTGATTTGGTAGTTTTCTCTTAACTCCTATAGCACTCGTGCATACTACTTAATACATTTTATTATACTAGACTTTTTTATCCTATTATTCACTAAAATCCTCACGTTTTGAGTTTTCCAAAGATAGGGAGTGCATTCCCAAAACCTTGTCAAGTACTGGCGGAGTAGGTATGCAATAAATGTTTCCTGAATGAATGTTGAGCAGGGAAGTCAGAAAGTTGCAATGAAATGCTCTCTAAAGAAGGCTGAGCAAATTAAGAAAACATGTTCAAGTGTTAAAGAATAAGAAGCAGCTAGTTTTGGAAATTTATTTAAGATACTTCTTAATGCTTAGTGCCTGGAAGTGGCATGGTCTCTTCAGGTCTTTTTCTTCTTTTTGTTTTTTGAAACAGGATCTCGCTATGTAGTTCAGGCTGGCCTTGAGCCCACTATGTAGCCCAGGCTGGCCTCAAACTCACAGCAATCCTCCTGCCTCAGCCTCCTGAGTACTGGGATTATAGGCGTGAGCCACTGTGCACGGATCTTCAGGTCTTTTCGGATCTGGTAGATGAGGAGCAATAATCAGTTATTCTTCATTACTCCAGAGGTTAAAACTGAGACAGTAAATGGTAAAAAGTAAAGTAGATTGAGCTTGAATAGAAGGAAATGTTTGCAGTATGCCAAAGGGAATGCAGCTCTCTAAATTTCTTCATTTTCTACAGCTATTTAAACTGAAGCATACTCATTACTCTCATTTTATAATGTTAGCCAAAGGACAGAAAATGGAAACAGAACTTTCTTACTTCTAATTGGCTTATCAGTCTGCAGAGGGAGGAAGAATTCCTGGCTCAAAGGCATCTTAGAAGTCACCTAGCCCAATATCCTATGCAATACAAGTATTTCTCCTACAACATTCTTGACATTGTTTAATTCCACAATAGAAACTTCAAAAGTGTAAAAACTTCCAATTTTGAGTTGGTGTAATTTCTACAAGATTTCCTTGTATTCCAGCTCAAACTACTTTTACCAATTTGTCTCATTCCTAACCTTTGGAGCAATGAAGAGTAATGGATTCCTGCTCTCATACACCAGCTCTCAAAGCACTTGGAGAGACTTATTGCCACATCTAGGTACTCTCAGTTCAGCAGCAGTTT
This sequence comes from Erethizon dorsatum, assembly GCA_028451465.1. Classification (NCBI taxonomy): domain Eukaryota; kingdom Metazoa; phylum Chordata; class Mammalia; order Rodentia; family Erethizontidae; genus Erethizon; species Erethizon dorsatum. The sequence continues at coordinate 61,386,466 of CM051831.1, forward strand.
GCATTTTAAGAAGTGTTTAAGTGACACTGATGTCAAGAAGTTTTCAGAGCACAATTTGAGAAACAATGTTTTAAGGTTTCATGAATATTAATCTACAGGGCCATTCTATAAGAAGCACTTCTTGAGGTACACCTAAGATATTGCATATAAAAGAAGTTTCATTGTCCTTAGTTGTTCTACTATATATAGATATGGATATAGACACAGATATAGGTAAATATATTGATATAGATAGCACTTCGATGGGTTTTCAAAAAGTAATTATGATTAGATTTTTTCAAGTTAATAGGTCTTTTGCTTCCTTTCTTGATTAATTTAAAAATTTCCCTCATAACTTTTGATCTTCCATTTTTCTCATAAATAGAAGGTGGCAATTATAAGGAGAGTAGTGCCCCATTAGAAGAATTCATAGAACTATGTAACATTCTTACTTTTGTTCTGTACAATAGGGTTTTTACTTTGTTGTGGTTCAGCTACAATTAATATTTGGAAGTCTAGAATGCGCAGGGGGACCAAGCTCAGTCTCTGTAGGTGATGGATGTTAACGACTTTCTGTAATTGAGGATTTATTTTCTGAACACTAGCAAACGCTCAAGGTTAAGAAATTTGCTACAGTTACAATGATAGAAAGTGACTGGGGTAAGGTCAAAGGTTTCTGACTTTGGGCCGGTGAGATGGCTCAGCGGCTTAAGCGCCTGCCCGGCAAGCGCGAGGGCCCAAGTTCGACTCCCGGATCCCACATACGAAAAAGGGGCCGGTGATATCGCTCAGCGGCACGGGCGCCTGTTGGCACGCGAGGTCCTGAGGTCGACCCCCCGGTACCCACAAAAAAAAAAAAAAAAAAAAAAAAAAGGTTTCTGACTTTGAAGCTATGTCCTTTATACCACGCATCACAAATCTTGACATGAGACGCCACTTTCTTGGTCGACCTGTCTTCTCTACAATAAATAAGTCTGATATTAAATTAAAAGTTGTTTTGATTTAAAGTTTTGAAAAATTAATCTTTGATTTATCCACTTGTTAATTAATTAATTGATTGTTTGGAGTATAGTAATGAATTTTACTTCCTTAAACCAGAAACTAAGGATAAAACACTTGATATGCCTGTAGAGAAAGTAAAAAAAAAAAAAAATACAAACATCTTAGGGTCACTATGCCATGTTAGAACCATGAAAAGCCTACACACTTCTAATTTTGTTGTTATTCTTCATTTTAATTTTTTTCCACAACTGGTGAAGATACAGCCAGGCAATAAGGTATTGGCATTAGAATTTACCCAAGCATAAAAATGTTCAATGTCATGACTCCTCCTCTACCTTAAAACATATATTGTATTTTTACTTAGCAATGTTAATGAATCAATGACTACTAATGTTGTGTACTTGTTCAGCAATCATGAAGCATTATTTCTGTTTAGTTTTTTCTATCTTGAATTATAAACTTCTAGAGATAATTGTTTTTTTTAACCTACTTTAAAATAATTATAGAAGGCCAAATAATTTGGTGCCAAATAATCTGGGCCAGAAAAGTCAGAGGACCTTGAAGCCTGAAGATTTAGATTCGGACAAAGTCATTATTAGCAGGGTAACCATGGGCAAGTCATAGAATTTTTCTCTTAGCCATAATTTTTCTATCCACATAAGAAAATACCACACTTTAGTGTTGTTTTAGGAATTATATAATATAATAAACATGAAAAATACTTTGTTTGCTATAAAGTATTATACATTTATAGATTACAATTTTAGCAAACAAAGCTTAATAAATTCAAAATGTGATAATAATGCTGTTGGGCACATGAATCATAAAAAGTGGAATTATTTTCAAAATCAGTTTTTGCTGAAACTTAAGCAGTAAACTATTTTCTTCTGATGTTTTATGAAGAGTATATTTCTTATTTCTTTTGAATTCTTTGTTAGACTGTCTCTTTATAACTCTTACTTTTTACTTTCTCATGGCTCACATGTCATAAAATTTTCATCATGATTATGATTTTTTCTCATTTAATGATGAACACCAGTGAAAAAGCATAAGCTTTACAACCAAATAGAACTAACTTGGAATTCTACCTCTACTCACTTAAATACTCTGAGCTTTAGTTTTCTCATCAGAAAAGGTTATCCCTCAGGGGAACAATATTATATAAAAAAAACCTTACTGTTTGGAGAATTTTAACAGTTGTTTTATCTTCATTGGCTACTGACTTTAGTTGAGGTCTATAACATTAATAATTCCTTGGAGTTGCAAATCTGGTCACGGTTATTTTTCAGTGAATGCCTAATTATTAAAGAGGCTGTGTCTGAGTCTGTTAGGTTCCTATAAGCAGCATAAACATCAGTTACTCCAAAAAATTGATTATTGATTATAGACCTTTCCAAAGGGGCAATTTTATGGTCGAATGTCCATGATCAACATGGTTGTTGCTGATAATAGAAAATACTTCATTAAATACGAGGCATTACAGAGAATTTTATAAAATCTTCTTACTTTTGGCTTCTGAGGTTTTCTCTGAATTCACTGTTCATCCTCCTTATTTTCTTTAAGCTTGATGAAACCATGCAGGTTTAAAGAAAAAAAAAAACTACCAAATTCTGTGGAACATTTAAAAATCTTTCACAAAAGCCTTAAGAATTTTATATGTTTATATATCATAAAATCAATATCTCTGGTTTTATTTATTTATTTATTTATTTATTTATTTTTGTGGGTACCGGGGGTCGACCTCAGGACCTTGCACGCCAGCAGGCGCCTGTGCCGCTGAGCAATATCACCGGCCCTTTTTTTGTATGTGGGTTCCAGGAGTTGAACTCAGGCCCTCACACTTGCCAGGCAGGCGCGTACACCACTGAGCCATCTCACCGGCCCAATATCTCTGGTTTTAATAATTGCTGTAGGGAAATTTCTCTCATTTACTATGAGATACCTACATTTTTCAGCACAACAAATGAGAACAAAGTGTTGAGACAAATCATGAAGGCTAGAAAATTGTAGAGATATAAATATTTTGTTTATTCATAAAAAAAAGATTTTCACCTTCACCTGGCAAGTGATACACTTGATTCCTCTGTCTCACACTTGGTATCTCATTCCTATAAAAGCCTGGTGCTGCCTCAGGAGTTCTGGTAGCAAGTCCTAAAGGGAGGGAATACAAAACTATTGGCATGTAATTTCTTAGTCCAAGCAAACAAGGAACTTTACCTTAAAGGTAAATACCACAATAATGATATAGAAAAGAATGTATTTTGTATCTTTATATCAAATAAATGTAAAGACTGCTATAACAGAGGACTGTTTGGAAGGAAAAACAGAGCTTCTTGAGGGATATACTAGTGGGATTTTAGGTACACTGGCCTTCCCAGAAGAAGCATTCAAAATATGATTTAAGATCCAAATCTAGCCTAAGCCTCAGTACAACAGAGTTGGGTACTCCTTGTTAATATTTTGTAACATTAACTTCTATGACATTTAAATAAAGATATCTTTAATAAAGACAAATATTTATGTCATCTTAGCCTTCACTTGAACCTGGTAATGTAAGTTATATTGTAGGTTATAGTCAGAGAGGATTATGAGGGTAAATGGCTATAAAGGTAAAGCAGCATCAGGACTGATGCCAGCCTACATAAACATGGTCTTTGGTGCAAAGGATTAGAAAGGCACAGCTCCTGAGAATACAGTTGAAGATATGATGTGTTTGCAAATCTTTGTTCAAAAAAAGGGGCAGTTTTCTTTAGGAAATTTAAATTCTGTGCTAGCTAAATGTTAATACCTACTCAACCTCTTAGTAGGTGAGTCTGTAAAGGACATAAATTGTACAACCTTACCTGATAAATAAAAAAGCACTGCATAGCTTAAAAAAGTATGAACAACTTTTATAATTATTAGTGTTATGTTTATTTCTTCAGGTATACTATAAGTTTCATTTGTGATAAAATATATTTATTTTTCATTAATCCTCAGTAAATAGCATAATGTATAACTATAGAAACTGAAAATTATTTGCTGAATAGTTGAATAAATAATATGAAAGTACTATATTATCCCGAAAGTTGAGTATATTGGCATTCTGGTTGGCTCACTGGGTTTTTCAACTCCCAATTTCTATTCTGTACTCCTTCATTATAGTTAAGGAACTATTTAATAGTCTGAACTTTCTTCGTTCTGTATTACTTCTAAGAGTTTGAGACCCACACAGAAAATCAGAGTTTTAAAGTTATTTCTGGTTCCTGGCTTTTCTAATTCCTGATGTCTCTTATTCAGAGACACTGTACCAATATTTTCACCTGATTTTTTTTTAGCAGATTTAAGGGGTGGATGTGTAAAGTCTCCTAAAGGATGTTTCATAGAGCAATGGTCCTTAAGAGGTCCAGAAATGAGAAACATTAACATCATCTGGGATCTTACAAGAAATGCAAAATCTCAGCTCCTATTCCAGACCTAGGGAATTAGAATCTTTGGCCCTCCGTAATCTGGGTGTTAATACCGTTCACCTAATTATGATGCAGGCTTTAGTCTGTGAATGACTGCACGAGGGAAAAAATTAAAAAGAAAGTGAGAGAAGGCAAGAAAGGTATTAGCTCTTACATCCTACTTATACATTTAAAAATCTAGAAACATAACAACTGATATCATTAGTATTAAAATGATAAATGAATCTGATCACAGTACATCATTTTTGCTCCAAGTAACAATATGAAAGTCATCAAAACTTTCCTACTTTGAATCATTTTACTTAATTGCATGCAAAGTCTTCTGAGTTTGCCCTGAAAAAAACACGTGTCATGGTGGTAGCCTTTCCAGATCTGCTTTAAACTTAATGAAAGGAGAAACATCATCAACCAAGGCTAAAACAAGGACATCTACCAAAAACCACTTCAATAATTATCATAATTAATTATTAAATATTTAAGGCCTTATCCTTCAGATTGAGAACAAGGAAAATATGTTGCTGGCACCACATCTATTCAATATTGTGAGTTCGGAGGTCTTATCTAATATCTTCCTTTAGAAAGAAGAAATAGAACTGTCATTTTACTGGGGACATAATTGGACACATACATAATCCAAAAGAATTTACAAGCTAGTAGAATTTAAAAAATACATTCAGGAAGTTTACTGGATGTAAACTCAATATGTAGAAATTAATAGTATTTTTATATTCTAGGCATGAACAATTAGAAAAAAATGCAAAATAACACAATAATGGACTAAAGACCAGATACAGAGGGATAAATGTAATGAAAGATGTGCATAACTTCTACAAAGAAAACTGAAAACATTACTGAGATAAAGTACACATATAAATGTGCGACACTAAAGGAAAAATTCGGTATTGTTGAATATATAAAGTATGCCCAACTGATCTAAAGACCACATGAAGCTGCAATCAATATGTTAGGATGTTTATACGTGAATTGGTAAATTTTTTCTAAATTATATGGAAATACAAAAACCTAGAATAGCTATAATAATGTTGAAAGAGAACCACAAAAACAAAATTGAAGAAACTACACTCAGATAAAAAATGTATAAACTTGCAAATTAAAATGGTATGGTTTGAATAAATGATAATAAACATGCCAGTGGAATGGAGCATATAGTCCTTAAACACACAAGCACACATATACACCCCATGCACGTAGCAAATTCCAGTAATTTATGACAAATGATCCACTTTAATACAGTGAGGGAAATGGTAATTTACCTGTAAATGGCGCTTATCAATTACCTTGGCTCCTTCCTTACATTATATACAGAAATAAATTTCAAATGGAAATTTAATTTAAATGTGAGAGGAAAAACAATAAGGTTTCTAGACAATAATACAGAAATAGAGCTTAATGATCTGGGAGTGGACAAAGATTCTCTTTAAACAAAACATATAAACCATTAACAATAAAACAAGATTGGTAAATTGAATTAGATGAGCATTAAAAGAGTCTCCAACAGAAGACTTCTGTGCAACACACACACACACACACACACACAATTCCTATAAATAAAAAATCAATATAAAAGTTTGGTAACTCAGTTACCAAAAGAGTTAAATATAAAAGAGGATATCAATAGCCAATACACTTGAGAAATTCACTAAGATCATTAGACATCAGAAAATATGCAATTCAACTTAATTCCACAGTGATATATTTTTATATACACTCTAGAATGACTACACTTTAAAAAATACCAGAATATTAAACACTGGCAAGTATATGGGAAGAACAGAACTGTGAAACATTGCAATTGGAAGTAAAATTGGTGCAACTATTTTAGAAAATTCATTGGTAGTATTTACTAAAGTTAAAAACCTGCATATCCTATATCCCCCAAATTTCACTCCCAGATACATATACACAAGCAAAATGAGTTTATATTTGCATTAAAAATGTACAAGTATGGTCATATCAGCTTTATTTGTAATAGCCCAAGCCGAAAACTATCTAAATGCCCAACAACAATAAATTGCACAAAAAATGATGTACAGTCACGTAATGGAATATTATATAGCAACATATACCACACAGCAACATAGGCAAATATTATATATATATACATGTATATGTATATATGAACATACAATGTTGAGTGAAATAAGAAACAAGAAAAATAAATACTTCATGCTTTCATTCACACAAGAGTCCCACAATACTAGCTTATTAATAAATCCCCAAAACTATCTGATGTGATAATAGGTACCTTTGTGGAGGCTAGTGGCTAAGAGGTATATGAGGGAGGTTTTTGAGATTCTATCTGTTATTATTTTATGGTATGTTCATCTGTAAAACTAATCTATCTGAACTCTTAGGATGTGCTTGAGGTTTGTATATCATACCTGAATAAAAACTATTAACACAAAAAAGGTAGGTCCAAGTTCTTCCAGAATATTCTAAACTAGAGAAACAAGAGTTGTAGTAATAGTGAACAAAGTGGCATTGAAGTAAAAAACATACAATATGAAATAAACAATGATAACTAATGATAAAGTTGTACCTTAAAATGTAAATATACTTTCAAATATCTACACATAAAATAAGATAGCACAAACATCCTTAAAGATAAAAACACAGTAGATAATAAAGAAAATGGAGATACACATAAGTAGTACTATATTTTAATTCACCTATTATCTGTTTGTGACAGGTCAAGCAATCAGAGTATACTTAATGACATGAAAGTCTTAAAGTAACACTTATTGCTACTTAATGCTACAAATTTATCTTAAATAACTCTTGGGCCAAAAAACATAAATTGCCTAACATAGAGAGAACAATGCTATAAAGTCAATTTATATGATATATTCAACGAAGAGTTCCAAGGGAAATTTAGCATTGAATTCTTATATCAACATGTAAGAAGGAAAAAGCATAAAAAAATTAACCATATGCCACAAAAGTTGAAAAAGAAAAATAATATATACCAAATAAAAGAAGTAACTACTAAAGATAAAAGCAAAAATTAGTAAGTTAAAAAATAAAATGTAAAATCTATTGTTTGAGATACATAAAAATTAAAATACATCGACTGTCAGCCAAATTAAAGAAAAATAGAATCTCAGCTTTTGTATCTGTTTGCAAAATTTCTATAATGAAATTATTTTTCGAGAGAAAATAGAGGTATATAAAATAAAATTACAAGGGGTAATTGACTTAATTGAGGGGTGTTACCCAAATGTTAAATAATCCGAATAGTATTCAAACTGTTGGCCATAAAGTATCCTAAAAGAAAAGATCAATGTCTGCTCACAAATACTTCTCAAGGAGATGTCACAAAGTTAAAGGTTAACTTGAGAAAAATATTCAGATTACATGTCACAAAGATAATCTCCTTGATGCTATTTTTATTTTATTTTATTTTTTTAAATTAATTAATTTCTTTTTTTTTCTTTTTTTTTTTTTTTTGTGGGTACCGGGGGGTGGACCTCAGGACCTCGCGCGCCAGCAGGCGCCTGTGCCGCTGAGCGATATCACCGGCCCCTTTTTCGTATGTGGGTTCCGGGAGTTGAACTCGGGCCCTCACGCTTGCCGGGCAGGCGCTTAAGCCGCTGAGCCATCTCACCGGCCCTTAATTTCTTTTTTTTAAAGGCAACAAGTAAACATTCTCATGTATTAACAAACTCAAGCATTAGAGAATGCACAAATACCTTTGGGAGAAAAACATTACTCAGTATAATATTAAGCCATGTAAAAGCTAGGTAAAAATAGAAGACTAAGGAATGGAATAGCCACAGTGAAAATGCATTTTCATACTAGGGAGACAATACGATGTTTACAAATGTGCATCTGGTTTATTTCGCTTGTGAGTATTTTCTCAAGTTGCATCTATTTACCTATAAAAGTTTCCAGTTTATCTTTCTTTATGGCTGAGTAGTACACCATTGGATAAAAATACCACATCTTTTTTATCCATTCCTCGGTTAATGGGCATTTGGGTTGTTTCCACGATCTAGCTATTACAAGTTGTGTTGCTATAAACATGGGTGCACATATATCGCTGTGGTACGATGTTTTTAATTCTTCTGGGAACATACCCAGAAGGGGAGTAGCTGGGTCAAATGGGACCTCCAATCCTAGTTTTTTGAGGAGTCTCCACACTGATTTCCACAGTGGCTGTACCAGTCGACACTCCCACCAACAGTGGAGAAGGGTTCCTTTTTCCCCACAGCCCCTCCAGCATTTGGTATTAGTTGATTTCTTGATAATAGCCAATCTTTCTTGGGTGAGATGAAATCTCAGTGTTGTTTTAATTTGCATCTCACAAATGTGCAGTGATGTTGAACATTTTTTCATATATTTATTTGCCATTTGTATTTCTTCATCTGAGAAGTGTTTATTCATCTCAGATGCTCATTTTTGGATTGGGTCTTTAAATTTGGGAGGTCTGATTTTTTTGAGTTCTTTGTATGTTCTTGATAGTAATCCTTTGTCTGAGGAATAGCTGCCAAACATTTTTTCCCATGTTGTGGGTTGTCTCTTCACTCTGTTGGTGGTTTCTCTTGCCATGCAGAAGCTTTTTAATAAGATGAGATCCCAGTTGTTAATTCTTTGTGATACTTCCTGTGCCACTGGGGTTTTATTCATAAAGTCTTTGCCTACAACAATGTCTTCAAGAGTTTTACCTATTCTATTTTCCAGGAGATTTAATGTTTCTGTTTTAATATGTAGATCTTTGATCCATTTTGAATTTAGTTTAGTGCATGGTGAAAGATATGGGTCTAATTTTAATCTTCGGCATGTGTAGAGCCAATTTTTGCAGCACCATTTATTAAAGAGGCTATCTTTCTTCCAGTGAATGTGTTTGGCACCTTTGTCAAAGATAAGGTGGCTTAGTATGTCTGGAGTTTTTCTGCATCTTCTAATCTGTTCCATTGATCTTCAGGTCTGTTTTTTTGCCAATACCACACTGTTTTTATCACAGTAGTTTAGAGTATAATTTGAAATCAGGGATTGTGATGCCCCCTGCCTTGCTTTTGTTGCCCCGAATTGCCCTTGCTATTCTAGGTCTCTTCTGCTTCCAAATGAATTTTAGGATTGTTTTCTCAGATTCTGTGAGATATGTTGTTGGAATTTTGATTGGAATGGCATTAAATCTGTACAACAATTTTGGAAATATGGCCATTTTCACTATGTTGGTTCTTCCGACCCAAGAGCAAGGGATATCTTTCCATTTTCTGGTATCCTCTTCAATCTCCTTTTTCAGAGTACTGTAGTTTTCAGTGTCGAGGTCTTTTACCTCCTTTGTGAGATTGATTCCCAGGTATTTCATTTTTTTGGATGTTATTGTGAAAGGTGCTGTTTCCCTAATTTCTTTTTCAGTGAGTTTGTTATTCGTGTACAGGAAGGCTATTGATTTTTGAGTGTTGACTTTGTATCCAGCTACACTACTGAATTGGCTTATTTAATCTAGAAATTTTTTAGTGGAGTTTTTGGGGTCTTCTACGTAGAGTATCATGTCGTCTGCAAATAATAATTTAACTTCTTCCTTTCCAATCATTATTCCTTTTATTTCTTTCTCTTGTCTAATTGCTCTGGCTTAAGTTTCCAGGACTATGTTGAATAAGAGTGGAGCCAGTTGACATCCTTGTCGTGTTCCTGATTTTAGAGAGAAGGCTTTCAGTTTTTGTCCATTTAGTATGATATTGGCTGTTGGTTTGTCATAGATAGCTTTTATGAGATTGAGATAAAGACCATCTATTCCAATTTTCTGTAGGGTTTTTTATCATGAATGGGTGCTGGACTTTGTCAAAAGCTTTTTCTGCATCTATTGAGATGATCATATGATTTTTGTCTTTGGTTCTGTTAATATGGTGTATTACATTTATTGATATACGTATGTTGAACCATCCCTGCATCCCTGGGATGAATCCAACTTGGTCATGGTGTATAATCTTCTTGATTATTTGCTGCATTCTGTTTGCCAGTATCTTATTGAGGATTTTTGCATCTATGTTCATTAGGAAGATTCATCTGTAGTTCTCTTTCTTAGTTGGGTCCTTCTCTGGTTTTGGTATCAGGGTAATGCTTGCTTCCAGGAATGAATTTGGGAGTATTGTTTCCCTTTCGATTTCATTAAAGAGTTTGAGAAGCAGTGGTGTTAGGTCTTCTCTAAATTTCTTATAGAATTCAGCAGTGAATCCATCAGGGCTTGGGCTTTTCTTTGTTGGGAGGTTTTTAATTACATTTTTTATTTCATTGATTGCTATTGGTTTATTTAGGAGTTTTATATCTTCTTGGTTCAGCTTTGGTAATTCATATGTATCTAGGAATCTATCCATTTCTTCTGCATTTTCCATCTTAATAGAATACAAGTTTTCGAAGTAGGTGTAGGTGATCTGCTGGATTTCTGCAGGGACCGTTGTGATATCACCCTTTTCATATTTAATTGTGTGGATTTGAGTACTTTCTTTCCTTTTTTTAATAAGGTTGGATAAGGGTTTGTTGATTTTATTTAATCTTTCAAAAAACCAACTCTTTGATTCGTTGATTCTTTGTATTGTTTTTTTAGTCTCCAATACATTAATTTCTGCTCTGATCTTTATAATTTCCTCCCTTGTATGAGCTTTTGGCTTAGCCTGCTCTTCTTTTTCTAGAAGTTTGAGGTTCACCAGTAGGTTGTTTATTGTGCTTGCTCTGTTTTCCTGATATAGGTATTTAATGCTATAAATTTCCCTCTTAGGACGGCTTTCATTGTATCCCGTAAGTTCCAGTATGTTGTACTGCTGTTATCATTCAGTTGCAGAAACTGTCTAATTTCTTCTTTAATTTCATCTGTGACCTATTGGTTGTTCAGTAGGGTACTACTGAATTTCCATGTGTTTAGGAAGTTCTTGTGATTTCTTTTGCCATTGATTTCCAATTTCATTGCACAATGGTCTGATAATATGCATGGGATAATTTCAATTCCTTTGCATTTCCTTAAGCAGGTTCTATGAGGTAGTATGTGGTCTATTTTGGAGAACGTCCCATGTGCAGCTGAGAAGTACGTGTATTCTGATGTTGTGGGGTGGAACACTCTGTAGACATCTACTACATCCATTTGTTCAAAAGTTTGGTTCACTTCTAATATTTCATTGTTGGTTTTTTGTCTAGTTGATCTGTCTTTTTGTGACAGTAGGGTATTGAGATCCCCCAATACAATTGTATTAGTGCTTACTTGATTTTTCATGTCCATTAATATTTGTTTTATATAGTTGGGTGCACTGGTATTTGTTGCATATATATTTATGATTGTTATCTCTTCCTCTTGGATTGTTCCCTTTACAAGGATGTAGTGACCTTCTTTATTTCTCTGAATCATTCTTGCCTTGAAATTCACTTTGTCTGCAAAAAGAATAGCTACCCCTGCTTTTTTCTGGGTTCCTATCACATGGAGTATTGTTTTCCATCCTTTGACTTTCAGTCTATGAATTTCTTTTTGGATTAAATGTGTTTCTTGTATGCAGCATATTGTTGGATCTTGCTTCTTGATCCAATTTGCCAGTCTGTGCCTTTTGATTGGTGAATTGAGACCGTTAACATTGATGGTTAAAACTGATATGTATTAACTTATCTCTGTCATGTTATTTTCTTGTTGTTGGCTCCCCCTCTTTTTATTTTTTTTCCCCTCCCTCTCTTTAACTGTCTGCTCTGCCTGGTGGATTCCTTCTGTTGGGGTTCCTGGATTGTAGTCCTTATTATCCCTTTTTAGAATGTCCTTCAAAACATTTTGGAGTGCTGGTTTGGTGGTTATAAATTTTCTCAGATGTTCTTTGTCATGGAAGTATTTTATTTCTCCGTCAGTTTTTGAAAGATAGTTTTGCGGGGTACATCAATCTGAGTTGAAGGTTATTTTCCTTTAGAACTTGAAATACATCATTCCAAGCTCTGCTTGATTTGAGGGTTTGTGCTGAAAAGTCTGCTGTGATTCTGATGGGCTTTCCTTTATAGGTGATTTGTTTCTTTTCTCTAACAGCTTTTAAGATTCTACTCTTATGTTGAATTTCTGGAATCTTGACTATGATATGCCTGGCTAAAGATTTTTTTTGATCGTGGCTAACTGGAGTTCTATAAGCCTCACTTATCTGAACGTCAAATTCTTTTTCTCTACCAGGGAAATTTTCTGTGATAATGTCTGTGAACAGTGTTCTGATGTCATTTATGCTATCTCCTGCTTTTTCATTGATTCCAATCAATCTTATGTTATTCTTCTTTGCATCATCTAGCAGCTGCTGGATTGATTTTTCATTGTCTCTTGCTATTTTTAAGAATTCTTTCTTTTCATGATCACTAATTGCAAGCCTGTCTTCTATATCTGAGATCCTGTCCTCACATTGGCTTAATCTGCTACATACTTACAATGGAATTTTTGTTCTCCTGGATATCTGCTTGAATCTGCTTTATGGAGTCTATTTCTTTCCTATGCTGAGCATTCATGGCTTCCATCTTTTCTTACTTGTCTATTTTATTGTCTGTGTCTGCTCTAGTATCCTTAAGCATGGTCTTCATTGTGGACATTACCTCTGCAGTTATCTGAGAAATTATTTCTGATTTAAATTTTTCCAGAGCCTCATTCAACTGCTTTGTTGTTACCACTTCAGAGATGTCAGGTGGTTTGCTTTTGGTTCGTCCCACCTCATTGCCCCCTGGGTTTGCCTTTGGTGAACTGGATGTGTGGGGTTGCATCTTGTTTAAGTGTCATCTCATTTTGTTTTCTTTCTTCAGTTTAATTCCTGGGGTGCTGTTTGGAAATTGCCTATGGTAGGTTGCTTTATTTCTAGTATTTCAAACTCTTAGGAGATGGCTACTTCTCTGAGGTATCTTCCAGGTGTAGCTTATTTTTGGGTTTTGAGCCTGCTGCAATATCCTACCTCTTCAATTTGTTGGAGATGAGAAGTTGCTGCCTATTTGGCCCAGTCCTTAGTTCTTTGGTACTGTGCCACAGTATTTCCTGTCATCCTTAGACAATCTCAGTCTTGGAATACCAGGAAGAAAAGCGCCAGTCAGTGTGTCCCTCTCCGCTGGTGCTTCTCTGTACCGCGGTGTCTCGCGTTCCTCTGCAGAGGTCCCCACTGGAGCCTTGGATGGAGTGGCGGCCACCCTGAGTTCTGAGCTCAGCTGCTGCCCCCTGCCACAATGGCGCCTGGCTAGTTGCTCTCGCACATGCCTGACGGCTGGGCGTCAGCACTCACCACCAGTCAGCGTGTCCTTCACGGCCGCTGCTTCTCTGTACTATGGCATCTCCCGTTCCTCTGCAGAGGTCCCCACTGGAGCCTTGGATGGAGTGGCAGCTGCCCTGAGTTTCAAGTTCAGCTGCCCCCCGCGCAATGGCGCCCGGCTAGTTGCTCTCTGGTGCGGGACGGCTGGGCGTAGAAATATTTTTAAAAGCATTTACAGAAATACCTCAGTTGTCAAATGGCTCCAAGCTCAACCTTTCCACTACTCGAAATGCAAAGTTCAAAAAAAATCTGCTCAGTGTTTGCAATTTTGCTCCATAGCCAAACCAAAAATCCAACTTGAAAAAACCTGTATGGGGGGAGAATGAGTCATGCTCTGCATTTCACCAGGGACACAAAGGAGTGACACTTAAGTCTAAGTGCTACCCTCATCCAGACAACATATGTATAGTGCTTGTGTTAGTGCACTAAAACTTTCATCTCGGTGCTATTTTTTTCCACTTATTTGTATAAAATATTATGACCATGGCTCCAAAGAAATTAAGTGATACCAAAAATAAAGCTAAGAAGAAAACTGTGAGAACCACGATACAGTTAAAGAAAGAAATCATTGTGAAATTTGTTAAAGTCCTGGAAAAATGAATTTATAAGTGTAATTTTTTGGGCCTCGGAACTAATTATTTGGTTTTCCATTATTTCTTATTGAAAAAAATATGTTCATTTCTTGAACTTTTTGGTGTCTGAACATGAATTTGCAATGAATTGAGTTCAACAACCGAGATGTCACTACATTTCTATTCATTTCTGACATTAGATTTGTTTATGGTTAAATTTCATAAACTGAACATAACTACTAAAACTATGAATTTCACATCATAAGAATTATAAAAATAAAGCAATAATCACTGCAGTGAATTATAAGTGGCTTGAAAAATACCATTCACGTTTACCTGAGGTGGGAGATTTACAGCGTTCAAGTTCCTGAGGAACTGGACTGTCATTCAGCTCAGTCAAACCTGAAAAGACAATGGCATAAGACACATAATTAAACATAGATTGTAGAAAGATATAAAAGCCCTTTATTATTTTCAAATGAGTTAGCTACTTTAAGAAATCATCCAATTTCACTAGAAAATAGACCAAGAATAATTAGACATATAATAAGGGCCGGTTATATAGCTCAGCGGCATAAGCGCCTGCCTGGCAGGTGCGAGGTCCTGAGTTTGACTCCTGATACCTGCATAAAAAAAAAAAAGATATAATAAAATGCTTTACTTCAGGAGCAAAGGTTATTGGCCTTTAAAAGATCTTTCAAGAGATGCCCAATCCCCAATACCATGAAAAAGAACTACAGATTTTTAATTTTGTATTTATAAAAGTGCAGTATTACATACTAGCTGATTTATACGATGGTATAAAATTCTTTGTCTTTTTCTTTTTTTTTGAGACAGGGTCTCGCTACATAGTTCAGGCTGGCCTTGAACTCACTATGAGCCTAGGCTGGCCTCGAATTCAGCGATCCTCCTGTCTCAGTCTCCCGAGTCCTGGGATTATAGGCGTGTGCCACCACACCTGGCTGAAATTCTTTCTTATAAAAAGCACTACATTTATTTCTAAAGAGAAATAAGAGATTTCTAATTTCTCACTTTCTATTCTATAATTTGTGTTTGCAAACAAACCAAAAGGACATTTTTTTAGCTTGTTTCATGTGGTTTTCTGTGTTGTGCTTGTATCATCACAATGTATCTGTCTTTCTATTACATGACTTTCTCCACAAATACAAGAGTAGGCACTACAGATTAACATACATTTTGCAACTGTCATGATCTGCAAGTCAACATTCCTTTGTACTTACACAAAACTGGGTGGTACAGCCTTCTAAACACCAGGCTGTACAGGCTATTGCTCTGGGCTACAAATCTGTTCTACATATTGCTGTATTAGAGGCAATTGTGACATAGTGATAGGTCTTGTCTATCTAAACATAGAAAAGGTATGGTAAAAAGATGAGGTGAAAAAAACTTTGCACCTCCTTAAAATCTTCTGGGACTACCATAGTATATGTAATCTGTCTTTGATTGAAACATGTACCATAAAACTGTACAGATTTTTATATACTATATTATTCTGCCTTAATATTTTGATTGTTTCATAAAACTTTGTATACCAATTATAAGCCTATTGTTTGCTCTATTTTTTACTTCACTGAAAATTTTCAAAACTTTTAATGCTCATTCAATCATTAAATTTCTATTTATGTCATGAAACACGTAATTCACTGATATCAGTATTAGTATTAATCTGGAAGCAGACATTCATCAATCTAAACTATTTGGAACATATTTTTACCCTAGACATATAAATTGGATAGGAAAAAATTTATAACTAAATAAGCAATAAATATTAATCTATGGAGATGCTATGGAAACAACTTAGGCAATCCCTAAAAGTTTATTGACAAACAGAATTTGTTATCAGCAAAGAGAACAGCAAGTGAGAAACAGATTAGAAACAGCAAGTTACAAAGATAAGGGGACTATCTGAACTAGAAACATTAAGTAACTTAGAACAATAGACGGGAATAGGTATATAGAGAAGAACTTTAATGACAGTATTGAGTTACCTGGGACTGTTTAATGAGGGGAAAGGGTAAAAATTTACAGATCTCATAAAGACTTTGACAATATCATTATTGAGTTAGTTTATCAAATTATTGAATGCCTAATGTTGCACATGTTCTTTGTTGTAACAGTAATTATCTCTTTCACATCTAACAATACTATTGTATGAGAGAAGTCATATTATATCCATTGCATGGATCAGAAAACAGAGGTAGAGGCTATTACATAAATTCCCCAAGATTATACAACCAAGAGGTAGGAGAGTTTATATTTTGTCACTGTAATATATTCAATAGGTACAGTACAAAATATATGTTAGAGTTTTACCAAAAATTTAAAATAAAAGTTTGGTGGTTAAAGAGCTAAGCTTCATTTATCTAGAAAATTTCACATTTTCTATTTCTGTACTGTCAGTTGAAATAGTTATTTTCCCTAGCTCCTTCTGAATTCACCTGCTTTTCTGTTCAACACAGTCAATAACAGCAAAACTATTGCCATGTGACAATTTAAAATGTGTCCAAACCATATACTTAATATTTTAATCACCGTTCGATATTATGTAATTGTTCAAAACAATATTTTAAAATGCACAAGTTTTTTCTAACTATAGAAGTAATTCGTTGTGCCTGTAGAAACCTATGAATAGAAAAGTGAAAGGGGGGATTCTTAAAAATTACATAATTTCATCATAGTCTGGTATTTTCTTCCTTTCATGATTTTTAATCCAATAAAGCATATTTATATTTTTCCATATAGTGTTATCTTAAAAATAACTTCCCCTGCCACTAAAATATCCTAAAATCATTATAAGGACATACCAGACTTTTTACTTCACATTCCTATATTACAAAACATTTAGGTGTCTTCCAGTCTGTACTATAGTATGATGCTGTAGTAATTGTGTGAAAAAGTCTTCGGTTTCTTTTTAACAGTACTGGTGATTAAATCTAGGGCCATCACACTGAACTACATCCCTAACCCCTAGCCCAATTTTTTTTTTTTTTTTTTTGAGACAGCATCTTGTTAAATTGCTAAATTGTCCAGACCAGGTTGAAACTTGTAGTCCTGCCACCTCAGCCTCCCAAAGTGCTGGGATTTACAGCCACGGGTCACTACATCTGACTTATTTTTTTGTTGTTTATTTGTTTTTGTTTTGCTCTGAAATGTATCTAATTTTCCCACGATAATCTGACAGGGGCTGCACATTTTGCATTCTCATCAGTAAGTTATAAGAGTTCTGGCTGCTGGACATTCTCATCAATATTCAGTGTTACCGGTCTTAAAAATCTTAGTTCTTCCAGTTATGGTATGTTCCTATGATTTTAAAATTTCCCTGGTTCAATTTACAGTTGAAATCTTATATACTTATTGGCTATGGCCTTTCTTTACGGTTTTCCTATTCAAGGCTTTATCTAATTTTTTTTTGTTGTTGGATAACTTAACTTTTGGTTATGTAGTTGTACGAATTTTAAAATACATTTTAGGTAGGAGTCCTTTATCAGAAGTAGATATTATGAGTATTTTGAGCGTGTGATTTTTCTTTTTTTAATGGTATCTTTTGATGATCAGAAATTTAATTTACTTGAAGGACATTTATCATTTTTTCCTTTTATTGTGATTTCCTTTTTATTGCTAAGTAATTATTGTCAGCCTCCTGGTCATAAAAATGTTATTCTATGTTGTCCTCTAAAATCTTTCTAATTTTTAGCTTTCATTTTTAGGTCTATCATTTATGCCAAGGTAATTTTTGATTACAGCATGAGGTGGAGATTAAGGTCCATTTTCCCCCTCAAATGCTTGCCCATTTGCTCCATGTTTATTTGTTAGAAGAGTTTTTTCCATGTTTTTATGGATGCCATATATATGTGCGTCTATTTCTGGACTCTGTATTCTCTAACAATTGGTTTATTATTTTTTTTATTAGCACACTACCATAGTTAATGTAGTTCCATAGTATCTCTTAAAATCAGGTAAAGAAATACTCCAACTTTTTTCTTCTTTTCCAAGTATTTTTAAAATTACTGGATCCTTTGCATTTCTATATAAGTTTTAAAATCACTTTATCAATTTCTGTAAAAGATATGAAAGATTTTTGGATTGTTCTTTTTATATTTATATATGAAGAACACCTTTTAAAAATTGAGTCTTCTAATCCTTAAATATTGTATTCCCTTCTACTTAAATGACATTCTAAAAATTTCCTTTCACAATATTTTGTAGACTTCAAAATGGAGGTCTTGTATGTGGAATTCTTTGTTTTCTATTTCCTTTTTGCTCTTCTGCCTAGTCTTTTTTATCCATTATTACAAGCAGTATATTCCAATTTCAATCAATTGTTGAATTTTTTTGCTTCCTTTGATTCCACCAAGTATTGCTTTGTGTATTTTCTAAGTCTTGTAAGGTGCATATATGTTTATAATTGTTACTCTATATTCTTGGCTTATACATCATTGTTATAAAATGCCCCTCTTTATTTCTAGCAACAATTTTTTCTTTAAAGACTATTTTGTCTCATGTTGGTCACTAAATATATGCACGATTTTTATTTATTTATGTTACTGGGGATTAAGCCCAGGGCCTTATGCATTCTAGGCAAGCAGTCTACCACTGAACTACATCTCCAGCCCTGTTTGCACAATCTTTTTCTGTCCTACTTTCAACACATTTGTATCTTTGAAACTAAAGTGTGTCTCCGACAGACACCATAAACATGAATCTCAAGTTTTTAAAAATTCAGTTTCACAATCCATGCCTCTTGATTTGATTATATAATCCAGTAATACTTAATGTTATTATTGATATATTTGTATTACATCTATCATTTTCCTTTTGGTTTCCTATATGCCTATTGTTTTTTTCCTCTAGTCTGTCTTTATTTACTTATTTAGCATTAAGTGAATACTTTTAAGTGTAACATTTTAATTCCTTTAACGTATCTTTCACAATGCTTTTTGTAGTTATCGCAGTGGTTGCTGTAGGACTTTCCATATATATCTTCACATATCATAATCGACTTTAAAAAAATACTAACTTAATTCCAGTGAGATATAGAAACATTACTCTTTAAGAGCTGTATTCCTGATATGCTATTGTAAGTATACCTATCTACATATGTTACAAACCTACAAAACATCAAATAAAAGGATATTATTACCTCATATAAGTCTATTCCTTTTATAAAAGTTAAGAGAGTAAATATATATATATTTACTATCTTATGATCTGGTGTCATTTGTTTAATCAAATACAATTTTGCTCCCCCTACCTTCTTTGTGCTATTGACAAAGATATTGCATTTCTACATGTTATAGATGCCAGAATAACAATTATATTCATGTATTTTGTTGCATAAATTCTCTATAAGATCAGTGAAGAAAAGAAATATGCATTTATGCAGTGTTTTATACTTGCATAATTACCTTAAAAGTGCTCTTTGTTTCTCTGGGTATATTCTTGACTGACAAGATTTTCTCTTTGCTATTTACTTTGATGTATCTCCTTATGTTTTTTTTTTTTTAATTTATCCTTCCTAGACTTTATTGAACTTTCTCAGTGAGTAGATTTAAAAATTTTCATCAAAATAGGAAAGTTTTTAGTCATTATCTCTTTAAATATTTTCTTTCTCAATCTCCTCTCTTCCATTATATTATGTATACACCGGCACACTTAATTCTGCTCCACATTTCTCTGAGACCTTATTTTTTTTCATGTTTTTTCTCTGTTCTTTAGAATGCAAAGTCTATATCAATCTCTTTTTGAGTACCCTGGTTCTTATTTGTGACAGTTCTATGTTTTTATGTGGAACAGTACTTGGAATTGAACTCAGGTTCTCATGCATGATAGTCAAGCACTCCGTTACATACCCCGCTCTTTTTATATTTTACTTTTGAAACAGTTGCACTAAGTCATCAAGCTAGACTCAAAATTTCAATTCTCCTGCTTTGAACTCACTGCAAATCTACTTTTGATTTCTACTAGTGATTTTTTTTTTTACAATTCCAGAATTTCCACTTGGTTTTTATTCTATATCCTGATTAATATTTTCTATTTATGAGATACTGACATCCTAGCTTCCCGTCTTTGAGTATAGTATATTTTACATCTTTAAACGTTTTTATGATGGTTGATATGAGGTCTTGGTCTTTTAAACCTAATATCTGTGTGCGCACATAGGCAACTTCCGTTTTTATCCTGTGTTTTTATCATACTTTATTTCTTTGCACATCTCATAACATTTTGTTAAGATCTGAACATTTTAGGTAATATACAATTGTGGATAGTAGCTTCTGGTTCTCTTCTTGTTAGCGTTTGCTTGTTTGTTTAGTGACACTGTTAAGACTATTTTAGTGATGTTTATTTTCCCTATGTTGTGAAGATCTTGGTGCTGCTTTTTTGTAGGTGCCAGCTTCTGTGTTCATACAGAGATCCTAAGATGGCAATAATTATAGCTAGGATTTCTTTGACTATCTGTTTCCTAAATCTCTCTGCTAAACTGACCAACTGTTAGTACCACATATAATTCTTAGGCTTAATAAAACAGCCAAGTGATTGCGCTATTGCTTTTGCTAGTGCACTGTGATATTGTACAGCATTCTGATCTAATTAAATTAGGTCATAGGTCACTTTGTAGGCTAGTCTGAGTTTTGTTTAAATCCCATGAAGGTTCTCCTTTGCTATCTTTTTCTTTCATTTTCAAACTACTGCCAATAATATAGCTTTTTTGCTCTTATGTAAGAAAAGCTTTTACCTCCTGTAATTTTATTACCATTAAATTCACTATTGGTTTTGAGAATGCCCTTAGGCTTTGTCTTCCCCTCTCTCTGTTTCAAACACAGTCAGTTCATTTAAGAAGAATTTCAGATCTCTCTGTTCTTGTAGAGTTCCTCTTCCCAGGCAAAACTCTGAGCCACTATTCTGGGCCCCAGGCAAAG
This sequence comes from Erethizon dorsatum, assembly GCA_028451465.1. Taxonomy (NCBI): domain Eukaryota; kingdom Metazoa; phylum Chordata; class Mammalia; order Rodentia; family Erethizontidae; genus Erethizon; species Erethizon dorsatum. The sequence goes on from CM051831.1 coordinate 61,407,666, forward strand.
GTGGATAACTTCTGGTCTTTTCAGCAATTAGTCCTGGCAAGAAACTTCTGCCCTATGGGAAAGACGGGGTGAGAGCAATCAGATCTCAGCACTTTTGGTTGGCCATGTCTGGGGTAGCGCTTGGTCATGTGTGGAACATGAGAACGGATCCTGTGACTTCTTGGTCACACTTACTAGGAATTTGGCTTCTTCCACTTGGATTTGGAGAAAAAGAAAAATGCTGGCAATTTGGAAGAGGAAGAGAAATTAAGGAGGCAATGGCTCAAGTGGGACAGATTCTCACTCTTAAGTTTCAATAGGTTTCCTTACATGTTCCTTTATTGGCTGTATGACCTTAAAATGACTTTCAGACTTTAAATGTTATTTTTTTCCTTCCTGGGGAAGAGGTTCATGGGTCCATGATGCTCTTCAGGCTGCTATACAGGAGTCTGTCCCATAATATTTTAAAAGGTTTATTTCCCAGTTGCTGGCTGCCATTATATAGGAGATTGATTTTTTTTTTTTTTGGTGGGTACCGGGGGGTCGACCTCAGGACCTCGCGCGCCAGGAGGCGCCCGTGCCGCTGAGCGATATCACCGGCCCCTTTTTCGTATGTGGGTTCCGGGAGTCTAACTCGGGCCCTCGCGCTTGCTGGGCAGGCGCTTAAGCCGCTGAGCCATCTCACCGGCCCGAGATTGATTTTTATATATTGACATATATTCTTTAATCTTGCTAAATTCATTTTTTATTTAGCAGCTTTCTTACAGATTCCCTTAAGTTTTTTACATATACCATCATATCATTGGCAAATAAAGAGATTAGATTTAACATTTTGCCCATTATCATTATTATTATTTTTTTGTGTGTGTGGGTACCGGGGGTCGACCTCAGGACCTTGTGAGCCAGCAAGCGCCCGTGCCGCTGAGCGATATCACTGGCCCTTTTTTCGTATGTGGGATCCGGGAGTTGAACTCAGGACCTCGCGCTTGCCAGGCAGGCGCTTACACCACTGAGCCATCTCACCAGCCCTCGCCTATACTCTTTAGGCATATTCTTTGTCTTGCTTTTTGCCCTTACTAAATAATCAAATAAAATTCTGAATAATGATAAGAGTGGACATCCCTCCCTTCTTACCAATTTTAGGGGGAAGCACTCAGTATTTCACAATCAAATATAATATTATCTGTAGGTTTTTCATAGGCAGGACTTACTCAACTGAGGAAATGATCTGGCCTGAGATAACTGGATTTCTATTTCCTAGAAATATTTGCATAAGATTGATGTTACTTCCTCCTTAATGTTTGATAGGGTTAATCAATGAAGACATCTGGGGCCTAGAGTTTTCTGTGAGGTTGTTATTTAATTTTGAATGATAAAAATTTTAACAGAAAGTTACTTATATTTTCCAATGGATTTGATGTCAGTTTTGGTAAGTTTTGCTTTTCAAAACATATCTTAATTTTATCTAAATAAAAATGTCTAGGCATACAGTTGTTGATAACGTTACTTTGTTATTTTTAATGTCTGTAGAATCCATCATGATGTTCTTTTTCATTACTGGTATTGATAATACATGCTACTTATTTTTTCTTCATCAACCTCATTAGGGATTTAATAGACTTTGTTCATGTTTTTAAAGGATTGTCTTGTGTTTTTTTTTAAATCTACTCTATATTATGATCTTTTATCATTTCCTTCCTTAGCAACTTCATTGGAAACACCTACCATGTTAGTAAAGCTCCCTCCTAGATGTATCTGGGTGGGTCAAGTAGGCATGGTCTTGGGTACTATATGTGGTACCTCATTCGTTCCTCTTTGGCAAGGTTGCCCTGATCTGTTCCCCAGCTGTCATGAACTTAGCAGCTTTAAGTATTAGTTTATGTATTATATATTATGCATTATATATTAGTTTTTATTTCTTCAAATTTCATATGAGTAGAATCAACAGTATGTATGCTCTTTTCTGGTTTCCTTTACTCAGCATAATTATTTGAGATTCATCCATGCTGCATCATTTGTCAACAGTGTATAAATTTTTATTGCTGTTAGTGTATCATTATATAGATAGAGTACACTTTATCTGTTGACCTATGAGAAATTGGAGTTGTTTCAGTTTTGACTATTACAAATAAAGCTGCTATGAATGCCTTCGTATGGATATATACGTACTTTTATTTGTTACTGTAGGGTGACTAGGAATAAAATGGCTAGATCATATCATAGGTGTGCACTTAATACTTGAAAAAACTGGAGAAATCTAGTTCATTCACATACTTGCCAGCACTTGGTATGATCATTCTTTTTAATTTTAACTACTCTAATAAATACATATCACCTTACATCTTTAATTTGCATTTCCTTAATGATAAAAATTTTTGAATATATTTATGTGTTTATTCAGCATCTGTATATATTCATTTGTGAACTGTTTATTAAAATCTACTACCTATTTTTATTTGGTTATTTTGAGGGTTTTTTTTTTTTTTTTTTTGTGGCTACTGGGGATCGACCTCAGGACCTCATGTGCCGGCAGGCGCCTGTGCCGCTGAGTGATATCACCGGCCCTTTTTTGTACGTGGGTACCAGGAGTCGAACTCAGGACCTCGTGCTTGCCACGCAGGCACTTATGCCGCTGAGCCATCTCACCAGGCCTATTTTGAGTTTTAACAAATTTTTATATACTCTAAGTATAAGGCCTTTATCAGATATATATTTTACAGGTATTTTCTCATAGTCAGTGGCTTCAAATTTTCATTCTCCTGAGACTAAAGGGAAGAAATTTTTACTTTGGAGTGTGTATTATCTACATTTTCTTTTCTGCATCTTATCAGAGAAAGTTTTATCTAACCCAAGGTAAGCAAAGTTTTTCTTTGTTCTTTTTTAGATTTATACTTCTAGGTTTTCAATTTAATCTCATGATACATTGTGAGTTTTTTTTTTAAACTTAGTACAGACTATGGATTAAACATTTTTTTTCTACACAAGGATATCCAATTGCTTTTGTTTGTTCATTTTGTTTTGTTTTCTTGAGACAGGGTCTCACAACGTAGTCCAGGCTGGCCTTGAACTCACAGTGATCCTCCTGCCTCAGCCTCCCAATTACTGGGATTACAGACATGCATCACCACAGCAAGCAGAATATCTGATTGTTGAAGCACCATTTGTAGAAAATAATATTTCTTTCACCAGTTAACTGTCTTTACAAATTTGTTGAAAGTCAGCTGCCCATATACATGTTAGTGTATTTCTGGAGTTTCTATTATGACCCAATGACCTATTTATTCTTGGATTAATACCAAACTCTTGATAATCCTACTTTAAAATTAAACCTTGAAATAAGTTAGTATTAGTTCTCCAGTATCTTTCTTTTTAAAAGCTGTTTGGGGTATTCCTAATCCTTTGCATTTCATCATGGACTTTAGGGTCTGTCTGTCGATTTGTAGAAAAATGTCTGCTAGATTTTTATTGAGATTCAACAGTGAAGTTACAGATTAATTTGACCTGAACTGACATATCAATAATATCAAGTCATCTGAAATGTGAATATGGCATAACTAATTTTTTTAGGTTTTTTAAACTTTTCTAAGCAATGCTTTAATGGTTTCAATGTGTGGGTCTTTCACACCTGTTGTCTCATTTACAGCTGTCTCATTTGTGATGCTGTTGTAAATAGTATATTTAAATGTTAATTTTTGTTGGTTTGTTGTGAGTATACAGAAATTCAATTGAGTTTTGTATAATGACATTATGTCTTATACTTTCTTAAATTTACATTTCAATCTGGGGAGCTTCTTTTTTCCTTTAGGATTTCATTAGATTTTCTTTATAGTCAGTGTAGTTGTCTATGAATAAACATTATTTAAATTCATCCTTAATAATCTGAATAAATGTATTTCTCTTTGTTACCTGACTGGCTAGCATCTCCAGTACAATTTTGAATAGAGTTAGATGTGAGTTATAAATATTTTCTACTCTGACTAGTGGTAACAGGCACTACTTCATTTGAGTACTGGGCACTGTTTCCTTTAATTCTTCCACATGGTTCTTGATCCTGGTAGCTTCTTTGGATATATGTGCTGATCAGTACTTTCCTTGAGGAGTTACCTCTGCAGATTGCTAGAATTTTTTCTTTGTGAATAAAATCTATAAATCACTAGAATTCTTTCTTTGTCAGTTGTAGCTGCTTTGGCTCCCCTGGTTTCTCATCTCCAGTTGTGCAGCTCAGGGAGATAACCTGTTTTCACCTGGGTTTCCCCTCCTTTTCTATAGTCTAGCAACTTTTTCAATACATAGGTGGAACTGGTGATTGTAGGGTTCATTTCTGTTGTTCCCATCTGTCAGACATAATTTTTAAAAATTGGTTTAGGTCTTGTGTCTTTAAAACGTTTCTTTTTTTTTAGTTGTTGCAGACAGGAGATGAAATCTGGTACCTATTACTCTATCCTGTTGACTGGTTCTTTCTTGCAAAGTTTCACTTGAGAGTTTTCTCCTTAGATAGGTTTTCCTTGGCAACACTGAAAAACAGGTTTAACTTTACACTCTTACCTCATTTTTTCTCTATCACAGCATTGCTAACCTTTTTCAATTAGCAATTATAATAGTATACCTACAGATTTGTTTATCTATATATTGTCTATAATAAATGGAAAAAGGGCCATAGTTGCTTCACTTATCATTGTGCACTTAATGCCTACAAAAAAGTAGTAGTTGTCCAATAGTCTTTCAAGGTTTTCCCCTATTTATGGTTTAGTATATTTTGCTTTTTTCCCCTTAAGATATTCCTTCTTTTCTTAAGTCTTTATTTTTCTTCTATTTTGGACTATCTCTAGTCATTTAAAAATATTTATTTGCCCTCTTTGTTAGATCTCTTATTTGTTCCTTTTCTTTCATTTCTTCTTTACTGTTTTGTGTTTCAGGACATGCTGTCTTTCCTCAAACTGAAAAAAAAAAGTTCAATGGAAGAAAGAAAATATCCATAGATGGGCTTAAGATTTTCCAAAGAATTCCCGTTGCATAAATAGAAATTGATATACAAGCAAATTTTTCAGACAATGCTACCTTAAAAATATTTTTCAAACTTCCTTTAACTTAAATGATATATGATCAGCTTTTAACTAGTAAAATTTCTGTCATTATAATGAGTTAAACACTACACCTTGAGACAACCGACCTTTAGCCTTATCTTTCTGGTACACTGTTTATGATAGTAGGAAAGTTATTTAACTTTTCTGTGCCTTTGTTTTATCAAACATAATAATAAACATCTAATATTTATAGAAGTACTTTTATAAACATTAACACGCATGTTCCACAACTCTCAAAAGAAGGCAAGAATTATGAGTTTTACTTTATTTTATAAGGGAAGAAAGAACGAGTTACATTTCTTCCTTAAGATTATACGTTAATAGGTAGCTAATACGTAGAAAAAGTAGAAATTGATCTAAGTCTTCTCACAAGTATGCTATGTCTTTCAGAAGTATTTCATTGCTTTTACAAATAATTTGTAAAATATGAAAACATTCTTTCGAGCATAAAATTTCATTATTTTATGATGTGAAAGATTTGCAGATTTGAATTAGATGGTTTAGGGAAAGCAATTTATTGGGGTCTAACCGAGGTGATAAAGTAAATAATAAACAGACCAGGAAGACTGAAATCAAGATGTTGAATGTAAAGGCATTAGGTTCAAAATGGAATGTTGCATCATTTTAAAAAGCAAAACTGATATAATAGGATAAAATAGAATATAAAAATGTTTAGAGATATAAGGGACCTTCAGAGAGCTTTGTTTAATACCCTCATTTAAAATGAGGGAAAAATGTTTCAAGTTGTTTCATTTTTAAATGTGTTATTTTATTGACAGGGTGTAAAAACTGGGGAAAAATGCCTTCTGATTATAGAGCAATGGATATGGTTTTCAATGTACACAAAACTTTAAAAGGCAATTAGAGATCATATAGTGGAAACAATAGGGGATCACTAGTGTCAGGCATAAATCTGTTCTTATTTTAAGACACTAATCTTTTTCAACTTTAATTTTCTAATCTGTAGAGGATTCTACTAGTAAATATCCATCTATCTTAAAGGGTTATAATGATCATTAAATAATGCAAAATTGAGTCAAATTGCCTAGCACAATCTCAGAATAGAATAGACTCTTAATAGAACGTAGTTCTGTCTCTCCAAACAGGGATAATGAATAGGCTTTTCTGGCAAGAAGCAATTCATGAAAAGACTGCAAGTCTTTTATACTAATATGAGATTATACAAATATAACCAGATTATATTAGCTGATAGTTAAATTTTAAGCAATCTTATTAAAATTTATTCTAAAAAGCAAACTCCAGGACCGGTGAGATAGCTCAGCAGCATAAGCGCCTGCCTGGCAAGCGCGAGGTCCTGAGTTTGACTCCCGGTACCCACATACAAAAAAAGGGCTGGTGATATCGCTCAGCGGCATAGGCACCTGCTGGCGCGCGAGGTCCTGAGGTCAACCCCCGGTACCCCCCACACACACACAAAAAAGCAAACTCCAGAGTATAATTTTGAGTCATTTAATAATTCGTTTCTTTGTATAACATATAATGCTAATCATCAAAAGAAAACTTCAGGACATGTGATTTCACATAGCAGTGCTTATATGGTCTCTATGGAGACCACTGGTAGAAACATGGAAGATCCTTAGAACAACTTGATTTTTGCTTCTGTCTTCACACTTCAGAACTCTGGTTAAAGAAATTATGATTGGTTTTGCAAAATTCTAGTGAACTCAGTGATGACAGAAGTCAGTTGTTCTTTTATTTATCAAATTTGAAAATTTCCTTGGCTGTTCATGGGAGAGAAAAGAGCCTGCTGCCATACTCTGTTCTACTATTATCATTTATTTACTGAGCTTATAACTTGTGCCAGACATAGAGGATATAAAGAATTTTCTCCATTCTTTTTTCACTTACTATTATTTTTTAAATTCAAATTTAAAATCTTTAACTGAGGTGGTCTTCAAATTCTTGCCATGCGTTTATAAAGGTAGAGAATAAACATAAAAATAAGTAGCCATACAAATGAATCAAAACATTGCAGACACTATTGTGTACATATCAGTACACTGCAGCCACTGCACACATTTGAGCAAACGAATTAGCACAGCAGGGCTCTGATGGCAGGACAAAGTCAACTTTCAGCAGGGCATTTCTAGAGAGGAGATGATATGAATAAATCATAAGGGTAGTAAGATACAAACAGTTGGCTTAAGGGGAGCATTTTTTTATGGAAGAGTAAAAAAAAATCCATTTGGAATGTAGACAGGAATTATATTTTAGAGGAACCTGACTAAAGGTTTAAAAGCTTTGATATTTTATTCTGTAGGGAATATAAAATTATTGATCATTTTCCAAAACTTTTAACATGGCCAGTGCTGTAGAATTCTTTTATTCCTTATCCTCAGTCCATAATTTCTCTTTTTACCTGAAAAGCACTACATATTTACTATAGAAAAATTAGAATACATAGTAAAGATAAAAGAAAAAATTTGTAAAAGCCAATCTTAAATTCTAGAAATTTTTCTACCACACTGCGTATGAGTGCACATACACACACAACATAGAGGGATTCTAGCTTCAGAGTACTAAACTGGAATTCAAACGTTCTGGAGACTATTTATAGTTAAGGTTTTGGCTGAAACCCTTTATGTAGTTGTAGGAGATGGTTGTAAAAGAATGGTACTGTATAGGAGAGGTGTCAGCAAATTTTCAATGTGAAGAAAATGATGACAGTAAATATTTTAGGCCTGTGTGCTATGTACTTTTTGTTGTAAATACTTAACTCTGCCATTGTAGTATGAAAGTAGACATTGAAAAGATGCAAATGAATTCTGAGTGTGGCTGTGATCCAATACAACTTTATTATGAAAACTAAAATTTACATAACTTTCAAATGTCAGGAAATATCAAAATATCTAGTAAGTTTCTGTTTTAGGTGCACCAGAAGCCAAGGTATGTATTAGTGTTTTCACGTAGGGAACCAAAAATAGAGACAGGAGGATATAACCCCAAATGGGTTCATTGCTAGAGTTGAAAACTAGACAATATTTGTGAGCAAAAATATTATTAGGCATTAAGAAAAATTGTAAGGATTTCAGAGAGGCAACTTAAGTTAGGGGTACAAACCAGTAAAATTTTAGGTTATATAACTGATGTGATTCCATTAGTATGTACAAACTGGTGAGGTCTGAAGAAATTCAGTTTACAAACAATATACATGTGTAAACGTATGTGTGTGTGTGTATATGCATATATATGCACACAATGTATATGTGTATGCATATTTTATACAAAGATAAATGTTTTTCATGTCAATACATTTTATCCTTGTCACTAGTATAATCTACACTTCTGGTCACAAACAATCTTAATCCTCATACTTTCTGTACCCGTTTTTAGAAATGCTTACTCCAGCCATCTTTAGATGTGCATTTGCAACCATAGGAAATGTTAATATTATTCAACATTTTATTTACGACCTTAGTTTCTCTATTCATAGAGTTTGGTACCTAAAATTAATGTATGAGAATGTAGACTTAGGTATTGCCTTTTAATAAAAAGCATTTGAAATTATGAACTTAATTTAAAACAAATATTGTTGCACTGGTTAGAAAAATGTTATAAAATGGACAAAAGTACAAGATTTCCAAAATAAGAAATCTTCATTATTGATATGGTCTATTAGATTTTTTAAATTTATAAAGACACCATAGCTTTTAGTCCTCAAAATAAAAGACAGTGATTCTTTGACTGAAAGGACACAGTCCGCATGGTTTGAAATAAACACTGAAACAAAAAGTATGAATGATTTCATGACAGTAATAATTTAAAATGCATACATATAATTATTTTAAAATTATCAGTTTGCATTTACATAACAAAACAAAAATTTGCATGCCTGTTGAATGTGTTTTTAAAAAAACACATTACTGAGCACAGATATAAGATATATGAATTTAAGTCAAGCATTACAACTCAAAAATGCTAGTTGCCTAACCTTTGTAGAACTTACTCTGATAGGAAGTACGGATCCATTTCGTTAAGTCAGGATAAAAGTTAGACAGGCCACGCATGCAAAAGTTGTCTTTGGAACATGCCAGAACACCAGCATCAGCAGCAGGCACAGGAAAGAGAGAAAAATAGTCTAAAGTGAAAGGAAGTGATATCATACCAGAATCTAGAACAGCCACGATGAAGAAATTGCAGCAAGATTAGGTAATCAAATTAGAAAGGCGATATTAAAAAAATAAATCAATTAGAAAGAGGTGATAGATGAATGATGAAAATGCTGTAGCAATTTTATTTAATCAAATATAGAAAATGATGGCATGTTTTTCTTATATGTACACTTACTTGGCTTGTAATATGTAGACATTACTTCATTAATATAAAAATGATTGTCTTTAATCTTCCAGCAATTAAAAAGTATGCTGAGGGATTTTAGGCTTTACTACTTTATTTTATAATATAAAGTGAGTACTCACTGTAGTCATCTTACACAATTCAGACCAAGTTTATGCATTCATGATAGTTTTCTCCATTTTAAAGTCATCAAAATTCTAAACTGTAGTCCTAATTTGTGAGACTTAACAAGTTTAAATTAAATTAGTTTTTCTATGAAAAAAATGTTCACTTTTTTACCATACTGTACATATCCAGCAAGTAACTTTGATGCTGTCAGATGATCCAAAACTTTTTTGATTGAATTGGTGTTTTCAGCATTGCAAATGATACCTTACTACCCTCTGACATCTTCTTACCCTAGAGACTGTGAACTCTTAAAAATCAACCTTCTTTTTCCCAATCATGAGGGAATCTGATGGTACATTTATGTGCAATTTCTCTTATTTTGTTCTTTCAAAAGTTAGTGTTGGTGGAAACAGCCTGTAGAACTTTAAATTTCTAGTTCTCCTAAAATACTGGTAAAAGTTGAGATTCCTAAAAAGAAAATCCTCAGGTTCTGTAGGAGAAATTTTGTGCCCGAGAAGGGTCTAAACTAGCAATTGGAAAGTATTAAAGTTAACAAAAGAAAGGTTAACAAAGAAAAATTTCAGTGTATCGAATTTCATTAGTCCAAAAGAAAAACTGATTTACTATCACATTCAAATGATAAATTTGGTATAACTGCCTTTTAGAAAATAAGAACTACCATCATGTAAGATTTTAATTTTTATTATGAAATATTATTTCCATGGGTATGTTCAGTAAAAGGTCTAAATATCCAGTTGAGTGTTTTAAATAAAACAGAGTAGAAAAATTTTTAAATTGTCTAAAATAACACAGATTACCATAGAATCATTTTCATCTGCAAAGCTTTTGCTTAATTTTTACTTCAGCGAACTAAAAAAATATACTAAATTTTGGCAATGTTTATAAAGTGAACTATGTGGATATATATTGAAATTCCAGTAAATTTTTAGATAATTTAGCACATCAAAATTTTGCATTATGTCCAAATTCACCTTAAGTTTCTTTCCTTTTATGATTAAATAAATCGATTTATCTTTCATGGCATCCTTCATGGCAGTTTTAAAAGATTGCTAATATTTATTGTATTTCTGAAAACTTTTCCAATAAAATCATCATCCATTAAGAAAAGGTGGGCCGGTGAGATAGCTCAGCGGCATAAGTGCCTGCCTGGCAAGTGCGAGGTCCTGAGTTTGACTCCTGGAACCCGCATAAAGGAAAAAAAGGGCTGGTGATATCACTCAGCGGCACAAGCGCTTGCTGGCAAGCGCGAGGTCCTGAGGTCGACTCCCGGTACTCACATAAAAAAAAAAAAGAAAAGGTGACAGTTACAATATGTAGTTATTTATAAAATTAAGGAGTAAATGGTCTTAAATTATCTTTTAAAAGCGGCCACATTTATAACACGAAAGTTATAAGCAGCTTTTTCAACCAGAGAACACTGATTTTAAGAGCATTTTTACATTTAATAATTTATTTTATGTTATTTCTTAGAAATTCAAACTAAGAAACTTCAGATGCTTGCTAACTTCAACACCAAACTGACTTTTGACACCTCCCTTACCTTTCAAAGATTCTACTTTGTTTCTGCCCGATGCATTTTACTTACACAATATTGTAAATCATGTTGAGTTTGTATTACCATGCATTTGAATGGCATCAAAGAAGACAAATCTGAAAATAAGACAACAGATGAATAAATGAAGTTCATAACCCATCTTGTTTGATCTCCTACCTGCAATGAACTGCTTGTTCTTTCTAGGAGACCGTGGCTGTCGCTGGTATAAGTCACTTGATCTATATAGGTCAACAGTCCCCATGCTTAACAGCACTGTCTTCTGTATAAAATCCACCACAGCCAACCCATTGCAGTTTCCAAATGCAACTCTGAGAGAGAGAGAGAGAGACAGAGAAAAAATGCAACTATAATGCAGCAGAAGTATGATTATTCTTATCTATAAATTAAATATACTATTACTGGAAAGTATTGCCAAGGTTTGGGGAGCCCAGGCAGCAACTGGTATTTTAAAGAAAGGAAATCAGCGTGTAAACCAGTATATCGGTGTTCAAAATCATTAAAGGTTTTGATCACTTAACCCAATGTAAAGTGTCTCTAGTTGATATTAACAACAAAATATACGCTATCAATCCCAAAATGTCCCACATCCTTATTTTTTTCTTTTTTTTTCTTTTAAAGAGAAGAAAAAACAAAACAAATCAAAAAAAGAACAAATTTTCAAAACAACATAATATGAGGGTAACAATGGTCAATGCATTACGTATTATTATCTTTAAGTTAGTTATTCAGGATACCAGACATTAGCATTCAATTGTCCAAACATTATTGGCTCAAACCTTACTCTTCAATGAACTAAGTAAAATTGGTAGTGTATCTATCTTAACCATCTTATATATATATACAATTTTTTTTCCCTTTCCCTTCTTTCTTTTCCCTATTCCAGTCTCTCTTTCCTATTGACCAATTTCTTTTTGATTCACCGTGTCTATTGTACATTTTGGATCTTATTTACTCTTGCAGTTTCTCATACTAGAGAGACAATACGATGCTTACACATGTGCTTCTGGTTTATTTCACTTATGAGTATTTTCTCGAGTTGCATCCATTTACCTATAAAAGTCTCCAGTTTATCCTTTTTGTTGAATTACTCTACACCCAAGTTTGTAATCTCTGAATTCTATTCTACAGCTTCATCTCACAGTCATGGTTTCTAAGTTCATTTGGTATTTGTTCATTCCACCATTTCTAGTCTATGAACTTCAGAACTTGATGGTAAAGTGCAAGCCCAATTATCATGAATTTGAGCACTTAAAACACACTAGCTATAAAGCATCCACAGTGGGGAAAGCCTGTCTTTGTTAGTGGAAAATTCAGAGCCAGGGAACCTGGAACTCCTGGATAGAAGTAAACACCCTCTTCCAACTATATACAAAACTCGACCAAACACCAAATATACCAATAGCAAAGGCTATTATATAGCACCTTGGATTTGGAGGCAAAGTCCCAACTGTAATAATTACAATGAGAAGAGAAGCTAGGGCATGGCGAACCCTTGAATAATTTATCTGAAGTACTAAGATACTAATCACACTAAGATATGCTAATAATGCCTGTTAGGATTTTTTTTTTAGGATTTCTCTTTATAATTGCTACATAGGATTTTTTGCAGTTATTAATAAAAGAAACTTCTTACATATTCGTAAATTTTAAGATTGTCTCTAAGAGAATAACAAGACATGTTAGTCAAAATTGATCTCCTGATGAGGGGAAATTCTTTGTGAGCTTTCCCCAGGTAGAGTAGTAACAGCCAGAAGGATCTGCTGTGTATCCTAACCAAGATAGAGCCTTCAGAGCAACAGAGACTTCAAGGAAGCAAACAAACAGGACAGCTTTCCCTGGAGACACCTACTGAATCCCTCAAGAAATGGAACACCGCAAAAATGACCAAAGGTCACTTAGCTAAGTGGCATTGAACCTGGGCCCAGGCAGGCGTTTAGCTCACATAAGGGAATTACCTTTATGACTTATTTTCACTCATAGAAAATAAATTCCATTTCAAAATGGACATAGTGTGAATGGTAGGAATTCAATAAACTAGGTAAAAATGCGCTTAGTTCTCCTCAGAATACAAGAAAATAAACATCTCCAGGACAGGATTTCTTCCATTCATGGATGTGTGTCCTATAGATAAACAGACCTTAGCTTCTTTGGTACATGTGAGGTTTGGGAGAGTAACACAGGAATGGGATGAGCTACAACAGAGCAACACAAGTGAAATAAATTTTTAACAACTCCTTCCCCTCAAAAGAAGACTATATCCCTCAAACATGATCAAATTTCTTATTTTATTTTATTTTATTTATTTATTTATTTATTTTGTGTGTGTGTGGGTACCAGGGGTCGACCTCAGGACCTTGTGCACCAGCAGGCGCCCGTGCCGCTGAGCGATATCACCAGCCCTTTTACCGTATGTGGGTTCCAAGAGTTGAACTCAGGCCCTCGTGCTTGCCAGGCAGGCGCTTATGCTGCTGAGTCATCTCACCCGCCCCCAAATTTCTTATTTTAAAAGCCAAAGAAATCAAATTTTTCAAATTACCTGCTGGTTATCTACAAAAAAAGACGTGAGAAAAAGTTTCTGCCTTTCAAGTCATCATCAAAAATTACTTCACTGTGATTTATCTCTAGAAGTTAGTGTTAGCATCACAAGGACTAACACTGACCTGTTCTATGGGGGCTTGAACCCATCAGAGCCCAGAAGAATGTCTTCCTCAACTGAACTGACCACCGGCACAGGCCCTTCTTCCACTAGTATCGGTGTGGGCAGAAGGACCTTCCCTCTCTCTGTTCTATTATCATGAGCATGTTGGTCAAAAACACAGGCCACATGACAAGCAAACTGCTTGTCTCCCTGCTTAAAACAATACAATTCTTTTTGTTCCAAGCACTATCTTAACTAAACAGACAAGGTTTACTAGAGTGCAGTGGGAGAGATTTCATGATGCAAATCTGGCATGTTGTTGGTCCATGCCCATTAATGGTGTCCAGTGTAAGTTTTGAACCAGGAGTTACTGCTGGTCACAATGGGGGTGCTCCCACTCTGGGAGATTTCCACTGGCTGGGATTGGATATCACAAAACCAAGGGTTTGGCAGTTTCTCCCAGTCCATGCCCAAGTCAATTTATGTGCTCATCTCCACTCTCATCTGATTCTCCAGAGACTCCAGGATGACAAATTCCACAGAGTCAAGGTCTGCTCGTACTTGAGAGGGTCCCAACCTGCCAGGGGATTCAGAGCTTGAACTGGCCAGATACATTAGATTCTTAAGGGTATGCAGGGGTTGTAACTGGTCTAAATTTACATAGTGAGAAACAAAAAGAAAGGATATTTGTATTCGATTTCTTCACTGCTTGAGTAAACTTCTGTTTGCTGAAATTTTCTCCATGAAATTTGCGTTACACAGCTTTTGGGGAAGATTGACATCAAGTATGTGAGACAGCATGTTGAGTAGCACAGCACAGCACTGATGGTGTAGGCACGGTTATTATGTTCCACATCAGGCTCCTATGATGTTTTCTTCTCTTCCACACAACTGTACTACGCAGAGTAGTCCCCATTGTTAGCGAGGCATTTCCTATGCCCCATAATGCTAATGCAGTGTCTCCACTGTGATCATCACAAGCCCATCTTCCTGAGAGGTGAGTTGTTCTCCAGGCATCAGCAAGCTTGCTCACGGTGCTGGAGATCACTCTCTGAAGATAACATCTGCAGGATCTCTCACACCAGTCTTTAACTTCCTCATTTAGGAAAATGACAGAGGTGAGTTCTAGCGTAAGAAATCGCTGAAGATTTTTGCAAGATGCTCATAATGACTTAAGGAAATAGTTTTTTTCTCCTACCAGGTCAACAAGTTTGAAATTGTGTCTTTGAATCTGCTCCTTTTTCTCTTAATGGCACTGTGCTCCACTGTACAGCTTCTGGTTTTTCCACTTGGTTTTGAGAAGACCTTCAGAATTTTTTTCATTTTTTGATTTTCTTTACTTCAGCTGTTCAATCTCCATCATGAAAGACATTATTTTCCATCTCAATTGATCTGTTATCCATTTTCCTTTCATAGTTTTAATACTTCTTTTTGAAATCCTTCTTGCTTGCTTTTAAGTCAGTTCAACCTTTCATGTTGATAAACCTCTGTAGGTCACAGAGAATGAAGTAGATGAAATCACTGCTCTGGACACATTTGGTACAAGTCAGTCTCTGGCAGGTGGTACTGCACAGCAGCCAATGCTTGACTGCCACGTAAAGTACAACTCTTCCTCATCATCCAGAGTACACCAGGTCCCAGGCTGGTGGCTGAGACCCACAGCCAGGAGCTGTGGGTGCGCCGTTCCAACTCACCTAGTTACTTCCGTTTATAGGGATGACGGAGTTCTCAAATGCAATACTGAGAAAAAAATAGGCAACTAGAGTATACAACAGCAGCCATAATTATTTTTGTGTTGGATTTAAAAATGAGAAAATTGGAAAGTTATGCCTTAAGATTGGTAGTCAGGCAGTAGTTGTTCTAGTCAATAAGGAGAATGGATTTAACCTACCTTAAACAACTAAAAAACTGACAAAACATATTTTTATATGTGAAAACAATAGTTTTCACATATTGGTTAACAGGTAACACAGGGTGGTATGAGAGAAGGATAACAATTAAAGTAAATCTCACAAATATTTTAGATTAGTAACTGGAGTGATTTTCCAGGCTGGGGCCCAGGAAATAAGAGAGTTCAGTGATTTTATTGAATTGAGGAGAGCGAGAGATCAGAGACTGAAGCTGCAAAAGTAGTAAAAATATTAGAGAGGGAAAATATTAGAGAGACTTACACATCAGGAGAAATTTTCTGAATGGTTCTGTGAAGACTGATTGTGTATTAATCTATGTGAACAAACTAATAAAGGGCCTGGAGAAAGAACCATCAAAGAAGCTCACAAAAAGTTGAGACTATTTCATGTTATCACCACATTTCATGTTATCACTGGCTAAACTGCAGAGATCTCATATAGAACAGCAGATAGCAGGGTGTCACTTCAGTAGTGGGACAAACTACTCACAGACTAGTAGCTTTTTGGGATCTACCCTAAAAAAAAGTTTTAAAACAGGGACACCAGGTAACTGTCTTCCAGAAAAACAATCCGACACTACTGAAAAAAATTCAGGAATATACTACCTTGTACAAAAATATAAAATTTACAATGTCTAGTGTACAAAAAGTAGTAGGCATATAAAGAAACAGGGAAATACGATTGTCAATCACAGATGAAAATAACTCAATAGGAAGATGTCAGATGTGAAACAGATGATAAAATTAGCAAAGATATTGAAAGTACTTGAAAAATGTATTAAAAATTATAAAAAAAGGTGAGAAAAACAAACGTGATAAAGTGAGAAATTTGGGATACTAAAAACACTCAACATTTTACAGATAAAAATACAACTGAAATAAAAAGTCTTCTGAATATGAAGATATTACAGCAGAAAAGAATAGAAATTTCTATTGTCTGAATATCTGTACCTCCCTCAAAATTCATGTGTTGAAACGTAACACTCAAGATGATTGTACATAGAGATGGGACATTTGGGAGGTGTTAGATCATGAGAGCAGAATCCTCATGACTGACTGAATGCCCTGACAAAAGAGGCCTCACACAGCTGCTTTGCTCCCTCTACTATGTGAAGATGTAGGTAGATGGTACCATTTGTGTGGAACAGACCCTTATCAGATGCTGAATCTACTGACACCTTGATCTCAGTCTTCCCAGCTTCCAGAACAGAGAAATAAATTTTTGTTGTTTATAATTTACCCAATTTATGATATTTTTATTATCCCCAGGCACATGATGCTGCTTTGTCATACCTAGAATCATGGGTGCTATTGTGTGTCTTTCTATAGCCAAGGTATTTCAGCACATCCCACAGACTCAGAGTCAGGCTTACCAGAGACTGAATATGCCCACACTCTCAGATACTGGTGCCACTTCCACAGGAAGTATGCATGTGCTCCAAGTAGTACAGCAGTTCTTTGCACTTCTCACCACTGGACTCTGGCTCCTCTTCTGCTCTGAGCATCTGGAACCAAAAACTAGCACCAACACCACTGAGAATGTATCTGCATCCAAGATCCCATGTGTGGGCCAGCATGTCAGATCTATCAAGAGGAATTCTCTTAGCTAGAACTCCCATGCTCAGGAGAACAGAAAACAGGAGGAAACCTGCAGCTTTCATGCTGAGGATTCCAACAGACCTCACTGCTACAGCTGCAGCACACATCTGAAACTCTGGATGCCAAAGATTCCTGCAGTAGTTGCCAACATTGGCTTCAGTGGTCAGAGATATATGGAGGCCAAGCCACTGTACCTTTCCTGGAATGGGAGATTGCACACCCCAGCCAGTCAGCATTCTTGTAGCTACCCATAAGTGAAAGATTTTCTCCACTGTATCTATTTCAAAAATGCTAAAGTAACAACTCCTTAAAATGTACATATCAAAACAAAGTAAGCAGAAACGTGAAAAAGCAAAAGATATATCAAGGAACTGACCTCAAAGAAAAGATCTATGAGTTATCTAAAATATAACTCAAAATAATTATTTTAGAGAATGCCAAGATAAAACCCAGATAAATCACTAAACAAACTGAAGAAAATAATGTCTGAAAAATATTAGATCAACAAAAGATAGAATTATTAAAATGGAATCAAATACAAATTCTGGAACTAAAGAATGTAATTAATAAAATGACAAATTTAATAGAGAGACTCAATAGTAGATATGATCGAGCAGAAGAAAATATTTGTGAACGTGAAGACAGATCTTTTGAGTTTATCCTTTCAAATAAGATAAAACGAAATAAGAATGAAAACAAGAAAGAAATCCTATGAGACTTAGAGGATACCATCAAGGGAACCAGTGATGGCATTATGGGAGTTTCATAACGTGAGACACAGAGAAGAGGCAGTTTATTTAAAGAATAAAGGTTGAAAACTTCCCAAATCTTGGGAGAAATAAGCACATCCAGATTCATGAAGTTCAAACTTCCAAAATAGATTCAATCCAAAGATGACTTTATTGAGATATATTATAATCAAATAGAATTTCAAAAGGTGTAAAAGTGACTTATTACATATAAGGGGACATCCACAGTACTATAAGCAGATATCTCAGCAGGAAGCATGAGGTACAAAGGAGTGAGGTGATTTATTCAACAACTGAAAGAAAAAAAGCTGGCAACAAGAAATACTGTCTCCAGAAGAGTTGTCCTTTAGAAATGAAGGCAAGATAAAGACTTTTCCAGACAAGCAAGAAATGATAGAGTTCATTACTACTAAACCACCCTCCCAGAAATGCCAATAGCGGTTTTTAAAATTGAAATGGAAGGATGCTAATTAATGACATGAAAACATATGAAAGCATAAAATTTACCAGTAAAGTAAATTTATATTCAAATTCATAGTATTCTGATATGGAAATAGTGACATGTATATCAAGTTTAATTCTAAGAAAAAGGTTAAAAAGACAAAATTTAGAAAATATTTATAGTTACAACACTTTGTTAATGGACATACAATATAAAAAGATGTAAGTTTTTATTTCAACAACCAAAACGCCCATGTAGGTGAATGACAGGAAAGAGTGTGAGCCTATTGTATGAAGTTGAATTGTTATTATGCTTTGACAGATGGTTTATAATTGATCTTTCATGTAAGTCTCATGGTAACTGCAAAGCAAAAGCATATAATAGGTGCACAGACTCTAAAACAAATCAAAGAATACCACTACAGAAAATCATCAAAGCACAAAGGGAGATAGCAAGGTAGGAAAAATGAGCAACAAATCCACAAAACAAGCATAAAGCAACAAAATGGCATTAATAAATCCTTACCTGTCAATAATTAAAGGAAATGGCTTAAATTCTCTAATCAAAAGAAAGAAAGTAGGTGAATGGATTAAAAAGTCAAAACCCAACTATAAACTGTTTACAAGAGACTCATTCAAATTTTAAGAACACTAATTGGCTAAAAGTGAAGGGAAGAAGAAGATATTCCATGTAAATGGAAGCCAAAGGCACCTTAGAAAAATAGATACTCAAAAAGTATCTTAATAGACAAAGGGACCATTATAATGATAAATAGATTAATTCTTCAAGAAGACATAGCAACTACAAGCACATATGAACCCAATAGTATCAGAGCACCTAAATATGTAAAGCAAATATTAACAGCAGTGAAGGGATAAATAGACAGCACTACAAGAATAGTAGCAAAGCTCAACATCTCTACTTTTAACAAGGGAAAGATTATCCAGATTAACAAAATAAGTAATAAACACTGAAGTTAAATAATAGTTTAAACCAGCTGGACCTAATAGATCATACACATAATATTCCATTCAACACCAGCAGAATATACATTCCTCTTGAGCATGTATGGAACATGCTCCACAATAGATAGCATACTAGATCTTAAAGCAAATTTTAACAAATTTGAGAAGATTCAAGTCATTTCAAATTTCTTTTCTGGTCACAAAAAATTTCTTTTTACCAGAAAATTTCTTTTTCTGGTAGAAAACTAGAAATCAATTGTAAGCAGAAAGTTAGAACTTTCACAAATATATGGAAATTAAACAACATAGTAGTGAACAACCAATGGGTCAAGAAAAAAACTTTAAAGGCATTGAAAACACAGCTTACCAAAATTTATGAGATACGTCAAAAGTAATTATAAGAGGGATATTTATAATAATTAATGCCTACATAAAGAAAAAAACCTATTTACTAAATAATCTAACTTTATACCTTAAGAAATTAAGGAAACAATGAATTAAGCACAAAGTTAGCAGAAGAAAGGAAATAATACAGATTTGAGCAGAAATAAAATAGAAAATAAAAATAGAACAGATCAATAAACAAATATTTGCTTTTTATTTTATTTTATTTTTTTGTGGGTACCGGGGGTCGACCTCAGGACCTAGTGCGCCAGCAGGCACCTGTGCCACTGAGCGATATCACCAGCCCTTTTTTCGTATGTGGGTTCCGGGAGTCGAACTCGGGCCCTCTTGCTTGCCAGGCAGGTGCGTACACCGCTAAGCCATCTCACCGGCCCAATAGTTGCTTTTTAAAAGAGATAAATGGGGCCGGTGAGATGGCTCAGCAGCATAAGTGCCTGCCCGGCAAGCACAAAGTCCTGAGTTCGACTCCTGGTACCCATATAAAGGGAAAAAAGGGCCGGTGATATCACTCAGCGGCACAAGCACTTGCCCGGCAAGCATGAGGCCCTGAGGTCGACTCCTGGTACCCACATAAAAATAAATAAATAAATAAATAAAAGAGATAAATGAAATTGACAAAACTTTGGCCAGGTTAACCATAAAACAATAAATAAAATTATAGATGAAACAGACATGGGAAAATTGATTTTACAAAAATACAAAGGTTCAAGTGACTACAATGAACAAGTACCTGCCAAAAAATGGATAATCTAGAAGAAATGGATAAATTCTAGAAACATAAAATTCCCAAGCCTGAATCACAAAGAAATGGAAAATCTAAACAAAAAAATAAATAAACAAAAACATAAGAGATTTTAACAGTAATCAAAATATTCCAACAAAGAAAATCCCAGGAATAGATAGTAGCACTGATGAATTCTACTAATCATTAAAGAACTAATATTAAGCCTTTTGAAAGCGTTCTAAAAATTGAAGAGAAAGGAACAATTTCAAGTTCACTCTACAAGGCCAGACTTACACTTATAGCAAAGCCAGATAAGAACTCTCCTACAAGAAAAGAATATTGCAGGCCATGTGCCTGATGAACATAGATGCAAAATTCCTGAAAAGATCCTAGCAAACTAAATTCAGGTTTATATTAACTAATTATATGCCATGATTAAATGTGATTTATCACTTGAATGTAGAGTTCTTCAACATATGCAAATCAATAAAAGTGATATACTACATTTACAAAATGATAGAAATATGACCACCTCAATACATGCATATAAACACGAATCACCATCCTTTCAATTTAAAAACTTAGCAAATGAGGTCAATGGATAAACAGCAACAAAAAACATCAGGAAAAGAAAAAGCATATACCAACAGATAAAGAAGGCAATGATAGTAAATAACCAACACATCTCAATAATATCGCTCAATGTTAACAGTCTCAACTTTCTAATTAAAAGACAGACTGGATCAAAAAACAGAATCCAACAATTTGTTGCATTTAAGAAACTCATCTCGGGCCGGGGATGTAGCTCAGCGGCACAAGCACCTGCCTGATAAGTGCAAGGTCCTAAGTTAGATTCCCAGTACCAAAAAAAAAGAGAGAAACTTATCTCATCCAAAAAGATACTCATAAATTAAAAATAAAAGAATGAAAAACAACATTTCATGTACCAGGACCCCCTAAAACAAGCAGGGGTAGCAATTCCAATGTCAGACATAGTAAACTTCAAGATAAAACTGATTAGAAGAGACAAAGGTCACTACGTATTAGTTAAGGGAATGACCCAACTATAAGAGATAACACTGATAAACATATATTCACTGAATATTGTAGCACCTATCTTCATAAAACAAATGTTGCTAAAATTAAAAGATCAAATAAACACTAACACAATCATAGTAGGGCATTTTAATGCCCCACTTTCCTGAAGTATAGATCAACTAAACAAAAAATCAATAAAGAAATATTAGCTCTGAACCACACCCTTGAACATGTGGATTTATTGGATATATACAGAGTATTCCACTCCTCTACAACAGGGTATACATTCTTTTCAGTAACATATCTGTTTTTTCAAAACAGATCTAATACTAGTCCACAAAGCCTGCTTAAGTAAATATAAAAGAACAGAAATTATTCCATGCATACTTTCAGATGTGCAAAGAAAACAGAAATCAATAAGAGAAGAAATTTCAGGAAAGGATAAAGCTCCTGGAAAATTAACAACATACCCCTAAATAACCAATGGATCAGAGAAAGAAATCAAAGAAGAAATTAAAATATTTCTGGAAGTTAATGACAATGATGATACAACTTATTGAAACCTCTGGGACACTATGAAAGGAGTTCTAAGAGGAAAATTCATTGCAATCAATGCTTACATTAGGAAGAAAGAGCAAGCTCAAAGAGACAACCTTATGAGAAATCATAAGATATTTCAGAAACAAAAACAAATCAGCCCCAAATGAAAAATGAGGGAAATTATAAAGATGAGAGCATAGATCTCTTGCCAGACTTTATATTTACTTGAAACACTATCCAGAGCTATCAGGCAAGAGAAAGAAATAAAAGGGATACATATAGGAAAAAAGAACTCAAATTATCATTATCTGCAGATGACATCACACTCTCCAGAGAAGACCCAAAGAACTCCACCAAAAAACTCTTCGAATTAATAACCAATTTCAACAATGTAGCAGGATACAGGATCAACACACAAAAATCATTAGCATTTGTGTACACTAAAAATGAACTCAATGAGAAGCAAATTATGGAAAAATACCATTCACAGTAGCTTCAAGAAAAATGAAATACCTAGGAATTAACATAAGCAAGAAAGTAGAAGACCTCTACAAAGAAAACTACAGTACTCCAAAAAAGGATATTGAAGAGAATATCAGAAAATGGAATGATGTTCCCTGCTCCTGGATAGGCAGAATCAATAGAGTCAAAATGGCTATACACCCAAAATTGTTATACAGATTCAATGCAGTCCCAATCAAAGTGCCAACAGCATACTTTACAGATCTTGAGAAAACAATCCTAAAATTCATTTGGAACCAGAAGAGACCCAGAATAGCAAAAGCAATTTTGAGCAACAACATCAAAGCAGGAAGCATAGGACTACCTGGCTTCAAGCTATGCTACAAAACAATAGTGACAAAAACAGCATGGTACTAGGACAAAACCAGATACATGGGTCAATGGAACAGAATTGAGGATACAGAAACTTCCCCTGACACATCCAGCTATTTGATCATCAACAAAGGGGCTAAAAGCGTATGTTGGAGGAAAGACAGCTTATTCAAAAAGTGGTGCTGGGAAACTGGTTATCTGTGTGCAGAAGATTGAAACTGGGCCATTATCTCTCATCACAAAAATTAAATTCAAAATGTGTCAAAGATCTAAACATTAAAATAGAAACTTTAAACCTACTGGCAGATTAAATAGGTAAAACACTTGAAGACACAGGTGTAGGAAAGGATTTTCTAAATAGAATCTCAGTTACACAAGAAATAGCAAGAATCAACAAATGGGATTATATCAGACTAAAAAGCTACTGTACAGCAAAAGCATCAATTAGTAGAGTGAAAGGGCAACCTACACATGGGAAAAATTTTTTGCCAGGTACTCCTAAGACAGAGGACTAATATCTAGAATACATAAAAAACTAAAAAAAATTAGACTATCCAAATTAAAAGATGAATCAAGAAATGGACAAATGATATCAATAGACATTTCTGAGAGGAAGAAGTTCAACATCTCTGGCCATTAGAGAAATGGAAATTAAAACAGCACTAAGATTCCTTCTTATACCAGAAAGAAAGATAATCATCAGGAAATCAAAACTTAAATGCTGGCAAGGCTGTTGTGAACAAGGAACCCTCCTTCATTGTTGGTGGGAATGTAAACTAGTACAACCATTATGGAAATCAGTATGGAGATTTCTCAAAGACCTGAAATTAGAAATTCCATATGACTCAGTGATTGCCTTTCTAGATATCTTCCCAAAGAGTTTATGACTTCATACTACAGTGATACATACATACCAATGTTTATAGCAGCACAACTCCTAAGAGCTAAATCCTGGAAACAGCCTATGAACCTATGAACAGATGACTGGATAAAGAAAATGTGGTATCTGCATATAATGGACTACTACTCTGCTAAAAAGAATGACAGATTTGAGACATCTGTAGGAAAACTGATGTACCTGGGAAATATAATATTGAGTGAAATAAACCAGACATACAAGCTTAAATAGCACATGATATCTCTCATTTGAGTAGAAGTACAAACACAATTATGAAGGATGGATAGAAGGGGACTAGGAGATGGATCTCTTTCAACAGGGAAGTGGTCTGAGGGGAAAAGTGTGAGGGGTGACGAGGAGGGGAAGGGGAAGTAAGTACAATAAAGATATGTCACATACAGGAACCTAATAACCTCAATTAAGGTTAACATTATATGCCATAAGATGAGCTAAGATCAATGGTAACAAGAATGAAAAACGGGACAAGAGAATTGGAGGAGGAGGGAGGGAGGGAGAAGGAAAGAGAAGGGGATTAAAAAAAAAAAAAGAAAGAAGCTGTGATATGTACATGTAGGCACTCCCCAAGATGATTTTAAACTGCATGAGCTGCAAACCTGTACTAATAAGATAAAAAATTTTAAAAAAGAGGGCCGGTGAGATGGCTCAGCGGCTTAAGCGCCTGCCCGGCAAGCGCGAGGGCCCGAGTTCGACTCCCGGATCCCACATACGAAAAAGGGGCTGGTGATATCGCTCAGCGGCACGGGCACCTGCTGGCGCGCGAGGTCCTGAGGTCGACCCCCCGGTACCCACAAAAAAAAAAAAAAAAAAAAAAAAAAGAATATATGTCTACATAACAAAAGATATACATAAGAGGCAAGTCCATTATCATCACTGTATTCAATATAATACTGAAGGTCTTGAGAAATATCATGCCTATATCTTGTATTCTGAATAACTACTATGAAGACAACAATATGCAATGTATTAATTATTGTAACTCTCCTACTAACCTGTTTTGAAACTCTGTTTTATAGTTATTTTTATTTTTTTCTCTTTAAAATAAAAAAAAGACATCAAAACTGGAAAGGAATAAGTTCAATGATATGATTTTATGTACTATGCAAAATCCTGAGTCATTTCTAAAAACTGTTACAACTAATAAATGGATTTAGTAAAGTTTCAGGGTATAAAAATGAACATTTAGTAAAGTCGCAGGGTATAAAAATCAATATACAAGAATGAGCAGTATTTCTATATATTAACCATAAACTATTAATAAACCAAATAAACAAAGCATTCCCATTTACAATAGCATCAAAAAGAATACTTAAGAAAAACTATAACCAAAGAAGTAAAATATCTTTTCCCTGAAATCTATAAAACACTGATGAAAGTAATTAAAGAAGACACAAATAAAAAGAAAGATACCCCGTATTCGTGGACTACAAGAATTAATATTGTTAAAATATTGATATTATCCAAAGGAATCAATAGATCTAATGTAATTCCTTTCAAAATTATAATGGCATTTTTTCATAGAAACTTTTTAAAAATTTTTAAAATTTATATGGGGAGAGAAAAGATTCCAAAAGAACCAAGCTGGAGGCATCACATGTCCTGATTTCAAACTCTAATACAAAGTTGGAGTTATTTAAAAAAACATGGTATTATCATAAAATAGACACATAGACTAATGAAATAGAATTGAGAGCCCAGAGATAAACCCACACATACATGGTCAACTAATTTTGGCAAGGGCACCAAGAATACAAAGTGGGGAAAGAATGACCTCCACAGTAAGAATGCTGGAAAGCTGTTTTACCTTGGACTTTTCACCTTATACAAAAGTTGATAATTTTTTCTGTTAAAAATATGAAATAAGGGCCGGTGAGATGGCTCAGCGGCTTAAGCGCCTGCCCGGCAAGTGCGAGGGCCCGAGTTCGACTCCCGGAACCCACATACAAAAAAAAGGGGCCGGTGATATCGCTCAGCGGCACGGGCGCCTGCTGGCGCGCGAGGTCCTGAGGTCGACCCCTGGTACCCACCAAAAAAAAAAATATGAAATAAACTTCAATATATAAATTAATATAATTTGGTCACTTAAAACTGAGAATCTAGTTTATTAGATCTCTAAAAATCCTACGGGGATTCTTTATTAGCTGGCATTTATTTTTAAAAATTAATTTTATTCACATATTTGCAATATATAATAATTACATTTATTTTGGAAAATTGGTATATATATCATATTTTGATCATTTTCAATCCCCTTTACTCCATTCTTTGCCTCCCTTCTTCCTCTGTTCTCCTTTCCCAACTCCCAAATGTCTTCTTCCCTATTTCCTGCCATCTCTCATTTATTTTTCATTTAATTTGTTTATATTGTGGGTTTCTCATATAAGCAAAACTATGAGATTTATTTAACCTCATATGTCTGATTTAATTCACTTAGGACTACGGTCTCAAGGTGCAGCCAAATGAGTCATATTTATCTTTCTTTATGGCAGTGTAGCACGTACACACACACACACACACACATTTTTTTTTTATCATTTTGCTTCTGTATGAGCATATGGGTTGTCTCCATGGTTTAGCTCTTCTGAATTGTGCCACTATAAACATGGGTACACATGTATCACTATACTGTGATGTTTTTAACTCTTTGGAGAAGATATCCAGGAGAGGTATAGCAGGATCAAATAAAATTTCCATTTTTAGGTTTTTTTTTTTGTTTTTTTTTTTTTAAGGAATCTTCTAAGGACTTATATAAACAAGTGAAAGAACAGCACATATTTCAAAAATATATTTTTATTATTCATTTTTTTTTTGTGGGTACCGGGGGGTCGACCTCAGGACCTCGCGCGCCAGCAGGCGCCCGTGCCGCTGAGCGATATCACCGGCCCCTTTTTTGTATGTGGGTTCTGGGAATCGAACTCGGGCCCTCGTGCTTGCCGGGCAGGCGCTTAAGCCGCTGAGCCATCTCACTGGCCCTATTATTCATTTTTAAGCATAGAGCTACTTTCAAAAATTGATTTTACTTTAAAAATTGTAATAAAATAGAACATTAGGTTAAATGAGTTTCAAGGTACAAGAAGTAAAAATGTGCTTTTAAATAACTTAAAATGCTTATAAGTAGTATATTCTTACACAGAAAAACTCCTCTAACATTCCAATATGCTTTGAAAAAGTAATACTGATTTCATAATTTTGGATTAAAGATAACTTTCTGTTGTCTTCCCAATTTTGCCACAATGTAAAAAAATGTTAATTCTATATATGTTATTTTAAATTTAACCTAATTACAATGAATTAATTAACATTTTAGTACCTTGCTTTCTTCTAAGTTTAGAGACAGTGACTCACTATGTTGTCCAGGCTGACTTCAAAATACAGGCAAATGCCATTGCCCCTTGTGCCTTAGTTGTTTTAGCTTCATTTCAAATACTCATTGTGGCTAGTGGTACCATACTAGCACAACATATGTAAAACACTTCCATGAGTGGAGAAAATTCTACCAGACAGTAGTGTTTTAAGTCATGTTAAATGCTAGATTTATATTTTTATAAAAAGCCTAATTAAACTTAATTCTCTAAATTTCATTTATTGTTATTTTTGGCAACACGTGAACATTATTTTAAAACCATTAAACTGTAGAAATATAGAAAACAAAGTGTTTAAATAAATCATAAAATAGATTCTTATAATTTTACAAATCATGAGGTTTTGATGTATTAGCTTAACTTATAATTTCCAGCTCATTAATTAAATTCACGAAGTTGATTTAATATCAGTTTGAATCAATTTATCAATAAGTTTGGATAGTAAGACAACTTACCAGGAGAAAAAGATACAAAGAGTCAGAGGACAAAAGTCTTTATTTCTTAAATAGATGATTCATAAATACTCAATTTTGGATGTTTCCAATTATTTTAAAATCCTTCTCAGTGTGCCTCAAAGACAATTCACTTCTTTTTTTTTTTGTGGGTACCGGGGGGTCGACCTCAGGACCTCGTGCGCCAGCAGGCGCCCGTGCCGCTGAGCGATATCACCGGCCCCTTTTTTGTATGTGGGTTCCGGGAGTCGAACTCGGGCCCTCGCACTTGCCGGGCAGGCGCTTAAGCCGCTGAGCCATCTCACCGGCCTGACAGTTCACTTCTTAAGGGAGCTAATTCAAACTGAGAAACAGACCTTTAGTTTTGTGCTAAGCTTAACATTTCTCTCAATCCTGAACTTAAACTAAGCTATTGTTTGTTTGTTTGTTTATATAGTGCATATTAGGAATATGGATTGTGAGTTTCTTTCTGATGTATTGCTATATTCATATAACATTTTATTTTCAACCCAATTACCTCATCTACACCTTTCCTCTCATCGCCTTCCTCATCTCTAAAAGTATACCTTCGTGTTTCTTGTCCTCTCTCCTTTATCTTATACATTCACTCATTTCAATTTCTCATGTAAGAGAAAAAATGCAATATTTAACCTTCTGAGTTTGCTTAACGTTACCTTTTTAAAATGGTGACCAAACAATATTAAATATTTGTCAGTTATCCACATTAATTTCTTTAAAATATTTTAATGTTTCTCACATATTTATTAAATATAGCTCTAGTTTAAATTGAGCTTATGTTCCTAATAAAGTTGAATATGCAAGTGTCTAATAATAGCTTTTCAAAATTTTAACTCATTTCATGATTTCACTGATGTTTAATCCTAGTGACGATCCTAATATGATGTTACATGATTGTGCCTCACGTATTTTATGAAGTTGGTATTGCCTGCATATCACAGTTAGACAAAGCTAACATGAGAAAACTATAGATCAGTTCCACTACTAGGAATCTCCCTAAGAGAAATGAAAATATATATCTTTGTATACAAAAATCTTTTTGTAGCAATAGTATTCATAAAACTCCAAAATTGGAAAAAATACAAAGATCAACTTTTGAATGAAAAATAAAAATGTGACATAGAAATAGAAACGAAAGAAGGACTGATACTAACGAATGTCAAAAGCACTAAGCTAAGTGGAAGAATCCAGATTCTAAAACCCACATATTATATGGTTTCATGTTTATGATGTGTAGACAAAGCTAATCTATGGAAATAAAAAATCAATTAGTAGTTCTTTGACACTAGTGGGGTGACTGAGAATAACATGAGGCCCTGTTAGTGTGTGAGAAAAAAACTCTGAAATCAAAGTGTGACTATATTTTGCTATAGTTTGCATCTGGGTTGTCTCCCTGAAGGTCTGTATGGTAAAGGGTTAGTCTCCAGCTTGGTGCTATTGGGAGATGGTAGAACCTTTAAAAGATAAGGCATAGTTATAGGTCTTCTGGTTTAGGGAGATGCCCTGTAAGGAAAGAGTGAGACCCTAGCCCCTTCATCTTTCATTTCTAGTCACACGGTGAACAGCTTTTCTTCACCACACTCCTGCCATGATGTGCTACCCCATATCCCAAGCAATAGGGCCAATCAGTCATGGACTGAAATCTCTAAAACTGTGATCTAAAATAAACCTTCCCTCTCTTTGAGTTTATTATCTTAGCTATTTAATCAGAGTAATAGAAAGCTAGTAAATTGAAATTAGTAGGGAAGTGGGGTCTTCACTCTTACCATACATTTGAGACAATATGGAAGAAGCCTTTGGAATTAGTTTGTGGAAAGAATCTGGAAATGTTTGAAGGGGCAGGCTAGAAAACGTCAGTATACTGTAGGAGCTTAATGGGTGATTCTGATAAGAGATCAGAAGTATAGAATGGTGACAAAAACATGGGCAATAAAGGTGACACTGATGATGTTTCATCTGTACGTGATGACTCTACTGAGAATTGGACTGGAGGTCACACTTGGCACACTGTGGTAAAGAATTTGAATGCACTGTATCTATGCCCTAAGCCTTTGAGGAAAGGTGAACACAAAGGTGATAAATTTATCTAGCAGGTAAATTTCAAGGCAGCAAAGCAGTCAAGCAGAGGCATTAATTGCTTTAAAGCATATTACAGTGAGAATTGGGAGCAAGAAGGAACAGAACAAACAGATTTAGAATACTTACAGTTTGGCCAGAAAAGGATCATTTAAAGGTGGAACTGCACAGGGGTGGTGGTGAGGAAAGCCTGGTATAATTGCCAAAGAAATCAGCGCTGTTAAAAAGAACCCAAGCACTCTATGCAAGACTAAAAAGACACCTTGAGGGCATCTTAGGAGTTGGCTAAAACCCACCCAGGACAGGCTCAAAGATGTGAAAGTATAAATTTGTTACAGATTTTTCAAGGCAGTCTTTTAAGAACAGAGCATTAGGGGAACCTACTCTTCCAGGACCACCTAGCAACCACAGTTGTCAAGGCACCCAGAAGCTACTGCAGCCATAGTTTATGTGAACCCAAATACAGCTAGTTGATATTCGACTTTGGCATCATCAACATGATGCTGGTTTTTCAGTCATGCAGGATGTAAGATTTATGGAATCCTGGAGGCTTCCATCAAGATGTCAGAGGAAACCTGAGGAGGCCAGGTAGTGTTCAGCAGGTTTAGAGTTGAAGCAAGAATGCTACACACATCTGTACATGCAGCTGTGAAAGTGAAAACAAAGCTGCAATGGAGACTCAAGCAAAATAAAGATTCCAAGAATATGGATCACCTGCTGAGGAAAAATATACAAGCTGTATGTAAATCCAGCTCAAGAGACTGGTCACATAGGCTGCAATCCAAAGTAAAATTGATGCAGCTACCCAAACCCCTGGGAGCCCAAATCCCTCAAAATTATGCTCCAGATGTTGGACAGGAAGCTATAGGGTTTACTGTTTGCCCTGCCTTCAGTCTTGTTTTAGTCCAATCCTTCTTTCCTATGCCACTATTCCTCCCTTTGGGGAAGGGAATGTTTATTTTGTAACATTGTGTATTAGAAGTAGTAATTGTTTTTTATTGCTGACAGCGGTTCAGAGGAGATGTTGGACTTGGACTTTTGAGCAATCCTGGAACACTTGTCTTTGGAGACTCTTGGAAATGGATTGGATGCAGTTTTGTATTGGAAGATGGACATGAACATTTGGGGGCAGGGACAGAATACCATAGATTGGACCTGGGATGTCCTCCAAAGACCCATGTATTAAAGGATTGGTTTCCGAGTTGGCAATATTGGGAAGCAGAGCCTAGTGAGAGATTATGCTCTTGAAGGGGACTGTGGGATCTCACCCCTTCTTCTTTTTGAGTTCTGGCCACCTGAAATGAGCAGCTTTGCTCCATCATGTGTAACACACCATGATGTGCTGCCTTGCTATAGGTCCCAAAACAAGAGGGCCTAATGATCATGGATTGAAACCTCTAAATTTAGAAGTTAAAATAAACCTTTCTCTGTAACAATTTGATACTCTCAGGTATTTTGTAATAGTAGCGGAACACTGACACAGATTGTGCAAAATTTTGGTCTTGCTACTGTCTTTGCTGTCAATAATAAACTTTAGTTCTGGCTCTGAGACATCTTCCTATTCTCTGCCTCTCTCTCCACACACACACACTCACACAAACAAAATGTTGTCAGGCTAGTTTACTAACTTGTGTGACTGTGTGTGGGGAGGAATCTCACACTCTTCACAAGTTTTAGCTTAGTTGTCTTTGGTAAATTCTTCAAAAGAATAGATAATTAATAAGCAATGGAGTTATAGGGCAAATGAGGTAGCTAAATTTGCCCACATTGACCTCTGGAAATTATTCTCCTGGTTAGACTTACGGAAGCTAAAATTTTGGACATCAAATAGTTTCAAATATATCCTAATAATTGTGATTCTCCTTCTTTAATATCTAATATATATGTTCTTAAATGTTGCTATAGATCTATTGTCATTATTTGTCTACCCAAATAATCATCACTTCATAAAAAATATGAACTCCTTATGGTCAGTCAGATTGGGGTTTCATTTTGATGAAAAGGGTGGAACTGAGAAACACTAATTAGAAAGATGTTTTATACCTGGCACAATTCAGATAGACAAGCTGCCAAATGGCAACAACAAACATAATGCAGAAAATGTCTTCTATATATGTTACAAATTGAACAGCTAGGTAAGAAGGCAGAAATAGCTAATACTGATTTAATTGATGATTCATACATTTTTCCAAAAAAAAAAAATACCCCAACTAGCCTCTTTGCTAGTTGCTAAGTCATTAGCATTTTATACAATGATAGAAAAACTCAAAGTTCATTGATTAGAAAGTATCTGTCACTTTTTTCTTTGACCTTTTCTTCTTCTCATATATGAATTCCATTTTTAGATGAAATCAATCTATTATTGGTTTACTATGTATTCAAGTAAATAATGTGGAAGTAATATATTTCTTTGACTTATTTTTTATTTTTCTAACCCTAAGATACTACATTATCTCATGTTTACTGCTAAAACTTTTATAACTACTCTATCAATCACGTTTTACTATTCTGAGTATATTGTGATTCCTGCTGGGAGCCTATTTTAAATGTGCCAGCACATTTAACCCTCTCAAAAACATCCTGTACTCATTTTATAGGTAAGGAAAACGAAAACCAGAAAGTTTAAATAACTTTCTAAAGATCCAACAGCTGGAAAGAAGCAGAATTTGAATCCCAAAGAGTTTGATTCTACCATTTATGTTTTTACTTTTAAATTATTTCAGTAACTAAAGAGGAAGATCTCTCTACTAAGCCTACTATAAAAAGTAACCCTAACCATGAAAATTGCATGGTTTGCTATCCTCTACAAATTATGGCAGACATAACTGATGACCTAACAAAATCACTGTTATCTTTGTAAAAGGGTTATATGTTCACATTTAATTTTTTCATTAGTTTCCTTAAAACACTGCTTTATCACTCACTTCTTCCAAATAATTTTGTATTTTATTTTCTCATATACTTTGCTGTACACTTTATCAATTTCTATACAAATGGTCCTTTACTTACAGCAGCACAACTTAAAATTTTCTCACTACTATGTTAGGAAATCAATACGCATTCAGTAGAAACAGCACTCTAAATCTCCATCTTTTCCTTTCCTGGTCATATATGGTATAGCTGCATCTTGTGATTCTGGGCAGTGGCAGTGAGCTGCAGCTCCCAGTCAGCTACATGATCACAGGAGTAAGCAACTAAAACTCTACAATGTATTAAATGTATCTTCAGGAGAAAGTCTTTTACTACAAAAGCCAGCCTATAAACTTGATTCAAAACAACTAATCAGTCAGATGTACAGTACAAATATCAACATAAGAATAAGAATTATGAAAAAGAAGGTAACATGATGTCCCCAAAAGAACACAATAACTGTAACAACAAATATCTGGATAAATAAAACTCAACAAAATGCCAGAAAAATAATTCAAAAGATTTTTTAAAAAATTTCTATGAGGTGGGCCGGTGAGATGGCTCAGCGGTTTAAGCGCCTGCCTTGCAAGCGCGAGGGCCCGAGTTCGACTCCCGGAACCCACATACAAAAAAGGGGCCGGTGATATCGCTCAGTGGCACGGGCGCCTGCTGGCGCACGAGGTCCTGAGGTCGACCCCCCGGTACCCACAAAAAAAAAAAAAAAAAAATTTCTATGAGGTACAAGAGCATATAAATTATTCAATGAAATTTCAAAAAACAATTGATGATATGGATGAAAAGTTTGGGAAAGAGATAGAAAGCATTAAAAGAATCAGGTAAAAACCTTGGAACTGAGGAACTCAAAAGAGTTAAATACAGTCGAGAGTAGCAAAAACTGACTAAATCAAGCACAATGAAGAATTTCTGAACTTGAAGATAGGCCTTTTGAAAAATACCCCATTCATAGTAAATTTTTTAAAATGAAAGTTTCAAAGACTCATACAACATTATAAAATGAATAAATATTTGAATTAAAATTATGGGGATTCCAAAAGACATAGAGAAGGTAAAAATCATAGGAAACTAATGAAATAATAGCTAAAAACTTTCCTCATCTTTGGAAAGATAAAGATATCTAAGTCCAGGAGGACCAAAGAACCCCGGAATTTGACCAAAAATGTTCTTTCCACAGCATATAACATAGAAGAAAAGAACTTAGTCACATTTTCAGGAACAGTCATTAGAATGAAAGCAGATCTCTCATCAGAAAACTGTATAGGCTGGGCCGATGAGATGGCTCAGCGGCATAAACACCTGCCTGGCAAGCGCGAGGACCTGAGTTCGACTCCCGGAACCCACATACGAAAAAAGGGCCAGTGATATCGCTCAGTGGCATGGGCGCCTGCTGGCGCGTGAGGTCCTAAGGTTGACCCCCGGTACCCACACACACACACACAAAAAAAAAAAAAAAAAGAAAACTGTATAGGCTAAAAAGAGAAAGTAAATAAAAAAATGTCAATGACAAGCAAAAACTGAGGGAATTAGTCACCACCAAACAGCTATTCAAAAGATATATACGGCAGTACTTAAAGCAACCTAAAAGAGAAGGACAGATTATTAGCATCATAAAAGCATGTAAAACTGTAAGACCAGTTAGAAAATGTATTTGAACATAAGGAGTACTACTCTGCTGTAAAGGAGGACAAATTTTCGTCCTTTGTAGGAAAATGGATGCACTCTGAGACCAAGATGCTAAGAGAAATAAATCAGACACACAAGCTTAAATATCACACAGTATGTTTTCTTTCATATGAGAAGCCCAAAGTATAAATAAAAGAGCAAAATAAAAGGTGGATAATAGGAATCAGTGAGATCAATTGTCTTAGTTACTTTTCTCATTGCTGAGACCAAATACCTGACACCCAAAGTTAAAGGGGGTAAGGTTTATTTAGCTCACAGTTTGTAGAGGTTTTAGTCCATAATTGGCTGGCTCCAGAGCAGGGTGGCTTTGCAGAAGAGAGCAGTTCATGGCGGACAAAGACAGGAAAATCAACAACCAACTTAACAGTATCTTTCTGCCCCTTTTATACTCTATCCAGGCTGCTAGGATTAGGGTGGTACCCAACCAATCAGTGAGAAAATCAGATAGCTATCAACACAATTATAATGGGGAACCTCAATAACCCATTGACACAAATCTGTCAACTAGACAAAAAGAAAAAAAAATTTACAAATAAATATCAGAGTTGCACCAAATCATGGAAGGAGTGGGCTTAACAGATATCTCTACACAGTGTTGCATTCAACAGCAGAATGCACATTCTCAGCAGCAAAGGGGACTTTCTCCAAAATAGACCATATATTAGCACAAAAAAGCATCCTTAACCAAATACAAAAGAATCAAAATTATTTTATGCATATTATCAGATCAGAGTGAAATAAAGCCAGAAATCACTGGCAAAAGAAACCACAAAAATTACATAAAAACATGGAGATTGAACAATATAGTCTTGAATAACCAATGGTTCAGTGAAGAAATGGAGGAAGAAATTAGAGTTCCTAGAATCAAAAGATATCAGTACAACATACCAGAAGCCATGGGACAGAAGGAAAGTAGTCCTAAGAGGAAAGTTTACAGCTCTGATGTATTTTTTACACATCAAAAAAACAGAGCAAGCCCAAACAAATATCCTAACAATTCACCTTAAGGTCCTAAAAAATAACAATCTAAATCCAAAGCTAATACAAGAAAAGAAATTAGGCACACACACCTTTGGCGGGAGGACCAACCAGAACCCTGAGACCCAGGACATCCGGCCCCAGGTGTGTAGAGTAATCAGCGAGACCGGCAATGAGGAAGTCTCCAAAGCAGCAGCAAGAAGCCAGCAGCTGGGCTCTGGAGAACGCCACCAACAGAAGACCAGTCCCAGCCCCCACATCCAGAGGCCAAGATCAGCTCCATACCAGCACAATTCCCATGGCAAACCTGGCTGGAGCACACGGCACATTTCTGGGATGTGACATGTACACTATCACAGAACTGTAAACAATAGAGGTATTTTACTACTTTTATTCTCCCTTGTTTGTCTGATTGGCTACCTCTTTCCTGTCTGGTTGGAATTCATCTTGTTTTCTCTTGTATTTTGTGCTTTTTTGTTTTTTCTCCTCTCTTTCTCGGGGTCTACTTTTTTTTTTCTTTTCTTCTTTTCTTTTCCATTCTCACTTTTTTCCTTCTTTTTTTCACTGGTTAGGTTTCTTACTTTTCTTTTTCATTTTCTTCTATTGATCTTCCTCTCCTTCCTCAACTATTTTTTCAATTTAAACTTTCAAGTGGGTAAACACTGTCTCTTCCCATTCTGATTACTCCTTCACATTATATTTCATTCTTTCCCTCCTGTGTCCTTCAGTTTCCCAAAACTTGGGTGATCATTCTTTGACCTCCAGCCTTGACTCTACTATATTTGACCTCATTAATCACTTTATCCTGTCCCCTACCCATCTTAACAGCCCTACCTGCCCTCCGAAAAGGGCAAAACTACTCCACTAAGGGGAAAATCACTGCATACAAGTACATGGTATATGTTTGATTTTGTTACATAACTTTAGAATTTGCTCCTGTGGTTGGAGGTAGCAGGCTAATGGTTACTATAGTTTGTCAGTACTTAAGCTGTACTTGAAACTATTGTTATTACTATCTGTACTACTTTTGCCAGGATATCATACATGTTATAATCAGTTTTTCTCCCCTGTATGATCACTCTGTGATAGTATGGGGTCATAATCACCACCACAGCCCAGTACCAAAGGATTGGGTGCTAAGCCAAATAGTAACCTTGCATCCCTTACAAATTGGGAAGGTAGGTTCTTGGGATAGCTATAAAGAACCAACTGCATCTAGAGAATATCCCTGAAGAGCAGACAACTCTTAGGGAAGACTCAATACTAGTAATAAAGCTATCTATCATAAGAAACCGGCAAGCATCAACATAGAAAACAAAATAAAATTAAAAAAAGAAAATAGAAAATAACAAGACACAGAAGCAAAATGCAACCCCAAACCCCCAGCCCACCCAGGACAAGCCCAGAATACAATAAGATAGAAGAAATTGGAAGTCAAACACTGGAACTTTCTGAAATGATAGCAACAGAAGTGAAAATACAAGTGGAAAAGGCTATAGAGAAAATAATCTTGCAGGTACAAAAAGAAATGATGCTTAAAATCAAAGATATTAGAGAAGACACAGATAAAAGAATAGATGAGTTTAGAAAAATGACGGAAACAAAAAATGCCCAACAGAGGAAAGAAATAGAATCCATGGAACAGATCCAAACAGAAATCCAAGAGATTAAAACCTCCTTTGAAAGTATACCCAACAGATTGAATGAAGGAGAGGATAGAATATCAGATCTTGAAGACAGAATTGCAGCAAGTGATCATGAAAAGAAAGACATCTTAAAAATAGCAAGAGACCATGAAAAATCAACAGCTACAAGATGACACAAAGAAGAATAACAAGATTGATTGGGGTCAATGAGAAAGCCGGAGACAGCACAAATGCCATAAAAAAACTCTTCACAGAAATAATGGCAGAAAACTTCCTAAGTGTGGATAAAGAATTTGACATACAAATAAATGGAGCATACAGAACAGCCATGACCAAAATAAAACTACACCAAGAAATATAAAAAGCAAGATTGCAGAAATTCAGCACAAGAACAGAATATTAAGAGCTGTTAGAGAAAAGAAACAGATCACCTATAAAGGAAAATGAATCAGAATCACAGCAGACTTCTCAACACAAATCCTCAAGTCAAGAAGAGCTTGGAGTGAAGTATTTCAAGTCCTGAAAGAAAACAACTTCCAACCCAGATTGATGGATCCTGCAAAACTATCTTTCAAAATTAATGAGAAATAAGATATTTCCATGACAAAGAACAGCTGAAGAAATTCATGACCACAAAACCAACCTTACAAAGAGTACTGAAAGATATGCTAGACAGAGATAAAAATGACCACAATTCCAAGAACAACAACAGAAAGAAACAACCAGGCAGGGCAAGCAATTAAATAGAGGGGAAAAGCAGGTAACAAACAGCAGGAAAATATCATGACAAAAATAAGCCAATACATATTAGTTATAACCATCAATGTAAATGGCCTCAATTCACCAATCAAAAGAAATAGACTGGCAGAATGGATCAAGAAACAAGATCCAACAATGTGCTGTATACAAGAAACACATTTAACTCCAAAAGAAATTCATAGACTTAAAGTCAAAGGGTGGAAAATGATACTCCATGCAACAGGAACCCAGAAAAGAGAAGGGGTACCTATCCTGTTTGTAGACAACGTGAATTTCAAACCAAGGATGATTAAAAGAGAAAATGAAGGTCACTACATACTTGTTAGGGGAAAACTTCAACAGGAAGAGATAACAATCATAAATATGTATGCACCAAATAAGGGAGCACCCAACTATGTAAGACAATTATTAACACACAGGAAAAACCAAATAAGCAATAACACAATTGTAACAGGAGATATTAATACCCCATTGTCACAAAGAGATCAACTAGATAAAAAATCAGCAAGACAATATCAGAACTGAAACAAACCTGTGAACAAATGGACTTAGTAGATGTTTTCAGAGTGTTCCACCCCACAACATCAGAATACACATTCTTCTCAGCTGCACATAGGAAGTTCTCTAAAATAGACCATATACTAGTCCACAGAACATGCTTAAGTAAATGCAAAGGAATTGAAATTATCGCATGCATATTATACACCATAGTGCAATGAAATTGGAATTTAATGGCAAAAGAAATTGCAAAAACTCCATAAACACATGGAAATTAAATACAACCCTCCTGAACAACCAATGGGTCACAGATGAAATTAAAGAAGATATTAAACAATATCTACAACTAAACGAGAAAGTAAATACAACATACCAGAACTTACTGGACGCAATGAAAGCAATCCTAAGAGGGAAATTTATAGCGGTGAATTCTCACATTAGAAAACAGAATGAACACAAATAAACAACCTAATGTTGCAATTCAAGCTTCTAGAAAAAGAAGAGCAAGACAAGCCCAAAGCCCATACAAGGGAGGAAATTATAAAGATCAGAGCAGAAATTAACTCAATTGAGAAAGAAAACAATACAAAGAATTAATGAATCAAAGAGGAGGTTCTTTGAAAGAATAAATAAAATTGATAAACCCTTAGACAACTTTATTAAAAAAAGGAAAGAAACAACTTAAATTCACACATTGAGGAATCAAAAGGGTGAAATCCTTACAGATCCTATGGAAATTCAGAAGATCATCAATACATACTTTGAAAATGTTTACTCTCATAGGATGGAAAACACAGAAGAAATGGACAGATTCTTAGATACATATGAGTTACCAAAGCTGAAACAAGAAGATATAAAAATTCTGAATAACCCAATATCAGTTAATGAGATTGAAAATATAATTAAAAACTTACCAGCAAAAAAAAAAAAAAGCACAGGTCCTGATGGATTCACTGCTGAATTCCACAAGAAAGATAGAGAAGATTTAATGCCAATACCCCTCAAACTCTTTAATGATATTGAAAGGGAAGTGATACTCCCTAACTCAGACCTGGAGGCAAATATTACCCTGATACCAAAACCAGAGAAAGACTCAACCAAAAAAGAGAACTACAGGTCAATCTCCCTAATGAGCATAGACGCAAAAAATCCTCAATAAGATCCTAGCGAACAGAATGCAGCAAATCATCAAGAAGATTATACATCATGACCAAGTGGAATTCATCCCAGGAATGAAGGGATGGTTCAACACAGGCAAATCAATAAATGTAATACAGCATATCAACAGAGACAAAGACAAAAATCATATGATCATCTCAATAGATGCAGAAAAAGCTTTTGACAAAGTCCAAAACTCATTCATAAAAAAAAAAAACACAGAAAATTGGAAGAGATGGCCTTTATCTCAATCTGATAAAAGCCATCTATGAAAAACCAACAGCTAACATCATACTGAATGAACAAAAACTGAAAGCTTTCAATATAAAATCAGGAACAAGAGAAGGATGTCCACTATCACCACTCCTATTCAATATAATTCTGGAAACATTAGCCAGAGCAATTAGACAAGAGAGAGAAATAAAAGGAATAGGCATAGGAAAGGAACAAGTTAAATTATATCATTATTCGCAGATGACATGATACTCTACATAGAAGACCCCTAAAACTCCACCAAGAGACTTCTGGAATTAATAACCAAATTCAGTAGCATAGCTGGATACAAAGTCAATACTCAAAAATCATTAGCAATCCTGTACACAAACAATAAACTCACTGAGAGAAAAATTAGGGAAACCATACCCTTCACAATAGCATAAAGAAAATGAAATACTTAGGAATCAATCTAACAAAGAAAGTAAAAGATCTATACTTTGAAAATTACAGTACTTTGAAAAAAGAGATCAAAGAGGATATCAGAAAATTGAAAGATATCCTTGCTCATGGATAGAAAGAACCAACATTGTGAAGATGGCCACAACCCCAAAACTGTTATACAGATTTAATGCAATCCTGATCAAAATACCATTAGCATACCCAACAAATTTAGAGAAAACATTCCTAAAATTCATTTGGAAACAGAAGAGACCTAGAATAGCAAAGGCAATCCTGTGCAACAAAGGCAAGGCAGGAGGCATCACAATCCTTGACTTGAAATTATACTACAGAGTTACTGTGATAAAATAGCATGATACTGTCAAAAAAACAGATCTGAAGTTCAGTGGAACAGATTAGAAGATGCAGATACAACTACAAACACACTCCGCCACCTTATCTTTGACAAAGGGGCCGAACATGTTCACTGGAAGAAAGATAGCCTCTTTAATAAATGGTGCTGGAAAAACTGGGTGTCTACATGCCGAAGACTAAAACTAGACCCATGTCTTTCACCATGCACTAAACTAACGTCAAAATGGATTGAAGATCTAAATATTAAAATAGAAACACTGAATCTACTGGAAGAGAAAGTAGGTAGAAATATTAAAGACATAGGCGTAGGCAGAGACCTCATGAACAAAACTTAAACTACACAGGAAATACTCCAAAGAATCAACAACTGGGATCTCATCTTATTAAGAAGCTTTTGCACATCAAAAGAAATCACCAACAGAGTGAAAAGACAACCCGCAGAGTAGGAAAAAAATTTAGCCAAGTCCCTCAGACAAAGCACTTATTTCTAGAACATATAAAGAATTTTAAAAAGTCACACACCACCAAATTTATGGCCAATCCAAAAATGGGCATGTGAGATGAATATGTACTTCTCAGATGAAGAAATACAGATAGTAAATACATACATGAAAAAATGTTCAACATCATTGGTCATTCAAGAAATGCAAATTAAAACAACACTGAGATTCCATCTCACTCCAGAAAGAATGGCTGTCATAAAGAAAACCACCAATAACAAATGCTGGTGGGGCTACGGGGAAAAAGGAATTCTTTCTTCACTGGTGGTGGGAGTGGAGACTGGTGCAACCACTGTGGAAATCAGTGTGGAGATTCCTCAAAAAACTAGGATTGGAGGTCCCATTTGACCCAGCTATTCCCCTTCTGGGTGTCTTCCCAGAAGAATTAAAAACATCATACCACAGCAATATATGTACATCCATGTTTATAGCAGCAAAATTTGTAATAGCTAAATCTTGGAAATGACCCAAATACCCATCAACCGAGGAATGGATAAAAAAGATGTGGTGTTTTTAATACAATGGAGTACTACTCAGCTATAAAGAAGGATAAACTTGAGGCTTTTATACGTAAATGGATGAAACTTGAGACCACACTCATACGTAAAATAAATCAGTCTCACATGTGTAAACATCATATTATCTCTCTAGTATAAGAAGTTGAAAGAGTAAATAAGATCCGAAATGTACAATAGATATTGGTAAATGAGAAGAAACCATTCAAAAGGAAAGACAAACTGGGATTGGGGAAAGGAGAAAAGAAGGAAGGGAAAAGGAAAAGTAAATTACGTATATATATGTATATACAGACACAAGATAGTTAAGATAGCTATACTACTAATTTTTATAAGTCCATTGAAAAGAAAGGTTTGTGCTTATATCGTTTGATCAATTTTTCATGCCTATATCTTGTAATCTGAGCAACTACTTTGAAGATAACAATAAGCAATGTACTAACCATTGTTACTTTCCTATCTTGTTTTGAAATTTTGTATCATTGTTTTTATTGTTTTTTCTCTTTTTTTTTTTTTTTTTTTTTTTTTTTTTTGTGGGTACCGGGGGGTCGACCTCAGGACCTCGCGCGCCCGCAGGCGCCCGTGCCGCTGAGCGATATCACCGGCCCCTTTTTCGTATGTGGGATCCGGGAGTCGAACTCGGGCCCTCGCGCTTGCCAGGCAGGCGCTTAAGCCGCTGAGCCATCTCACCGGCCCCCCTGTTTTTTCTCTTTAAAATAAAAAAGAAAAATTATAAAGATGAGAGTAGAAATTAATAAAATTGAGATTAAAAAGTACAAAGAATTAATGAACCAAAGAGTTGGTTCTTCAAAGGAATAAACAAAATAGAAAAACTCTTAGTCAATTTTACAAGAAAAAGGAATGAAAAGGCCCAAATCAAGGCAACAAGTAATCTAAAAGGTGAAATCCCAATGGGTAACACGAAAATCCAGATGACTATTAGTTAACTACTTCAAAAATTTATAGTCCAAGAAAATGGAAAATCACAAAGAAATGGATAGATTCCCAGATACATAGGAATTACCAAAACTTAACCAAGAAGATATAAAAACCCCAAATAATTCAATACCAAGAAATGAAATAAGATCAGTGATGAAAAAATCTACCAACTAAGAAAAGCCCAGGATCTTCTGGGTTCAGCACTGTATTCTACAAGAATTTCAGGGACAACTAAAAAACTGTTAGATTTAATAAGCAAATTCAGTAGTGTAGCTGGATACAAAGTCAATACTCAAAAGTCAATAGCCTTCCTGTACACAAATAACAAACTTACTGAAAGAGAAATTAGGGAAACAATACCTTTCACAATAACATCCAAAAAAATGAAATACCTAGGAATCAACCTCACGAAGGATGTAAAAGACCTCTATACTGAAAACTACAGTACTCTGAAAAAGGAGATTGAAGAGGATATCAGAAAATGGAAAGATATCCCTTGCTCCTGGATAGGAAGAACCAATATAGTGAAAATGGCCATACTTCCAAAATTGTTATACAGATTTAATGCAATTCCAATCAAAATTCCAACAGCATATCTCACAGAATTAGAGAAAACAATCCTAAAATTCATTTGGAATCAGAAGAGACCTAGAATAGCAAAGGCAATTCTGGGCAACAAAGGCAAGGCAGGGGGCATCACAATCCCCGACTTGAAATTATACTATAAAGCTACTGTGATAAAAACAGTGTGGTACTGGCAAAAAAACAGACCTGAAGATCAATGGAACAGATTAGAAGATGCTGAAACAACCCCAGACATACTAAGCCACCTTATCTTTGACAAAGGTGCCAAACACATTCGCTGGAAGAAAGATAGCCTCTTTAATAAATGGTGCTGGAAAAACTGGCTCTACACATGCCGAAGATTAAAACTAGATCCATATCTTTCACCATGCACTAAACTAAATTCAAAATGGATCAGAGATCTAAATATTAAAACAGAAACATTAAATCTGCTGGAAGGTAGGATAGGTAAAACCCTTGGAGACATTGGTGTAGGCAAAGACTTTATGAATAAAAACTCAACCGCACGGGAACTATCCCAAAGAATCAATAACTGGGATCTCATCTTATTAAAAAGCTTTTGCACAGCAAGAGAAACCACCAACAGAGTGAAGAGACAACCCACAACGTGGGAAAAAATGTTTGCCAGCTGTTCCTCAGACAAAGGATTACTATCGAGAACATATAAAGAACTCAAAAAAATCAGACCTCCCAAATTTAAAGACCCACTCCAAAAATGGGCATCTGAGATGAATACACATTTCTCAGATGAAGAAATACTAATGGCAAACAAATATACAAAAAAATGTGCAACATCACTAGTCATTCGAGAGATGCAAATTAAAACAACACTGAGATACCATCTCACCCCAGAAAGAATGGCTACTATTAAGAAATCAACTAATAACAAATGCTGGAGGGGCTGTGGGGAAAAAGGAACCCTTCTTCACTGTTGGTGGGAGTGTCGACTGGTACAGCCACTGTGGAAGTCAGTGTGGAGATTCCTCAGAAAACTAGGGTTGGAGGTCCCATTTGACCCAGCTATTCCCCTTCTGGGCATCTTCCCAGAAGAATTAAAAACATCGTACCACAGCGATATATGTGCACCCATGTTTATAGCAGCACAATTTGTAATAGCCAGATCTTGGAAACAACCCAAATGCCCATCAACTGAGGAATGGATAAGAAAGATGTGGTATTTTTATACAATGGAGTACTATTCAGCCATAAAGAAGGATAAACTGGAGACTTTTATAGGTAAATGGATGCAACTCGAGAAAATACTCATAAGTGAAATAAACCAGAAGCACATGTGTAAGCATCGTATTATCTCTCTAGTATGAGAAACTGAAAGAGTAAATAAGATCCAAAATGTACAATAGACATGGTGAATCAAAAAGAAACTGGTCAAAAGGAAAGAGAGACTGGAATAGGGAAAAGAAAGAAGGGAAAGGGAAAAAAAATTGTATATATATATATATATATATATATATATATATATATATATATAAGATGGTTAAGATAGATACACTACCATTTTTACTTAGTTCATTGAAGAGTAAGGTTTGTGCCAATAATGTTTGGACAATTGAATGCTAATGTCTGGTGTCCTGAATAACTAACTTAAAGATAGTAATACGTAATGTATTAACCATTGTTACCCTCCTATTATGTTGGTTTGAAAATT
This sequence comes from Erethizon dorsatum, assembly GCA_028451465.1. Lineage (NCBI taxonomy): Eukaryota > Metazoa > Chordata > Mammalia > Rodentia > Erethizontidae > Erethizon > Erethizon dorsatum. The sequence continues at coordinate 61,452,281 of CM051831.1, forward strand.
TGTTCTTCTTTTGATTTGTTTTGTTTTTTCTTCTCTTTAAAATAAAAAAAAAAAAAAAAAAAAAGAATTTCAGGGACAGTCTACTGCCATTACACCTCAAAATTGGTAATAGAACTGAAAGGGAAGTAATCCAAAATTTATTCCTGGAAGCTAGCATTACCCTGATTATAAATCCAGATGAAGACCCAGCTTTAAAGAAAATCTACAAGTCAACCTCTTTAATGAACACACACAAGAATCCTTAGCAAGATTCTGGCAAACCAAATGCAATAAATCATCAAAAAGATCACATACCATGATGAAGTAGGCTTCACCCTAGGGATGCAAAGATGGTTCAGAATACACAAATCAATAAATGTAATTCACCACATAATCAGAAGTCAGAACAAAAATCATATGATCATTTCTGTATCAGCCAGTGTTTACTAGAAAAACAGATACAACACAAGATATACAAATATATAAGAATTTACAAGATTGGCTTATAATGGCCACCCACAGATGTGGAAAATTTCAGAGGATCTGTCTGCACACTGGAGACCCAATACAGTCAAAGGTCTGGAGCTCACTGCAGTGTCCCATGCAAGGCTGTATCAGGAGGCCAATGGTTCTGCGATGGAAGGCTGAACAGTCTAAACCAGAAGGCTGAAGGGAGTGGGGTCGTTGCTGTGAGTATACTTGACCATGTGGTTCAAGAGCCTTTGGGAATGGACTGTGGGAAGAGTTTGGAAAAATTCAGAGATGTCACCTGAAAGAGTAGAGCTGGAATGCCTTTGGCTGTTCTGTATGAGTGATTCTGGTCAGAGCTTAGAAGATCAGAAGGCTGATAGAAATCTGCCAGTAAAGACCAGGCTCAAGAGGTTTCTGCTGGGAAGAAAAACTGCATTGGCTGTTAGACTCCAGATGATGTGTGTTATGGCTTGGCAGAAGTTTGTCTGCATTTTGCTTGTGTCCAGAGACTTTGTGTGAGACTGAGATTAAGGGTGGCAGACTAATTAATCTGGCAGAAGAAATTTCAAGGCAGTTGAATGTTGAGGGGGTGGCATGGCTACTGTTAGGGGCTTTTAGCCAGATTTATGTTGAGAATCAAGAGCAAAGAGTCCAGCAGAATGATTTAAAATGTGAGTTTGGTCAGAAAGGAAGCTCCAGTAAAGCTGTGAACTACAAAGAGAGCTGAGATCTCCGTAGCTGAAAAGGAACAGGAGAATATAAAAGATGGCCTGAGAGTATCACAAGAAGCAGCAGGACTCCACCCTTTGCAACCTCACCCTTTGTAAAAGTGAAAGACTTTGTTTTGAGGAGAAAGCCACAGAGCACCATGTTCCAGAATGGTGGTGGCATAGATAATTCATTCCTCAGAACTGGATTCAGAGTGCCCAGTGATCCAGGCACTGAACTCCTATAGCCAAGAGAGAGGGAATCCTGGCTACTGCTCCAGGTGGCAGCAGACCTTTGCAGCATCCACATGGTGCTGGTTTTAGGCACATGCAGAATGCAAAAGTTGTGCATTTAAGAAGGCTTCCCCACCCCAATTTCAGAAGGCCTGGGAGGCCAGGCAGTGTGCCCCTGAGAGGGCAATGTGTGAAGCTGTGAGGGTGAAGCCAAAGGTGCAGTGGAGACCCCAGAAGTCTGGAAAAGCCAGGAATGTGGATCACCTAAGGAAACCTGCAAGGAGGGAGCAAAGCCAGTCCAAGAGACAAGCCGTGGGAGCTATAACCACCAAAAGTACTATAGGGGCAGAACCACGCAAGCCCTTTGGAGCTCACAATTTGCCACAGATTGCCTCAGATGCTGCACATGGAACTACAGGACTTAATGTTTGCCCTGATGGATTTTAGACTTGCTTTGGTCCTAATCCTTTGTATAACCCTGTTTGTAACTTTTAAAATGGAAATGTTTATCTTCTGCCATTATATGTTGGAAATGTTTACCTTTTCATTTGTGCAGGGGCTTGCAGCTAAGAGTTTGCCTTACATCTCAGAAGATACTTGGGATTTGCATTTTTTAGCAATGCTGAAACTGTTAGGACTTTGGCAACTCTTAGAGATGGGCTAAAAATGCCTTTTGCATAAAGGGATGTGCATGAGTGGGGCCAAGGACGGAATGTTATGATTCTAATATAATGATAAGAGACTTAATACTGGTTCTTAAGGATTGTTAAACCTGTGTTATAAGGTTCAAGCTGTGAAATGATAAGAATAAGCATGTGTTTGTATCTGGACACTGGTTTAAAGAAATGTGTCTGATTGCCAAGTTGACAAGGGGTAGATTGTAATAGTTGACACATTGTGTCAACTTGAGAAGTTTAGAAGTACAAAAGGCCAATAAATACATGAAAAAATGTTCACCATCTCTAGTAATTGTAGAAATGTAAACTAAAGCAACATTGAGATTCCGACTTACTCCAGAAAGAATGGCTACCATCAAGAAATTTAAAAAACAGCAAATAACAGCAAGGCTGCAGAAAAACAAACAAACAGACAAAGAAACAACCAGGAGAGAGATTACCTCAACTTGACCAGAATGGCTGTTAAAAAAAACAAAATATAGGAAAAGAAAATGGTGGAGTGAAAGCTGGCCACTCTAGCACTGGGAATCTGGACACCTGGAAAACAATAATTTAGTGCAGAGGAAAAAAAAAAGATCTGAGAATCAAGAAAGATCTGACAAGAAAACTAGAATTCACACAGAAATTGGACAAACTAAAAACAATGCAGAAAAAAAGAATGAAGCAGTCTGGAATGCTTCCCTGGTTATGGGGCAGGGAGTGGTCTCCAGAAATACAGGTGACCAGAAGAAGGTTGGATGCTAAGGGGCCCATCACATATTATGCTGAATAATTTGAAGAGAGTTATAAACACCAGAGCAGAGCCAAACACAAGAACACATCACAGGGAGACAGATCTACATCGTAGGAATGGAGTTTTCTACATAATTGATCTTGAACCTGAAGCACAAAAACAATAGAACTGTGAGAAAGCAAAACAAGATGATTCCAAAAATCCTTAGCTCCTAAAAAGTTGATCTCATGAACACTGAATTAGAGGAAATTACAGGCAAAGAACTCAAAAACCAAATGGTCAAAATGTTTGAAAAACTTAAAGAAGAAACACATAAGCAATTTCATAAGATGTTTACAGAGCTTAAAGAGGATTTTATTTAACAGATGAAAAATTTTACAAATAAAACATTTGAAAAAGTTAAAGAAACAAATAGTAAACTAAATGAGTTAAAAGATAATACAAAATATGAATGACCAGTTAGATAAATATTACAAATTATAAAAAGAAAGCAAGACAAAATGCAAGATATAAAAATTCAGTAGAAAGCAAGACTGGCAGAATTAACCAATATGAAAACAATCTGTGAGAATTCGAGGACTAGGTGGATGTAATAGATCATAAACTCAATGGTACCCTTAAAACGACAATACACTATGCAAACTGGATTCAATAGCCGTCAGATATCTGAGAAAAAATATAACTTCAGAATTATAGGAATAAAGAAAAAATTAGAAGACATCTGAAAAGGTATAAAAATTTATTAATTAAGTTCACAGCAAATGAAATTAAATAGCAAACTTTCCAAATCTAAGGAAACAATTCAATATTGAAGTATAAAGGGCAACAGAACCCCAAACAGCCATGACCAGGAAAAAACTTCATGACATATAATCAAAATTTCAGAAATCCAACAAAAGGAGGGAATATTGACAGCTTTTAGAGAAAAGCAGGAAGTTACTTATAAAAGAAAGCAGAACTCCCGTGGATTTCTCAACACAAACCTTAAAGGCTAGAAGAGCTTGGAGTGAAGTTTTTTAAGTCCTAAAAATTTTTTTGTAAACTCAGACTACTATATTCTGCAAAATTAGCCTTCAAAATTGATGGAAAAGTAGACTTTCCCTGACAAAGAAATCCTAAAGAAATAACCACTAAACCAGCATTGCAGAGAATACTCAAGGGAATCCTAGTCTCTACAAGGAGATGCCACCCCTAAAGAGCCCAAAGGAAAGTATACATCTAACTGGGAGGGTAGTTAAATAAAAGGAAAAATAAAATACCCAAAAGAATCAGCACTGGAAAAATATTATGACATTATATGTCATAATATAATGACAATTCAATACACATCTTACAATAACTCTCAAGGTCAATGGTCTTAACTATCTAATCAAAAGACACAGACTGGCTGACTGTATCAGAAAACAAAATGCAATCATATATTGTCTTCAGGAGATATACCACATCCAAAAAGAAGCTCACAGACTAAATGTGAAAGGATGGGAAAAAACACTATGGAATTGGGGTGCAAAAGCAAGTAGGAGTGAGTAGCTACCTTATTTTTAGACACATAAACTTCAAACAAAACTGAATAGAAAAGATAAAAACAGCCATTACATATTGGTAAAGGGAACAATTCAATAAGAAGAGATATCAGTTAAAAACATGTAGTACTAAACTTAAAATGGATCAAATATCTAAATATTAAAACAGAAACAATCTGCTAGAAGATAAAACAAGTAAAATTCTTGAAGACATAGGCATAAGGCAAGGACTTTAGGAGAAAAACAACAATAGCACAAGAAATAATTCCAAGAATCAACAAATGGGATCATATCAAATTAAAAAGCTTTCACACAGCAAAGAAAAGAACTAACAGAGTGAAGAGACAACTTACAGAGTGGGGAAAAAATTTGCTAGCTATTCTTCAGATAGAGGACTAACATCTAGAATATATGAAAAACACAAAAAAAACTAGACCTCCCCCCAAATAAATGACCCAATCAAAAAACTGGCAACCAAAATGAATATACACTTCTCAAAAGAAGTACAAATGGCCAATAAATACATGGAAAAATGTTCAGCATCTTTTGCCATTAGAGAAATGTGAATTAAAACAACAATGAAATACAGTACCATCGTACTCCAGAAAGAATGACTATCTTCAAGAAATCAAATAATAAATGCTGGCAAGGATGTGGGGAAAAGGAACTCTTCTTCATTGTTGGTAGGAATGTAAACTAGTACAACCACTATGGAAATCAGTGTGGAAATTCCTCAAAAAACTAAAACTAGAAATTCCACTTGACCCAGCTATTTGCCTTCTAGGTATCTTTCCAAAAGAGTTAATGCCATCACACTATAGGGATATATATTTCCCCATGTTTATAGCAGCACAATTTATAATAGTTAATTCTTGGAAACAGCCTATATGCCCAGCAACAGATGAGTGGATAAAGAAAATGTGTTATTTACATGTAATGGGGTACTACTCTGCCATAAAGAAAGATAAATTTGAGGCATTCGTGGGTAAATGGATGCACCATTTACCTATTTAAATGGTCTCATTTAATGGAGACTATAATATTAAGTGAAATAAGTCAAACACACAAGCTTAATTCTCGCATGGTTTGTTATATGAGAAACAAAAATATACAAATAAAGAGCAAAATAGGAGATAGATATAGGAAGTAGGGAGATCTTTCTCAAATGGGTGGGGGAACAAAAGATGGATGGAGGAGAAAAGAAAGGGGGAAAAGGAATAAAAAAAAAGAATTGAAGAAAAAAAAATGAAAGCTTTTGCAAATGGAAAGGGGACCAACAGCTGGAAGGAGCAGGGAGGGAGTAGAGGAACATGGGATGAAAAAAAAAAAAAAACAGAATTAAGATGCATCATATACATGTATCAATTCCCCATGATAAGTGTAATCATTTAGTATGTATGTATACCAAACTCCCCATAGTGAATGTATTCATTATGTATCACAAAGATGTACTAATAAAAAAGTTAACAAAAAAACTCCGCAAAAAGTGCTGAGAAGAATGCAGAAAAAGAGGACTCTTGAAAATTGCTGGTAGGAATATACTGTAAATTAGTATAGACATTATGGTCAATGGTATGAAGGTGTGTCAAAAATTAAAAATAGATCCAGTTCTTCCATTTCTGAATATGAAATGAAATGAAATCAGCATATGAAAATAATACCTTCACTTCTAGGATTATTGTAGTACTATTCACATTAGTCAAATTACTAAATCTTTGGAAGGGCCTGTCCACCAGCAAATGTTTAAAGGAAGTGTGGTATATATACACATTTTAGGGTTGACTATTACAAAGGAATCTTGTCTTTTGAGGCAAAATGGATAGAGTTGAACACTGTGTTAAGTGAACTAAGACACAGAAAGACAAAAACTACTGTTCTCTCTCATATGTCAAAGCTAAAAAAGTTGTAGTCAAAGTAGAAGAGTGTGGTATATGGATTACTAGAGAGCAGCAAGTGTAGGAAGGAAGGAGGAACAGAGGGAGTTTGAGTAATGGTTACCAAAATATAGTGAGATATGAAGAATAAGTTGTGGTGTTTTACAGCACAGTGGGATGACTACAGTTCACAATAATCCATTACGTGTTATTTTTAAAGAACTAGAAGAGTGGATCTTGAAGGTTCCAAACATAAACAATGGAAACATTCATTACTCTGATTTGATCAGTCCACATTATATACAGGTATTGAAATAGCTCCCTGTTTTCTACATATGTACAAATATGTGTTAATTAAAAAGAAAATTAAAAATAAAGTTAATAAAGTTCTATCCCAAAAAATCTGAAAATCTATTTTTAAGTTATTAGTTACAGAGTTAAAAAAAGAATGTTACCATCAGTTGCCTCATGCATTTCTCAACTATTATTCCTCCCTCCCTATCCCTAAATATGACTTCTTAAAAATCAGTTTTGCTTCATTTGAACTATATATAGCTTTATGCCATAAGCATATTAATATGGTATGTATTATTATGTTTAGGCTTTTTATATTTTGTTGCCTGTAAATATAATTCATTGCTATAGAATTCAATTCAATGTCTTTAGTTTGGGACTATTAATAAGCATAAAACTGCTGTTGTAAATAATGCTGCTATCCTTTGATATGTGTGAGTTTGCATTTTTGTTGCACACATAACTAGGTTCTACGTTGCAGAATATGCATATATTCATATCAAAATGAAGAACATAAGGCTGATAATTTTATAAAGTGGATACATCAATTTACCCTCTCAGCTGATTATGGGAATTTTCAAACACTATCAACATTATTAGTGTGGTTGTGCACTATGAAATTACAATAATGTTTTAATTAACAATGGAGATATCTGAAAAATGTGTTGCTTGGTAATTTCACTATTATGTAAACATAGCAGTGTATTTAACATAAACAGCTACAATTTACTTAGTGATACAATCTTATGGGACCACTGTCATATATGTGGTCCATCACTGAGTGAAACATTATATAACACATGACATTATGTATGTCTTTATATATTATTTATTTTTGTTGCTTGGATATCTGCTTTTGTGACATTTGTTCAAATTTCCACTGTTATTGATGATTCATGAACCCTATGGGAAATTCTAGTGAAGGCTCAGAAGAAGGTCAGGGGTATAGAGAAAGCCTTAATATTTTTAGTGATTACCTAAGAGGATATAAAGAGAATCTTGGTAGAAATGTGGACAGTAAAGGCCACTTTGATGAAAATTCACATGGAAATGAGAAGTATATTACCAGAAACTGAAAGAAAGGTGACTCTTATAAAGTGTCAAAGAATTTGGCTGATTTTTTATGCCCTTGTTCTTTGTATAAAAGTAGAATTACTGAGTGATAAAAAAGTATATTTTACACAAGAAATATCTAAGCAAAATATTGAAGGTGCAGAATGACTTCTATTGACTATTCATAGTAAAATATGAAAAAACAGGGGCCGGTGATACAGCTCAGCGGCATAAGCGCCTGCCTGGCAAGCGCGAGGTCCTGAGTTCAACTCCCGGTACCCACATACGAAAAAGGGCTGGTGATATCGCTCAGCGGCACAGGCGCCTGCTGGCGGGCGAGATCCTGAGTTTGACCCCCGGTATCCACACACACACAAAAAAAAAAATTAAAAAAATTAAAAAAAAAAAAAAAAAGGGCTGGTGAGATGGCTCAGTGGCGTACACACCTCCCTGGCAAGTGTGAGGGCCCGAGTTTGACTCCCAGAAGCCATATACAAAAAAAGGGCTGGTGATATCGCTCAGCGGCACGGGTGCCTGCTGGCGTGTGAGGTCCTGAGGTAGACCCCTGGTACCCACAAAAAAAAAAAAAAAAAAGAAAAACAATTTAAGTCTGGAAATTATAATCCAAAGGTAAACAGAGTACAATGGTTTTGAAGTTTCTCAGTCTGACCATGTTATAAAAAAGGAAAAAGTATATTTGAGAGAGAACCACTACTTGGGTTTGATATAGGGATTAGTATGGACAGGCAGAAAATAATGGAAGAATGATCCTAAAGGTTCTTTGGAGATCAGTGAGTCTGCCATTACCATCACTGTCCCAGAGTGTCAAGGCTTAGGGAACAAAACTATGTCATAGGGACCGAGTATATAGCGCAGCGGCATACCATCTGCCTGGCAAGCATGAGGCCCTGAGTTCAATTCCCGGTACCAAAAAAAAAAAGCCAAAAAAACTGTCATAAGAGGGCCTCAGATACCAAAGAACTTACTCCCCTGTACTTCCTCAAGTCTCTACTCCCCATATTCTGGGACAGTAGTCTTTAGCCATTCCACATGTGGCTCTGGCGGGCTGATGTGTAATAATGGCTAAAGTAGTTGCCTCTCAGAAGAACACAAGTACTAAACTATGGCTGTGCCTATACTGTGTCATCTCCACTATCCCACGGAATCCACAAACTGTAGAGCATGGTACCTTTATCTAGATTTCAAAGGATGCCCTAGAGAGTCTTGGGGCCTAGGGAGAGAACTGGCCAAGCAGGGCCACAAGAGAGCCAATAGAGCAATGTCTAGTAGAGCTATGAAGACCCTAAAATGGCAGATCCATCAGCATGTAATTTCAATCTGGGAGAGCTCCAGACATGAGACACCAACCCATGAGAGCTACGGCATAGTATGTGCCCCACTCTGCAAAACTATGGGAGCGGGTCTGCCCAAAGGCTTGGGGGCCAATCCCTCCCCCATTTGTATAAGAGGCAGAACATAGAGTCAAAGATTATTCTTCAGAATTAAGATTTAACATTTGCATCTTGTGTTCTGTAGTTACTGAGGATCTATTATCCCTTTCTTTTTTTTCTATTTATCCCTTTTAGAATGGGAACATCTACCCTATCACTGTATTTTGGAAACATATAACTTGTTTGAGTTCATACACTCACAGTTGAAGAGGAATTTTCCTCTGAATGAATCATACCTTGAGTCTCACCTATATCTGACTTAGGAAAGATTTAAATGAACTTTGGGCTTTAAATTTTTGAGTTGATGCTAGAAAGTGTTGACTTTTGGAGCTATTAAGATTGAATGAATACATTTTGCTCGTGAGAAGGACATAAATTTAGGGGACTAGGGACAGTATGTTATGGTCTGAATTTTGGTATATTTTCAGAATTCAGAAACCAAGGTTTTGGTTTTAAAAGGTGGGCCGTTTGGAAGGTGATTAGGTCATGAAGTCTCCACCTTCATGAAGAAGATCATTGCCCTTATAAAAAAGGCCTGAGGGCTCTTGTTTGCCTCTTCTGTCCTATGAGCATGTGGTCAGAAGATGTCATCTCTTAAGTAGAGTGAACCCTTACTAGCCACTGAATCGACTAATGTCGATCTTGGATGCCTGAGAAATATGAGCAATACATTTCTGTTGTTTATAAGCTATGTACTCTAAATTATTTTGTTACAGTAGCCTATGTATTTAATGTAAGTATATTAAAAACTTTCAAGGAAATAAAGTACAAGAATGATAATGTAAAAAAAAAAAAAAGAAAAAAAAGAACAATAAGCTTTAAGAACCAAATGGAAGATCTGGAACTAAAAAGAGAATAACTAAAATTGAATTCCATTGTGGATCTACGATCAGATCAGACTCAGTTGAGGAGAATACTGATGACCTATAAAAGTCAAGGCAAAAGAAAATATCTAAAATGAAGCATAAGAAGAAAAGGCCTAGAAAATACAGTCAATCAAACAAAAAAGTACAAATGTAATAGCATCCTAACATCAGATGTGGGGACACCATCCTACATTCGACAACAAAACAGAACACATAATAACAATTTAAGTTTAAATTATCATTTTTCTCATACTATTTTCAGTCAAAAAATCCAAGTAAAGCCTTCTTCTAATTTTTAAGATTTCAATTAAGTATTTTAAGAGAAATATCTAACATATTAAAAAATAGTAGTTGAATATACAAATAACTAAGTTTAATTACTTACATTCCATATGCTGAGCTCATGACAAGGCTGGTAATCTGTTGAGGAGGTTCACCATCTACCCACACCAATTGAATAACAAGTTCTGCTTGATATCCTGGAGGCATTCTCACTGGTCGTGTCTTAACACTAGGAAAAAGAAAAAAGGTTTTTCTATCATGTGCAGTTTAAACAAGCATGCTCATGATTTTGCCCTTAGGATGGCCTATAATTGGCCCTCTTTTACCTAATCTGGCTTGTGTTGAGAAATTACATGGAATTATCCTACAGACATACGTCACACTAGGCACTGGTGCAGCATGCAGGTGAAGAACGAACTCTAGTTTCTCAAAATATACCAACCCACTTTTTAAAGTAAATTTTTCAATTAGTTCCATAATTTCAATTTTTCTTCATCACTTCCTTTTTTTCTTTTGAGGACAGTATGCTAAATTATTTTAATTATGCTATTATTTTTTTATGTTGTTAAATATATGTAAGTTATAAAGCATAACAATAAAAAGAATGATTGCCTATCTAGAGAGATCAACATTTCCAATACCTGAACTCTCGTTCTTTTTTTCTGAAACTGCTCCACCTATAGTCTTTGGCTAATTCTTTCATTTTCTTCAAGTTATTCCTTAAGTCTCACCCTCTTAATGAAGCCTATTATGACCACTCATTTTTCATTCAAAGAGGCACAAAGGCAAAAAAAATTCAAATAGTTGAAAAAAAAAATATATATAATCTATACATATATAATCTCTATATATAATCTATATATATATCTTATCTGTCTATATATCTTATCTATATATATATAGATAAGAATTATTGCTAAAAATTAATGGCTAGTTGAAATGCTTATTTATTAATATATGTGGGAATCAGCAAAGGTAAGTAATTTAGGGATGATGCTGACATAAATGTAGCAACGTAGTATGGACTATATACAACTCAAGAAGCACATGTAATTCACAGAATAATATTACTTAGATCAGTTGCTGCTCAGTCCCTAGATATTAACTACATCATATGGGATTGTACTTTTTTTTTTAACCTGTGGTTCTCTTAATTATGAAGATTATCTCCACTATTGTTCTGGTTACTTCATCTCTACTACCAAATCTTTGTTGCCTTCACTGGCTTTTCACTCATTCCTATCTTAAATTTTTTTAATTATATAGAAAAAGTTTAGGTACAAGACAACTCACGCTTTAATGATGGGTTTTTTTTAATAAACAAACATCTTCAGGTCTTTCTTGAACTTTTTGTTCTTTTTCTGGTTTTCATTTTAATAGAAATCAATTAAAGCAAACTGATATGAAGGACAATTAAGTGTGTAAAATAACATTAGCTAAAAATTTTATAGTGATTTTCTCATTTGTACATTTTTTTTATTAATACCTGCTTATGTTTACTTTTTTTTTTTAACTTCACAAAAAATGTTTTGGGACAAAACTTAAGGATTAGTACTAACTATACAGATTTTGTTCCTGAAATCTTTGTTGGTTGGTTGTGTTTTGAGTCAGGGTCTCACTGTGTAGTTCACACTGGCCTTGAACTCACTATGTAGCCCAGGCTGGCCTCAAACTTGAGACGATATTTTGCCTCAGCCTTGCAAGTGGTGGGATTACAGGTGTGCACTACCAAGCCATACTTTGCTCCTGAAATCTTATCTCCAAATTTTTCATAAGTGTTTTCATAAGAAATGAGGAAATTAGCTGTTTATATTTCAAGTAGCAGGTTCAGATATTTTGAAATGGGGTTCAGAGAAATTTCTTGCTTAATTCTCCAACCAGTCCATGCTAGACACATTTGTTTTGAAAATGTAGAAGCAGTAAGTAATGATTTACACCCTATGATACAAATCATAAAAAACAGTTCAGATAAATATTAGAATGGGCTTTATTAACTTTAGATTTTGTTGCTAAACTTCATTTAGATACATTGAGTGAACACTATTTACAAATACAAGTTAGAAAAAAGAAAAGAAATATTAGATAATAATTAGCAATCATGAGAAAAATTATTTCTATCTAATAGAATATACTTGTAATAGATAGTAAGCTTGGTTTTGTTTTTGATTCTAAGATAGCTGAAGATGTTCCATAAACATACTTTTTCAGTTGGAAAGTACCAAGCAAGTGGCCAAGTTTTTGCCCTGTCAAAGTTCTCATTCTATCAAATCCATGTTTTCTTTTAGATCTTTCTGGGAAAGAAATATATAAATAAGTAAATGAAAGATGAGAATATTGTACCTTTTTGTGTATGTTCAAAGAAAACACCAGAGTACTGTTTGGTCTACTATAAGTCACTTGACAACAACTTAGAAGAGTGATTTTATTTGCCACAATGTCCAAGACTATAGGATTAATATATAAAATTGTTTTAAAATTTGGTAGCAACTCTTACTTCAGGCATGGGATACTGTCCTTTGCTACTCCTTCACTAGCCACAGTGTTAGTGCTCCCGGAAAGACTCCTTGAAGAAGGAAGCTGGGATGAGAGATCTGGAAACGGAGGACTTGTTTCTGGTTCAGGGGTAATAATATCTTCAACATCACACTGAAGTCGTACCTCTAATGACTTAAAAAATCAAGTTTTAATTTAATCTACATCATAAAAATGAACACTTACATTAATATATCTGATAACTTTTTAGTGATTATTCACAATTTTTTCTGATTAGTAAATTCAATTTGAACTTATATTAATGTTGAGACATATGCCAAACTGAATTAAGCTGTCATTATATGGAATACTCAATGGCAACCAGAAAAGACAAATTTTTAATTCTTCACAATTATAAGAAAATACCTACCAGTAGAGATAAAGTCTTTATATATGATAAAATAAAGTATTTTTTAAATTGGTCATTACTATTCCAATGAGAGAAATGAAAATGTATGTATGTGTTTGTATTCAATTTGTGTAAGCCTTTGAGTCTAAAAAAAAAAAAAAAAAAACAACTCATTGAATCTTGGCTTTGCACTAATTTAGAAAAATTTTCCAGAAAAGTTCCACATTTTTTGGTTATTTGTTTTGTTTCCTTAATTTTTACTTGTTTAATTTTATTACCTTGATTAGAACTACTTAATGAATAATGATATTATTGATTTGATAATTTATATAGAAATAAGGTGACCCCAAGACCTTTTCTGAACTAAAATTATTTTAAAATAATGCTTATTTCAATAGGTGCATTGAATGCTTTAATTTAAATTGATTTATAAAAAATATTTGCTCTACAATGTTAAACTGGAATTGAAAATAACTGCCTACAAAAAATGACAATAAAAGGTGTTGAATACAGCCATATTACCAGGATGAATGCCATAATTACATTAAAACTACAAAAAAAATTCTAGTGGCAACAGTTATCAATTCTTGAACATTTACTATACATAGGCACCATGTTAATAATGTCTTTAAATAATCAATATAAAACCCCATGAAATTGATATTAGTATTTCCAGTTTATTTTCATTTTCCATTTATTTACACAGAAAATTACATAGGTGATGCAAGTGAATCATATTCAGACTCTACTACTGACTAGCACCCGTTTGAGTTGCTGATGGTCACACTGGCATTCACTGTTAAAGGCAGAATTAAAACCTAGTTATAACTGACTTTGAAGCTTGGAGTCCTAATGTACTATAAAAGGGTGATGTTAATTTTAGTCATTGAGGTAAAAATACACAAGGGCTAGAGTAATAAATCTTTATCTTCTGGTAATAGGGTCAAATAGAATAATTGTCTACATTGCTATAAAAACAATAATTAAAAATAATCTTGTAGTTGAGAAATAATCCCTTAAAACAATTAGTTGACTAAAAAACAAAAATCAGTTAAACAGTTATTAAAAATAAAGCCTGAAGTAATCTGACTTTCATATATAAAAGAAATCAGTAATTATGTATAACCAGTACATTATATATATGTATGTATGTAAATATAGGTACATTCTATAATATACATATTTCAAAATATTATATTCTATAATTTCCTTTGTTGTAAAAGTAAAGAAATAATTATAAATGCTAAAATTCTAATATTGGCAATTAGTATTCAGAAGAAATTGAGTCATTTTGGACACACAGATGCAACATCAAAGGGATAGAAAAATTGTGTATATATCAAAGAGAAAAATTAAAAAAACATGTTTAATTTGTAGCAAGATTAACTTAAAATAGCAAGCTCATTTTGACACTGAAAGAAAATACTAAGTTTTGATAGAGAACTGTTCTTGTCATGTTAAGCCAAACCACTGTTTAATATACGTATTAAGTTACAATAACAATTTAAAATCCTATGAATTATATCACTGACCACAAAGTGCACTCTTGTTGGCTTAAAACCACAACAGTTAGTAGCCCAAATCTATAATTGGTTTCTTTTATTATCTGTAAGTATAAAAATTAAATTTTAAATAACTTACCACTATTTCTGTTGTAATTTCATGTCTGCTGAATTTATAAATAATGACATACGCAGAAACTCCTGATACACAAAATATTCTGCTCTCTGGACACCAATAAATCATCTGAATGGCAAATGGATCTTCCTCTACAATTTCACATGATTGTCTGCCTTCTCCCACCTTCTGTTTTTCAAAGACTTTTGAAGTTTTTAGCTTGTACAGCATCTGCAGAGTTACTATGAGATATTGAAACAGTTATCATCTAAATTGAACTAATGTTTAGATGTTAGAACTTTTTCAATGTATTTATTAGACCACAAAAGTAAAATAAAAGTACAGAAAATTACATGGAACAAGTAATCATTTAATATCACGCTGTTATTTCAGTATACTATTAAGATGAAGACTAGAAGGAAAAAATAAATAATTACTAAACATATATGCTAAGGAATATGTATTTCTTCATGTGATCCTGAGAAAAGTCCTATGATGTGAGTATTTTTGTTCTTGTTTATTGGTGAAAGTATACAGTAAAAATATAACATGACTCTGTCCTGGGGAGATCCCTCAGTGTTTTTTCAAAATTTACCCCTTTGATTGCTAGATAGGAGTGTGACATTATCCTCAGGTTAACTCTTCACAAAAAAAGTTAGACACTCTTATGGATAAGAAATCTTGTAATTTACCAGGTAGCAGTATTGGGAGTCCAAGAATCTGTAAGTCTTTTAAGAAAGATCTATTCTGATTGGCCGTGTGAAGAAAAGGTAAGATACAAGTCTTATAAAACTGAGTTTGTGAATTGCTTTCAAGAATATTTACTTGGGATAATATTTTTTCCATTTGAGGCTGTGATTATATTAACTCCCCTACAAAGAGCTCCCCTACAAAAAAGCATTAGTGAAACCCAAAATTGAAGGTCATTCTACAAAACAACTGACCTGAACTCCCCAAAAATGTCAATGACATGAAATGTTCAGAATTGTTCCAGAAAAGTCAAAGGATTTAGTGCCTATATACAACAAATCATCCTAAATTTTCTTTTGTTATAAAAAAAATATTACTGAGATAATTGGAAAAAGCTGAATAAGATCTGGAGATTAGAAAACAGTTTTGTATCAACAATCTGGTTTTGATAACTATGTTTAGGTTGTGTAAAAGAATGCCCTTGTTTGTAGGATATATACACTGAAGTATTTAGGGATATGAAGTATTAGAGGAGCATTATGTCTGTGCCTGTAACTTATTCTTAAATGGCTAAAAAAAGCTATGTCTATATGTACATATTTTGTGCATGTGTGTGCACCATGGTGTGAGAGACTATAAAAAGGAGGAAGGAAAGACTAAGGGGGAGAAAGGGAAGACAAAAGGGAAGGAAATGTGATAGGAGGGTGCAGGAGAGGAGAGAGGAGAAGGAGAGAGGAGAGGGAGAGAGGAGAGAGGGAAAAGGAGAGGGAGAGGAAAGAAGAGAGGAACAAATGTAGTACACATTGAAAGTTGGGGAATCAGGTTGAAAACTATACATTTCACAGTACCTTTTCTTTTTTTCCAATTTTTTCTGTAAACCTGAAATTATCTCAAACTAAAATAGATCTTAAATGGGCAAGATGTTGTATTAGGTGCAATACCTGGACTTCTGAGGTCAGATGGGATATCCTTGCATGTCACATAACAATGGCAAAAGAACATTGCATAAATAACTAAGGTCCTTAACTAGGTGACTTCGAGTTCATCAATATAGAGATTATCCTTAATAGGCTTGCTCTAATCAGGTGAGCCCTTTAAAAGAGGGATTAGGGCCCTCCCTAAAGGTAAACAGATAACTTCCGTACTGGCCTTGAAGCAGTAAGCACCATAGGTTATAAAGATGTAAGAAAATTAAGTCTGCTAGCAACTACATATAATATAGCTTGGAAGAGAACCTTGAGCCTTAAACGAAACTGCAAACTCAAGTCAATACCTTGACTATACAGTCTTGTGAGACTCTGAGCAAAGGATTCAGTTAAGAAGTAATCAGATTCCTAACACATAGAAACTATAAGGTAATAAATAGGTTTTGTTTT